>CM069436.1:27534326-30034326 GCA_035610365.1 Aquatica leii
TTACAACATTTAGTCTTTGTGTAAATTTTGTCAAAACGACAAATAACAAAATTGTTAGACAAAAATTTGTTTGAAATTGTTTCTCTGCATTTTCCGTTGAAAATAGTCACAAAAGTAATCTGTTTGCTTAATTTTGGATTGAGAGGATGAATATTACGCTAGTGGTTTCCAAGTAACAAACACAACATCGTTTGGTAAGAAAAAAAAGAATTAGATTACAAAACAGTGGAAAAAAGTGATATTTAGTAATGAATAGACTTTCACTACCAATGACCATGTTGATAATACGTATGTCCGAAGGTTTCCTAGAGAACAATTTTTCTGAAAGAGTGTAACTCCAACAATTAAGCATCCAACGTCCATCATAGTATAGGACTGCATGTTTACTGAAGGAGTTGATCGCCTGCATGTCATTTCTGGATTAATGAACATTGAAGTACTCCTAATGGCAAGGACTTGTTTGACAAAAAAAACTTTATTTTCCATGACGATAATGCTCCTAGCCATAGAGCAAAAATGGTAAAATCCTGAATCTTCTTCTTCCTCTTGCAATCTTTGGTCTGGTTGCCTGACGTGTCCTACAAAATTCCATTACAGTTACGCAACTCGTTCGGTAACGTCTTTCACCTTAGATATTTGTCTAATCCATGTATTTGCCGTTCTGTCTAATAATTACCATATCAGTGTTCAGGTTTGTGAACCATAAGGAGAACACACTGGTTAAATACTTGAGCTCTGAAGCTTTTTTTCTATTCTTCTATTTTCAAGAATTCTACCCAAACTAATCTGATTCTTCTGAATATTTGGAGCGTTTGATTTTATCCATTTATTTTAATAATATATTTCAAGTCTCTAAGTTCACATTATTCAGACTTAGTTTTCTTGTGTCATTTGTGCTTGTCAATACCTTGGTTTTTGACATATTAATTTTACTGTGTTACCATGCCTTGTAATTCTTCAATTTGTTGTTATAAGTACTACGTCGTCTGCGTATCTGAGATAATTTTGTTTTTTTTTTTATTTGTTTATTCCTTTATTTGACCAATCCAGCTGCTCAAGCATGTCCTTTAATAATGTTGGATTCGTTGTGTCTTTACCTGCTTGTACTGTCATATTCGCTTTTTTGTAGGTGTTTTATAACGAGAGGTTCAAATGGTATTCATTTGGTTTTTCAATGTTCTCAGTGTTAGTAGACGGTCTGATGTGCTGTAACCCTTCCTTAGCTTGTTCTACAACTTGGTAATCTTCCATTTTGCATCTTGGACAGTTTTTATTATTTTCATGAAAAGTTTATAGATCTGTGATAGTAAGAAGATGAGCCGGTAGTTTTGTATATTGTATCTCTTTTCTTTCTTAAAAATTACTATGAATGCGCTTTCATTCTATTTGCTGGAAATTTCATTGCTATGCAGGCAGTGATTATATAATATTTTTAGTTCATTCATTATTTCATCTTTCTCTTCTTTTAATATTTCGGCCAATATTTCGATACAGATAGAACTGCTTCAATTTCATAGATTTCAATATCTGACATTTCTTCTAAGTGTATATTTGCTTCTGGATTAAGTTTTATTTTTATTATATATTCTTTTTATGCTCTTATTCATTTCTGCATATTGTTGTGTATTTCTTCTTCCTCTTTCATGGCTGTTCGTCTCTTGTTCACTAAACCTTTTGTTTCCTGACTTCTTATATTTGATTTTCTTTTACTTCTCTTACCTACTTTCATAGCTACTACAAGTACATTTCCTCTTATATTTTTACTGATCTTATTAAAGTTTCTACTTCTCTTAGTAATGTTCTGAATTCTACTACTTTTTCTCGTATTTTGCTGTGATCTATTATTGTTAGTTTTTGCATTGTTGCTTCCGTATTAGTTCCTTATTCAACTGTATTTTGACTTTCAGCATTCGATGATCATCACTTCCAGTAGTAAACCTATTCAGTACTGGGCCGAGTAAACGACAAGTCGTCATTTTTAATTAAATTTAAATTGCGTGAATTAAAAATTAATTTCTTAAAACATCCACGTGTTGTGACACAATGTATAATGAAAAAAGCTATAATTAATTAATTTAGTCAATGCAGGATAAGTGTCGATTCGTTTTTTTTTTGGGGATTAAAGGTAATTTTCATGTCTTTTCATCAGCGTCATGTGCTACCTTCCAAATCTGGGTTTCCGTGTCTGTACAAGTTAAAAATCTACGATGAAAAAGTTCTAAAAGAAAGCATTGGACCTACGAACTCTGCGATACAAGGACAGATACAATTGATATTTCTATTCGGAGGCATTTGGCGTTTAAATAATACCACCTTGTACGATATGTACCAGATACGATTGATATTTCCATTCGGAGGCAATTGATAACTAATACCATCTTAGACGAAAGAGCATATGTAACAGCATACAATACGTTTCGGTTCTGTTACCTTTTATAAATGTTTCTTTTTACCTGTTGTATAGTTTGTGAGTCACCAGGTAGACACGATTATTTTCAGGTAGTTTTATTACAGGAAGCGAGTAGAAAAACGTTTTCTGAAAGTACACCTGAATCTTGGTAAGTCAATTTTTGATGTTAACTATTCGCTGTCGCTACGGTGCTGCTCATGAATAATATTTACTAATCGTGTGGAAACGTATAAAATGATTTGCTTCTTAATTTCTACTAGTCAATTAGTTTAAGTTAAACTGCTTTCGCATGCTGATTACGTCAACTGTCAATTATTATTATTAATGTAATTTACTTACAAAAATTTTTGTATGTCCTGTTGTTGTTACGCTTTTGATTTAAGTGTATTGTAAGTTGCCGATACTTCTGATGTTCTAGTACCTATGTATACTTGTACTCGAACTAAATTTACCTACTGTGATACTATCAAATTATCTCTAATTGTTGTTGATTCCAAATGTATCTCTAATTCATCCTTCTAAAGTAATTAAAGTACAATTGTGGTTAATGCTTTGGTTTCTTTCTTCGTTTCCTCCAGCTTTACGAACTTTACCAGTTTTATACAAGCTTCGGGCCTCCTGTGCTGATCTAGCAGGAGCCATATCTGCAAAAAGAGATCTGGCGCCTATTAAAATAAAATCACTTGAACCTCCCCTCTCTCCGATAATTATTGTTTCAATCCTACAGCGAGTTAGCCGTGCTGGGTTCGTAAATTACTAGAAGCTTGTAGCAGATGTTAATTTTTCAGATAAAAGCTTCGTGTGAAGAGTTTTCTATTTAGTTAGAAAAAATGTAATTACAAGTGGTTTTGTTTAAACCAAACGTATAATTTTGAATTTACTTAGCTGGTTTAGCGATTTATAAAAAAATTTCACAGACATCTGCTATTATCTTCGATTTTTTGTTATTCTATTTTTAAACTGTTAATTGTAAGAAATTTACATAATTGTAGTACATTTTAAATTCAACGACAGAGATCGATTCGTTCTAAGTACAATAGAATGCTTATTATTTTTTGTACTAACAAAACGCACACTCGCTAGAGTTTTTCAGAATATCTCAAGTAAGATTTTATTTGCTGCAAATTTTTTGTTACTCTAATGATATAATAAAAAGTAATTTTAAAACGGTTACTAATACGCAACTTTTCTATCAGTTTCAATTTAAGTCATTAACGTCTCATCATCAATCAATTTTTGTACACAAAGAACATTTTCAACGCTGAATTTCATTATACCAAACAATGCAAACACTGTTGTTTCATATAATATAACCAAGTACATGTATGTAGACAAATTAAAGAATTATTAAATAAAATGTCATGCATTTAGTATAATCTTAGCACAAAAGCGACTTCTATGCATAAACTAAAACTTTCATAAAATGATCAAATGACACAACTCTTTACACAATCTTATGACGTACATAAAAAATCTACAAAAAAAGCCTGCACGTGTTTAATTTGAAATTTGCGGTTTTTTAGTACCGCCACAAAATTGTCCATAAAATCGTCAACGTCTAATAATCAATAAAAAACGCACAATTTTCAGCGTGAATCGTAAACGCTAGAAGAAAAAAAGGAAAATGTGAAAATTCATAAGGTATTAAATTGTACAATAAAATTTAATCCTATTACTCCTATTAAATACGAAAAAGCTCTGAATATTTTATATAATAAGATGTATGATTCTGTAGTTAAAGAGTCGGAAGTTAATGTAGCTCAAAGTCAATTATATATTTTTCTCTTCGTTTTCACTTTCGCCTGCGTTTTGTATATTTTTGGTTTATTAAAAAATTTAAATTGCGTAATTTAATATTTAATGTACAGTAGTGTCTTTTAAAATTTAGGTTTTTTTTCCATATAAAACATTCCTTTTCACTTATAAACACGGTTTTGTTTGTGTATTTCGAGTAAAGACAAATGAGATGCAGCCAACACGACTTCCTTACATTATTCTTGTAGAAAATAAAGCAAAGTCAGAGGAAATTCCTAATTTTAATTAGTTTTGGTTACTAACTAAAATAATTTGAGGTTTATTAAAATAAAATCTTAAACCATTTATTCAAATTACTCTGCGTTTATTCCACGCCTAAGTTAAGGTAAATGAAATTTTGCTAAGTGAATTAATTTTTTGAAATAATGTGTGTAATTGTTTGTATCATATTTTGCCTTATTTGACGTTAAAATTTATATTAGGTTTACGTTTAATTATATGTAGAAATAGAAAAAGAAAAATCCGACAGCATGGAGTTCTTCAAAGCTTTACGTTTTGTAGACAGCCTACATCTTAGTTCTTGCTTCTAAAATATAGAATATATTTTCTTAGCATTAGTCCTAATAATTATACCGTTTAATTAAAATTATTAACAGTGTGTGCATAGAAAAAAAGTGTTCGATAAAGCAACGAGCTTATCGCTCAATTAATAAAGCGATACATTAATCAACAAACGCGGTAAAATACATAATTCATCAGTTGAAGCATACTTCGTTTTTTCTTCGCTTAATAAACGATTAAATCCTAGGAATGATGCATCATACTAACACAATCTAATCGAAAACTCGATACATTTCGTTTTCATTAACACGTATTTCCGCGTAATAAACTGTATTACTTAGCATCGAAGTAATTGCATCAAAATTAATTTACATGATAAGCTTTAAATCAGAAAACGTACTCTCTCTAAACAAACGCCGTTTCAACCTGCACACAATCTTTAGCATGGCATTTAATATAATTTATGATAAGGCATAAAACAATAAAATATTTTTATGTACTATACGTGAAAACGTCCCCAAAACGTTCCACAATGAATTATATACCTCCGGCTTAGCGTATACTAAATCAAGCGTTCAATTGCTGAAGGAATTTTAACGGGTTGCAGCTAAAAAAAGCCGTGTCCATTAATTGTAATTATATTTTTCTTAATGCTTTTAAAAGTGTATACATAAAAAAAGTTATCGCAAAAATAGCACAAACAAAAATAAAACTTTCCTAATTCTTTAATTTTATCTACTTCTCTTTTATTATCAATCACAGTTCAAAAACTCCGAAGAGAGTTTCAAAACTCTTCCAACTAAAATCTGATTAAGCATCTCAATTTCAATTCTGGAACTCATTCATCGCTACTATTTCAGTGCATTAGTGAAATTAGTTTTAAGTTTAATCTGGCTCGCGGAACAAGCAGGTGCACCCTGCAATTCATCACCTTGCAAGACTTTTGCTTTGCTTTTTTCCGTTTTCTTATTTTTTGTGTTCTTGCTCTTCACCTTAATAACGCTCGCGTAATTAGCTTGTAAAAAAATCCATGTTTTATTAATTAGTTTTCAATTTTCTAAATCTAAATTACGTGTCGTATTAAATAATATAGTACCTACTGAGTACACACGCGATTTTAAAAATACGATCCATAAACAAAATTAAAGGTTTTTTTCTCTGAAAAAAACCCGATAAGTTATTTATACGTCTATTTTGTGCACCTGTAAGAAAACTATTACTACTAATAACGCTATTAAATATATACGCGAAAATAAGATTCGGTAATTCTGTTTCCAGTCGCCAAACGTAATTACACGCGATTTTAAACGAATAACTTTAGACATTGTCATAAAGAAGCAATAACATAAATTACAGCACGGTTCGCAACAACAACTTGAAAAAGAGAATAACTTTCAACGTCAGCGGCAGCTTTTTATTTATATAAATGATAAAATATGTAGTTTCCATACACTTAAGGTTTTCTTCATTTCGATGATTGATTAATCGTATTAGCTTAACTTGTAACCTCATTTATCATTAAATGTAACAACACAGAAAGATAAATGATTAATCCTTGATTATCAGCTTTCAGAATGTAGCATTGTATGCAAAATGACATTTATATAAAATAGTCACTATACAGTGCCCAATTTGCAAAATACAAATTCTTTATATTTAAGTGTAAAATTAATAAGTTCATTCGTTAAAAATCCATCAATCGTTTTTTAAAAGGATTTTCTTACCATTTTCGATTTAAGTGATTTTTTTTTATTCATACGTTCCGAAACTCCTGTTGAACAAAACTTTAAGTACGTGCACGGTAATGCACATGTTTAAACGATTTATCATAAAGGGAAGCCGCCAGCATCAACAAACTTTTGAAAAGACTTACAACACGACGAGTAAAAAGTAAAAAAATAACAATAATCACGACAAAAAGTAATTGTTATTTATAAACTTATAACAAAATTTGTTACATTTTTAAAAAAAATTACGAATAGAAAACATCACTTTAAGTAACGCGTTTTTAGTTAAATAAGTAGTTAAACAAAACAAAGTTTTTGTATTGTTACACCAATAAATAAACGTCAAATGTTTTGTCGTAATCATTATAATATTTACTAACATTGCATGCTACAATAAACAAATCAACGAAAATGATTAACTATTTATTGTGCTGTTGAGAATATAAATATTTTAATTGTATAATTAATTGGTTTTGCATTTTTTCATTTATTATTTTAATTATTTTTTTAATAGTAACAATCTAAATTCCAATTACTTTTATTTCATACAAAACATTAGCATTTGCAACTGTAATAATTCGTAATTAATAAAGTAAAACAATTGATTTTTTGTAGCATGCCATAGTGAGGTGTGTTTATGATAAAAGAAAGTTTCTGTTACTGTAATTGTTAGAAAAATTTATAGCCCAGTGAACAGATCGTTAAAAAAATTACCTAACAAAAAAATATGTAGTTTTTGATTTTGAGTATGTTGTATGTACACTCAACTAAACAAAAAACGAGACTCTTGGGTTAGTTCGAATGAAATAGCAGTGTAAACTGGGCTTATTAACGAATGCAATCGACAATCATTCGTGGCCGTTCGCCATACAATTCAAGAAATTCAAATTAGAAAAATTATAAACATTGACAATACCAAAAATTTTTTATCAGCAAAAGTTAAAAATACAATATATTCTGATTTTTGAATGATTTGGAACAGTAAACTGCATTTTATTTTCATATATAATATTTTCGTATGTAAATAAAAGTTACATATTAAAACAATGCATTATAGTGGTTAATTTTTGAACACGTTTTATATCACACCCATCACAACATCTTATTGATAACATTGTGAATAGTATAAGCTATTGCACTTAAGCTTTAATTACATTTAAATAGTTTAGTTTAATTTATGATTCATTAGAAATATAGCATCAAGCTAATAAGTTTCTCTAGTTTCTCTGATAATGCCTGCACATACGACTGTTGATTTGAAAGCTCAAATAATCGCGGAGTTCGAGCGCGGTCTTAGTGTTCAAGCGATTGCTCGAATGTTTATGATTTCACGAGGCTACTGCGGGACGTATCTGGTATCCCAAGCACACGATAAACAGGACCATCGGGAGTGGCAGACAATGTGTCTATGGTAGCTCAGGACGTGGCGTTAGTAGCATATGTTACTAAACGTCCTTTTACAATTTTCCGAAATACTCTAGCCAACAAAGAACTTCCAGATGCCAGTTAACCGCATGGGCAAAACTGGAAGAAGCTGAAGTAAAACAGTATCAAGCAGCTATAAAAGAAATTCTTAGCGAAGACAATAAAAGAAGACGCCTGGAATTTACAAGACACTTTTTGGTAAATGTATGCGGTTGGGTGAGTTCCGATGGCCCAGACTTTTATTGGGTAATTGAAGGTCGTCAAAAGACTGCTTAGTTATTTTAAACAACGTTTTGCAGCCTTCTGTACAAATTTTGTATCCCGTGAACAATTACATCTTTCAACAAGCGAGCATCCTTAATACTTAAACGTATCTTAATTTCTCTCTCTCAGTCACTTAAAATATAGGCTTGTTATAGTCTTTTTAACCGTTACTAATAATTTTGTTTATTCTTTAAGGGTAATGCCCCTATACCTACATCCAGGTTCGTGCAAAACTGGGCACAGCAAAATAACCTGAACGTATTACCGTGGCCAGCAAAATGCCCTGATTTCAATATAATAGAAAACGTTTGGGGTCAGAGACCGCTAACAATTAATTGTCGCATTTAAAACTGATTGGCAGACGATTAGTGATTATTACCTACATTTTCTTGTAGCATCGATGCCTAGACGACTGCAAGAATGCATCGTCAATTATAGAGGTCATACTCCTTATTAGCAATCGTAATGTTTAATTCAAATAAAAACAGTAAACATGTAAAATATTTTTTTATAGCTAGAATCACATTTCAATTTCAATTTAGATAGTAACGCTAGGGAATATCTTCTTGGACTTACTGAAAATATGAATTGAGAACTTTTAAAAATAACTCTTTTATGTAGTTACAAGATCTTTTGTTTAACTTTTTTTTAATAAATATTCTATATTTTAATAATACGATAAACTCTGAATGATTGATTACTGTACTGCACTGCAATAAAGTATATGAAGTGCAACAAAGAATTTTAAAATTAAATTATTTCTTCCACGGCAACTGTCTGTTGTCAGTTTTTTTAGACCATAACAACGACTTAAAAGCTAAAAACAATAAATAAATATAAAAGTAAAGTACTTCATTGTTCTTAATTGACATATTATAGTAAAGCAGGATATGAATGACAGGGAAAATATGAATTCTTTTATTTATCATACTCTAAAAAAACGTAGCGTATGACAATTCAATGACACATTAAGTTTGATTTATTTATTGTTATGAAGATTATACCCGTTCATTTATATACGAAAATATTTTGTATAAAAATAAAATGCATCAAATATTCCACTGTTAATATGTCTTTAAAATTATTTAAAACATTTATTATAATTGCTTTTCTTTAACATTAAAACAACAAAAAATGTGATTAACAGTTAACTTATATTCATAACGTTATTGATAGGTGTAATATAAAATGTGATGAAAAAATAGTTTTAATGATGTTTATTATGCAGTGTTTCAATATAGAACTTTTAATTACACACAAAAATATTTCGTATAAAAGTACAATGCAGTTTACTGTTCCAAATCCTTCAAAAATAAGAATATATTGATTTTTTAGTTTTTGCGGATAAACAATTTGACTTTGTTTATTATTTGTATTATTTGTCTAATTTGAATTTCTTGAATAGCTTCGCAAGCAGCCACGCATTCGCTAACAAGCCTAGTTGACACCGCTAAGTACTTCAATCAAACTAACCAAGATATCCGGTTTTTTGTTTAGTTGAGTGTACCTAGGTCTTATTAAAAATCCCAGTTTTCTAATTTCGCGTGCCTGTGCACGCAACAGTGCGACTACTTTTTCACTTTTTACTAGTGTGACCTACAAAATTTGCTTATTAAACGCATTTTTCTAAACCTTCAAGTTATCGAAATACAGCGACGCAAAAAAAATTTCAAAAATTACGAAAAACCAAAATGAACATATTTATTTCATTGACATTGGCAATGATCACCTACATTTCAATTAGAATTTACTATTTTCAAAAATGAACGTTTTGTAATCAATAAAAGAATTGAGCTCTCTTAAAATTAGAGCCTTTACATTTGAAGACACATAAAATCCAAAAACCGGAATTAAAAAATGTGTCGTATATTTTGTACATGAGAGTTTAATGATGGAGGCAAGGAAAGGTTTTCTCTTCTTTGAAGGTAATTCATGTTAATAAAACATAGAGAGAGAAACGGCGTTGTCAAGGTTACTCCTTTCTATCGGTTCTCAGTACTCTCAGTCGTTCCAATAAGTTAAACTTGTTACGTGTTTATTTCTTGTGCTTGTGAAGTGTGACTTATAGTGTTTTTCCATGTATAAGTTCGTTAGATGTAACAAAGTGTGAACGAAGGTGTAAACAAAAAATACTGAAAATGAAATGCAAAAAAAATGCAAAAACTTCTCTCGAAACATCTAATCATCAACGAATCATTCTTCTTATTGGTGTTGTATAGAAGACGCTTCAAGATCTACTCATAAAAAACGGTTTGATTTCAATTTAAAATTATAAACAATTTTTTTGATAAAAAACAAAAAAATGCCTCTTTCAAGACGTTTTATTATGTTCACAATGGTAAAAAATATAGAAGTAGTTATGAACGAAGGGATAAAGTGCTTGATAGCGTCTAACAAGTGAGACAAAATGAAACCGATTTAGTGGCAGTCGATGCAATGTATCACCTCCTTAGTCGGCAAAACTTTTATGTTAAGACAACAATTGGAGCAAAAAAAAGTTATAGTCTTGCTAAAAACATTGATAAAAAAATTATTTACACATATCTAACTAATAATAATGATAAATGTTAGTTAGTCCGCTACCTCATTTCAATTTCACTTTGAAGCGTAAAACATTCCTACGTCTCCTGTAAAAATGACCGACGTAAACGCCCTCTCGGGAACTAGCGATAGACTAACAATCAAAAAAATATATAATAAATTATTGTTTTGTTCGTTCAATAGACACAATGTGCTAACGAGATTAAGTTATTACCAATCGGTAACAAACCCTAACAAATTGGTGCGCAGAAACAATATTCCTTTTTCCATTTCTTTTTATCACCACGTGCGTACAATAGAAAGTGCAGTTAAAAACAATTATCCTGAAATCGAAGATTCATCCGCGAACATCGCTCGAGTTTCGATAAAAGTTCCATCATTCTGGTCAAAAAAAGTTTCTTGTGTTTCTTACAGATAGAATCGCAATTTATTACGACAAATATCACAAGCGACCTCACAAAATATCGTCATGTTCTGACCAACATAGAATGCGATGTGCAAGTATCCATTTCCGACTACGTATCCAATCCTCCGGAAGACAACAAATACGAGAGATTAAAAAAAAGATTAATAAGAGAATACGCGGAATCTGAAAAGCGCAAAGTAAAAAAACTTTTGAATGAGTTGCACTTGACGGATCAAAAACCAACAACACTCCTTCGAGAAATTAGGCATCTTGCAGACGGTAAGATATCAGATGACTTTAAAAAAAACACGTTCCTTCAGCGCATGCTAATCACCATGAGGTCTATCTTAACAGTCAGCAACGATAGCTTAGGAAGAATTGCAGAGATGGTTGATAAAATCATGGAAACGTCACCCCCATCCTGTGGCAGAAACTGTAATGTTACCAGCACAAAAAGACATTACTGACTTAAGAGAAATCATCGAGCAATTGCAAAAACAAGTAACTTCTTTATCAACAGAAGTCAAACAACTTCACCGACGACGGTTTTGATTAAGATCACATTCCCGAACAAACACAAAATTTTATTGGTGTCACAACAGATTTAGACAACTTTACGGACGAAGGTCTCGATCAAGATCTCAATCCCGAACAAACAAAATTTTGTTAATATCACAACAGATTTAGACACAAGTCGATCAAATGCATACCACTGCGCAAGTTTAATGAAGAATCGGGAAGTGACCAAACTCGTTAATTCATGCAGCAATTAACAAGCCTGGAGGTGGCTGCCGACTTTTTATTACGAAGAAATCTACAGGAATGCAATTTCTAATCGACTTAGGTGCTGAGGTATCAACCGTGGCACCTATTCATCGTGTCAAACCAACTAACCATCACAAATAGCCACTATTTGCTGCGAATGGTTCTTCAATTAATACGTATGGGAAGCAACTGCTAAAGTTCTGTAAAGTTTTCCGTTGGCCGTTCATAATCGCAAACATTTCAAGACCAATCATAGAAGCTGATTCACTAAGTAATTTAAACCTTTTGGTGGATATAAAAAGTCAGAAGCTTATAGATGCCACCACTTCACTAACATCACATGCAAGGCAATAGCAAACAAACCAGCTTCTCAGGTGTCTACAGTAAACAATAAATCAGAATTTGCATCCCTGCAAAAGTTTACCACAAGGCCATCCATAAAAGAAGCGTCCTGCAAACATTCGGTAACACATCACATTACTACAAAAGAACCACCTGTCACAGCTAAAGTCTCCCTCCTGACAAGTTAGTAGCAGCAAAACGAGAATTTGAATAAATGGTAGAACTGGGAATATGCAAACCTTCAAAGAGTAACTGGTCAAGCCACCTACATATGGCCACAAAAAATAATGGTGACTAAAGACCCTGTGTAGATTACCATAAGTTAAATTCAATTACCACCACCGATTGTTATCCGCTTCCCAACATCCTAGATTTTAATACCGTACTGCATGGTAAAAAGTATTTTCCAAAATAGATTTAGTAAAAACTTTTTATTAAATTCCACTAGAAAAATCTGATATACCAAAAACTGCCGTAATAACCCCATTTTGTTTATCCGAATTTCTTGCACTACCTCGGGCTTTATAACGCGGCCCAAACATTTCAAAGATTAATTCATACAAAGTTTCAAGTTTTGTTTTTCAATAACATTCCTGTCTTTTACTGTGGAAGAACACCGAGAACATTCCAAAACTTTGCTAAATTAGGTATCACTATAAATACTTCTAAGAGTAGCTTCAGATAACCTAAAATTCCTTTTCTCGATTATATTGTGTCTGCCGATGGTATTATTCCACACCCAGACCGTGTAAACGCTATCTGAAAGTTTAAATTACTATTAACGCCCTTAGGCGATTTCTTGGGATGGTAAACTTCTATCGTAGAAGCTTACCTGCAGCAGTCCAAAAACAATCGCTTCTATAAACTAAAAATGTCCCAGAAAATAACTACTAGGTAACATGGACAGATGAAACCAAACAAACCTTAGAAGTCCTCAAGTCTGAAATTTGTAATACCGTGAAACTTTATCACCCAATTCAAAACTCTAGCCCTAAGAGTCGATGCATCAAGTACTGCTATGTGTGCTGCATTACATCAAATTAATAATGACATTTTTCAACCCCTAGAATTTTTTTTCAAAAAACTAACACAACAAAGATATTCTACGTACGATCGAGAACTGATTGCCGCATATTCTTCTATGAGATATTTTCAGCTGCGTTAAAATGCCACCTAACCACATACATACAACATCTAAAATCCAAATGCAGTTTTTTTTTTAAATTTAAATTATTAGTTATAAAACAGTTAAGTTACGAAACCCGAAAAGTTAAAAACAAAATTCAGCTTTGCTTCAATTGTTTGTTCAGAAGCACCCATTACTCTAGAAAAACTCAATTACTGTTGCCTAAAATCAGTACTTATTAAAGAGCCTTCTAAAATCTACACAGTGAAATCAACGCACATAAAAAAATTATATATTTTTTTGTGTTAGTAAAATGCGTTGGTAAATTCGACAAAAGCTCTACTATATACAAGGTAGGTATATATTACAATAAAAAGAAAATCAAGTAGGTATAATTTCTCTACAATTTGTCTTTTTTTTACTCAAAAAAATATAGTAATTTATATTAGTAGGTTTTCATCAAAAATTTTTTAGAAACACTATTTTAAACCTTAAAATATTGTAAATAAAAGACAATTAAAGAAAACATTGGAGATTTTAGAGACACTCCATTTGTCTGTTTATAATATTCCCAATTGATTAGGAAAAATTACGTCTATGCAAAATACAACGAGTAGAATGACATAGATCCTAATAACTTAAACTCACTACAAGTTTATCAGATAACGGTAATGTTTGTGAAAAATCAGTGTTATGTCGTGTCCTACCAAACAAATGTAATTGAACTGGTACTCAAGTATTTTTAATCTTCGACACAGTAGAATCTGTAGAAAAACTAGCGATTATATAATCGTTATAATTTTTTTTAAATTCACTCTATCAAATCTTCTTCTAGTAACTCAGACGATTTAAAAAAAAACATTTTTTTCAAAAACTAAATTTTCAGAAATTTTTGTAAAAAAAACTTTCCATGCTGGCCTTTAATTTAGGATCAAAAGTTGTACAAAAAATAACGTTATATTTGATTGGAATTTTTAAAGATATTTTAAGCTTTTGATATCTTTTATATCATATTCTTCTATTTTATATATTTTTTAATTTGCCATAATTTTAAAATTAGTTTCTTTTTATTTTGATAAAATAAAAATCACTGCAATCGTTATTTTAACAGTTGATCTTTGTGTTTCCCTAAACTAAAAATTTTTGAAATCTTGGTCCATAGAATACAATTACTGTTCCAGATAAATATATTTAAATTTTACTATACGAGTTTTTGTACAAAAACTGTATTTATTTCTATAGATACATATGTATTTTTTGACTAAAGTAATTGCAAAAACCACGTTGTTAAACCTAAACTTTCTAAATTACGCACTTAAAATTCACAACAAATCAATTAAATGTAATGTCTGTCATCATATAAACTTTTATAGAGAAGAGAAAATGGCAACAAAATTGTATTGACCCTAACTTTAGACGTTCAAACGTTCCCAGTTAAAATTGCTTTATCTACGGTTAACTTGAAACATATTTGCAATTTATCTTTCATGTACTTGCATAAAATTACTTGAGGAGCATGTAAAAAGTAATGAAACGTCGATGTAATTTTCAAAAGTCATTTACGTTAACCACATAATAGAGTCTAACCTTCGTTAATACGTCTTCCTTAACTTTTGTAATTACGTTTCAACATTGCGGTTTAGGTCTAAAGTCAGTATCAATATACTATGTAGAGCAACTCTGACCGACCTCTTAGTTTATGAACTTATAAATGTCAACATAATGTACGCGAAAGTTCAAAATATGACATTCTAAGTTAAAACGTAAAAATAATAACAGTCTTTAAGTCTAGGCGGACACACAAGCGTTCCTGTCACTTTAACAAGATAATCTGCAAGCACCTGTACATACAACATGCAAAATGCACACGTAGGCGGTGAAAGAATGCTTGACAATTCTTGGCAAACTAATAGTAACATACCTATTGCATATCATTACAATCATAATCAATTATAACAACGACTTGGAACGTATTTTATACAGGTATGTCTGGTAAACTTTTTTTCACAAAAAAAAGTAATTATATTTGGCATAATACTCGTATTCTAAATCCGTGATATACTTCATACACATCAAGAATAATTTAATTAATTTTGTACAACTTGTCCCCGACAGTTATTTTTGGTATCTCTGTAATAGTTATGACACAGACTTTGGAAAAAAGACTTGAAATATTAATTCGCGTATTTTAACTGAAGTATATATGTTAGTAACTAAACAAAATTAGAGAATCCAACACAACAAGTCAAGAATTTATTACAAAACAACGCACCTTATTTATTGAAGTCACTAATCATAACCCAATGCTCCTAGCTTCAGTATAGTTCCTATGTGTTGCTGTTCATTAATTAAACATTTTTGAAATCATAACCCCCGTTACCAATCCGATTAAAAAAAATTTACTCTTTTGTAGAGCTTTGAGTAAAAAAGTAGATATAGTCGTTGCCACGAAAGATGATCCCTGCGTCAACACCGTGCGAATTTAGAAAATACGTCCCATTATTCGAATGAAAAGAGAAAACTGTGGGTACAGAGATAGCATATGAATAAATCGCTCAGTTGACTTCATCGTCAACATAAGTTGACATTTGTCATAAGCCGTTTATTTACATTTCAAAGTTTGAATTCTATCAAGTAAGTATATAAAACTTACGAACAAAGCATGGTAAAGTTCAATTTAAACTCAGTAAAGCTTATATTTTAACCTGCAATTTCATTTTGAAGTAACTGATTTGATTAGCCACTTTTTACTTATTCAGATGCATACGACTATGACGTAGAGGTCTTTTTTCTTGGCAACGACTATACTTGAGTCACTTTTTTTTTACTACAGACAGCTTTCCTTGCACTTCAACATTGTTAAAAAAACAGTGTTTGATAATCTACAAGAATTATCGTCATTGTTTTAGAGTTACTAAAAGTTGTAAACTATAATCAAACGCATTGACATCTCTCTTACATTCATAAGCCAATTTGATGCAGGTACCAATAATTTATCGTTTAAATAAACGTTTGCTTAAAAAAATTAAAAACAAGCAAATCCCGAGCTTTTTTCTAACTTATCGATATTTTTAAAAAAAAGATCACATTCCTTAACATTTATTACTGGAAAATGAGTTGTAAAAGTATACGTTCGACCTTCATATAAAACAACTTTAATGAATAGCGAATGAAGCAAAAAATCATTAAAAAAAACATTCCGACTAAGTTTTAAAAACATTTTCATTAGAATTTAAATTTAGATGTAACTTACTTAGTTTAACGTAATTTTAACGATGCTCAACAATACGGAACATAAAAAAATGTTAAGGCGGTAATAAAGCGGTTGTAAAATAATATTTTTAGACACTATAATCTTTCAATTAGATTAATTAACAAAATAGTTTCGAAACAGCGGTACGAAAATAATGTAATTCGGATTACAGCTTTTTCCATTATTATTTTATAATTAAATTTGTTATTGAAGAAAGTTTTAGATAAGCATTTCGCGTGCTTAAAAGGGTATATTTTGGAAGAGTCTTAAAGGATGATGATATCTTTCCAAGCATTCAATGCGTCCTTTTGATCTTATTTATTTAAAAACCTTTATTCTAATTTTGATTATTTAAATAAGTATTAATTTAAATGAAATTTTATATTTCGCAGGAAAAAAAGCAACAGGATATTGTTATTTCAGCCTTGAACGTGTTTCGTAATCGATGTTGTACCATGCCAAGGTTTAGATGACACTGCCTTTATTTTTATAAACATGTTGTAAATAACTTGTAAAAGTTGCTATTGGTTTAAAAACGCTGTAGGAGGTCCTCGATTACCAAATAAATATTCAACGACATGTGTTAACCGGATTTTACATTTCCTTGCTAAATCCATTCATGACAATCAAAATTTAATTTAAGCTATTGGTGAAGAGATTAAACTATTATTTGTTGTTTTATTATTATTATTTTTTTTATAGGCGATGTTTCTATATTTAGCTAACATACAAAACATGTACGAAAATAACGTTTCGTTTACAATTTTTCGATCACACTACTCTTAAATTAATTTGATTTATAATACTCAGAAAATATGGTAAAACTTCACTTTTGAATTAATTCAAGAACTATTTTGTAGTGCATGAGGAATTGTGTATTTAATAGTCGAAGAACAGAAAACATCTTATTTACAAGTACCAATAAACATTAATTCCAAATGTCACAGCACGAAATTGCAGTTTTCCTTAAACTCGGAACATTGTGATTGATATACAGAACATTTAAAAATAATTACCAAAGGCTTGACACACTGTAATAGTGCTGTAAACACTTTGAGTTTAATAGTGATTTTTGATTAATTATGGTAATAAAATATACAGTCTAAAACAATTCTTACGACTGGAAAAAGTTGTTATGGTTTATACTGAAATTGGCGTAAAAACATTTTAAAAATGTATCTAGCTAAATTTAACACTATAACCTTAGCTGTTGTTAGCTATCGCACCAAAATTATTTATATTAAAAATATTACTATATTGTGTGTTATAAGACGTCTAAAAAACCTTTCTTAGCAGAAGCTTCAGCTTAAGAAAACACCTAAAATTCTAAAAGTCGAGTAACAAAAAACAACATGAAAGCTGAAACACAAATAGATTCAAGTGCCCGCAAAAGAGTGCTTGAAAATACTAACCTTAAAATATGCCAATGATTGGAAATAAATTAAAATATGAGTAACCATTGAACTGAAATTCATTTAACACATCAATAACGCATCGTTGGAACCTAATAAAATTGCTACAGATCTACAGACACTGTACGATAAGTGTTTTGGTGTAATTTTCATACTGTATAAGTTTCGCCCACTTTTCGCATTTAGAGCGATGCGCTGTCAAGTAGTCGATTCTTAACAAATTGCATTTTTCAAGACAGAAAAACTGTTTTTCCAGTGATTCGCATATCATATTTAACGTAAGTGCCTAGCGAAGTTTTCACTTTTAAATTTTCACACTGATCTTATAAATAATTAAAAACCTTCCTGGGGTAAGCATTGATTCATATTTTTGTGATTTACTGTGATTTTTCCGTAATTGTGACAATTCCTTTGGATACCAGCACGTTTTGGTCAATTTGGAGTGATTCATGTCAATTCATTACCTTCCGCTGGAAACTATAACTAGAAGCACGTACTAATTGGTTAATTAAACCACTTTCGAAATATAATCTAGAGAGTCGTTATTATATTTCATGTTCGAATAACTTTGGAGGCACACCTGCGATAGGAATAGTGAACACCACTCGGACGCTTGACGCTTCGATGCGCTAGGTCGGTCATATAGGTTTGAAAGTTCGGACAAAATTTAATGGTCCTCGATCGTCATTATTTAACACTACTTTTTTGTTTTATAATCTCAAAGTTTTCATAAGCTCGTTTCTATTGTTAACTTGTTTGATTAAACATGTATCGTTTACTTGATGTACTTTTTGGAGCATATGACTAGCAATGCTGGACATATCTACTCTTCTGTATTTAATGTGAACTAAATGCTTTTTAAACCGAACTTTAATCGGTCTAGGTTTATCCTACGTATACTTGTTCGCAGTTTTGACAGTTTATTTTATATATTCCGAATTTATCCTAAACGTCTACTGAATCATTTGGGTTACTTAAATAACTTTGTAAGCTATTTTCGGAACTGGCAACTGTTTACAATATAAATTCGATTAATATCCTAGACAGGCCCTTTGTATCAGCAGTATATTTTTGTGTATCTTTTTCATTTTGTTCTAAAGTGGTAAATGTTTTTCACGTGTAATTTGTGTTTCTGTTTCCGAATAATGTTTAACACAACTTCCTCTAAAAATCCATTGTATGCAACAATTTCTTTTATTATACCAAGTTTTTTCTGAAAATGTTGTTTACTCAATAAGAAATTTAGTAGTCTGTGGCGTAGGAAATTAAAGTTTGCAAGTTTATGTTGTATACAGTAGCTGGAATCACTTGTCACAAATTTACTCGAGCTGTAAGGGCAATTAATTTCTGTTTCATAAGTAAATATGATAATTACGAATTTTAAGTTTCGCTCATCCACGAACCCTGTAAGATTGCATATCTTGGCGTCTAGTATCGCAGAAATGCCGTCCACGTAGCGCAGCCACACTCTAGAAAAGTAGTCCAATTTACGTATTAAGTCGCTTTCAAATCTATCCATAAATAAACGGAGATAAATTCTTACCCATTGCTGTTTCTCTCTTGTTTATAAAATTTGCGGTTAATTTGAAAGAAGGTTTGGTCCATACACCAGCAAACGAGTTGTAAATAGTTCTATAACTGCATTGTCCAAATGTTTATATAACAGGATTTTTTAAAAATAATTTATAGTCTCAGTGGGGGTAATACTTGGAAACAGAGAACTAATAAAAAAAATACTAATAATTCATCCGCTGTAAATTCTATGTTTCAATTGTGTTAATCTTATAAATTCATAAGAATTCGCGATACTAAAATTTGGTGTAAAATCTTAGGCTTTCGCGGTTGTCATGTTTATGATTATAAGCGACTTTCGGCTTAGACCGCGTGGTAGTTAAACACCCAGACTTATTAGGGCTTGGTCCTAGTCTCTTCTTGAGACCCAAAACAAGAAGTAGAACTTGGCCTTTGCCGTATTGTCGTTCGTGAACCCAAACAAACTGACGTTTCGGAAAACATTGCAGCTTGCATCTTCAGAGTGGTAAATGTCACTTCTTGTTTTGGCTCTCAAGAAGAGACTAGGACCAAGCCTAAGTCTAGGTGTTTAACTACGACGCGGTCTAAGCCGAAAGTCGCTTATAATCATAAAATTTGGTTGCTGGTATTCCAAACTGTGAAATTTGTTGGATAACCATTTCGACAACTGGTATTAGGCAAATTGATGCTAGAAGATTAAAGTTCGGTTTAAAAAGCGTTTGGCTGAAATTAAATACAGAAGAGTAGAATAGAAACGAGTTTGATGCATATGTAAGCCTGGAAATTATAAAACATACAAAAGTATTGTTAATTAATGACAATCTAGTACCATTAAGTTTCTCCAAAGTTTTAAATCTATATATGACTGACCATGCACATCAAAGCGCACACAGCTATAGTATAAATAGAACAGTTCCAATTTAATGTATTAATGTACCGCTGATGATTAGTATAGCTACCGAAACGCATGGCGCTTTTTACTATTTAAGTTATAGTACCACAAGATTACTTCCACTTTCAGTATTGTGATTATCTTAACTTTGGGAAATACCCTTTCACATGATGAAAATTGTGTTAAAGGTACTGTCAATAAATATCGGTAAACTTGACATACCATACACTGTAAACAGCACATGTTGTATTCTTACAGAATTTTATAAGCACATTTCATGCACATATTACACTCTCTCCTCTTGTTTGGGATATTTTTCAAAACTCAAAAACATTTTTAACAAAGCTGCGACGCCGCTTTTTGTTTTTGAATTCAATTTTGACGATTGATCCATTTTAAGCATGGTAATTATTATTTCTGTAGAAAAAAATTATCGTTGAAATTCAGTATCCTTGAGAGAAATTTAATCGTTTATCCTTTCGAAAATTTCCGTCGTTGCGTACTGCAAGATAGGTTAGGTGCCGTTTTCCCATCGTTTTTCTTCTTCAAAGCAGGCACATAATCAGAAACACTGGTCAAGGTTAATACCGTTGCAACATCAAAGCAGTAGGGCCATTTTCATTATTATCTAGCTTTAATCTACAACTTACATTGTGCTGATGAGATCAAAAGATAGCTTTGGCGTATTCCTGAAAAAACTGTAATTTTGTGGCAAATATCATCTCTGTTTGGAACTGCTTATCTGCAGCCTGCCGATAACAGTTATAAACAAACTTGGGATATGGACTTGAAATGACCAAATATTTTCAAAAGTAGATTTTCTTTCGGCAGAGATAACAAATATCGTATCAAAAATGTTTCATATAGGCTCACAGCTCTTATTCAAAAGTTGACAGTGATAATGATGAGATGACTCTTATTTTTAAACTCTGCTCTTTCACCTAATTTGTTTTCCTAAAATATTTGATGATGTCTAATAATCCTAAGCAGTACCACGTTTTACCCCATTTAAATATTTAAAAAAAAATAATCTCAGACTAGGTACTCAAAACATATTTGTTGTGATTTGAAGGTTGTATCTCTTCTGCTAGGAATGCAGATTGGGTACACAAAGCACATGTTGCGATGGTGAGAATCACTACAGCTCAACGTTTCAATATGTACTTCTTTTGGATCATGACAAGACTTACTTACCTCCACTCCATATCAAATTGGGTCTTATGAAACAGTTTGTTGCAGCAATTGATCAAATCTAAAGTACCTAAAAGAAAAATATACAAATATAAAAACTGACGCAAAATTGAAAGCAAGAGTCTTCGTTGAACTAGAAATCCAATCGTTGATTCAAGATCGTTCAGATTGAAGCTCACGGTATCAGACAGGGCGATTCTCTGAGCCCGATGCTCTTTAATCTCATCATGAAAAAAATCATCGACAGCGTGAAAAACATGGAAGGATATAAAATGGAAAAAAACAATCTGACCATCTTATGTTATGCTGACGATACGGTGTTAATCGCATATAATGAGGATAACCTACAGAAACTTTTTTATCAATTCACAAGCACGGCTGAAAGATACAACATCCTAATATCCACTGATAAGACAAAATCGTTAGTAGTATCAAAAGAGCCATACGATGCAAATTAGAAATAAACAACAAAATCATCGAGCAAGTGATGTCCTTTATGTAATTAGGGGTAGAAATATCGAGTGAAAGGAACAGTTATAGGGAAGTCAAGTAGCAAGTCTTGAAAGCAGCACGAATATCTGGATATTTGAGAGATGTTACCTAGAAAAATAAATACCTTTCAATTGAATGCAAAACTAAAATATATAAGGCCATGGTAAGACCAATAATTACATATGCAGCAGAAACCAGAGCTGATACTAGCAGAATTAAGCAACTAATGTGAACAACTGAAATGAATACTTTAAGAACAATAGCAGGAAAAACGAGAAGAGATAGAGTCAGGAACAAACATATAAGAGAGGAATGTGTTAGATTCGCTAGAGGAAGAAGAAAGAAATGGAACCAGCACGTTCAAAGGGAAGATGAGACCAAGCTCATAAGAATAGCGAAAGATCAAAGACAGTAGGAAGAAGGGACCCTGGAAGACCAATAAAAAGATGGAAAGATAGTTGGGATAGCGTGAAGAAAAACGGGTTTCGACCTAAATAAAAGAAGAAGAAGAAGAACAAGCAGCTTGGGACGCATTTGTGCTTGTCGTGCACAATTTCCTTAGGAACCATACAGCAGGCAACTATGCTGAACTTCTGAAGAACTTGTTAACAATCTATCAACACCTCGGTTACCAAATGTCACTAAAAATGCATTTCTTGCATTTGCATCTTACTTTCTTTCCGTATATAGAAACCGTAAGTAACGAACACGGTGAAAGATTCCACCAGAAGATTGGGGGATTACTGTCGGTTTTTGCAAAGAGCAACAAAAGATGTGCACAAGCGGAAACCAAGAAACTCTACACACTTTTAAAGCAAGCCAATGTCAATCTCAGTGTAACTAAGGGTCCATATTTTCAAATCGATTTGGTTAACAACAACGGCGTTAGATAACAACATAATTAACTTTGCTTTATGCAACCGGGCATTACTGTTTTCATCCCAAAGTACGCACACTACCAAAAATTTCTCACAATAGCAAGGAAAATAATAATTAATAAAAAATGAATAAATTATTACGTAAACCGCATCTCGACACCATTTTTCTAAGCAAAATTGAGTTATGGTTATAGCAAAACTGGGCTACAAAACAAATACTCTATATTGGCTGGAGTAATAAATTCGGTGTAATAATGCTAATTAAATTTCAATATCATTTTTCTAAACAAACTTGTGAGGTAATTAATTTCGAATAGTTGTAATAAATTGGGAATCAAAAAGTAAAAAAAAACATCTAACTATTATTTGTGGTGTGAGCTGATTTGGCTGGTGCAGCTTCAAGAAGATGTATAATTTTTGTGTGCAAATAACAGTAGTGTAACTAGAACTGTTACTACTGTTATTGTTACTACTACTAAAGTTTTTCTCAAAGACACCCATTCATAATTTGAGTTATTAGCTTTTGCATTTATACCAAGTTTACCGCATTTACAAAATAAGTAAGATATTTAGAAGAAATCTATATACATAAAAACTCACAAGTAACTCTAGAAAACAAAGACAAACGAGCATCTAAACATTTTTAACAGATTACAAAGATTCTGATAGCTGTGACAAATGCAAGCACTACAGACACACACATTTCATTAATAATAACTATGTAAATAAAGCTCTAATAAAAAATGACTTAATTAAAACTTCTTTTAATTATTGTAATATCCACAAACAGATATTTCAATTACAGTTTTAAAAAAAAATCCTTGGAACATATAAAGATATAAAAAGCTGCTACATTTATTAACAACAAAAACAAAATTTATATGAAATGTACAGAAGCAATCGAGTAAAAACCAAGTCGTAAAAAAGTTAATGCAGATGCTGTGCTAGAAAATAATTATAGACAATAATTTCTGATGCAGCCGTTCAATTTATCTTAGCAGTAATTGGAACGTTATGACGTAGGTATAAATTCTAGGTTTTATTAAGAATGTCGTTCGTATATGAATAATGAAAAGCCATAGTAGCGTTCACCGACAACTCATTTATAATAGCAATATTTGCTAATTCAATTCAAGAAATCGTTATTGTGTTGAAACCGTAATGTATATCCATCTATACATTTTGTCACATGTGTGCTACACACAAATACTCACACTCACAGACACCCGCACACACATAGACAATAAACGGGAATGGAAATTACTTACTCATTAGTGATTTACACTTCACGTTGCAGCTGATATATCTAACACATAGTCAAATTAATTATCAGCTATCGTATTGTGGTTCCTTTATCTTGTCGTCGTTACACTACCAATATTATCAGGGACATACACCCTCAAACCAGGAATTTCTGCGCCACCGTTATCGGATCTTCAGAATTTAAAGTGTGTACATTAATCAATTTAATAAAATAATCCCTTTATGCGACGTTAAAGTGTTTAAACGTATGTTACAAATTTGATTAATGCGCTGTTTTCCTTCTTGCACATACGAGGGTTGTTAAAATGATAATTTCATACTAAAATCGCATTAATCTTACGCTCATTTTGAATATATAATACACGCCAAGTCTGTGTATTCCCTGTATTATAATACTGAAAGATGAATTTTCTATAGTTAATTTTTCGCAATTATTTAATTTTCTCAATGATAAAACGGACACAACTAAAATAGTCTGAAATAAACATCCGAATCTTAGACCCTACTATGTTGTTTTCTTTGTTGCCATAAAAATTATAAAAACATCAGTAAAATAATTCTAAACATAAACTACCAAGTATCTGACGATTTCGTTATGAAACAAAAAGTATTAAACAGTAATTTACGTAACAAAGGTCAAAAGTAAGACATAGCATACCGAACGTTAAGTCACGACATTTACCACTCTGAAGATGCAAATTGCAATGTCTTGCGAAACGTCAGTTTGTTTGGGTTCACGAACGACAATACGGCAAAGGCTAAGTTGTACTTCTTCTCAAGGAGAGACTATGACCAAGCCTAAAAAGTCTGGATCTTTAACTACGACACGGCCTAAGCCAAAAGTCGGTTGTAATCATAAAAAAAATTAATATCGAGTAATGTTATTGCAAACACGAACACAAAAAAATTACGTAAACATAAATATATTACAAATACACGCACCAACATCTTCAAACAAAGATAACAAAAGAAATAGAAGAACAGTAACTAAAGTTGACTTCTTCGCATAAGAAAAGCATGCAAAACCACTTTAATCTATTTTTGTGGCAACGCTTCGTGCTACCAGCGACCACTCTATCGAACCAACAATAGTTTCAAATGAAACAATCCACAGACCAAGGGCGTGACCAACTTTGCAAATTGTAGTTACCTAATACTAAATAAAATATGAAACATAAATACCTACATAAAAAGAGTCAATAATTAAAATTCTTAAATTACAATAGACATAAACGTCCAACAAATGCTTTGTCAAGTCGGTGGATTGTTCCATTTTAAACTATTCTTGTCCTGATAAAGTTACCACAAAAATAGATTAAAGTGGTTTTACATGCTCGTCCTAAGCGAAGAACTAAAAATTAACACAGATGGGAATAAAGAATCTCTAAGAAAAATTTTATGAGAAATAGATAAAATATTAAAGGTTGGTAAAGAAACATAGGAGAGATCTAAACGCCAAAATTGTAAATGCAAAGATTTAATAGGATAATACGAACTCGGTGACCGTAATTAGAAACGAGAACGTTTAGTCGAATTTCTTCAAAAAAAGGAAATTGTGATCAATACATTATTAAGCTGTTCCTGTAAGGTTTTAGACAAAGACGTCAACCCCAAAACACAGAAGGAAACATAATCAGAAACCAAATTGATTATATCATTGAAAAAAGGTATAAACAGAGCCTAGAAACTGCCAACACATATACAGGGTGCAAATATACCTTCCATCACCCGCTAGTAGCAACATTTCATTCAAGCTAAAAAGCATTTAAATAAACGTCAGGAGAGCAACAAAATCGACTTCTCAAAGCTTAGAAACGACAAAACTAAAGAAACAACAAAATATAAATAACAAACTCCAAGCAATACAAAACACCAATGTATCTGAAGAAAACGTAAATCATAAATAGAACAAAAACTAGAGATAAATAAAATAGAACTGAAACACACTAGACAAACAATAGAAAAAGAAGGGATGATACAAGAAATATTACTACCACCACAACTTTGACTAAAAATCTGATACAGTAAAAATCTAAAAAACCTTAGAAACTAAAAAGAAACAAAAAAAAACATTACAAAGAACAAATAAACATATAATATAAAGTATAACACAAAATTCTAGAAACCCCAAGAAGAAAATGCAAAGATAACACATTGCAAAATTCTTGAAAAATTACAACACAATGTTAAAAAACCTTGTTATGGTTTCTCGCGCTGTATGAATTTTGCCCACTCGTAAACGCCATCTACGCAATGCCAAGTAAACATCCACGTTATTAATGTATAAATCAAATTGAATTTTTATGTTTTGCATATGAAAAAATCGCTGGAGTAAGAGTACATTTCTATTTTACGGTCTAGATATAATTTTTCTTTATCATAGCAAGTTTGGTTACCCACACGTGTTTGCTACCTCAAAAAATTATTAACTATTACGTATTTCATTTTTTCTTGGATCGATAATTAAGATGTGCACTGATGACGGAATAACGAAATCTTACTGATTAAAGAGAGTTAGGTCATGTGTAATATTCGTTATATCGAAAACTAATCCCAAAAACTCGGTAGCACACCTGGAAATTATTGGTTAAAAGATTCTTTAAAAACAGTGCATTTTGTGTCAAATGGTGTCAAACGAGTAATGGTTGCGATGACGTGAGATTGTATGAGCTAACGTTGGAAAACCCAAGGACGCGCTATTCCATCTTGACGCGAAGACTTGAGGTGTGCTTAAGACTTCGACGCCACACAACCTTCCAACACTTCATCAAGGAAACCTTAGGCTGTAATAGAATTCCTAAGGTCATTTTCTGGTCTTAGGAGTTCGGGTTTCGTTCCTTTCCTGTTTCCGTATAGTACCTTTGTCCTTTTCCTGATCGGTTTCCCGGGTATTATATTCAGAGTTGAATTTGTATTTGTGGGCTGGAGTTTCATGAGATTCTGAGGTGTTCTCCTTGACTGTAGTCTAAACTTCTCTATTTACTATACCTCTTTTTTTCTCTGGGTTTGCTTTGGATTTTCGTTCGGTAATGTCTGTAATTTTTCTTGCTTGGTTATGGTTTCGACTACTGCCAACTATACAACAACTACTTTTTTTTGATACGTCCTTTTCTGTTGGCAGGAACTTCTTTGGTTCTTGGAATTATTATTCTGCTTTATGCGACTTTTGGACACATCCGATTGGTAATCCTTAGTGAGCTAGAAAATCATCTTTTGTTTACGTTTCTTCTTGGGTTTGGGTATTATTTTATTTCAGTTAGATTTGGATTTTAAGGTTCTGTCCCTGGCGTATGTCTAAATTTTTGTTCTTCATTTTAGCTGGTGTCTACTTCCTAGGTTTTTATGTTCCTGGAGGAGATTTGTTATGTTAAATACAGTACGCGTGTTAACGCAATGCCCAGTGATATCCTTATTTAAGAACCTTGATACATCCACGTTATTTCGATATTTTACATATGAAAGAATCGCTGTGGTAAGAGTGCATTTCTATTTTACAGACTAGATGTAGTTTTTCTTTTTTTATCACAGCAAGTTTGATCGCCCCTCAAGAAATTGTTTACTATTACCCAATTCATTTTTCCTTAGGTCGATAATTAGGACGTGTGCGGATGGCGAAATTAAATAACCAAATGTTACTAGTTAAAAGGAGCCAAGGAGTAATATTCGTTAGATAAGCAACTAATCCCAAAGACCCAGTAGCACACCCAAAAATTATCAGTTATATAAGATTCTTTAGAAACGCATTTTGTGTATATTAATCATCGGATGAGCTATTCGCAATTTACTTGTGATATCATTTTATATCTGTTAGTTAAATTTTCACCAAATTTTAGAGGGATGTTTTGGATATGCCATTAGCTAATCGCATATCAGGAAAACTGTAAGTAACCTCTTTCTGTATTTCATAATTTGTTTTGGTGTCAATTGTAGATACGAACAACCTAGATATATGCATGTTCTCACGTTTTACTCATGCAGCTTTTTTTGTAATTATGTACCTATTAAAATTATCACCGGTGCATTTTGCTTCTGACTGCGTAATCACTTAAGATTTGTATTGATTCGAATCTTCTTCTTGGTATTCACCAAATTATATATCAACGTTAACAAACTTATTACTTAAGTGTATGAGGTGTTGCCTAATTTAAGGAATCGCTAATACTAGCATTATTGTATTTTTACTTGCGAACAATTATTTATTATGTACTGCATTTCCTGACTGTTTTTTATTCTATTTATGTTGCCATTGCAATAAATATACTCATTGTTAGACTTGTTTTGATCGATCAACTCATCTTAACCGGCGCGGAAGATGATGTAGTTGTACAAAGAGCACCACTTCCGTTTATAGTCGAGCAGTTGTAGGTTGTAGTCCTTTTTATTTAATCTTGGTTGAAAATTTTGGGATGTTTCTGTTCCTTTTTCTTTTATATACTTTCAAGGTGGGAGGATTTCCTGAGTGTTGTTCTCTCTGATCTTAGATCAGATTCCTTCCTCGATAGGAGAAAAAGTAATATAATCAAGCAAGTACTGGTTGCAGTGACGTGCGACTAGCGGTGGAAAACGCGCCATTCCACTTTGACGCGGGGGCTTGAGGTGTGTGTAAGACTTCAAGGCCACACAATCTTCCGGCACTTCATTGAGAAACACAGGAGTCATTTAAAAGCCTTGGGGATTCAAGTGTCGTTCCTTTCCTGTTTCCCGATTTTTGTAATGGGCTTCCTGAGAATTATATTCAGGGTTAGATTTGTATTTGTGGACTAGGATTTCATAAAATTTTTGGGCGTTGTCTTTTACTGTGGTCTAAGCTTCTCTCTTTCCTATACCTCATCTTTTTCTTTTGGTTTGTTTTGGATTGTCGTTTGGTAATGTGTATGGAACTGCGTTGATTTTTCTTGCTTGATTAGCGTTTTGACTATTGTCGGCTTTACGAGTACCTTTTTTTGATACCTCTTTTTTGTGGGCTGAGTTTCTTTGGTTCTTGAAAGTATAATTCCGCTGTATGCAACTTTTGGACACATCTGATTGGCAATACTTAGTGAGATGATAAATCATTGTTGTTTACGTTTCTTAGGGATTAGGTGTTATTATATTTAGACTGGTATTGTATTTTAGGGTTCTGTCCTTAACGTACGCCTGAATTTCTGTTTTTCATCTTCTCAGGTATTTATGTTGATGGTGGAGGGAAAGGATGTTTTATTAAAGACAGCACGTGTGTTAACGCAATCTCCAGTGATATCTACATTTAAAAACATTGAAACATTCACACTATTAATGTGTAAAACAATTTGTGTTCCGATGTTTTGCATATGAAAGAATCGCTGGAGTAAGAGTGCATTTCTATTTTACGGCGAGATGTAAATTTGTTAACTATTACCCAATTCATTCTTCCTTGGCTCGATAATTAAAACGTGCACGGATTTTGGGATTAAATAACCAAATTTTATTGGTTATTAGTATTCGTTAGATGAGTAACAAATCCTAAAAACTCAGCGGCACACCTAGAGATTATCAGTTAAAAGATTATTTAAAAACTTAGCGTATGTTGTGTATATTAATTATCGGATGAATTATTCGCAACTTACTTCTGATATCATTTATTTATCATTTTAGGGGATTATTTTAGATATGCCATTAGCTAATCGTTCGTTAGAAAAACCATGAGTAACCTATTACTGTATTTCATAATTTCTTTTGGTCGTATTTACGAACGACTTAGATATATGCGTGTTATCACGACTAACTCATTCAGATTACCTGTTAAAATTATCACCGGTGCGCTTTGCTTCTGACTGCGTAATCACTTTAAATTTGTATTGATTCTAATTCTTCTTCTTTTTATTCACCAAAATATATTCACTAACTTCAACGTTAACAAACTCATTGCCTACGTGTATGGGTGTTGCCTAATTTAAGGATCCGCTAATACTAGATTATTGTACTTTATTATATTTTATTGTATTTTACTTACGAATAATTATTTATTGTGTACTTCGTTTTCTACTGTTTTTTATTGTTTTTATGCTGCCAGTACAATAAATATACTCATTGTTATTTTATGTTGTTCGATTTGTCTACCTTAAGTGTTTGTCAGGTGAAAACGAGCACCTGGAGTTATTCCTCCGCGTTTTGGCGACATTTTTAACTAAATTACAATCAGCACATTAAAGATACGCTAAATTCCATTCGATACTTACCCAGTTCCCACTCTGCGACATTCTAAACGGTCGCTGCTTTTTTGTGGTGATTGAGTTATCAGAAAGGGATTCGATATAGTCAAAATACGCGAGTATCGGAGCTGCCGTTCCGCATCGAACACTGAAGACAACACTAACAGAATACACATACCACCACTAGATAAAAAAGTACGCCGGTTTCATGAGAATTCCAAACATAATTAATGTCATAGGCATTCACATTAGCAACATGGCGTTTGAATTCTGCAGAAGACGCAACGCAGACCACCTTATACGATCGGAGCACCGCGCGTCTACGTTTAGCAAAGAAGCCGGATCTATGGTCCGGGAGCAAGCAGTGCACAAAAATAAATTGTATGAGTTTAAGGAAGGCGTACTGTATGATCCATGTATTCTAGATTGGTGATAAGTAACAAAAAACAAACACAATTTCCCAAAAATTACTTTTTTTCGATTTTGATATAATATTAATCATCAGATGAATTATTCTCAACTTACTTGTGATATCATTATATATCCATTAGTTGAACTTTTAGCAATTTTAAAAAAATGTTTTGGATATGCCATTAGCTAATCGCATGTCCGGAAAACTGTAAGTAACCTCTTTATGTATTTCATAACTTGTTTTGGTGTCAATAGATACGAACGACCTAGATATATGCATGTTATCACGTTTAACACCAAAGAAGTGGACGTATATGTTCCACGAAACATCAATCTTTAAAAAAAACAGTGTTTCTTTTGCCATTTCCTAGTAGAAGGATTTACCACATTTCTTTCATCCTCAAAATAAACCAACAAAATAATTTGGTAATTTTAAACATCAAAATCTATAAAGAACACAAATTTCAGTACCTGCAACGTGTGATTTAAAAAAAGTCTAAGCAACCGCGGTAAAAACTGACATTTGAAAAATTTTCTACTTATGTAGACAACATTGTAAGCCATAAATATACTTCCACATTCAAAATTCCAAATGAATAAATCTTTATTCTTATTAGAAACTCAACTCAATGCTACAAAGACAACTAAAAGTTAAAAGCAAAAATGAGCGATGTAACAAAATCATGTAACGATTGTATGAAGCCGATAAGATTGGTAATAGAACTACATACATATAGGGGAAAAGTGACAAAATGTAAAAAACCCGATGTCTATGTGAAAAGAGTATAATAAAGAGAGTTATTAGTTAAAGCTCATATATCAAGAAAGAAACTGATGAAGTGATAAACATTTAATTTCTACACATTATTACAATGTATGTGACTAAATTCCAAATAATTAATCTCGTAAAAACAAAATAAACAAGTCGAACGTTTAACTTTGAAAACAGGACAAGAATAATGGAGACAGTAAATGTTTATGTTATTTCAGACATTTACGTCGATCCGTAGATTAACATACAATCGATTAATTGACATTTTCGTGTTCTCTCAATCGTTAATTATCGAATGTGCATTTGGAATATTAATTGAGGAGATTCATTATTTTCTAGACTTTTTTAAAATTCGCGATCGCGCTTTCAATTAATGCTGTTGAAAATTTCAAAATGGAGTTTTCACATTTTCCAGCTTCGTATCGATAAGAATGGATAATAGTAATTTCCTGCTGTCCGTATAGCGTGTCTTTTCTATTTCATGTTCTACGCCAGCTTCATTTGCTGCATCTATTGTAAAAACTCGAGAAGTCTTATTTGAAATGTTGCGCGCACGTACCATGAAATGAATTTTAAGCGACGTATACAAAGTAATTAATATTTTAACAGTTTAAGATAGAAAATTTTGCAGGGATAAATTTGATTTGACGGTAGCTCGGATTGCCCACGGTTATAGCAGAGTATAATCTGATCATACATCTGACTTGGAGTGGTATCCACGTCGAGTTCAAGAATACAAAGATTTCAATTTGGTCTCGAAATTGCCTTTCAATAAAAAAGAAAAGTGGAAAAGTATATGAACACTAAACTGGATTGCTATAGGATGGCTGCTGCTGACTTTTTTATAGACGCGTGCTCGACAGAGAACGCATGGGCTTAGTAAACATTTCATGGAAATCATATTTGTTTGAATTTACTATCGCACATTTGTTGAAAGTCACCTTCATTCGGAAAATGAGCTTTTTCTCTTTTTGACATTTTATACCAATTGTAGCAAACCGCGTCGCTTCGAGTTATAAACAACATATCTGCGAATGAATTTAAAATATTATACACAGGGAAAATAAATGGAAATTATCGATAATAAAATAACGCGTTGCATGCGCTCTGTAATTAATCAATTAGTCCAACGGAATAACTAAACATCTTATTACAACAATACGTCATGTAGGTTAATTACTTGAAATTACGACGTCAATTTGTCGATGTAAAAACGCAATCGTTCAAATCGAATAGCATTTAATTTCAATTCGTTAATTAAGAAAAATAAAAAGAATGGTCAAGTGTTGCTAAGCATTCGTTTAATGTAAGAAACTGATGAAAAGGAAACAAAATAATTCACTTGTTGGATTCGAGAAATCTTGATACTGTCATTCCTAAAACGATTTTGGTAATCCCACAATCTCCACTGTTACAATAATGTATCTTTTATGCTGTTTTTGCTTCTACTATTCGTCAACAATGCTTTCTTTTAATAAATCCGCGTACTGCTTATATTTCGATTCAATTATTTATTTTTCTTGTCATACATTTTAATCGAACGAATGTTTAAGATGTATTTCTTTCTTTTAGCGAGAAAATAATTATCTTTTTTTCCCTAAGCCATTCCATTACCTGGGTTTAGTACGAATTTATTCATTAAATTTGTTATACCGTATCTATTATGTCTTAGAAAATTACTGTTTTGTAAAGTATTATCATAATCAAACTAAGCACCATCGTGCTTATAAAAAGCATTAGTAGATACATCCAGTACAGTAGATTAGTAAACGTGGCAACACTGTACACCGCGGAAATACGTCAAGAATAAAACATGTTGCTGAAATCGCGTCTATCAACTTTGAATAGTTTAAAATTTAATATGGTAAATAATCAATAAGTAAAACAAATGAACGCATGTGGAGATTTTCAAAATTTAAAAGGTGCAGTTAATAAATTTTCCTTAAATCTGCCTCGTTACTAGAATAACAACCCCATTACGTAGTTCAACGTTATCAGAAAAAGCGATTCACTGCCGATATCAGTCTTATATAATTTTTGCTTATTTGGATAAAAAGAACTCGGAACCTTTTCAAAACATTGCAAAACGCCTTAAGTGCACAGCTAACTAAGTCCGAAAATAATACATTGCAAAAATTACATCAAGATCTTGTTCTTAAGACCAATTGCTCTACAGATAAAAACCATAACAAAAAACATCGATTTGAAAGATTTATGAGTAAAATCATGGTTCCAAAAATTACATGATAGATCATGCATTTAATCAAAACAAAAGATTAGCATACAAAATGCCTAACGCCAAGCTGGCTATCATAATACACGCATTCGACTAAGCGCATTCAAACAAAAATGACCAAGCACTAATAAGAAGAAGAACATTATTAGTATTATTATTATCATTTTTTTTTGTTTTTTGAAGATGGTAATTAAATGTGACGTTCTACAATGGCTAAATTGTATGGTGATGGACTCGTCTTAGTGCCAATCTTGTAGAAGCAACCTTCCGACCTCACACGTGAGTTTTATAAAGTCAAAATACTTACTCGTAACGCTATATATTTCGCGTAAATACTTCAGTTGGTAACTCCGCTAGTAACTTTCTTTTTTACTCAAATTGCGACACTTCCAGAAATTGACACAGCATTGTGCATTTGCTATTCATTTTTGTTCTAACAAAAGTCTTAAACTTATCAATGATCATTCAGCATTTTTACTATTAAAATTAAATGCAAAATTGCTAGTTTCATAAATTTAGCTATTTTTTCCATTTGTAGCACACTTATGGGTCATGTAATCACGCACGAAAAGTTATACCTTTGTATTCTCGAGGCCAATTTATAACGACTGTTTAAGTTAAGTTAAGTTTATTTGTTTTTACTTTGTGTATTCGTTTTAAAAAAATTCTGATTTCAGCTAGTTACGCCCGAACCTCATAGACTAGATCTAACCGATCGGGTGATGCATCTAACCACCCAATTTGCTTAACCTTTCTTATGTTTTAGTCAAATCTAAAGCGGTGTTGTTTTGTATGTAATAATAAGCCACATTACTTTTCCTTGTTTGTAACTACATTAAATTTAACTTGTTTGTAAAATAAAAAAAGTGTATGCATGCCACTTTATTGACATTTGGTTTTTTGTTATTCCACCACAAAACTGTGTGATATTGTTTAAAACTTACACCTCGCCGAATATTTTATACTGTGTATAACCTACGTAATCTATTAATAAATCGGGCTGTGATAATAACTATATCTAAAAGTTATTTATTAGAATATTTTTTCTACGTAGTTAAATTATAGAGTTTAGTTTGTGTTTGTGTACCTGTGTGGACCTTTTCAGTTGCGGGTTTAGATTGCTGCCTTGTGTTATCGAGCATCTCAACGGATATAGCGTCCTTATAAACTTTTTATCAGATCATTACATCTACCTATACCTTACTCTAGGATTGTAGTGAGTTGGTCGTGATATAGTCTTCATCATCATTTATTCATCATATAATGTTTGATAATGTCAGCGTGAAATCTAGCACGTATATGAAGAGTTAAAGTATTTAATAAATGTGTAACTATTACTGACCCCTACACAGCCTCATGTACGTAAATTGTGGTTTGGATAGTCAGCAATGCAGTAAATACGATTTAAGAGGTATCAGTCCTACACAACCTAATGCAAGTAATTATGGCTTGGTCCACTGATACTTTAAACTGTAGTAGTTGAGACCATCAAAATACGGTTGTAAAATGACTCGGCTCGAAGGACCAAACGTTAAGCACGATGGTGGTTCGTACTTAATAGTTGAACACTTACCCAGGTAATAAATATTTGAGCAATACCAGATTCTAGGGCTAGTGTCAGTGATCAAACACCTTAATGTTAAATGATTATCTGGCTCAATAGACCAAATGTTAAGCACAATGGTGGTTTGTACTTAACAGTTTGACACTTGTCCACGTAATCAATATTTGAACAATACCAGATTCTAGGACAAGTATCAGTGATCAGATAACATTTGTTTGTTGTAACAAGCAATTCATCTTTATCAGTTACAGACATACCGTCATTTGTTTTAGATTTTTGCAGTTTTATAAACTGATGCGCTTCATTTTACTCACTTCTACGCAACTTCCGTCTTATAATTTTTATGCACCAAAATGCTTAAGAAACCGCCTTATTTTTTGAATTTGAAGCTAACGTTTGATGACAATTGAAAAGCAATTCAAAAACCAACAAAATCAATAAAAATACATCTACTCTTAGACGTTTAAAAATCATAAATTTATTAGCATATTTTAAACAAAAGAATTTGCAATCAAAAGTATATCTAAATAAGTACAAACCACCAATGTCTCAAAATCTCTCAAAAATGGTTTAAAATTTGTGTCTACAAGTGTAGAGAAACTGTAAGAACAATAAATATTGTTTCCCCAAGTATATAATGAAAAAATGCAGGCAAATGTTAGTTTTTCAAACTGCTGGAAAACTAAGCAAAAAGTGTACTTTCTTATGTCAAGAAAAAACGATTCTACTACAAAAAATGATCCAAAACATAAACTCAAAACAAGTGTAAACATAGATCCAGGTGATCCAATAGAAGGCCCATCTCATTATTTTCAAAATCCAATGAGCGAGATATCTATGAAAATTGATAGTAAACCTATTAACAGTAATAGTAACACAAGAAACCATAGTGATAAAAAAGTAGCATTAGAAAAATGAAGTAAGATTAAACAAAATATTAGTGATAACAGTTACAGTGATGCTTCCGACAATACCACCGGAAAATGCAACTCAGGAAACTAGTAAAAATTTTTGAACTCTTTCAAATTGTGATGAAATTTAACGCAAATTCCTATCTTTTGACTAAAACGACTTCAAAGTATATTGTTCCTTGTGTCTGTCATTTTCACAGAAAAAAAATTATTATAATAAAGGCACTGTAGTAAAAGACAACATAAAAATTGTTATGTTAAAAATTAGTAGTTCAATTCGCGAGTATGAAAATTTCTCTTTCAGTATAAAATTTGTCCGGAGAATTCTCTACTCTTTCGCCGAGACTGTCAAATTTTAGACAGCACTTTTACTTCACTTCCTGCAAGACCATCTACGAGTTCTGTACTTTTACGCCGGGCCAACCTTCACTTTTAGATTGTTTCACGCGAATATGCAAGTACATTTGTAAGGTTGAAACGGAGTAATTGGTGTACATTATTCTTTATTAGAGGTTTAATTTAACTCTGCTAATTGTCTGTAGCGGATATTGGTACCCACCATAAGTTTATCGTTATCACCGAAGATAACTAGCAGGTGGTCTCGTTAGAAAACTTCCATGACGTGACATTATTGATAACGTTATTATCTTATACACCGTCAAGGGTTGGAAACCTGCAGGATTATCCCTATTTTAAAGATTAACTACGACAAACACTGGTAAAATTTATGCTGTTAAGTCGAAGGGAAACGCTGCGCAGTTGCGTTCTTAAATGATTGGATGCTAAGGAAACATTTTACTTGTGTTAACATTATATGCTCGTTTAGATTGGGTTTAATATTACTTTTTAGGTAACTCAAGTACTGAAATTAGCTAATGTCCTACTGGATAAAACCTAACTGTGAGTATTACTATTTCAATTTTTTTCTTCGATTTGTACTTCGGTGGTCATGTCGTTTATGACCGTACGTGCATGTTAAGTTTACACAATTAATAATATTTTTGTGCTTCACGAACTCATAAGCAGTGCGCGTTGAGTCTCGGACTCTTGTTTCTCTACAATTTTAAGATTTGCAAATATAAATTCAGACGTTATGTTTATGTAAAAGTTTAGACCAACAGGGTCAGCTGATAATTCATTCGACCCATTTATAAATATTTGCAAAAACTTACATTTATACACTTTCTTCATGTTCTGTGATAAAATAAATATATATATTTTGTGTTATTACTTCTGTGGTGTTATTTATTCTTTTCCAGCTACGGGTAGAGTTAGACGGTATCTCCCTAACTTAATCTTTCATCGTCTTGGCGCCTTTTTTTAGATTTACGTTATAATTTCGCATAACAAAGCCTGCGATCCCTCTCCGTAGAAGCTGTGCTAGCTGTTGCTTTGTTTTGTTACAAGAAGACCAGCGTAACAATTTATTCTTGGCGGTCCAACTCGAGGAACCTGATTTTCTCGTAACAAAATTTAGTGGAGAATTATTTACGCGGAGCAACATCTACACATACTACTACATACTTAAATAATCTCAAAAATTCTGAAATACAAAAGAATGTATTAGAAAGGATGATTTCAATAATAATGGTTTTGTGTTAAGTAATTTCATAACCATTGAAAAGAATCAATAACAGACTTCGTATAAATACAACATGAGCATCCAGATTTCAGCAATTACTATGTCAAATATTTTCATATAAAAATCATAGCAATTTTCAGGCTATTGTTAATGTAATAGCCGAGTATGGTCCTATTTTAGATGGTCATATACAAAGATGCGCTACAAAATCCAAACCTGAGCATCATAAACGAGATCGTGGCAGTTCTGTTACGTTTGTTTCAGAAACCATGGTTATGTTAAAAGTATTCTGAAATAGGTTGCGTATTGTATGAATTTTGTCCCGGAACGCTCTCTTGCTACATTCAGAGTATTAATTGTCATTGTTTTGTTTTTTCTTGGCGTATAGAATTAATAAAGAGAAAAACGAGATTTCCGGTCAATGTGGTTATAAATGGATGCAATGGTTTTACTTCATATGTGAGAGTTTCTGTGAGGTAAGAATTATTTCTATTTTTGTGAAATAACTTAGTTTTCCTGTAATTATAACAGCGACTTGGGCTAACGTCGCGTGTTTGACCCTTTATAATAGTACATGTCAATTAAATAGATTCCGCTGAAATCGATAACTTGGAGAACGTACTAAGAGGGACATTGGCTAGTAACACTCATTTTTATCAAAATAATCTATGGTCACGTCGTTGATGTACTAAAAAATATAATTTCTTTACTTTCTATTAATTTGTGTATTTATCGAATGTAAAATACGTGCAACGTAGGTGTAGATGTTATCACTACCAACGAACGCAAATTTGTTTGTACAATTACGGTTTAAATTTATTCTAAATGCGATCTGCTTCTGGTTGCGAATTCACTAGTTTCGCATAGAATCAAAGTTTTGTTTTTTAAATAACTATTGATTTATACTGTCATACTGTACTACGATAATTTTATGTATAGAGTGTTGTTTACCCTATACGGCTTGGATCAACGTTTTTGACTGATATTTATCGACAAACTCTTAATTGTTACTATATATGTAATTGTGTTTAACTTCTTTTTTTAACCTCTCTCTTTCGTTGTTAAAAATAAATATATTCGTTGTTAACACCTGTGTTTAGCATTTGTTCTCTTTCAGTGTACGACAGATTTAAACGGTATCTGCCAGTAATGGTTTCCAATCATTTTGACGCCTTTTTACGCACTTGATGATTAGCACACCGCGACCTGCAATCCTTTCGCCGAATTATATTAAGCTAGTCGCCGCCCTTAAGTTACGCGTAAAAAAGCTCGTGACGGGGTTAATAAATCAATGCAAATTATTGCTCAACTAATGAAAATCAACAATGTGAAGCAACTCAAAGAAGCACTAGAAGTTGATTAGACCCAAGATGAAACTTTTTTGAATCTTAAAAATGTTTTCCATTAAAGTAATCACAATTAAGTTATTCCACACGTTAGGATGATCCAAATGTAGATACTAAAACAGCCAAAAGAATTATTACAATTTATTCATCTAAAAATATTAACAATATTTTTGAGATTTCCACGCCTTTGTCCAAGTTGTTACAAACAAAAACTTTAGATTGTTTACCTGTCTGGGACAAAATTATAGTTATTTATGTCACTAGCGTCGAAAGTAAAGTATAGCTTAACAAACGTTAATGCATGAGAGTGAGTTATCCTATGAGACTCTCGACGAAAGTTACATATATTTTTTGTGCTGTAAACTTTGACAAACAATTTAAAATCTTAGAGCAAGTACTACCAACTTCGAAGTATATAACACTCTAGTATTTGAATTCATAAAACGTTTATTTTTCAATTTTAAAATTTTTTTAGAGACTTTTAAATGTATTTTCCACCAGACATAATTCTACTTAAATAATAATCGACTTTGAAACATAGCTTTACGTAGATTTTAATGTATCCCTTTGCCGCTTTACAGTTTTTTGGTCATTACGTGACTACACTAACGAAAGTTTCATGAAACCACTTAAAATGCTTCTTAAAATTATTTTAGATTTCATACAGAGATGCCAAGTCACTTTGTTAATTGGAATGGAACATCTTGTATATTGTTAAATTACATGTCCCATGTCTAAGCCAAGCCAATATTGAAATATTAAATTCAAAAGACATTACAAGAGTTTCTGTCTTATTCAATGTCATCTTATTTTTTTTTAAGATTATCTCGTCGCTATGGTGTTTGTGTTAGGAAAGGGTGACAAGAATCTTTTATTGATATAAAGACATCAGAAACATCTGAATCGTAGATCACCCTATGTTGAAGTTTTTTGAAGTCTGTTAAAAAGGAGTATGAAAAGTGGTAATGTTGTGTACCCAAAATGTATCTCTAGACGTAAACGTGTGACAAATGAAGATCACGAAATAAGCGTGCTCCTTGCAGTTACAGAAGACCACCATGCCAGCCAAAGAAAACCGCCAGCTGCACCTGGAGCTAAACGAAACTAATTATTTAAGACGGCAGGAGTTTTGCCAATGAGGGACAATTAAAATAAAGCAAAATCCTATGTGTTTCGACAAGATTCTCTTTTCACATGAGGCAACCTTTCATACTGCTTGTATGTTTGACGCAAAACATAGATGGTTTCTAACTGTTTAAGGAAGACTTATAGGAATGACCATTTTTTAATGCAAATTCGAACAGCATAATGCATTGATAGTTTTTAGAAGAAAAGTTGTATGTTCTTTTGAAAGATGTTCCTTTTAATATAAGAAGGCACATGTAGATGCAACACGATGATTCATTGACCCTTATATAGGCGGGAAGTTCGCAAATATTTAAACCAAGCATATCCAGAAAGGTAGATTAGCCTTTACAATCGCCGGATTTACATGTTTGTGAGAAAAATTAAAGCAGTCATTTGAAATTGTAAAAAATCATTTTTTTACGTGTCCTGGTACAAAATTCGCGAATTTTTTCAATTATAGTTGAAACCTTCTTTCATAAATTTTCTTGCTAAAATCTCATCTACGTTATAACAAAAAACATTTAAAGATACTACTAGAACGGTCAAAAAAATTGAAAAATAACTTTAGGAAACATCTTAAGTGATCCCATAAAACTTTTGTCAAAGATATTTTTTTGTAAGCTTATCGGTTAATAAGTAAATGTCCAAGCACACACGATTGACTCACCCAGTATATTACAGATAATCTTGTGGGAGCTACTGAAAATCGCTTTCTAAAACACAAACAAACTTATTTTTGAAGATGTAAACACAAAAGATTCTATTAACCGATGAAGCACTCAAATTCATTGTAACAAAAAACAAAATCAACACAACAGATTTAATACAAAACCAAGATTCTACGGGAACTTGGTAGATCATGAACACATTCAAATAAAAATACATGTAAAATATGTAGTAGTTGTACTTTTGATATATTGTAAAAGTACAATTTTCATTCTGTGTTAACGCACGTAAACTGTAAAAGGACTTTATCAAAACTGAAAATTGTAAAAGCACAATTAAGATCAAATGTAAGTGATAAACTTTTAGGCGCTTTTATTTTAATTTCACCATTGACACCATCAATCATCCACGAATTTGGAAACAGTTTTCTACTACTAATTAAAAAATTGTCAGTTTACCCATGCTAAGTTGCTAGATAGTAAATCGTAAATTAAAATTTGTAGCATTACAACATTTAAAGCAAATTACATTAAAATTGCGACACCAAGAAGAGATGAGAATTTTGTGACCAAACTTGGCAACAAGGTTTAGCTACTCAGACGTAGTAAATGATTAAGATTTAATTTTTTTTTGTTAATTTTAATATTGTTATCTTCTGTTTAACGTATTTTGAGAGTGTGATTATGCCTAGAGTGTGACACCGTGAAAATTACCGCCAATTAAGTGAATTCGACAGAGTTGGCATAGGTGAATGTGGGTTTTCGTACAGGGAAATTGCAAATTGTCTTAACCGGAACCAATCCACTATTATGTGCATCAAGCATAGACTAGGGAAGATCAGAATCGTCGTAGAAAAGAAAGTGGGAGACAGAGGCAAACTAATTAAAATAAGAGATCAATTTTCCAATACCAGTTCAGTCGCTAATCAATGCTTAGGTAATGAAGGTCATCCTGTAACCCTTCAAACAGTTTACCGTCAAATCAAATGTTTGGGATTGTCGGCCACATCTTGTACTACCACTGACGGCTCAACATCAACATCAACATCAACATCTAGAGTGGTGCCAACTGCGACTCCACTAAAATCTAGATCGGCATAAAGTAGTCTTCAGTGATGAACCCCGAATCTGTTTGGTGATTCATGATGGCCGCATAAAAGTTCAATTTTCTGTTGAGCGGTGCACCACACTGAGGAAATAATGATACGGGGTGCTGTAGCCTATGGGAGTAAGTCTCGTTTGGTATTCATCCGAGGCAACATAAACACCTGGCAATATGTTAACAAAGTGGTAAAACCCAGTGGTTGGAACGTTACAAAAGGAATGAATTAAAATTACTCATTATTTAGTTAAAAAGGAATGCATTCTCATTACTATCGAGTTTTGGTAGAAAGTAATGCATTAAAATTACTAATTACCGAAAAAAGTAATGCATTGTTTTAAACATTAATTTTGTCGTTATTAAATACTGATACTACTAGTAATTACACCATACAAAGAACAATAATACAGTGCACAGCGCTTATAAGAATCACGTTAGGACTTGGGATTTTTGATAACAATAACCGAATGATAACTATATCCGAAATTCAGAACAAAAACAAATACATGTTTATTGGTAAGAGCGCAGTAGATTGGTATCTGATTAACATGTTGTTAATTTAGAGGTGAAATCATAGCATCAATACAAGCAGAAAATGCCAAGTTAAAAATGTTAATAAAACGTTTAAAAAAATCAAAATTTTTAACCAAATAAATCGAAAATTACTGACCTGTAACATTAATTAGTTTGTTGAGACAGTTAATAAAAAGAAATCAAAAAAACGTACAATGTTTATTTCACTATTCTAAGAACTACACATTGCTTCTCAGTAATGTGCTGACACTAAAAATAAAAATAAATACAAAGTAACGTTATAACATAAGACGTAGTTAAATAATGAACGTGTTATTGTAAGAACGCGAATGCTTTTCAAGTTTATTCTTGAAGATAACGTATATTTACAGATGTTTAATGCAATGTTACGTAGGTCAGTCAAAATACTAGAATAAATAACACTGCAAAAATAAAGCTAAACATGCAAAACAAGTATTTTTAGAGTACATAATAAAGTTTTTCACTCTAAACATGCATATTGTAAAAATTCATCTAAAAAATGCATGCAAAATAGGTTATTGTTCATGTATAGAAACAAACCTGAGATGAAAATTGATAACATAATCCGAAATTATGATTACTATAAACGGTGTTTTTTCTATGTAGTAGCATACGCCCGACCCGTTTTTTGATAAAGTGATAACATTATCCGTGATTCCAATAAGCGGCGTGCACTGTATAAAAAAATTTATTCTACACATTTCATATTTAATTTTAACAAAAACAATTGTGTTTGAAAATTGTTATCTACTAGTGCGAGAAATTTCGTTTTAAAAACGTCTGCTGCCACACTGAACATTCTTTCTACACCTGCGTTGGATGGCAGTGTTGTATTATATTTCAAAAAAACATGGTACCATAGTTAGTTAAAATTGTAATATACCATTTTTTATCATTTAGAAAGTTGTCAAATAATAATTTTAACTCCTTTTTTGAATCATTATCATTGAGTGAAGGGAACAAAAAAATCGTCATCTTCAGATGTGTGTGATTGTGAATTGGTTTGCCAACTATTAGATACATTTAAATAAAAAGAGTTTAATTCCTCTATCACCTAAGTGTATGCCGTTTCGCGTTTATTTGTTTCAATTCATTTCATTTTGAATTTGGGATGGACAAAACTAGCATCCATTAATGAGCGGTTCCGCTAAACTGACTTGAACCTATAAAAAAACATATAAACGGCTAAACGCAAACATCGCGGAAAATTAATTTTATTAATGACCTCAATAAAATGCCATTTTCAATGATTGAATTTAAACAAAAACAATGCACTTTAGAGCTTAAGACAGCACAGTCTACTTACAGAAAGTTCGCTAACGTACTAACAGGCAGCGTCGGAATGGGGTACCGAGCAACCTGGCAAATGCCCGACAAAATAATTTAAAATATAATAGAGTGCACGCCGCTTATTGGAATCACGAATAATGTTATCAATCGGGTAATGTTATCACTTTATCAAAGAACGGTCCGGACGTATGTTACTACATAGAAAAAACATCGTTTGTAGTAATCATAATTTTGGTTTATGTTATCAATTTTCTTTTCAGGTTTGCTTCTATACATGAACTGTAACCTATTTTGAATAATTTTTTTTAGGTGAATTTTCATAATACGCTTCTTTATAATGAAAAATTTTATCATTGTACTCTAAAATACTTGTTTTGCATGTTTAGCTTTACTTTGGCAGTGTTATTTATTCTAGTATTTTGACTGACCACGTAACATTGCATTAAACATCTGTAAATATACGTTATCTTTGAGAATTAACTTGGAAAGCTTCTGCGTTAGGAGAACAATTTCATTTAACTACATCCTATCTGATAACGTTATTTTCTATTTGTTTTTATTTATAGTGAGCAATTTACTGAGACCAAATGTGTAGTTCTTAGAACAGTGAGTTTAACAGTATACGTTATTTTTAATTTCTTTTTTATAACGGTGTCAACAAACCATTTAATGTTACAAGTCAGTAATTTTCGATTTATTTGGCTCAAAATTTTGATTTTTTTAATTTTCTAAAATTTCCATTTTACCATTTTCTGCTTGTATTAAATTTATGATTTCACTTCTAATTAGCAACATTTTAATCAGATACACGCTGTGTGTATTTACTGCTTTCTAACCAATAAACATATATTTGTCTTTTTTTCTGAAATTCGGATATTGTTATCATTCGGTTATTGTTATCAAAAATCCGAAAACCTAACGTGATTCTATTAAGCGGCGTGCACTGTACTACCATTAAAAACGATTGTTATTCAATGATAAATGATACTAAGACATATGGGCGGAAGCTCGTGGTTGCGTAAATAACGCGATGTTTTGCTTTCCCAGCTTATGCTTATCGAAGATATAATTTTCATGTAGAAATTTCTAAAATATCCTGATTATTTATTCGGTTGAATATCAAAGTAACAACAAAAGTAATGTTTTTTTTATTACCAAAAATAGATCACATTACCAATTATGTACTTATCAAAAAAATTAATGCATTACATTCCTCATTAACGAAAAAAAGTAATTTAATTACTGTAATGCATTGCTTGCAACCACTGGCACTAAAACCCCATAATTGTCCATTTCTTTGCAGTTGGAAGACTCGTTTTTTCAGCAGGATAATGCCCGTCTCCACATAGCAAGACACTCTATGAACAAATTTGCAGAGGCCAATGTTAAAGGTCACCCAGATCCCCCGACCTTTGGTCTATTGAACACGTCTCAGACAATATGGGTAGAAGACTGAGAAACTGAGGCCCATTCTCCACAAACACAAGAAGCTCTCCGACATGAATTTTACGTTGCTTGGGAAACAGTAACTCTAAAAAAAATTGAACACTTGCTGGAATTGATGCTATGAAGAGCAAGGGAGTGTGAAACCAATAGAGGAATCAAGACATTATTAAATAAAAATTATGTTTATCTTTGTTCCTTTTCTTTGAAATTTTAATCATTTACTACTTCTGAGTACCTAAACCTTCTTGCCAAGTTTGGTCACAAAATTCTCACCTCTTCTTGATGTTGCAATTTCAATGTTACAAAGTATCTTATCCATTACTATTACCTACTAAGGTCTGATCCATTAAATATACGTTTGACGTACCCTCGAAACGTGAGCTTAAATCCTCTCCACATACCATTATAAACGTGTTTTCGTCTATTGGTATAATTATGTGGGGTAAACATTTAATAAAACGTAAAATATAAAAATATATGCTCAGATTTCAACGAGTGTTTCCAATTTTTTTAAAAAATTATACCAATTGAAAACAATAAACGTAAAAATAAACAAAGAAGCGAATAAACTGGCATAAAAGGCAAAAGCCACACAACATATTATACAAAAAAAAAGGTGAAAAATTGTATTCGACCGCAGTGGGGCATATTTTTAATTAAAACTCGTTTAAATATTTACCAAAAGGTTTAATACGTTTTTAAAGATAATATATTTCAATAAGCGATTTTATATAAACAAGAGAGGGCACCCCAAAATCTTCTTTTAAACGTTAAAAGTTTAATGTGTATGTTCCGGTTAATGGACGAAAAAGCTTCTCCCCGTTTTAATCTGTAGTGACCGGATTTCGATTTTTAGAATCATACAACGTAACTATGAAATCGTTGGTTAGTGTACGCGGTGAACAAGAGAAAAGAATATAAAGTCTCTTATAGTCTTATAGAGATCAGAGTGGGGCGATTGCCTCTTAAAGTAGAATTTAACGTAGCAAGTTCGAAAAGTTTCGAGGTTGCAAACTTTATATAATGCCTTTGTAGTAAGGAAGCAGCTTGTCACAGTCGTTAATGCCTTCGCTATCATGCACAGAAGCCGATTTACATTTATACACTTTTATCTGGAATGATAAAAGAATGTTAATCGACTGAAAAATTGCACGTTTACGAATAACGAATTTAAATGATAACAGATGAAGGGTTTAAGAAAATAATGCGACGATTATAAGGTGACGGCGACGAGTCATGGTCTAAAATTTATACGGGAACTTAATGGCGGCGGTTTAAAGCACGTAAGAGTTGAGGAGGCACGTAAAATTTTTTTTTCATTTTCCCTACGCGCAGATTTTAATCAAATACATCGTACAACGAAAATAATTATTTTAAGGCTAAGGCGCATATAAACCCTTAATAAATATTAACCAAAATTCAAAATCGCGAACTCGAAAAAACATAAAATATGAATAAGCTCCAGCTCGGATTTCTAGTCGACTTCTAATTGTATTTTTATGAATAAGTAAATTTCGAGTTATAACGGAAGAGGCATCGCGTATAAAACGGGAAACATCCTCCTTGTTAGCGTATTTATTGAAACAATAACGTCGACGCAAAAAAGAATACAAATTTTTATCGACTCCAAAACTAGAGCAAAATCGCAAATAAATATGACGTCCATCTTATCTATTCGGGCTTAATGGCGTTGTATAAAGAATTTAACTCAAGTTTTAGGAGTTGTGTTTAAACGTCTACTTTAATTATGTATATGCGAAGCACCGCCGCCGGTAGCATTTATATTTCAATAACCTTGTTGCTTTTCACTTTGCAGTTTGTTACTCTGAATTTTCAATTCTTTTTGCTCTTTTCCATCGATTTTTTTACGTTTTAAATATTCAAAAACTTTCTGTATCTTGACAAAGTTAAGCTATTTAGAAACGCGATAAAAACATTAATAAATTAAAGAGCCCTTAATGTTTCAGTAGATAGAAAATTTTTTCAAAATGATTTATTTAGAACAAGAAAATAAAATTCCCGATGTGATATCGGTTGGAAATGTTAACACAGGTCTGTTATTTATGGAAGAAACTGTAAATGGCAGCCATTGTACAGAAATTATGATTAATGATTGTTTCGTTTCTTTTTGGGTTAATAATATCGCTAATTAGCGAGCTTTATAATGTACAAATAATCGATTGAGAAAAAGTTACAAACACAACAAAATTCTTTATGATTTAAAGACCTAATAAAACTTTAAGACCCGAAACAAATTCTTTGGTATAATTTTTAGATAAATTTCATTTTAATTTTGCAATCGTGGAGAAAAGAAAAATTAATGAATATTTAAGAAGACTTACCAACCTAAAAGGCCTTATACAGAGCGTGTTTTTACAGTACCTGAAATGAAAAAAAAATTATTACACATTGAAATTAGAATTCTGCATTTATTATTTATTTATTTTAATGATCTTGAAAACCATCATGAGTATCTATGGGTACTGAAAAAGATTTACTACTATTTTTTAACGGTTTCCTTATGTTGTAATTTTTGCTACTTAAAAAGACTTACCTATACCACAGCATGATGGGTATAGTAGTAATCCTTATAAGTTTTAACTCTACAGGTTAGAAAATTAAAAAAAAAATTTCGCGCTTTAGCTAAACACACAAGTTTAATAAAAACAAATGTGTTCGCGTTTCAAGTTTATAAATAAATACGCAAAAATTGTAAAATAGTTAAACAATTAATTTTTGTGCACGAATTTTGTCTTTTCCTTGTTGAAGTGAAACTTCTTTATCGGCGTTGGAAAAAAATTTACCGTCACATTTTTCGCTTACGCGTCACATGGTTACGCGTCACATTTTTTATTTTTGGTTACGCGTCACATTTTTTCTAAATCGCAATAGCGACGTGATAAATAATATATCAATAATAAAGTGATCAACAAAATCAAAGGCTTCATTTTAATTCTAATTCCAATGGATTTTTAACAAAAGTAAGTAATTATATCTATTTTTCTAATACTTGGGTGGAATTAATTGACATAGAGTATAAATTCTGAAATATGTTATTAATTTAAATTTAAAATATTTAAGGTTAACCTCAGTTTCTGATTGAACGATGACATTTAAAATTTAATATATTTAAGGTTAACCTCAGTTTCTGATTGAACGATAACATTTTAAATTTAATATATTTAAGGTTAACCGCAGTTTCTGTTTGAACGATGACAATGATAGTAATAATTCTATTTCAATTAATGAAATGCTGTAATAATCTTAGTAGCAAAAAGTTAAAGTGAAATAATTGTATTATTTGTATTCATGTCTATTATAATAAAATCCTTTTGTTTAGAATTTATCTAATTTTAAATTTAAAATATTTAAGGTTAACCTCAGTTTCTGATTGAACGATGACATTTTAAATTTAATATATTTAAGGTTAACATCAGTTTCTGATTGAACGATGACATTTTAAATTTAATATATTTAAGGTTAACCTCAGTTTCTGTTTGAAAGATGACAATGATAATAATAATTCTATTTCAATTAATGAAATGCTGTAATAATCTTAGTAGCAAAAAGTTAAAGTGAAATAATTGTATTATTTGTATTCATGTCTATTATAATAAAATCCTTTTGTTTAAAATTTATCTAATTTTAAATTTAAAGTATTTAAGTTTAACCTCAGTTTCTTATTGTAACTATCGGTCAATGTATATGATTTCATTAAAATAGTATTTATTAATTAATAAGACTGCTAATTTAATGAACATCAATTAATTGATATACATGCAACTTTTCAGAAATTGGTTAAATAAAGTTAAATTAGATAAAGTTTAAACAAAAGGATTTTATTATCATAGACATGAATACAAATAATAAAATTATTTCACTTTAACTTTTTGCTACTAAGATTATTACAGCATTTCATTATTACTATCATTGTCATCGTTATTATATATTTTTGTAATTAATGGCTTATGGTAACTGAAATATGAAATTGAATCTACAAAAATTAGTTAATTGATTTACAAAAATTTGTATTCATGTCTATGATAATAAAATCCTTTTGTTTAAAATTTATCTAATTTAACTTTATTTAACCAATTTCTGAAAAGTTGCATGTAGATCATTTTGCGAAAAATAAGGCCATAAAGAAGTTTCACTTCTTACATGTGTACACTAGTACACGCCCTAATTAAAATAATTTTACAAAGATTATTTAATAAATTAGGGCGTGTACTAGTGTACACATGTAAGAAGTGAAACTTCTTTATGGCCTTATTTTTCGCAAAATGATCTACATGCAACTTTTCAGAAATTGGTTAAATAAAGTTAAATTAGATAAATTTTAAACAAAAGGATTTTATTATCATAGACATGAATACAAATTTTTGTAAATCAATTAACTAATTTTTGTAGATTCAATTTCATATTTCAGTTACCATAAGCCATTAATTACAATAAGAAACTGAGGTTAACCTTAAATATTTTAAATTTAAAATTAGATAAATTTTAAACAAAAGGATTTTATTATAATAGACATGAATACAAATAATACAATTATTTCACTTTAATTTTTTGCTACTAAGATTATTACAGCATTTCATTAATTGAAATAGAATTATTAATATCATTGTCATCGTTCAAACAGAAACTGAGGTTAACCTTAAATATATTAAATTTAAAATGTCATCGTTCAATCAGAAACTGATGTTAACCTTAAATATATTAAATTTAAAATGTCATCGTTCAATCAGAAACTGAGGTTAACCTTAAATATTTTAAATTTAAAAAATGTGACGATAAAAAATGTGACGATAAAAAATGTGACGCGTAACCAAAAAAAAATGTGACGCGTAAGCGAAAAATGTGACGGTAAATTTTTTTCCAACGCCGATAAAGAAGTTTATAAATTATAAAAATTAGGGCGTGTACTAGTGTACACATGTAAGAAGTGAAACTTCTTTATGGCCTTATTTTTCGCAAAATGATCTACATGCAACTTTTCAGAAATTGGTTAAATAAAGTTAAATTAGATAAATTTTAAACAAAAGGATTTTATTATCATAGACATGAATACAAATTTTTGTAAATCAATTAACTAATTTTTGTAGATTCAATTTCATATTTCAGTTACCATAAGCCATTAATTACAAAAATATATAATAACGATGACAATGATAGTAATAATTCTATTACAATTAATGAAAAGCTGTAATAATCTTAGTAGCAAAAAGTTAAAGTGAAATAATTGTATTATTTGTATTCATGTCTATGAAAAATTAGGGCGTGTACTAGTGTACACATGTAAGAAGTGAAACTTCTTTATGGCCTTATTTTTCGCAAAATGATCTACATGCAACTTTTCAGAAATTGGTTAAATAAAGTTAAATTAGATAAATTTTAAACAAAAGGATTTTATTATCATAGACATGAATACAAATAATACAATTATTTCACTTTAACTTTTTGCTACTAAGATTATTACAGCATTTCATTAATTGAAATAGAATTATTACTATCATTGTCATCGTTCAAACAGAAACTGAGGTTAATCTTAAATATATTAAATTTAAAATGTCATCGTTCAATCAGAAACTGATGTTAACCTTAAATATATTAAATTTAAAATGTCATCGTTCAATCAGAAACTGAGGTTAACCCTAAATATTTTAAATTTAAAATTAGATAAATTTTAAACAAAAGGATTTTATTATAATAGACATGAATACAAATAATACAATTATTTCACTTTAACTTTTTTCTACTAAGATTATTACAGCATTTCATTAATTGAAATAGAATTATTACTATCATTGTCATCGTTCAAACAGAAACTGAGGTTAACCTTAAATATATTAAATTTAAAATGTCATCGTTCAATCAGAAACTGAGGTTAACCCTAAATATTTTAAATTTAAAATTAGATAAATTTTAAACAAAAGGATTTTATTATAATAGACATGAATACAAATAATACAATTATTTCACTTTAACTTTTTGCTACTAAGATTATTACAGCATTTCATTAATTGAAATAGAATTATTACTATCATTGTCATCGTTCAAACAGAAACTGCGGTTAACCTTAAATATATTAAATTTAAAATGTCATCGTTCAATCAGAAACTGAGGTTAACCTTAAATATATTAAATTTTAAATGTCATCGTTCAATCAGAAACTGAGGTTAACCTTAAATATTTTAAATTTAAATTAATAACATATTTCAGAATTTATACTCTATGTCAATTAATTCCACCCAAGTATTAGAAAAATAGATATAATTACTTACTTTTGTTAAAAATCCACTGGAATTAGAATTAAAATGAAGCATTTGATTTTGTTGATCAATTTATTATTGATATATTATTTATCACGTCGCTATTGCGATTCAGAAAAAATGTGACGCGTAACCAAAAATAAAAAATGTGACGCGTAACCATGTGACGCGTAAGCGAAAAATGTGACGGTAAATTTTTTTCCAACGCCGATAAAGAAGTTTCATGATAATAAAATCCTTTTGTTTAAAATTTATCTAATTTAACTTTATTTAACCAATTTCTGAAAAGTTGCATGTTTTTTGCCAGAAGTTTTGCTTCTGTTCATGTTTTATCATTTTTCTTCAGTACTGTCAGTACTTCATAATTCCAGGTCTTTTTATTTTCCTTTCGTTTTACTTCTTTGTACTCCGACTTCCCACATTTGTTTTACATGTCAATTGTTTTGCATTCTACACATATGTGCCCAAACCATTTTAGTTTCTGTTTTTTCTACAACGTTAATAATATATTTAGCTTCTAGTTGGTCTTTCGTTGCGTGATTTTTCATTTCATCTTTTTCAGATATTTCATATTTATCGCGTGTATTTTGCTTTTGATTGTTTTTATTAAAATCAAACTTTTGCTTCCGTACGTAAAACTGATTTATTTATATATAGATACTTTTGTTTTCTTTACTCTTCAACATCGTTTTTGTTTTCTCTGTATTTACTTTCATGTTTCCCTTTTTCTTCAAGTACAATCGAGGAAATCCTAGTATTATACTGATACTATAATTAGATTGTATTTGTAATATAATTGTACATAATTTTTTTAAATAATAATGCACTCCGAAACAATTGAAATTGCACTATTAAATATAAAATTTCTAATTATTATGGTTTTGAAGTTAAACTAAGTAATATGAAAAGTTTAATTTACACAAAGCATCTCTGCAATTCAATATTTAAAAACAAACACTGTCTATAAAACTAGAAAAAAAAACAATCAATCAACTCAATAATTTATAAAATATTCTATAGAGGAAAGTCACTAACGTCGGACCCTGTCTTTAAAAGAGACCTTCGCTTTATTTTCATACCCATAAAATCGCTTGCATGTGATAGTTTTGGATGCGCCTCGACAGATGTCTCCACCGTCGGTTTAATCTGTGACGGTTGATAGTTGGCAGTCCAAACAAATTCTGGTCGTTCTGGGAAGATTTTTCATGCGTTCGTGTTTGTCTTTTTGTGTATGAAGTTTGACAGCTAAGTAAATAAAATTAATCGTATTTTTGAAGTACATCAAATGATTGATAAGTTTATGGTGTAGAAGGCTTGATTAGTTGCTCAAACAAAAAAAAAATAGCCCCAAGATAAACAAAACGATTGCACTTAAGTCAGGCCCCCTCGATGTGCTTAAGGCGAGCCCCTTATTTTTATGTTCACTTATGTGGGACCTTTGTTTTTATGCTCAATTCTACTAAATTATCATGAATCGTTTTTTTATCCTTTTTTCAGATTGAAACGCAAAAAAATTCCAAAAACAACATCAAGAGTCATCAGATGACATGACCAAAGCCATTGAAACTCTTAGAGCAAAAATTTGGCCTGAAAAAAGCAAGCAAAACATTTCATGTGCCCAAATCGATTCTTCAAAAACTGCCAAAGGCAAAATGCGACAGCACTTTAGAAGCTTCGCGCATAAAAATTAGAAGAATTATTGTTTTAAATAAAGCACTGGAAAATGTATTGGTTGAATATTGTTTTGCCAAGGAGGCATCGTTTTTTGAACTAACACAGCTGGCAGTAAAAAAAAGTAAAGCATTCTTTTACTGGCGATATAGCTGATAGAAAGTAGGCCAAGCTGTTTCTTAAACGCTACCAAGCACAGCTCTCTAAAAGAAAATCTACCGGAATATCACGTGCAAAAATTACGAAACGCCGCCAAAGACTGACTTAAATAATGATGTAGAGGATTCGGAAACACCGTTAGATAAGGAGGTTATACCGGATTTGGTAAACGGAGAGTGCTTAGAATGTTTACTCGACGAAATTACTTCAAAAACCAAAGAAGAAGAAGAAAAGCCGGTGGGTGATGAGATACAACCTATTGAGGTTGGTTCAAGCCCTGTTACAGAAACAGAACCGGTGACGCAACTCGACAAGAACCAAAACGACGAAATGCTGGTTTTGGAGCGCGAGGCCCAAGACGAGGATGAAACTAACGTGGTGTATCAGATCGATGACTCGAACGTTGTGTTACAAATCGGTGCCGAGTTGCTGGAGATTAACGTTACAATGCAGAACGATAAGAAAATCATCATGGTGAAGACTTTTTCCGATACGGTTATTATGAACAACGGCGACGATAATTCGTGTCCGGTTTTGGAGGAACAGGAACCACTGGAAGTGCCTCCACCTCCGACGCTTATCGAGAACATGTCGAGCGTCGACACTGTTGAGGATATTTGCGTTTACAACGAAGAGATAGTTTCAAGTTCGACGCCACCTGAAGAAATGGTAAACATTGAAGAGTGTGTTCAGAAACCAAAGTGCCTTGAAGCGAAACCCGTTCGTAGAAAGTTTAAAACTAAGACTGCTTTAAAGCTGTTAGAACCGCAAGAACTGCCTTCTAAACCTAAGCCCACCGATAAGTTGAAGAAAAGGCGGAGTCTAAAAGGTAGGGGTAAAGAGGAGTTGGTTAAGAAACGTAAGATTGAATCTCGCACCAAAGCGCCGCCGATTAAAAAGAAAGTTAAGAATACGCGTCTTAAAAGGAACAAGGATAAAAAGGACAAAGCGCAAAAAAACGATGTGGCCAAAAGCATCGATATGTTGTACAAAATGAGTATAGTCCCAAGTGTAACCAAAACGAAAACGATTAAAGGACCGGCAGTGGAAGAAAAAATTAACACAGATTTGCTAGTTAGCGTACAAGAACATAGTATAACGTCCTCCACGTGTCAAGAAATCGAAGCTTCCGATCAAAGGAAGCGGGCCAATAAAATAATTCAACAGATTAACGATGATTGGGAGGACGACTTTGATACGATAAAGCAAGAAGATACGAAAAGGCAATTGAGTTTGCAGGAGTATAACGATCGGAAACGATTACAAGTGCAAGAGGAAAAGATCGATTACAATGTGTTTGATTTGACGAGTAATTTGTTACAAAATGTCAGTCAGAGGCGAGAGCCGTCTCCTATTTCTCCACCCGAGTTAAACGTTAACTTCATAAACCGTACGTATTCGCGTAACGTGTCGGAAAAAACGGACGCGGTCGTGGAGAAACGAGAGGAGCCGTTGTCGAGCCGAATCGAACTGCAACTGCCGAATCAAAGACGATTGTTTCCGAAGCCAAATTACAACCAGGAATATTTGAGGAACGCGTTGATGAACGATCTACATACGGTTAATCAGATAACGGCTACTTTGATGAAGGAGAATAATGCAGAGGTTTCTGGAGCAACAACGATTAACCGCATTCGAGTTAAAGAAAGTTAAACAAATCATTCGGTACAAGCGCTTAGTGCATCACTTAACCAACATGAAGTTAAAAGAAAGTCGGGATCGAATTCCGAAAGAAGAAACTAAAACCGTTACCGAAAAAAGGAAAAAGAAGCGGTTTCGTTTTTTATAACCGATAGTGAGCCGGAGGTGCACGAAGCACCAGCCGACGATAAAATATTAAATCATCAACGCACCGACGAAGTACCAGCCGTTGATTATTCGGTGCGTGAAAGCAACTCTCAAGGTCAGTTAACTTTAGTGTTTAAACGAAGCTTTAAAAGTGATCCGAAGATGCAACCGTTCGTTAAATTAGAACGGATCGTAGCCTGGATTGGCTCGCGAGCCTACCAGAATATCTTATTCCATAGCGTTAGAGTTTATCAAAAAAAAACGTCTTCTTCAATCATCGTATAAACTTATACAAAAAAGAAAAATATACTCCGGATAGAATATTCAGCATCGATGAGAGTGGGATCTTAATTGTGCAGTCAAAAGTGGCAAAAGTAGTTAGTCTCCAAAGTAAAAGGCAAAATGTTTTTTGGACATCTGCTTAGCGTAGATTATATTTATAATTATAATTGTTGTGAAGGAATCCTGCAGAAACATGTGATCTTCCCTAGAAATAATATGAATGCCCAACCGCAAAAAGGAGCTCCACTGAAACAATTTTTGCAGCTTGCGCCTCAGGCTAGATCCAGACCAACATATTTACCCAGTGGTGAATGGCTGCATTTGGAACAAAACACTTAACCGCATATTCTACAATGATGTTTATAATGTATAATGTTCATAAATTGTAAATATGATAGTGCAACCATCGAAATAGCCAGCATCTTTTAACCAATGGTCTACCGCTCAACATGGTATATCCTCCAAAAGAATACACGCCCTCTAGCGTCACTAACCTACATCGTCCTGTGATATTTAGAAACGGCTAATGCTGTTATAGTAGCTGGTTTGGCGTTGTCTTTACAGTCATACGCCGTATGCATTGTTAATTTGCTCCAAAAAACTAATTGTCTTTGCTATTTAAATCCAGGAGTTAGTGCCGTTTATTAAACCTACCGAAGATAAACCAGTGTTGCTACTTTTGGATGCCCATTACAGCTACACACAAAACATCGATTTGATCGATTTGGCCAGAAAAAACCATATAATCATCTTCTCGCTTCCACTTCATTCTTCGCATAAGATGCAGCCCCTCGACCGAACCTTTATAGATCCTTGGAAGATACATTACAGTGGCTGCGTCATAACGATCGCGCCGTAAGTACTTTTAATGTGATAGAATTGTTTGGAAAAGCATACATCAAGTGCCAGACGGCTCAGATCTCAATCAACGGCTTCCGAGTAACTGGCATCTATCTCTTAGATAGAAACATATTCACCGACAATAAATTTATTGAAGAAGCCAGCAAGATGTAAAAAAGAACTGATAGAGGTCTAGTAAACATCAGCATCTCAAGCCAACTGTTTACCAGAGAATCTGTGAATAACCTATTCCATCGACGTCTTCCTGTGGACAAAGTCAAAAGACTCATGTGACTCCGGAATCCACACAAATAGGAATATCACAGTCTTGTCATGTGAGTCCATTTAAAATAGCGTCAATTCTACAAGTGAAGAAAAATATTTCAACGAGAGGAAGAAAAACCTGCAAATCTAAAATCATAACTTCTTCGCCATATAAGGATGACTTGAAACAGTCTATTGAAACCAGAGCAAGTAAACTACCCATCAAACAGTCTTCAACAAGTCGAGGACGTAGTCGTAGATCAAAAACAAAATCTGTTCCAAAAACAACTTCGAGAAGCTCAAAGCAAGAAGAAGCCAAAAAACGTCTCAAGTTAACTGAGGAGACATCAAGCAGTAAAAAAAAACACCGGTACAATTTTCTCAGGCGAATCATCTAAATTGGAACATTTTTCTAAAGGAATCGGCACCAACCTGTAATGAAGTATTTTTCAAATTTCTTGTCTTAAATTTGTGTCGAATGTATATTAGAATTAATTGTTTACAGTTTGCAATGCAGGTATGATAACTTCCACATGTTGAATATTCAAATTTTTGAACGCCAAAAAGTAAATTGGGACCCGACTTTGGCGACTTTCCTCTACTATATCACCAGAAAACAAAAGAATTGATTACTACATCAGCTCGCCATTAATTGTAAAGAACTTATACTATAACAAACAAATGCAGCACAAACACAAATAACTGAGTAAATAAACCAAATTTTTAATAGAAAAAAGTAAGCATGTAAATAAATGAACACATTAAAATGAAATAAATTTTAATGTAGAATCAAATGAAACAGCGTTCGTTTAATCACAAACAACGATATGAAGAACTTTATAAACAAAACTGCCACATGTAACTTTCATTTTCTTATTATAACATCCTATATATAAGTATCTTAAAAAAACTACTGAGTTGACGACACTACTTTCGATTTTGTTGCTTTCGCGGAGGAAAGTCCTGATTGTCCTTCGGTATTTCGACAAGACATAGAAGACCTCGTGCTAGTGCACGTTTCTAGGAGATGGCGTTTAGCCTCAGATTTATTAATGAATTTAACACCCGAATGAGATAAAACTATGGCAATTTGTTTTATATAGTTGTGGAAACTGCATTAGATAATTTCTGTGCCGAAGAGTCCAAATAGGGCAAAACAGCTGTCCTCTGGTCTCTCATGTTATTTTTATATTTAGATACATATCGAAGAACTGGTCAAAACGATCTCAACATTTCGAATTTTCAGTTTGGTTGGCTTTGCACCGCACTTCTACATGTCAAAGTTTTTATTAGAATACTTTTATATATCGAAATATTTTTTAATAAAATTAATAGCATTTAGACGAAACTCAGTTCGTTCCTTTTTACAGTTTAGTGTTTATTATTGTCATCAGTTAGTGCATACCAGCCAAAAAACAACTACGAAAACTAAGCATCCTCACCAAAAAGACTACAAAGATCCAAAATTCAAAGACATCTGCAATAATTGCCGTGACAAGAACCTATAAGTAGATTAACCTACAACAAAACAACAAAAGAAGAGACACAAAGCAGAAACTGTGAAACTTAATCTTGTAATACTTGGCAAAGTAAAAACTCATAATGTTTCAGAGATTAAAAGTTTAAGTATAAGCTATACATCACACCAAAAATATTGAATTAAATCAAAGATCATTGACAAAAAAATGAAGAAAAAAAAACGTCATGTTCATTGACAATTGTACAGTCCATGGAAATCTCCCAAAACTTACAAACATAAAAATTGAGTTCCTACCCCTTAATACGACATCTAAACTACAGCGATCAAAGAATAATCAAAGTCAAAGATAGAAAATTACAAAAACTGACGTGCTTGACTTTAAAGATCTGCACCAATGTGATGAAAAACAACTTAGAACGGAGAAAGCGTTAAAGAAGACTGTAAGCTTAATGACTATAAAAGTCCTGAACGATGGAACATAGTTACAAAGTCCCTCAACGTTGAACATTCAAAGAGTTTGTTAGGTTTGACGACGATCTGGCTAAATGAGGCATATTAAACAATTGAGACATCATCGCATTCGTTTTGAAATACACGAAAGAGGACTATGGAGACAACGAGGTGAAAGCACCACACCCAGACCCCACAATCTGTGATGGGTGATGTAAAATTATTCCTTCAAAATTAGACGGTTATGAATAATCGAGCAATCCCATCCATTGCTGTTTTGGACGACGTGATGCGATAGACACTTTCAGGTAGACAAACTAGTTTCAATTTTTTTCAAAACTGTACTTACTTTTTTTACAAAATAATTACAGATTTTTCTAAATTAAACAGTATCCGAATAATTCTCAATTAATAGAAGAAATCTTAAAGAAGCAAATATGTATAAAAGCCATGACCAAAATAAGCTAACCAAAAATAACCAACAAAATAAAGTAATTTAATCAACCATTTTCACTAAAATTGTATACAACTTATAAAATAAATAAATTTGTTGGACACAATTATTTAATCCTAGCTGTTTACTAATAGAGAAAAATAACAAACAACAGAGTTTAAATTACAACAAATTATAGAAGGTAAATAAATGAAGACTTCACACTTATAATTGCAAATACACCGACGTTCGTGATTATGGTAACACTAAGCGAATACCAAAAAGACCACACACAAACCGTTATTAAAAAACGTGATATGCATTGCTTATACTTCAAGACGGTCTGTGTAATAATCGACCAACTATGGTTAAATTGTAAGTCTCAGACGTCCGCTATCTATAAAATTAGGTTACTGTCTCGTCAATTTATTTGTACCAATTACAAAAAAGAACAATTCAAACCCAAAAACAATAACAAATTTAGTATTAGATTTTTGCTTGTGCTTAGAAATGATAGTATGTAGGTACTGCTGAAAATCGAGGACATTCTTAACAAACTTCACTAAGCGTTGGTTAAATAACATTACAGAAAGATATTTTTAATGGAATTTAAGTTGAAACCAAAAACAATAAATACAGGTTAAACAAAAGTAAAAATTAATTTCTACAGATAAATTTTAAAACACGAACAAATCAAAGCACTTTTTTTGCAACCGCGGCGACATAAATCACAGTAACAATTTAACCTACATCATCAACGTATTTCATTACATAAACACACATCCTGAAAAATGTAAACACAAATCGTGGCGTCCACTCCTATAGATTCTAATATTTATGCTTCCATTGATCTGTCCGTCAAGTACTGACCATATAAAAATATAAATAACAAAACTGAAAACTTGTAACAGTTTGTAGTGTATAAATTAGATAAAAGCTAAAAGTACTTGATGACAGCGCGTTTGTTATTAAGAATTAACAAATAGTTTTACAACATCCGCTGCCACTTAAATTCTATATAGATTTAACGTGCCTAAGAAAAAAGTTTGAAAATAAATCTGGAAAAGAAATAAAACATCTGTTACGTTTAAAATTACATTAAAAATACATAGTTAGTAAAGTTCATTTTTTAACATTATAGAACCATTTATATCTGGAAAGTGGCTATTAAATGCATTCCAAATATAGTTCTACATCACCAACGTCATGGCGTACCGAATAAAGTAGTAACATGTGTAATATATGGCTACAGCAGAACGGTACCCTTTGGTTTGGGTTGTCGGCACTTGCTACGAATGATGAACGACGGCACGACCCTTCCGTCCAGCTACCGAACTTTCCCTAAATTATGGCTTGTATATGTATGTCAGATAGTAGCTGCAATAGCCAGCAGCAACGGTTTATACAAGGGTCGACGGTCCGCTCCTGTTCATATTTATACTTTCTCGAAAAGAAAAATTCTACCTCTATCAATTAAATGTGTTTAAATAAAAGTATAAAATGCTGAAACACGTACTACCTTAAGTATATATGTATTTAGGTAACTGTATTGGAAGTGTAAATCGATAATACGTATAAAGGATTTAAAGTAATCGAGAAAATGTTTATTTTCAACAACTTCAAATAATTTCGTTTCCACTATCATTAAAACTTATAAAATGCAGTTTACTACATAAAAATTAGTAACAAAAACTAAAAATTGTTTTAGAGGTTATGCATTTGCAAAAAATATAATCAGTAGATGAAACATTACAAAAATTTTCAGTTTAATAAGGGTTTGAGCAGAGTAACCTTGTCATCAAAAGTGGGGTCTACTTTGCATGAAATGGAGTAGTAGGTTTCTTTGTTTATATTGTATGTGATAGTGCCGAGATGCCAAATCCAATTTGTCGACCTCGGTAACCTTCCGGATCACCGCCAAAAAGCGTAAAAATCGTCGACATTTTGCACTTTTTTTTAGCCAATTTTGACTCTGAAGCTGCACTTTCTTATAAAGAATAACTATAACTATTCAAAAATCATATTAAATTTTCTACAATTTAAAATTAAATTGGTTACAATAGGTCTAAGAATGTCCGAGATATGGGATTTCAAAGTTCGTCAAATCTTCTATCAATGCTAATTGAAAAGTTTTAGGCAGTAGTGTTTGACGAGTATCCAAGAGAGCTGAAAAAAGAATAACTTAAAAGCACTGAACGTATCCGTCAAGCTCACATTCTTCTCCTGAGGTTATGCTTGAGGAGAAAACCGTGCCTCAGGATATATAAAAACAGTTTTTATCTAACGATAAAACCAAAGTGCGATTTATCCACCTACAGAAGACAAAAATAAAAACCAAAAACATTCAGATTTTTCAGGCTGAAAAAGATTAGGCTGATAGACAAAGGCTTCTCATTTTAAAGTAGTGGTCATTGTAGGCGAGGACATAGATTTACTGGTAATAATCAATGGCCTCAGAAGCTTCATACATAGTATTATCTATTTTGAGAAGTGTAAAAGAGGTAAAACTCTACTCAACCACCTTAATTTCTTCTGACCGTCATCTCCTTCTTTTTACCCATGACTTCAGTAGATATTATTCTACTTTATCCTCTTTTAGTCAGAGAAAAGGCAAGTTGCTCGCAGTAATTCAAAGGAATCCAGATTCCAAAGAAAAAACAACAGTTTTCCAAACTCGCATGTCACACCTGATGACGTAGCCGATGTAGGAAAACAAATTCTCATTGCGCTGTATGGTAGAAATAACTTAATTACAAGCCTCAATAACCTGCGCTATCAGCTCTTTGCAAAAGCTGCAATCCAAGACACACTTCAACCTTGCCAGACTGCCTCCAATTTAAGAGGTTACCAGGTTCGACTCACTTATAACCTACCACTAGGTGCAGAAGTGGCTTAGTATGGATATTGGTCTGCTTGAATGGAGCTGAGTTCTAACAGCATACGGCCTTCTCCCAATGATGATGATGTCTCCTCCTCCCTTACACTGTGAGAAAATATATGGCAATGAAAGTAGTTGCAGAAAAGCAGGCTTAAAGTGCTCTATTGGATGTGGCCAATGCAGTAGACTGCCCTGCGATTATAGACCAAATATCATCGTTTACATGAATACTCCCCAGCTCGATAACGTACTAGATGGCCACAAGCTAAATGGGCTGCTAGTACATACTGACAGCCCTCCAAATAACAAAATTGATCGGGCTAAAAAAAATACAAGAGAACATGGACACGAAAGCTGAAGAGTATACTGAACGTATGCCTTCGAAAAGGTTTAAACAAAGTTGAAACGTGTTTTCGGAGTTACCTCTTCATATTTTCTAGCAGTTCTTCTTGACAATATGAATCTTTTTACTAGAGACTTTTTTCATTATAAAAAAATTGCTCCTTCAGAGTCAAATTTGACCAAAGGTAAAAGAAAGTTTAAAATTTAACATTTTTTTGTGGTGCTATATCTCGGAAACTATTAGGGTTGTAATAACATAACCATTTTAGTCTTCAATAAATAAATTAGTGAATTGAATGTACTTTATAAAAAAGTGCTGTTTCATTGTCAAAATTCGACAAACGTAAGAAAAGTGCAAAATTTCAAAGATTTTTACGTTTTTTTAGCGGTGATCCGAAAGATCGTCGAGGTCAAAAAATTAGATTCGGCATTTCGGTACTATCACATACAGTATAAAAAAAGAAACCTACTACCCCATTCCATGTAAGGTAAAATGTATTAAGTTATTGAGCTATTTTGGTTAATACTAATTCAAATAACACTGTGAATTTAGTGATAAAAAGTTTTAGTTTCCAACCCCAAATCATGATATTTTAACAAAAACAGACAGATTACACAACAGCGTGAGAATAAACACGCATTTTTAGAATCCCACTATGTTAAAAGATATTCTGAAAAGAGCTCATGATAAACTCTAGTTCAAGTAAACAAAAAAAAACAGTAACGGTCTTGATGTGTTCACAATACACAATCGCTGTAAAAACTCCAATGCACCTTGCGCGGATCTGTAAAGGTGTTCCTGACAGGATTATATCCGTTTACCTAAAAGGAAAACCTTACTACTCCTAACAATTCCTAAATGCGTTTAACACGCTGATTGCCGTATGTCCCCAAGGTGGTGATCCAGCAAATTTGTACGGAGAATAATCAATGATTGTTAAAAGCTTGTCTGGCTTGTGATTTTTAAACGTATCCACGGCACAAAAAATATCTAAACTTTGTCTGTCGTGTGTTTAACTGAGCATGGATGCATCCAACACACGTTGCTCTTTTCTGCCTCCCAAAATCTCAAGTTCTTTACCCAATGTGACCAAATTTAACAGTTGTTCTGTAATCAATTTTGTGAGTTTTATCGCAAGTTGCATATTGATGAATAATATGAACGTTTACTAAAACAGCACTAGTTAAAACTTAAAGGCCAATTTTCTATACTACTTTAACTCGCAAACAAACCGACAATAACGTAATAAAGTAAAGATCAATAAGGGTACTATCTATCAATAAAAGTTCTTACTAGATCTAGAAAAGCTGGTAAAAACACATCCTTTAAATCTGTAACAGATTGTAATCGGACAGGTATCACAGCTAAGATAATTTCAACACAAACGTGTTCCTGAGATCAAATAAAACCGATGCGTCGAACTTTCAATTACTTGGTATAGATCAAACTGATTACTGTTATAGCCATAAATCGATTTAACATAGAAAACTAATACACAACGAGCCCAATTATTATCTTCTTATGAGGCTTTCCAGGAATGTAAAAGGTATCGGATAATTCATCGTAAAATCCTCCCATGTATAATTCACCTAAATGTGAACGTGACATCCAAAGTAAGAAATAAGCACCACACGTATTCGTACCGTGTCCAATACACCTGTAACTTGCAACTAACACGAAATAAAATAAGTGCGACAATCCGAGTGGTAACAATAAGGCTACAATCAAAGAAGAAAAATCAAATATAATAGCAAAACGTATAGGTGCATCATACCTCAGCGAAACTCCTCATGAACTTCGCTTAATTTCCTATTTAAATTTCAGCAGAAATCGATGAGATGACTTTAGATATTCCAATTCGTAGTAAATTCCGTTGAACATTAGCTTGCTATGTATTCAAAAAGATGTCCACGTCGTTAATGTGTGAGAAAAAAACTACTAACTCAATGCAAAGTTGTCAACTGAAAATCGTTGTATAAAATGCGAAATATATACAGAACAAATAAGAAAATTTTCTAACATAAACTGTCTAAAGCTCAATCATTCATCATCAATTTATTCAGCTTGTTTTGGGCAAATTAACGAATGGAATAACTTGTGAGTAGTGATATTTTTTGCAACGTTTCGTTAGACATAATTTCATCGATATCAAAATGACGCATTATTAACATTAGTTGAAAGCGGTTACGTGACATTAAATTTCTCACAGTATTTTGGTATAATAAAGTTTTTAATCAATAACACTATTGGCACAAACCAATCAAAAAAACACTGCTGTATTATAGTATTTGATTTAAGCGTTTACGCCGATTCGCATATCGATTAGTTTCTACAATCATCATAATTAAAAACCGTGCGAATCGGGCGTTGATTGTGATAAGTTTCATATAGACGAACCTCAATACCAACATTAAGAATTCCAACTGGAACTACTTTAAACGTTTGTCAGTCTTTCTAAACCAGATATGTGCTGTCAACCTCAACTAAAATGTGTTCTTCACTACTCTCAGTATTTTCTCTTAAAACCTGATCGATAGCGTGTTTTTCAACATGAATAGGCGTATACCGTACACGCCTATTCATGTTGAAACTGCTGCTGTTAGACGTATTGGGAGTTTTAGAGTCATTTACAATTTACCTTCGTAATCTATCAAAATACTTATGAAGATTAAACAAAGCTGAAAATACAGGATAATCAAACCGAGAAAAAAACGTTGGAATGATATCGAGCTCCACAATGAGCGTGGAAAAACAAGTTAGCCATACTAAATAAAAGTATTTTAGCTCAGCTCTAGAATAAATCCAAAATAGATTTTAGTAACCGATCAAATTAATCCCTTCATAAAGGAGGAAACAAGGAATTACTAGTCCAGTTAATCTGCAACGTTTCGTGCTTATAAATTAATACTTCAGCAGGCCGCTCCACTGAGTCAAAAAGAATAACTATGATAATTAAATGACATGAAGAAATTTGTTGTTTCTCGTGATATCATGTCGTGTCCTTAAGTGTTTAAAATTAATTTCTTAATGTCATTTAATTATCATAGTTATTCTTTTTGACTCAGTGGAGCGGACTGATGAAGTGCTAATTTATAAGCACAAAACGTCGCAGATTAACTAGAATAGTAATTCCTTGTTTCCTCCTATATGAAGGGATCATTAATTTGATCGATTACTAAAGTATTAATACCAGGAGACGAACCAAATCCAAAATAGAAGAAACAACATATACATATACAAACTCTATAACAAGATCATAAAAAAACTCGTTGTATCTGAAACTCACTGCACCAAAATCATTTAAACAAACGTGCAAAACAAAAATAACAGGTATAATAAAAATAACACGAGGCAACGCTTTTTTAATTTTTATTTCCTCAGCTAATCATTACTATAAAAGACCAATACAAGATTGAAACCAGTTTTCTTAAAGTTTTATTATTTAAATTTTGAGTAATTGAAAACTTGGTGGTTTTATTTTGTACTACATTTTTAATATTCTATAAAACATCACGTTATGTTATATTTGAAGATTACAACTTGTTTATCGTTTTCTAATTTTAATACACGTTCATTTGCAGCCTCTATTTCCTATAGTCTTCGCTTGGTTTTTTGAAGACGTAACTTACATCTTTCACGATTTGTCATAATATAATCTAATCCTCTCTTACACAAGGAAATAAAAAGTAAAGACTTAGAGTTCCCGTACTTGAAAATATTTGGTATTCTAAACATGATATATTTCTACAACTCAACAAGTATCTCATGTGCGGACGGAGCAACTTCAAAATTTAAGAGATCATTGCCGTTTGGCTCTTTTAAGATGCCTGCTTTCTTAATGTTATTTGTATTTTGTGCTTTTTATTTTTATTTAAAAAATACAGTTCTTTTCACAACTAACGATATTGCATTAGCAGTTAATTAAATTTTAACCTGTTCTTTAATTGGAATTATTTATCTCCATACTGTTTATACTTTATTCCAAACGTAATTCCGAATGCGTTTTTTATCTGCGCAGTTAAAGTCCACCCGGACACGAGATACTTGTCGTTTTGTACGATTTTAAAAAACGTCCATCATAAAGTTAGTAATCTTTGATAAAAATATAAAAAAATGTGATAGCTGTTACTTACGACAATAAAAAACATTTTTTTAAAGACCTTTTAAAATTTACAAACAAAACGTGCTATTGTTTAAGATAACAAGCTTCTTTACTTCGACTACTTTTTGATTAAACTCTACTTGATTAGTCTTTTATATTAATTAGATTTCCAAACGTTTTGCTTAATTCAATATACGGCTAAATGAAACTAATTAAAGTAGAAAACAACATTAATTTCTAATTAAAGTTACTTTTACTTCTTGTTATTATTTTTATTTGTTCTGACACAAAAATAAGATTTGTTTTTGACATGTTCGTAAAGACTGCTTAAAGCAGTCTAACAAATATAATTTCTAAGTACTATAATCATTACACTCTTAAAAACAGCACCATACACTCGACTATATTTCAACAATTTAAATGTATTACTAACAGCACTGTAACGAAACAGCAACTAACACCTTGGAGTTTTGTATAAATGCTTGAAATACAAAGTTTGCAAAACAATTTACGCCCTACATTATTCTATCTGATCAAAATTCTTTATTCCTGAAACGTAAAGTTTAAAGTATGTCCCGATCTCTTACATGCTTTTCTTGATGTTTCTATGTTTCAGATACGTCTCCTCTTGATACGCTAGACATTTTGTCGATTAGCATTCATGTTATATGTGCATTCGACTCGCGACATCTCACTCACAGCAGTTACACTTCTCAGTATCTTCATTAATGTTACTCGCGTTTCTAGCAGATACATACATACATACATCATGCATCTAGAGATTTTGATTTTAATATATAGAACGTATGTAACAACCAGTGGCGGCTGGTGGTGAATCATACCAGAGGGTCATTTTGAAATATTCAGAAAAACGCAATTATCACAAAAAGTAAAAAAAAACTTTTTTGCATTAAAGCTATTTATATTTAAGATCTATTCGTCTATCTTTAGAATCAGCAAAATGATCGATAACAAGTTCATTAAAATTTACAATGTTTTTAATTAAAAATTTTTCCATGTTTCTTCACATCCACAAATCCATTCTGATAAATCGTACATAGATTCTTTAAAATTACGGTGTACTTCTTTATTTTTCTGTTTACTTGTTTATCGAATTTGAAGTAAAGGCCGAGGACAACCATTGGTTTTAAATTCTAAACGTCTTTCAAAATTTAAACTATTATTAGCGATTTATTTTTTTATTAAACAAAAACGGTAATATGTACTTAAACATAATTAATTTTCTTTTAACTTGTGAAAGCCATTGACACTGGTTACAAACGAATATTATCAAACGAAAAAATCGAGTGCAAAGTTTGTCGTATGAGATAAAAAATGTGCATTTCAGCATTTTTGTTTTAGAAACACGTATTGCGGAGATAATAATAAATGACGTAAGCATTGCATTGAGTACGCGAAATGCGACTCGGCTGACAACCGCAGAAACCATTTAGTTGTCTTTTTCTAATTCGCATAAGATTGTATTATGCGTGTTGCACTCTTGACTACAATAATTATCATTTACGATTCGGCTGCATTATATAATACAATATAATACACAGGGACTATAAAACACAACAGCCTCGGGTAAATTCGTAAGTTTTCGCATCTGTTGCGCTTACAATGAAAATTGAAATTCAAACGCTGATAATTTGATTTAAACGCGGGTTCTTGTAATTTTAAAGTAAATAAAATAATTTTCTAATTCATTTTGGAGGGTCATTGTCCGAATGACCTAATAGAGAAGCCGCCACTGGTAACAACCTATACACGTTCAGTTTATGAAATAATAGATTTAAAAAAATTAATGTCTCTGAAGAAAATTAAATTACTACAGTATCACTGAAACAAAAAAAATCGTTTATAATTGCAGTTTTAGTGCAGTTAGCTTTGACAAAAAAAATAACTGAATACAGATATAGGTACGAAAAAAATAAAGATATACGCTTAACTTAATCTCTTCAGCTTCATGTAAAATATACAATAACCACTTTCAGGTTTAATCTATTCAAATTCTATTGTTCATTATATTTGTAATAGAATTCATAAATAAAAAAACAAATTACATTTTTTAGTGAAAAATAAACATTTTAAGTACACGAGCATTAAACCTATAATTATTTTTGCAATCTAAAAGCGAATAAATGTTTATAAAACAATCAACTTTTAATTACAGCTTGGTAAACAAAAATAAGATAATCGTTAATACTTATCGACCATTTCCATTTCAAATTACCCAGTTCCAACACGAGCAACAAAAAATTAAGTTTATTCGTTTTGAGCTTTGAAAGAGTAAATAGAGCGTCATCCACGCTTAAATAATTCATAACGTATCCATTCAAAGTTATTTTAAGAGAATTACACGTATCAAGTGGCGATTCTAATCTCGATTTCCTCTTCCCACACTAGCAGAATTATTTTTAATTAATGTCAGCACACGATTGAAATACAAAACTTTTCACCTATTTTAGTTTTTCGGATTAGTTCGTACCAGATTTCGACTTTAAACAAAATTGCTTTTCTTATCAGTGTCCATCAGATAACTAAAGACCTGTCGCCAGACTTAATTGGAAATAAATATACTTACAATTGCGCCAAGAAAACTACTCCAAATAATCGAAATAAAAAGAAACTTGTTTTTAAAGTTTCGTCAGATCATCAAGCGTTAATAAAAATTAAATTCAACGATATACTACTAAAATTGTAGAAACACATTTTTAATTTACTTTAATAAGTTTTTCGAGTACGTACTTAGTTGACATGAATATGAGTTTACTTATCTGCTAAATTATAAAAGTTGCAAAATTACATTTGAGACGAGACGCAAACTAATATATTTTCAAATATAAATGATATTTACAATTTTCCGTAGCAGAATTAATTTTTAATTAAAACCTTCTTATTGTATTTTAATGAAAAAAAATCATAAGCAGCGCGTTTTGGGTTTAACTAAGGAACGAAATCACGTCGAATATAATATCTTACTTAAAGATCATTTGTTCCAAATATATCTCAAGTTTTAATACATATTTTTATATACATATATAACTTTCATCTATAATTGGTTATTATTATATACATACTAGAAGTACTATTAAGAACGATATAGAGAAAAACTGCCTTCTGTTTGAAAAAGTTCCCGTGAGATGGCATTTGTCACACTTCTTGTGTGTATTTATTATTCTTAATAATACGCTGCATTTCAAAACAAAACACGTAAAAAATAGGTGATAAGTTAGTTACATAATTAACTTGCCAGGTCGATCTTTCGATCTCAGTAGGTCGTGTTGTCAGACAAAGAAAAATGTAAATAACCTTGCAAAAAGTAACCTTGCAATTGTAAAAAAAAGAGAGAGTAAACCCAGAATCAAAAATACGCAATACAATATGTTTGCCATGCTGAGGAGTTTTCATAGCAGTGGCAAGCTCTATTTAGTGAGTCACAGCCGTCAACAGCAAATACTCGAATATTAGCTAGGCTAATACACAACATTAAATAGATTATGAGAATAATTTAAGCCAGTTGAGAGTGAGACCAGATCTCTCTCAAAACATGCACACGGTTGAAATATGAACGAACTCTAACACCCATCAGTGTGTAGAAGCAGTAAAACACAATCTATGACTCACTTGTTAATTCCCAAAAACCAACCATAAAAATGAGCCAAAAAGAAGTAAACATCGTTGCAGTTTTTGATCTTCTGAAAATTGGAGAAAAACTTAATTTTGATTGTCAAAGATTTGAACAATTTTCAAAATGAATCGCGGTGCAAATCTATCTTACAATGAACAAAGTTTATGCATAAATTACAAAAATAAACATAAAGGTAAATAACCCGAATGTAGCAAATCTAAGAAAGAATAAAAGAAGACATACCTATTAAGAGCTATTTCATGGTCAGATATAAATATGCAAAATAAAGAACTTCTAAAACAGACAAAATTTTTCAAAGTTAGACAAGAGAAGAAAAAAAAGGAAAAGGTATGGTAAACGCGTAACTTATTATAGGAAACTTTTAAGATTCAAAGTGACAGCTAATGTACTCACTTACACAAGTATTGTCGGATGCCATGGCATCTAAAAGCAATAACAGAAGCTTTTGGCTAATAGAAATATATGAACAAAATTAATAATTGTAATAAATAGAATGATTATGAGAGAAGAACAAATTATTTTATTTTGAAGAAGGTAAATATATAGCGTTACGTCTTTTCATATCTCGTGTGTCAACATTGCTTCTTATTATGCAGTGTATAAACAGTAAAAACTGTCATGGTTTTGTGACCTAATGATGCCATTTATGTTTTAACCCAGTGTGCTTGTAAGATTCGTTCACGATAAAAATGTCCTTAGTTGAACTTCGTGGATTAACTGTGCCAGTTTGTGGAGTATAGTGCAAAGCAGACAGTCTCCTCCCCATCACATCCCACACATGTTCGATGAGCTTTAAATCCAGTGAACGAGGTGCCCACGGCAAAATGTTAACAGACGGCCATCTAGATAAGGCAGTGAAGTAGGACATCATCAATAATAACCCGCAGCTGTCACACTGCCTCGAATAAAGACTAGTGGTGATCGGCTACCATAAGCAATAACCCCCCAAAACCTTTACTCCAAGAATCCTGTGTACATGCCTCTCAACAACAAACCCCATATCACGTCGCCCTCCACAGCGGCGTCTTACCCTTCTACGGTCATCGTGCATGCCTAGACAGAATCGCGATTGGTCGCTGAAGACAACATTATGCCATTCTGTCTCCAGTGCTGCCGTTTTCTGCACCAGTTCAATCGTTGACGCAGAAGTCCGCAGTCAAAGGACGGTCTTAGACGGTATGAAAAAAGTCCAAAGGCTGGAATGCGGCGATAGTCTACCTTCTTCTCCAAACCATTGTCAGCGATTTGACGCGTAGTAGCACAACGGTCTCGTAAAGACAGTTGGTCTTTTTTGTGTTCTTCTAGCTTCGTCTGTCCACATACGACATACACGGATTACCGTCATTGTAGTACAATTAACAAAGCGGCCAATATTGCGATAGGATAAGATAAACTCCCAGTCTAAGTTGCTAAAATGGTGATCATTTTGACGTTTGCAAACTTGGGGCATTTTGTTACGCTTAACACTAGTAAACGGAGACACAGTAACCAACACATCTGTACTATTAAATTCTCAAATTTTATTTTCTCAAAAAAAAATATCAAAGATAAATAGTTGACATAATTACCATAGCATGCTTTAAATATCGTTGTTCTGTTGCCAAAATCAAGTTGAAGAAATTATTCCTACTAGGTGTAACACTTCTAATCTCACTGAGCATACATATTTATTATTGTCAGTTGTAAAAATTATTTAAATGTAGTCGTGTAGGGTTAGTTGAAACCGCCAAACGGACAAGATAGCAAGCTCGTGATCTTACCAACAGAAAACGATTCGGTAGAGTTGATCAAAAAAAAAACAATGACCGCGGGTGTGGAGAAGGAGGAGACTATACCTATTAGTGCCAGAAGATTCAGATGCACATTTAGTGATGAGGAAACTACTAAGCCAAAAATAACATGTAGAAAACTTAAATAAAAGGGTATTTGGTGTAACCCGAGAACAGTCTTCGAAGATTCTTTAGTATTACGCCAAAAAGTTGTAGATTCCTCTCCGCTTTAATAATAAAAGTAAAAAAGCGGGAAAATATTTTATTCAAAGTTTTATGACAATGTGTAAGTTAAAACAAATATAAAATGTTTTTTGTTCTGTATAAAGAAAAAAACAAATTGCGCTCATCAAATCTTCAACATAAATGAGACTGACTATCATACGGTGCCAACTAAGACGTAGTCATAAAAGTATCTTCTTTTAAAAATGATACAAATCTCAGTGTGACGTGTTGTTTTAGTGCTGTGGTCCATTTTGTTCTTGTATTCTATCTTTTTCCTAAAGTCAAATTGCATCAGCATTTCTTGAACGATGCGCCATTGAGATCTTTGAGCGTTTGTTAAAAGTCAGAGTAGATGAACGCTGTGACTTTTCTCGAACAGTTACACTTTTTTATAAAAAGTGTAAGACCCGATTTGCTGTTTACGGACAACCATTCGTTGCACGTTACTGTACAAGCAGCAAATTGATGTCAAGAAACCTATATAACTGTGTTGGGTTTTCCTCCCCACACAAACCATAACACGCAACCGCTCTTTTTACGAACCTTTCAAAACCGCTTCTAGCCGGACATGCAAAGTCTATTTATCGAAACATCCAAGACAAGTCATTAGCGTTAAAAATGTAGAAGGGCATATTTAATGTGGCTTATGCCAAGGTTGCCACAATAAAAAATGTATAAGATTTTAAAAGCTGAGTTTGAGTGGTCAATGACTACAAAGAAGCAATTCAAAGCTTCGACAAACGTAGACTAAAAACAAAAAAACCATCCGATGACATCACATTATCATCGACTATAGCCAATGAAATATCAGAGCCACTTCATGTTATCGATATTCATTCAGCAAATGTGAACACTGAGGTTGCTGGAACATCTCAAAATGCTTCCCCAGCCACCTTTTATAGTGCGGCAACTGAGCCATCTAATGCAAAACCATTTAGTCTACCTTGCTGTTTTCGAAGAGAGAAACTACCGTCATTACTTATAACTAGCACTCTTGTTCAATCTGTGTCTTGTATAGGAAGTGGATCCATACCACCTGCACTAGTTCGACCTCACTAGAATTAAAACGCATAGAATATGTTTGTAATTTTTGTGAAAACCAGTAAGTAATAAAGTATATTTGTAAAAATTCTATTCTGATTTCGTCATCTTACCCACTCACATATGAGAATAGGAGGAAGATTTTGATATGTAGGTAAATTTGAAAATATTAAAGCAAGAAGTTTGAATCTAAATATATAACAATGACTATAAAATAAAAAACAAGATGCTTTGTTGAAATCATGTGGTGAAAAAATATAATAAGCTCACTATCTTCATCTTACCGTCCTTTTACTGCCGACAGATATTTTAATAGAGACGGAAAAAACCATACAAGCAAAATAGAGATGATACAGCAGTGACAATTAGAGTGAGATAAAAAGAACTGTTATGGAAAGACTCTAATATCTTATGTAAACATTTGATTGAATAAAAAACAGTAAAACAGAGTACCACCTTACGCAATTGCTAAAAAAAAAGGCACTACCTGAAAATGGAAAAAATTTTGGAAAACGTATAGAAAGAAATTAATAACGGTGAAAGCAGACATTGGGAAAAAATACATGTCTTTATAAAAACCATAATTAAGAACACAGTTGCGTAGAGCAGATAAAAAAAGACGGCTATAAATACATAGTAACTTTATTTTAATTTAATAAGGATCTTTTAGCTGCGTTATCAGTAAAAGAAAAGTAATCTTTATTGATGAGCGCTATAAACATTTAAAACGGTAGGGTCTCATCTAATATTATAATTTCAAATAATGATTTCCATAGCAAAAAAAAAATTTAAAATGTTGCGTAAACTAAAATAATACCTTAACAAGACTGTGCTCTAAATTTAAATTGCGCTACCCTGTATAGCTTCACTTGAAGTTGAAGTTTCGATCGTAAAACAGAATTTAAATAAAATTTTATTAAAAAATCCACTTGTGGCGACATATATTTTTGGAAACATCTTTAATTAAGTAATTTATTCAACATAGGGCTTTTCTATTCTTTTTCGGATTAACTGTAGTTTTCATGTCGATTTCGTAGCACCACGTGCCATTCCTAATGCGAGCCACTGTGAGTTATATCTAAGGATTAAAACCTTCAAGCACCCTTTTGGTGGGTTACGAATATTTGAGTAACTATCGTATCTATCGTAGAAATATTCAACAACAAGACATCGATCAAATCAAAATCAATAAATCAAAATAACTCCTCTACGATGTACACAAGGGGGTTATCATAGAACCTCGGTGATTAATTCCATTACTACGAGGCATGCACTGTTGTAAAAAATCAAGTTTTTCGTGAGTCGCTATATTGACATGATGAGTGAGTTTATTTACAGGTGAGCCATTGGGAAAACGTTTTCTTAATGTTTTGAAGAAGTCAGATTTGATTACTATTCTCTTGCCACTACGATGATGCTCACAATTTAGTAGGTTATAACTTTATAATTTTCACATTTTTTTTTTCTATTAATGTATGTATAACATAATTTTGTCGCATGCTGATAAGTAATCAGTTAACCATTGTTATTACGATGTTCTTATAACCGAGAGTTACAATTAATTAAGGTAAGCTAACTTCTTGGGTATGTACAAATTTAAAACTTAATTTGATGTTAATTCAATTTCGTTTTGTTATTCTAAGATAAGTAAACCTAGTATTGTTGTTAATTCTAGTTTATTTTCTCTTTTCTCCGATTTTACGGACTTTATATATTGATTATAAGCTTCGAACCTCCTGTGGTGATCAAACAGGAGCTGCTTTAGTAGACATTGATCTGGCGCCCATAAAAATTCTCATCACGTGGACACCCCTCTCTCAAAATGGATTTAAATTCCATTACGAGCTGGCTGTGCAAGGTCCGTAAACATCAAAATACTTGTAGCAAATTTAAAAAAAGTACATATATAAACAAACATACAATTATATCTGTAACGTATCTGTTAAATCCGAAGATCTAAGCGATTTAATCTCAAGAAACTGCTTTGAAAGACAACACAAAATTTATGCTATTAAAAATGGCAAAATCTACTTGCAAAAACTGCCAATGTACTAATTACAATTAAATTAAATAAAGTTTTACAATTTTTAAAGACAACTAATTAACATAAAAAAATAAGCAACTAATTTTACAGCTTGTATTGATTGGCAATTGTCTTCAATAGTCACAATCAAAGTTAATTTAAAAAAACACAAAATACCTGTCACTTAAAAATATCTAAATTAACTTTTATTAATACCCCACAGTAAAATTTAAAAAATCCGTTAATTACTCCAAGCAAAAAAATGCATTTGTCAAAAAATGCGTTGACAGATCCGGTTTAAAATTAACCATCTGCTAAAAAAATACAATTCTTTGGCACAGTTAATGTTAAAAAAAACAACGAATATTTAGGAAAAAATCAAATTTACACCTAATCCAACATTCTACTTTTTTTCCTTATCTTTAGTTTTAACAAACGACTAGTGGATAACGTGCGTTTTCAGAATTAACCTTCAAAATAAAAAAGTAATTAACCTAAATGTGTAACTACGTAATTTAATTTCGAAATTGCTGTTTAGAAACGTCCAAAACTAAGAAAAAAATTTATTGTAACGTTAATTAATCGTTCATATCAATGACAAGTATGTTACCTTTTTACGTTGGTAAATATATAAATAATTACCATTCTTTATTTACAAAATGTACATACGATGTGTTGAAGTAATAAGCAAGTAGCGGTAAACTTAATATTATATATCATTCATATCATTGAATTGATAGATATTGATAATAGTGGTAATGTTGGTAAAACCTGTAATTTTTTAAATTACCCTTCCGTTTCTTTCTATATTTTAGTTAATAACTTTATTGATTGAGTTGTAATAAATATACATTGAAACAAAACTTTTATATAATGACATAAAATACTTAATATATACAATTTACTTAAATAAATAAACGTTTTGATACTTTAAGTAACGTTTATCATTTTCAATGATCGCAGAGATAAAACTACCTATTTGTCTAATGTATTTTGGAAAAACGAGATTGTTAGTCCAAGTTTAATTTGGTGCGTATAAATACACTACACAACAAAAATATACTATACAATTATAAGTTCAATTCCTGTCCGACAAACTTGAAACGTCAAAGTTACGAAGAAAAACATATACCAGACGTACAATTTTTAGTTATGTATCTTTTATAATATTTTATAATAAAAATAATTTGTAATAATCATCGTTTAAGTAGGTACCAAACCAAGCAAATTATTAACTAACTACATTTATATATTCTACCAAAAAGACAAGACAAGTTCAGTTGTTTACTCTGGAAAGTGAAAACTCAGTTACCCATAAGCGTTAATTTGCAGCAGTGTGAACTTTAAAAAAAAAAGTAGAAATAGTAACCCTATTGCAAAACAAATTATCTAAAACATGCTAAATTCAAATAACTTTTGACTTTATTTATTTAAATAAAGCTATAATTCTGTCAATGCATTAAGAAGTACATTGAAGTGTTCTCCCACTGCTGAGAAGCCCCAAAAGTGGTGACATTTCCACGTTGTGTTTATCTCACAATGCTATACGTTGTGATTTTACCTATTTTATCTATTTAAACTACGCAGTATAAAATCATCTAGTCTTAAAACCGACCAAAAGTATTCAAAACTAGACCATTTTTCCTAAGAGTTTTGAATGGTTTTGTTCAAGTGAAAATTTTTAATCATAATTCAAGCTTCTACATATTACTTTTGTATTACAATGAATTTTTAATAATCATCGTGTGGCTAATTTCTTGCAAGCTGAGCTTTCGTTGCACGTCCCAGTAGACATTTTCAGAATTTGGAATAAACTAATTGATTCTTATTTGTAAATACGGTCGCTAGGCCTGTGTTTTCATGAATTAGGTTTTCTTAAAAAACTGATCACAAACTGATTGATTGTGCCTTGAAAGTCCCCTGTTGAGGCCGAATACGAATACCCAAAAATTAGCAAAGATAAATAATATTTAGATAAAAAATAAAGAAAAAGAAGGATTGATTAGAAACTGAAAATTAGTTTTTTTTTTACAAAAAATTGATTGAATATTTCTTGTTTCCATGTCAACGATCATGTCGCCTACTAGAAGCATACTTTAACATAAAACTAATTCGCAAGCCGCTCCATACTCCCCCCACTGCCCGAGTCACCTTGGAGAAGCCATGACTAAGAGTCAGATGTTGAACAGTTTTGCAACCGACATAAATCTTAAGGCTCGAACTACTCCGTTAGACGCCGTACGAATCCTGATCACTCTTGATCTTCCCCCGAGACTGGGAATCAATTCAAGTATTTGTCCCAATAACCACATTAACGGTAGTAGTCCTCTTTTATTAGAACAACTTGCCCAACTTAAGCAAGCCCACTTCTTCTTTGAACCATTTTGACTGCTTTCGCAGTTTAAATATTCGGTCGACCATATTCTCCAGAATTGTTAATAAGCAAATTCAACAGCCTTATGAAAACATCGCAAATCTTTTGGTGGTTCCATGTTTCCCTCAGAAAAGAAATTCGTTCATTTTCTAACTAAAAAATGACCGGGAGTAAGCACCTCTAAATCGTTGGGACTGTTGCTCATAGGACGGCTATTAAGAACATCTTCGAGGCAACACAGCAAAGTAGTTACGTTTTCATAAGACAACAATTACCAACAATTTTGGTCAATGAATTCTTACATGACTTTATATTCGATTCCCAAAGGCCGCCAAAATGCGGTGCTCTGGGTAGAATAAACTTCCATTCATTTTTTTCGTCAGCAAGACAAGTAGACAACTCTTTCGATTGAGCACTTTAAAGTAAATATAATTCTTTAAGCTGTCAAACAACTCCTACAAATTTTTTTTGCATTATCAGACATCATTACGTTAGGTCTTCTTCTACGAGCAGTGAAACGCTGAAACACAGATAAGAACCCAATTGTAGTGAAATCCGTTATGAGCTCTAGATGTGCACATTTTATGACCATACAGATAAACAAACAAATATATGCCTTGATTTTTTTATTACCTCTAATTTTACTGTTTTTTATCAAAATTGGGCCCGCAAAAGCTACCCCAGTGCAAGAAAATGAATAAGTTAAATTTATTCTTTCAGCAGGTAACGCTCCCATTGGAAGCAAAAATGTTTTGGGTTTATGTTGAAAACAAACAATACACTCTTTAAAAACCTTTCGAACTAAATTTCTACCAGAAATAATCGAAAACTGATCACAAAAAGAGCTTAAAGTTGCCTGCGGACCTGCATGCAATAATCCACGATGCTCAGATTCTAAAACTAAACGACAAAAATGGTGCTTTACTGATAACAACCATAGATGGCGCTAACCATAAGAACAAGCAGATTCTGATATTCTACCACCCACTCTAATAGTTTCATCCATATCGATAAAAAGATTCGAGAAACGAAATGGCGATATAATTGCAGATTTGCCCTCTTTTAGAACTTAATATTCACGATTAAAAATATCTTGTTTTGACAGTTTGACCAGAATTATTTCCGCATTGTTCAATTCATCGATACATAAAGAACCAAACCTTTTACCTTCAAAAGCAGACCGGAAATTTGTAACAAACCGCATAACAAAGGCTACAATGCGTTTTATACGAATATAATTTGAATATCTTTTAAAATTGATCAAATCAGAGAAAGTTTTCTGCACAACTAAACACTTAGATTCTGCTTTTGCTAACTCCGAATATTCGAAGCAATTATCTTATGCTGAAGCCAATCCTCACAACCAGAACAAAGAAAGTCCACGCCCACCACTACAAATTATTAGGATGTTTTTAAGAAACGACCCCACGAGAAACAATATTCGCCACGTTTTCATTTGATGGTACATGCATCCATTCGTAATTTCGAGTCAATTCTTGAATTGAAACTACTCTATTTGCTACAAAGATTTTTAACTTGTGAGCAGACATGTTCAACCAACCCAAAACTATGGATAAATAAATCCAACAAACAACGCGTGAAAATAACATATCAAGATGAGAAATTACTTGCGACAATAAACGAGAAAGAAGATGAGCTGCTAAAAACTCCAAACGAGGAATAGAACATGGTTTCAACGGCGATACCTTAGTTTTAGCACACAACAAGTTGGATTGAGTATGATCCAAACCAATACTGCAGATATAGACACAAGCCGCATAAACTGTCTTACTTGCGTCCGCAAACCCATGAAATTGTAGCGAAACATATAAACAAGAAACTACGTGGCGATTTTAAGACAAATCAGATCAAAGTTGCAACCATTTTTTTGCAACGCATTCTGAAACTGGCTCGTCGCAAGAAATTTTGAGCAACCAAAATTCCCGAAGAAAAATTTGTGCCAATATATTTAAAGGAGAAATAAATCCTAATGGATCAAAAAACTTAAATACGTCCAAAAGAATTTGACGTTTACTAAATGAACAATTTTCAAACAGAAAGGAGTGAACTAAAAATGTAAATAAATCAACAGAGACATTCCAAGATAGTCCCAACGACTATATCTTTTCTTTCCTGCTTAGATCGTACATACAGGGATATACGATGACCCAACAACCTTTAAAGCTCCTGGCTTATTGGGAAGCCACTTATAAAGTTCAAACTGTCCTTGACCAAAAACATTTAATAAATTCTTAAATAATTCTTGCGCTTCCACGATAGAACGATCACCAGTAATAATATCATCGACATACATATCCTTTAAGATTATGTTTGATATATGAAGTAAAGATGATTTATACTAAGCCAATTGCTGAACACAGCAAATAGCAAGAGAACTAGACGAACTAACACCAAAAGTAACCGTATTTAAATCGAAAAAATCAAGAGGTTGATTATCAGACGATCGCCATAAAATTCGCTGATAACACCTTTGAGCAGGCTTTACTTGAATATGTCTGTACATTGCTTTGATGTCCGACACAATAGCAATAGAATGACGACGAAACCTTAACAAAGCAAAAAATCAACAAGTTATTCAACGAATAACCACTGTCGCGCTTAAGAGAAGCATCAGGTACCACTCGAAGTTTTGTAGAAACTGATTGTTCATTTAAAACACCTTGATGTGGTAAATAATAGGAAATATCCGGCAACGAATTTGACCGAGACATATGTTCAGCTAAAGAATACTCTGATAAAAAGTCAACATATTTATTGTTAAATATTGGATCTGCTTTAAAGCGACGCTCTAAACACAAAAACGAGATTTGGCTACGCCTACTAGAAGCATATTTTAACATAAAAAAATTCGCAAGCCGCTCTTATAAACTGACCTCTAATCAGTAAAACTGGTTTCTAAATATCCGGTAAAAGAAAACTGAAATCTCAATTAGTATATGTTAATCTGATAATCGCGTTGTTCCTACGTGTTTCAAGCTAAGTCGTTATATAAAATCCAAATCTGCTTCAAGAATATTAATTCGCGCAGATCTTTCGCTAATAAGAAAACAGTCATTCACTTAGGATAGAAATTGATATTGTTAATAAATCTTTATTTAATTTTCATCGAGAACTTGAGAAGATCATTTTACCGTCTGAGTGCAACCTTTCAAACTTTTTTTCAACAAGCCCAAAGAGTTACAACTAATCATCAAAAAATTGAATGAATTTAATTAGTAACTCTAGAAAGTGACGTCGATACAAGAGCAAAATCCAGTTCTGTGATTAATTTATCTTCTTCTCTCTGTTTGCTCCAACACTCCAAGAATTCCTCAAAGTAATATTCTAAAATCTAAATTTTTGCAATAATTTTATAGTGATTTTTAGAGCTGATAAAAAGAACGCTAAAACCTACATCTTCTCTCAAACGTCTGGTATAAAATAATTTCAAAAGATCATTCTTCTTATATTTAAAAACCCTCTCAAAACTTATTAAAAAATTGTCCATTAATAACGCCAATAAAAAAACTTTTAATACCAAAAGACTCTAAAATTACTCGATTTCACTGATTACCTAAAATTCCTGAATCTAATCTTCGACCAAGTTTATTAAAACCTTTAGCAGAAAATACTGAGTAAGTTATACTTAATTCTAATAAATATTTCAAGAGAGATAGTACTTATTACCAAAAAAAAAGTTTGCAACTCCATATTTTACTTTTTGAGTATTTTATTCACAAACATAACGAGACACCATAGATACTCCGCTTTCACCTATTGTTGCTATCATATTTACGGAAGATTTTGAAAAAAAAATTAACCACATTTCATCTAAAACCTAAATGTTCGTACAGATACGTTGATAACACTTTTGTCATTTGGCAACATGTTCTTTCTCTGTTATTGATTTTCTATGTCATTTAAACTCTACTCATCAAAATATTAGTTTTTGGGCGTTTTAGTTACTCAAAATGAAGATGGTTCATTAGCAGACATTAGCTTACTCATACAAATAGATAGATCACCCTTTTCAAAAATTATCAGTAGTCAAGTTTTTAGTGCACAGAGCTCCAAAGTCTTCAAAAAGAATTATATCATCTAACTAAAATGTTAGTTGCAAATAACTACAGTAAAAAAAATTAAACGATTTGTTACAATGTTTATTTCTGCTCAACCAAGGGTATAAGTGGAATCTAAGTTTCAATCGTTATCTATCCCTTATCTACCAGATGTCAAATGTATTACAAATCATATCGGAAAGATCTTGTCAAAATACAACATTACAAGGGTTGCTATTTGTGTATTCAGAATGAATAACTAAAACAATGATTAGAGTGTAAATTTTTTTTTATTGTTTTTCATAATACTCTCCTTTAAGATATACACATTTTTACGTTTGATGCAACCAATTGGTACAGCAGTTTTTCCACTCCGAAGTAGGTATTACCAAAATGTAGGCTTTATAAGCATTAACAACTTCTTGTGGCGTCGAAAAGCTTGTCCACGTAGTTTGTACTCCATTTGAGTGGACAAATATGTAGAGCGGATAGCGTTTTGACTGCTCAACTCGACTTTTGGTAGACAGATGGTTGTGTACTATTTAAAGTTGACCGTTGTATGTTGCTCTAAATGCACGATTGCCACATGACCGTTGATAATGAAGAAATAGATTGTCATTTGCTTTGAAGTGCTGTGAGCACAAAAAACTTTTGGAAGATCCATGCAGTCGACTGGTGTTTCACCCTTTGAAGACAGTGGTTAATTGGAAAAACCACGAATTGAAATTTCTTTATCTAAGTTTCTACCGGTGAACTAAGAAAACCATCGTGTATGTATGCTTGCCTGAGTATTAGGTGCCATGTGAGTTTACATAGCCGAAAGACGAACTGGTCATTCAAGGATTTAAAACAAATGGGGTCAGTACGTGTGGTTATTCTTTTGCACGATACGAGATTCCAAAATAATTGATAAAAGTCAGTCTGGCAGTGACTCCGTAGTATCTTCCCGAAGAAAGTGATTATGTTTACAATCTCTCAATAGTTGATATGGTTGTAGATAATTATAACAAAGAAAAGCCATATGTCACCAACGATGTTGACGATCGCTGAGAGAGTGAGGATGAGAATCCATTGGGATATTTTCGGGACATTCTTACTAGTGCGACATCTAATGATAAAGTAGTATAGACTCTTCACGTAACCAAATCCACAAAAGTAAATCACCAATCGACCAAAATGCTGGTCCTAATGTGCTTGAAGCAATTAAAACAGAAATGTTCTTACACTTGTTTCCGTTGGAGTTGATAGAACTGATTTTTTTACAGACTAATACATATGCTTTGCAAAAGCATGGGGAAAATCAAAATGCATTTGTTTTCACTAAAACCAAAGTAATAAAAGTTAAATAAATAACGAAATTTGAAAAAAAAAAATAAATAATAATAATAAGTAATAACAAAAGGGGGAAAGGGATAAATAAAAGAGAGAGAGAGGAAGAGGAAAGAGAAAGGCAACAAATATTTGAAAGAGGAACGAAAACAATAAGATCACCAGACGTTAAAAAGATATCGGAGGAGAACGAAGGAAAAACCTCAAGAACAGAAGGAGGAAGGAAAGAAATGGAGGAGTTAAAAGAATTAATGAGAGAAATGATGAAACAGATGGAAGAAAATATGCAAGGAATAAGACAAGAAATCAAAGAAATGAAAAAGAAATGGGAGAAAGAGAAAAGAAGTGGGAGAAAAGAAAAGAGAAACTGGTGGAGAGAATAGAAAAACTGGAGAAAAAGCGGAAGACGAGGAAAGATGGAAAAACAAAAAAATAATATCGTGATAAAGGGGTGGAGAAGTGAAAAACCACAAAAAGATTTAGCAGGGATGCTGGAAAAAAATTAAATGTAAAAGTAGAGGTGAAAAAAGTGACAGTAAGAAACAAAGAGAAGAAAAAAATGAGATGGTGGTGGCGGAAATCGGAGGATGGGAGGAAAAACAGAAGGTAATGGAGGAGAAGAAAGAAATTAAAGAATACAAGAATATATATAAGTCACGATTTAACATGGGAGGAAAGAAAGAGTGCAAAGAGAAATAATGAACATAGCGATGGAAAGAAGAGCGGAAGGAAAAAGAGTATGGGTAGGGTACAGAAAGATGGAGATAGACGGAGACAGATACATATGGAACGACAAGGATAGGGGACTGTGCAGAGAAAGAGAAGAAAGTGGGGAACCAAAGGCAAAAAACTAAAGGGCAAAGGGGGGGTGGTAAAGGAGGAAAAGTTGACGAAACGGCAAAGAAAAGGAATAATGAAAGATGGAAATGGAAAAGAAAAAGAAGGGAGAAAAAAAGAAAGTAAGGAAGAAGCACGGGGGGAAGTGAGTGAGCTGAGAGTATTGTTTTGGAACGTAGCAGGAATAAAAAACAAGGAACATGATTTCTGGAAGTACATCAAGGAACAGGATGTAGTGGGATTACAGGAAACATGGATGGAAGAAAAAGAATGGGAGTGGTGGGAAAAAGAGTTGCCAGAGGAATTTGAGTGGGTGGTGCAACATGCAGAAAGAGAAAAGAAAAAGGGAGAGCAAAGGGGGTATAATAGCAGGAATAAGAAAATGGTTGAACCAGGAAAAGAAGAAGAAAGTGCAACAGAGAAGAGGAGTTGTAGAAATGAACATGCAGTGGGGAAAAACAAAATAAAAAAGTGGTGACGGTTTATAGCAGTAGAATGAAAGAGACAAGGAAAAACTTAGAAGAGATGATAGAAGAGAGGGAAGAGGGATTGATAATAGTAGGAGGGGACTTCAACGCAAGAATAGGGGAAGAGGGGGAATACAAGAAAGAAAAGGGACGGGGAAAGAGAGACAAACAAAGGACAAGGTGATAAATAAAGAAAGAGAGGAACTGCTGGAATTGTGCAACGAAAAAGGGTGGGAAATAATGAACGGGAACAGAGAAGATGATGGAAAGGGGGAATTTACGTACATAGGAGGAAGGGAGAATCAATAATAGATTTTGTAATGACAAATGAAGAGGCCGCAGAAAAGGTAAAGACATTTAAGGTGGGAGAAAGAGTAGAGTCAGACCATCAACCACTGGAATTGACAATGGAAGGAAGGGAAAGAGAAGAGAGAGGAAGAGGAGAAGTACATAACTAAAAAAGTGGACCAGAAGAGAGTATAAAAAAATAAAGAGAGAATAGGAAAACGGTATGGATAGGGAAGGAAGTACAAGAAAGTGTAGAGGAAATGAGAGAGATGATGGAGAAAGCAACAGAGAGAGTCAGATTTAGAAAATGGAAGGGGGGAGAAAACTGGATGGAAAGAAATGGTGGGATAAGGAATGCAAGGAAGCAAAGAAAAAAGGCAAGAAGAGCATTAAGACAGTGGAAAAAGGGAAGAAAGAAAAAGAAGAATACAAAGAAGCAGTAAAAATATACAAAAAAACATGCGATAGAAAAGAAGGAGGAAAACAAAAAAGAAACAAGAGGAGCAGATTAAAGGAATAAAAACGGAAGAAGATGTATGGAAGTACCTAAAGAAGCAGAGGAAAAAAACAGGACGACAAAGGGAATAAAAATTAAAGAATGGGAGATATATTTTCCGGAACCTGTTGGGAGGGGGAGAACAAAAGCAGGAAACAGAAAAAAAGGAAAGACGCGGTAGTAAGACAAGAAAGAAGAAGATAGGGATAGAATAAAGGGAGGAAGAAGTAATAGAGGCGATAAAGAATATAAAAAAAGGAAAGGCGACAGGAGAAGATGGGATACAAGGAGAAGAGTGGATATACGGGGGAGAAAATGTAGCAAAAAGGATGACGGAAATAATAAACAAAATATGGAAAGGGAAGGATTCCCAGAGAGATGAAGAGAGGGAATAATATGCCCAATACATAAAAAAGGCGAAAAAAAGAAACTCGAGAATTATAGAGGGGTAACATTACTGAGCTCGGCGTACAAATTGTACGCGACAATACTGCAAGAAAGATTACAGAAGGAAATAGAGGAAAGAAGTTTGGTACCAGACGGACAAGCGCGATTCAGAAAAGGAAGAAGGGCGATAGACAACATATATATAATGAAACACTTAGCAAATAAAGAACTAGAAAAAAAAAAAGAGGGAAAATGGTAGCACTATTCGTAGACCTAAAAGCTGCTTTTGACAAAGTGAATAGGGAAAAGCTGTGGGAATATATGAAAAGGAAAAAAATCAATGAAAGATTAAGACAAAGAATAGAGGAAATATACGAAGAAACGAGAAGCAGGGTTAAAGTGAATGGGGAAGAGAGTGAGAAATTCATAACAAAGAGAGGGTTGAGGCAGGGATGTCCACTGGGCCCAAGCCTGTTCTCGGTATATACGGGGGATCTGGAAGAGACAATGAGAGGACAACAGACAGGAGGGATAGTGGTAGGGAAAGCTAAGGTATGGTCGTTGGCGTATGCGGATGACATAGTGCTGGTGGCTAAGGAGGAAAAGGAAATGAAAGAGATGATGAAAACGCTAGAAAAATATATGAAAAAAAAGAATTGGGAAGTAAACACAGGAGAAAACAAAGATAATGATATTTAGAAAAGGAGGAGAAAAGAAAAAGAGAGGAGTGGAGATGGAGTGATGAGGAAGTGCAACAAGTGAAGGAATTTACATACCTGGGTTACACGATGAAACAGGATAATAAAGAGGGAGAACACATAAAGGAAAAGGTGAAGAAAGGAAACAGGCTAATAGGACAAGTATGGGGTGTGGGGGAAAGAATATTCAAGATGGATATAAAAAAAGAAAATTGCTGTTCGAAAAAATTAATAAAGGGGGTAATGTATGGAGCTGAAATATGGGGCTGGAAGGAGTGGAGGGAGGTAGAGGGGCTACAGGAAAAATACTGGAGATGGGTGTTAGGATTGGACAGGGATACACCGGGGTATATTGTGAGAGAGGAAGTTCAGATAGAGAAAATAAGGATCGAGACAGGAAAAAGAGCAATAAAATACGAGGAAGAAATGAAGGAAAGAACAGATTGCAAAATTCTGCAAGAATGTTGGAAAGAGATAAAGGTAGGGAAAGTGAAGTACGGGCAGGAGGGCAGAGAAGAGTATTACAAAAGAAACGGGTACTTAGTGAAGAAGTGGAGAGATTAAGAGAAGAGGGGTAGGGACAAGAGAACAAATAATAAGGAGAGATAGAGACATCGAAAAACAAGAAAGATGGACAAAGATAAAAGAGAGCAGATATAATAGGAATTATAAAGATATCAAGGGGGAAGGGGTGCCGGAATATTTAAAAGACGGTGTGATTAAAAGCAACAAAAGGAAAAAAATGGTGGCAAGGTTCAGATGTGGCAACGAGGAGTTAGGAAACAAATATTGGAAGGAAGAACCAGAAAAGTTGTGCAGGCTATGTGGCGAAGAAACGGAAGATCTGAACCGCATGCGAAAGAGATGCAGGGAACTAAGAGAAGAGGTGAGGAAAACAGTGGATATCTTAGATGAAAACGGAAAAGGAGCGGAATGGATGGAGGAAGTATGGAGCAGGAGGAAAAAGTTAAGGGGGGAGAAGGGATAAGAAAATGTAATATATATGTAATGTAATAACACGGCCAAATTTGTAAGCCAAATGGCAATGAATAAAGTTAAACTTATATATAATAAAAGTTTGGTTAGGAATAAATCTTTTCATGGGTTTGAAAAAAGCGTCTAGTTACAAAAAGTATTGGTCTTCTAAAGAAGAGCTGAGGGACTCTGATATTAGCTCATGTATGTCTAGAAACCGCTTCAATTGGCTATTGAGTTACATTCACCTTAATGATAATAAACTTCAACCAAGAAGAAACAACAAACAACAACAAGACGTCCCATTTGAATTTCCTTAGTGAAACATTTCTTTCTTCATTACATCCAAATCCAATTCATAGACAAATTCATTATTCGCCTCAAGGGGCAAAGCCGTATTCTTCAATATATGCCGCAAAAGACTATAAAGCGTGGCTACAAAGTGTGGCTGAGAACAGATTCGACAGAATATATTTTCGCATTTCAAATTTATTCCGGAAAAGTACAAAATTCTCTAAAAAAGTGTTTAGACCGGTAGTTCTAGTCGTCGCCAGATCAGATAAGATTTATGAGTATCCAAAAAATGAAATCCATACACCTGTGCTCGAGAACGCTAACCTACGTGAAATGAATCGATAAGAACCTCGTCTTTATTTTGGGAGCTACCACTATCCTACAAAAACAGAAATAGTAAGAAGAAGGAACAAAGAAAGGATTTGTGAAGATAGTTGTCCCAAAATAATGAAATATTACAATATATGTAGATAAATTCGACACGCTGAAGTCCTGATATAAAGTCAATCACGTAAGTGGTGGCACAGAATTTTTTTTTACTTCATTGGCATGACAGTGATCAATGCGTTCGCAATCTTTCAAGAAACGTATAAGTCAAAAATAACTTTAAAAGAATTCAGGCTTAATGTTGCGGTTGGGCTTATAGGAACTGCTCCTGATAGGGCTCAAAGAAAAAGAAACGAGATGACACTTAAAAATGTAGAAAAAAACTGTTTCATTGGAAATTCGTTTCAGTAAAAATGCACGTATGCCAACGCACTGTAAATCAGTAAGATGCGCTTTGTTCAGCAGCTGAACTAAACCCCACAGATCAGTATAGAAAGGTTCAACTTGTGATGTGAAACTTTGCCTAAAAGACAACAACATTTTCACACAAAATAAGTTAAGTTCCTTGTGGTTAGCTCAACTTACTATACCCTGCAGAATTAATGACAAAAATTATACCTATTTTAATTTTTGTGTTTTTATAACTTTTTTAAAAAAACCTGAATTAAAAGTAACTATTTTTTTTATTCCGTCCTCAAAGGGTTAATTTTGAGCTCATAACCATAATTCCAAGATTTCTCACCTGTGTAGATTCTATACACTGCATTTGATATATTTGATTGCATTTTGTAATCATTTCCTTGTATCTTTTTTTGATCGATTATTAAATTGTGCGGAATCCACTACGAACAAACCTTTTTGACGGCGATATGTTATGTAAGCTTGTCATAATAATACCTAGGAATCCCTCAATCATCGATCTTGCATTATCAGTTCGTACACAGCATCAATGTTTTTTACCACAACGATCCGTTTTGTACAACCTTCTTTAAATTTGTTTGCCAGCGAAGTACGACCACGTTTCAATTTACTAAACCATTGGTATATTGTGGACTTCGATGATGTTTCACCATCAAAACTCGCAGTAAGTTGATCGGCACTGCTGTCAAAAATCGTTAAAAATCATGGCGTATGTATGACAAAACGTTTTGATTAGGTATACTTTCAAACATGTCAAATTTTGCGATGGCGCAGTTGGATCATACCTAGCAGCTATAGTGTTGTAAGCCAATTCTGAAATCCTGTGAAAGAGTCCGATGGCGTTTATAGCATTCCTTGTTCTTGTTGTCGTATATATTAGATGAACGAGCAGGGGCGTAGAAATTTGTATTAAAAAGTCAGCAGTAACGGAGCACATGCTAGAAACAACTCATCAAATTTTGTTTAAAAACACTAAGGTTGTAGCTGATGTTTGTAATTACTATCAGCAAAAAATTAAGAAATTCGTTAAAATATTTAAAATCGAAATTCTAAATTTCCTCTAACGGATAATTGAAAATCAGTATTATCGATGAGAGGTCAGTCTATAAAAGCGACATTTTAACGCACAATGAATCAGTTAACTCCAGACTGAAGATGACCACTGCGACAAAAGCTCAGCTGGTGACAAGTCAAGCACACGGAAATTATGCAGAATACCAAATTGCAATACAAAAGTAACCCGTGGAAACTTGAATTCCACTATAAGAATTGATCTTGGTCTTGATAATTACAAGAACGTAGAAGACTTAAACTAACATCAAGAACAAGACGGCGTCTGCAGAACAATCTTGCTAACTAATTTTTTCAGTGTCTTTGGAGTGAACTTTCCAAAACAACCGTTATAACTGCAAAAAATAATAATTCACTGAATTTGTATATGTCGAAACAATCGAAACTTATTAGAAAAATGTTTTTAAGGCATAAAACTATTCTAAAACCATCAAAAACTACATTTAAAACGGCAGAAAACCATCAGCACAAAACATTTTACTAAATGGTTAAAAATTTAATTAAAAAATAGTAAACAGTTGAAACTTTTTTTTAATAATGTTTCTGAGCCATAGAAATATCATTGAAACTGCAAAAAATCATCACCACTACACATTTTTACTAAATGTGCTGAAAAGGAATATTAAAAATTAATTTAAAAAAACTCTTGTATTTTAATATTTAACACGTTTTAGTACTTTATAGAGGACAGTGTGTATGTGTGGGCTAGATTCGCAAAGGTAGTATGTTTTCTTATTCGTTTTTTTAATGTAAGAAATGTAGAACTTTTTAAAATTGTTGCTACCTCCCCACATTGTCGTTCAACATCTAATAATTGTAAAACCACTTTTTTTTAAAAAGTCTTTTTTATAGTTCCTTGGAACGCGTTCAGTACCGGTCGTTTAGAAACACCAAGTATGTACCTCACTTTAGATACAATACTTTTCATTTAATAAATAATTAAAAATTCAGTTTAAAAATTAAAAAAATCAAAAACGTGTCTAACTGTATAATATATAATATAAAAAACGCAATTTACAAACAAAAAAGTTGTTTTCAACAACAACAGAAATGCTATTTGAAATAACACCGCGTTTTAAAAAGCTCAACTAAATTAAAAAATATTTGTATATGCTTAAAGAATGTCCTTACAACAAAAGCGATGTTTTGCATGAAATTAGACAGGGTGTAAGCGTAATATTCAAATTTCAGACAAGGGTTTGCAAGTAAATTGAAAAAGTTAGAGAATTACTCATCTATATGAAACAACGTCAGAAATCCTAACATATTAATAAAAGAGATTTTACAACAAACTTTAGTTAGATTGTTTTCCGTAAAGTTAAGTTTCGTAAATTAAAAGCAAAATACGTTTGACAATTTATTAAACGTAATTAAAATCGCCCCTCAAAAGCAATTACGATTTAACACCTGTGCATCTTTATTCGCCAGCAAAGTTAGTTCAGACTTAAAAGATTTTTGATGATGACGGACTTGCAGGTCGTTTTTACTTTTCAAATTTTCAATTTGTATAGATGACGGTTGTTGAATGAGCATTTTAGCGTCTCCCTAAACGTAATACATAAAAGGATCAAATCTCGCATTAAGGTTAGCGCATATACCATTTCTTTCTCATTCTCGTAGCCATTCTTCTCCTTCGACAGTGTCATTGTATTATATACCGTCGAAAGCAGATCGCTTTTTGCAAAATGTTCAAGCCATTTGTTACTTATCTGGATTGGATATCTCTATATTTCATAGGATAATACATTTCAAAAGAGTCCGACGCATGATGAATAACCGCATGCGTGGAAAATCTAGCACGTTTTTAAAAGAAAAATTCTTGCTAATCATTTTAAGTTTGCTACTGAAAAACTATTCATAATGCAACGTAGCGCCGGCGACGCCGGTATGGAAATTATTCCGCTACTATTTGAAATTCTTGAATACCTGAACGGCATTAGCCATTGTTACAGCGGAGCTAGCTGCATATTGATTAGCCAGTGTACTCCATCGATTGCACTTTATTGTTATTGAAAAATCCGGCTTTTTAAAAAAAGTAATTTGTAAAAGGGAGCGAAACGAAATGAGCGTAAAAATCGACTTCGGAAACAGAGTAAATCTCGATGGATATTAAACTAAAATCTGCGATGCAAACCTGCAGCTTTGAACTTAATCCTGTCGAGTTCCACTGTTTAACCCTTTCGCTTCTCCAACCCCTGTCGCAATCACTTCGCAGTTGCTTGAGAAACGTGCATCGATTTCTAATGCGATTCCTCAATCGCAATTCTTGGTTATGGTCGTATAATTGCGAACCATTTACCATTGTTAAACTTAAGCAAAAGCTTTTCCCTGTGGAAAAAATCCACCCCAACTGTATTATTCATTTCGAGTCGTTAAAAATAAAAGAAATATAGTACGAAGGTGCAGCAGCACTGGCAACATCAAAATCAGCGTAACTTTGCCCCAGGCAATGCGTGCGCCACGACCGCGAGTAGCACAATGTGCGGAAGTTTCACCCATATATTTATGGGAAACGCCCTCGACCTAACCATAATTTTCCGAAGACATGGAATACCTACAGAATGCCGTTTTTGTGTAATCGGTCTACCCTTAAAATACCCATTAAGTCATGAATGAAAAAGGGATAATTTAGTGAAATTAAAACAGCGAAAAGAGAGGTTTATCCCTTATATAATTTCCACTTTAATTTTGCTTTATCTTTTACACCCAACTAAACCTGTCAAGACAAAAATATTTTACCGAGTTTAATAACGAAAATTTGAATACGCGCTAACCTACATTAAAAAATTATCCGCGTACAAAAATTACAAACCTAAAATGCCGAGAAAAAAAAAACGCTTCCATTGTACGTCCATTTCAATTACATTCGTTTCACAACGCAAGAAATCTCGAAGAATTTGGTTTTCAATGAAAAAAAAATTACTTTTTACTTTTCGCTTTCAATTTCTGATATCGAGATTATTTTTAGCGCGTGTGGTGATTCAAAACTCACTGATTATTCGTGCACATTAATTAACGCGTTAAAGCAAATGGACTACGTCAAAGATGTCTGTGAACTTGCGACTTAATTAACCGAATGTAGCTTATAGTGGTTGTCACTTGTCACTTTGTTACGCTAATAAGCGACAATAAGTACGTAAACTGTACGAAGGAAAATTGAGCATCTAACGTGACTTCCATAATAATTTCTTACATATACTGATTTTTAGAAAATGATTTTAAACAAGATTTTAGAACGAATGTTAATAATTGCATTATCATAAATAGTTAGCTGATCTTGTTAACTAAACCAAATTAACTCATAACCTTTCACAACTTTATAAATATTAGATCTGTGCATTTTTCCAAAATCAGTCACATATTTGTTATTACATATACGACACACGTCGTAGACCTTTAATAAGTATCACTGTTTTTAGTTTGATAATTATGTAGGAGTTCAAAGTGGTTAACCTAAAAGTAAAGAAAAAAATATATCCAAAAAAACACCATCGTTTATTTAGAATTTGTGTAAAATCCCTTCTCGCCATTTTTCTAGTTATTTATCGGCTACGTTAAACACAGTAGCATAATAAGGCTATATAGAGTCAGATAACCAACTGGCCCCCCTCCCCCTGATTATAATATACAGCTTTCAGAAGAAAGGTGTTACATTGAGGTCTGGAAACTTGCAAACATTTTATTCATTATGACAGTAATTGAGTCCAAAATAATGCACAATATGGTTTAAACAAATAAATAAACTACTTAAACTATTACTTATATTTGCATATTTTCAAAGACAAATGGCAACCTGTGGTTATCTCTAAAACTTGAACATATAATGAAATGATAAAGAAAATTGTACTGGAACTATATGTAATTGCCATATTATAGCCTTGCGAAAATTTTGAAATTTTTTCAGTTGAAGAAAAATATGGAAAATAACCAGAAATAGAAAATCTAAAGTAACAAAATTATTTAGTAACCATAAGATCTCCAAATAAGATAAAGAACTATACTTTAAAGAACTATATAGATCGATGACAACATTAGTCTACCAAGCACCTCAATCACAAGAGAAAATAGAAGTGAAAAAAACACAAAATAAAAAAACTAAAATCGACGTTAAAAAATATAAAAGCATCAGAAGTAGAAGAGATAACAAACAAACTTAAGTATAGCGGCAACAGATTGACAAAAGAATGGAAAGATTTTTGGGTTTTGAACCGCGTCATATATTAACAAATTTCACAAAATTTAAAACTTAAAGACTTGCCAGAATCCGATGTCTTCAGTTCAGATTGCCAAAACCTCAAATTTAGTTAGTTTTGCAAAGTTTGTAAATTTTGTAAAATTCGTTAATAAAGAACGCGGTTCAAAACCCCAAAAATATTTCTATTTGGCCTTGATCTAAAAATTATGGAGAAAGAACTGTACTACGTAACGAAAGTTATTCTGCTGAAGATTAGCGAACACATAACAACTAATTAAAAAGCAATTTGGGTTTCGAACATTATATCCAAAACCGACGCTACATTTGTAATGCATCAAACATGTAAGAAATCGATAGAGTACATCTGAATTGCAGATCCACAGAATGCATTCATCCAAATACAGCTAAATGACGCCGACATCTAGAAGAAAGACAATTACCAACAACACTCATTATAGTAATAAATGTAATGTACTATTACATAACAATTAAGATTAGGAAAGAAGACAAACACAAAAAAAAACATCCACATAACAAAAAGAATATAACTGGGCAACAAAATTAAAGTTGCTGTTAACACGAAATCGGATTATAAAATAAGAGATAAAAATATAATTGTAAAGTTATGCTGTCATAATGGAAAGGATAAATTACCACGATTGCTACATCAATTTGTAATTGACTCAAAAAAACTGTAATATGGAAGTATCTAAAGCATGGTAATTGCAAAAGACTCAGTAAAATACAAATTAAAAGTTGAAAAAATCGAAATAAAGAAGGTTTGAACACCTGAAAGTAGAAAACTAGAACAGTCTAAATCTAAATAAAAAAGTATCACAACAATCCTATATAAACGCACGAGTATCTGGTTGCTTAAGAGACATTTACTGGAAGAGCAAATATTTGAACATCAAAAACAAAATAAAAACCTGTAAAAGCGTTGTCAGACACGTAGCCACATACGCAACCGAAACTAGAGCTGGGGAGAAAGGAAGCGTAAAAGACCACCAAAGCAATGAACAGAAAGCTGTATTTCTTCATCTCCAGAAATACCAGCAAGAAGGAATAAGTGTCAGTGATAAATAAACAAAGCTTAAAGAAAAAGGAAGAAGAGAAAAACAACCCCAATCTTCAAAGTCGGCGGTGGCGGAACACGTGCTAGAAACGGTCATCAAATTGAAAACACTAAAATTTCCATTTCTAATTACCATCAGCCAAAAATCAAGGAATCCATTGAAATTATAGAAAATCCGTTTAATATTAACGGAGATTCTAGTTTTCCTTTACCGGAGATTTGGAAACCCGTTTTATCGATCGGAGGCCTGTCTATAAAAGCAAGATTTCATAGCGCAATCAATCCGGGTTCTGAAGATGTCCACTGCGACGTGTGACGAAAGCTCAGCTTGTGTGATAACGAGATAACAACAACACGAGAATTATCTAGAATGGAAAATTATATATCATATTGAAACGTTCGAGAAGTTATTTGCAAATTCAAGACCCTTCTAGAAGCTGTTATCCATTTTCCAGAAGATATACCGAAAGATAGGGAACACTCGAGAAGGATTTCCTTATGTGTATATATACCGACAAAACAAATCGTAGGTCAGTTATTGCCGGAATGCAAATACAGCAGTGTTAAAAAGATTATTCAAGTTTAAATAAATAAGTCGTTAGCACGTGTGTGTACATAATTATACCGAGAATAATCTTGTACGTGATTTTAGTGTACAATTGTGTGAAGCTATCCGCGGACTTTATCTTATCTTAATTAGTGTAAGTGTTTTTTTTTATTAAATATTATTAGATTTCATTAGTTCGGTTAATTTACAAGTGTACATAGTATAAGTAAAACATATTTTTAGTCATTTAAATAAATTAGTTTTTAATAATAAATTCGTTACAATATATATAACTAGGACAAAACAAACGTCACTAACGACCCTGATGCTAAAAAGGTCATTGGTCCACACAAAAAAGTGGAACGTGTTCAAAACCATTCCAGGACAGTCACTAGCTTAACGATCTGCGGCAGCGCCAGTGAAGTCTTGTTTCCGTCCATGGTGGTATATAAAACCAATAATATTTATGAAAACTGGTGTAACGGCGGTCCACCAAGAACTATTTTCAAAAATAACTCAAGTGGCTGGTTTGGCACTAACTTATTTAAGATACAGTTTAATGAAACTTTACTTCTACATGTCTTAAGAGAAGCTAGAGTATGAGACTACTTGGCCAGGCATTTTGTTCCAAGTGTTGTACAGGCAGCAGAATAAAATGACATATATATGTACCCATTTCCTCCCAATGCCACACATCTAATGCAACCATTAGATGTTGCAGTATTCAGGTAAATCAAAAAGAAATGAGGTGCAATTCTAGAATCCTTACGAAGTCAATATCCTGGTCAACTCCAAGAGTGCACATTAATGACAATGTCACAATATTTGATTTCAGGATTTTGCACCACCGGCTTATATCCATGTAATCCACAGAAAACTAAATGATGAAAAAAGATGAAAATTTAGTTGGGTTGTTAAAAGAACATAGAAGAGTTCAAAATCCCGAGAAGAGAAGGAAGCGATGAGAGAAAAACAGAACAAAATGTTTCGGTCATCAGCTCATTCAAAGTAGACGGCAGCGCCATGAGTAATATCGATACTGTGGATGATGGTACACAACCATCCACCTCTAGAGGAAATTTGAAGACCCAAACAAATAAATCAAAGTTAATAATGACAGCAAGGATCCTTATTTTATTTGTGTTACATGTAAAGAAAGTTCAGATGAGGATCCCTACCATACAGACGAAGAGGACGAATATGTGCCATTACATAGATTCAAATTAAAGTCACTGCCATATTATTAATCTCAGTTGAGTTTTCACTTTTTCTTGAGTTTATGTTAAGTTGAAATTTGTTTTTTTTGTGTTTATTTTAGCATTAAGGTTTGGGTATCAAAGTTCATGTTTCTTTGTGTATTAATTGACTACTACTACTAAAATTATTTAGTAACCATAAGATCTCCAAAGAAGATAGAGAACTATACTTTAAAAAACTAGTATATAGATCGATGACAACATTAGTCTACCAAGCACCTCAATCACAAGAGAAAATAGAAGTGAAAAAAACACAAAATAAAAAAACTAACATCGACGTTAAAAAAATATAAAAGCATCAGAAGTAGAAGAGATAACAAACGAACTTAAGTATAGCGGCAACAGATTGACAAAAGAATGGAAAGATTTTTGAGTTTTGAACCGCGTCATATATTAACAAATTTCACAAAATTTAAAACTTAAAGACTTGCCAGAATCCGATGTATTCAGTTCAGATTGCCAAAACGTCAAACTTAGTTAGTTTTGCGAAGTTTGTAAATTTTGTAAAATTCGTTAATATAGAACCCGGTTCAAAACCCCAAAAATATTTCTATTTCACCTTAATCTAAAAATTATGGAGAAAGAAGTGTACTACGTAACGAAAGTTATTCTGCTGAAGATTAGCAAACACATAACAACTAATTAAAAAGCGTGATGAGAGAACAAAATGTTTCGGCCATCAACTCATTCGAAGTAGACGGCAGCGCCATGAGTAATATCGATACTGTCGATGATGGTAACCATCTACCTCTAGAGGAAATTCGAAGACCCAAACAAATAAACCAAGGTTAATAATGACAGCAAGGATGTAAAGACAGTTCAGATGAGGATCCCTACCATACAAACGAAGAGGACGAATATGTGCCATTACATAGATTCAAACTAAAGTCACTGCCATATTATTAATTTCAGTGGAGTTTTCACTTTTTCTTGAGTTTATGTTAAGTTGAAATTTTTTTTTGTGTTTATTTTAGCATTAAGGTTTGGGTATCAAAGTTCATGTTTCTTTGTGTTTTAATTGACTACTACCTAACAAAATGTATGTATACGTTTATTTTCTAAGCATTAATATGAATCTACAGTTTTGCTTACTGAAAATAAATTCTTTGTAAATTTTGTATAAGCCAGTGGTTTATTTTTCGTCATTTTGAAATTTGAGTTCTAATTGTAGAGGACGACTTCGCCAGTTTATTCATAATTTTTACACACAAAAATCACGAAGGATATCGGGGTTACAAATAAAAAGATGTTCAAAAGGTGACCAAGTAACCCAGTTTTACGGTAATTTTTATTAATGAATTTGAGTACGTGAACATCAACGTCAGGAATAACAGTAATTTATGTTACTGGTATCGAAAGTGAGGCATAACATAACGTACGGCATGAAAGTGAGTTATGCATACACTTAGTTACCATAAAAGATCCTAATTGTTTTATTTTCTAAGTATTTTTTAAAGCACAAATACAAAAGGACAAGAACCGAATATAATCTTATAATATTTACGTGCTTGTTAATTTTTTACAGTAAAAATACTATAAAGAAAAAGATAAATTACTGTTTCCGTGTATTTTGCAACTTAATCCGAGTACAAAAAAATCGTGCGACAATAGTTGACTAAACTTGACATTATTTATTGTTACCTACTTCTAAGTTCTTTCACCTTATCCGCCATTCTTTATACCCTATACCGTTACAAAACTTTTTTTTAAGTATTGCGTGACTTTTACGTGCGTTACAATAAACATTAATATCAAAAATTATTATTGAAGAACGTAGAAAGACGCTATAAGAATTCTCAATTCTAAATTACAAAACGTTAAATCGCCAAGATGGTCAATTTTGGGTATTCGAGAAGACCTTCGCCTTCATCAATCTTAATAAATTCGGTTAATGTTTGCGAATTTAATTTAATGCCGAAACTTATGAGTCTACGGAAATTCAGAAAACTTAATGTATACAAATCTATGATTAGTTCCTTTGGAGTTTATCAAATCCTAAAATCGAGCAAGGATATACATGTAATAAAGGTAAAGTTGTGCCCGTCGAGACTTATCTTCCATCGGAATGCTTATCTGCTAAACTTATACGGTCGGTTGCTGGTGAACCCAAGAGAGGTCGAACCAACTTACAGAGACTTGCGGTTACGTGGTGTGCGCAATTACATCATGTTATGCTGTTTCAAACTTTACACCTACAACTTGCTCAACCTATCACTATAAGTATGTATGAAACGTACATTAAGATAAAAAGATAAGAATAATTGGCAGTTCGCGTTTGAATCTGATGTACACCATACATATCGTCAGTTTAATCTAAGTTTCAGTCACACGACCGTGCATTATGCACATTTGTGGTGACATTTTCAGCGTGCGCTATAAGCACAAACCAACCAATGTAAGTTAAATCGTAAAATCATTTTGAGTGGAAGTTTTTAATTAAATATTAAACTGCTCTGGTAAAGTTAATTAATAGAAACCTTAATTTATTATTTACGGATGTTTACGATAATCTCTAACTAATTTTTACTTGATTTTATTTATTCAGGAAACCAAAGCCCAATTGCGTTATTTCATAAAGAAAATTATTATGCTGTCAAATTATATTTACTTTATCACGCAAGTTGTAATAGCTTAAGTCAACGATTACATCAAGTGTAGTTTTTTCATTGTATGTATAAATCGCGTCTGATCTAACAATAACAAGACGAGAAGTAAAAAATATTGGTGCACAATAAACATAAAAATGCTTCATTGTTTATATCAATGCAGACTAGAAAGATTTGATTTGCTACGCACTTAGTCTTAAAGTATTGTCCAACTATCAATTCTGCAAACATTTTCAGAGGATTTATGCATTGGTCACTAAAAAAAGTAGTCCACGAGTTTGCACAAGAATTTGAAAAAATATATAATTATAATAATCATTGTAGACAATAATATATCAGCGTTTCATATTTATAGGTTTATTTTCATAAACCTGCCTCAAGCCAGATTACGAAAAATCCCAGCAGACAGTACCCTATTAATGTCCTTTTCCTAGAGTGACTAAAAATATCATCAGGTCTTGAAACGAAACAGATTAAAATCCACCGGTAAGAAAATTAATTAATAAAAAAGATAGATTTCTATAGTTGGTAAAAAGGCCTTTGTCCGAAACGGACACCTCAATCTAAAATGTAGTAGTTAGGGCTTGAGCCACAACCAACACCTCTACACCCAAAAAATAAATAAAAATCCACAACCAAACTTCAGAAAGAACTTAGAATAAAATTCAAGAGATCGCATCTAATCACAAAACCAAAAATAACATCTAACAAGCAAAAAAAAGATTAAGCACAACAAATTAAAGAAAAAGAGATACTCCAGGAGATAGAAAGCAAAATAAATGTAAAAAAAACGTAAAAAACTCACAAGTCAAGACTAAAAGTCAACACTAAAAAACAAAAGACAAACACAACACAAAAAAGCCAGTGGAATCAAGAAATGAAAGAGTTAAGAAGCAAATGCATGCGCAGGAGGAAGATACAAAGGATGCGAAGCAATAATGTTATATACCAAAATCTACAAATAATTGATGAACAATATAAAAACAATAAAAAGAATACCACAAAAACAATTAAAGCAAGCAAAAAAAGCTACGTGACGATGTCGACACTAAGGTACAAGATGGAACTAAAAACAAAAAAAAAGAATTACAAAAAATAACAAATAACAATAGCAAAATAAATGTTTCTACAACTAAAGGAACCGTAGGAAGAAACTACTACAGAAAGCACCACTATACTGGAAATAACAATAGAAGAAATAAAAGAGATTGGCAAAAATGAAAATTAACAAAGCGGCAGGACAAAAACTAATAGCAACTATAAAACCTAACATATATAAAGACGTGCAGAACAAACTATTAAAAGCAAAGAGTGGAAGGAAAACAGACTGGTGCTGACAGAAAAACCTGGTAAGAAGACATACAGACCATTATGTATGTTTAACGCAATGAAAAAATTCTATAAAAAGATAATAAACAAAATTAGAGTGGAATAACTGGACCAAAAATCCAAAATAAACAAAAAAGTCAAAGTACCAAAAACTCATAAGAAGAAACTACTTAATATTAATCATATTATATGTAAAGAACGTGTTTAATAAGACAAGATATGAAGACATAGTAGATTCTATGAAAAACATGAAAATGACGACATACCAACATAGCAAACAATGCTCTGTTTGAGACCCAACGTTATAAAATTTGACCTAGATGACCTAGCGATACTTGGAATAGATAAAACAAAAAAGAACCCGCTCAAAAAAGCCCAGCTGACAATTACAAAACTGCAAGAAGAAATGAGAAAGAATGGGAATCTCACATTATCACAAAAAACAGATGCTATAATAAAAAGGACGTAAACATTAAAAGAAACATAACTACAGTTAAAATACAATCAAATAATTAGGGCTACAACGTAGACATAACTGGAACATTGAGGAATCCCTAAAACAAGTAACGTAGCAAACACAAAATCTGGTCAATGTACTAATAAGAATAATGCCAAGCATAGAAGAACCAAAGCCAGAAAAAAAGAAAAATCCAAATGAGTGTAGCTAACTCCATGATGCTATACGGTACACAGATATAGATAAGATGGATTAATTTACCACAGCACAAGAACATGCTGGAGCACACATTAAACGGTATCCGGTATGTTCTAGTCCCAGATAAGATAACAATATAAAAGGTATGAATTAAAACCAACCTGGTCAGAAATCTTAAGAAAAATTTGGCAGTCTAAATAAAATGGTGCAAAGTAAGTGTTTAACGCGCGTGCAAGTGTAAATAAATAAAAGTGAATCGTATTCGCGGGCTCTGCTTTTGTTTGTCTTTCTTACTTATATTCTGATCCTTTTTGCTTACCGATTTAGTATTAACCTTAGAAGCAAAGATAAACCGATAGATAGGTACCTTGCAAAACCCGGTCCTCTCATAGTACGCACATATCCTTAGCCTATTCTACTGGTCTTACAAAACTTTCTCTTCTATTGATCATTCAAAGCAATTACCTAAAGAGGCAGAGTGTTACAGTCCCAAATAAGGTAATAAAAGGTATCTGAAATCAATTAAAACCAGCTTGGTCAGAAGTCTTAAAAAAAATTTGGCAGTGCAAAGTAAGTGTTTAACGCGCGTGCAAGCGTAAATAAATAGTGTAAATAACTAAAAGTGAAACTTATCCGCGAACTCTGCTTTTGTTTGTCTTCCTTACTTTTATTCTGATCCTTTTTCCCTGTCGATTTGGTATTAACCTTAAAAAACAAAGATAAGCCGATAAGCAAGTGCCTCGCGGAATCACGTGCTTTCATAGTACGTACTTATGCTTAACCCATCCTACTGGTCTCACAAGACTATCCTTTCTACTCATCATTCAAAGCAAGTACCGAAAGAGACAAAATGTTGTAGTCCCAGATAAGGTAAAAATATAAAAAGTATCCGAAAAAAATTAAAACCAGTCTAGTCAAAACTCTAAAGAAGAATTTGGCGATCTAAATAAATAATAATAATAAGTGCAAAGTAATTGTTAAACGCACGTGCAAGTGTAAATAAATAGTTTAGATAAATAAAAGTGAATCGTACCCGCGGACGCCTTTCTTTGTCTGCCTTACTTGTATTCTGATTGATTCCATTTTTCTACCAATGTGGTATTAACCTTAGAAACGAGGATAAGCCGATAGGTAGGTGCTCCGCGGAACCACGTACTCTCATAGTACGCATTTACCCATAGACCATCCTACTGGTCTTACAAGACTTTCTTTTCTCCTCCTAGCATTTGACAACTTAACTAATCCTATTTATAGTAAACTTTTTTAAATTCGTTACAGTATAATAAGAAACACAAAGAAATCGGATAACATCACCCAAATCCTGATGGACCTAACATGCTTCAGATCCTATCTATACGGATTCAAACAGATAAACAGCGATAATTGTATATACTGCAAAAAAACAGATACACCAGAACATAGAATGTTTACTTGCTAAAGATGAGAGACATAAGAAAAAAAAACATTAGTAGAAGTCTTTCTGGATCTCATGAACTGTGGCGCTGTAATCGGTTTATGTCAAAATGTTACTATTATTCGTCTTACAAACATTCGGCGGTATTTTTTCCTAATCTATCATTGCTTTTGTCGTTGAATTACTACATATTTTTATTTAATATATTAACATCTGATTATTTTTAAATTAATAAATATTTTTGTTCACGTGTTTATCTTTTAAATGGACTGACGTTTTTAAGATTCACTTAGACTTGTCAAATTTTCAATTTTTAGTTTATTAATTCCGATTTTTAACTCAAGGTCACAGTTCACGATATAATGAAACGCCTCTAGGACCGTAACAGCAGACAACCTTATAGAAATGATGCTGATTCGTAAGAAAAATTTAAAGACAATATGGAATCGTGCAAATCGTTATAACCAAAGTTTTCACTAAAGTGAGTTCCGTTTACTAATTAGTCATTGGCGAATATTTTGTGCGATTCCTGTCAGATACGTAGTGGTTGCAGCAACAGTCAGGAAGAACTTATCCATTATATAAGTGTGGTGCAGTTACCGTGAGTGAGCAAGATTATACTACAATCTAACTGATTGGTAACGACCGATTAACTCTACAAAAACCTATGATTGGGTTCACGAGCCATATGTGGCGATGTCCAAAGCAGTCGGTGTGATTCTAAGTTTAACGCCGTCAGTGTTTTTATACTCAATAAATATTTTTTTTGGTGTAGTAGTTAAATACGACTCATGCGACATCTCTGGTGTTAGTGTACGTTTATTCATTTTTAACTTGACCATTTATTCGACCGCTTTATATAGCTATGGCTGTGAGCTCACATCCGGAGACCTAAATTTTTTTAAATAGCAAAGAGCAAACGTACGTACACCGCAGAATAGTTGGATAAGTCATCATTGTGTAATTTCTTTTTTCTCTTCTCAGTTATTGCATATTTAGTGCCCAATTGGACAACGTTATTTGACGAACTATGCTACTAGTCTATACGTTGTATGTTATCATTTTATTGTTACTTCGATGCGTTTAAACTTGGTGATTCAAACTTAATGCAATTATACCCTTCGAGTGTACTCTGTTGTTTGCTTGGGTCTCTCCTGTACCTAATTTACACTAGCCGTGATCCACTAAAAAAAATTGATTACAGAGGAAAATCAAAACACAAGAAAATATCAAACACAATAAGAAATAGTAAAACAATAAGCAATAAAACAGCGACCAAAAAAGATAAAGACAAACAAAGCAGTCAAAAATTTAAACAAAGACCACCTACAACGTTCATAGCTGGAAAGGAATACCTTAAAGGTGATTGACCGCAGCACAAACAAACCAAGGAGAAGAAAAATTAAGGTTTTAGCCCATAAAAGTCCGGTACCACTACGTAAAGTGAATTTCTCACAGGTGTCCATGATGGATTTGCCCCTCCAAAAAAACTTCGTGTTTTTGGCATGTGCTATTATTCCGCACTTCTATTTTTATTCGACTTGAACTTGAAAAAAATTAAATTATTTACTCTCATTCTTTTCAGCTTTATAGAGTCCACTACAGGACAAAGACTCCTCCATTTTCTTCTACGTGTCTCTGTCTTCAGCTTTTAGTACTTGCGGTCGTCCAACATTTCTTTTTGTTTCTCGTGGTCGCCATTGTAATAGTTTCTTTGTCCATTTTTTGTTGTCTCTAGCGATATGACCCGTCCAGTCTCGAAATTTTTTCTACAATATTTTCAACCCTCGTTTTTGCTCTTATGCCTTCGTTTCGGATTTTGTCTCTGAGACTGACTCCGAGCATGGATCTTTCTAACGCTCATTGGCAGATATGTAATCAGTTTGCGCTGTGTTTTGTCAGCGTCATTGTTTTCATGCCATATGTAGCCACCGGTAGAATCGTATACCTTTCGCTTAAGATTGTTTGATGTTTGGTGTTTTTAAGGATATAAATAAGTTTTGCAAAAGCTGCCCATGTGAGACGTATCCTTCTATTTAGCTCGGATGTCTGGTTTTCTTTTCCTCTTTTGATGTTATGTCCTAAATAGTTATATTCTTGGACATGTTCTATAGCTTGATTTCTTAAAGTGATACTAATATTTTCTTGGCTCATCGTTTTAGTCTTTTTGATATTCATTTTTAAGATTATTGTCATGTCTTTTAATTCTTCTGCACTGTTACTAACACTATATCGACCGCTAATCTTAAGTTGTTTAATGTTTAATGTTAATGCAATTATCTTGCCAGGGTAGCGTCTTGAATACGTCTTTACGAGCCAGGCTGAAGAGTTTGTTCCACTCCTTTCTCTACTGATAATTTATCGATCGTCAAATCTTCATCAATTTTTATTATCAACGTTGCTTTTTCATATATATGCTTGATAAGCCTAATATATCGTGAATCGATCGGCGCTGTTGCCATTTCTTCTAGCACTGCTCAGATTTCAACAAAATCGAAACCCTTAACGTAGTTATAAAACGCGATGTGGAGTGGGATGTTGTAGTCAGTACATTTTTCGATAAGTATTAGACCTAGCTGTATATGGTTGATTCCGCTGTAGCCATATCAATTAGTTGATAGAAGTCGAACTTAGCTGTTAGCCGATTGGTCAGTGACGATTTGTCTAGATAACAGCCATTAGTCTATTTTATTTTAGCATAACCTATCAAATACATCAATTTTCGTTTCTATCAATGTTTTGATTGCTTTTCTAAGACGTTTCTATGCCAGAAGACTTACCATATTTCTAATAATCTTTCTAATTTTAAACCTCAAAGTAAACGAATCATATTTTTTGTCTTTCCTGCTTGTTATTTTTATTGTAATTATCGTTCCTTCCATTCCTTAAGAACCCCCGTAATTCTTGATTTTGTATGATCCAGGTGTCTTTTTTTGTTTTTTTATTCTCAACCTTGGCCTTATAATTATCTTGTTGTATTGGTATGCGTGTAATTAATTATTTTTATAAACAATTTGATAAGTTTTTCACTCAGTTTCTTCAAGTTCTCAGTAACTCAGATATGTTCATGACGTTTTTGCAATATGGTCTCATGGTGAAAATAAACTACAAATTTGTCTTCAATACCTAAACAATCAGCATCCAAATAGTACCATACCTTATTATTGATGTAACAATAGAAAGAAAACCAAATGGTGCTTTAATACATGCAGCCTATCGAAAACCAACACACACAGCTCAATACATAAACGCAATTTCTCTTTATCACTTAGCTCAGAAACTTGAAACAATTCGCACATTATACAACGGTACTATGATAATTTGTCACCAAGATAAATTACCAGAAAAATTAGTTCACATGAAGAACGTTTTGTAAGAAATGGTTTTAACAAAGATCAAATTAAAAAGTATCTTCGACAAAAGATAAAACCTACTAATACTCCGGCGTAGCTCAGCTCAGGTAGTGTTGGCATCAATTTTTAATTAACAAAAAACCAGTTGAATACAAGTTTCTTAAAGAACTAAACATAGTATTTGCAATAAATGTAATATTCAATTTGTTTTACTGCGGCGGGTTTCTAGAAAGTCCACTAGATGGCGTTACTTCCGGTTTCTTTTTGTATTTTATAGTGAATATCGCTACAAGTTAGAATTATTTATAAACACGAAATGAAAATGACGGTGTTACTTTGTGAAATGATATTAATGAGGCGAACGGGATGTTAATTAGGAGTAACAAGGGTGGATCAGAATGACCGGGTGTTTAAGCGTTATTTACTTTAGGTAAATATTATGTCAGCAGGGTTAAAATTCTTAATGACGATAATTAAGGGTACAGGTTAACTCGGGGCTTATCAAATAAGATTTATTGAAGTTTTATCAAGCTTACGGGTACGTCGATTGACAACAGGTAATTTTAATTGTAACGACCGATTTCAAAATAAAAATGTGAACTTATAGATGATTAATGGAAGTACAGATTATGATTGAAATTTTGAGTTCACTCAACTTTGGAAGCCAATTTCGAATATGTCAGATACAGGTACAATATCAATAACAAAGACTTAATCCAAGTACCAGAGTTTTATTGAAACAAGAATGGCTTTCACGTTTTTGTTACGGTGACGTTCTTGACAATAAAACCCACCCAGAATGTTCCGTGCACCGGTGCAAAATAAACAGTGAGAGAATAAGCCAGGTACGTTGCAAGATTCGGATTTTAAAAACGGTTAATTAATTAAGGTTTCTAGGAAAATGTGTGCAAAATAGAATTAAAAATGGCCCTTTGCGTAGTGGTGGGTATCCTTATATAGTCGAAGTGATTTAGTTTATAGAAGGAGAGCGACGCGCGCTTTAACACTGTATTTCATTAAAATTACTGGATAATTGTAATGTTAAATAGGCGGAATAGGATTTGATACTGTACACTACCTTACCAATAATTTTGCTATTCAACCTTTTGATGACAATATACGTTGTATTCACCTGTACCCAGATACACAATGGAGAAACTGGTAGTACTGTTGATACCAAACAGAAAAAACACAATAAACTTTTCTTCAACTTTAGTCTACAAACTTTGCCATTGCTGAACATGCACTAAACATATGTATAACAAACTTTTCGCTCCACTGAGTCAAAAAAATTTAGATATGAATAAAACATTTAATTAGAAACACGAATTTTTTTTGGCACGAACGTTCATCAAGGTGCACGATAAGTCGAAAAAAATTTGTGTTTTTAACTAAATGTTTTATTCATATTTAAATTTTTTTGACTTAGTGGAGCGAGCCTGATGAAGTGTTTATCTAGAACACGAAACGTCGCAAAAAAACTGAAGTAGTTGCTTTTGTCCAACCTCCTAAAAGAAGGGATCATTAATTTGATCAATGGATGACTATAAACATTACCAGGAGGCCAACCGTTCTATTAACATAATAACGGCCATATCCCAAACTATCATCAGTTATTTTTGAAACTATTGATAGCTTTTAATTTTTCGTTTACTTTCAAGACCAAATAATGACTAAGTGAAAAAAATTACGTATTAACCAAGGAACAATTTCACGGGATTATACATAACGCACCAAGCAATACGCATTTGGCAACAGAGGTAATTACTTTTTCTTTTAAAAAAACAAAGTATTGTTAATTACAAAATATATATTTCGGTCGTTTTTATTTTATCTATTTACAAAAATACCCCATACGACTAACGTATGAACCACATTGGCTTCTAATTATAGCACCTTTATCTATAAATAAATAATTTTCAAAGTGCATGTTTGTAACATGAAAAACGTTTCTAGTTAAGATAAGAGAAAAAGTCCACCGGTTCTAATGTAATTAGTAAAAAAAAAGAAAGAGTAATTATGCGGTGTATAATTAAAAAGTAATTATAACCGAAAATTGTACATTTCTTTGCGTTTCCTTAGATGTTCCAAGGCAATTAAAAGAGTTTACAAAATTAAAATATATAAAACGGCACGATAAGAAAAAAAGCATGGTCAGTAGTCTAAAAACAGTGCATTATGTTCCTTAAACACGTAAGCGTCAAGTTGGTAACAACGCGTTAAAAGAAGAGTTCGTGTATTGTCAACATAATTTTTCGCAGTTTAATTAGTTCTTAACAATAAACCGTTTAGTTTGCTTAACTGTAAATTTCATTATACCAACCAGATTGTGCAAAAAAAACATTTTTTCACGCGAAAAACGCCGAAAGTTATAACAATCGTAAAGAATTTTAGGTGTCCCTTAATAAGTTTTTGTTCACTGCAAATATTGAAAAAGTATAAGATGAACGCGTGTCGCAAAGCGATAAAACCAAAATTGAAATTCGACTTTTCAAAAAGTGTTAATGTAGTTTAGCATTTTCAAGTTTCAAAAACTTTTTTGCTTCTCTCATATTTCAAAAGAACCGTTTTAATTTTCTTCCATTATTCTAAGTATATGAAGGTTCTCTCAACTGGAAAAATACATTCAAACCGGAGAAAAACGATGCCTAGTGCTTTTCTTAAATTCGGAGTCAAAGCCTTGCATTTATACAATCAATTCCAATGTTTAGCTTTACAATAAGAAACCCGTCAAATATCTTTTTGAGAGAAATCGTTACATTCGAGTAGCTATTATTTGCGAAAATACCGGGCGGTAAATAATACAACAAAGTTCAAACGACGGCAGAATATTTTTAAAAAAAAAGATACTCACGTCGAAAACGTTCATAGATAGTGTCGCAGCAAAGCTTACCTGAAACAAATTACACTTTCGTTAATTACCAAAAAAATTAAATGATAAACTTTAAAACGTAAATATTTAATTTACATTTACATACTCACAATTTTTAAAATTAAATTTAAATATTATAAATGATCGCAATGAAATTCGTAGATAATAGTAATGCATGCATTAAATAACACAATGTTATAAAATAAAAAGTAATAGAAGTAATACAATAACGTGGAGCTTTAACCCGATATTATCCACGTACCACAAATAAAATAATTAATCATTGTGATCAAATCCATTTTCATATAGAAATAACGCACACGCTTCAACGTGCTTAGGGAATTCAATTACGTACTTTTTTGCTTTTTTAAATGTAAAATGTATATCTCATTAAAAGGATATCTACAAAACCATTTTATTTAACAAAAGCATGTATTTGCTTAATAAAAAATGTGACAAAGTACCCGTGGCAATTAAGAACTGTTTATCAGAGATCTTAGAATAATAATCGTAAATAAAATAAAAATGTCTAATGTAAAATTTGTATAAGAAAAAATTTAAAACTAATTGGGTTATATTAAGTAAACAATAAGTAACCTTAATTTTGCATGCACAGATCTAAATAAAGATAAACCAAAAACCATAATTTTCTGAAAAAAAATAAAAATACAATTGTTTCTTGTAATTAAGATTAATTAAATTTCTGTAACCAAGTAAAAACTATTAACTAGAAATAGTTCTAGACATTAGCTTTGTATCATACCATTTCCATCACCTTGCTTTATAAAACTTTCGAGCATCTCAAAAGCCGGAAATGATCCAAAAATCCCTCATATCATATCATCCACTCGATCCCGATAAAAATAACTTTTATCGGTTCAAGGCAAAATACCTATCGCTAGTTTTCCACTATATACATTCTAAATAGTTATAACAGAAGTAAATAACGGAGATGAAGATTCAATATACTATTTTTGACAAATTCGCATAGAAAATACATATAAATGAGTTATTGCAAAACAAACATTACGACATACTAGTAACAAATAATAAACCTATCCAGTATGCTGCCATTTTATTTTTTTCCAAAACTAATTTTTAGTAATAAATTAGATTTGACAGTGGACTTTATGACATAACTGACAGACTCTAGATAACCTTATTACTAAATTTTGGTTTAGGAAAAATGAAACTGATATCTGTAGTGCAATTTGACAGCATTCTAGACAAGTTTATTGACATAGAACTACCGAAATAGTTCTGATAAGCCAAAGGTAATAACAACGCTTGATCGTCCTACTAAAATATTCCTTTGCACTAATATATCAAATACTTATATAGGTATCAGCACTAACAATTAAATAAACCTAAACGAACTGTAAAGTTATTCCAAAAAACTCCTTCCAGCAGAAATTGACTCTATACTATCTCTGCAATATCAAAACCAAAACATGAAATTATGGAGTGACAAATACAAGGCATTCTATGTAGTTTGCTCAAGTTCGATAGTAGTACAAAGGGTATCATTCAAAGTTTCGATTTGAAACCATACATACCGAAGGATATAAAGTTATTAATCCATTATTAATCACGGAAAACAAAAAAAAACGAACATTAACTTTGATTTTAAAAATTCGACAAAAAATTAAACAAAAGACTGGATATGGAAAGAAAGTCCTATATCAGTTACACGAAATCAAAAAACATGAAAGCCAGTATAAGGCATCAAGAAATCCTAAAGAAATTGAACCTATTTGTAAATCAACCTCATTAGAGTCAAACGCAAAAGCTACCCACAAACAACAGAGGAAACCCGCAATTTTATCTTGTCTTTCTCAATAAATTTTCACATTTCGTATTTTAACAAATTGTTTAATATCGCAAGTATGCGATGTGCCACTGGCGGTATAATTCAGTAAACGTGTGAAGACGCTTCGTTGCGTACCATTTTATTTTCGACATCCGCTACAGGTAGTTTAATTTGACCGGGACTTTGACGTAATTACTTTCCTTTTATTTCATTTCACGTCGCGGTTACTATCCCGTTTTTAGCGGTTACAAATGAAGATTCTTTTAATTGAGGCTTTAGATCGGTTTTCTCGCTTCTAAACTGCTTGCAGATATGATGGCGACTACTTTTTTCTAATCCAAATTCATTTCAGCTAGTTGGCAGAAGCCTAAGTTTTTTCTTCAAACACTGCTATAATGATATCTAATCATTAGTGAACCATTTAAAACCCGGTAGAATTAAAGCCTGGTTGATGACCTTCGAGATTACATTCGAAGAGGAATTTGATTTCAATCAGTTGTCGCTAACTGTAAAGTTTCTTTTTCGATGCGTTTTACTACATTTTCCTTTATTTGGCTAAATTTTGTTAGTGATCGATGTTGTCTAGGATTTACTGAATTTTATTTACTGTAAAATATACAACCAATTTGTTGCATTCTCTCGTTGTCAAGTTGTTTGCTTTTCTGCTCTACCTAATTTCTTCGACAGTGGGTTCATACGTACTCATAGTGTCTCCAAAACAAGAATTCTGCGTGTACGTTTTTTGTCAGTGTTACAACAACATTCTCAACCACGTCCAATCATGTAAATCAAATTAAACTTGAAACAGTATACACAGACAACACAGTAAAAAGTAGTACATCTTGCAATATCTTTTAACAGAAAACAACAAGACATGTTTACGATTAGAATTTAAGAAGCAATTCAAGCTCTAAAAAAAAGGAGAACAGAGACACTATCATATTATAGACGATCCAACTAGCTTTTGGTTCAGACTAAAATGATTACATATACTTTTCTTTACCGTTTCATTTAGTGATTGAGTTCACACTGTGCTAAAGAGCCGGTTCGATATTGCTATATGTCATTATGAAATGAATTCGCTATAAGTAATAACTCCAAGTAAAATTCACGCCGTCACTGGTTTCTCGGCTGCACTGTCGCCATTGCGTAATTGAAATTGACAGTAACGGAAGGAAAGCGCAACCGAAGAAGTTTTGAGCTGTTGGTTGGACATACAAACATCAAGTCTTATTGTTCTCCGTCTTTCTTACTCTTCATTTTTTTTCTTCTTTTATTATTCTATGGACACTCTTTCTTTTCTTTTTAGTAAATATCCGCTTTTTTCTTTTTTTTCTTGATTGTTCGATTTAGTTGGTTTTTGATTTTGTTGTGCTTGGGTTGAAGCTTAAGAAAGACTGCAACGTCGTTACTTGTACGTACTTCCGTTTAGTCGGCATTTTGATGTTGTTGATCACTGTTGGAATATTTTGTTCTTTGGGTTTCTTTAGCTCTAATTCCAATTCTCATTCTAATTCGTTCTTTGGCTTTCTAGGTGGCATTCCAACGCAATGAACAAAAGCTAACGATATTCGCTTAGCAAGTAAAGCTTCTTTTCTTTTTAGTACTCTTACTCGTTCTTTTTCTTTTTTTCGGTTTTGTTTGGGTTACGCGGGTTGGACTTAACTTCGACTTTTTGGGACAACTAGCATGATTCTTTTTTATCTTTCTCTTTCTAATTTTGCATACCCACGTTCCTAATCTATGCTTAAATTTCTTCTTTCTACTTCTGCAGTTTCTTAGTTTTGAAGATTACACTCAAAGTGGAGTTTTGATCACTGGAGGTTGGGGTTTCATTGGGTTTTTATAGCTTGACGCTTGCCAAAATTTCCTACTGATTATTGTTACCGTCATGGGCTTGTTGAGTGTTACTCTTTTCTAGTAGTCTGGCGCTTAGGCATATCTGCTTCAGGCTACTGTTGAAAAGAATGTCCAATCCTTAGAAGTACCTTTTCTGTCTTGGGATGACTTAGTTTGGTTCTGTAAGTCTTCTAGGCGCTTTGGCCTCTCTTTTCTCAAAGACCTCAATAATAAGTGTTCTTTACGTCGCTTCGGAAAGTTTTTTTCTTTGTCTAAGCTGGGTTTTTCTATAAGAGTAGGTTGGTTGTGGTTTTTAGGATTTGATTCTTAACGTATGCCAAAATTCTGTGTTCTTTTAAGCTTTTTCTCGTCGTCTCCAGATTTTAATTTTTCTGATACATGTCACTAATTCTGGTTTCTCGACTGTACTATCGCCAATGCGTAATTGAAATTGACGGTTACGGGGGAAAACCGCGAACGAAAGAACTTTCATTCGGCCATTTGTACCTTTGATTTCGGTGCGATCGCTGGATTTTCTCAAAGCGCTTTCCGCTAATCTGTAAACAATTTTTCTTTATATTTAATTTCCATTGTTTGTTATTCCCTTTACGTTTTAGCAAGAATGCCGTGTAAGGATTAGGAAGTATTTTGGCAGATTTAAGCGATTTAGTAGATTATATCAGCGGTTGCAGGTAAAATTTGTTAAGACAGCGTCAGCCATGTTGCTTCAACACTATTAAAATGCTTTTAGTGAGTCTGCTAGGGTTTGAAACGGCTCTCTCGTTCCATAGTTATTAAACCGATTCTGTTTCTTTTGGTCCATGTAGAATAATCCGGTAACCCCTAGAAGTTTATCTTATGGAATTTCTATATGGCAATTACTGCTTTAGTCTTAAGCAAACTTATCCACAAGCATCGTATTGAACAACAACTTCTCAATTGTATTCTATAATCCTCTATCTTTAGCCTGTATTAATTTGATTTCACTGTATTAATAATTTGCCTAATTTACAACATTCAATCAAAATTTTAACCAAAACTTTACTTTCAGTACTAAATTTGAAAGCATCGTTAACATTATGTAATACAACTGTCGTGTGTACGCTAACCTATCACCGGTCAAGTTACTTTGAATCGATTTTTTTTTAATCAAAGCCAGATTTAGGCACATAACGTCATACGTAAGCTTACCTACACGCTAATTTGTCGACTATAAATACATAAAAGATATTTAATGTTACTACTCAATATAAAAGAACTTCGGTGGAGTCAGCTTTTGCATATTTTCTTTCTTTAAGCGGTGTTATTAAGTACATTTGTCAATTCCTAATGTTGTCACGACTGTACGTAAGTTAAGTATTACTTGCTATTAAAAATTTGTAAATCCTCAGTTTTGCTATTCAACTTAAATCACAAAAGTGACAGGTTGTTAATTATCTCAGTTGCTATTAAACTCTTTAAATTTTTGTAATTCCTATAAAACTAAGCGTAGTGGCTAACAAGAAAAGTGACAGTTTATTAATTATCTTATTTGCCATTAAACTTTTAAATTTTTTTAATAATTGCTCTTAAATAAGTTTAGTAAAAGTACATGTTATCGTTAGAGAAATATATGTAGGTATGTATATTCATTTGTTACATTGTTTTTGCTCGCTTTTTTCTCTATCCTAAATTACTAAAAATTATACATCCTACTGATTTAGTTTAATTACCACCATCTACTGTAGTAGTAGTATAAACCAAAATGAACAAAGAAAGTCTTCATAAAAATGGGTTCGCAACGTAACAGTTTTTTGAGATATGAATTATTATTCTTTTTTTGAAACATTTATTTGCATTACTTATTTATTATTTACAAACAAAAGAAGCTTCCAGCAAAAACAAAAACAGAGTTGCGTAAGCTGTTCGAAGTGCTCTGCTTCTATTTCCAAGGAGACACGACATCTTAGTCTGAAGGATATTCGAACTATTTCTAAAACCCTCACTGGCTCGGATTCGTGGGCATTTTTATTAATTCGTAGCTGCAACTCCTTAACGCTATATAAAGAGTACCATAAACTAGCGTATTCAAATATCCCAAAAAAAACAAATCTACGAGGAAAAGTTTGATGTAAATGCTCTCTAATGACAATCAAAAAATGAGCTCAAACACCATCATAGTAAAACCACATTTGTTGGCTTTGGTCTAAAAAAATGTATTCCAAAATATTACACATTGTGATCTAGAGAAAGTTTAGGTAATCAGCGCCTGCTGATCGGTTTGGTAAAACAACAAGACAATTTCAATCGTAAAATAAATATTTAGAAGAGAACGGCTGTCTTCAGTATTCTTGCGTAGAAACCAGCGGTAAAAAAAAACAAACGTGGTACATGTTACGGATAAATCAGCGGCTTGTGAAATATCTCGAACAAGAGGAGCACGAATTCCTACTTCGGCTGATTTTCTCTGCACACTCGTCCCGAGATTATTCTCTATCCGTATTACAATTTCTTCTTCTGCTGTAGGAATAGCTACCGTAAAATAACACTGGTTTTTCAATGAACCGGTACCACAAAATCTTTGGTAAGTTCTTCCATGGATATGATGTGAAGATTTAAATAAGTTTCAACATAAAGACGTTACGCCATGGTGGCAATCCGATTAGCACGACCGTACATGTCGGCGAATTCTGCGTTAGAGTTAACAACCATAGGAAACGAAAACTAATGCACTGAAAATAGAAGTCAAATACTTAACATTCATTTCAGAAAACATGCCCACTATAATAAGAAATACAAGTTTTGGCAAAATACCAAAAAAAGGTAAAAAAGAATAGCATTCCATATATCCGAAAACGATACTTTGCAGACCAATGTTTATTAAGACTTTTTTGTTTATTTTGCTTAAATATTTTACACTAACATTAAAACTGTGGAAAATTATCAGTACAACACATCACTAAATGTCGTCTTAAGCGTGAATACTTAAAATTAATTAAATTATTAATTGGTAAAATATCGATCTGAAATTGCACATATATGCTAGACTTGAACAGAACAGAAAATTGTAATATTCAACTCGTTTTAGTACTTCAGAGAAAAAGACGTCATGCTGGAATCACAAAGTTGGCCCCTTTTTTTTCATTTTCGATTTTTCAACATAAGGAACGCAGTACTTTTTGAACTTTTATGAGAAACTATGGAACTATAAAAACTGCTATTAGAATTCTTAATAATTTTTTTTTGAATGAATTAATATCTTCAAAATTTCCAAAAATTAAAAAATCACAAAATCTAGTAAAAAAAATGCCAGAAGAAAAGTAAAAATAATGTTAATCTTGTGATAAAAATTACAACAGTAATCATACTTTTTATAATCTAACTTGAATTTATATAAAATAATTTATTTTAGCAGTTTTCCAACCATTTCTATCGAATATTTCTTGTTAAACAAAAAAATAAGAAAACCTTCACAAAACTTATTTTACACCAAGTATAGTGTTCTGTAAAATGTAAGCTTAAAAACCCAGAACAAATCAATTATTCTAATAACTATAAATTTATTAAAAATGATTCGGGTAATAAAAGAATTTCATGGCATTTAAAACACAATAAGAGTTGGCGCATCTTAAAAGCAATTTATTGTTACATTACTTGGAAAATTCAAAATTGTGTTTTAAAAACAAATTAAATTATACGCCTAAAGACCTCGTAACAAATTACTAAATAAAGATCAAAAAGTCGTTTCAAACGAGTACAATACAATAATAACAAGTAGAAAAAACATCATATTTGTTCTTAGATACAGTAGATACTTTTCTTAAAATAAATTTTCCGGTACAAGAAGCGTCAAAATTACCAAATGGGATTAGCTTAAATAAGAAATTTAAAACAAAATAGTTTAAAATTAGATGTTCTTCTTAATGCAAGAACTTCATATCTAAGGTATACGTAAGTTGGTGTTGCTGTAATGAAAGTATTACTATTACGTACGTGATGTTTACTTTTAATAATGAATTCCTCTCTTTGGATTAGTTTTAAATGTTTAATTAATATAAGCATTAGGTATTACACTTTCGTAAACACTAATTATAAAACATAACGATGCTGGATATCCTATATTAATAAAAAGACACTCTTCCTACGGGCAATGTCCACAAAATCACATATTTGTATATAACAAAATCCCATAGGAAATGTTTTGCAGTAACCCTATTTAATTTCTCTATTTGTAAAGAAACAGTAACTGAGTAAATATAATGAAATTAAGTGCGGCAAATGAGCATAATATGTTTATAAATGGTCTTTTGTGAGTTAAAACCTGGGCTATATTAATCTTAATAAAATATTTAATTCAAAGCTCTTTATCTAAATGTTACTGTTTCAGCAAAAACATTTAATTTTACCTAATTTAGGATTATGTTTGAATACACACTAAAGCAAACTGAAGAAACGTCGACTTTTCAACGATTTTGTTCGCAACAAAAAATTGTTATTTTGCATATAGAAGATTGCGAGAAAATATAAATTCTTTTCTAATACGGTTAAACTTGACATTTTCAAGATTTTATAAACGACGGTTAATTTAATTTGTGAAGAAAAGCATTAATTTCTCGAAATAGGAAAACAGAAGCTTCCTCTCCAACTAAACGCTTCAATTAATTGAATAGCGTTAAATCTGTCTTCTATGTCATTTTATTTACTCTGAGAAATAATAGAAGTTAATCGTATTTTGTTAATGTTTAATTATTAACGACCATTCAAGGTAATTGATTTTTACCTACAGAAAAGTATAGAAAGCTGGATATAAAATATTGGCGTTTGTAGAAAATTTGTTATACATAATAAAACTTAATCTCTTACGTTATACTGTGTATTGCCGAAGACGTCAGCAGGTTTGTTAAAAAGACGCTTTAATAAAAATTAAATTATACACCCACAAATCTAAAATTGAAAAGATTCTATAAAACTAACTTTAAATTAATTAATAAGTTGATACCCTTGTACACGCTTTCGGTTCTACGTTTTTAGATGTACGCGGATTGTTTCTAAAGTTTCAAAGCAAAATAATTGGCTGTAATGTAAGAATATAGAGCGCTCCTTTCTCTAAAACCTTTGCAAACCCATATATATTATACACTGTGTTTCAAAGTGAAGAAACGCTCATCAATTCGTAGAAGTGCTCTATCATCGACTACTAACTCAGGTTAAAAAATAGAGAATATGTTTAGCAACTGGATTGAACACAATCAGAAGGAACACATGCCTCGTGTTAGAATTGTAATTCAAATGTAAGCAAGAAGTCTGTATGCAGACCTGGCGAAATATGCAGAAAATGTGCCATTTTTCTCAGTAAATTCAAATCGATTTGATCGTTTCTAGCAGCGTTTTGATTTCCACAATATGAAATTAAGAAGAAGAGGCTGCTGTTATCACTAAGCACAGACACATACTTAAAGAATATGGCACAAAAGTAAAAACTACCAAATTTTGCAAGTTTGATCAATACTACACCCACGCTTACCTAAATTTTTTCCATTAAATTTATTTTATCTCCCACCATAAAACGCGTTTTTTTTTCATAAATTCTATATCAACGCTTTTAATCTTAACGAGCTAAACTTAATTTATTCTTGTATTTTTCAGTTTACCATTTTTAGTAATTCAATTATTACTGTTTGTAGCGGAACTGTTACCACGTACTTACATGCATAAATAAAACTGATAACCGACGTTGTTGATTACCGCACATTTTATTCGAGATTAGAGAAATTTTGACGTAATTAAAATTTCGCGTTTGTTAAAAGTAATTGAATGCAAAATAGTATAAATAAGATTCTTAATGAATTTGTTAAGTGTCGTTTATAGTTTTTCACGTTGCATGTCTAAAGTATAAAACTTTCCTTTTAAAGTAATTTTGATTTTAATTACGGAAGAATGTCTGAGAAATAAAGCCACACTTAAATATGCTTTATTGTAATTTCTGTTTAATGCGGAAATAATTAACCTTTGCTGTTTTTAAGCATGACTTATAATTCTCCCTTTTTTGTTGGGTTTTATAAGTTCAACAATCATCAAGGAAAATCCGGCTTTAATCGGCTTTTTACAGTACAAATTTAGTTTTAAACAAGAAGTCTTACTGGTAAAGTTGCGTACATAATTCCTTACGATAATATTGACATATTAACTCTACGACCGTCTTCCAGTTGAGTTTGCTTAGGCGCCGAAATCTTTTTCTGTGCGTTTTTAATTATTTCCTCTTCTAGGTACTGTGAATCGATCGTAGTTCATAGAGTGGTAGCGTGCACGTTTTAGTCGATTATTTTCAAATATGTATGGGATATTGAATTTCACATTTTCTTTAATCTCGTGTCTTAAGATGGTATTTATTTTTTCCCCACTCGACGAAGTAGGAACATCCGCGCTCATCAACATGCTAATGACTATGTTGAATATGATGCGGCACGAATAACAACGCAAGCTTGAATAATTCATTCAAACCAATAATAGTATCGTTACAATTTATGAATCACTTTATTTAATCTTAATAAATAATTGTGACCCTGAGACTATATCGATTATCTGACTACATTAACCCTTATATGTTACAAAGTTACGTCATCTTTTGACTCTCGACAATTACATCACTCAATAGAAAATTCATCAAGTGTTCAACATGTTGTTATCTCGATATGTAACTACTTTAAAATTGCGAAAATCGACTAACGTGGCCGTAAATTATTTGTATCAATGAAACTCCCACGAGGCGCATTAGTGCAGTAATTTACGATTATTTTTAATAAAACAAGCAAAGGTTGTGTACGGTACAGATTTAATAATAGTTTTTAAACGAGGGTAGAAAACGATCGTGCTTTAACAATCAAATAGATTGATTATAACGATAAAAGCTTACGCCGCAAGTACTTAATGCACGCATTTACAATTTGGTGCAGTTATTATCTCGATCATCTTGATTGCACCTAAGAATATTCAACGGTGGTTTAAAGTTGGCGATGTGCTATTTTAATCAAGGCAGTATTGGCAAAGTCATAATTACATAGTAACTGTGGAACGCCGAGAGAACTTTACATAACCCTTAAGGGGTAGTTATCAGAATTTCAACACCTTTACTTCCTCTGGATATTTACCGATGCGTAATGTCTGTTGAACTCAGTTAATTCAAACCAGTTTCCTTTTCCTCGTTTTTTCAACATACAGTGAACGCATAAGTAATATCAAGCTGTAGGTAATTATAGTAGCAAATGATTTTTACACATCTAGAACTTTCGAGACAAGAAACTAAGAAAAATTAAACAAAACGAGTGTGTTTATCTAAAAAATGAATGTCAAAATTTGACCAAAATTACTATGAAATGTAATGCGTTATACAAAACGATTTTAATTTAAAAACAAGCTAAACTTAGACACACTTTTTCAAACACATTTTATTAATGCAAATATGCGAATGTTAAATTCATCATATCTAAACTTTCAAAATAAATTGTCATGTTTTTGCTTTACCTTGCATAACATTTTTCTTTGCCATTATTAAAAACAAATCAACAATAAATAAAGATTTTCAAATAAGTATCAAATGCAATGTACAACATAGTTCAGACAAATGTATCTCTAAAATATATTTAGTCAAATTTGTACATAACAAATAACTAATAAAAAAAATCATTTCTTGCTTTTACATACGTCAAAAATAAATTATATTGGTTCTATCTATCACATTTTTTTAAATTCTGGTTTATAGTTGAGATTAGAAATTTTTAATTCATAAGATTCAAAACAAGTTAAAAAAACTAACTAAAAATAAAAAGCAACATCCTGCAGTTAAAAAATGTTACAACATCCTGACATTTCTTGTGAAAAAATCAATGTTAAAAAACGTTTACTAAAGAAACAATTAATAAAAATTAAAAATCTAAAATTATTTTAAGTAAGCATGAGCATATGTTCTTACATGTCTTTATTTATGTATTTGTTAAAACCAATAATTCTAATTAAAGTTCACGCCGTCACTGTTTACCGCCTCCACTGTTTGACAAAAAAGCGTATCGTATTCGACATTGCTTAGTGAAATTTCTCAATTATATTTGATTGTCTAATTATCAATGCAGTCTTCAGCATGTTTTTATTTGGAATTCACTGTATTACTTGTTCTATCTAATCAAAGTGTGGATCATACTAATTCATTTTACTTCCAGTCGTAACTTTTAAACCATCTTTAACTTTATGTAACGCAGTTTGTCTTGGGTAAGCTGAGTTTCTCCTTTAATCAGTTATATGTAATAAAGGCCAAATTTAAGCACAGTCCGCCGTACGAGTAAGCTTACATATTACGTACGTCTCGTCACTAAAATAATAAAAAGTAGTGAATGTTATTATTTGTTACAAAGCACTTTGATGAGGTAGATTTTTAGTACTCATTTTAGTCTTTACTATTAATTATAATTGTCGAGTATTAATTCAGTTCGCGACTGCATGTAAACGAAGTAACTGATCAATTACGTTTGAAGTTACAGTGATTGTAAATTACGTTATTTGCTATTACAACGGGATCTGTACTTAATAGTTTTTCTGTCGTTTTGGCGCTCTTTTAATAGTTTTATAGTTACCACACCGAGTACTACCTGCGATCCTTTTGCCGAAGTGTTCTGAGCTGCCGCCTGCACTAAGTTGCAATTAAATTTACGCAACAATATAACAAAAAATACTAAAAACATAACCTTCAAATAATAATCTGATTTACAAATAAATGTAAAACTAAGTATTGCAAGAATGCAAACATACCGGCCTAAAATATTTCAAAACGGCCAACAAAAAATTTCAGAAAAGTATGGAACTTTTGTAAAGTTTATACAACTTCGTAGATTTATATATATATATATATATATATATATATATATATATATAACATATAAACCGGTTGCTGTTGAGCCCGTAGAATATATAAACGTTACGCTCTGTAGCCCGAAGAAACGCTATTAAGCCCGGTTTCGGGCTCATCTACGTATCCATGTGTATATAATCAAAATACGATTATATAAGCATCAAAACGTGTAAATCCAAAAATTTGGCCGGGCTTCATATTGTACCGTTTATATCTTCATTATATATAAAATAGTTCAGAGTTAGTCACTGCAGAGGTCGCTTTTATATACAAACTGTCTACAGACACGGACGGTACGTTGTGTAGCCCAACATGCGACAACGTTGGACGGGCTTAATAACAAGCAGTAAACGTATACTATAAGTATATTTTACTTTAGTATGAATTTTATGCACTTTTTGAGTATCATCACGTTTTAATAATTTTTCACAATAACAATACAAACGGTTTTAGTCAAAAATCGGAAGTTGATTTTTAAAAACGTTTGCAATTTCTACGTGATGCTTGTACGTACTTATATAGAATGTGGTACTTTTATAACTATTAAATTAAATTTAAAAAAAGTATTGAAAAAATTATTTAAAAACTTCTAAAGAGATTTGGATCAAAAGTACAATATAGGTAGCTAAGAAACTTTAAAGTTATAAGAATGATTTGTTGGTTCATTCATGATGTGATACCTATAAAATAATTTGAAACATAAATACATACATTTAATAAAAACCATATAACGAAAGAAGTATGTCTTAGGATATGATATTAGCATTTTTCAAATATTTTTTTCTTTTACTAAAAATCTTTAAAAACAATGTAGAAATCTTGTTTTGTAGTGTAAAAATTCTTGCATGGAAATTTTTAAGTAGTCTGAAAGAGTTTTGTAAAATCAATTGGAAAATATTACTTCTCGTGAAATAATTATGGAAAGTTATGATAATTTTGCAGATAACACTGTACAATTCAAAAAAATTAAATTTGGTTTTACCAACACAAAGCTTTTACAAACAAAATTGAAAAAAAAAGAATTGTCCTAGCAGAAAGAGAAACAAAACTTACAACCATAAATTTTAAAATCGACACAGAGTTTTTAAGTAATTATGATAACAGTTTACTGAAAAGTTAGAAAAATAATAATTAAGACAAACAGTTAATCCACTACTTACAAGAAATAAGATATTTTTTTAAAGTTTGAGTCATTTCATATGAAATCGTCTAAAAGTAAAAGCTGACTTATTTTAGAGTCCTAAAAAAGAAATCTACGCACAATTAGTTTTGTTAAACGTCCATTTTCACCTGACCGAATTGAAAAACATAATTTTTATGCTTTTTTTGAGTGCACAACGAAAATTTATTCAATACCGATCAACAATGACGCGCTGCTAAAAATACGTTTTTTAACATATTTTCAGTGATTTTTAACTGACTCTAGTGTCTATGTCGTTTAATGTAAGCACCTAATGTTATTCAGAAATTAAGTTTAATTATCCTAAAATGAATAAACCCAACAACTGATCAAAAAAACCCACTTTTAGTACAAAAAAAATGCTTGAAATTCGATGAAATCGCGTTTTTCAGGCTACATTGGTCGTCTTGTTGTTGTCACACTCTTAGTGTCGATACACTTTTTTTAAAGCAAATATCTAAGTAATTTTATTAGGTTAAAAATATTATTTGCAATTGGTTACTTTTTTGTGTAGTTTTATCTATTTTGTTTGTATCTTATAGTATAGCAAGTAGGTTGAATGTTTTTTTAAACGTGATATTATGTTTTTATTTTCATTGAAATTGTGTGTATTGTAAGTGAGATTTATTACGTAAATATAACATATGATGGAATATTGAATTTTTTTAAACAAAACATTATATTTTCTTAGAAGGTTTAGCTTATTGGCTTAACGATATTGACAGCATCACAATTATAGAAAACTGAATACCTTTACGGTATCAACTAGCTGTGACCGTGAGAAACCTAAACTATATTAAATTATTGTACCTTTTTATGTTATTATCTTATTAATACATGTGTTACAGTAGCTTGAACATTCACACTCGATACAGAAAACTAATTTTTATGCCAAGAATTTCGTTAGAGCAGAAATCCAACATTGTTTCTGGAGTTACTATATGATGATCTGTAGTTCGTTCTAAACTTTTTTTAATAGTTTGTGACGGTACGATTAATGATAAATCTGTTACTTTAATCGGCATTTAACGTCCACATTAAGGAACAAATAAATTGAGTGAAAATGTTTCAGACTACTTATTAGAATTCCTCAATTTCGTTATTTGAAACAGAGTATTCTATTTACTATCACATACATATTTTAATTTCAACTAAAATTTCATGATAATGTTGTATGACATACTGTATGCCCAAAACTAACCTTTAAATTTATTTCCGATTTATTAAAAAAACTTTGTGTGCGTAAATAAGAATATGTAGGTACAAACATGTAAACAGGTTGTTGTTGAGCCCGTAAAACATATAAACGCTACGTTCTCAAGCCCGAAGAACCGTTATATATCCCAGTTTTAGGCGCATCTCTGTATATATGCGTATGTCATCAAAATACGATTGTAGAATCATTGTTTTTTTTATTATGCGGTATATTGTAAGTTTGATTTAAAAATTAATTTGTGCTTGTCAAATGACGACAAATAACACACTCTAGGTTAGTCGTGGTACTTGCGGCAACGGTTAAATTTAACATTTCTTTAAAAAAGTTGCCAAAAACAGAGTTACATGCGGAATTTTAAAGAAAATTATTTAATTTGCTGCCGTTTTGAGTAGGTTTTTTTTTTCAGATAAGAATTTGCTAATACACAGAAGTTATAGCTTACAATTTTGAATTATATTTACAAATAAAACAAACTTTGCACCAATCATAAAAAAAGTTTAATGCTTGAATACAGTTTTTATTTTAAATCTGCAGAAAGTTTATTTGTTACGTCAATATTAATCAAGTTAAATTTAAAAAAAAATTATTAGATCAGAAGATGTTTAAGAGAGTTATCTGCACAGACTAAACGCAAATGTTAAAATTTCAAATCATTCGAATTTCGCTTAATAACTACGTTTAGAGCGTGTATAATATTGGCAACACAGTCGGGGTTAACAGCGCGCTAATAACGTCGTGTAGAAAGGCGTTACTGCCCGGGCTCATCGGGCACCTGTTTACATATCGGGCTCAATTGCGTGCAGTTTATACCTATATATATATATATATATATATATATATATATATATATACATAAAAATTGTCATCGTGGCACCATAATTGGGTATTCATTGTTGTTGTGGCACCCAAAAATACAAAGAGGCACCCAAGTTTGGGAGCCACAGTACTTTTACATTAAAAATTTTTCTAGAGCTTATCAACACTTTTTAAGCTCGCACGCAAAAAATTGCTTGGGAGCCATTTTGTCAATTGGTGGTCAGATTTATACAGTTTGGTTCATTCATAATAAGACAGAGGGCGTTGTGCGATATACACGTGTATATAATTTTGACGTATTGACTATATGGCACCCCGATAATTGTTGTAGATTGTGGCACCATTTTTAGCGGCAACATTGTTGAACAGTGCAATATCGTAACAAAATAAATGTACTAAAATATAACTTGCGTAACTCATTTTGATTTAATAAAAACTTGATAATGCTTTTTGATGTCAGTTATGTTTTAGTTTAATTATTTAACTTAAAACACTATACTATTTGATATTTATTAACAAAATAATCAATTTAAATATTTTAGATAGTTTTTATATTGTATGTATCAAAATTATTTCTAAATTTAAAAAATATAATTTTACAAAGATTAATTAATATTAAATGTTCAATATTTGTTTTAATTAGTTTTTCATAAGCAATAATTTATGCTTATTTTAGCGTAGGAACTTTAACTTGTATATTATTTTCTATTTTAAGTTTCTTGTATTTGAAAATTGATTTTTGTAAATAAAATATATTAGAACAAAAACTTATTAAACCAAAAATAAACAATTTTTTGTTTTTTAAAGTGTTATAAAGCGTTAAGAAGAGTATTTTGTAAGTAAGTTTAAAGTAGTAAGTAATTGTTTTACTAGTCATTTTGTTAGCTATTTTATGAAATTTTTACTGCACTTAAAAACAACCCTAAATCATAGTACTATCATTTCCATATTTTATAGCTTTTATTTTTTTTCCAATATTTTTTATTAGTTGTTGATAAACTGAAATGTACGACGTTTGCTTTCATAAATTTTAAATTGTGATTCATCCGTTCAAACAATTGTTTTTTTTGCTTCTAATTTCTATTTCCTGCAAGATTGAGTCTAATTGAGTTTTTTTCTGTTTCTGCAGCATACATAAACGTCGCGTCGTTTACTACTTACTTTCTATAACTTAAACTGTAATATTTAGTACTATAAAAAATTGTCTTTTGAAATGTGTCATCTCATTAAATTTATTTTGAGGTTTAATAGAACTAGACACTAGCTTAAGTACTTCCAGGTTTTAGAATTCCAGTTCTTTCTTGAAACATCCACTTTTTAATCTTGTTTGCCAATTGTTTCACTGTTATAATATTTTTTAGTTGCATGGATATCTGATTAAAGATGCGAGGTTCTATAAATTGTATTGATTTCTGACCCATTTTCTTATTTGGTTTTTGTTATACGGCTTTTCTTTGCTTTATCATGATTGTGATTTATCTTTTTTGTTGTTTTTGGTTATTAAATTGGTATTATAAGTGTTGTAAACAAAAAATGTTATTTTTTGAAGATTTTTGTAATTTAACATTTTTTTTCAATGTAAAAAATAACTTTAAATTTAACAATCAAAATTATATTTTTATTATAAAATGATACTACCATATTGGAAAACCTAACCAAATGTATATTATTTACAGTTATATTTGACTTTTCTTGAGCATTCTATAGATTTTGAATGTAAATGAACAAAGATTTTTTAATAAATACTAAAATAGAAAACATCAGAGACAAGTTGTAGAAATTTAGAAATTAACAGCCGCATCCTAAAAAGTAGTTACTTGTTTAAAGTTGCTAGACGTAAACATTGTCCACAAAGAAAATTTGCTGCATTATTGCTAAATGTAAATACAAATTTAATATTAAAAAAATGTATTTTTAGTTTTGTATTTTAAAACTTTCTGACTTTTACTTTTACTTTTTTTCAGTATTTACCTTGATCCTTTCTGGTAATTTTGTACGTACAAAACATTAGAAAACAAAACGAACACATCTAACGTTTCTTACGAAAAAAAATTGATGCAGATTTATATTAAACCTACAATTTTAAAATTATAATTATTTTAATAAACTACTTAGCAAGATACCCATTGATGAGTATAAAAATCAATACACCATAAACTGCCCTTTTAAAATGTATTAACCGAAAAGAAACGCAAAACACAGGATTATTTATTAACGGATCAAAAACTTTCGTAATTAATTCATGTTTTTGTATTTTTAATTTTTTTATTTGATGTCAAACTTGACATTGACAGATAAACCCCCTAGCTCCAGCTCAAGAATTTAGATATGGAGAATGGGTTGAGCGACCCCTAATTTTAAGCGTTCTTCAAGTTTCTATACGACAGTAAAAAGAAAGTAAAATTTACGCAACGGAACTAGGGTCTCTAGAAGAATTGCGTCGACGCAATATTGAAGAATGCCGCCAAATTACGCTACAGATCCTTCAAATGTAAGGAAACGTTTACAGCAGAATTTGTAGTATTGTCTGGAAGTTGGTGGCGCACAATTTGAGCATTTTTGAACTAATAAAAATTTCTTTTGGCGTTGAATTTTGATGTTTTAAATTTTTATATATCTAAAAACAATCATGCACACACGTAGAGAATCAAGAGACTAATAAAATAAGGGTTTCTTGACCACCTTACTATAATTTTTGTTGGGAGTTCTTAGGGCTAGGGGGTTGGCCTAACAAAGTCAAATTTGACACCCAAATGTGCCGTTCAAAAATTCAAAAGTGGCGTGTTTTAGAATTTTTTCTAAACAACACCCCCACCTTAGTTAATCTAGAGGGTTGTTTTTCATGGGGACAAAAAAATTTAATAAAAGTACTTTCGGCTATGCTGTCGCATAGAGAATTAAAAGACCCTTTAAATGAGGGGTCGTTTGACGCACTTTCGCTATTTAAACTGTTGAGTTAGGGGTTGCTGGAACCCTTTAGGAGTTGGTGTGTCAATGTCAAGTTTGAAATTTAAAGTTTTCTCCTAAAAATCAAGAATTGACCTGCCTGAGCGTTTTGTTAAAAACCTAGTCTCCCCATCTTAGTTAATCTAGAGGGTTGTTTTTAATGGAGACGAAAAAAATTGGAGAAAACTACTTTCATCCATGCTGTTGCATAGTAAATTAAAAGACGCTTTAAATGAGGAGTCATTCAACCTGCTTCCCCTATTTAAATTCTTGAGTTAGGGGTTGCTGGAGCTAGGGTGTTGATGTGTCAATGTCGAGTTTGAAATTTAAAGTTTTCTCCTAAAAATCAAGAATTGACCTGTCTGAGCGTTTTGTTAAAAACCTAGTCTCCCCACCTTAGTTAATCTAGAGGGTTGTTTTTAATGGAGACGAAAAAAATTGGAGAAAACTACTTTCAGCCATGCTGTTGCATAGTGAATTAAAAGACGCTTTAAATGAGGGGTCATTCAACCTGCTTCCCCTATTTAAATTCTTGAGTTAGGGGTTGCTGGAGCTAGGGTGTTGATCTGTTAATGTCAAATTTGAAATTTAAAGTGGTTTCCTAAAAATCAAGAATTGATCTGCCCGAGCGTTTTTTTAAGGACCTAGTCTTCCCCCTTAGTTAATCTAAAGGGTTGTTTTTAATGAAAACAAAAAAAATTGGATAAAACTATTTTCGAGCATGCTGTCGCATAGAGAATTTAAAAACGCTTTAAATGAGGGGTCATTCAACTTCCTTTTCTTATTTAAATTTTTGAGTTAGGGGTTGTTAGAGCTAGGGGTTGATGTGTCAATGTCAGGTTTAACATTTCAAGTTGTTTACTAAAAATCAACAATCGACCTGTAAAAGCGTTTTTTAAGAAACTAGTCTCCCCCACTTTACTTAATCTAGAGGGTTGTTTTCCATGGGGATACAAAAAATTAAAGAAAACCACTTTTGGCCATGCTGTCCTCATAAAAAATTGCAAGAGGTTTTAAATGAGGGTTTGTTCAACCCCTTTCCCTTATTTAAATTCTTAAGGGTTGCTGGGTTCAGGGGGTTGATGTGTCAATGTCAAATTTGACAATTAAAGTTGTCTCTCAAAAGTGTCCTAAAGCAGGGATGTTTTTTTTTCAAACACCCACTATATATAAGCAGCATGATAGAAGCGAAATATAATCATATACATACAGTTTAATTAAAAACGAAATATTTACTAACTGGCACCTTTACTATTTAATTTATATGACAACAATGTTGGGTGTCATTTACTATTTTAAACATGTATTTATATACAAATAGGTGCCATTTGCATCATACACATCGATATGCCACAATGACATATATTATTAAAGAATTTATACACCCGGGTGTCTTTTATGCCATAGCTATGGTGGGTGCCACATAATTCAACACTTACGTATATATATATATATATATACGGTACCACCATTTTTACAAAACAATTCAGTTTGCTTAATGTGTCTATATTAATGGTTTACACACTCGTAGCAAAATACATAAAATTTTATTAAACAAATGTTACCTTGTTTTTCGTGTAACAAAAAAATAAGCGACGGCTAAACACAGTTGTTCCCGGAGAGTGAGTCGCAGGCTTCGTGATGCTAGATTATAAATTAAATCTAAAAAGGCGCACAAACAATAAAATATGAAATTAGGAAGACATCGTTTAAATCTACCCACAGCTGAAAAAGAACAAATAATACGACAGAAGTGATAACACAGAATATATATTTATTTGTCACAGAGAGTAGTTCCTAAAAGCACAAAGAAGGTACATAGTATCATTACGTAAATTTTCAAAACGCTAATGTATGTGTCGGACAAATATAATTTACACCTTATACTAGGCAACACGTCGTACAGTAAACTGACCTAGTCGGTCTAACTTACATTCAAAGAAGGATTAACTTTATATTCGTAAATTCAAAATCACAAAAGTATATAAAAAATTGAAGCCTTAGACACTCAACGCACACTGCATACGACTTTGTGACGCACAAAATAACCTTATAATTAATTGTGTCAACAACCTAACATGTACGTACGGTTATTCTAACAATCGACATGACCAACAAAGTACTAATCATAAAAACCAGAAATTGTAATACTTACAGTTATGTTTTATCCAGTAGGGGATTAGCTAATTCCGTACCTGTATTACCTAAAACGTAATATGAAATCTAACACAAAGACATACATACTGCGTTATCACAAGTAAATTCCGTTTTTAAATCATACCATCATTGAAGATAGTGAATGCGCAGGGTTTCCCCTCAACTTAATGTAGTAATTGATGGTAAAAGTTCCTTCCAACAGAAATCGTAATCGTACAGGCCTCCAACCCCTTGACGGTGTGAATGATTAAAATATAGCAACGTGACGCCATGGAAATTTCTCCTCAAATATGCCACCTGTTTGTTATCTCCACCAATAAAAAGAAACGTGTGGGGGGTACAGAAATCCACTATAGACAATTATGAAAGAATCAATTTAAACCCCGAATACAAAAAAATTATAACTACATACCCCAAATAAGCTTTCACTCAGATAGACACCAAACGTAATCGCATGTTCACGTAGAATTGCGTGAAATAACTTAATGATGAAAACCTTTGATACCGCTAAACGGAGGTCTGTGTTGCAAATATTACCGGAAGAAGAATGAATTCGTGCTTTTACAAATTTGACAATCGTCCACAAAAAGTGAGCCCGTCGAAAACAAATTTTATACTTGAAAATTTTTAACCTACCAACTTTTTAACATAACACAAGAAAGCAGACAGTTCAAGTTTGAATCATGAAGCATCGGTAAGTGGTAGAATAGTCTCGAAACAGAAATATCGTAAATACAATGTTTAAAAGTGTTAGCGCCATAGCCTAAGGTTAAAACATTTCAAAACCAATCACTCTAACATACTTGCAATACATAATTGCAATACTTACAAAAGCAAAAATTTTTGAAGACCGAACAGATCATGCAAAAAACCTTTCACCATCGCAATAGAATTTATTCTATCCATTGCTTTTGACATAACTGATATTATGCTGGAAGAATCGGCGAGAACACTAACTTCACCCAACAACACTATTAATCGAAAAATCCATCATACAGCTCAAAATTTCAATGATCAATTAATTAAGAAAATAGAAAAGTAATTAATTTGGCCTGCACCTTAATGAAGTAATACACACCTTATTTGTTATGTAGGTTTTCTAGATGATAATTATCGTAGAAAACCTTCCATTCTGTAAAAGCATCATTGGCTCAATGCATACTTGAAATGCTTGATCAAAAATGGTTTAAATTAAGAGAAATGCATCGGTATATGTACTGATAGATCTCGATGAATGTTTGGTCGCTATAGGGAATTAGAGGTGCTTCCAAACCGATGAGCTCTCAATTGAATCTGGTATTAGGTTATGTCAAAGACGCATAAAAACTAGGCCAACAAAACTTTGTATTTTTTAAAAACTATGCATGAGAGCTGAACACACAAATTTGTTTATATGACTGCAGTACATGAAGGAATTTACGTGGCGACGTCTAAGCCCGTGTATTTAAGCTACGCCTCAAAATTTGCACTTTTCTACAAGAGAACGGTGATGAAACCTAGGTACAAACCCAACTTGTTATATTGAAAAAATTTTTATGTATAGTTTACGTACTGTATAAGTTTTGTCCCAGAACGCCCCTTTATTGTGTTATGTAAAATAAAACAATTTACATGTAATTCAATTGTTTATTCGAATTAGCAGTATTTTATCTGCGTAGCAGAAACGTAAATATTAGTACTCTCACCGATACTTTAATTTATCGAAAAAAAACGGAATAATAAGTTAAAAAAAAAATAAATAGCTAATCTAAATAAAAATTTAAATTGCATTTGTTAAGGCCTTCCCCAAATCCAATTAACTGAATGCGCCCAAGCATTACCCGCATTACCAATAAAAAAATTAAAAAAATTACTACTGCAACTTTTTTTTTCCGATAACCTCTAATTCAGTATCAGTTTGATTATGAATTTTTTTTTAAACGACTATTTCTTATAAATTAAATAAATGTTTTTCTATAATAGAACAACAATAAACAAAAAAAAGGTAAATTTGACAACGATAAAAAAAATATTTCGAACGAAATAGAAAAATATGGTAAGTGCCTAACCTAACTAATTATAATCCAAAATAGGTTACTGTCCCCTTTGTAGTTACAAAACAAACGATTGTGCGGAGAACTCGTGTCCCGTGTACCTGTTTAATCCAAGGAGGCCCAATCAACCGTAGCCTTCTATCATAGGGTTCGTAGATGTTGTGCTCGGCTAGTCTAAGGATTCTACGATTGATGATGTCCAACTTGCATGTATCCCCTTTTTGGAAATTGTGCGATACACCACATGGTACAGGATTTGGTTAAATGGGATAACAGAAAACTCGTCTAAACTTTGTAATATTAAAAGTTTTGAAACACGTAGGAGAAGAAGCCTAAAAGTGAACTCTTTAATTTTGAGATGTGAAAGAATGCGAACTCACCAAGATGGAGGTGGCTTAACGAAGTATTGCCTAGGTGTGGTACCATTAATTATGGAAAAATCCAATAAAGAAACTAGTCTGTACGATATACTAATACTAAATAAATCGACCAGATTTCTTATTTGTAGATGATGTTTCAAATAAATCCGCATTTGCGAAATCGTCTAATTGATTTGAGCTTGACAACATCACCGTACCAAACACCAATTGCAAGCGCAATATTTAAAAGGAAATAGACCTTTATCAATCGATTTGAAAAAAAACAATTTCCTTTGATAACAACAAATTTGAATTTTGAACGTATAGGCAACTTACACTACAATTTATTTATTTACAAATAGAACCAAAGATAAAACACAAAATTATTAATTGATTTTAATCATGTAACAAAATTAATGTAACAATTGTTACATTCAGAATATCAGCTGTCAGTTTCATTCTTAACATATTAATAAAAAAACATGTTTCCGGTAAATGTAAGAACCACTGTACATGAAAATCTAACGTGTGCGTACAGTGAGACCTTCATTTTTAAATATTCGCCTTTATGCGCGTTATTAATAGATAAATTGGTTTTACTTCATATGTGAGGGTTTCTCTACCCTTTGGAATGATACAAGTCAATAAACTGCATTTCGCTGGAATCAATAACTTGGGGGACATTGGTTACTAACGCCAGTTTTTCAGAGTAATCTTGGATCAAAGTGTTGACGTACTTCATGTAATGGTCTACTAAACTTGCGATAGAAATAGAAAAATCACTAGGAAGCTTGACGCATTCGGTTACAATAATTCATTGTTAAATCAACTTATTTGTGATATCTAACTATTTGTTTCCTTAAACTTTTAGCGATTTTAGTAAACGGTTCAAGCCAGCCGATAGCTATTAGCATCACTGGATAATCGTGAGTACAGTTTCTTTACTTTCTATTAATTTCTATATTTGTCGACTAAGAAACGCAAATATGTTTGTACAAAAACAGTTTGAATTTATTCTAAGTGCGATTTGCTTCTGGTTGCGAATTCACTAGTTTCGCATCGAATCCACGTTAAATTCTTTGACTATCTAATAATGTATACTGTCATACTGTACTAAGATAATTTTATGTATAGAGTGTTGTTTACCCTATACGGCTTGGATCAACGTTATTGACTGTAATATTTATCAACGAACTCTTATTTGTTGATTAGCACACCGAGACCTGTGATCCTCTCGCCGAATTGTATTGAGCTAGCCGCCTGCCTTTAAGTTACGGGTAAAAAGTCACCTAACAAACTTTTTGCTAAAGCTAGCGTACTTATACGATATATTTAACAAAGTGAATGTCTTGAATCTGTCATTGCAAAACAATCAAGTGCAGTTGCGGATAAAAAATTTAATGAAAATAGCTGTCAACATTGTCTTCTTGAATGGCACAAGTACGTAATCTCTAATAAAGTCGTGGTTTCATAAGACTTGCAGTTCTTTAGCAAAGAACAGCTCTCAACGCTCACCAACTGGTTTACAAAATACTTTGCCGAAGACAAAAATCAAGAAATTTTCGTAAATCCAAGACTTTTTCTGTACTGTTTGCCTGATCTGATATAGCAGATCGCTCAATTAATGTGAAGCGAGTAATGAGAGTAGTATTGTCAAACCCTATTCCGCGTTTCAATAAAATGTGGGGCAATCGGCAAGCTCAGTCGTCAGAATAACTTACTTACCGTTGAAGGTTTTGACCACTAACTTAATTTTTTGTATTTTCATATTTGTTGTCAATTTAAAATTGATAGTTCTTGTGAATTTTAATACTTTCTTCACTTAAAGTTTATTTTAAGAGTTATTTTTATGTGTATGTCGCGTTTATGTCAGTGTATACAAATTTCGACAAGAGCGCCGCGCTGGGGCAAAAATTTCCAACACCCAGAACTTTCATCAATTAATTTTTTGAACTACATTGTTCAAAATTAAGCACAAATGTCTTCTTTTTTAATCATCTATGTGTTGTAAATATACCTAGTTACAATAGAGAGTTGCAGGTGTAGAAAGTGATTGCGTCTGTGCTTCAATGATAAAAAATAAACATCATTAAATGCCAGAAAGTAAGATGATCCAACAAAATGAAAGCAAGACAGAAGAGAAAAGTTTTATATTACAATTTTTCATTTTGGATAAATCCCGTGTGGTTGATTTATCACAAGCACAGATTTTTACATATTCTTCATCAAAATATTCGTTTTACTATGTTTTTGAATGTGTCAGTTACTCGAAATGAAAATTCGTTAGCACATTAAGTTTATCAAAAGTCTTCTCATAAAATTGGTCTATACTACCTAGAACTTACATAAAAAAGTTAGAGTAACAGAATCCGTTCATCCTGTCACTTATCAGCTTTTTTTCAATAAAATCTAATTATTTCGCGTTTTTAACTGAAGTACATTAAAAACCACTAGCTATATAATATTATGACTCTGTTTGCTGCTCTTTCTAAATTGGCCCAACTCTTAAACCCGGTGAACAACGTTATTCCGTTTCAGTCCGACGTCGTTTATAATATTGCCTGGTTTTGTGATCGTAGATAATATATTAGAAAAACGGGTAGAAACAAGTTATCAAATTTTGTTTGAAAACACTAAGGTTTTGGCTAACGTTTCTAATTACTATCAACGAAAAGTTCGGAAAACTATTGAGCTAGTTAAAAATCATTTTAATATTAATCGCGATTCTAGTTTTCCGCTACCGGATATTAGGAAACCAGTTTTATTGATAAAAGGCCAGTCTATAGGAGCAGGATTTCAAGACACGATCAACTAGTTTATTGCAAGCTCTAAATATGTCCACTGCGACGTGCGGCAAAAGCTCAGCTTGTAATAAATCAACCACGTGAGAATTACCCAGAATGGGAAATTGTGATAGAAAAACAACCCGTAAAAACCTAAACCCTACCAGAGAAAATTTCTACCAAAATAAACAATATTACAAAAATATTTCTATAGTATATAGTAAGAACGATCCAAACACGATTAGTATAAACAAAAGAAGCATAAAGAAATACCTTGGAACAAAATAACAATTTTGCGTTATTTAAATAAACAGCTGTTGCAGGAAAATGATGGAATAGTTTTGCTCTGTGAAACGAAAAATTGGCAACAACGCCTAAATAGCACCGTTAAAAAAGATAAACAAAACAAAAGATTCTAAAACACTTTTTAAAAAAATATTGTGATGATAAATTACGAAACTAATTACTATTATTTTTTTTACTGAAAATTACAGCATAATTTACGAATAAATTAAATCTAAAGTACAACCAAAATTAGTTTACATTCAAAACAATTTTAAAAAACAAAATCAATCAATCTGATTTTTTAAATACATTAGAATCAGTCTAACGAATTCAATAAAACTGGAAGAACTGAAAGAAGCACTGAATGACTGAAGAGGGAATAATATTTTTACGTATGTAGATTTTTTTGCGTTTTACTTATATCTTGTTTTTTAAATTTGTTGTAAATTTGTTTCAATTTTGTGTTATGTTATTACGTTTGAGCATAGAATTAGTTACCAAAAAAATGTCTGACGGTAATTTTACATCACTGGACAAAAGTCAACGTATTTCAACCAATATTAAGCTAGTCAATGGCGTTATCGTTTAAAAAATTAGAAACATTTTTATTAACAGAAGACTTAATCGCCCAAAAGTTGCATACAAAATGTTTACTTGTATATTACCTAACCTAATAATCTTAAATTATATCCGCAGTATTAAATCATCGTTCGAGAAAACAATTTCTTACTTATACTTTGTAATGCAACAAAATTTTCAATAAAAGTATCTTCTTAAGTGATTATTTATGCTACGGATAGACATCTCTATACCGTATCTGGCGTCTGAGAGCGCTGTTAAATTGCATTCTTCGCAAGTTGGCAAAATCATAATTTATGAAAGCAATTGAAGTAGCGATTGAAACAACTGGTAGTACGTACTTTTAAAAACTTAAACAATATCATATATTTTATACTCTTGGAGAAGTTGTAAAAGCTCCTTTATTAATCAAACTTGCGGCTTCATAATATAATGCTTCAAAACTCTCTACCTATAAGAATAATTGTTAATAATTATCCCACACCGCGCTCGTTATTTCTTAGATTCAAGGCAAACGAGAAATTTGTTGCTACAACAAGGTCACTACAGAATAATAGTGCATCAATAATGAGAAAGGAATAGATGTCATCCGGTATATGATTAAAGAATAACACGCAAACTGTCAAGTACAAAATAAATTATATACGATTTACAAATCAAATGATTTTCCGGTTGATATTCGAATTATGTATGTTACTTAAATCGACATTTTAAATTGAAATTTTGAAATTGTTTTGATGAAGAGATTGCGGCGGCGTCTCTTGATTAAAATACTCCATTTACAAGTTGTTTAACTTGATTTTCATAAGTTAACACATACGTTGTACGTAATCTGACATACCTTGACGGGTAATTAGACAGATTAGAGACATAAGGGACCTTGTAACGTTACTGTCTAATAATATATTGCATAACAACTTGCCAAGTTTACAACTTGTCTTCTAACTTAAGATTACAATTTCGACGCTAAAGACCATGCTACAATTATTTCGCCCAGGTAGTTACTCACAAAAGGCTAATTTCATTTTATAAATACAGACTTACAGTCCTTATTTAATTCTTTTATTCAATACAATAACATGTCTTTTCATTTTTGTTATTAATAATTATGATACATTTTTGTTATTTCATATAATAATACTCACTTGCATCGTAAAATTAAAAAAAATGCATTTGCTACACAAAAAAACTTTGACTAACACATCTTAGTATTGTTTATTTAACAGGATTCTGTTAGCCCGAAATGAGGCAACTTAAAGCATAGTAATCAAGGCTTTAACACGTCTTGAGCTAAAGTAATTTTAATTTTAGGTATCCACAGAAAACCTTAATAAAAATTACCAAGTTTCAAAAGAACATTGTAAGTTAAAAAATGTTCTCTTATTGTGGTGTATGTTTTAAATTCTGAGACAAACTTTGATCTCTTATATCAGTCCCTATCGATTCATCAGCACTAATCTCAAATTAAAAATCTTAATCTTTTTTTGTCTTTTTTATTGGTTGTCAAGCACATGGGTAATACCACATTTTCGAGAACTAGATAGAATAGTTGTTTTTGTTTTTTGGTTATAAAATTTCACTCATAAACTTTTCATTCTAAGCATTTCTTCAATTTGAACAAGGAAGCTTGAAAAAAACCTTCAAAAGTTGAAGAATCAAAGAATTCACTTTTGGTTCAACTATACTTACAGGCTCTAGGTTCATGTTCTGTCCAAAAATCCCAGACATGTTTAAACCGCCAGTACTCAGGTTTAAAAAAAATATACCTAAAAATATCCTAGTACGTTGTTTTTAAATTGTTCAACAATCCGTCCCTATGTTTCTAGCTAAGAATTAACAATAAAACGGAGATTCATTTTACTAATGGAGAAACCAAATTCCGTCATTTTCAACAAATGTGCACCAATCTCGTTCAACCATATAGAGGTAAATGCTGAGGAACTTTATTACGGAAAAGATTACACAAAAATCTAAAAAAAGCAAAACTAATCCTGATTGGAAAACCACAAAAAATGGCTCACATATAGACCCATATGTTTGTTAGACGTCATGAAAAAAGATTTTGAAAAAATTAAAAAGAAGAAAATGGTACAAGAACTTGCAGACAAAAATATTCCACACAAAAATCTTATGGTTATAGGATGGGATATTTCAGCACCCACGCGATGCTAAGAATAAATCAAATCAACCAAAAGAAGTTAAAGAAAGCGTCGAAACGCAGAAGTCAAATACCAATAGTTACGATCGACATTATAAATGCTTTCAACTCCATATCCTGGCGTGAAATAGAACTCACTAAAACTTGCTGGCATAAGTAAATACCTAATAAAAGTCATTAAAAATTACTTAAACGACAGAGCCCCATCATAACTTAGGAAAAACTAAGCAAAAGAAATTAAAAAAAAGAGTATAAGTACGGCCAGAAAATATAAATAGTTGGCTCTATCAATGCTACCACGCCTGAAGAAATACCTAATCGGCAGTCCCAGGCTGGTCAACACCGTACAAGGTGTTAAGCAGATTTTCCCTCTCTCGAAACAAAAATACTGCTGAACATCTAAAATGCTATCGTAATAAAAATGAAATGAAATGCGAGTAATGACGGAACGACCGGTCTCACCAATGTAGACTAAACCACAAGAACAAGGAATTTGGTATACACCTTGAGATGAAAGTGTTGGAAATTTGTCCTTGGGAGAAGGAAGAATCTGAGAGATTTTACCTGTCGAGTTGAAAATAGGTTTGATACCATTCTTACGAAGAAGTTTCCCTATCTGATCTGTAACCTTGTGAATGTAGGGTAAAAAGGCCAATTTCGGATTGGTTTCGGGAGTTGAAATGTCCTTAGGTAATCGAGTACGTGGATGTAGACGACGATTAATAACTCTTATGAATCCTCAACTCTCAGCATTTTATTGAACGTCTACAAACTATAAAACTTGAACCCCACTCCTTGTTCTTGTGGTTTAGTCTACATTGGTGAGATCGGTCGTTCCGTCATTACTCGCATTTCAGAACATGATCGTTGTATAAGGAAAAGGCATATTTCTAAGTCTGCGGTTGCTGAACATCATTTTACTACAGGTCACAAGATAGATTTCGATAACGTTTCGGTGATTGCCAAATCTCCATTCTTTTTTAACAGGAAATTTCGAGAGAGCATAGAAATCATCAAACACCCCAATAACTTCAATCGTGATCATGGTTTCGAGCTATCCGCTCTTTGGTTCCCGGTCATTAGTCCTTTATCGAAAACACGTCCTCGTTCAACCGTAACCCAATCAGCGTCGAGCTTAACTACCCGTGACGATACTTCTTCTTTATATACGAAAACTATTTCTTTTTAAGTCACTTCTATGGAGTTTAGAATCTGGCTTGGTTCACAAGTTGATTACCTAACTCTGTAGTGGTTCTTTGTTAGATTTTCGTTTGCTTTTTCGAGTTTATCGTTTTCTTTCTTACCTTTTCTGAGTTTAGAATCTGGCTTGGTTCACAAGTTGATTACCTAACTTTTGAGAAGTGTTTAGTTAGATTTCGATTGCTTGCTTGAGTTCTTCGATTTCTCTCACGCCCTGATGAAGCCCCTTACGAAAGTGGGCGAAACGTTGGCAACTTCGGTTACAACATTGACACGGTCCAAACCCGGAAGACGTTCTTATCTTAGTATAGGACTCCGGCCGTGGAAGCCTTCGCTATTACACTTAGACTAGTTTTGACAACTTTTGATGTTAAACTTGATATTGACACATCAACCCCCTAACCCCAGCAATTCCTAACTCAAGAATTTAAATAGGAAAAGAGGGTCAAACCCCTTAATTGAAACGTTTTTCAATTCTCTAAGCGACAGTATGGCCGAAATTAGTTTTATTCAAATTTTTTTTTCGTCCCAATAAAAATCACAATTAAGGTAGGGGTGTTATTATAGAAAAATCCTAAAACACGTCACCTTTGACTTTTTGAACAGCACATTTTGATGTCAAATTTGACCATATCAGGTCAACCCTCTAACCCCAACAACATTCAACAAAAACCAAAAATTACGGTAAGGTGCTCGAGTGACCCTCATTTTAAAAGTCTCTTGATTCTCTATGTACATAAGTACATGGATTGTTTTTAGGTTTATAAAAATTTTGAGTGTAGAAAAAAATTCAAACATCAAAATTCAACGTCAGAAGAAATTTTTATTAGTTCAACAAATGCTCAAATTGTGCACCACCGGTTTCCATATAATGATACAAATTCTGCTCAAAACGTTTCCTTACATTTTGGAGGATCTGTGTTGTAATTTGGCAGCATTCTTTAATAATGCGTCGACGCAACTCTTTCAGAGACCCTGTTTCCGTTGCGTAAATTTTACTTTTTTTTACTGCCGCATAGAGAATTGGAAGACGTTTAACCCACTTTCTATATTTAAATTCTTGAGTTAGGGGTTGCTGGGGTCAAGGGGTTGATGTGTCAATGTCAAGTTTGACACCAAAAGTTGTCCCCCAAAAATCATGAATCAACCTGTCCGAGCGTTTTTTAAAGAAACTAGTCTAAGCATCCCAAAACAGACGTGTTTTTTTTTCAACGACCCACCCTGTATATATAAACATCCAGGATGTTTTCTAACTAGAAATAAAAAATGTAACAGTGCATAGATCTTTTAATTTTAACCAGAAAATCTAAATAACTTTTTTGCCTACTTCGTTCATTTTCCGAGATAACCGAAAAACATTGTTTAGCAAAATTTTTTATTCAGCAAAAAGTAATCACAAAAAACCCTTGTAACAAAAAATAAAAAAACAATATTTGTAACCAAAATAAAATTAATGTAACAAATTTTCAAAATGACCACCATGAGCGTTGATGCAAGCTTGACAACGCACTAAAATAAATATAAATTTCTTCAAAATCTGTTTTGAATTTGCAAAGCAGCATTCGCAATTCTCTCTTGTAGTTGCTCGACGTTGTTTATTCAGTCCACATAAACCAATTATTTCAGATGTCCCCACACATAAAAGTCCAGTGTAGTTAAGTCAAGAGACTTTGAAGGCCACTCCACTGGACCTTTTCTACCAATCCACCTATCATTAAAATTATCGTTGAGCCGTCCAATTACATTTCGTCCAACATAAGATGGTACTCCATCCTGCTGTTACGTAAGACAAGAAAAATATTATCCAGACAATCTTCCATTTTATTTTTGAGAAATTCTGCGTATGAATAAGCATTTAAACAAGGTGTGAAGATTTGAATTGGCAATTGGCCATTTAAAACACCACACTGTGTGTGAACTGAAAATATTTGTTAGTAAGCTCGTACCCTAACTGTGTGCGGAATTTCTAAAGACCAGATATGTTCATTATGTTGATTGTTAATGCTATATCTCGTGAACATAGATTCATCAGTTCACAGTATTGACCTAAAGAAGTTAGAATTTCGTTGACGTCGTTCAAGAAGCCATTAACAAAACCGAAGTCGGTGTGCCGTGTCGCCTGATTGCAAGTGTTGATAATGATATGAGTAAAGAATTTCCCTATTTAGGGTTTTTCAAACAATTTTTTTAGATATTTGTAAACGGATGGAAAGTCGACTAATGCTAATCCCTGAGTCATTAAGACTGCATCAACTATTTGTTCCTCTTTTGCCACATTGTGCTGTTGATGTGGACCTCCACTACGACGGCTTCCAATGTCAAATCCACGAAGACTTGGAGATTCCATCGGAAAATACTGACGAGAAGGTTGACTTCTGTCAAGAATTCTTAAATGATACTTACGACACGGACATTACCATTACAGAATCCATAGACAAAAATAATATCTGCATATTCTTCGTTGTTAAACTGGATTTTTTATCAAATTTTGCTTACAGAACTAAAAAAAAGCAAAAACATATGTTTTGATAATTTGAAACTCAGGTAATGCGATGCGAGTACATGTTGCTACTTTACGATGACCAGATACTTTACTACCGCTTATTGAAATTGTTTTGTTACAAGTGTTTTTTGATTTTTGCCTAATAAAAATTTTTGCTAAACAATGTTTTTTGATTATCTCCGAAAATAAACGAGGTAGTCAAAAAAGCTATTTAGATTTTCTGTTCGAAAAACAATAGTATGGGATAATATGATACATTAGTAAATTGACTAGACAGATTAAGAAAAAAGTTTTACAGTAATGACACGATTGAATGAGAAAATAGCTAATTACGCAAACCTTGGTTAAACCTATTATTTGCAGCGTATGAAAATATAAACTGTTGAGATACAAGTATATTGTAATAATACAAATAATTTGTAGAATTTTATTCAAAAACTAATTTTTCATTATAAATATACTGACGGTCACTGGAAAGTTATAATGTACTTTTAGTTTTTTTTTTAAGAAGAAGTGTTAAGAAATGTTATTAGAGACATGTATTATCAGCTATCGTTGGTCACTCCGAGATCTCTTTTCTTTTCATTTGCACCAGTAATGACTCACTTTGCTTTAGTTTGTTTGGATTTTTTCATTTATTTTTTTTAGTCACATGGTTTACTGTTCGGAGTATTCATCTATGAATTCATAACGCTTTTGAACGTGTCAAGAGTAGTAGCTTTAATACAATAGCCACGGGCAGTGTAAAACTGCAAGAATTGTGGGTAACAACCTTTGTGCTGCCCAAAAAACCTACCAACGTGTTAGGTTAATATGGTTCATGGCCTTTTAAATATTTTTCTCATTTTAAATTCAGTTGGTAGTATTGGATAGCTGTCTCTATTTGTTGCGGTTACATCAAAGTGGTGGCATTTTACAAAAAAAAAACTGGAAAACCACCATGTGTGAATTTAAATACTCAGCGAAGCTTTTAAAACGAAACGTAGTCCATCCACTTATTTTATAGTATATAATGAATTAAAATTCTAATTTTTGTGAAATATTTCTAGTAAATGGGAAACATAGTCGATTCGTAAACGTCTTCGACACCGAATGTCAGGCATATGATGTTAATATCGATGTTAATACCAAGACCTCGCATATAAAGTTTCTATAAACGCACCTGTCCCTAACTCAGAATGAATTCCGGAATCGTAGAAATTGGAAGTTTAGCGCACGCCGTGTTTCAGTATCAAATGTAACCAACTTATGTTAAAAATATTTCAGTATGGTTTTCGTACTGTAGGAATTTTGCCCTATCATACGTCATTTTACATACCAGAAACCAATAAAATTAGTGTCAAACTCGTGATCTTTTTAAGTATCTTAAATCATCCACGCTGAATAATTGCGGTTTAGAATGTGCACGTCGTGAGAAATTCGATAGGCAAATTTGGTTGTCTGCACATGTTCCTTTAACTTTGGTTACCTGCACATGTTTTTTCATCTTGGAAAATTCCTATGAACAATTATTATGGCACGCATAGATTGAAAATTATTCCGGATGCGTATTTTGCGATCTATGTTAGATGGAGACATTGAAATCACAGTTTTGATTGCCATGATTGCAAACAGCATTACGACCAAATTGAAAGGCACACCTTCTGAAATATCTTTACTAATTTCGAAAAACTTAGCGCACCTGGATTTTCACATACATATCGTATGAAACTGAGTCATTTATTTGTGGTAAGGCTGTATATATGTAACCGTTTAATTTTCAGCAATTTTAGCAAATTTGTGTTGTATGTGCCATTAGCTAATTGCGTATTCTGAAACGCAAAATTGTAAGTACTTGATTTCTTTTTTACTTTGTCAGTCGTATGAACGCGCGACTAAACGTACATATTATGCTTGTTGTCACAACTAAGTATACAGCTTTTTTTTGCCGGTAATAAATTAAACACTGCGCGATGTTTCGCTTAAGCTCGTGATGTTTGACATTTGCGTTGTATTCACGAACGTGAATTTATTTTGAATGTAATGTTAAGTTAATGGATTTGTTTATATGTACAAAGTGTTGCTTAATCTAAGAAACCTGCATCATTATTATTAACTGTGATACTTGTTGACAAACCCTTAATTGCTATTTATCTGCTATAGTTCTACATCGTTTTAACTTCTTACTCTTTCTTGAAATCAATATATTCGTAGTTATAATAGTGTTTTGCAACTTGTTTTCCTTTGGTATTCGACAGATGTAAACGGGATCTGTAGTTAATATTACTACTGTTTTGGCTTCTTTTAATTATCTTATAATTAGCACACCGATTACCATCCACAACCTTCTCTCCGAAGCGTTTTAAAGTGGCGCCTGCACTGAGTTACGGTTAAATTTACATAACAAACTTGACCCTATTTGTGATGCCAATATACTTTTATTAATTTTTCTGCTTTTAGGGATGTTTATACCAGTACTAGTACTAGTAACAGGTTGAATCGTAAGTACCATTTTACATTCTTACTAAAATTTAGTGTTGATCGTATGCACGGCTACTAAGTATACAATTGTTATCACAAGTTATTGTTCAAATTATGCAAGTTCAAGACTTGATTAGCTATTGTAACATTTATTTCAATTTATATAAATTTCATAGAATTTTGTTAATGACTGTGATATTGTACGTGTAGAACTTGCGTTTACCGTAACAAGCGTTATGGAGAGCCTGTTTTACTAATCCAAGGACCAGAATCCTGTCAGTGGTACCAAAATAATTACACTGTAAAAAAGCAACATTTTTAACGTCTATTGTAGATTGTTCAAATATAAACTCGCAATTAAACAGTTTAACTTTAAAACTAATAAAATAAAAAGCAAAAGGACTATTACAGCAAAAACTTAAAAGACAAAAAATTCTCCACCTTTGAAAAATAATTTTGAATTAAAAAAGTAACCACAGTAAAACTTGTAAAAGCTAAAAAAGAACAATTGGACAAAGACATTTCGTATTGGCATTAGTACTAAACTTAAATACAAACAAAATTTCGCGACTTGCACTTAGATGTAAAAAACCGTAATTGTTTTAACTCGGTATCACAAATCGAAAGGTTTAAAAGATTGTCTCTTATAAATTTATTTTTAAAACAAAGTACACAAAACATACTCAACGTTTTAGTTCCACTAGATTACAGTTATCAAACCGCCGCTTCGTGCATATTACATTGAACTTTTATTGATACCAAAAATATAATAAAATGAGAAATAAAAATTATAGTAGAAAAAACCAATCGAATCGGTTCTTCAATTCACAAGACACGACAAAAACCTTTGCGTAAAAATTTTATAATAAACAAAATATTTCGCTTAAGGTTGGTGAGCATATATTTTAGATAGTTATTGTTGAATCAAATAGAACGTTACTCGCAAAAGATTTGAAGCTAATGTAAACATCTGCGAAGTAAGGACATTTTTAGATTATTGACTTTCATTGTAAGCGCACTCGATATAAAGTGGAAATTCTAAGAAATAAACTTATAATAAATGAGTACAATTGACTTAAATCCCAATTCTACTCGAGACAGCAATTGTAGTAGTAACTTCAATTTCGTGGTGATGATGGTACGGTAGGAAGAATAGGGCATTGGAAACTCATAACTGATTGAAGCTAACGCAATAGAAACGTTAAGTAATGCTACGGATTTTATGTAAAAAAAAAAGATAAAATATGCAACAAAAGAACTCCTTGCCTTGGGGAAATCTATAATACACCACCAGGAAGTAATTTATAAAGATAAATATTAAATGAAAGAGAAAAAGATTTTGTTTATGTAGACTAGAAAAAATATCAAAAACACGCGGATGTATGCTGCAAGTAATAGCCACGAAAGTTGGCCTTTATGGATGAAAACGTTCTCGTTACACTAAGTACTCGTTGACTGCGTAATTAGAACCAAAGCAACCTTTAGTTTAGAACAAAATTTATTATATTTAACAATTCGCTTGATTAAAGTTTATATTTTATAGATCATTGATATGTCGCATGCTAAAACAAAGAGTAACATGCCACAAAGCAATTAGCATGCCACTAGTTGCTAAAAGAATGTTTACCCAGAGGTTATCTTAAACACTAACTACTAATTTCAATGTAAAATTTGTTTAGTTTATTTTCTTTTTAAGGTGGACATGAGTAGCAGATTTTCTATCTTATTTATTAAGTTGTACTTCCTTACCCAAAAACTGTTTTTTTCTAAACATTTTTTGAAATATCAACATTACTTTATTATCAATAAAATCTGTTTACATTTATAGGTAATCATCCGGAAGAACGCAGTATAAAAATTAGCATATTTTCAAAGGTCAAAGACACCTACGATTCAAATGACAATACAAAACAAGCATTTCTTAAAATCCTAATCTAATACTATCAATGGTGTAATAATTTTATAAAAATTGATCGATTTTAAGTAAGGCACAAACGTCCAATTAAAATTAAAAAGCTTTTCCTCCTTCATTAACGATCCATTTTGTAATTTATAATTTAACAACCATTAACTTCATCTCTACATGTAGTATATAAAACGCTGATTTTTGAAATTGGAGATGCTAAATACAGCGTTATAAATAAAGAAAATAAAATAATAGTATTATGTAAAACTCAATTATTATTTGAAAAGTACCAATATAATAATTTAGTCAATCGATGTATACTGATTACAATAACTCAAGAACAATAAAGGAAGCTTCGATTTTAGCTAATTATTCACCGCCGACGAGAATGATGTCAAAATTATCAGCTCAATGACATTACGTGTTATTGCCAGATCTTGTTCAAATTAGCTTGAAAATTTATAAACTTAAGTGTTACATCGAATTCAACCACTCAATTTGTGTTTTGAGTGAATGCAAGAAAATTGAATTTAAAAAAATGATGTCACTGTTAGACTCAAATGCTGAATTTTGCGCATTTTAATAATATGCAACTGCCAATGCGTTGCAGAGTTTTGCAATTTTAAACTGTCATTTGTAAGTACTTCAAAACAAACGAGTAGTCAGCAGTAGCAGTGCACTAATGCCTTTGCTATCGTGTTGTGTTAAATCTTGAAGTTTAAATTTGTGTAAGGGTCTAGTACGTTTCGCCGCGGTTGATTCGCCGCGATCTTTTCGCCGCCAGGACTGTTCGCCGTAAAAACGATTCGCCGCACAGTTTGCAGGAGGATGTTTTCACGCAAATATTTTTATATTTGTAAACATTTTGTTAAACATTTCGGAATTTCTAATTGCACTTGTATTAAATAATTGAAAAGGCTCAAGTTAATGGGCAAATTAGTAAATTTAATGGCATTTTGGGTATAATTATAAAATCTATGTTTAGATAATTAATCTGTAAATCACAATTTAATTAGAATTATTTTAACAAATACGGCACAAAAATTTTGATTATCATTAATGAGTCCTTAATATAAGTAATTTCTCTCAACTACAAAAGGAAATCATGTTGGAAAAGTATTTTAGTGCTAGATTGTTACACATTGTACCTATAATGGAGCAAATAATCGAATCCAAACGTGGAAAGCGAAAGTTTGTGAATGAGGGCTACGAGTACGTTTGTGATCGGCTATCAGCCGATGGTGCAGTAATATTTTGGCGATGTGAAAGAAGAGGGCGTTATAAAGCTAGAATTCACACAAGCGATGGTGATCAAGTGATCAAAAAAATTCACATGGATCCAACGTTGATGTCCAAGTGACAAGAATGAAGGAAAGAGCAGAAACTACAATGGAATTAACATCGCAGATTAATAATAACTAATTGGAAAATGCTAATCAGGCTTGCCAAGGTGCCTTACCGAGTACATCTGCTTTGCGGATGATGGTTCGACGAAAGCGTAACGCCATAAGAAATGTTCCACCGAATCCTCTCAGCGTTGAAGCACTTGTAATTCCACCAGAATATTGCGAGTATAATGTTGAAGAAGGCGAACGAGAGAATTTCTTGCTGTTTGATAGCGGACCACAACACGACCGGATCCTTATATTCGGACGCCAAAGTAACACCAACACTTTGGCAGACTGCACCAGTGTATTTGTTGATGGAACTTTTAAAATATGTCCAAACTTATTCACCCAAGTTTATACTATTTCTAGATTGAAATATGGCGGTGTTCATCCCATTTGCTACGCTCTTCTCCCGGACAAAAGAAAAGTTACGTACGATGCAGTATTTGAGCAACTTCCCGTTTTAATGCCAAATTTGCGTCCGCAGAACATATATTGCGATTTTGAAATGCCAGCGTTTAAAAGCATTGCTGAAAAATTTCCCAATTCTGAAATACGTGGGTGCTCCTTCCATCTCTCACAAAACTTAAAAAAACATGTGGCGGCATTAGGTTTACAACCTTTACATAACAACGACGCATGGCATTTATTCTCATAGAGGACATGGAGGAAGCGCTAGGTGATTTGGGAAACTTTCTACCTGAAGAACTTCAACCTGTTTTAGACTAGTTTGAAGACAACTACGTTGAAAGACGAAATCGAAGAGGAGGTGGACGTCGCCCGCCCATATTTTCATTGAGAATGTGGAATGTATACGACCGAACGTTACAAGGGGATGACCGCATAAATAACCATGCGGATGCACGCCATAGACAATTCCATACCGAACTGGGGCTGACTAATCCTGTAATTTGAAATTTTATTGAATGCCTTAAAAAGGTGTAACGTGGGAGGGATTTACATTATAAACAACTTGTGGCCGAGCAAAATCCATCGCTAAAATTAAAAAATACAGAGACGCAGACGAACGAATTATTCGTATCGTTCGGGAATATCAGGAAAGAGACACTATCAAATATCTTCGCGGAATAGCCCATAATTTTGAAATGGATTAAATGTAATGTAATGTAATTATGTAAGTTTATATTACTTTATTATTTTAGAATAAAAATAAACAAAAACAATTCATTTCCATTAGTATTAAAACTTCTTGGTTCACCGTCACCGCCGCGAACCGTAATCGCGGCGAATCGTTTTCACGGCGAATAGTCCTGGCGGCGAAACGTACCATTCCCTAAACTTAATAAACATAAACAAACCAGTACGATCGTCCATGAAGAAGTGTCATTGCACATTGACAAGTCGACCAATATTAATTCGCCTTTATCCGATGAAATTAAGACTGAAATAAACCAAAGTTGTTTGAAGAAAGTCAATAATGGAAAATGAATTCCACTGTGATATCGTGGACTGCAGAGATTTGACATTCCTAGCATCGGAAGAATGGAGAAAATTAATACACAGGTGAAATGATTAAACAGACAGAAGGTAAACCAAAGATATTGCAATACGAATATCTGAATACCCTCCGTACCGATTTATAGTTTTCTATAATATCATACGTGGTATTTTTACCACAAGATGGCAATCTAAAATCATTTTAAATAATAAGATCATCTTAAAAAAATTGTACGACCATTGCAAACAGAAAAAGTCAAAGAAGTAGCATATTAGGTATCAAACGCGATAACGGAAAGAATTTGTAAACGCTGTGATAACTAACTTAGCAGATATATTTGAGACAAAAATTGTTCACAGAAACAAACGCCATTCTGAAGAGTCAAGGATCTCAGTAAAAAACAAATCATAATGTTTATGATACATTAATAGTAGTTGAAACAAAAAAAAAATCTTACCACAAAGGTATTCGAAGGACTCATTAAGAGCACTATTTAGAATTTCAATGATTAATGAGCTTAAAGACTCTACAGATATGCTACAACTTCAAACTGAACAAAATGAAACTGAAAAGAAAGAAGAAATAAGAGGAGATGGTAGCTGCGATAGAAATGAAATTTCTGAAGCGTTGAATCAAGAGTTAGAATGTAAAACAGTGAATGTTGATTACAATTTAAAAATCAGCGTAGAGGTTGACGATGTCGGGTAAGTTTGTCTATCAAAGTCTACCTTACAATATCCTTTTTGAGTACGATTTTGGATCAAGTCTTATTTATCTATACCGTATGTTATGTTAAAAATCGTTTTTTACTCATCCGATATATACTTTATACTCATTTCAATTGGCAACTTTGTATTTGGTGTTATTTCCTGTCAGATGACCTAGTTTGTCATTCCCATCGGGTTTCCGCAAAGTGAACGCATGTAATTTAATGCTCGGTGAAGTTTTTTAAATCATTGGCCGTCTAATCTTTTTATAGTGAAAATTGAATGCAAAATCAATAGATGCTTATAAGATAAGCCGCTTAGGTATGATGCAATTATTCGTTTTGTGTTTAGATTTAATTTGCTTTCGTCGGTTCTAACATTTATGACTGTATCTACTACATCACGTGTTCAACATCTTTATTAATTCCTTTGCAGATTGAAATCGTTTGGATCCAATTTTCTTTTGTCGTTTCTAGCATTTATGACTATATTTACTAAATCACGTGTTCAACATCTTTATTAATTTCCTTGTGGATTCAAATTTTGCTGTTTTTTGGATTATCGTCATTGTGAACATCTTTCGTAAATTGGTGGAAATTGTCCAGTTTGTGACCAGCATCTCAGATTTTGTTAAATTTGATTCGTAGGCTACCTTCATGTAGACTAAAAAAATACAAAATTTCAGTCCAGCTCTACTAGTAAGATAGAAAATTGAAACTTGTGTCATTTTGCAGCTAATTTTAAGACCTTTCATATGATATGAAGCTCAATAAGAATTACGAAATAAGGTTTTTTTCAAAACTTAAATTAAAATTTCAAATTTGAATTTTTTAAAAAGCTAAGCAGTGTTGATAAGGTCGTTGTTAATAAGCGTTATAAAAATTATAATAGAGCAGCAATGGGTTTATACTTAAAAAATTATTGAATAATGTACGTTTTGGTCGTAGATAAAATACAACAGGCTACTAATCCTCTCAAACTATAGCCTAAAAAAACTATGTAATTTTAATAGCCAGTACATGCAGATTTTCCTTAATTTTTGTTATTAAACAAAGTTCATTTTGACCAAATGTATTATAAACAATATGCTTGGAATTCGATTTAACTACAACACAAATCACAACATTTACTTAATTATAATGTGGAGAACAAAATAATAATATAATAATAAGTACTAATGAATTCACAAAAAAAAATTCATCTCAAATAAAACATGTTAAAAAGAACAAGCATACCAAGAAACTATTGACTGCGGTGTATCTCAAGATCTTCATGTGTTTTTTTTTCTTCTTCATTAAAATTTTGTAGACTCGCCTTGTCGCAACTGGGTTCACTTTATAAATAATGTTTGTGACACTGAGCCACAAAATGTCTGGGTTTCTTGGAAAGGTAAATGATGGTGCAGGTCAGCAAGGTGAAGCAATGTGAGCTTAACCTCATCATCTTCTGCATTTTGGCCATGGCCTATACCAACAATTGGAAACAATAAAGTTTTAGAGATTTTGAAAATTTCGGAATGGTACAAATATTATGGACATCCCGTACAAAAAATTGAAATTTTGAATTTACGTGGACAAAGACGACCATTTGATTACGCTAATACCAAAAACTCAAAATAATTTCTCTTTTTAGGACAAAGTTATAAACGCTCTTATAAAAAGCAACAAATGTAATTTTTATCATTCTTTTTAAAATGTCTCATAAACGGTAAACATATGGTATAGGGTGTGTTTATGTAAAAATGTAAAAATATACAAGATATTTTATTTAAAATAACAAAGTTGATAGCTACCTCCGGTTTCAACGGAAGTCGGTTTTTATTGAAAATATTTTAGTTAAAAAGATCATATTCTAAGACCCACTTGTGCCATGCTTAAAAACTCGATTTCAATTAGTACTTGAGATACCTCTAATAGGCCATCATTGTGACACACTCTGTATTCTAAAAACCGTTTGAGATATTGGGCTAAAATTTGGTATTTTTCTTAGTCTACATGAATGTATCCTATGTATCAAATTTGATTAAAATCCGAGATGGCGAAGAAACAAATTTGTTAAAAGTGTGTTGATTTGATGTGGATTGACCCTTCGACACTCAATATGTCAAGCATATTGTTAAGTTAAAAAAGCTAATGGAATTTCGCTTATAGATTCTGTCAATTCACCTATGCTTAATTTAAAATTTAGCTACAACTCTGAAGAATTGGAAGTCTAGCGCACGTCTTATTTCAGATTTGGTTGTGACTAACTAATCGTATCTATTTTCAGATTTTAGGATTATGGTTACACATTACTAGTACTAGAAGGAAAGTTATAAACCGTAAGTTGTTTTTCTGTTATATTTTGCTGTCATTTGTAATTTAGTGTCATATTAACGTTCAAATTATTCAAACTCGGGGCTTGTTTTACTGTGCGCCATTCTTATTCATCCATTCTTGTTTTGTAATGCTCGAAGGTTTAGTATATCGAATATCATTTGACTTGTTAATTTCTCTTACTACGATACTGCATTTAGGAATCTTGTTGACTCTATATTTTACAGACGTTGATTCCAAAATAAATTTACTTCTTGTTAGCCTATATGTGGATTTGTACTAACTGGTTTACCCAACTCACTCTCCAACATCAAAGCTTCCCGCTGTCTTTACTTTATTTTGGGTTATGTTTGATGGTAATTAAGCACTTCAGCCAAGTGCACGTTAAACATATTTCATTTTATCTCAGAGAAATTGATAACTTAATGACGTAAATTGAAAAAAATAGAGCTGCTAGTAAAGATGGATTAAAAAGACAGATCGACGCGATGTTAAAGTTCAGCACAAAGAAGTTACTGTTGGACAGGATGTAATTGTAAAAGTATAAACATAATACCTACGTTCATTTTAAAGAAGGTGGTTTTCATAAACTAGTCAAAACTAATAATATTCTGGAGGAAACGCATACTAAAAAACAAAAAGTGTAATAGCATTGTACGAAACCGCCTTTATTAATTCTAATTATAATTTCAAAAATAACAAATACAGTGCATGCCGCTTATTAGAATCACGAATAATGTTATCCGTCGAGTAATGTTATTACTTTATTAAAGAACGCGCCGGACGTATGCTATATACATAGAAAAAATACCGTTTATAGTAATCATAATTTCGGTTTATGTTATCATTTTTTTTCGCAGGCTTGTTTCTATACGTGAACGATAACCTATTTTGCGTGAATTTTTTAGTAGAATTTTCACAATACGTGTGTTTTGAGTGAAAAACTTTATCTTTGTATCCTAAAGATAGTTGTTTTGCATATATAGCTTTATTTATTTATTCATATCTATAAATGCGTTACCTTCGAGAACATGTGCGTTCTTAGAATAACAATTTCATTTAACTACGTTTTATATGATATACATTATTTTTGTATTTATTTTTATTTTTAGTGTCTGTAAATTGCTGAGTAATAATGTGTAGTTCTTAGAACAGTCAATTTATTTTGACATTATTTGCTTGTATTGATGCTATTAATCTTACCTTCTAAATTAACAACCTGTTAATCAGATACATACGCTGTATTTATTTACTACTTTCTAACCAATAAACATTTATTCGATTTCTTTTCTGAATTTCGGATATTGTTGTCGTTCGGTTATTGTTATCAAAAATCCCAAGTCCCAACATGATTTAATTAAGCAGCGTGCACTGTATATATTTTAATTATAATTTTAGATAAAGGCGTGAGTGAAGCTGCAAGTACAGTCAAGATAAACAGGGCATCTCCTCCTCTTAAAAACGTTTTTCATTAGCATCACAACTGATAAAATCAATAACCGACGGGTACATAACTGGCTACACCGCCAAATTTAAAAACGTAGCTATCATTCAAGAATATTTGTTACCTACCGATCAATTCAAAACGAAAGTAGGTCCGCAGTTGTACCACGATAAAAACAAGCCTAATACGAACCAAACAGTGATCCCTACAGCCCCAGGACTTATTTTCCTGTAATTCGTCTAAAGGAAAGGAATCTATCCCGTACATTTTATATTCCAATAACCGATTCTTTCAAACGTTCTACATTTTTTCCAGTGCTTGGATACCTGGAGGTAGAATTTCATTAAATCACGATATTCTATACACTTATAGTAATATACTACCAAAATTCTCGGCGAATGTACTTACAGCGCCACCCGCTATCTTGGAAAAGTATATAAAACTAACTAAGTGCCGTACTGTCACCGATTTCACTCAGGAGCGTACTTCATTACATTTATGTATTATAACTTTATTTTATTGTATAAGAAATAAATGTATTCATCCGGTTTTAGTTCATTAATGAACCCTGACCACGCTGATTCAGTGGCGTAGCTACAGCGCTCTAGAGCAAGTAAAATCTGTGCGTACCCCTTTTTTCTCGCAATAGTTTCAGCAAAAAATTATTATATTTATCTTTTTAGTTCAATTTTAAATATTACTTAATGACAATTCATTTAAAATATAAGACGTATTCAAATAGTACTATTAAATTAATCAACATGATATGTTATGTTATAAAGTATCTATATTAAAAAAATTATAAAATTGTACTCTGTGACATAGAAATTACAACACCACAACGAGATAGGAATTTTGCGATCAAACTTGGCAAAAAAGTTTAGCTACTCAGAGGTAGTAAATAATTTTTAACTTTAAAGTAAAAGAACAAAGAACACAATTTTTATGTAATAATGTATTGGTCCCCCTTATTAGCTTCATACTCCCTCACTATTTGTGGCATCGATTCCAGAAGATGGTCGATTTCCTCTTGAGTTATTGTATCCCAAACAACTTTCATGTCAGAGACCTTCCTGTGTTTGTGGAGGATGCGCTAAGTCCTCAGTCTTTTAGCCATAATGTCCCACACGTGTTTAATAGGCTAAAAATTGGTTGATCTGTGTGGTCATGGTAAGAGATTAACATTAGCCTCTTCGAATCGGTTCATCGAGTGTCTTGCTATGTGGGGGCACGCATTATCCTCCTGGAAAAGTGGATTATCCAACTGCTGAAGAAAGGAAAAAATATAAAATTTATAGAACCACCAGCAGAGATCAGAAAATATCGGTTTCGCCTTTCTGAGACTCATCAGCACTGCGTTACTCTGATGCACCTTCCACAATCACATAAAACAAGTTTGATGTAGTTTTAAACCATTAAAATGAAGTTCGATACGTATCGTTAATTATGTCCTGTAAACTAACTACTAGAAGCAAATGGATTCCCCTTAGATATAGCAAGTAAATGAGTATTCCATAATTCTTGAACATAAAAAGTTACTTTTAACTGACGCATTCTGTAGGCGTAGGCATTTAATAGCAAAAATGGGCCTTCTCAAGTTTCTGTTAGACTCTCAGCTTACTGACGTATTGTATTTTGCCCAAACTATCAATGTTTTGTCAAGATACCTTTTGTACATCATACGGATATACTACTGTGGGCAAAAAATAGTAAGACTTTTTAATTTAAATTTCGCGCGAAAACCCTTTCGTCAAAAAAATTTTTTTCCTAGGTTGGTATGGCTGTCAGTGACATCTGTGCCAAATGTCACATCAAAATAATCATTAGTGTTTAGTATACGCTTGTCTTTCTGAAGTTCAAAAAGTGCATTCGGCGATTTTTACAATGAGTGAAATTATTCAACAAAGAAGTTCCATTAAATTTTGTGTGCGGAATCAAATTTCTGGTGCCGAAACGTTCAGAATGTTGCAAAACGCCTTCAGTGATAATTGTATGTCGCGAGCAAGTGTTTTTGATTTTTACAAATTGTTCAAAGAGGGTCGAGAACGCGTTAACGACGAACCACGTTTAGGACGGCCATCAACTGATGATCAACACGTCAATAAAATGAAGCAATTGGTGCTCGAGAATTGACGATTAACAGTCGAATGTCGTTGGAATATCGGAAGGAGCAGTGAAAACCATTTTAAAAGATCATTTTGGCCTACTGCATTGATTCTTCGTGAGTTTTTCGCCAAAAATTCAACCAATATCGTTCCACAACCACCGTATTCGTCTGATTTAGCTCCGTATGACTTGTGGCTGTTCAGCAAACTCAAACGACCGCTTTGGAGAAACCGTTTTGAGTCAATCGAAGACATTAAACGTGAATCGCTACGCGCATTGAAAGCTATTCCGGAAATTGACTTTAACAACTGTTTCGAGGATTGGAAAAAACGTTGGCACAAGTGGGCCGGAGGGGATTACTTTGAGGGGGACGAAATAGATTTGGAAGAATAAATAAAAAAATTTAAAATTATGAACAAAGTCTTACTATTTTTTGCCCACAGTAGTATCTGACCAATATACCAACTTTTAACATTTTGAGACGATTTCCCAGTTAGATTCATAGCAAATGGCGACGTTATTTTTAAATGCGAATTTGGTTTTGCTTTCATTCATGTATATGCGTGTAAAAAACAAATCAAAAATAAGTCGCATTTTTTATTATACAGTAAATTTCAACTTTGTCCTTTTGTCATAACTAAATACATGTTTAGTATTTAGTGGTAGGTCAAATCTATTGTTTCAAAGAAATCCATCGATAAACCATCACATGCAAACTACAAACACAAGTAGCATTTGTAGATTACAAGCATTAGTACGATAGTGTAAGCAAATTATAGTGATTGAGAGCAATGAAAAAAGTACCAGCAAGCAGAAAGTTAACAAAGTAATAGAAATGTGAAAAGCGCTTCGAAGTATTCCCAGAACCGACGAGTTCTTAAAATACAAACCAGCTCTCCGCTAGTTTCTGCTAGTGATTTCCGCAAATAAATTAACAAATGTTTTCATTTCTTATAACCACGGTGGCTTATTTTTGTCCTTACATTTATTTCGTTTTTAATTCAAATTCTACTACTAAATATACTATACATTGCTTGCAACTATACTTCTTCTTCATTTTTTCTTTAAATTGTACACCATACATTGATATAATATGCTCAATGAGAGCACCATTTTTGAGGAAAACTGTGACACTTATTCAACCGTTACATGAACTAAAGTTTCTGGAAACGGTGTACGATAATATTTACTTTAATATTCCTCAAATTTAACTTCAATCAGTTTACGGGAAACGCACTTCGTTGTCTCTGTTAATCTAATATAAATAGCTACGTATCCTTAATCTGTAATATTACTTTTGAGAACAAACAACTAAGCCACTAACTTACACGCTAATCCTTTACACTCTGTTACAATGTTACCGTCAAACTCTTCGCGTATTACTGGAAAACGCCTTTAACGGTTGGTATAATATAACTTGTCTCAAATTGCCACGTTTCTGTTTAAAAACATCAATTTAAAAAATCTGAAAATCCATCTTATCTCACTAAATTACAACTGAAATTCAATACAAAATTTAAAAATTTAAATAATGTAACTTAATATAATAAAACAGCAACTGAAACATCGATCAATCAAACAGTGTATACGTCAAATATTTGTGAGCGATAGATCAAAGTATAAATTCACGCATGCAGGGTAGATTATAAAAACAAATTGCATAATGCACTATGCAAGTTTCACTAATACTTCGTAGCAATTTATTATAAAAATTTCACAAAAACCAAATTAGAAATTCTTTCAGAATTAGTTTGTATAATTACACACATATTTATTATTACATCTCACAAAACACTTTTCGGCAACTTTGTTACAATTTTGACGAGACCAATTAGGTACCAAAATCAAATCTGGATTAGAATAACAAAAATAAAATTAAAAAAAAAAATATAAATCTAAATTTTATTTGATTACAAAGTCGATGCTTCTCAGGTGAAAATTTTATTTATGTTATAAACAATTTTTAGCTTTGTAATACGAAAACGACACCGAGAATTAAGAAAACAATTTGTAGAATAGAAACATACCAAAACAATAAAATGTAATAACAGAAATTGTCATCTGCTGGTAAATTTAGTACTTATAATTTTATCAATCTTAGATTTCCAAATAAAACAAACACAACAAAACTTAATCCAGTCTTAAACTATAATTAAACACCAAGTAAATAATTTGTAATAGCGATAAAAAAGTTACATTTTTAAATGCCACAATCTAATCTACTACTTTATTTTAAAGATAAACTTTGAAGAGCTTTTAGAAAACTTCTAAAGCACAAATAAAACTTTTTAATTGATAAAATAAAGTAAGTTAACGGTGCTCATATTAAGAACATCTACCTACTATAAAACTCGAAACAAATAAAGTCCCGAAAATGCGATATTAACGTAGACAAAATTTAACGAATTAACACTCGAAGTTTTAAAATAGAAAATGTAGTTACATAAAACAAACAATACTTAAGAAATGGAACACGAGACGTAATTCAATATTAGTTTAGTACACACAGAAATTGAAATGTAATTGGCACTGACGTAACTCCATTCGTCATTTCTTCGGAGAATGATACAAAAAGAAAATTCTTTAATTCGTAAATAACTTCATCATTTACATAACGCTTTTTTATCGGATTAAACCTAATTAAAGTATTTGGAAGTCTATCGGAAATCACATGTTGTAAACGAAGTGAAATGACTTACAACGTGCTCGTACATTATTTATTACCTAACCTTTAAATTTACGCTATTATTAGAAACACCTAAACAACAAAAATAGGAAAAACGTAAGAATTGCAAAATTTATGTTTTCGATGTATTAACATCGTTTTTCCTCTAATTGCCAACGTAACGTTTCTTTAGATTAGCAACTGTAAAAAGTAGAAGTTATTTGCTGGAAAGCTTTAGCTTTCTCAAAATTTACGAGTCAACATACATTCAAGGATTTTTGTTATTACATCATCAACAACTATGGTAACAAAGAATGATATCCAGTGTTGTTTTTTTTTCATGTGCAATGCAATTTGTTGATGTTCCCATAAATCGAATTATTGGACTTGCGCTGCAATCAGTAATAACTTGTTTAATTCTGACCACGTAACATGTTTGAAAAACATACGAATCACGTGTCAAATACTAATAAGTATATCTAAAATAAATATACGACAGACAATTTGAATCATAATTTAGTTCATGTTTGTATTGCAATATTTTCAGTCTGCTGAAAAAAATATTCTCTTTCGTACTTATAACATATTTTTCAAATCAACCACGCTTATTATCCAAGATTATTGGTCATCGTTTTAATGTGTTTTACATTTAGACTGAAATAAACGAAAATTCTACGAAAACTTAATACAGACAAATTTTTATTAAAAAACGAATAAAAGCAACAAAATGTAGCAACAAAATCAAGAAAAGGATTTAATAAAGTGTATACATTTTTTAATTAACTTCTATTTCAGTAGATATAATTATGTCCACATCGGCAATACAAACAAGTTTACATTTGTCTCCACAAAACTAAAATGTGTGACACGACCTACATACTTGCACTAGCAAAAATAGGGAATCAATACGTTTAAACCCTTCCAGTGTCCAGGGGATGAAGGAAATTATTCGACGATGCTGCAAAAAGGAATTGCTGCTCTGCAAAACACAATATGTGACATTCTCAGAACCAGCTTAGCACATTCGCGCATACTAAACATCTGGCGAATTTTCAAGATGAATTGGAATTTATACCAAAACTGGGGAGACCTACGTACGCCCAAGCGAAATCCTACAGATACGAAAATGCAATCCAATGTAATGAAATTGCATTAGGTGCTTTTCTAAAGATTGAAAAAGCATTTAACAATACTACCTTCACCTCCATTCCAAAGACAGTGGAAAGAAAAGGCATCACCCCCTAGTCAACTCGATGCTCAGGAATCGGACAGTAACAGCTCTTTTGCACGATAGCACTGTACGAGCCAATGGTAGGGTGCTGTCATTCTTACTGTAATTCCTTTACAAACGGGGAATTTAGAGCAACTATATCATTATCATCAAAGTGCACTAAACACCGGTCGATCAATAAACCCAATTAAATCGATAATCGTTCTGTTTACTAAACGATTACAAACTATTTACAATGTACGGAGCCACGCTCGTCACAATAAAGGCTATCAGGATTCTTAAAGCAACCAAAAGAATTGTCGGTCACACTGAAACCCAAATGGTTATATCACCTACGGAGCGCTTGTGTGGGATGAAAGAATCTGAAAATCACGGCTTCCAAGCTTGACAAACTACAGCGATTGGCATGTCTGCTGATAACAAGAGCGACGAGAACTATGCCCACAGCAGTTCTGGAAGCATTACTTTCACTTCCTCGTTCTAATGATAGAAGCAAGATAAGCAGCATACAAGCTACCGATAAATGAACACACGTCAAGTACCGAGTCGTACAAACCGGGTATATACAACGTGCTATCCTAACTATGAGATCCGACTTCACAAGTTACATCTTAAAGAAATTGAAAGTGACAATACCGTCACGAAATGAAAGAACAAGAAACACTTGGGCGAGGAACTACCTGGTACACAGGGAGAGCCAAAAATCGCAACGGTACAGGTGTGTTTAATTTAGTCTAAAAATTATATAGTACCGTCCAGTGTCATGTATCTATGCATAAAAAAACTTAATAAAATGCCGTGTGTTCTTGAATAAAAATATAAGAATTAAGACAAAGTTATTATGTTTAAACAACTATTTAACTCTAATTTTATTAGGTTATGGGTCCCGACCAAAAATAAATAAAAATAAGCCTGAGATTCAGTTGTTTGTGTTTTAAAAAATAAATATGTCAAAAGAAGATTCAGTGTGAATTGGCGGCCTCGTCTAACTTAAAGGGCAAGAAAACTATCATGTTTGAAAATTCCAAATCTATAATTTGTGGTATGCAGTATTTATTTATTTATTTATTTCCTATATAATTCTTACAACAACAGGCAAAAAAGCGCAACATATTAAAATAATTTTTTTTTTCCTTTGCGTTTGGATCCTGACTAACGGAGAAGCTGAATGTCTCACCATAGTAAAAGTCAAAGGAAGAAACAGTTGTCTCGAACGTAACTTTAACTCAGGTGCATAAAAATTTAACTTTTCTAAGATATTAGGCACATCCACATGATTATTCACCACTTTGTAAAGGAACACGAAGCCGGCTGAGCTCCTTCTGGTCTCTAAAGAAGTCACATTAAACTGCTTTCGAAGGACAGCAGTCGGCATATCCCTCTCCAGACTCTTTCTCTGGCTCTTATAAAATAGATACCTTAGAAAGCCATTTTGAACCACCTCCATCTTATGGATACTATCTCGTGCAAAAGGTGACCAAATCACTGATGCATATTCTAATTTAGATCTAACTAAGCTATTGAACAAAATAATAATAGCATTAATAGTTTTAAATCCTTTGCGTTCCTCTTCACAAACCCTACCAATTTGTGAGCTTGGCTTACCATTAAAAAATAGTGCAATTTAAAACAAAGAGATTTTTCATAAAAAACACCAAGATCTAAGACCAAATCAACTTTTATCAACATACTTTGTTGTGTTCTATAATTCATTTTCTTGTTTGTTAGTGAAAGTTATAAAATAACATTTATCTATATTAAGTTTCATTTTATTAACACTACACCACTTAAGCATCTGATCAAGATCTTTTTGCAAAAGCTGTGCATCAAATTGAGATTTGATTTGTTTTAAAAGTTTAGCATCATCAGCAAACATAAGTATGGTTGAATGGTTAATTGATAAAAAGTGGAAATAATAAGAGACCCCAGAATAGATCCTTGAAGCACTCCACTTGAGTTAACATACTCTTGAGATGCAATACCGAAAACTTCAACAAAAAAGTTTCTATATTTAAGATGTGAGCTAATAAACCGTATTGCAGATAGAGAAAAAGAGAAATCCTTTAATTTCCACAACAGAATGTCATGATTCACTTTATCAAATGCCTTGGCAAAATCGAGATAAATTGCATCCACCCTGTCGTGACCCTCCATTGCTAAGGAAACTGCATGCGTAAACTCCACCAAGTTAGTGACCGTCGATCTATTTGGCAAGAAACCATGCTGGAAAAAAGAAATCCCACTCCTAACATGACAATACACTTGTTTATGAACGATATATTCGAGAATTTTGGAAAATAAATTTAATAGAACTGGCCTATAATTTAAAATTGATGAAATATCGCCTTTTTTATGTACTGGAATTATTCGAGAAGTCTTCCAAACTGATAAAAAACTCAGATTTCATAAAACAAGCATTAAAAATAATTTTCAAGGGTTTAAGGAAACTATTAGCACATAGCTTAATAACATAGGTAGGGATTAAATCCGGTTCAAAAGATGTTTTGGGTTCTAATTGATTAATAGCCTCCAACACATCTTCCCCTTCCACCTGCGCAAACAAGACCATGTCCAGTGGTCAACAGGGATAGACATAAGTATCATGTTCATCAAACTGAAAAGGAGTAACACTACTAGGCTCGTATATCTGCTCGAAATAATCTGCAAAGCCTGTAGATACTGCGTCAACCTTAAATATCCTATCCCCCCAAGTCATTTCTTTATCTGCCAGTAGCAGAATATCCAAAAAAGACACAAGGGACACTGCAACAAAAATTCGTAAGGATGAAAAAGCCCTGAGTACAATTAACAATAATTGAAACGAACTGTTTATCGCACGTTATGTGAGCTGAGCAAGCTTGGCAAGCTTTAGAAAAAGTTTTTGAAGATAATGAACTAAAATAAAGAGTTACGTTAACACCAAATTCATTTTCGATTAAACTAGAAAACTTCAGTAGTATGGAAGAATATGTTAATAAAGTAATGTCATTCTAGGAACAGCTTGCAGGTATCGGAGAACCAGTTAATGATGAATATATTCGAATTATCATGCTACAAGGATTTCCAGATGCATATGAACCCATGACGATAGCAGTGGAACGTTGCCATTACAAATTATTTAGTGAGAATAAAGCTATTACAAAATAAAAAGTAAAATCACAATAACAGCTTTGATGACAAAAAAAGTTCCTTTTAACAAGAAGAAACCTTGGTGTTGAAAATGTAATCAGCATGGTCATTTAAAGTACTGTTCCCTAAATAAATTAAAGCATCTGCAGTAAAAACTGGTAAAACTTTATTAACTGTTCTAGGTGTAAGTGCGAGTTTTAAAAGTAATGACTGTTACATAGAATCTGGTGCAACTAACCATATGAGTGCACGTATTTATTAGATAGACAATTTTTGTGATAAATTAAAAAGACTAGAAGTAACTGTTGCAACTAACGAAAAACTATATATAAGTAGTGTTAGAAACGTGGCTATAACGACAGAGAATGGCCTTATTTAAAAAATCTCTGATATTTTACATTTTGCACCTAACCTATCCACTAATCTTTTATTTGTGAGTTGTATGGTCAATTTTACTGTTCAATTTGACACTGATGTAAAGTGCTTGACAATAGTGTTATATTGCCTACAGCGTCGATTATAAATTAAATTTGACACATGACATGTGTTAGTATGAATTTGCTCAAAAATGGTTTGGCAACTGGAATATATTCTGGGGATGACACAGAGAGAGATTAAATCTTATAATGGTAAAAAGTACATGTTTACTTATGTTGATGATCATAGTAGAATGTAGTTTATTTACTTCATACGATCATAGGAAGTAAAATCCTGCATAGTCGAATTAATAATTATGGTAGATAATGAATGTCAGAAAACAGTGAAAGTTTTTTACTCTGATGTAATTAAGCACTAACTAACAATAATTCACCTCAAAAAAACTCGTGCCATGATGCAGGATTGTGAATGCAAGCAGAAGATATGAGCTGAAGCTTTATATACAGTCGTTTATCTTATTAACCGTTCACCGACGGAAAGACTTTCTGAGAAAACTCCATTCAAAGCTTGAAATAGTAAAAAAGTTGGCTTGGGTCATTTAAAAATTTTTGGTTATAAAAAAAGTATCAGTAATCGTGCCAAGCAGTAATGAAGATGTCAGCAAGGAATTGCGCAAAAACGCAGAAATTCAAGCGAGCAACAAAAATATTCTCTGGAGAATGACGTACCTCGATTATATCTTTAAAGACAAAGCCGGCAAAAACAATTTTTCGATTAAGTCGCCTATTTTACAACATAAAAACTTTAAGAGCCCTCAATTTTCGGGAAAGCCTTATCCAGCAATGAGAAATATCACTGACGTAGTGTAAATATGCGTCCGTTTTTCAAGCTGAAGTTGCCGCTATCGCCTGGTGTGTCAGGAACATATCGCCTCCAGAGCATACACAAACGGTCCGATATCGATCATGTCTGACAGTCCAACAGCACTGTTGGCGCCAAGGTCTCCGGTAATAAAATACAAACTGATCATCTCATGCATAAACAGTTGGAAAACGGTGTCGCTCGCCAACAAGAGCAACTAGTTTGGATACCAAGGAACCAGGGTGTAAAAGAAAATCTAATCGCGGACGCACTAACTAAAAAAGACACAACAGAGACATATATCAGACCTGAATCCACTTTCAGAACTTCTTACAATGCCGAAAAAAAAAATAATCCGTAGCAAACTAGCAGCGAAGAGCAAACTAGCGATGGGGAACATAAAACTCTTCTTTGCTGACCCAGAAACCCAGATTTGCACACTCAAACTGTGATATCATAAATGAGTCAATAAATGTTAGGAAAACTCACAAGAGTAACAACAGAGCAATGTGGTCTTAAGAAACATATGCATAAAATGAAACTATAAAGTAGCCTCCTATGTCGCGGATGCTTGGTGTACGACGAGCGTTTGCTATGTAAATGCAAAGCATACAAAACGTAACGCACAAAAATTCTCGGTAAACCAAAGCTAATCAAGGACGAGTTGATAAAATCCCCTTGGAATAAGCTTCTGTAGTACATAGACGACACAGAACTTTTGGGACAGTAAAATTCAGATACGCACAAAAGGACCAAGAAGACCTGCAGAGTAAGGACGCCAGAAAAACCAACTCATAATGACAAAATAAACTCTATTGAATTTTTTTGTAAAATTAATTTGTGACCTTGATAGAATTTATATGAACGATGCTTTCAATTCCTGTATAAAATTCTTTATACAACAACAAATAGACTCTATATACCGATGGATTTTTGTCTGTTGCCAAATACGTGCTGTTTAAGGCTTTGGTAACCAAATGTACTCAACTGCATTTTTAACTTGTTGCTGTGGAAGTAGATTTTGAAAAAACGTGTAAAAATTAAACCCTTGTAGTTTTTGCTTTTTGGAACCCTAAAGAACATTTCCACAAATTTTTTCCTCCTTTTCTGACAAAAACCATATACATTAGATCCAACTAATCACGTGAGACTTTGAACGAAGATAACAATCGTGTAAGTAAACAACTGGTGGTACATACAATTTGTTATGATAAAAGTATTTTGGTATACTTTGCGTGGTGTATGAATTTTGTCTCGGAACGTAACTAATTTTTTACGTATGGAAAAGTATTAACTTGCACTTCGGTTTTTGACGTCGAGGGAGACAGCACGTGAAACTAACGTTCCGCTCATTAAGATCTTCATTTTGAAATATCGTATACCATCCCAGTTGTAAATGTGTAAATTAAGTTCAATTCGTATGTGTTACTTGTAAAAGTTTCGGTGGGGTAAGAATTCACTTCTATTTTTACGACGCGTACATTCTCTTTCGAGTCGATAACTTCAACGTATGAATAAACATTAAATACAAACACCAACTTTGGTTCAACTCAATAGGAAACAGTAAAACCTCTAAATAACGGACAGCTACAGGGTAAGATATATTGTGCGTTATAGAGAGGTGTCCGTTAAAGAAATTTATTTGTAAAACTGTATTTTGAATAAAAATCATTTACATTCGTAGACTACATTGTTTTTTTTATCGGTAAAAACTTTCGTTTGTTCTGACACATCTCACTGAATACTGCAGGTAAACTACAACTCAACAATGCATTTTACTTAAATACAAAGAACAAAAAAATGAAAAAAACAGTAAAAACGAAATTATTTACGTATTTTAGTAAACATCTTTGAAGTAGGTAATCCTCGAACAACTAAGAAAATCCCAAACCGGCTTTTAGTGTTTGACAGGTCATTAAAATAAGTTGTACCTGTAACTACATTATAAACAAATATTCCTACTCATTTGAATCATTCAAAACCACATTGCTTCAGTTTTATGAAAATAATAGTTTAAAGTTCCGTTATCAAGAGGTGATTCTCAAGGGAATAGAAAAAAAACATGTAAATTTTAATGTCCGCATTCGATCTGTAGAGGGTTCGTTGTTAAGAGGTGTTTGCTATATTGTTTTGTATGTAGTAACTTTAGGAAACAAGGACATTGTCCGTTAAAGACAAGTGTATGTTGTTCAGAAGTGAAAATTAACCTCAAAAACTTAGTGGTGTGCGATTGTATCAGTGTAAAAGTCAGTTGGAAGTTTGGCGCGTTCTGTTGAAAACAATCATTGGATGAACTATACACAACATTACTTGTGTTATCATTATATGTCTATTTATTATACTTTTAGCAATTTTAGGTGATTGGTTTGGATATGCCATTAACTAATCGCATGTCTGGAAAAAACCGTAAGTAAACTCTTTTTATTATCTCATAATTTGGGTTGGTGTCGAACATGGTTACGAGCGACTTAGATATATATGTCACAAATAATTAATGCAAATTTGCTTGTGTAATTATCTGTTAACGTTATCATCGGTGTGCTGTGCTTCTGATTGCGTACTCACTAGATTCGCATTGATTCAATCTTGACTCTTTGTTCGCTTATTAAATTATATCCTCATATTTTAATAGATTAAGTCATGTACCTACATACGTGTATGAGGTTAATTTTACTCTATTTTACGTTGCAATTGCAATAAAATTATATTCGTTGTTACACTTTTGTTGTTCGATTTGTTTACCTTTAGTGTTTGTTTTGGGGCTGTTTTAATTATTTTTAATCAGCACATCGAGGATCACCTGCGACTTACTCTAGAAAACGCAGAGCTGTCGCCTCCACTAAGTTATTGCGCCGATTATATACATTCAATTTGGAAAATGTGGGATGTTACAATCAGCAGCACAAAGAATTCTTGTAAATTAATAAACGTCCTAACGATTTCTACTTTAATTACAAACCTTAATCTCTTAAAAATCCCAAAAAAAGATACTGTTAAAGTATTCGTCTTCCGAGAATGAACGTTTTGCTCACTTTCTTAAGCTGTGTCATCAAGGCGAGGACGAATACGTACTTCGACAACAATAATAAAATTTTAAAAAACTTTTCTTTCTAAATTCTAAAATTTATAAATGCATACAAGATATTAAAAATACAAAAAAGCGTAGAAAAACGGTTTTGTCATACAACTACTTAGAACAAACTTTAAAGGTATAGATCCAACTAAAATACCACTATTAACAGCAATAATAACAAAACATACAGTTAATTAGAGTAAACATCGCGTGTAAACAAAGGTAGAATAGGGTGAATTTCAATCCCAATCAGGTTGAAGCAAACTCCTAAAGCGCGCGCAAGACTTCGATGAACGTTTCCCCATCTTTGGTTAAGAAACTGTGACGAAGTAATTAAAATAGTAATAATCGATATTTACACACAAAACACAAACGCTGTTGCAAAGTTTACAACTCAAACTTTCTGAAACCAAATATAGAACAAAATAACAGATTAAAGCTTAAATAAATAAATACTCTTTCTCACGAAACGTATACCAACCTATTGAAAGAATTATTAACGTCCTCTAAGCCATTTTATTTTTAATATTTTAATGCATACGATGCATAATTTAAAAGCTTAAACCAAGACTATATAATACACAAATTGATACTTTTTAAATGTAATTTTAACTTGCACAAAGTTGTACGTTTTAAAATGAATACATTTCAACTTTTTATTACATAATAAACAACTACTTCTCCACCTGATATCCGTGTTTAATATTTAAATTCTACGACCAACTTCGATGTTTAAAAAGCATCATTAAATTAAAATTATTTTTCCTACTAAAGTAATGCTCATTAATATAATAAAAACTTTACAAATATTAGTTTCGTTCGTTTTATCAATTATTTTGCTTCTGTATTCGGTTTTTATTATGTTCAGCAATTTAATAATGTAGCAACTTACATAATTAGTCTCACTATTATCCCAACAAATATATTATAAACTTCTATACTGTAGATGGTTTGTTAAAGTCGATAATTATCATTAAAAAAAATCGGAAACAAAAAGCTATGATTAAAATGACTTAATCGTAAGAAAAGAAATATAAATAACAAAACAAAACTAGTGCAATGATTTTAAGTTAAAATAACTGATATAAAACAAGATCGAAGTAAATAATACAGCGTTTGCCAAATCACGTAAAATCAATATAGGCCTCGTAAAGTGTAATCGACAAACAGGCAATTTAAGAACCCCAAAAAACAGTACCAAGTAAAAACATAAACCAGCAATGTGTATAATTACTTAAAGAACAATAAAAAAAGTTATAAAATAACAAGTTTAAAAAAAACTGCATCGTTCAGTTAAAGTTTAAATTATAGATCGATAAGATCAAAATGCCAAAGGTTCAACCCAGACAACAAACTAAGACATACAACATAAATTTAGTATTTAGTTCAGAACATGAGAATTAAAGAAAAACAGATGATTGCGATTCGTTACCAAAACTAATAAATAAAAAATCAGTTATCGAAAACTCGCAAATAAAAATTAAATGTAAAGAACGGCATTCAGTAAAAAAAACCAGAAACATAGGTGCTTAGAATAAATGAGTTAATTTTAATAAACAACTCACAAACTGAGGGTATAAGACAAAGCTCAAGTGAATACAAAAGCAAAAAAAACACTGATAAAACAGAAGTATTAAAACCTAGAAATAATACAGTATTTTTAAAAATAATGAAAAATCGGTATTCTCTACTAAATACTTTGACAAAACGTAAATAGAATATGAAATTTAATTATTAAAGCCTTAAAGATTGTAGGTGAACGACCAAATGATTTGTAAAAATTAGTAATCAGGTTAAAAAATAACTTTAAAGTCTTCTAAGTCAATACAGCAAAAATACCAACATTTTAAAATTAACAGAAAAATGTAAATCAAAGTTTCGTACTTGTAAGTTATAGAAAAATATTGAAAAATATTAATCATCTCCAAATAGTAATATTTGCTGTATTGTCAAAACAATCTGAATAGCACATAATTTATTAAGCAAATTAAAATTATTCGACTTTATTAAAATAGCAATTAGTCGTGACTGTTTTGTTAACAGAATATGCAAAATAGAAATTTATTAAATTTTGTACATCTTTGTGTTGTAAAATAACTTCTACAATATTTTTAGGTAAAATAACAGTTTTCGAGCAGATATTTAAATTCGTAATTAAACTAATATTTAAAAAAAAACTTATTACTTTCAAAACATCAAAGCAGTACATCAAACAATAGTTATTTGTTAGATATTTCTTTGAAGAATACTTAAGCGTATTGGTATTTGACATATTTAATAGGCTGTAAATACATAGAACGCAGAAATATTGATTAGGTCATTTAAATTTCATTCGATTGATTTATTTGAAAAAAGTGCATCGTGAAATAACAATAAGTTCGTTATATTGCAGAAGCTTGCAACGACTATAACAGTTACCAATTAATATTTCCAAAATTCTTGTGACATTTGATGTTACAAATGTAAGCTACTTTAGGGATTATAAAGTTTCTAAACTTCTGCATGCAAAAAAACATGTTTTGAATTAAAACACAGCTAAGAATCCGTAACTGTAATATTAAAGTCTACAAATTTCTTCATCTATGCGCAAAAAATCAGTGAGCACATCGTTTCGTCCTTTTAAGACTCGTCAGCACTGGCATATTCTGCAACGGTTTCCAATCACATTAAATACAGTGTCTAGAAACTAAAAATTCATAAACACTAATTTAATAAATCTATGGACATAACTAGAAGTATACAAATTCAAAGGAGTTGTGTATAAAACCTTATTTATACAATCAAATAAATAATAAAATAAACGCGCAAATATAATCTGGGGTTAAAATGTATACTTTATAGACCTTCAGACGAAACACTTAAAGCACTAATCTAAAAGAATAAGAAATAGAAAAACGCCTTAACGACTAAATCTAAAAAACAAATTTTAACACGTAATACAATATTAAAAAAATAGAGATAAAAACTGTTAGCGCTACCATCATCTGCTAATAAATAGCAAAACATTTCGTTTCATCAAACTCAGTTAGAAGAAACAATGATTAGTAAAGAAAAATTAGAATAAGAATAAACCAAAACAAAAATCAAAGCACCAATCCTTAGCAATCATTTGCCAAATAATTGACCAACTATCTCCATGCTTGCGTAATGGAAAACCAAGTTATTTAACGGAGTTTGACACAGATCAAAAGGCATAACAGTGTACTGTCACAAATCACTTCCAATCGTAAACGCTCTTTTCACGGTCTTTGGGTTCCAATTTCACCTGCCAGTAACCACTCTGTAAATCCAATGTGGAGAACCACTGGGATTCTGACGGTGTCTAGAGTTTGTCAATTCTCGGTAAAAAGTAACTGTTCATTTTGGTAACTTCGATAAGTCTGTAGTTTACGCAAAACCTCATTGGTCCATCGTTTTTTTACCAGTTCTACTTGAGACGATAGATTATTTGAAGATTCAATTACACCTTGTCTCTCCATATCCGTTATTATGCCTTCGGTTTCTTCTTTTTAACCAAGGCAAATCGGCGTGTTTTTGGAACCACTGTGCAGCGCAAACATATTTTGATACTGCGGATCATTGTTTTAACTTTCGCCAACTGATCATGACTGAGGTTTTGCATTTAGAAGCGGGTATGTTTAATAACTGTTTTGGGCACTTCTTTGGATTCATCTTCGCCCATCTTAAATTTTTAGTTTTTGGCATCGTGTTTTTCACTCGTAGTCCCTTTACAGACAAACCCTGATTCAGTAACACGAACGTAACCTTCCCGGAAATTTCTATTCACCATACTTACAGTCTTTCAAGGCTATAAGAGTCACGTCTTCACTCAATAAGACTCGCGCAGCTGCCTTTTCTGATAAATGGAAAAAAATGTCTTTACCGTCAATCCTAAGGACGCTATTATTCATATCAAAATGAAACCCGTACTTTATAACGTCGATTCCCAGGATAACTTTATCTGTGATGTCGAATACTAGTATTTGTTGGTCGAGTACTCCATTTCCGAAACCAATTTCTTCGCCAGTCGTCGTTCAAAGTCTTGCTGTTACTAGAGATGTCTATTTTCTAATAACATGTCAGGATTAATGATAATCTTCGTCGCTCCCGTGTGGATCAGTAACTGAGCACTTCGTACATTGATCTTCTAATCAAGGTAAATCCGATGTAACTCGAATAGTAATGCATGACTAGATGAGATAAAGTCAACTCCTTCCAGACGATTGGGCGCCCTTCTTTTTAGGCTAGTACGGTTTCGTCATACGTGGCCTATTTAAGCGCCGTTCGAAGTCGTCACTCTTTTTTCCCGATACATTCGTCGCGCTACTTCTCCGATACTTGCTTGTGTCTGCACATGTCCTTCTGCATCGGATTTTAGGACTGCCTCGGTGCGACGCCTGATTGGTTGCTATAAATTATAAAGCACGTGATAAAGCGTCATCTAACGTCTTAAGTGAAGCTAGCGGTAGAGCTGCGTATGTTCCAGAAAGATACACAAATACACAAACCGTGTCCGTCTAGCAATGTCAGCTCCAAACTCTTAAAAGCCCTCCGCAGCTTTCTGAACGCTGCCTTTCATTTAAATTTGATATACTTGTTGCAGATGAGCATCTCCATATCTCCTTCCTAGACGTGAAATAAACAGTTCGCAATTTTCTTGTAGGTGATCAAAAACAATCTGCAAAATTCCGAGTGGTTCTCCACGTAAGACCACTATTAGAAACTTTGTTTTCTGCTCGTTGCTCCAACGATTTAAACTGCTTGTAGTATGTTGATCAAGAAACTTGTCCATCTAAATATAGAAAAACTTTTTTCGATGTCTGTTATGTTAAAAACCATTTGACATAGGTTGCGTACTGTATGAATTTCGTCGCGTAAAGCCTCCTTACTATATTCAGAGTGTTAACTGTAATTTTTTATTTTTTTCTTGACATATTGAATATTAATTAATAAACAAGGCATTTCGATCGATGTAAGAAGGAATGTTCATGAAACCTAACGTTCGGGTCCAGTAAGACCTTCATTTTTAAATAGTCGCCTTCATCCATGTTATTAATGTGTAAAGGTTTCTCTGGGATAAGAATTAACTTCTATTTTTGTGACATGTTTTGATTTTCCCGTAATCATTAGCAATTTTAGGATACAATTCAGGTATGCTAATAATTATTAGCATGACTGGACAATCGTGAGGACAATTTCTTTATTATCTATTTATTTGTGTAATTGTCGAACGTAAATACGTATGACTTAGATCTATGTGTTATCACGACTAATGCATGTAGATTTATTTGTGTCATTACTGATTAAATTTATCACAAGTGCGTTTTGCTTCTGATTACAAAAATCAGTGGATTCGCATCGTTTTTATTCTTTGCTTACCTATTAAATTATACTTTCGTGTGTAATACAATAATTGAAGATACAAAGTGTTGCCCAATCTAAGCGGCCTGCTACATCATTCTTATCTGTAATATTTATTAACGAACTCTCAATTAATCGTATCTATGCAGTTACACGCCGTTTTATTTGAACTTTTTTTCTTGCTTGCGTTTTGCAGTTTGTTTACCTTCGTTGTTCCACAGATGTAAATATTTTCTGGTTTTGGCGCTCTATTATTTATCTTAAATAGCACACCGCCGCTAGCCGCCTGCCTTTAAATCTCGGGTAAATTCAAGTAACATGTTTCATTAGTAACTCTTCAAGCAGCTTCATTTTTTCGCCTAATTTAATTTCCAAAACTTTGGACCTTTCTTCTCTTAAATTTAACATATCTGTTTTGAGTTTTCTCTTGAACGGTTTTAATATGGTTTTCGATGTTTGTATTTTAACAATTTTTTAGAATTTTCCAACGGTTTTTCTTAATTTTCTAAGAATTTGTGCAAAAATTTTCTTACATTTTCTTAAAACTTCATAATAATTTTTCTTAAATTTTCTGAAAATTTTCGCAAAATCATTGTTCTTATTTTCTAGAATTTATTTCTAGTTTTCGAACATTTTCTTCGATATTTTTATTGATCAATTCTTGACCATTTTTTATTGATTCAAGAAATACAATTAGTTTTGCGTTCATGTTTACTGCCGACATAAATTATAAACACTAATAAATATTTGAATAAAAAATACAGTAACTTTTATTTTTCTATAGCACTAAATTTTAATTATGAACGAATTTCTATTATTAAATTATATGCATAGGTTTAATGAACTAATTGTTATCATTACAGTTTATAAACACACGCGAAGCGCGAACTAATCACTAGTTTGTTTAACACCTAAGGTTTTATCAACGATTTTATATTACCAAACGTTAATACATCGCCCTACACCTGACGCCAATTGCAACGATTTTAAAACTTAATTTATTTTAACTATTTACACAATAATTGATTATTATAAACGTAACTAAACATACAATAGAACAAGGTAAGCAAAATAACAAATTAACAACACTTATGTTAATTTATGTATCACTAACGGTATACTGTCCGCGAACTGCAACTTTCGTCGAATACATTGTATATTCTCGTCTTATTTGGAACTAGAAGATTCTGTCTCTTTTGGTAATGGCGTTGAATAATCTTGAATGATCTCGAGGCTTCGAGACGTTTCAAAATATAGAATAAAAATATATGTAAAATACATAGGACGCAAGTGTTTCAGAACAAAAATTCTATCACATGAGTAAGAACGTTAGGTTCTGTTATAAAAATAAATTTTGTGCATTCGCTACGGTTGTAGTTAGTCAATCACGACCGCGGTTGTTGTCCAGCGCTGCCAGCTTTCATGTGTTCCTGAGCCGATACCCGTCCTCTTTATTAAAGTTTTCTGGTGTCTTCATTTTGAGTGATGTTCTTCTTCTTCTGAATTTAGAACGTTGTCCTGTTTTTTTTATATTTGACTTCTATATCAGTTTTCCTGTTATTCTGAGTCCAGCTGTCATAGCTATATCTTTTTTATGGCCTTAAGGGTAGTCGTTTCGTGTTTAAACTTTAGGTCATTGGCTTCTAGAGTGACTAAAAACGAATTGAAAAATTCAAAAACTTTAAGCAAAGAAGATAACAAACAGAGCAACACCTAAAAGATACCAAGAATGCAGTGGTAAACCTGACAAATTATCCGCTACTAGAAGAATGAATGGCAATTCTAGCTGAATAACTAAATATTGCTGCCAAATTCTACAGAAAATCAAACCATCTACTAGGAACTTAACTATAAAAAAAAGGTTAAAAACCTTACGAGATAGTGTTCCTAAAACATTTTGAATAATTGATTTGTAAATATGTATTACATACACTATATTTAGCAATTCCAATTAGAACTGTGCCCATCAATCGTCGTTCGTCCGTAATCGTGTGATTTGATGCGTCACTTTAAACAATCTATATCGTTTTGTCTTTGCTTCGTTCAAGACTACTAAAGCTTGTTCGTAATCACCAACCGCAAACGACATTTTAAATAATCAACAACAACGATTTTCAGTACGTGTATCGATCGGAACAGCACACGATGTCATAACCGACAAATTACACTAAAAGTCATTCATCATCAACATCTTGGCAATTATTTTGCCTTGCTAATGTCGTTTCCACACGATTCTACTTAAGTGCATTTATTTTCGACATAATAAAATTTCGCATACTCGTCGAAATCATGGTAAATTTACATTGACGTATTGCTTCGTAGTATAATCATTTTGTTTGATCGCCGCCATTATATAAAGTTAAAAGTTTAAAAAAGAACCTAATGTACATATTTATTTAGAAATTTACATGTAAATATTACCAGTTTATATACCGCTGTCGTCTACCAAGATGTTATAAATTTTTGAAGCTAGCGGGATTTGAACCCTGGCCCGTCGGTGTAGTAAGTCTCAACACACTATATCTTCTTCTTCTTCTTATGAGCCTTTGTTGCGCCCAGAATTAGGCATAGGTCTCCCTCCTATTCTTCCAGCTCTCTCTATTTTGAGCATTATTTATCCATTTCAGCCCTTTTGATGTCGTCGTACCTTTGTGTAATTGTTCTCCCTCTTCCTCGTCTTCCATCCCATGGTCTCCATTTAATGATTTTGTTATTCCACCTGTTATATGTTGTCCTGGCAACATGCCTCGCATATTTTCATTTTAAGCTCGTTACTATTTGTATTATATCGGTGACTTTTGTTTTTTGTCTAACCCACTGATTCCTCTTTTTGTTTCTTAGTGATATGCCCAGATCTCTCCATTGCCCTTTGTGCTACTTGTAATTTTTGTATTATTTTTTGTGTGAGAGTCCATGTCTGCGCCCCGTAGCTCAAGACTAGTAGTATGCATTAAGCAAATATTCTTGTCCTAAGGTATTGTAAATTTTTTTTATCTTTTAGTATATATCCGTACTACCAAACGCCGCGCAGCCTAATCTCCGTTGTCTTTCGATTTCTACAAACAGATACATATAAGAAGAGGAATAAGGCAGAACGCTACAATATCACCCAAACGTTTAACCCTATCACTAAAAGGCATTTTCAAAAAATTAGAATAGACAAATATAGGTACCAACATCAATGCTCAAAGACTTCCACATTTGAGATTCACAGACGAAATCGCCAAGACGAAAGAAAGCTCAAAGAAGATGCTTACAGATCTAGAAAAAAACTCAGCAAAGATTGGATTGTAAAAGAGTCTGGAAAACAAAAAGAACATGTCGAAAACATCCTACCACACAGTAAATAATGATCCAAAGAAAAGAGGAAAACAGTAAGAACTATTCTGCAGTTTCAGAAAGTTGACATTTCCTGTTATCATGTTAGAAAGTTGACGTTCCCGATCAAAACACACGTACCTTACTTTTCGCACATTAATAATAGAGATGTGCGAAAGTAAAAGCAATTTCCGCTTGTTCAAAGTTATTTATAGATATGTAGAAGAAAAAAAATTCTGTGTAATTCGAGCGTAAAGAACAGCTTTAGAAGAATTGTCGAATTTGTTTTCCGCTGAACTTGTTCAACAAAAACAATAATTTGTTTCTTCGAACGCGTATATAAAATTACCAAAGCCATATACTAGTACTTTTGAGAACAAAATTTAAGGTTGTTTCACATAATTCTAAAATTCTTGTTTGAAATCAGGTCAATAATAATGCGATATAAAAAACAAACCGGAAAATTGTTCGTTTGACGATGTTTATATTGCACCTAAAGTTACATAACTACGTTATTTATTACTTCATACACAGAAACAAACAATAAACCACCGAAAAACGGCTGCGGGCAAATTGAAATTTAATCAATCCTTACGGAGCGTAACATCGACAGCTCTTGGGAGGGTATTTATGATCATAAATAACAGAGAATAGCTCGCATGCGGCGTAATAAAACATCCTTGTTGAGGACATTTGTCCTCCTTGCCGCTCGTGCTTTACGTTAGGCGACAAAAACGATGGCAACAAGATTCCGGATCCAATCAGGATTTTGAAAAATTAAAGTCGTATTTTATAGGAAATACTAAAGACGTTAACATGTTTTTCCCCTTTCGGCCTTTCAAATTAACGCTATTATTTTCGAAAAGTATCTAAAACTACGAAAGGAACGCAAATCATGCTCACTTTTCTAATCGTAATTAATAGACAAAATTTTAGAAGACATAAATTCAGCGGGAGAACAACACAATTATTCATTCTGATTTAGTGGATTGTTTAAATCAAGAGGAATTGTATTTTCTACTGTAATGCGTGTTAACCATTTTTTAGAGTACTTTAAATTGTCACCCACAAACAACTTTGGCAAGATGCATAGTTTTTGTTGTATGTTTGTGACAACATAATCTTAAAATATAAAGATAATAATAAATTTATTTTCTAAAAATATTATTGCACAACGACGACATTAATTTCATTTATTACGGATGTTGTGGAAATATTTTTACCTTAAGAAAATCTAGCAAAAAATTATTGAGCTCAGTTACGCTACGAAAAAACAAAAGTTAAGAAATTCACTCCGTCAAGCATGTGAAAAACGTTCGTTCTTTCATAATAAACATAAAAACTTAATCGAAAACATATAAATTAATTTTAAAATACGTATATTGTGGAAACTCGCTCGTAAAGCTCATTTCCATACAAGGTTTTTTTTAAGTTTCTGCCGTTAAGGTTTTTTTCGTTTTATTAAAGAACTTCGTACTTCATACAATATTATATTATCCAGAATTTATATACAAGTAGAAAGAATGGGGTATTACTCGCAACTGTGCTTTTAGTGTTTCTATATGAGTTTGAGTTAAACCGTTTAAGCTCAATTACGAGACACTGTTTAAAGTTTCATCCCTTTTAACAACTAAAACGATAACGGTAATTACAAAACATCGACCGTAAGTTTATTCTTCAATGGAAAACGAGAAAATTAGAGTATCGTTGTGACGTTTATACATAAACAAAACTTCGAAAGGCGCTTTACTTGTTTTAATTTCATCTGGTGGTTATACTTTACGCACGTTTCGCTAAAACTCGACGACAACAACGCACGTTTTGTAACAAGTTTGGTATTTTAAACTGTTTTACACTCGTGTCACGTTTGACATCGGGTTATTTAGACCCGGTTTAGTTGCTCTACTACCCGGAATCGAGACAATCTCGGTTTTGCCATTCAAACTTGCAAGGATCTCTCATACACAGTTGTATCCGTAATTGCAGCGTTTATAAACACTGCCAACAAATCGCAAACTTGCAATTATGTTTGTTGTTGAACTGTTGCAATTTAATCACGCCTTTAGAGCGCGATTTTGTTTCTTTTTCAACTAAATAAAATCTAGCTAGAAGAAAAACCGTGTTAAACAAAATAAGTAAAAAGGCAAGCTTTGAAATATTTACTTTGCCAATACTAAAAACATCGTTAAGAAATTTGCTGCCTAAATCCTAAGTCATCGAATGAAACTGCGATAAAGTCGAAAACTAAATCGTTACAAAAACATTAATGAAAAAAGATAAATAATGAAATAAAAAACACATGTTATCTAGTTAGCCACTCAATAAATCTAAACTTTCCTTCGTCTAGTTTTTATTGGATTAGTAACAATTATATATACTAATAAAACAATATAGCTGATGAAACTATTTATTTTTTTACACAGTTCAGACGCCTACAAAATTGCTTTAATTACGTAAGTTTTATGCTCGCATAATGTATAACCAAATACGAAACTGTGCGTTAGTAAAAAATTGTTAATCATCCTGTATTTTATCAAAACTTTTCAGAAGAAAACTTTCATGTACGGTATTATCCGTGTAAAATACTAATTACGTAATTTTTTAAACAAACGCGTTCATTAATCTAAATTTAACGTAAAATTTAAATTAATGACGTTTTAAAATAAATTCAGCAATTATTTAGTTCGTAGCAAATCTGTAACGAAAATTTGTTAAATACATACAATTTTTTTGAAATTAATGGCAAAATCAATTTTGAATTAATTAAATTAAAAAAATCACTTGTTTTAATTACCTTCTTTTATATTCTACATTTAATTAGGAAATTCTAAATTAGATAAAAAAAAACTTTTTAAATAATACTTGTAGTAAATTCCGTGTCAACTTGAACTTAAACATAAACAAACTTTTTTGTGCAATGTTTTACAAGGCGATTCTAAAAATAAATCTAAATCGAAAATTTTCGTGATTATTTAAGAGTTAATCAAAATTAAAAATCGATTACTCAAACCAACTTTATAAAGATTTCATAAAATGAACTAAAAAACAAAATTTGCTTGTTTGTGTGATCAACTGCAGATTCAACACTGATAGTCTTTACCAAGAATTTATTTCAGTTATAACCAAAATATTGAAATACACATTGAAAGTGTGCCAATATAGAATAAAAAATGTTAACACCTATGAAAAGAACTGTTATAAACATTTATAATTTGTACTTGCTTTAGTACGTTTACTTTCTAAACCTTTTCTTAAATATTTTTTATATCATCAACTAGTATTTATATTAGTTACTTTTCACTGAACTTATGCTAATCATTACATTACTTGAATGGAAATAACAAATGAGTTTAAATACCAAACTAAAAAGTGCAAACATATGTTACGTGTCTTTATTAATAAATTTTCACATTTTGTACTTTGACTAATCGTAAGATCTTTCCTTTTATTTAATTTCACGTCGTCGTTTTACTATTGCGCTTGTAGCGATTGGAATAGGTTTCAAATGAAAATTCTTTTACTGAAGGATTTAGATCGCTCACAGGTATGGCGACCGCCGCCATTTTTTTGTTAATAACTTTAAATAATTTCCGCAAGTGATAGAGCCTCGAAGCCTTTCCTCCAACCAAAATTATGGTAAGTGCAACCATTATCCCATTGTAATAATAATATTTAAAACATTTTGGACCAATTAAACTCCGGCGCAATCAAAATTGGGTTGGAATTTTATTACGCAAATTTTCTCGCAACTTAATTGCTGGCGACTAACTCGGTTGTATCAGCAAGAGGATCGCAAGTCTCGGTGTGCTAATCCTGCACTAAATAAAAACCTGGTTTAAGTCTGTCGATCACTAAAAGAAACAAATTGACAAAACGCAACTTTTAACAACAATGTATTTGTTTCAAGAAGAGAGAATAGTCGTTCAACTCAACAGAGAAAAAAAAAGATCAATAACAATTATAGATTTGTCGACTAATATAGTAAAATCACAGTTCTTAATATCGATGTTTCGTTCTAGCAACCCACCATAGAACCAATTATATTCAATTGGGTCAACGAAAAAATCGGCTTCGATAAGCTGCCGTTAATTTTTATGTTTCTTTTTTATGTTAATATTATTTGCATTAGTTCTGCAACTGTGTTACTTGTTTATCTGTATTTCTTGGTATGAAGCCTTCTGCTTCGTTAATTATATTAAGCCTTCAGCTTATTTTAGTGTATTTACGATCATTATTAACATTTTACTTTCAGTCAAGAATAATTATTCGGTCATGAGCTTATATCGAATTGGAGCATTACTGTTTACGTTCATCACTTAAACCTTAGTAATTGTTCGTATTAAAGACCGGTGGGTAGCTATTTTAAATCCTCGAAAATGTCGGTAGTATATGGCCAAAGGAGCATTAATTGCTACATTAAGAAACGCAAAATCCAGGAGTACGTCTTACGTTACTTTTATAATATTTTGATCAATCACGTCTCGTTTTCAAGAATTTAAATGCACGTAATTATTGCGACTGTTTGTATTTGTTAATGTTTGATCAATTTTATCTACAATTTACTAAAATTTATCTATTGTAAAATATACAGCGTGTTTCTGATATACAACTACAAACTCAAGGAGCAGTTTCCTTATGGCGTTATATATTTTTTTTTCCTTTGATAATTAGGTCTAAAGTAACACATTTTTGAGAGATAACTTATCAAGGACAGTGTTTATAAATATAGAGTGATAGCCATACATAAACTACTTAAAAGTTGTTTTTCTTAAATATCGTTGTGTAAATAGTTTTAAATAAATTTAGTTGTAAAATTCGTTACATTGGTATCAGGTGTAGAACAATCTTACGCTCGGTAATTTGATAAATAAACAAACGATTAGTTCGCGATTCATGCGTGTGAATTATAATTGTTTCAGTTCATTAAACTTTATTTTTATCAGTGCATATAATTTTGGCGTTTAATAATAAAGAATAGTTCTTAATTAAAATAAAATTAATCAGTGAAGGTACAATGACGACAAAGAAACTTTGTGATTTAAAAATCGCGAATTTAAAAAGAGAACTAGAAAAACGTTATCTAAAAATAAGTGGTACTAAATTGTGTTACAACATCTATCAGAGATTCTTACCTCAAAGTGTCAAAACCTCAGCCAAGACCAGCTGGCTAAAATTAAAGCGTTAATTCAAAAGGGCGGTTCCAAAAAAAAAAGAACTGACATAGTAAATCACAAAGTTAATACCAGAGACTCTCGGTCAATATGACAACATCGACGCCGACTTCTTTTGGCAAAACAAAAGGAAACCAAACAAATAATTACGGATATGGAAAGAGAAGGTGTGATTGAACCTTCCAATAGTCCACGGGCGGGACTAATAAAAAAGAAAGATGTATCAACAAGGTTTCACAATACTTTAGACACCCTGTTAGGATCCTTGTGATTTTCCACGTTAGATTTAAAGAGTGGTTACTGGCAAGTTGAATTAAAACCCAATAATTGTGAAAAGATCGCGTTTATGAATGAAATTGGGTTATAGCAGTTCACTGTTATGCTTCGAACTGTGTAACGCTCCTGCAACGTTCGAGCGCTTGATGGGTAGCATTTTGCGAGGACTAATTTAAAAGACGTCACGGGTTTATCTAGACGACTTAATTGTGGCTGGAAGGTCGTTTGAAGAACATTTGAACAACCTGAAGATACGTGGAACAAATCTAAATATGAACCCAAAGAAGTGGCATCTTTTTAAAAAAAGAAGTGCAATACTTCGGTCGCATTGTATCTAGAGATAGAGTAAAAGCTGACCCAGACAAAGTTCGAGCAGTGCAATCATGACCAAGACCAATTATTATGCATAAATTTGGCAGTTTTCTTGGGTTGTGCATCTATTATAGACGATTTGAAAAAAATGGCTAAAACAAACGCAGAATTTAGATAGAATGAAGACTGCAAAAACGCTTTTCTTCAACTAAAACAAGCCTTAGTCACTTCGCCATTTTTAAGTTATCCAAGAGAAGATAGAAAACTTGTCCTCACAGGTGCAAGATGGACTAGAAAAAGTCATCTCGTATTTTAGCAAGGTTCTGTCCAGTCCAAAAAAGAATTACTGCGTGACTGGGAGAAATCTGTTAGCAGTCATGAAGTTCATATAACACTTGCACAAATATTTGTATGAACAAAAATTTTTACCAAGAACGGACAAAACCGCTATAAAATAGTTATTTCAGTTTCGTAATCCTGAAGGAAAAGTGGCATGATGCACTGAGAGATTGCAAGAATATGACCATTACACAGATCACCGTCCGAAAGCAGCCACCGGAATGCTGATCCCTTATCCGGACGACCGTGTCCGGCAGACTGCAAGAAAGTTTTTTAAGCAGAAACATCACAACAAGCTAATCACAGAAAGTCTCCTTTAGAGTGGAAGACGATCTTCTTAAGCAATTCCTAGTGAGTGTCGAGAACACTGAAAACAAACTGAAGTTGGTAGTTCCAAAAAGCCGAGGGTCAGAAGTGTTGCAGCAGTTGCACAATAGTAACTCAGAAGGACATTTTGACGTAAAAAAACGAAAAAGATTCTTCTGGGTAAACTGCAAAGAGGACGTCATGGAATAGTGCCGTAAGTGCACGGTCTGCGCATCAATAAATGGTACAGGAAAAAAACGCAAAGCACCAACAAAACAATATAACTTGGAAAACACTTTCGAGAAAGTAAAGATTGACATCGCAACACCGTTCCCAGAATCTGATTTGGGACACAAATACATCTTGGTGGCGATAATTATTTTACAAAATAAACGGAAGAGATTACGTCATTGCACATTGCGTGAGCAAAGATCTTGAGATGTCCAGAAGGGTTGCAGTAGTATTTAAAAAGTTTAAACGGCTAGATAAACTACGAAGAGAAATTTTCCATCTGGTCACTGACAAGTAATCACGTGTAAAGCAGTTATAAGAAAATGTGTGGCGAACATTATCGAATCTCTAGAGAGAAATCGAGTTCCACAGCATTTAGAAATTGGCAGTACCCAAGCTTAGTTGCAACTAGATCGGAGGACAGTTCAAAATATGACGACCTGTCTTCCGTAGAACAAACGTTCAAGTGTTGATCTGTAGTTACCATCCATCAGGTCAGATAAAATCTAAGACAAAACTGTATAAAAAGAGAGCAGTACAGCGTTTCCGAAATATTTAGAAACTTCGGTACGATGGTCGAAAAAAATAGAATGTCTGAATCGTGATAAGTGGAAATATAAAAAAGTTTCCAAAAGAACGTATTCTAGTCAGAAGTGTAAAATAAAAAAAATGTCGGTCGGTCTAAATAAATAAGTTAACGCGCGTTCCAGTGAAAATAAATACCAGTTTAAAAAGTCCAAAGTGCGACTTATCTGAGAACAGTTTTTCTAAATAACGGGTGATAGTCATATATAAATTATTTGTCAGTTGTTTTTTGTAAATACCTTCACATTTTACTTGTTAGTTTATTAAAAATTTAGTTTATTAAAAATTAATTTATAATAATCCTGTCTAAATTACGTGTAAATAATTAGTTTTAAATAAATTTAGGTTTAAAATTTGTTGCAGTATCAGAAGCAAACAAATGACTGAAAAATGAAAATATGTAAGTAAATACTAAAGATAAAAAAGCTGAAAATCAATTATGAACAAGAGTACATCTCTTGGGAAAGAAAGACAAAGCCGAAGAATTACTACCTGCTTGTGGAGAAAACGATACGTTTAAACGTTTCGTTATAATAAATGAAGCTGAAGTCTACAAAAGCATTATTTCATCCGATACATAAAAAAAATCGGAATAAATGCGATAAACTTTATAAAAAAACATGTTATGATATATAAATTATTTTTTAAAGCAGCACTCAGTATGCGCTATTCACACTGCATTAAAGAAAAAAATTGTTTTACAGCGCTATAGCTATTTACAGTTAAGAAAAATGAATATGGTTTTCTTTCTCATGAGAAAAAGAAAAAAACTTTTAAATAGAGTTAATAAAATAAATGATGCCAAGACATTGATCACATAAACAGTTTCTCGAGAACCGAAGAGCAACAACAAACAAAGGGTATTTGGAAGGATCTCTTAATATAAGCATCTTGTAGATCAATGTTCTGAACTTTATGTTAAACAACATTATTACCAAGACGTTTTCAAAATCAAATTTAACTTAGACTTGTTTAGGCCAAAAAATATGCTACTAATATGCTACGAACAAATTGAGAGGGCACACCTCCCGAAATATATACACTAACGTCGGAAAACTAAGCGCACTTGAGTTTTTTTCTTAAAATATCGTATAAAATTGAAGCATTTATTTGTGATAACGCATTTAGCAATTTTAGGGTTTGATGTGCCATTAGCTAATCGCGGAATTAGCGGATTAGCTAAACACGGAACACTAAATTGTGAGTCTCTTGAATCTTATATAAAATTTATTTTTGTCTACATTATCGATTGTTTCCAGGAACTACTGTACGTACATATTATGTTTGTTGTCACAATTAAGTATAGAACTTTTTTGCATGTAATAAATTAAGTGGTGCGCACTGTTTCGCTTAAACACGTAATATTTGACGTTTGTGTTGTATTCACCAACGAGAATTCTTAGTTTGAATGTAAAGTCACGCCAAGATATTTGTTTATATGTATGAAGTGTTGCCTAATCTAATGGGCCTTTATCATTATTACTAACTGTGATATGAATTGACGAATCCTTAATTGCTATTTATCTGCTATAGTTCTATCTCGTTTTTACTCTCTTGTTGCAATAAATACATATATTCGTTGTTATAAATATAAATTATGTTTTGCAACTTGTTTCCTATTAGTGTTCGACAGATGTAAACGGGATCTGTAGTTAATATTAAGATCCGTTTGACGTTCTGTTAATTATTTTATGATTAGCACACCGAGTGCAATCCATATTCCTCTTACCGCAGTGTTCTGAGTGGCCAACTTAATAATAAATTTACGTAACAACTTCGCCGTTTTAAAAACATCATTTTCCTACATGTGCGACAAGAAGGATGCATAGAGAAGAAACGTGCACCATACTCAGTGGCTGAGACCAAAAAAAAGTAAGTACAGTAATAGATAAACATTTTTTTTAATCAAGATCGACATTTAAACTATGTAGATAAAGTTGATTTTTCTAGGCAAAGATTAAGTGAATTTCATTCTTCTTCTATGATATCAATAATTTTTTTTATAAAATAAACCTGCCAATTTTTTTTAAGTTTCTGAGCAACCGCCTTAAGTTTTTAGCATTGGAAAAGTGCAAATTTTAAAATCAATTTATTTCAGAACTCTGGTTTTGCTCTATCGTTACTACGATGCGACTCTATGCATACAAAAATGCGACTGAAGTAAAATGTCAACATTTGGAGACCATCATAATGAATAATGTCTTGTTACGCTGTGTAACAAATAAAACAAAAATATTCGTACAAAATTATATAGATAAAAATCGCAAACATCTTATCTAACAATAATTACTAAATGTGAAAATGACATTTCGATCACAAAGCAGAAAACGCAAGCCACAACCATCACCATTTTACACCGGAAACCAAGCACCGGAATATAATTTCATTAAAACTTTCATCAAACTCTGCTGCGAGTAAATAAAGAAAGATTAAGTTTTTAAGAAGTATCAAAAGATAACGAAGTAATTGAAAACTGAAGACGTACGAAAGAATTCTACCGTATTGAACTTACCCAGCTGTATTCACAATTTTATGAATATTAAATTTCGACAAACCTGATAACCCTTCAACCGTGACCAAAATCTTTCCACAAAAATTAAATTTGCAGATCATAATGTTTATCTTTTTACTTGCGCGATAATATTTTTAAAATTAATAAAATAAAACCAACAATTTATAACAGTTCCAGTTAAGACCATGCAACACAAATCGTTTTTAAAGATTTATCTAAAGTTTAGTAGAAACACAAATGTAACTGCTTTAATAAACTACTAAAATAACATTGTGAGAATATTTACAATATAATAACAACACCGAGAAATTTATGATAAAATAAATAAAGAGAAACACAGTCCAGCTTTATAGCTGAGAATGTATTGTGCGTTTAACAATAAAGCTTCCTAGCCAGATTTTTATAGCATCTTCATTATTAACAACTAGGTAATTAAAACGCGTTTTTTTCAAGCAATTATGAACCATTAAAGAACGTATAGATCAATTTAAAATGTTCTGCACCTGCTCGCAGTAGACCCTTTTTTTAATAGATACGCGCAATAAATGTCTTTTATTAACTTTTATTATTAGGTTAAACCCGGAAATTACAACAAAAAACAGCATGCTAAATATATCACGGCTAGTTAGTATAAATTTATGCATACTTTAAGCCCCAAATGGATAAATTTAACTCATTACCCTTGATAGTATGTGAACTCGAAACAACCTCATTCACCAATTTGCTTTGGAAGCTTTTAAGTTGTGTGTAATCTAATTAGTATTTTGTTTTTGAACCTGAAACGCTTACACGCTGGACTGTTGTTCTTTTTTCGTTTATTGTTAACAACCATAAAACAAACAATAATTGATGCTTTAATAAATTGTGCGTTTGTACGACAACTCCAAAATGTAAAGAGTAACACCAAGTGAAAACTTACCAAAGTAAATTCGTTCTTGAAATAAGAAATAACAAAACTAGATTGAATTCACTGGTAATGAGTTCCCACTTGAAAATATACAAACATTGCAAGGTATAAAATGCAACCGACCGAATGCTCAAACTGAGTGACATTTGATGTTGCATTAGCATTAATTGCCGGAAATGGAAAATTCTCCTCCGATTGCTTTTGCACATTTTCTGTTTGTGCAAAGAGCGTCAACTTAACAAATTGTTTATTTAAAAATCGATATAAGCATTAAGCCGTCAACTTTAAAAGTTCATGTACGAACCCCCATCGCTAATAAGTTTACCTACCGTCAACATATCCTCTCAAGTAACCGTAAAAGTGACTTTAAATATTAATTATTATCGATTCTTAAAGAGAAACAAGCGTTCCTCGCACGATGCATCATTGATTAACGTTGAGCAATTAGCGTTTAAAAACTTACCACTAATGACTAATTAACAAAGACATGGCCATACCTGAAAGAAAAAAACAAATCACGTAAGTACATTATCAACAACACACAAAAAAACTTATTTTACAGTTGACCTTTTACGTGCATAAAAATTGATTAAAGATATTCTGGAATTCTACGTAAAAGGCCAATGAAACCTTTATATAAACGTAATAGAATCTTTCTGTGAAATTGAATGCAGTAATAATTGATAGATTTGTGAGTGGCGCCTAGAAGCTTTAAGAATATGAAATTAAATTGCAAAATTAAAAAAAAACACGCCGAGCTTATTTTGCAGAAAAATAACTTCTTTAGAAATGAATGAAATAGGTAAACACGCTTTGATGTTCTGAATTTTTTTATAGAACAGAACAAAAATATTTAGTTATTCACATATTTATCCAGAAACATATGTGAACTTGAACTCTATTGTACTAACATAAAGGAAAATATAAACAAATGGTGAAACCGTGCCAAAACTATACAATTGACTGCCAGACTTTGTCGGTAGAATTTAACTAATATGTTAGTGTAATAAATATAGTTGTACTTCTTTAAATTAAAAACGAAATAAATTTTCTTTTGAGATATATTATCAGTTTTATGCTAGCTGTTTTTCCAGAATATTTAAATACGAGTATGAATGTAAGTGCTTAATTTAAATTACTTATAAAAATAAAGCTTAAAACCACCAAAATTTTTTAGAACAAAAATTTCTTATAAAAACAATTTACACTACACTGCAAGTAATTATAATAGAAGATAATATTGCTTAATTTTTTTGTAATTATTTTTATTTTTGAAGATTCTGCGTCCATAATGTTTCAAAATATAAAGATTTTCGCGTTCTATATCAACAAATTTTTCAAAATTCACTCTAAAAACTTAAGTTCAGTGTAGATATAAATCTTTTGGTTTACAAAATTAAAATGTTTTTCAGATGTGTTTGCTTTAATACAGCTATCTATATACATATTATTTTTGAGTGACTGTCCTAACTGGATCAAAATTTAAAAAAAATTAAACCAGTGTATAATACGACGCAGTCGAAAACGCTACAACACAGTGAATTTTGCTTGAAAACAAGAACTAATGCACGATAAATCTATAAGTTTGTAATTAAAAAAATAATAATAAATAACCTTACCAAGTAAGGTCATTAAAAAGCACATTTTTTTAACATTAAAAACTTTATGATTTTCTTTCTCAGACAACAGTAAAAATGTTTTATTAATTTGCATCTTTGTTAAAAGTCCCAGTAATTCAAATTTGAGTTTTGTTGCATTGAGTTTCTTATAATCTGCAAACAAATATTAAAGATTTTCAGGTTTTGAATCGTATTGACACTTTTTACAAAATTTACAACATTTACAAAATTGCAAAATTAATTAAGTTTGATGTTTCGACAGTCAAAAAGATAGCAACTTTTTCAGAAAACTGAAACTAAGGACATCGAATCCTGGGAAACATTTACATTGAGCTGTTCCGGGTCATCCCAAAACACGTCTTTCCATATTGATGCTAGATCGATGCTATTATCACTATTAAAGTTAGACAGTTAAATATTTATGGCAATGATTTTGTATAATTGTGGAAACTGTATTAGAGTATTCCAGTAATGAAGACTCCAAATAGGACGAAACAGCTGTCCACTGATCTCTAATGATGATTTTTCTGGAGTTATATAAACACTTGCGCTTGCATAGTGCATCTAGAAGTATTATGCCGCGTATTATTCAAATACATTTTTTGACATTTGCGGTTCTAATATACAGTGTGTCCGTAAAGTATGTAATATATTATACAGGTCGATAAATATGCACTTTACACGAAAAAGTTGTAAAAAAAAGTTGTTTATCACTTAGTTATCTACCACCTGGGAGATATCAATTTAAATTTTTGTTGTAAACAAAATCGCAACGAATAACACTTACATTTTTTTAAATGGCAAGGCACGTCTTTATTATATTCATTTGATAGAGTCTTTTTTTCTCTTTTCAACCATATGAAACTTGAATAAATTTACATCAAAAAATTTTCAAGAAAAACAAGGACATGTCTAACAAATTTATTTTACTGAGCAGTATTAATCAGGTACGTAATATGTAGCATTGAAACAATTGAATGTACTTTAGAACACTGTCACACTTTGCTATTTGTTAGTGCTTGAAATATGGCTCAATTATCTGAGAAACATAAAATTGAAATTTTAATGATTATAGGATATGGAGATAGAAGAAGAACCCAAGACGAAGTATGTAATTTATTTAATAACTTGCATCCAGAATTAAACATTTCGCAGTCCACGGTAAGCAAAATTTGGCGGAAATTTCAAGAGACAGGTTCGGTGAAAGATGCGAGTAGAACTGGTAGACCTTTGTCATTAAGTAATGTGAAACGAGAAAATGTGTTCTTGTCTGTTGAGGAAAATCCACAAATTTCTGTTCGGCAAATTGCTAGAAACCATAATTTGAATAAATCGGCTGTACATGACGTTTTAAAAAAAGAAAAATTTCATCCTTATAAAGCTTGTGTAGTTCAATAATTATTTGAAGACGATTTGGACAAAAGGCTGGAGTTTTGTGAAACAATAACAAACAAACTTGAACGAGATGCACATTTTCATAAAAATATCCTTTTTACTGATGAGGCCACGTTTTGTTTAAACGGCACAATTAACAAACAAAACACACGTTACTGGTCTTCACAAAATCCTCACTGGTATCTAGAAGGACACACCTAATACCAGCAGAAAGTCAACGTCTGGGTAGGAATGATTGGAAGTCAAATTTTGGGGTCATATTTTTTTGAAGGTAGTTTAACGGCGAATATTTATCTCGATTTCTTAAGATTTGAGTTACTTCCTGCTTTGACCGAGTTATTTCCACATGAAGTAGATCCAGATATACCTCATAACAGAATATGGCTTCAACAAGACGGGACACCTCCACATTTTGGAATTAATGTCCGCCACTTTCTTCAAAATACATGGATAGGCAGAAGAGGTACGATAGAATGACCTGCTCGCTCGCCGGATTTAAGCCCACTAGATTTTTTTCTTTGGGGCTATATTAAAAGCAAAATTTATGTAAATAGACTTGATAATGTTGAAGATTTGAAAAATCGCATTAGAGTTGAGATAAGAGCTATAACTCGAGATATGATTTCAAAAGCAATCGATGGTTTTAAAAATCGAATTTACCACTGTCAAATTATGAATGGTTTACATTTTGAACATTTATTGTAAGTTTAGTTTAAATACATTTTTTTGTTATAACAATGTTATGTAAAGATATTTAAAGTTTAATATTTGCTATTGTGATAGTGCATTCAATTGTTTCAATACTACATATTACGTACCTGACTAATACTGCTCAGTAAAATAAATTTGTTAGACATGTCCTTGTTTTTCTTGAAAATTTTTTGATGTAAAGGTATTCAAGTTTCATATGGTTGAAAAGAGAAAAAAAGACTCTATCAAATGAGTATAATAAAGACGTGCCTTGCCATTTAAAAAAATGTAAGTGTTATTCGTTGCGATTTTGTTTACAGCAAAAATTTAAATTGATATCTCCCAGGTGGTAGATAACTAAGTGATAAACAACTTTTATTTACAACTTTTTCGTGTAAAGTGCATATTTATCGACCTGTATAATATATTCCATACTTTTCGGACACACTGTATACTATCTAACTAACAACTTCATAGCTTCCAACATGTAGATTAAATCATACGTAGCTGCGTTTTACGAGATGGCGTTTGACCTCAGATTTACGTTATTATATTTCCTGATTTTTATGGCTTCTCTATACAATATAGACTCAAAGTTACAAAATGTGACTAGAATCGATGACTGCTCAAATTTTATAGTGTTGCGTGTTGTGTCACCTCGTGTCCGCCTTGTGTTCTCCTATCCTGGTAGCAATGTTGCGCCCTGTTTGTACCACATATGCCAGTGCAGTTGTCTCTTTTGATTTTGAAAAAGTTTGTCTATGTGTGCTTTCTATACCCATTTCTTTACAGCATCAGTTAAATGGCTAAGCTCAGTTTATAGACAGTTGAGTTTGCTGATAGTCTTGCCAACTGCCTATTTCTAAACAAGGTGATGGTGCAATTTGGCATTGAGGTATTTTTCGGTTGGTTTTCTGTATGTCTGGTGTCCCAAAGTGTTATCTATCTTCTAAATGACTAGCATATTCAAGAACTATATTTGTATCGATCTCCGTGGTAAATTTGATGTTTGGTTCTAAATGATTGATATGAGTTGTTAAGGGTGTCTACTCTGTGAGACCATGTTATGAAAGTATCATCCACGTATCATAACCAATACTTTGGTTTAAGAAGTGCATTTTCCAATACTGTTTCTTCAAAGTCTTTCATGACTAGAATAGCGATGACCAGAGAAAGTGGCGATTCCATGGCCGCACGTTCAGTTCGTTTCTATATACTGTTGTTGTACAAAAAAATATGGATTTTAAACACAATTAAATTAGCCTATTAAGCTATTTATCCAAATTTTTGCAATTTGATCATAATAACGTTCAATGTTGTTTGTATTAAGATTTTTGTGAAGAGATAGATCACTTTAAAATGCAAATCGGTATCAAATTAGAGTGAAGAAAATGATATCAACAACAATTACATTTAAACTTAAATAAAAACGCATTTTAATAAACCAAATTTGTTAAACAAGATTAGAAAAATACATAAAAGACACCGTAGAAGAAAGTAGAAGCAACGTAGTAGAAATTGTAAGAAAATGAATGTCAGTGTAACTAGAAAAGCATTAAGCTTTAATGGTTAAAACTTGTGTCATGTTTTTTTACCGGGCATCTACAAGTTAAACTATTAGAAAAGTAGATCACACATTCTTTCCGGACACATTAATCACGTAATGATTGAAAGGGCAAAAAAAGTCATTTTAATACTCATCCTTTACGAAACTAGTAAAACTTTGTTAGTCTTCATTCCATTCATATTGGCAACTTTTTATCATTAAATATCTTGCTTCTTGCAGCAAAATCTACAAAAGGATTTAAGAAGTCGGCATAATAGTAGACCCCTTGATAAATTAGAAAGTTTAGCACAATACGAATTCTACCTAAAGTATTGAGACGGATAAAAGATCATTCAAGATAATTCGAGGTGACTACCAGAAAGAACAGAATGTTTTCGAAAAAGATAAAGTAAAAATATAAAAGGTGTCCGAAGGAATTTTAATTTAATCTAATCAGAAGTAATAAGAAACAGTATGTCGATCTAAATAAATAAGTTAAAGCGCATGCCAGTGAAAATAAATACCAGTGTGCAACTTATCTGCGGATAGTGTTTGTAAATATTGAGTGATAGTCATATTATATGTTAAAGATTAGTTCATCATAATCCTATCTAAATTATGTGTAAATAGTTAGTTTAAATAAACTAGTTACAGTATTATAACCACTACAATCTTAAGTTTAAATGATCACAGGTTGATGTTTACTCGTAGTGTGAGAGACTTAGAGCTAGGCTTAAAGATAATAACCTTAACGACAATTTTATAATAATGAAAAAAGTATGGTTTATATAATAAACGACCAAAAGTAATGAGCCTATCTCTGCACCAAGTATTTTGCCTCTCTCATAATCTGTTATGAGTTTATTTTTGGCAATTTCTTTGAAATCGGTTGTGATCTATTTAGTAAATCATCATATACGCAATTCCAGAGAGTTCGTCCAAAGATCAAACCCTGTGGGACACCAGGCGTGGTTTTTTTATTTTCTTCTACCAATAGCATAGTGTAATCAAAATTTCTGGTTTGGATATTTCCTAAAATGCTATTTCAAAATAGTAAACTAAATGCATTTTTATGTCTATCACATAGTGCTTTCCCATCTTTTCTCGGTTAATTCTAGATTAACCCAATCTCACATAAATGTACTTTTACTTTTCTGAAATCCGAATTGTCATTAGGAGTGAGTTATCTTCTCCTCAAATTGCTTAGCCGAAATATGGTCACATATTTCTGCGTAGCTATTCAGTAGACATTTAGGCGTGTAATAGTTCAGTCCACTACCGTCTGTTCTTGTTTTTTTAAGAACTAATTTAACTACTTCCGATGTATCCGAAAAGATACCGTCGGTCCAATGATTCTTTGTCAGTTCAAAGATATCGCTTATTGAGAGAATCCCGTCGATGTCTAGGAATTCTTTATTCCTTAATTTGCTTACTACTTCCAAAACTTCTTTATTCAAAATTCGATCGTTATTGGAAGCAAGCTCACTTTGTTCTAAAAACTAGGTAATTACATTATTGCTTTGCGGGAACAATTTTTTAACTAGATATTTCGGGTTTTCATTTCTGATTTTTAAATATAGAATCTTTAATTAATAATGTTAAAAATATTTTGGCGTGGTTTTCGTGCTGTAGGAATTTTGCCCTATGATACATCATTTTTCATAGAGGAATTCGATAAAAGCATTTTCCGCTTGGTGGGTTAAGGAAGTTGCACGTGTGTGCTAGTGTCAAGCCCGCGGGTTTCTACATTTTAAGTATCTTAAATCATCTACGCCGATTTTGAATAAATAAATTGCTGTTTCGGATGTGGTTGTTGTGACAAATTCGCTAAGATAAGGATGCATTTTCATTTTAAAACGCAATTTTGATTTTTCTGTGTTATCATTAGCAACTTTGGGATACCTGCACATGTTATTTCATCCTGCAAAACTCCTATGAATAATTAAAAAAACACGCATCGATTATTGAAAATTGCTTCGAAAAAGTATTCTGAGAACATATGTTACGGTTAACGGTGTATATATGAAACAATTTCATTTTCAACAATTTTAGAAAATTTGTGCTGGATGTGCTATTAGCTAATTGCATATTCAAGAACGCAAAATTGTAAGTACTTTGTTTCATGAATATTTTTTTTTACTTTTGTCGCATGCACGCACGACTGAATGTACATATTACGTTTGTTGTCATAACTAAGTATAAAGCTTTTTTTGCATGTAATAAGTTAAACGTTGTTTCGCTTAAGCTTGTGATATTTGAGATTTGTGTTGTATTCACTAACGTTGACTTCTCTTGAAAGTAATGTTAAGCCCATGGATTTCGTTATATGTACGAAATGTTGCCTAATCTAAAAAGCATCATTATTATTAACTGTGATATTTATTGACGAACTCTTAATTGCTATTTATCTACTATAGTTCTACATCTTTCTCTTCGTTAAAATAAATATATTCGTTGTTATAATTGTGTTTGGAATTTGTTTAGCTTCAGTGGGATCTGTAGTGAATATTTCTACAGTTTAGGCGCTCTTTTAATTATTTTATAATTAGCGCATCGAGTACCACCCACGACCCTCTCCAAAATATTTACGTAACAAATTTCTTTATTACTAATTGGTAGAGTATGCCCCACAGATTTCTTTCGATTGCTTTTCACAATTTTCCCTTTTTCATTTTCTGGTGTATGTTTCAGGTTTTTTTTCGTCTTTGTAAGGGATTGTCGTTCTTTGTTGACTTTCTGAGCTGCTTGCACGTAATCAATTGATTTTTAATGTCACTTGTACTTTTTTTTCATAAAAATGTCGCACGCATATATGGTGGATTACTTCTAATTGTGATATTTGCACAAGCAGTGTCCTTTTAAATTTATCTTCTTTTAGGCAATTTAAATCATGATATTTTAGCTTTTGTTATGTGCGTAAAGACTCATCTTCTACGTTTTATTAAAATATGAACGTGATCAATGCAGGTATCAAGGTACTTTTTCGCTGTCGTGATATCTATTACACAGCCCAACAAAATAAAATTTTTGTCTTGGTGCTGGAAAAGTAAGAACTGATTTTGAATATTTGTGATGTGCTGATTCCAAAAATACCTGGCTTTTTTTCGTAGCAGCTCCAGTTTTTGAGATATGGGCTAATTGGTATTAGTTCTGATAAAACGCAAAAATATTGAAATAGTGATATCTTTAGAGGCCAAAAGTGAAATTTCCTACATAAATAATTAAAATCTAATGAGCTAGTTTGAGTTGCTTGGTATTATTCATTACTGTAAAACCCGACATTCCTATACCCCTATCAAAAACTAATTAATTCGTCGTATTACCTCGCAAATATCTCTGCTTTACGAGGTACAGTTTATATAAAGAAATTAGAATCTAATTAGCCAGTTTGAGTTATTTGGTATTTATTTATTTGTGAAAAACCAAACATTCTTATAATTACATTCATCAAAACCTAATTAACACACAGCTATATTAACTCGTATCTTTGCTTTACGAAGTACATTTACCTATTTAGTTTATGTAGCTAAAGTTGTGGTATCATTTGGTGTTGTTCAGTGATAAAACATACATTTCATTAAAACTATGGCATTCAGAAGCAAACGTAGTTGTGTGAATCATCCAGACGTATGTGGCTATGTATGTGGCGAGTACACTTTGAAAGAAAGCAGAAAGCCTATTTCTGATTGTGTAAGAAGAAGTTATCTAGCCTATTTTGGCGTTCACTTGGGTGACTAGGATAAATCTTGGGCTCCACATTTCGTATGTAAAACATGTATTGAACATCTGCGTCAGTGGACAGTTGGAAAAAGAAAGTGTCTAAAGTTTGAAGTACCAATGGTTTGGAGAGAACCAAGAAACCATCACGATGACTGCTATTTTTGTCTCGTGAATATCAAAGGAATCAATCGGAACAATAGACAGAAATGGCCATATCCTGATCTAGTTTCAGCAAAGAGGCCTGTACTGCATAGTGAAGAAATACCCATTCCATCATTCAGCAGTCTGCCTTCGCTCCCGGAAGATGATGCAGAACTACCCACGTTTGATAAAATTCAGTGTATGGAATCAGAAAACGACAGTGATTTTGAAGCAGATTTATCAAGTCCGCAACGTTTCAATCAACAAGAACTGAACGATCTCATTAGAGACCTGAATCTTGCAAAGGAATCTTTTGAATTACTCGCTTCCAGATTAAATGAGAAGAATCTTCTGCAGCCAGTAACCAATATTACATTTTATCTAAAAGAGATAAGGATCTGCTGCCCTTTTACTCTGAGGAAAATAAACTGGTATTCTGTACCGATATAAGAGGACTCTTACAAAAAATAGGTTTGTCGGAATACACACCAGACGAATGGCGCCTTTTTATAGACAGTTCCAGACGAAAGTTTGAAATGTGTGCTTTTACACAATGGTAATAAATATGGCTCAATACCCATTGGTCATTCTGCCAGCATGAAGAAGGAATACGAGGCAATATCACTAGTCCTGAAAAAAAATTAAGTATGAAGAACATCAGTGGGTGATTTGTGTCGACCTAAAAATGGTGAACTTCCTCCTTGAACAGCAAGGTGGATACACAAAATATCCTTGTTTTTTATGTCTTTGGGACAGCGGAGCTAAGGATCAGCACTGGGTTAACAGAAATTGGCATTTAAGAAATGTTATGACTCAAGGAAAGCAAAATGTAATCAACGAACCTTTGGTTGCGAGAAACAAAATCGTATTTCCACCCTTGCATATCAAGTTGGGGCTTATGAAGCAATTTGTGAAGGCTTTAAATCGCGATGGACTTTGTTTTGACTACTTGATTCGTAAATTTCCTTGGATTAGCACGGAAAAACTGAAAGCAGGAATATTCGATGGCCCTCAGATAAGGCAGCTTATTAAAGATCCACAATTTACCGTATCAATGAATGAAATTGAATCTAACGCTTGGTGTTCATTTGTTCAAGTTGTACAAAATTTTCTGGAAAATTATAAGGCAAAAAATTATATAGAATTAGTGCAAAATATGCTTTCAAACTTTAATATACTCGGCTGCAACATGAGCATAAAAGTTAACTACCTCTACAGCCACTTAGATCGGTTTCTAGAAAACCTAGGTGATTTGAGTGAAGAACAGAGGGAAAGATTCCATCAGGACATTAAAACTATGGAAGATGGGATACCCACATGATGGCAGACTACTGCTGGAGCCTTCAGCGAGACTATCCTAATAACTACCATGCTAGAAAGTCATATAAAAGAAAATTTTTAAATGATATGTAAATATAATTTATAAACTTATTTGTTTATTTTGTGAAATAAATACATTACTTCAAATTTTATGTTTTTTTACTAGCACTTAAAGCAGATAGTATTAGTAATAACGTAAAAAGTATAAAAGTTAAAAAAAACTAGACTATTTCTTTCTAAAAAAAGTTCAAAATACAATATCTCAAAAACTAGATCTGATAGACCAAATCTGAAAACAGTTTTGGATTCTGCACCCAAAACTTACTTAAAAACAGTTACAAAAACCCTGGCACTAAAATGTGTGTTGGGCTGTGTTATAGATCTTGATGATTCTCTCATAAAAGTAAAAGTCTTGCCTACGTTTGAGCTAAAAGCTCTACAGTCACTAATGATGACTACATTTATCCTGAGGTCAACTACTACCTGATCTAGGATATCGTGTGCCTTCAAAGTTCTAATTATTTTAGTATAAGAGTAGAGTTCGGCGTTGTCCGTTTATGGTGCTTCGTATCCAAGTCCCGTTAAGTGCTTTTCTAAATTCAATTCATTCGATTGTTAGAGAACTATGTCTGCTGTCATTGCAATAAACAATACGTTAATCAAACTATTAGTATTTAGTATTAAAAATTTTGAAAATTATCTCTGGTTAAAAACATCAGCTTCAAAACGATCAATTGTAATGTGAAAAAGTTAGAAGACTTTACTAAGTTAAACATGATCAAAACAAATAGTAAAAGTCTTAAGCAAATCATTTATTATTAATACTACAAATGTTTGCATGAATCACAGATAAACAATATCCATCCACATATAACATTAATAATATTAATAGATGTTATTTTTGTACACACATTAATTATAAAAAGAAAAAATTCTTATAAACAAAAATTAACTGCACTTTATTCGATATCGTCATTGTACGCTTTTTTACAAAAAAAAAGGTATACAAGTATTCCGTTTACGTTATATTGCATCTCGCCGAGTACAAAAGTAGACAAATTTTTGAATGATTTACCTCTTTGTTATAAATATAATAAAAACATTTCCTCATATACGTAGTTGCATACATTGCATACTGTAAGAGTTTTAAGGAAAAACTTTCATTCTGAAAGTCATACTCTAGAATTTATGTAGAAATGTCAGAAAATATTTGTATACAGAAAATTTTAGGAAGATTGAAAACTTCCATGACCCAAATTTATTGTAAAAATTATCTTTTAAAAAAGTTACGCTTACGGACGTCTGTGTATAAAAAGAACAGTTTATGTATTTAATTTGGAAAACACAGTTTTAAGATACACATTAGATTAATAAATTACTACTTGAGAACTCGCTTTATTACTCGTATATAAAAAAAGAACAACTTTGTACAAATATAGCGCAACATCAGTCTCATAAAACAAGCTTGATCTAAGCTTATCTATCTTATTCTTCATTTTGTTGAGCTTAGCTTTCGGATAATGTTACTTTCATCAGTCATAGTCATAATGGTAAATAAGTACATATGCTTGTCGTATGGCTAAAGAGGACAGCACTCAACTGCCACTGTTATTTCTATAAAATACCCACGTGTCCGTTTATTAACGCTCAATCGATTTCAATTGATGTTTCAAATAATATCTACATCTAGTTAATTTTAAAGTCAACTATGTATGCCTACAGGAGTTAATTAAACAGACCAGCGTAAATAATATTAAATAGAACAACAGTTGCAATTCAATGTTGATTTTCCTTTATACGTTTATGCATAATACATTAATGTCGACTGTTCTCGATTGCTACTGCTACTGATCAATATTTCCTGCTGCGATTGCTGGCTAACGACTTACACCTGTGTAACGTGTCACTCGTTATAAATTTCAATCCTTTTTAACAAGCCCCAATGGTCTTATGTATACATTGCCATTAAAACCCCCAGCATTCTCGTGTGCAACAGCGACTTCCTCCAACGAGAAAGAAGACTTTTCGGTTTAGACGTAATAATTAATCAGCATTTTTCAAAATACACCAGATTGTTGGCGCAATTAATTTCTCTTGCTCTGTGGACTTTGTGTACGATACCCGCTCGAAGTTTCATTGTTATCCCTACGATTCGCGTTTGGCCTGCATTGTAAATCTTTTAAAAATGTGAAATAGAGAATTTTTTTGTTGAAAGTTATCGAACGGCGTACATTACCGAATTCCCGTGAGAAATGTTCTTCTCGCACAAGTCGTACATAAAAATCATTGGTATCTACGCAAAAAACTGTCGAGCAATCGGTTTTACTATAAAAAAGAAAAATGTTGAAATTTGTTTTTAAATTTTTCATAAGAGAAATTTTAGACAGTTTCAATAATAAATCGTTCAAAGTTTAGTTTAGTTCATTATGCTCAAAATCAATTAAAAACATTGTTAACAGAATTAATTACATTTTAGTCTGTATTAACTTAAAAACACTTTGTGTGTTGTTGTACAACTCTTTTATTGCCTCTATTTAACTTCTGACTTGTCATATCTACAAATAGGTTTGTTTCCTTGCTGGTTACTGCTATTGATGCTGACGATGTTATCGGCAGATGTTCTACCTGCTGAGAAAACCACAGGTAGTTTTATTTTAAGAAAAATGTGTTTTTCTTAAGTTGTAATGGTTGTAATGAAAATTTACTGTTTATTCTGCCATTTAACTTAAATTTTATGAGTAGAAAACTGCGGTTCCATTTTGATTGATTGATACCTCAAATTTTCGAAAACCACTTTTTAGGTGTTCGATTTTTCCAGACTACCTTGTTCATGTAAATAATTAATATCAAGTTTTGAAACTTTCAGAATATATCGGCAAGCCTGAAAATTATCTAGTAATAAAAAATTTACATTCAAACACAAATATTTGCGTTAAAATACTACTTAATTCGATAGACAGATTATTAAATTTTGTTATCACTTTAATATTGCGTGATTTGCGTTAAAACTTTAAATCAAAGTATTGCTATATAAAGAAGTTCATTGCATTATAAGGATTCTTCTATCAAAATTTGTGATTGCACCCCATGACCTCTAGCCATCTTTAGAGACATGCAGTTTGCTTAAAAAACTTCAATAATCAAAAAACCACATCAACATTTGATCAATAGTTGCCAAATATATCTATCAACAGTTTTCAAAACAACTGATCAAGTTTGTGGCTTAACTGTGATTCGCAATTCCAACACAAATTTATGTCCCTGTTTAACCAGTTGTGATATATATAGACCTCCAAAAGTAAGTGTCTAAAAAAACTACATATATTAGTTTTGTAAAAATAAATCAATTTGTTCGAAAGTACTATTATTAGTTCAAAGCGACAATGAACTGTAAATATGTGAGTTCATTAGCAAAACACCAATCAAATCATACTAACACATCACTAGAACGAAACGTGTGCAAATTTTGGCAAAATTAACAATTAATACTAAATAATGCCAAATCAAATAGGAAAACAATACAAATTTCAAAAAATTTACCGATTTCCACAATTTTTAGAATATCAAAGACCATACGTATGATTTCTACACACAATTATAAGTAGATATGCTAAAGAATTAATTCAAATAAATAATGTAAAAAACTGTTGTGTTACTTTTTAATTACCAAAAAAAACTTTTATAGTTGACTTAGATGATAGTCATACATTCGTGCCGCAACATCAGTTTAATAAATAAATCAATCTTGAATTTCAGTATTTAATGCACTGTTTTCATACAAAGACAAAAAATGTAAGAATACAAAATTGATTCTTCTCGTACAATTTTCAAAAATTACAATTAATTAAGTTTATAGTTTCCAAAGGAATGTTGTCTGATTCTTGTAACAAAACACATGCCAACTGCTTCAATGATGTTGGCAATAGATGTTGGGGTTTGGCAGTTGTGCTGACTAGGGACGATGTTTGATAATATTCTGAGGCTCCTTAAACCAAGACTAAAACTTTTTGTCTGTGTATATCAGCCCATTATCATCTTGGAATAAAGCCATGTTCAGCAGCAACATGATAGTCATAGTAAAAACTTCATCAATTATGATGTTGACGTATTCACTCACAGCAATTCTGTCAGTGATTTAAATGAGAAGACCAGCTGAATACCATGACATCACCTCCTAAACCATAACGGAATTAAAACTTCAAACTTGAATTTCTCAAAAAGCGCACTTTTTAAAAAATTGAAAAAGTTCAGTAGTGTTGATAAGGTTGTTGTTAATAAGTGTTATAAAAATTATAATGGGACAGCAATGAGTTCATACTAAAAAAATTATTGAACTATGTGCGTTTTGCTCGTGCCTGAAAATCACCTAGAAAAAATAATGCAATAACTAAGTTTGATTATTCCCTGTTGATAAAACAACATTATTTATTTATGTTAGAGAAATCCAATACTAAAATTAGCAGTTTAGTTTAGTCAAAATAATGTGCATTGTTCAAATAATACTTAGTAATAAGTACAGTATTTTTATAAATTTAGTAAACAAAAATTTATTGCGTACGATTTTTGTGATAGTCTAAAATTAACATTTTTAGTGAACTTTGTTACTAAAAATTGTAAGTAATCAAATACTTTTTAGTAATTAAAAAACTATTTTTCGAAGACTAAAAATTTCTTGAAAACCCCAACCAAAAACAGGGTAAAAGCTTGCCCAAAGAGGTTATACAAGCTGTCCATACTTTTATATGAAAATGACTGCACGGTTGTCAAAGATGAGACTGGAAAAACAATTGTGACACTAAAAGATTGATTTTAAGAAATCTGAGAAAAATATGTTCTTCTTTTCAAACTAAGCATCCTGATCTAAAAATCGGCTTTTACTAATTTCCAGAGTTGCACATGACATCAAAGTGTAAAGTTTATGACCGAGAATGCCAAGTTGAACAAAATTACAGATGGTGACTTAGCAACATACATTGTTTGTCAGATATGTTGTGTAAGCACCCTTCAGTTCACTGTTGTGCAAATACTTGTTCCTGACATGATAACATTGTGGGTAGTATTAAAAGGTTAGCTAATAAGTCAAGTTGCAGAAACTTATTGAAAATCAAATCTTATCCCCAAAGGATTTTTTCGATTGGGCAGTTCAAAACATCAAGCTTGTAAACTGTGACGCACTCGATAATATAAACAGCGAAGTACCTACAGATAGAAGCTTCTTGAGGAGGACCCTGGTCATCAACTCAAATCGAAGAAGGGAGTGGGAAATAAAATTTAAATGGGCGCCACCTGTTTAGTAAAACCTCCTATGATATTAGCACATAAACAGGAACCGTACTACATCAAATTCAAAGCACTGATACCCGTCACAAAATTTTATTGTGAGTTACACTTAATAATTTACTAACAAAGTGAAATTAAACGCATAGGTGCAGATATATACAATTAGGAAAAAAAATACCTTTTGAGTGGCTTAAACTACTTGGTAATTACTAATAACAAAACTGACTTCCAAACGTTGATACCGATTAACTGATTATTCGTGCACAAATAATACCATTAACATACTCTTCTGACGTAATCATAAACCTAACAATCATGTAACATTTATAAACAAATAAACCAGAGCTAGTCAATGGCTGATCAATCGGCATCGATCCCACGCAAAACTCAATGATAACAATAAAACGTCCACTTACCAGTTTACAATCTTATAATTTAATTGATATTACTCAGTTTATAGAATATACTTATTTCATTTATTTATTTATTTTTGTTTTCCTAATAAAGTTTTCCCCAAAGAATTGATTAATTGTAATGACGTCGAAGGAGCGACAATCCAAATTTTAGCAAGCCACGGGTTATCAATCGGTCACCAATATCGAATCTCGCATTGTTCGCATTCCTGGACTTTTGATTATATCTTTTTTTGTTGTTATTCAACAGCGAAAGTGTGGTAGTAGTTACTAGATGCTGTGAATCGTTTAGATTAGGTAACGAATTAACAATTAAATAATACATACCCCTTTATGAATTTAAGGGCACCGATTAAATCAAAACGAAACTTATAGTTTTATTTAGACCAAATAGCATACTGATATTTCTAACAAAGACTATAATTATGCTATTGCTTAATTAAGAAGGTTTCAAATTTGCTTTATTTTAGCAAGGAGATACAGTTCTCCCATACCTTCATTTAAATACTATTGGCAAAACCCACATAAAATGATATTAAAAGTGGAATCGAAATTTTATCATAATTCGAGCGTTTCCGAAATATTTAATGGCTAGTTGCCTACCTTATTGGCGTATAAAATTACAATTTGAATTTAGAACTGTTACAAAACTTTGAATTTTTCGCCCAAAAAGACCATATTGAAACAGAAAGATTCTTGGAGAAACGCTCGGACGACTAAGGTACTCAAAAACCGCATGCATATCAAGAATATTAGTCAAACCATTTTCAAATTCATCTGAATCAAGAATTAAAGTGTTGAATGCTTCAGAAAAACTTCAGTTAGCAGATATAGGTGGGTACGTCACAACAGTGTAGAAAGATATGTGGTGGTTGGCATATGTCATAGCCTAAAATAGAGGAGATGATGAGGTCAAACTCACATTCCTTAACCCTGCTAGACCTGCTCCATCATTTACCTTTCCAAGCAAACCAACACCGACACAATCCAATATTCTTGTTCTATCTTTCTATTCTTCTGGTATTTCCAATACCAATCATTTTGTTTACAAGTGATTTTATTCTGCTAATCCTCTATTAAAATCGCTTCACTTTCCAATAAAAGCTCTTGTCTTAAATTGTTTGAAAGCTTTGAAATTCGTTATCTGTCTAAAGATTTGAATCGTTTTTGGTTACGCATCAGTGTCAGTTTGATTTTCGTTTGTTATAATTTGACATATTTGCTTTTCATTTCAATTTATAATTTAATTTTGAAAATAAGCTACAAACTTTTTAAATATTTTTAATTTATTTAATCTTTACTGGGGTAGCTTTCATATATCCTTTGGAAAAACTAGAAAACGTAGAAAATTCCACTTTAAATGACACACATCAATAAAAGCAAGAAACAAAAACAAAAAATACAAAGATTTTATACAGAAAAGAAAATATTTAAAAGATTTAAAATCTTCAATATAAGACTAATGAACTACCAGACGTAAAGGATATAACGCAAGAACCAAAATATAATATACGAAGCTTGAGTTACCCTTCTGTATCATACCTGTACAAATGAGGGCTTGATCAAAAACTAAAAGACGTCTCCTATTCTTCAGCACAAACTATGAACCGAGACGTTGTGAACAAAATAAAAGAAGCGACAACAGGTCGTTTGAGTCAATACCTAAAGATAAATTCCAAAATATTCCTCCATAGTAGGCAAATTCGACAAAATTAATACTTATATAGGATCAACAAAGTCAAGAAACGCCTGGAATGTGATGAAAAAATCAAAGAACAAATAAGAAAGAAAAATACAGAATAAATAATATTAACAAAAACACTTGGCGAAAACACTATAATTGATTAGACCAGAATACCTTACAAACTGCAAGATACCATACAGTATTGACTATAAGAAATATGATAAATTAACAGTAGAAACATTGAAAATTTAAGGTTAAGGACCGGACTTGCCACCAGAAGAGACTCAATCGTACGTAAGTAACTTTTATCGACGGGATTGCATCATCTATCACAGATTTAATGTGACCAACTCATTATTCAGAATATATGGAAAACTTTTGAAAAATAGAATTGAAACAGAAATGACAAATCTAGAGAAACAAAATGAATCCCAAGCTGGCAGAACCTGCATCGAGAGTAAATTTTCTCACAAGCAACTTGCTGAAAAACAATTAGCGTATAATCTAGAAACACATCGCGTATTTGTGAATCTCACTAAGGCCTTCAAAAGTGTATCACTGTCAAAATTGTGTCCAGCTATGCAAAATCAAAGAATTAGCTTAAAATATGTTCATGCGGTAAAACAACAGCAGAAGATGAAACCGATATCGATTACATGCTACGGAAGTTAGATGAAGAGTATAGAAAGAGCGGTCTGAAAAACAACACTCTAAAAACTGAATACATGGTGGTTGAAGGTAAAGCTGAAAGCCTACAACTAGGAGCATGTAATATAAAAGCAATAAAGAGATCCAGGTACCTAGAAGTAGAACTAACATCAGATGTAAGAAGTAACCGACAATACGCCACGCAAAAACAGCGATTAAACAATTAAATAGCATGCTGTGGAGTTCAAAATTATTAAAACGTAACAAAGCCAAAATGTATAGAACAATTATTATGAGGATTGGGACATATGCAGCAAAACTTTTGGAGACCAATAAGAAAAATAAGTCAAAATTTAAGACCATGGAGATGGACTGTTGGAGGAGATGCTGCAGATACAGAAGAATATAGCGAGTTAGAAATGAAGATATACGAAAAGAAATGGGAATAGGAATAGATATACTATGTCTATACAGTGTGTACAAGAAAGCGACATTATACATGTAAATGCCAAAAAAATTTGAGTTTCTAGATTATGCTTTTGCTTGATCCAAAACTGATTGCTAGTACATTCGACTTTCATTAATGTATAGAGAGTCCTAGTAGTAGCTAAAAAATTAAAATCGTTTTAGGTAAACTGCCTTTTCTGTAGATAATATCAACAAGTTTTATAAAAAAAAAACTTGCTCGTGATTAAAAAATATGATATCGCACCAAATTTGGTAGGTATAAGATATTTTTAGTTTTTCGTTAGATTTACTAGATAGTTGTCATTTACTTAACTTTAACGAGTATGCCATGGATATTAAACACTCACTCACACAAATGATAACACTACATAATAATTCAGGTTGAACAATTTATTAGGTGCAGCTTAATGTAAACTTAGACAACTCTACCCAGATTCCACCATTATCAGAACAAATCTCTTTTATTAAATTCTTTGTACTTATTCCGAATTACTTAAAAGTTGATTTTATATATCTAAAATCTTCTTTTTTAACACGTTTACGTGCGTTGTTAAATTATGGAAGTAAACAATTTCTTTAAGTGATCGAAACTGAATAGACCCACATAATCCAATCCACGTTTCTGGAAAATACCTATCCAGCCACTGCCTTACAACTTGTGTGCTATGAGCTGGACAGTCATCTTGGTGAAAATACAACCCTAGGTTTAAATACGTATGCTGGTTTAATCTTCCCTCAATGAAGTATTGTGTAATTATACCATTTTAGGATATCGCACACCAAACATTAACTCTTAAAATACCGATGTGAAGTTAACCGTAGATTTCAGCCATAAAAATTATTTTCCAGTTTCTCATCTTAATAACGAATTAGAACTATTACAAACTAATAAATCTTTCAATATTGTTAATAAACAATAAAAACAATCAATGTTTGTTAATATTTGAAAAAATATGTTTTCTAACAATCTTCATAGTTAAAACCATTTTCTGCATTAACGCTTATTTTTCGCAATGACGTGCTTTTCTGGTTTTACTGAAAATTGATATACGTATAGAGATTGGGCATTAATAAACGACATATCAAAAAATTAGGATGTGGTTATTTCTATAATTAAAAATAGTTTGATTCAAAGTTGGGCTTGCGCGTTACGATTCTGCATGCTGACAGCCCCTAATTAAAGTCGTTTTTTCGCAATGACGTGCTATTCTGATTTTTCTGCAAATTCACATACGTATAGAATAAGCATTAATAAACAACATATCAAAAAGTTAGAATGCAGATACTTAAGTTAAGAAGACTGTCGGTTTGAAATAAATAAGTGATTAACGTGTGTGATAAAATAAATAAATAAAGTACCGGTGCTAGTGAAACATAAATAAGTCGCGTACGTATTGTTAATATAAACAATTATCAGTTTTAGATAAAATTTAAAAAACGCGGACTAGTGTTAGTAATACATAAATTAATGTGTTTTCCGTAAATACCTTAAGATTTAATTAGTTACGTGTAGTTCTGCGTCAAAGATCTAGTTTTAAAATTTTTTACAGTGGTGTCAGATGTGGGGTAGGAGTTTTAGTGTAATTATCAGTATTTTAATATGGCTCCCGTAATAAAAACATTGTGTAAATAATACTTGATCGCGTGTGTTTGTTTATATAATGTTTCAGTTCATTAAAGTAGTGTATTTAATAATAAAGAATCGAGTGTTGTTAAAACTTCTTTTACTAAACTTGTTATTCCTGTTTTAATTTATGCCAGTGAAGTGTTTGCAAGCAGTTAAAATTGATTCAAAATTATTTAAATTTCTCGAATCAATAAAAAATGGTCAAGAATCGATAAATAATAATATGGAAAAAAATACGAGAAAAATGAAAAAAAATTCTAGAAATATAGAAAAAATTGTCCACAAACGCTCAGAAAATAGAAGAAAATTTTGGAACAATGCAAGAAAAACTGTACGAACATTCTCAAAAAAGGAAGAAACATTATAAGTTTAAAATAAGAAATACGAGCAAGCATGGCAAATCAAATAAAGACTATTCAGGAACAAATATAACTTATATTTGTTCCTGAATAGTCTTTATTCTATAATAGTGTAGGAAATCAAATCCAAATTGTTCAATAGGAAACTCAAGCAGATATGTTAAATTTAAGAGAAGAATTATGCTAAGTTCTAAAAAACGGAAACCAATCTATGAATGCGAAAATAGAAGCATTACAGGACAAATTAGAAAAATTAAACTACTTGAAAAAAAAATAAATTGAATGAATTGTCACGGCGAAGGTAGCGTTACGAGCGAAGACTTACTAATAGATCATCGAAAAGAAACCACTTACAAATTTAAGATTGTACTACCAAATTCTAATGGAAAAAATCCCTTGGTTAACATACTATAAGCAGTTTGAAGCCACAAATGGTTGGAGCAACGAGGAAAAAGCGGCGTCCTTAATAGTGGCTTTACGTGGAAAAACGTTTGGAATTTTCCAGACTGTTCCTGACCACTTGCAAGAAAATTACGAATTCTTAATTTCACGTTTAAAAATGAGATATGGAGATCCCCATCTTCAACAGGTGTACCAAGCTCAAATAAAGAATCGGGTACAGAAAGTTGCGGAGAGTCTTCAAGAGTTTGAAATTGACATTTCTAGACTGACAAAGCTTGCGTATCCAACAGCACCAGATACTTTCCTAGAGCAATTGGCTATTCAAATCTTTGTAGACGAAACGCAGCAAACTCTACGGTTAGCTGGACCTAAACACTGGATGACGTTTTAGTGTATGCCTTAGAGTTTGAAGCAGCAAAACAAGCATCGCAACGAGACGGTCATAAACTCCGCTGTGCTGCAGAAGTACCCGCGCAGACACTAAAAAGCATCGAAAAGATAGCGCGACGAATACTTCGGAAAAGAGAAGTGAGAGAAGAAGACAAAAAGAGCGCTCGAAAGTTTGGAACGAATTGACCAAAACAGACAAAAGCTCATCTCATCTAGTCATGTATCAGAGATTACCATTCAAATGGCATCGCCTAGGACCAACTGCATAGCATTTATCTCCATGGCAAGATTAATGAACAAAGTGTTCAATTACTGGTTGACACGGGAGCGACAAAGACCATCATTCGCCCGGACATATTACGGGAAAATGAGAAGACATCACCAGTAACAGTACGACTTCGAACAGCGACGGGCGAAAAAATACCTACTTACGGACAAGTCAAAGTAACCATTGCTTTGGGAAATAGAGTACTCGACCATCAAAAACTGGTAGCCGACATCACGGAAAAGGTTATCCTGAAAATGGACGTGATAAAGAAGTATAGGTTCCATTTGGATATGAAAAACGATGTCCTGAAGATCGACAATGAAGAAATTCCTTTTCATTCGTCAGAAAAGGCAGCCGTGCAAGTCTTGTTGCATGAAAACGTGATTCTGCCTGGAAGCACTGGTGATGGCACGCCTGGATGGAAATCTCCGAAAAGGCTATATTCGCGCTATTGAAACAATGGAGGATGACTTGATAAAAAATAGACTACTGATTGGCAAAAAATAGGGTGCCAGTAATCTTGAATGTCAACTCAGATTCAGAACGTTGAAAAAGAAGACCGTGATAGGCCAATGCACGCCGCAGTATTTCAAATTTTGAGATATGTGAATTCTAGTGAAGATACGTCGCCGAAAAAGTGCCCACAACATCTATTGGATGTTTTTACCTCCAAATGCTATAACTTCAGTAAAGACCACCAGACTAAAGTTAAAGTGTTGATCCAGCAGTATCAAGATGTGTTCGCGCTGGAGAAGGCACGCAAGCCGAACTTTGAATCAAATTATTTTTAGTTATAAAAATAACCACATCCTATTTTTTTGATATGTTGTTTATTAATGCCTGTTCTATACGTATGTCAATTTTCAGAAAAATCAGAAAAGCACGTCATTGCGAAAAAAGGACTTTAATTAGGGGCTGTCAGCATGCAGCATCGTAACGCGCAAGCCCAACTTTGAATCAAATTATTTTTGAGTATTGAAATAATCACATCCTACTTTTTTGATATGTTGTTTATTAATGCCTGTTCTATACTTATGTCAATTTTCAGAAAAATCAGAAAAGCGCGTTGTTGTGAAAAAAGGACTTTAATTAGGGGCTGTCAGCATGTAGCATCGTAACGCGCAAGCCCACCTTTGAATCAAATTATTTTTAATTATAGAAATAACCACATCCTAATTTTTTGATATGTTGTTTATTAATGCCTATTCTATACGTATATCAATTTTCAGAAAAATCAGAAAAGCACGTCATTGCGAAAAAAGGACTTTAATTAGGTGCTGTCAGCATGCAGCATCGTAACGCGCAAGCCCAACTTTGAATCAAATTATTTTTTAATATAGAAATAACCACATCCTAATTTTTTTATATGTTGTTTATTAATGCCTATTCTATACGTATATTAATTTTCCAAAAAATCAGAATAGCACGCCATTGCAAAAAACGACTTTAATTAGGGGCTGTCAGCATGCAGCATCGTAACGCGCAAGCCCAACTTTGAATCAATTTATTTTTAATTATAGAAATAACCACATCCTAATTTTTTGATATGTTGTTCATTAATGCCTTTCCTATATGTATGTCAATTTTCCAAAAATCAAAAAAGCACGTTATCGCGAAAAAACGACTTTAATTAGGAGCTGTCAGCATGCAGCATCGTAACGCGCAAGCCCAACTTTGAATCAAATTATTTCTAATTATAGAAATAACCACATCCTAATTTTTGATATTTTGTTTATTAATGCCTATTCTATAGGTATATTAATTTGCAGAAAAATCAGAACACTTTTTCTTATATCATTGATACTTTCAATAATAATAAATACTTTGTAACCCGATGACAGCTGAGTTTTACTTTAATTTCCATGGCATAGTCAAAGTTAAATAAATAGAAACTATTCAATAAATGTAACAAAAAACTAAACTATCCTATACCTACCAATTTTGGTTTGATATAATTTTGAATTCTGAGCAAGTTTTTCTTATAAAATTTTTTGATATCTTCCACTGAAAAGGTAGTGTACCTACACTGATTTTAATTCTTAAGCTATTAGCGCCCTTTAGAAATATTAAATTCGAATGTACTAAAAATACATTTTAGACCAAGCAAAAGCAAAAACAAAAACTCGTGTTCATCCTCAAATTTTTTTGGAATTTAAACCTATAATATCGATTTCTCGTAGACACGTGTATATAAAATCCTTAATAGACTACTAATCATTTTTTGATAAACACGCGTTTTCGGTTTGTTCAAATATAAATTCTTAACAATCTTAACTAATTTTTATCACACATAAAAAATGTATAGCGTTTTTAAAAAAGTCTAAATTCTCTCGTATGAGAATGCAGAATGCGGAAAAATAATGCACGCCCGAATTTACAATTATAAAATGTTTTCAAATGTAACTGTTCGTATATAAATTTAATTCGCCGAGAACCCAAAAATTCTGTTTGCTTTTTATAAAACCCTTGACGACTTAAAACTTTTAATTCGTTAATCTTTTCAGTAAATTAAATCTTTCTGATAACGCATAAAAAATCAATATTAGTGTTTTCCTGTGTAGATTAAACCGCGTTTATGTTAGATATGACCCAGACCTTGCTTTAGGTTTCAGAATTAATGTACAAACATACAATCTAAAATAAACAGTAGACTACTATAAAGATCTTAAGTTAATTAGAGAAGTAAAGTAATTATAAGTAGATTAAAATATAAACGATGATCTGGATAAACTATAATCTGCGTAAACAATTACAAAAACCGTTTTTTATTTTGATTTATACAAAAGATAAAAAGCAAATAAATGTTTTATAAAAAAACTGTTCTTGTTAGTTTCAGAGCGTTAATAAGCTGTTCGAAATCGTGGAAGGTTTCGCAACTTCAAACAGAGATATCGTCGGAAAAACGTTTGACGTTTGAAACTAATGCGATAGCTTTAAAGCTGAAGTAAAACAGAGATTCGAGTGATTTTTCATGCCGTTTATATTTATGTGTACATCTAGGAGCATCACAAACGCTTCATAAAATAAAATGCCAACTTGTAAGGATATGTTCTAATAAAGTTTAAAGTGTGAGTGCATGTTCAGGTATAAATAAAGTGGATGGCATCCCTCGACTGCAGTTAGAGAACTCGTAAGAGTTTATCTCTGACAAATACCTCATTTTCGTAGCGCCCCATAGAGAGAAAACGCTCTATACTTTGTATTATAACGTGTCGTACCACCTCGAGAAGCGACAACAAAATCTAATTACTCTTCCATCGCTACGCGCCGCTACAACTTGCATTAACTTCGTCTACAATGCAATCACTCAAGTACGCTCGCCGCCGCTGCTTTCACTAAAAACAAAAATTGAAAGACAAATTTGAATAAAACGCGAAAAAAAAAACTTAAAATATCAATTTTGCTTAGAGTTTAACGCCGAAAGATCAACGTACGAAAACGAATATACCCTCAGACACTTTCAAAAAAGAAATACATCAAGGAAACGATCCAGTTTCCTATAAACGGTTCGATTATCGCTTTGCTTCGAATGGTTTCGTTGAAATCGACTTACATGAATCATTCACTACAATTGATCTATTTAGAAAGAAGCAGTCGCGAAATCTTTAAGCTACCATCCTTCGCGATTTTATTTTTCTTACTTTTCCTTCGCAAAATCTAAAAACGCATATATTTATTGAAATCGTTATTTATTTCCAAAAAAAGCGCAAATTTGCCTTTCGTTCTTTCCAAATACATAATTTAAGTTAAAAATCGTTTCAAAAATACGCAACAAAATTTGTAAAAAAAAACTCGTACTAAAACGTTGAATGAAAGCAAAATAACATCGCATTAAATACATGTCAATTAAAACTGCCGCTACTTCATAAATCTAATAAACTATCAAATTAATTTCGCCATAAGTGAACCATCCATGCTGCTTTTTATCAAAACATTCCTAATCATCATTCACTAAAACAACCTCTTTTCCAATTTAAATTAAAAAAAAACATATTCATAAATATGAAAATCTTATTAAATTTTACTACGTGTAATTAGAAGTACGAGCGTATATTAAAAGTATCGAGATAAACGTAGAAATAATATATTTTCGCACCTTAATTTTTTAAGTACTTAGTCCAAACACCCTCGTTTTTTCCTTTTGTTGATTTTACACATTCATCAAGGAAAACCCCTAAAAGCATTTTACGTAACCAAAACAATTTCTACCTCGCGCAAATTTCATAAATGCGAATTGTTTTTAATAAAGCAAGTAATTAAAATTATTTTTTTTAATTTTCTGTGGACGTGTGTGGCTAATTAAAATATTAAAAACTGTCTGTGGTAATTATGAAACTTTTTTCGTTTTGTATTAATACCTTAAATACTAATTTAATTTTTTGTTCGAACTTGATTCGAGCAGTAAATTTTGTTTCTAATATAATAGAAATGCATAATAGAGGTGTCACACACTTTTCGCTCATTAAAATTATAGATTAATTTGTAGTGTAAGTGTTCAAATAACACACTATCTGACTAACATTTAATAACTCAATAGTCAGTGACAAGCATTATGTTTGCTTTGCAGTAGCTGTTTGTACAACCCTAAAATAGTACAAACCCATTAAACGCAGTTATCATGCACTTACTTAATTAATTTTTACACCGTTTTGTATTTGTATAATAACAATGTTACACATTCAAAACTGTATTCAATAAGTAAGAATTAACGAAAATAAAGAATTTTTTTCATGATGCAGTACTAAAATTAATTTTACGTCACAGTCGAATGCTACATAAAATATCTCTAGGAAACCTGGATTTTTACCTGAAAGAGCCTCTACAAGCGAAACAAACAGTAAACAAACAATGCGTGCTTTAATTACTCAAGGCGTGTTTTAGTTTTCAATTGTGTTTCTTCCTTCTAAAGTTCGTGATATTCTTTAGATTATTAATGATTTCGTGCTGTTTGTATTATTTGCGTTGTTTTGTCATTAAAAATGTTACTAAATAGTTTACGAGTGTGTGAAAATACAACTAAAATACTCAACTTTCAAAAATTTAACAAGCAGCTACATATATGATATTTTAGAAAGATTAAAAGAAGAAACGATGTAATGATGCATGATGTTAATACAGGACATTTCTTTGATTGTGTGAAATTGTTTAAGACATTTTATTTTATTAGAAAAATCTATTACTTTTTATTTAAATACAAGATGAACCGAAATTTAATAAATTTTGTTATCATGAATTGGTGGTAGCACTGTATATGCACGAAATACTTTTAGAACGTGTGATACACAAATTTTTTTGTGCTGACCTTTATAGTATAAATTTACTAAAAGCAGTTATTTAAGTATTGATTTTTAATAACATTTAACAACACATTTTGATAAAACTGAAACCTGCAATCACAAAATTTAATTGTTTTTAACATTCATTTGACAATTACATATAGTATTATTACAATTTAACTTATATGAAAGTAAAACTATTGTTGTTTTTAGCAATTGTAAGATATAAACAAATTTGTTATATTTGTTTAAAAAATATTTGTTAGTGTTATTCTAAACATTAACACAGATAATGGTGTATGTTAATAAATCTGACAGATTGACAGATGACGTTTAATTAATTAGTGATTATTAGTACCAACTTCTAGTTATAAAATTCTACTACACTTTACCGACCTAGGCCGGAAAAGTAAAATTTCCGGTCGATTATGATGCCTGTAAAATACATCAAAACGGACGGAAGCACAAAAAATAATTTTTCTGAACCCCCCTTTCTCATATCATCACCGGAAACCCATTTCGCCAATAACTACAACTCTTGGTCGTATACGTGTACGTGACACTTGTACTCAGTTTGCTCACGGCGCCTCTAGAAAGTATAAAACTTATTAGGCACACCAAGCCCAAACTCGTAAAGATTTTAGAGTAAAAACACTTTTTTTCAATGAATATTGCTTATTCGCCGTATTTTAAAACGGGTTATACACCTGTTTGGTCTATTAGCCACAACGCGCCCGATGTCGCTTGATTTTCGAAAGGGAGTATAATTATAGTTTTTTTTAATGGAATTAACTTTTTATATTTTATAATAATATAATGAGTTATAGAAACTTTTTTTTTAGTTTAGTTTGTGTTTGACATGCCAAGGAGAAAAAACCAAAAATACAGACGAAATCGATAAAACAAGTAATTTATTGCAAAATAATCAAGTAGAAGACCTTCTTGACAACAAAGATATTAGTTAAGAAAGCGATATTGAAGGAGAGGATAATGTAAATAAAGATTTTTATTTAGGACGTGATAAGACCAAATGGTCTAAAAAGTCCCCACCAGCTGTGATGGCCAAAGTCGGTCTTGGTCTTGCAGTCTTGACTTGGTCTCGCAAGATTTGCAAGACCAAGAGCAAGATAAAAACGCCATTAGCAAGACCAAGACTGGATGCAAGACTAGCTCTGCAAGATATCGGCAAAGAATACTATATTGCAAGACTCTTACAGTTGCAATTATTTATCTTTTTTTATTTATCCACATTCAAAAAAACATTTGTTTTCCAAAAACATATTTTTCTGTCGCATATGAATAGAAACCATATAGGTAGATAGGTACTAATAAAATATTAATTCTCATCGGTTCCTAAAGTGTTGAAAGACGCTGTTACGAATTTTAGCAACATTAGCTTATTTGAATTTATTTAATATTTTTTTGAGTTCATCGAATATAAACTCTTCACATTTCTATGATCTAATAAAAGTATATACATGTAATAAAATAACTCGTAAAATAACAACTTGCAAGAAAGTCCTCAATTCTTAATTCTAAATTTGTACCAAAAAGCAGGATACAATAAAGACACCTACAAAGGATTTTAACTCAAATTCCTCAAATATGCCGAGGCGTTGTTCCTTTTTCAAAACAACTGAATTCTCAAAACTTAAAAGTACCTCTATTATAAAATACAACGGACGCATTGTAAATACAATAGTGCTTATTATTTAATATTTGTGGGAAAAAAAATGTTGATCCTTTAGCACATTTCAACAAGTTTGTACCTTCACAAATATTTTTACTTGTCTGTAATTTAAATTTCACCATTCAATAAAAAATGTAGGTATATACAGCTTTAGGGTCCTTCAAAATTAAAAATAAAGTAACTTAATGTTCTGTATCATCATTCTTATTGATGGTTTAGTAGATTAATGAAAAGTAAAAAAATCTGTCTAATCCACATTCATTTTTAATAACAAAAATTATAAGCAATACATGTTCCCACGTTTTTAATGCTTAAGCCGTTTACAGATCCAGTTATACTTGTAGATGGCTTAAGTATTAAAAAAGTCGAAACATGTCGTGTCTATTATAATTTATGAGGATTATACAGAATTTTTACTTTTTATTAAAGTAACTTCATTTTTCGTCATTAATCAAATAACTATCAAAAATTTTTTTTTAACATTGACTTTCATTGTGAAGTTTCACTCATAGTACGGTGTAAAAATGCTAAAGTGCAAGAGTCTTGCGTACAAGACCAAAACTCTATATTCAAGACCAAGAGCAAGACCGAGATTAAGGATATCAATAGAAGACCAAGAAGCAAGACCAAGACATATGTGGTCTTGTCTTGGTCTTATGTTTGGCCATCACTACCACCAGCAAAACGTTGTACACCAAATCACCGCTTATTAGTTCACCTTCCTGGAGTGAAAAGAAATGTGCACAATGCTACAGCAGTTTTGGGGTGTTTTTTACCGATGATATTCTGCAAACTATTGTCACGTGTATAAAGATACATGAGTACAATAAAAAAATTGAGATAGGAATATAGTTAAGTTGAAAGCTTTCCTTGGCGTATTGTACTTGGCCGGTGTTTCTAAATCGAACCGGCAATGGCTTGAAGAACTGTGGAGACAAGATGGCGACGTAATTAGAAAATTTCGCTTTGTGATGGTTATCAGACCTTCCAAAATTCTTCTTCGCTGTTTACGTTTTGACGAGAAAACTATCAGGAATGAACGAAAAGCATTAGATCACCTTGCACCAGCTCGTGCTGCTTTTGAAATATTGTCAGAGCTCGTGTTCTCCTGATAAAAATGTCACCATCGATGAGATCCTTCCTGGTTTTAGAGAGATGTCATCTTTTCGCCAATATATACCATCGAAACCAAATAAATATGGCATAAAAATGTCGTTGCTAAAATGACATATGTTTTCAACATGTAAATATATGTAGGGGCGAACCTTTCAGCGTAAGAAGTTGTAAAAATAATGGTAAACCATTATTGGGTTTACAGAATACAATCGCATCAATGGGTTAACAACAAAGAATCTGTCAGAAAAAATAAAAGATTTCAGCCGTACTCTTTGATCAATGTAAAATGAAGAGAACAATACAATAGCATGCTTGGTTCAATAAAGGATCTACTCTGGTTTTTTACATTCCACGTAAAAGAAAAAATGTAATTCTTGTATCTTCTCCTGACTATGATAATGGTATCTATCTCGGTTCCGGTGATAAAGAGAAGCCTGAGATAATTATTTTCTACTCCACTAAAAGTGGTGTTACTAATACTGATCAAATGTGTGACACTTATTATGTACAGCGTAACATAAAACAATGGCCAATGGTAATCTTCTTTAGCATGTTGAATATAGCAGATATTAATTCTCAAGTTATTAACCTCTGTAACCAACTGGAACCAATGGCTCAAAGACTTTACCTAAAGAATTTGACTCATGAACTGCTGCGAAGGAGCCAGACAAAATCTGGCCTTCACATCAACATGCAAATCCGTTTGAAACGCTTTCTTCCTGAGGATAACAGTAAAAAATCACCTCCGCCACCAAAAAAAAGAGAAGTATATATATTTTTTACCTATTTGTATTATTTAACAATAATTTTATCAAAAAAAAAAAATCATTTCATCCGTTGCACGATAACCAATGTCAATCAAGTCTTCTCGTATTTTTTTGAACTAGAAGTTGACGTCAATTTGCTTGCTGCTTTTACCCAAACCATTCTTTATTAATATCATAGCACATTAGATGTCCATACTTATTCATTGTAGAGTCTGTCATTTCTTTAAGTTTATAAACGTTCTTCACAAAAGTAAATCACGTACCCACTGGTACTTTTTCTAGTTTCAGTGTCCACTGCATAAAAACGAAGTCACAATATGCGATTAGTTTTCTTGTATATTTAATACCGTCGCCTTTGGTCGATATTTAGAAGCGCATTATCCTTTTTACATTTGCAATGATTGATTGATTTTCCAGCTTACTATTTGCATAACTCATCAAAAGTACAACAAACTGCCAACTGCTTCTCTAAGTTTTGCTTACCATTGTCACTAAGCACGAGTATAGTGGCTAAAAAGCTATGACAACTAAACTTGTATTGTGTTTGCTGTCATCTGTCGTTTCAAAAACCCATTAATTTATTAAAATTTTCTTTCCATTCGCTTCTTTAGTTTCTACATACCTCCAATTTTGATTTTTCTCTAATGACCTTTTCTCATCTTGAACACCTTCTTCCCATTTTTTCAGTTTCTAGTCAATTTATTACTTCGTTGTAGATTAATATTACGTAGTCATCATTGTCTTTCTGTCCTTCTAATAATCTTTCTTTTGTAGTTTCAGTTAAATCATTATGTTTTCGTTCGTCATTTTAGTCTGTTTCATTTTTCTTCAATTCTTATCTTTGTTTCATTTTTTAACAATGAAGCCCTATCCAAACATATCATTAGAAAAAGCCATATCGCTGTGGTTGCAAATGTAAGATACTGAACATACCGTTATTCGTTTAAAACTTACATAATAAAATCAAAAAACAAATCTAAGCAGTCTTTAGGCAAAAACATTCTACTATCTTTGGCATGTGGGCTTCCTCGACAATTTTCGTACTTTCAGACAAAGCGAGTGGTTAACATACCGTAATCCGGAGTTACTTGAGATATTTTTTGAAGATTTTTGCCAATAATTCCATAAAAGAAATACATGTGCAAGTTACCTAAAGATGTACACTTTGCTATGGCATTGTGATACACCTGGATACAATGATTCCCGACTTATTAAACATTCCAACCTAAAAAAAATTCAAAAATGTATTTGAGAAGCTTTATTAACTTAAAATGTAGTTAAAAGTGCAAACAGAAGAAAATATTTAAATAAAATAACACACAAAATAAGTTCCAGGCTGATGAATGATGTAAGTAACTACAGATAGATATCACCACAAAAAATGACACCCTCTACTAATAGATGGAAGATGCTCAATTCTCATGAGCACTATTTGTAGCGCCGTAGACACTTTATTTAATAATAACTCTTATTTAATTTCGAAATTTTAACTACAAATTTATGACACATTTTCTTCGTTTTTTCATTATATACAAACTTAACCATGATAAAGATATTTTCTTTGAGATCTTTCTTAGGTGTTTTAATGCACTGTGTTTCTTGTCTAAAGAAGTAGCATCAATATAATTGAAAGGTTGGTGCTCATCCTGCAACTTAGTAGAATGTAGTGATTCTACATCCGCTTCAACTTTTTCATTATTTGATCTTCGATCATCTCAAAAAACATTAGCAGTCACAGCTTTCCTGACCTAACCTTCAGTTGTTGTCTCTTCCTTCTAAGCGAGTTGAGTTGAGTTGCAACTGGTAGGTGTCTTTTTATGATTTCTTTAAATGCATTTTTCATAGTATCTCTAATATTGTCAGCAGTTTCTTCTGGGACAAATCCAAGTAAGCTCTTCAAAACTTTTTGTCTATTCACAGAAAAAAAACTGCACTCGCTCGAAATCATGCTTTTAGGTTAACCGTATACTTGTTCTTCAGGCTATCCAACGTTCTTCTCAACAAACTTTTTAAAAATAATACGTCGAGTGACTGGTATAAATATGTACTATTAGGTGGCAAGAATATGAACATGATGTTCTTATCAAATTCTTGGATAATTCTTACTGAAAGATACGGGTAAGTTACCACCAACAATTGCTTTTTGGTCGTCGTGATGCCTGAAATAGGATAAAGGACCTTGCCAAACCAATTTTCAAAGATGACATAAAACCATCCCGATTTTGAACGATTATAGAAGCATTTATCAGACCCATCTTCTAACCATTCTGTGTATAGATTTTTGGTTTTGTACGCCACATAGAAAAGCGCTCGCGGTAAACATAAGAAATGTAGCGTTCTTGGAATGATCCATAACCTTTAACATCCTTTTTACACCACGACGGACAACTACCTTTATCTGTCCTGGATCATCCGTTACATTGATCTAGTCGTAATTCAGAAAATTATCAAGATCTACATCAGAAATTTACTCCTCCACAATATTGAAAGATTCGTTAATTTCAACATGTGGAACTTCCCTACGACAGAGTTTTATACATACATATTTTGACCCAATCTAACGGTAAATTCGTTATGCCTTTTTCAGAATGGTTTCGTTTAATCTTCACCAGGTAAATTGTCATAGAATATCTTAACTATAACACGTTTTGATTGAGATATCCCGTCACCATAATGCGAATATCTATGTTTGTGAGGGGATAACCCATTCAGTAGATTTTTCTATTGCTTTTACTATAGACTTTTGATCGAGTTCACTGCAAACAGATTGCCTCTCACCCACAAAACCATAAGTTCCATGTAGGTTCGATAAGCATTCCCAAATATTCATTTCTAAAGCATTCCAATAGTAGTTTGTGTATAGACTTCTAATAACACACTTAATTTAAAACGTATTCTATAAGAATGCCTATATAAGAAGAATAAAGTACTCTAAAAGATTCTTTTTAAAACACTTCTATAGGAATACTACATTTAATTTAAGAAAGAAGTGCTTATAGCAGCCTTAAAATTGGCAGTTGATTGGAATCACTATAGTATTAGAAATGTAGCATTCTTTTGGCGTTTCCATATTGATTCTATAACAATGCATATAGAAGGAGAATAAAGTACCCTAAAAGATTCCTTTAAAATCACTCCTATAGGCCTTCTATATTGATATAAAAAATAAAGTGTTTATAGCAGCCTTGACAATGTATTAAAATTCAAGTATTACGACTAACATGATAACATTCTTTTAGTGTTTTAGTACCTCTAAAATCAGTTTAATCGTTCTTTATTTGAGATAAAGAAATATAATTTTTAATATCAGAAAAAACCGTTTGTACAAGTTGCTAAATTGTAATACCTAAACAAAAATAACTTCCTGTAGAGATTAAACGTCCACATCTAAATTTTGTTGATAAAGATATGCAATAAAAAACCTATGCATTCGCGTTTGATACTGTAAATGTAAATAAGATATTTTGATTTCTGAGAATTGTGACGAGATATGTACCGAGTTTGATTCACCAGAAACGCTTCTAAGTAAGTACTTATACGGTTACGGGTATATGCAGTTTTACGTTTACGAAAGGAAGACGACTTCGGGCTTAGTCTATATTTGTAAATGTGTTCTTTTTTTGTGCTGAATTAAAGAAAAAAACGCTATTAGAAGTTCTGCTGATTTAAGTAAAAGTAAGTACAAAAAGAAACAATTGATAACATATCTATTTTTTTACGATCAGCTTATCCACGTTTTAGCGCTTTAATGTTATTGTTTATTTTTTACTTGGCATCCAGTTATTTTTTTAGAACAGGGGTGGCCAACCTGCGGACTTAAAAACTTAAAAAGCATTGTAATAAAAAGTTTATTTTGTTCATAAAAAGAAACATATTTTTGATATGAATCTAGTGAAAATGCATGACTGATAATAGATAATATAAAATAATTAATCGCATAATTTTGTTATAGAGTTAACCCAAAGTTGATTCAAAGGAGTTCCTATAGATGTTATTAATGAGAAGGTGTTCCAATGGCTACGTCATGGCAAAGCGAGATTAAAAAATGAAATAATTAGGATGATGCAGTAAACTACAAATTCGCAAACCATTGATTAAAAATTATTATAGTTTAGACAAAGATACTGTACAAATTTCTTAATAAAAAATGACTTAAAACTAATCATTTCATGCTTTTTGTGTTTCTTATGGTAAGCTATTAAAACCCTGTAAAAGCATGCAAATCAATTACCTTTTAGTCGTTAACTTTGTCATGCTATTCTACAACATAGGAAAGTACTACATTGGTACTATTTTAAAGCATTCTAATGAAACGTGAAAACTTCTACCTTTGGCCTGCTTTTGTACGACGTCTAATAGGACTCTATAAGCACTAACTGTACAGCATTCTACTGGAGTGTCAAAACCTATCTCTAAACATAAACCATTCTACTGCTACAGGAAGGCTTTCAGTAATATCAATACTGCCTCTATGCTTCTAAAAGCATTATTATGGAACCTATTTGGTTTTGTGGGCAGTTATTAGAACATTTAGTTTATGAAACTTTTTACTGAATGTTGACCTTGAAACCTCATATTATTATTCTTCAGGTTCGCGAAAGAACTTGCTGAAGGTTTTCGACTAGACCATCCAAATACCTACGTGCCTTGAGTTGTCTTTTGTATTTAGAAAAAGCCGAAAATGGAACAAACACATCCAAATAATGGAACAACATAAGATTGCCAAAATCTGTAAATACAACACACCCCATGGAACACGCCCTAAAAGCAGACCACCTAAAAAGTGGAAAGACTCGTAGACCTCCACATCATATGAAGCGGCTTGAGAATTAAAGTAGAACAGGACAAGATCCTACCAAGAAGAATAAGAATATTTTTTGCATAATTAAGATGACAATGAGGATCGTGTGTACATGATACGTTTTTAATTTCTTTTTAATTAATCTTGATTTTAATTTTTGAGTAATAGTCATGTCATTTGTGAAGTACTTACTGACTTATATTGGCAGTACATAAAGTAAAACCACAGTAAATTAAATAAACTGAGTTCTTATTTCAGATTTTTTTGTCAAAATATGGATGACAAAGAAAAAAGAAAACAAAGAGGAGCAGCAGAAAAACTTCGTGAGAAAAAACGAAAATCTCTCCAAGCAACTACAAAACAATGTCAAAAGCTAACAGATTTGTTTGGCAGTGGCAGTTCTGGACCTAGTGCTTCTACAGAAAGGGAGTCAAGTGCAGAAGAAATAGGTGCAGACAAAACAGGAGCACAAGAAATCAACACAGAAGTACAACTCAGCACTTTGGCAACTCAAGATAACAGTATTAGTGTCACTGTAGTGGTGGTGCTCCCGTGTCGGATTGTCGACACCTGGACGGCCACGCCACGGATCGAATAAAACAAGTATGCGGTACTAAATCCTTTATTATTGATAATTGGGGCGGTGTACGTCTGATAGCCGTATAATTAGGATTATAGCCCCAACAGGACCCTCTTGCTAATATTATCAGTATTAATACCGCACGACTGTCTTGTCGAATTGCAAGAGGAAAACAGATAATTCTAAGTATTTCGCGCTTCGACAAGGACGTTTAATACTGATAATGCAGTATCACAATTACAATACAACATTAAATAGTTTGTACAGGGTAACACTCCCCCTGCCACAAGAAAAGCGAAGCGTAAGTTTAAAAATAAGTTAACAAATACAATACTTCGCAATTAACATCTAAGAGTTGCTTTCTTTATATGCGCGTAAAAATTGAATGTGCGATTTAGTAATTTCATTGCTATCTGGATCTTCGAGGATTACGGAAACAGGAGTAGTAAATCCTTTAATTATTTTAGGTGAAGACCATATTGGTGTAAATTTTTGATGAGTAGTACGGGGAATTGACGCCGGAAACTGTTTTACTAATACCTTTTGGTTGACACGAAACTTAGTTTGCGGAAGCTTTCCCTTATTATAATATTTTTTCGGTTTAACGTGGGCTTTTTGAAGATATTCATGGACTTCGCCTAATGTTGGCTTTTTTGCAGTCGATAAAATAGATTCCAAATTCCATATATTATCCAGCGGAGTTGTTATATCTCTGTTTAGAAAAATTGATGATGGGGAGGTTCCGATGGCATCATGATATGTACTATTGTAATTTAATACAAAGAAAGGAAGTAATTTATCCCAAGATTTATGTTGCATGGAATATTGTTTAATTAAAAGTGTCAAGTTATATTTTAGATTTCGGTTGCAACGTTCGCTAATGTTAGAACTTGGATGATAGGGAGACGAAAATGCTTGACGTATACCCCAATTCATGCAAAGTTGTGCTATGATATGGCTAGAAAAACACTTTGCGTTATCCGATACTAATGTTTTTGGTGGACCGTAAGTTGAAAATAAGTCTGTTAAACATTTAGCAGACACCTGTGCAGTAGACCTACGAGTAGGATAAACCTTAAGCCATTTGGAAAAAGCATCGACGCAACACAACATGAAACGATATCCATTTTTCGAAGTAATCACCGGACCAACATAATCTATGTAGATTTTATCCCAGGTTTTAGTAGGTGGAGTACTAGCAAGATACACATTTACTTGGGTATTAAGTGGCTTGCACGTTTGACAAAGATGACATGCCAAAACATAATCTTTAATATGTTTGTACATTCCGTGCCACCACACTCTTTTTGCGATCGAACGATAAGTTTTTACTATAGAGTTATGGTTTTCTATGCGCGAATCATGATAATAATAAATTATAGTGTTTTTCAAGAAGTCTGGAAGAACTACCCTCTTGTGCCTATTCCGCCCTACAAAACGAATTAACAAACCGTCCTCAATTGCAAAGTTATTGACATCCTCTCCGTTTAGAATACGGCCTCGGATGAGTTTACAATATTCGTCGGCTTGTTGGTGTTTCTCGATCGAGATAAATGATTCAAGTATCTCCAAAAGGGAATTGCACAATAGTAAAGATGAATCTAAGTCACCAGTAGTATTATCTTAAACTGAATCATCAAATAGACGGGATAACCCATCGGCGGCATTATTTAGGGTGCCAGGAATGTGTTCTATAGTAAAGTTAAACTTTGATCATTTCAGAAGCCATCGGCTAAACTTTGACAACTGATTTGGATGATTAGATAACCATCTGATAGCATCGCAATCAACTTGTAAAATAAAGTGAGAGTCCGTAACAAAATCTTTAAATTTATCTAAACTAAAAATAACGGCTAGTGATTCCTTTTCATAAACAGAATATTTCCTTTCTGTGTAAGACAGTTTTTTAGAAGCAAATGCAATCGGATGTATACCGTCGTCAAATTGTTGGAGCAAAATTCCGGAAATTCCTATATTACTGGCATCGGTTCGAATTATAAATTTTTTGCTGAAATCTGGTAAACGCAAAACAGGAGCCTCTGTAATCGCCTTTTTAAGTTTTTCGAATGCGGCTACATGACTATCGGTAATAATAAATTTGACGTTTTTCTTTTTTAATTCATTAAAAGGAGCAACCATCTCTGAAAAATTCATTATAAATTTAGAACAAAATGAGACTATTCCGATAAATTGCTGTACTTGTTTGGCATTTTTAGGAATTAGTAACTTAGTAATAGCTTCAACTCGTTGCGGATCAATTTGAATACCACCAGCAGAAATTATGTGACCCAATATTTTAAGTTTTGCCATTGCAAATTTTGCCTTATCAGGGTTTAGGGTAATGCCACAACTACGAAAACGATCTAAGACTATCTTTATATGTTGAATATGTTTCCAAAGATCTTTGGAGAAGATAATAAAATCGTCGAAATAATTTAAGAAGAACTTAAAACGAATATCAGAAAATTCACGACAAATAAGCCTATTCAATCCTGTGGGACTTACTTTTAATCCGAACGGAAGAAAATTATATTCATAATGATGTGTCATTGTAACAAATGCGGTATATTTTTTGGAAGTTTCTTTTAAAGGAATCTGATGAAAAGCTGAATTCATATCGAACAATGTAAATATTTTAGCACCTTGAAGGTAGGTAAATATAGCGAGTTGGTTAGCTGGAGGAAACGGATCGTACTGGATGATTTTGTTTACGGCCCTGTAATCCACAACAAGACGTCTGCTAGAATCTTTCTTTGAAACGAAAAAAACTGGACTAGCGTATTTTGAAGTACTGTAACGGATAATTCCACTTTCTAGTAACGTATTAAGATCTTCATCTAGTTCCTTTTGTTTAACTGGATTTAGATAAAAGGGATTCTTATAAACTGGTTTCTTTGAAGTAACCTGAATTTCATATTCAAAACCCTTAGCAAATCCCATTTTCTTAGATAGAACATCCGAATAATCAGAAATTAATTTATTAATTTGTGAATCTTGAGCGTTATTTAAATCGTATTTGCTTTCGCATATTGAATTTGAAAATATATAATTGTTTTTTTGGTTGTGGGGTTTACAAAAAGGAATAACAACATCCTGCGCAAATTTAAAAGAAACGCATTTGTTTGAAAAATTTAAGAACAAATTTAATGAACAATGAAGAAAAGAATGAACATGAAACACAAAGTCAACAATCAACAAGCAAAACTCCTGTGCTTGCTTCTTCTGAAATTCAGCATGTTGATGAAGACACCTCAATCAACTACTTTTCTCGACCATCTAAAAATCGGCTGAATTTATTTTTAAATTACCACCCAAAACAAGATGTTGCTGATGCCGTTTTACAAAAAACTTTTAACAGAAAAGATGGAACCAACAGGAAATGGCTTGAAGAACACGAAAAAAGTGTAATGCACAGAACTTCTGCTGTAGCATATTTTTTGCATGAAAAGGAAGCTAATGTATGAAAGTTAATGTTTTCAAAACAAACTTCTGTAAGACGAGAACAAGTTAAAAGGCGACGAGAGGTACTCCACCGAGTGATCGATGTGATTAAACTTATAGGAAAACAAGAACTAAGTTACAGAGGGACAGAATTTGAAGCTGCCTACACGTTAGAAGAAGCTTCTGTAAACCATGCGAATTTTCTGGAAATACTTTTGCTTGTTAGCAACAAGTATGATGTTTGCCTGAGCAAACATATTAATGAGTGCACAAAGCAGAGTAAAGTTTTACATTCATCGGGAAAAACAGGTAAATGATCATTGATAACTTTACTCTCTAAAAACAATGTAAATAAAATTATACAAGCTATTTGTCAGCTGATTAAGGATGCGATTGCAAGTCAAATAAAAAAGCTAGAATGTTTTTAATACAAATTGACACAACCCAATTATTACAGCAAAAGACCAATGCTCTATTATTGTGAGATATGTGACCGACCGCATTTATGAGAAGGTGTTTGCATTTCTTCCTTGTGAGTTTTCGACTGGAGAATACATGTCTCAATTAGTATCGCAGTCTCTGGAAACTTGCAACATTGATATAGCAAAATGTGTCGGCACTTCTACTGATGGAGCAGCAAACATAAAAGGACAGTATAACGGATTTCAAAAGACTCGCCAAATCAAATACACGTCTGGTGCCATGGCCATATACTGAACTTGGTAATTTCAGACACCACTAATGTCGTGATTTCAAGCATTCCATTATTCAGTTTGTTAAATGACATTGCTGTGTTTATTCGAGATTCCTATCAAAGAAAGAATATTTGAAAAAATGTTACTCAAGATGAGAATCATCGAAGACTATCAACAATTGGTGAAACTAAAAAAAATATTTGGGGTGTTTTCAAATCCAGTATCCGGTTTGTACACTGACCTAATTGAGACATTAGTACGCATTCAAGAGAATGACAGATATAAGCCTGAAGTCCGTGCAAAAGCAAAAGGTTTTACAGAATGCCTGCTTAAATATGAAACCTTACTGATTGCTCAAATTTTGCTTCGAATATTTGAGTTAACAACACCACTGTCCCAGTATTTGCAAACAAGAAAAATAGATCTTTTAAAAGCAGGCAACATGGTATCTCTAACATATGAAGAACTCAATAAGTGTTCAAAAGATTTTTCTACTGTTCAGAAATCTGCTGACAAATTTGTCAATCATATCAATTCAAAATTTTTAGAGTTAGATGATGAACTGGAACTCGAAGTACAATCTGCTCTTCCAGAAAAAAGAATAAGAAGGAAGAAAATGATGGCAGGCGAGTCTAGTCGTGATAAAGTTACGTCCGATGCAATGACGTTTTATAAGACTCAGGTCCACAACGTCATTCTTGATATGGTCGTTGAAAGCATGAACCGTCGTTTTCAAGAAACTAGCAGCTTTATGCTGATTTTTTATTCTTGGATCCACGAAATTTTGCAGAGATTAAAAAACCAGCAAAAGCTTCCAACGTCTATGTTAGTCAAATTAAGTGAACGCTTGATTAAGTTTGACAACCAAGTTACTGCTGAAAACCTACGAAGCAAATTAGCAAGTTTTGCGTTGTATTGGGACAACTTAATAAAGTCATCAATAGATGAATATACAGTTTTTGCTGAAAAAGATATTGAACACCCTGAAGAAAATATCAACCACGTAGAAATTACAAACAAGTCATGTTCAGCATGTAAAAATTGCAGTATTTGTTACTATCTGATTTTAAGCAAACATAACTTGCTTACAGATGCCATAATCAACTTAGCATATAAATATATGTTAACACTCTCTTTCGCACAGGTTGCCCGTGAAAGAAGTTTTTCAACACTAAAATTTTTTAAATACCGCCTGAAAAGTATCGTTTCTAATAAAAATTTAGAAGCTTTCATGTTGATGGCTATAAAAAATGATATGTTAATGAGGTTGGACTCTGATGAAGTAATTAACAAGATTGCAGAAACAAGCAATCTGTTAAACAGTCTATTGATTCCATAATTGTCGCATGCTGTTTTTATGTTACATAGGCCTATATGAAACAATTTGTTATAGATTAAGCATTTCTCTAGAAAGATGTTTTTTGTTTGTTTTGGTAGTTAAATAAAAAATGTAAAAGCTACTTTGTTTATTTTTTTTTAGTTTAGAGGTCAGTTTAATTATATGTATTTTAGCAGCATCTATAGAGTAATTTTTATGCAGATAGTCTAATTTATCTACAGACCATGATTTTAGCCTGAAAAACATCAGAAAAAATGTTAATATTGAGTTTGAAAATGCCAGAACCCAATTTTTGCTCCAGTCCGCCACTGGTTAGAGACATTGACAGATGTCGTTGTTGAAAAATTGAACAAAGCGGTTCAAGAGCGACGCCTATACACAATTTCTGAACTGTTTGGTGATTTTGCTGAAATTTCTCTGTCAGCAACTTTATGACATTGTTATAGTTCAATTCGGTGACCGCAATTTTTGAGCATGATGCCCCAAACAACTTTCAGACGTTCACAAATTTCAGCAAATGAGTTCTGCGCTAACGTTTTTGCAGCGACAAAGAAGAAGCGTTTTTTAGGATTGTAACGGGAGACAAAAACTGTTACTATTTTCCTTATTTGTTTTTGTCAGCTTAGCCAAACTTTTAAAAAAATATAACCCTTAAAATTGTTTTTTTTTATCGGTAGAATTTATAACTTGAAACAAACCATAAAAGTGTTTAAATACAATATGAGCGTACAAAAATTTTAGATTTACAAATTTTAAAGACGTTTAAATCCACTTAAGAAATGGTAAAACAATAAAGATAATGCAAAATGCATAAACGTACAGGCGACCAATATAAAATCGCGTACTTTCAAGAAAACGTGAAGCAAGCAAAGAAGAAAGGCATAACAAGTTATAAAACGCGTCCGTAAATACAACATTAATTTAATCTGCTTACACTTACTCGAGTTATCGTAACGCTTTGGAGACGAGGTTTTTTGTAGTAAAAAGCAAGGTGGTCTAAGAAACCGCCGTTTGCAAACAGAACTAATAAAACAAAACGCGTGTTACTGCTTCATTCATTCAACACAAATTGAAAACGTATTAAGAAATATTTGAATAAACTGTCGTGTTTAATGAACTAACGTAGTGTAATTTGAAATTACTGATAAGGTTACATGCAAAATTACTTCAGTCACCTTTTGTGTTCATGTCTATTTTCTTATGTAAACACATGCAGCATTTATCACAAAATTACGGTGGTGTTACCTTCATTTACAATTAATTATGCACGCACGCATAAATTAAGTCCCGCGGTAAAGTGCTTGTGCAAAAGGTTTTCTTCGCTAGCACACGGGAATCTCCCTAAATCAAATATAATGGCAAAAAAAATTCGCGGTATAAAATGAAGAGCAACCAGAAATGCGTTAATCTTTATTTAATTGTAACTAATCGTTAAGCGCGGTTCTGTAGCTGTAACAACTTGTATCCAACAACACGTGTTGTATCAAATAAATTAAGTTTTATAGCTTCGTTTTATTCCAGTATCACGTTCTAAATCATTCGTTGTAGTGCAAGCAATCGACATTAACTAAGGGTTTATAATACCTTTCCCTAGTTAATTGCATGGCAGCCTACAAAGTTTCAATTTTACGACATGTCCTTAATAAACGTCATATAAAGGAGACTTTACTAAATTGCCATTATAAAAAATTTATATTCGAACGTTCGTATGTAGCGTTAAAGGCAAATACTTCTATTTATTTGGTTACTAATTAGAGACTAACGATATATATTTAACGCTTTGAACTGCAGTCGACTAATTAATTAATTATAGAAACTGTAAGAAAATCTTTGTAAGATTCCACATACTCGTATAAATCGTTCAACCAAAAGTGTGCCTACTTTGAATTTATCAACTGCTTTAATTATCGCGCTTAAAAACTCATTTCAAACGTATTTATCATAATAACTAAAAAAATCAAAATATTCGTTTGAGACGCTATTAATAAATTAACTTTATACACTTTGATCTAAAAGTACATATCCTCCGTACGAAACTTTATATGGATAAAACTGCAAGCATGTGGTCATGCGCTCAGGAACCGCAAATTTATTTGACCACAATTTTAGATAAACAGAAATGAATGAAACTTGTGTTTGCTGGAAACGTAAAAAGAGATGTAAAAGTTATATACGAAATTGATAATAAATGCTTAAAAAAAATAAAAACATTAATTCAGTCGTGATCATTTTCTCTGTCATGAGAAATTTATAATAAATAAAAAAAGATATACATAACCGAGTCAGTCCCCACTCTTTAAATTTCTTAAGGCTTGTCTCTTATTTCCCCTGAAGTGTAATCAAAAAATTTGGAACACCATGGAAGCAATTATTTTCACCCACTAGTCCCAAAAACCACATCAATGCTGCTGATTTCAGTAATTCCTTAATAACTTCACTAAAAAAATATCAATCTTCAAAGAAAAATCCGTTTCTCAGATACAGTCTACTTTTCGAAAGTAAATTGCTCGTCATCTCTAACCATAAAATTTATAAAGCGGTCTAAAATCTTCAAGCAGCTCAAAAAACGTTAACTGACAAGTTTGTTTTATCATATGCCCAAACTGCACGTCCTAAAAACTTATGTGTTAAAACACTTTCCAAAACATTTGTGACTTACGGTTCAGCGTTATTATACCCAACAACAGACTCAAAGTTTAAACTAATGGCTCTTCAAATCTGTTAAAGTAGTCATATTACTGCAAAACCATCTTACAGCCCTCTTCAAGATTGAGTAATGCAATAATCAAAGTTACTATTGAATCGTCAAAATTCACCTTGTCGTCAGAAAGTATTACGTGTGAAAATTTAAATTGCACTAACCTGTATATTAAGGTTACTTGAAGTTAGTCGTTGACCTCTCAACGCCATCGTGCTTGTCATTTCCGTTCGAGGCATTACACGCATAATATGCCTACTTGAATATAAATAAATTTTTCTTAGAACATCCACTAATTGGAGTATTTTAAAAACAACTTTAATTAGATAATGTATTCAACGCAAGCACCACATGTTACCTACAAATGTGAGTCACGATCATCTACCTATAAAGGTTAAAACCTTCAAGAACCCCTTTGGATAGTCAGGAACATTAGGATCAATTGTTGTAATATTTTTTAAAGCAAAGAATCGAACCAATAATTAAGTCCTATACAATAAACTCCTCCTTTTTTTCTTGTTATAAATGTTATCTTTTACTTTGTTGTAGATTTTGTCACTAGTTCGACACGATTTTTAGTTAGCTTAATTATAGGTAAACCATTGGGAAAACGTTTTCTTAAGGTTAACACCGGATTTCGGTAAGTCAAATTTTAATTATCATTCGATGTCACTACGGTTATTCTCACGAATTTTGTTTGCTTATAACTTCGGTAATTTTCATAACGATTCGTTTGCTATTACTAATAATCTAACTTAAATTTTTGATCGCATGCTGACATGTAAACAGTCAGTTATCACTGTTCATTTAATTAATTTAAAAAGAATTTATATGTCCTTATCATGCCCATTTATTGTACAGATGTATTGTGAGTTACCGATGCTTCCGGTGTTCTTATAATTAACATTATACATATAATTAAACTACTTATCGTGTGGCTACAAATTTGAAACCTATTTGTTGTTGATTCTAATTCTATTTATACGTTATTCTAAGATAATAAATCGAATTTAATGTTAACTCTATTTAGTTTATTTCTTCGTTCCTCCAACAAGGTACAGACCTTTAAAATTTCAATGCAAGCTTCGAACCTTTTGTACTGAGCGTACAGAAGCTGTGTCTGAAAAACGAGATCTGGCGCCCATTATAAAAAATTCTTATCAGTTGCACCTACTTTCTCTCGAAATAAGCATTGTTTCAGTTCTATTACAAGCTGGCCTTGAAAAATTCGTAACTAGAACTAGAAGCTTGTAACAAAGCTTTTGTTGTCAAAATACTCTGCTGGTAAAAATAACATTATAAAAAACTGTGATTAAACAGTATGTATCGTTCAACACCTGTTCAATATATTCAAAAAAATTCGGTGGCAAGACACCAATTAAAACCGCTCAAAACCCACTAATGTTTGCGCAAATGAACCTTTTTCTCCTTTAAGAACGGCATTAATGTTCTACTAACACAAAATCCAGAAGGACAACAGCTAAAAAAACTAAGTAGGTAAACGTAACCTTTAAATTAATAACAAACCAAAACAACCGTTTACTCTGACGTTATTTTAGCGAGATAAATACAAATTGGCGGCGAGTCTCTGAGAGTTAGTCTATAGTAGTATAGTACATAAACTGTTTCTCAACAAAATTTTAATGAGATAATACTATTCATATGCAAATCAAGACCCGTACATTGCTACATTAACATGTCTTTCATTAAAGTCACGACAACAATGCAGTAGCTAAACCTACAAACGTAGTGCAAAAAGTTCTTGACCTTGCCCACAGATGGCAAGACTACTTAGATAACTGTTTTCCTCATAATAATAGGCGCCAAATGCAAATTATTCCAGCCAACAGTTGGCTGTAGGCACTCAGTTAAAGTGCGCGTGAAATAGAAAAAATCGAGTATCGTACAGCAATAAAATTATTTGTTTATCGCCCATTAAAATTCGTTTGGGATTCGTAAATGTGTATGGTGACTGAATATTCACTATCAAGAAATGAGCAGTCGACTTTAAACAAGCTACCAAGATGATGCACGTGAAAAACTTCTAAATAGTGCAACAACACAAAAATAATTAAAAAAGCACACTATGATTTTTGAAGATCGACGTACAAAGATGTGTGAAATTGCTAATACGGCATAGGTATCAAAAGAACTTTTCGATTAAATTTACATTTACATTTACAACATCCACGATATCCCCCAGATTTAGCTCCTTTAAGGTTTCATCCTTTCCCAAAAAAATGGTTTTTGTACAATCGAAAAATAATTACAACTGTACTTGATTTAACACATTTCCTCAGTCAATTGTTACATGGAATGCTTTGGAATCGATTACATAAAATCTACAACAGTTGACCCAACAAGAACGTTTCAGACCACTCTTGTATTTAAACAAAAAAAAACAAAGCTGATGGATTAAATAGTGTAGGTTGTAAAGTATTATCTACCACTGTGCAGATAATTTTCTTCTACATTCGTAAACGTGTTTATTGCGTGCTAAGAAAACTCTTTAAGCGTGTACTTTTAATCAACATTTATAATAAAATACATGTTAAAAAGCTTGTCCATTCTAACCAATATGGTTTTATTTTTGACAAAACGACGTTACAGCGCTTGCAGATTAACAGATTAATGACCAAAGTACAAAGAAGCGTTTCTAGACAGATAGTGTAGTGGCGTTTGATATTTCAAGCTAAAGTTTACGTTATCGAGATAGTACTTTCACCCGCAATTTGCTTTATTAGAAGTTATTTATTGACTAAATCAAGTTATGACTCAAACGTTATGTGTTCAACTTTCAATAAAAATGCCGCCCACAAGCCTTGATTTTCCATTCAACCTTATGAAATCTAGTGGTAAACTAATGTTCTCCAAACAATTGCAATAGTGCCTGCAAACTATACACTTTGTAAAGAAGTAGTATTCTGACTAACTGGACTTCTAGGAACAAATTGACAATTATTACAGTTTACAGTTCAAATGTTTTCTTTTATTGATAGCAAAATAGGTTTTTTTCTACATTCCTCTAATGTAGTCGATAAAAGCAAGAGTGTTTTGAAACTTTTTTATAGTTACTCTCTTAAAATGTGGAACTTGCTTAAAAAAATTGTTACATTTCACTATTAATTCCTTTTCTAAACGTCGTAATTCTAATTTACTAATTTATTAATTTACTAATTTATTCGACATTTACGGAAGGAAATGGCATCCAGAGCGATCGGTGCTTTCACTTGCATGCTTTGGGTTGCTGTGAACGGTCGATTTTGTTAAGACGCTGTACGCTAAGTAAGTAATTCTTCTTTCCATTAAATTTTCATCGTTGGTTAATTCTATTACGGTTTTATAAAGAATTGTTTAGTATACTAACAAAATTAAGCATTTTTTTAAATTAGGTTAGCGTTTGCAGATAATTAAAAATGGCGTAAACCATGTTGCTTTCAATACATTTAAAACTCTTTTAGCAATTTTGTTGGAGTTTAGAGACGGCTTTTCCAATCGTATTAAATTGTGGAGGAATAATCCTCTCCGGAAATGATGACACATATCCAATTATCTCTGGAAACTGTGCTATTCGAGTCGAACGATTCACACCTGTGAATTTTGCCGTATCTAAATCCATCGATGTCGATAGATGACTCGCGCCTTACTCTAATTTTTCCGCAAGGTATTGTATATTAAAATTTCTTAATTGTATTCATTCTTATCATTACTCATTAGCCTTGAGCATTTTTTTAAAATTTGTACTCACCGCACTACTTATCTTAATTTGTTGATATCTAGAATTTAATATTGTAGATCATACTAAATCAGTCGTATATTTAAAACACTTTTAACTTTATGTTATGAAGTTTGTTTTGAGTACGCTGACGTTACACCATTCTAATTTCTTTAATTGTTTAAAGTCAAAGCCAGATTTTGACAAACCACGTCGTACATGTAAGCTTACATACTACGCACGCTTCGTGAGTAGAATTTAAAAACGTTTACTACTTGTTACAAGGAACTTCGGTGCCGTAAGTTTTTTGTACTCATTTTGACCATTGTTATTAATCATATTTGTTGATTATTAATTTTTTTCGCTACTGCATGTAAACAAGATAGTTCATCACTATTACAATTGAAGTTACGGTGATTGTTAACTGTTTTACTTATTCTTTAAATTATTATACAGTTGAAACCAAAAATTAGAAGTATTACATGTTATTGTTGAATAGAATTATATACGCTTGTTACGTTTCTTTGAATTGTCTTTTTTGTTCTATATTATTCTCTTTGTTAGTGGGTTCAGACGTCTTGGTGTCTACTAGCCGAGAATCTTATCAGTACAAATAGTGGCGCCTATTTTTTCTTTCCATTTATTTACTTATCTATGCCCACTCACCGACAACGTAGCTAGCCGTGGTAGTTACCTATGGGACCCACTACAGAAAAAAGAATTTAACTAAATTTCTTCCATTGGTTACTTGATAGCTTGGACGTTTTGTACCATCAACTGAGACATACCCATGTAGTTAAAAAAAAACGATGGCAAAACATGCGCTCACTAATATATTCGGAAAGCAAAGTAATCATTTATTCCACAAGATTAAACAGACTAAAAGACTACTATCCAAAACCTTCGATTTACCAAATTATTAATTGCTGTATACACATAATCTTAAAAAATAACTAAATATTTGTATAATTTTTTTTTCTCGTCAACACCCATTTTCAAAAGCTTATTCAAAACAAAGTTATAAAGAATGCAACAATTTAACGATACGTACAGTTTAAGAAGTTTAATTTTGAGCTTACAGTGTCAGTGCATTATCACAGTTTCCAAATTACGTCAGAGCTGTGATTCTAAATAAAATTATTTTAATAATAAAAAATAAAACTTTTTAAACTAATAATTTATTTAAAATCACTGTCAGTATATATGCAGTTTGGTAGAAATTAATTGTAATCTATACTAAATATTGAGTATCGTTAGATATTGAACTTAATATGTAATTAAATTTAAAACTTATATCGATTGCATTAATAATTAAATACATTATTGTTTCTTTTTTATTTTGTCTCTACGGTTTAATTAATACATGTCAGCGTGTGTAAAATTGCATCTATTATAGGTGTTTTATACGAAGTTATCCTTGTATTATACACAGTTTTAAAATCAATAATTTATACTATACTAATTTATGTATACATCTTTTCATAGTTAAACAGTTCAAAGGAACAGAATTGTAAGTGCACATACTATGCTAAAGATCTGATGCAAGTGAATAATTTAAACTGTAGTTATATTTAAGTTTGAGCCATATCCGCTTTCAGCGTTGTAAACGTGAATATTCATTTTCCAAAAAAAAGTTGATTTTAAAACATTTGTTTATATTGTGCCACGATCTAAAAGTTGAAATCTCAGGCGTAGGATTTTCGAAAAAAAACGAGATTACTTGACATTAAATAATTTAAAAAAAGAAAAAAATAATTTGCCAGCTAGCCTTAAAAAAAGAACGGAAACAACAGTTACGGGATATAGGAGTCTCAAACTTTAAGCAACAAGAAAATTGTTAGAGATTTAGGCATATATTGAAAAATAAATAAATTCAGTTTAAACCGGTATAAGACAGGCTTTTAAATTTACCCAATTATATGATCATATATGCTGGATTTACAAAGTTTATAAATTTTTATGTTATGAAATATTTAGCTTTATGATTCCTATAGGATAAATATCAAACAAAATAGTTTATTATGCCTAATTCTATGATATAAAGACGACACACACACATATCTTATCTTATTTTTGACAAGGAAAACTATCCGTTTGAAACCCACTGATAAACTAAATAGGTGGCGGCCAGTGTCTTTTTCTGGAACGATATTTTATAACACTAAGGATAAGTAGTGTAACACTGGAACAATACAATAACCAGGAAAAAAAACCCTAAAACGTAATAACAGAAAATGAAATTAAATTGTTAATAATAATTAAAACAAATCTTACCTCACACTGAGGGTAAAAAGAATGTATCGATATGATTGTAAGTTCGAATAAAAACGATTTTTATGATCCTCTACGACAAGGTACCCAGAAGCAGGCGATTTGAATACGGTACGAAAAACTGCTTCTGTATAATTCAGAATAGTTGCTGATTTATCCCCACAAAGGAAACGTACAACTAATTAAGTACTAATTGACCAACAACATTCACATTTTATTTTCGAAACTTAACGTTGTAAAATTCGAATTGCAAGTGACATTCAATGTGTTAATCTTTTTTGACCGATAAGATTATTGCAGGAATTTACTATTTTATAATATAAATACGCACATATACAGGGTTTAATAATAAACAAAGTGAACGTTACAATTGGTTGTATTTTGTCAAAAAAAAACTTTAAAATGTGTTCTTTTGATTACAGAAACTAAGCAACAAAAAGATTCTATTACTTTAATGGTTCTTATTAATCCAATATTAGAATTGCATTGCAAAATAATAGATATTTTCTTAATGCAGAAAGAAAGACCTATACAAAAATTGTTTGCGGTCATACAAAGGACTAAATACAAATTGAATAATAATTACATTCATATAGAAAGTATTTTTTCAATTTCTGTAGTTGCTTTTTCAGTTTTAATCATTGAGTTAGCCACCTCAATAAGTTCTTCCTAAAAGTGATTTTTTCCAAATTAAAAAAACTAATTTGTTCATCTGACTCTTTACACCATCTGAAAAAGAATGTGATGTTAATAACATCTGTTAATAGTCCATGGTAGATTTGACTTTATGATAGAGTAAAAGTAATTCAAAAAATTGTAAATTACATTTCACGTGTTATCCACCCCTAGCTCAAGCTTCACTAAGACTGGACGTTTTTGTGTGTTATATTTTTAACTTTTAACACTTTTTTGCATCTAACAAACTACCCGTTAATATGCCGATAACTAGATAGTACCAAAATTCTGTAAAATTAAAATGGCGGCCATGCTCATCTTGCTCATTCTGCGACATCACAAAAAACCTATAACTACATTTAAAAATAATTTGTATATCTTTCAGAATATATGTACAGATGACAGCCTTATGTTATATAAAAGCAGAATTTACTTTAAACAGTATATTCCATCAAAGATACATCGCTTTGGTATCAAATTATTCATGCTTTGTTATAGCAAAACAGGCTATATTTTGGAGTATATTGTATACACAAAAGCGACTACAAATGTGACAACTGAAAAAAAAATGTTAGAAAAAAACGGTGTTCAATATAAATATGCCCAAACTCACACAAATTGTTTTACAACAGAAATGAAGGATGAAAATCCCACCATTGCACAGAAGACCAAATACTAAAGCCAAGTTGCATACTTAAATATAATTTAAACATAGCATGAGTAGATAAATCTGATTTGCTTCTTCTGCAAATTGAGTTGTCAGGAAAAATTTCAAATTGTACAAAAAGGTATTTTTTCGTCTTTTTGAACTAAGAGTTTTAAATGCGTACCAATTACATAAAATGAAGAGTAGTGATAACATATCAGTTGAACCTCGCAAAACGAATAATAGCAAATTATCACACCCATTAGTGGTTGTGATGGCAGAAGAAGACCTGCAGAAGTCTATTGCGATCTACGCCTACGTAGTATGCGAGAAGAAAAAAGCAATCAGAATCTAAATACATAATGTGTGCCTCGTGTTATGCGGCACTTTTCAAAGTGAATTCCACAAAAAAAAAATCTTGCGTCTTCTTAGAATTAGAATTTCAATGTATTTTTGAATAACCACTTTTACAACTAATTATTTAGTTACATTTTTTGAGTATTTTACTTCAGTTTATTGCGTTAATTGACAAAAGATGTTTTTATTTTGCTAAATATATTTTAGCATCAGTTGTGTATTTCTACGTTACTTATCAATTTAAGTACAGTTTTTTCGACTATAATGGCATTTATTATTCATAGACATAAAACTACGCTATAGTGCTCCAAGCGAATATATTCGTAAGCTCAAAACTGCTGAAAGCGAGTATCCTTGCAAGCGCCTTTTTTTATGCACACAGAGCAAGAACTCTGAAAATCATGCGCAGTCAACGGGATAAAGACAGTTTTACACTTGTACAGTTTAATAACGTTACCTTCAATGTAACTATAGACAAAATAAGAAAACCATCTATTTAAAACAATTACCATATGTACTAGCAACTTTGCTCAAGCACAAGCTTTCAACAAAAAAAAAACTAAAAATAACTAGTATTAAATAATTCTTTGTTGTGATTTTATTTTAATTTCTTCTACCATTTTTTTCTCCATTGTCCCAAATCATAAAAAGGTAACTAAAAAATTACCGATTGTCATAGCATCAAACCAAGTCATTTCTATTATACATGCATAACATAAGAATACATAACGCATAAATATCTATTATTACTGATCTATGCAAACAGAGAAAAATTAATTTTGATGATAAAAACATTGTTTTGTGCCAGGTATAGTTTACCATTTTTTCCATTTAATGCCAAAAAAAGTCTCCGATTTTGCAATAGATGTAGAAGATACAAAAGAAATAGTAGAATTAGAGAAGTTATTTGTATGACAATTTTGGCTATCACCGCATAATTTTTCGGTTTCGTGTCAATGACTAGAACAAACAAAAAAAAGTTACACCAACTATCCACTACTAAAACGTAGTGTTACCATTTAAAACACTTATTCTACCAAAGTTTGGTAAACGTAAAGATGAAAACAGTTTAAATGCAGCAATGTTTACGATGGTGAAAAAAAGTAAAATGGAGTTATAGTTGCTCCAAACTTGCACGTACTATAAAAATTTTATTACAGCTTTTAGCAACATCACAGAGAGCGATCGAGTTACCAAAGTTGATACCAGTGTGGTTTTAGAAGTTTTTGGGTGAACAAAACATGGACAAATAAATTTACAAATTTGGTCGAAGCACGGTATTTGATGTGTGAGTTTTCATGCATTTATCAAATGTTCTGCTTTAGGTCACTGTAACTATATTTGATATGATTATTTAATTTTCGCAATTTCATGTTTCCGTTATACAGTGTATCAATTTGAAGACTTTAGATTGAGAATATATTTACGACAGAAAATACAAAACCCGTTTCGACAATACGGAGATGGAAACACATTGCCATGGTTAGTAGTACAACCCCACCCCCACTTATTGTACATAGTTGAAATAGTGACATTCCACTGACAGCTTTTAAATAATTAGCAAATACATAATTAAGTTTCGGGATATACTGTAAAAATACGCTGTTTGTAAAATCTTATTTGAAAAAAAAACGATTCAAAATGTTCAGTTTTTTTCTAAAAAATACTCGAAATTCAGTTTCTCACTTTTGAAACGACAAACGTCGATAATTTGTTGCTGTAAGTTTTGTAGATCTGATGGGTGTGACCTCATAAAAAAATCTAGTGGTGTCAAATTAGGTCACTCGATTGCTCCTCTACGACCAATTCATTTTCCTGGATAATTTTTATCTAGCCACTGTCTAGTTTACAAGGCGTAATGCGGTGAAGCACCATTTAGTTGAAGGTGAAGCAGATTTGCATCTAATCGCGGCGCGCCATTTATTTGATCTTTCAAAGTTTAAACAGTCAACGGCTTTATTGTGTTTTCAAGAAAATTCACAAAAATATCACCTATAAGGTTTAAAAGTTAAACGTTTAAAAAGAATGTGCATTCATCAGAAAAACAGATGTTCTTTAAAATCTTAGGATATTGTTCAACTTTTACAATCACAGTTTTAGAAAACTGAATTCGTCTATCAGGATCATCGCCTTCTAGTTCTTGAAGAATGTGCCTTTTGTAAAGAAAAAACTTATGTGCTTTTAAGACTTTCCGAAACGATTCATGTAACACTCCCGTTAATTCTGCAACTTTGCGAAATGACGTTGTTGGACACATGGCGACTTGACCCAAAGTTTCAATTTGCGCCTGTTACGCTGTTTTTCTCATAACAAAAAAAGAAAGCGGCGGCTAATTCAGTTGTTCCCAGAGATCAAGGATACTAAATGGATAGGATTGCTCGATCGCTTGATTTATTCTGCCGAGATCATGTGACGCGCTGACGTCACGCGGAGACCTCGCTTTCTATACTTCTATTACAATCTGTATTAAGATGCACCTTAAAAGGCTTCTAAATATTTTATTTGAGTAAATTTGATAACTTTTGATTTAACAAGTAATGCCAATAATGTTCATAATCGAAATATTTTTTTTTATTAATTAGTTTTGATGTTTTTTTAATAATTTTTTAAGCTAAAAAATTACATTTAAACATAATTAAGTTAAAATTAATCTGCTGTTTAAATTATTTTCACTTAAACGGAAAGAAACTTTCACACAAAAATTAATAGCGTTTGCTGTTTAATGCATTCATTTTTAAATTGAACTATAGAAAAATTGCTATTAATTTTATAATTTACGAAAATAAAATTGAATTATTTGACTCTAAGTCTTTTCCACAAAATATTATGGTTTTAATTTATTTTTTTTTATACATAATTAACGTTATAATTTACGGACAAAATAAAATGTACTATTAACGGTTAAATAAATGTATTCAAATTTAAGGTTGACAAAACAAATAAAAAATAACATAACACACTACAAGTTTATTTTAAAATTTTATTTAATTTCCTTCGTTTTATTCTGCCTTCATCGGTTTCTTGAGCTGTTGTTTTCGCTCTTTTCTTTCCACGTCTTTTTTCACTTAGCTTTATATTTTCATAGTTCATTCTGATAATGGTCCTTAATTTGCAAAACGCCATAATAATGTCCAGAGAAATGTTTTCTTTTTTCTTAATTTTAATACTTAATTGTTTTACAACTTGCGGGCTTTTTTTTAAAGAATCGCCGTGGAAATGTTCAAAGTATTGATTCCATTTTTTTACTTTCTTATGCCATTCTGGCGTTGGCTTTATTAGGCCACCATACGACAACTGCTGAACCCAAGAAGGTAAATGTTAGTTATGATGACTTTTTATTTTATATGTATAATCACCCAAAGAAGGATTACTACTTTTAAATTTTTTTGCTAGATAGCCAGCAATATATTCTAAACTGTCGTCAGTTATTTCTGAGATATTGTTAATTTCATCGTTATCGTGCTCTGATGACAAAGTAGACGAAAATGAACTGTCGTTTGAGTATGTTTGGAAAGAATCTTGATGCAATTCGTCAGCTATTACAATTCCGGCATTCTTTAAAACTGTAATTGATACATATTCCCCTGGAGCAACATCCTCTGTATTAACTTGGCTGTCTAAAATTCCTGGATTTTTACCGAGAATTATTAGACGGATCCTTTTAATAGCAATGCTTGGAGTTGGATGTTCGTCTGGTCCTCGACTTCTGATTTGAAAAAAAAAATTTTCTAGACAGTCCTGGTTTAATTTATGTGTGCTAATATACTTTACATTGTCAAACGATGTTTTCATGTCCCCAAAGAGTTGTTGCAACGACTTTATTGACATTAAAATTCCTTTTTGAAAAATTTGTAACGTTTTCTTGCCAATAGCACGCATATTTAGAACTATTTGCGACATTTTTTCTAAATGTTCAATTTGAAGGTTTAAATGAGTCCCAAAAGAACACTTCGATGAAATACTTCCATTTGGTACGTAACTATTAAATATATCGAACCATGTATTAACAGTCCGTATGAATTCTCCAACATTTTCTGCCAATTGCGGATCGGCACCTGGTTTGTATCGTAGTAATGCCTCGCCAACAGTATTTGACAACAGCTGAGCAGCTAATCGCACTTTTTGTCTTGCTGTTTTTTCAACATTTATATGTGTAGCACGGACTTTATAGCAAACATTGATTTCTTTATCGGTATATTCTACTAAACTTTCTAAAGGTTTTTTGTTAATTACAACTTTGTTTTCTAAAAGAAAACCGGTGTCCAACAACCAATTTCGCACCAATTTTAATAAATGCGGTGCATCGGCAAACATATAAATATTTCCATTTGTATGCGGGTGCTTAAATGATGTATTGATGAAATCTACTCCTAACTCTTTCCACAATACGGTTGTTATCGTAACCAAATACAGCGCACCTTGTTCCTGGCATTGTGTAATTACACCTCAGTATCTAATATAATGTAAATAAGTTTAAATTTTAAATTAAACCTGATAATAATTAGAAATTCTTACAAGCAACTTGTAGGCACGTATTTGAATCAGTAAAACATCAACAAATGTAATAACTACTATTAAAATCGCACAACGGTTGGATTTAAAGTGTATTTAAGCACTATTTATAATCAGCGAGCTGATATGTGGTCTCCGGCTGACGTCACGCGTCAAGATTTACGGGAGTGGGGCGGCTTACATTGCGAGAATACGAATCGAGCAATCCTATCCATTTAGTATCCTTGCCCAGAGATAGAGTCGTAGGCTTCGTGATGTTAGATTACAAACTAATTTAAAAAGGCGCCAATACGATGAAAGACTAAAATGAGAGACACCGCTTAAATCTACCCGCAGCTGAAAAAGAACAAATGACAAGACAGAAACGGTAACACAGAATATAAATTTATTTTATCACATATAGTAGTTCAAAGAAGACAAAGAATGTACGCCCTCAGCTGGGCAACACGTCATACAGCAAAGTGACTTAGTCGGTCTATTTTTTACATTGAAATCTAGCCAAAAAACCACGTACATACGGCGTTAAATAACCCTTATTGTACATACGATCGCTGAAGGTAATCAACTGCGCCTAGTTTCCCTTACATTGATTTCCTAATTTATTTTTGCAAAAAAATTCTTCCAATACGTATTCTATTTGTATCCAAGCTCAAAAATGTAGAAATATTAGTTATAGCGACGGGACATCATCATAAAAATTTTCCCAATTGCAAATGTGCTTATCAACTCCATAGATAAGAAACACAGGTGTAGGTATGAAAACCCGCTACAGACAATTACGAAAGAATTAAATTAAATCGGCAAAACAAGAAATAAGTTCTCAATCCAAATTGACTTTCACTAAAACCGCAGCAATCTCCTAATTCATTTCCACATAGGTGTACGTGAAACAACTTAAAAAAGAAAGCCTTGTTGAGCGTGTACAACGCTAGACGAAGTCTGCGTCTTTCAAACTTTGCCGGAAGAATGAAAATGAATTCGTGTTTGACAATTTGACAGACTCGCCCTTACTTCACCAACGGAAAGTGAGCGTGTCGAGAATAAATGTCATGTTAGAAAATTTTTACTATACCAAATTTTTAACAAAACACACCCCTTCATCTAGAAATCTTGGCTGCTTTCCTTTGATATTTGCTACAAACTTCAATTTTCCGCACAAGAAGTCACACGTTGCTGACATTTTTAACCAGATGCCTTGCATTGAACGCAGTAACCGCCCATAAAGCACATCAATGTTTACTTTACGTAAAGATATATTATTTCAACCTGTCCAGCAGCTCAGTATAGCATTTTTACAAACTCTTTTCAAAAAACCAGTCGTATAAAATTTAACAATGACACACCTCAAAGCAACAATAAATACTGTAAACAATGAGTGAGAAGCCCAAACAAATACCTTTGATAAAACAAGATTACAAAAATTGCTTTTCATGATTGTCGTTATTGAGATGATGGAACTCATCGTATTATACGAGAGTATCACACCCAATATCCTCAAAAATAATTGCGCTAGATATTCTAGGAGATACAACATGTGATAACTAACCCAAAAATAAAAATCAAAAACTGTGTAATTTTAAGGGTTGACAGCATTTCCCCAATTTTCATTATTTGCTAATTATTTTAAAACTGTCAAGTAAAATGTCACTTTTTTTGATACTCCTGCATAGCATTTTTAAAAACTTGTTTAACGATGTATCATAAGTGGGTAGTTGCTATTTACACTTTTGAAGTTCGGGTGGCCGAGATTGAAAAAGTAAGTGGGGTTGTGCCACTGACCATGTCAATTTGGTTCTTCTTAAAGTGCCTATGCTCTGTGGATGTTGGCTATCATATTTGACTATATTACTTTGTTCACTGTCGCTCTGAATAGACCTGTGATGTCATTCCAGTCCATGTTCGCAGGTTACGTAGCCACGATATTCGTCTGCGTCCTGATCTTCTAACCTCTATTTTCCTTTAAAAGATAAGCTGATGTAAGTAATATTTTTCATTTCGCATGATATGTCCAAAGTACTCTAGTTTTCTGCGTTTGATTTGTAAGATATTCTAGTTCTCCACCGATTCGTTGCAACATGGTCTCATTTGATACGTGATGCGCCCATAGGACTCTAAACATGCGACGGTAGCATCGCATTTCAAATGCATCCATGCGTTTACATGACGCACCGGTAAGGGTCCACGCTTCTGTCTCATATAGGAGTATTGAGAGTACATAACATCTCAAAATCCTAATTCGAGCATGGATATCGAGGAATAGGTTTTGCGCATTTTGTTACCTCTTGCTTTTTCGATTCGGCAACTTATTTCTCAAAAGTAGTCCTAGTCTTGTTCAAAATGCATCCCAGGTACGCGACTGTCTCGACCATTGTAAGCGCTACATTGTTGGCAGTAAACTATAGGTTTTACTGATAATTAATTTTCGTTCTTTTGCAGTTTATCTTCATACCATATCTGTTGCAGGCAGACGTTATACAGTCTATAATCCTCTGAAGCCCTACTGCAGTATTAGCCATAAGAACGGTATAATCTGCATATCTCAGATTATTTATTATTTCTGCTTTTATTATTATTCCATCTTCTATGTTGTGCAGTGCTTCTTTAAATAGATGTTCTGAGTACACTTTATGTTAATCTTTTTCGATGTCTCTTTCTCGACTCGTACATTAGCCTTTTGTTGTAAGTATCGCTTTGATATTATGTCTACATCTCTGTCGTCAATTCCTGACTGACAAAGAATTGAGATGAGTTTACTATGTTGGACTTTGTCAAAAACCTTCTCAAAATCTATGAAGCATGCAAAGACGTTTGCGTTGATAAAGAATAAAGCCTCTCTGTTGACAAGTCCCCCTCTGACGTCAAATTGAGTGGCGCTAATGTTTTCATCAAGTTTTCTATATACTCGTACTTGTATAATGTTAAGGAAAGCTTTTAGAGCTCACCAAGCTGATTATTCTGTGGTCGGAGCAATTAGTTGCATTCGTCTTTTTAGGAATTGGAATGAATGTTGACAGTAGCCAATCATTTTATATTTGAACGTTTAGTTAGATTTTGTTGAAGAGGGTCGGAAACAGTATTATTTGTTCTGTGTCAAGTAGTTTGAAAACTTCTTCATATATCTGGCATGGCCCAAGAGTTTTGTTGCTTTTCAGCCTTTTGATAGCCAACTCTATTTCAGCCTGTGTGATAGTGAGTTCTTTCCCGTTGATCGCTGTACTCATCGTAATGCCGTTTTCGTCTCCACACAGTTCCTCTATGTGTTGCTTCCATGTTGTGAGTTTTTTTTGTCAATTTCGGTAATTATGTTGTTGTCCGAGTACAAGACTATTCCTGGAGCCTTTCTCTGGTATCTTCCTGTTGCTTCTTTTATTTTCTTATAGAGATTAAATCTATCATGTTTTACCAGTAATATCTTGATTTCCATGCATTTGTCATGTAGTCATCGTTCTTAAACTTCGTAAATTGCTCTTAATACTGTTTTGTGTAGTTCTTTGTATTTCTCACTATTTCTGTTTCTGTGTTGTCTTCTTTCTTCCATAAGTTCCAGGATGGTATCTGTCATCCATTCTTGTCTTTTCGCCATCCTATCAGGTTGCAGTTCGTCTTGTGTGACTGAAGTCATAGATATTTTTATTTTATTCCAGAGTTCTTCTATTTCTGTTTCATGGTTGCTATTTTCCGATATAGCTTTGAGTTCATTGTTTAACCTTTCTTTGGTTTGATGTTGTCTTCTTTGAGTAGGTTACCCCCTCCGTATTGTCGAATTTTTGATATTATTTTTTGTTGTAAATATATTCCCAATCCAAAATTTGACACACTGTATAACGGAAAGATGAAATTGCCAAAAACCAAATAATCACATCAAATATAGTTACCGTGACTGTTAGTAGAAAAGTTCGTGGTTCCTTAGTAAACCATTAATATTTGGTTCAAAAATGTTGCCTTTTTTATCGTTATATATATTAAATTTAAAAGTTTCTAATATCTATAACAATTATTTTAGTTCTTTTACTGTAATTAAACAAAGCTCAAATTTTCTAAGCGCACATAAATAAAGATTGTATGCGATTTGATGTTTTCCAGATTTTTTAGTATAACAGATACTTCTGTACTGTCTTTTGCTCCTTGTAATATAAAATAATAACAGTTCTATTATTGTTCGTGTTCTATTATACGAATGAGTTATACTGAGATTTCTAAAAACGAATCCAAAAATAATGTTCATAAGGTAGATTAAATTGAATTTAATAGTTTTTAAATAGAATGCAAAACGTGTACAGTTTGTTAATCCAAAATTAATATTCTTACATCGTTAAAATACACGGTAAACCATAAATTGATTATTTATTACAAGATGTTTACGTACAACAACCGGAATAGATGCATAATTAGAACTAAATTATATTAACAAGAGATATTAAATTTGAAATAAATGGCCATTCAACGAATGAATAGATTCATTCGCAACATAAACTTGATTTATCTATAATTTAGCAAACAGATTCAGTACTATTGCATTTGTTTTTACATCATTAATGCAATTAGCAAATGCATTTAATTCGTGATCTATATTTTACAAAGCGTCCGTTTATAAACACGCTGTAAAAACATCATCCGGGCTAAAAATATCAAACTGAACGTAAAGTTATGACATTGTATTTTAAAATTCCGACGAGTAAATCATCTGCAGTGCACCTACATACAAGAAAAATATGTTGTGTGACTTTGTGTTGAATCGTACATGCAAAACATGTTAAAATCCGTTCGTACCCAAAAACAAGAGATGTAAGAAAAAAACAAAGAATTTACTAAGAAGACAATACGAAGACGCCCTCGGGGCTTCATTCTGTTTTGTAAGCGGTAGACGAACTTGCTGCAGCACTACAATAGCGCAAACGAACTTGAAAACCTGTTCGACTGACTTGCCGCACTTGATGTGTTTGAAATTTTGAATGGAAAACGTGTGCGAACTACTTAAGAATGAAATGAAATTGTCCATGGCAAGTTCGAAAACGTCGCTACAAAACAAATCGATTTCATCTCGTCGACATGAAAAATTAACTTATTTTTCTTGGCCACATATAAGCAAACGTTGATTAAATTTATATACACACAAAGATGTACGAATGCAATAAGAAATACAAACGTACGTACATCAAATATCCCGAAGAGACATTCTTATATGCGAAAAACGAAAAATGCAAATTCTTAGCGGCTAAACAAAACTCGAAATAACATTATTGAGGTAGATATATACTCGACTGCAATATTAGGTTGACAAGTAGTCAACTTCAAAGAGATAAATGCAAAACGTCGCGGAACGCTTTATACCCTTTTTCCTTTTAAATCGTGCAAAATTTGAAACTTTTCGACAACAATCAATCAAATGGATAACGCACTAATAGCGGAACGAACTTAATAAAAGTAACTAAAACAAAACAAAGTAAACAAAAAGTTTCTAGGAGGAGACTAAAGTAAAAGTTCTTTGAACTAAAGCTCTAAAAGTCGTGCACCTCGTGACAGGTTAATGTGAGGTGAAGTTAAAATAGAAAACAGCCTGTTTGTGTATTAGCCTCTTTCTTTCACAACCAGGTGCAAAAGAGATAAGGAGTTGTATTAAACAAGAGCACTTACGGGACGGAACAGTTGTGTAATCAAATTATGAAGTTCTAGTGTAAATCTACTGAGCTCTGTTTTAGCAAACAACAGGGCGTTAAAATTGTATAGAACTTATCAATGTCGCGAGAATCTTTCTACACCTACTTTCGTTATTTAATTATTCCAATCTATCAATTAAAACATTTAAACTTCGTAGTAACTTAATTTCATTCCGTGTTCGAGCTACATTACAATTTCACGTAAATAACGTTAAGCACAAATAAATGTACGAGCCAAAAGTAGAAAAGTTCTTCTAGAAAATATAATTAACACCTCCTGTCACTTTCAGTGCGTAAAACATTTGTGCTCTTCTAAAATACTATTACCAATTTCATGGTGAACTCTACCTACAGTTCGTAAAAGTTCAGACACTAATATATTCAAAAAATTTGAAATTTTGTTACATCGTTATTTTTACAGAAGAAGTACAGAAAATCTCGTCACGCAACCAGGGTGCGGTAAAACATTAAAACCAAATATCCTTCTTCCTCAGTCTTTTGCTACATGCTACCAAAAAAATAAGTACCACAAAGGAAAGCGCTGTGAACAAAGACAACTCAAATAACAACTCGATTCCATTTGACTAACCAGACAATGGAAGTTAACAATCAAGATCAAATACCAATTTTACATAAATCTGGAGTATACTAACTTAATTGTTCTTTTTGTAATTCTTCATATGTTGGTCAAACATGAAGAAAATTCAAAACTAGACTAAATAAACATTTATATTTGACAAATAGGTATTTGAACAATAACTCTGTTTCTGCGAACTATATTTTATCTTCGGGATATTCATTTTCTTCTGATTTGAATATTAAAATTTTTCATGTTTGCAATAAAGGATCTCTTCTTAACTCATTGGAGGTTGAAATATATAGAATTTCTGATGATGTTTCTAAAAATTGTCTAAATGAAATATTAAATATAAATCCTTCTATTCTTCTCAGTTCAAAATTATAGTTCTATTCTTTTGATTTATTTTTATTAATTTTTTTAATTTTTTTTAGATAGGTATAGTAAATTGTCTAAAATTGACAAACATGTTTAATTGTCATTAGTTTATTAATTGTTTACAATTTTATTTTAATTAGTATTCTTTATTTACCTTTCAATTTTTAAATTTAGTTTTTAGTTATGCTGGTGATGCTAATTATTATTATTATTATTATTTTTTCTTCTAGTTTCTCACCGTAGTGGTGTTTGTAAGCCATGCGACGGACCGGGGCCAAGTCACATGTCTGTCTATTGCATGAACTTTCTGACTATTGTTGTTGTTTTTAGAATTACTGCTTTTTGTATGTTGGTATGGATGTATAGTGGGAGATCTATTGTTTTTAAGTGTTGCTTGAATGATTTTGTTGTTATACCTGTCACAGACATTATAATTGGTACTATTGTTATTTTTTCTTGTTTCCATACTTCTTTAATTTCTGTTGCAAGAGGTGTGTATTTTTTGATCTTTTCGGTTTCTTTTTGGACTATGTTGCTGTCGTTGGGTATGGCAATATCTATAATGTATGTATGCTTTTGTGTTTTATTTAATAGTGTGATATCAGGTCTATTGCATATTATCGTTTTATCTGTGTGTAGTGTTCTATCCCAGTATAGTTTACAGTTTTCGTTTTCTAGTATAGTTTCGGGTGTGTATTTGTAATATGGTGTTTGTGTTTGTATTAAGCCGTATTTAAGTGCAAGTTCTTGATGAATGATTTTTGCTGCTGTGTTGTGTCTATCGGTGTAGTCTGTTCCTGCTAGTAGTTTGCAACCTCCTGTAATGTGTTCTATTGTTTCTGGGTATTGGTGGCATTTTCGGCATGTGTCTGTTTCAATTTTTCTTTTAATATGTACTTTCTGTAGTTTTTTGTGGCTATTACTTTATCTTGGATGGCTAGGACGAATCCTTCTGTTTCTGGAAAAAGTTGACCTGAGTGCAGCCATTTGTATGACAGTTGTGTGTCTATGTGCGGGTTTTGCATTATATTATAATGATTGCCGTGTAATGCTTTTCTTGCCCAAATGTCTTTTTTGTGTTGTATTGTGTTTGTTTCGGTGTTTTCCTGAATGTCGTTTTGATGTAGGTTGAGTGGGGTGTATCCTTTGTCTGCTTTTGTGATTGCTTGATGTAGCGAGGTGTTTTTGTTTATGAAATATTTTTTAAGTTTTGTATTTGTGTGTTGTGTAATGTTTGTATATCTACGAGTCCTCTTCCCCTTCTTTCCTGGTTATTGTAATTCTTTCAATGCATGAGTTTGGATGCAGTTTGCGATGTTCTGTTAATTTTGTTCTGTTAACTCGGTTTAACTCTGTTAGATCCGTGTCTGACCATTTGACGATGCCAAATGAGTATGTCAAGAGTGGAATCGCGTATGTGTTGACTGCCTTAATGATGTTTTTGGCGTTAAGTTTTGATTTAAGCACAAGTGTAAGCCTTTGCTTATATTTCTTTTTAAGTTGTTGTTTAATGTGCGAGTGATTTAAGCTGGTGTTTTGTTCAAAACCGAGATATTTGTATGTCTCCTGTGGTTCTAGATTTTCAAATGCTTCATTGTTTTGTGTTTCTGTAACGTTCTGTTGTTTGTATTTTCCTTTTTCTATGTGCAGCATTTTGCATTTATTGATGCCAAACTCCATGCATGTGTCTTGTGTGAATTCTTTTGTTATTTGTAGTAGTGATTGCATTTGTGTTTTGTTTGAGGCGAATATCTTTATATCGTCCATATATAATAAGTGATTTATTGTGTGTTGTGGATTATTTTGATGTTTTATCTTAAAACCGTATGTTGTCTTGTTTAGTGTATTTGAGAGGGTTTAGGCATAAACAAAACCATAGTGCGCTGAGTGAGTCACCTTGGAAGATTCCTCTGTTGATTTTTATGTTTTTTATTTCTATTTGTTGTTCATATGTTTTTAGCTGTATTGTCGTTCTCCATGTCTGCATGATTGTGTGTAAGAAGTTTTGAATGTGTGCGTCTATTTTATATATTTCTAAAATTTTTATAAGCCAACTGTGTGGGATTGAGTCGAATGCTTTCTTATAATCTATATAGCATGTAATAATGTTTCGTTGTTGCTTCTCTGCTTGTTTCATAATGACGCTGTCTATGATTAATTGCTCTTTGCATCCTTGACTGTTTTTTCGACATCCCTTTTGTTCTTCTGTAAGTATGTGATTTTCTATTAAGTGTTTTTCTATTTTCTGTGTAATCAATGCTGTAATTATTTTGTATAGTGTTGGCAGGCATGTGATCGGTCTATAGTTAGCTGGATTTTGTGTGTCTTGGTTTTTGGTATTATGTATGTTTTTCCTTGTGTTAAAAACGGTGGCATACTCTGTGGTTCTAGTATGATTTTGTTGATTTGTATTGTTAGGTGTTGGTATATAGATGTAAATTGTTTGTACCAGAAATTGTGTATGTGGTCTATTCCAGGAGCCTTCCAGTTCTGTGTTTTTGTATAGTGTTTCTTAGTTCTTCTATTGTGATTATATGGTCCGTATGTATAGGTAAGCTTGAATGTTTTTCTGTTCTTCTGTGATCCATTGGGCTGTTTCTTTGTGTTGTTTTGGATGTGACCATATATTTTCCCAGAAATGTTTTATTTCATCTGTGCTTGGTGGTATTATTTGTATTTTTTCATGTCTTTCTAGGTTTTTGTAGAATAGTTTTTCGTTTCTGTTAAATTGTATGTTTTGTGTTTTTCTTTTGTTTGATTCATTGTATCTTTCTAATCTTGTCGTATACAGTGCTAGTTTTTGTTTTAGTGTGTCTAATGCTTCTGTTGGTGTTTCTTTGTTGTTACTGTTATTTATAATGTGCCGTATATGTTTTGTAACTTGTTTGGTATGGTTTCCTTTGCAATATTGTGTTAACCTTCCTAAGTCTTTTCTTATGTTGTTTATTTTGTTTTCAAGTCTGATTTGCCATTTTGGTTTTGATTGTTTTCTTTCATGACTTGTTCTGTTTTGTGTGAGTTGTTTATTTTGTGTTATAACCGTAATTGCAGCGATGTAGACTAATTGATGTATATCTTCTATCGTGCTTGTGTTATGTAGGTGTTTTTCTATTAGTGTATTAACCGTGTTGATGATGGTATTTGTATCTTTTTGTATATTAGTTTTGGTAGTGGTAATCTGTTTTCTGGGTTGATTCCTGTCCATTTGATTATGTTTGTTTGTAATTCATCGTTTATTCTATCAATAGTGATTGTATTTGTAAATCTTGGTGTTTGTGTGTGCGGGGTTTTGTTTAGTAGAGTTGATGTTGCAGGTGTTTCTGGGAGTTCTGTGTTCTGTATTGTTGTTGTGGTTTGTAATGATGTTTGGAAATTGTTTTGTCTTCTATTTTTTCCGTCCAGTTCTGTGGCTATTTCTTCTTTGATGTTCTGAATATCCTCATCTGTAAGTCTTTTGTTTGTAAGAATTACTCGTTTTTGATCGACTAGCCTCTGCGGTGTAATTATGTTAGTTAATTCTGGATATGTTTCTGTGAATAAATTATAAAGTTGTGGTCGGTATCCTATTGAAATTTGTTCTAACTGTGTGGCGGTGTAGTAGCAGCGCATGACAGTAATGTTCATTTCTCGTGTCCATGTCATGCGTTGCCGGGGTTTTCCCTCCTTTGTGGTTATCTTTAAATTAGACAAAACACGTTCGGTGGGTTCATTGTTCGTAGCCGGGCCATTAATAATTTGATCGGGCTGTTCATTCCTGCGTCGTCCCCGATCTTGACGACGCACGTCCGAGGCTTTTATATTTGTAGTAACCTCTGTACACACCAGGGGATGGTTAGTCCTATTGGTGGTTAGCTAGGGTCCGCGTGCTCGCTGCGCACGTAAGGTAACATACCTCCCCTTGCGGGGTTATTATTATTATTATTATTATTATTATTATTATTATTATTATTATTATTACAAACTATACTAATGTTAGGACCCCACCATAGTTAACTTAATAGCTCCGAAAGAGTATTCATCAGCTAAAAAAAAATAACTGGTTAGAATGACAGTCCGCTACACCTAGTAAATCTTACCTGTTCGGAAAGCTCAGCTCAGATAGCGATATAACACGATAGGCCATTAAAACAAAAATATAAGACAACGAAAACGACAAAAGAAACAATATCAAATAATTATCCTGCCCCAAGTAACCAAAAAAACTAGTACCGTTTCAAATGTATATAACAGTTAAGCAAAGTGTAGAAACAAAATGGTTACAGTACCTATGGCACTTACACAATCCATGCTGTAGAACAATAGTTCAAATTAACACTGACGTAGTAAAAACATTAATTATTGCAAAATGAAAGTTACAACCTGCTATTAGTTATCTTAAAAATAAAATTTACAACTTTATAATGAACTAATTTCATTGAAAAACAATTATGAATATAAATAAACCTATTTTGGACTCAAAAATTTTTCACTTACGGAAGTTTGACAGTACCTAAAAAACAAAAAATTTGCAACCTTATATTGTTTTTGGTGTCTGAAAAAACTATAACAATGTAACCAGATTAACGACCAAAAACTGCTTTTTACCGGAACTATTAGGAGGTTATTGTGATACCGAAAAAATAGAAATAATTGGACTTCTTAGGTCAGCTTTATAAATATCTTCAAGATAGAAATTACCACCTGGAACAAAACGCAAACCGCTAGAAAAACTGTCTCAGAATTCGCAAGAAAAACCGACGTACCAATATAACCATCAGATACATTTCTATGCCGCCATGGCCAGTTCCAAGCCCCGATGAGAAATGAGGAGGGTTCATGGTAAAACCAACTAAGCTCAAAGTAGCAAGGAGTAAGCCGACCCAGGCCACGCAAAAGATATAGATTAGAAAACTGAACATAAGTAATGACGCCCAAGAACATATAATTAACAGACAATTATGGATAACGAAAAACAAAAGTTGCCTCGGAACTAGAGCGGACTTCAAACATGACGAACTTTGTGAGAAAACGGATACGAAACTGGAAAAAACCAAAAAATAAGACCAGCCTGTAGGAACATTATATCTTGGTTCAACAGAGATCAAGAAACAATACCGAAAGCACAAAAACACAAAATCGATATATGCGCACTAGTAGAAGTAACAAAGAAAGGTCAAGGAACACCAAAGTATTTTCCATACATATAGGTAAAATAAGCAGAAAAGCAGCCTCAGGAGTGGGTATACTAATTCACAAAAAATACCAACACAGCATACACAATGCGTAAACGATAGAATCATAATAATAACCTTAAGAGTAGGAAAAGAATTACATTTAGTATCGTTATATGCTCCTGATGCAAACAAAGCAATAGAGAAAATTGAAAAATTTTACAGAAAACTGCGTCAGATAAGCTAAACAACAATAGCAAAATTATTATTATGGGAGACTTGAATGAAAGGATCGGTACAAAAGTAATACCTGGCATTAAACAAAAATACAGCGAGGAAGAAATTAACCCAAGTGGAGAAATTCTACACATCCATGGTCCATGGACCACGCCCATTTAAAAGGTGGTAAGACTCGTAGACCTCGACATCACAAGAAGCGGCTTGAGAATTGAAGTAGAACAAGACAGGATCCTACCAAGAAGAAGAAACATTTGTTCAAAACCAGGCCCATTAATATAACCCTAATGAACTGCTTTACCCACACCTCACTAAAAAAATTACTGAAAAAACGACACTTAGAAAGCAATTGTAAATCCATTCTAATAAAATTGTTGCAGATACGAAAGATTCCCGAAAATGCTCGTGTGATCGCCAGCCTAAACGTTTCCAGCGGCCACGTTAAACAAAAAGCCAAATATCTCCATAAGTCAGACCTTTGAGAAGGAGTGATCCCAGTAGTTGAAACTAGTACGAAGTTTCTTAAGTCAAAAAACACAGCATTAACCTTCTTATTAGCCTTTTTCTGATTCAAATGTTAAGCAAACAAGTGCGTTAACCCCATACCCAAGGGTTTCTAAATTTTAAGTATCTTAGAACATCCATGCTGGTAGTGATTAAATAAATTGCAATTTTTGATGTGTTAGTTGTGAGAGATTCGCTGGCTAAAAAATCCGATGACGAACTAATAAGACATACACTAGATCCAAGAACTATACCGGATGCGCATTATATTGATCTAGGTTAGATGGAAAATTAAAGCCACCGTTTAGAATTTCGCTACTGTGACAATAATTATGACGAATTGAAGGCACGCCCGTTGACGTACTTTAAAAGACTTCGAAAAGCTAAGTGCACTTTTGTTTTAAACATCTTATAAAACTGTTAAAATTATATTTCTGGTAACTTGTGTGTATATGCCATTTAGCGAACCGCATATTAGAAACGTTGAGTGAGTACCCTGTTTTTTATATTGAATTATTTGCTTTGAGGTCGGTCGTATGCACGTACAATTCGACATACATATTACGCTTATCACTACTAACACACGTAACCTTTTTGTTTTTATGTAAAAAGTTTTAGACAGTGCGCTTTGCTTCAATATTGTGCAATCACCATAAGTTCATGGCCTTAAAAACTGAATGTAACTTTAAGTCTTTTGTTACTTATGTGTACAAGGTGTTGCCTAATTTAAGGATCCTATATAATTAGTTGTACTGCGATATTTGTTAGCAAACTCTTAGTTTTTATTCTCTTATGCAATATATATGAAATAAATGTACTGGTTGTTGGACTTGTTAGTCGATTTATCTACCTAAAGCGTTGTCAGGTGTAAACGGGAAACTTTAGTGCATATTTCTCCCAATTTGACGCTCTTTGAATTACATTATAATCGCCACATCAAAGATCAGGTTGTAACCTATTAGTTACACATCTACGACCCACTCTCCGAAGTTCTGAGCTGTCGTTGCTTCTTTTGGGGTGATTAAATTGCTACTAAGTGATTGCAACGGCTATTGAAGTATTATACAACATGCATAAACGGACTTTCCAACTACAAAAACAAAACTAAACCAAAAACCCTGACTACCAAATAAACCTGTCGCCAAGTTCGCATGTATAGTAAACGTAAGTTAACAAATAGTTGCAAAAGTAACACAATAAAAGTAACTTTAAAAACTACTAACGAAGTTTGATGTCATAATATCAATTACCAAACTTTTCTAATGGTTATCCCCATCGTTTATAAATATAAAGCTCTAATGTTTGTCGATGTAATTGTGGGAATACATTAGAGTGTGTATCCAACTGCTGACGAGCTTCTAAAAGGCGAAACAGCCGTCCAGTAGTTCAGTTGGTGGCATTTGCACAATTGCATTGACATTGCTTTACTCCCAATGTATTTTAGATTGTAGTATTTCGTTTTTTCTTATCTTTAAATTTTTACTCCAATTTATAATTTTTCGGCCCAATAACAAGCTACGTTGATGGCGTTATTCTTAACCATCCATAAATCATCTAAACTGCATTTGCTAGAGAAAACTTCAGTCGCAAAGATAGTCTTCTGATTCTGACTAGCGACACACACGTACGAATTCTGTTTTGAACATTCACCAAGTTTTCCAATTCTGCTCATTCCAGTAATTTGGAGGTTATTCATGAAAAAACGTGTAATTTTTGTGTGGTTTCTGATAATGCTTTTTTTTTAACCTAATGTTTAAAAAGAACTGAATCGGTACCTATCAAAATCGTTTATAACTTTATAACCATAATAGTAATACACTATTAATTCTTCATTTAACATTTTTTGTTTAATTAGATTTAATAAAAATCAGCAAAAAAGATCTGTGGTTCAAATAAAAATATGTTTTATATATATGTATGTTTACTAAACTGAAATCGGTTTGTTTATATCACATGAAAGTTTTGCGCAATTCAAAAATTATCTAAACTTGTGCAAGTTTAAACTCGTTTGAGCGTCGACTGACTTGTTTGTACAGTCCACTCATAGAAACTATATTAATGATACATATCTTATGCAAGGTTACAATTCAAAAAATAAAAAAGACATCAAATATCCAGATCTACCGTCAGCTATAAGATCGGTTCCGCATGGACCTAATCTGACCGTAACAAAAAAAAGACGACGGCTAACTCAGTTGTGCCTGGAGGTTGAGTCGCAGGCTTCGTGATGTTGAATTATAAACTATTCTAAAAAAGCGGCAAAACGATGAAAGATTAAATTAGAGAGACACCGTTTAAATCTACCATCAGCTGCAAAAGAACAAATAACACGACAGAAGTGATAGCACAGACAGTAGTTAAAGAGGACGAAGAAGATGCCATAAGTATAATTATATAAATCTTCCAAATACTAATACATGGGTCGGACAAAGTATAAGTTACGCCCTATACTGGGCAACACGTCGTACAGCAAAATGACATAGTTGGTCTAACTTTTACATTCGAAGAAAGAATGACTTTATGTTCGTAAATTGAAAATCACAAAAGTATATAAAAAATTAAAACTTAGAGACTCAACTCGCACTGCATAAGATTTTGTGACGCACAAAATAACCTAATAATTAATTGTGTTAACAACCTAATATGTACGTACGGTCATTCTAATAATCGACATGACCAACAAAGTAGTAATTACTCATAACAATAGAAATTGTAATACTTACAGTTATAGTTCATCAAGAAGAGATCTAACTAAGTCCGTACCTGTATTACCTAAAACGTAATATAAAATCTAACACAAAAACGTACATACGACGTTATCACAAGTAAATTCTGTTTTTAAATCATACAATCATTGAAGATAGCGAATGTGCAGTGTTTGCCTACGATTTAATATAGTAATTGGTGGTAAAAGTTCTTTCCAAGAAATCGAAATCGTAAATGCCTCCAATCCCTTCACGGTGTAAATTGTTTAATTACAGCAACGTGACGTCATTGTAATTTTCTTAAGTATGCCATTTGCTTGTTATTTCCACCGATAAAGGAAACGTGTGGGGGTATGGAAATCCGCCCAAATAGGCTTACGCTCAGATAGACACAAAATTCGATCGCATATTCACGTGAAATTGCGTAAAATAACTTAACGATGAAAATCTTCTTCGACGTAGACACCGCTAAACAGAGATCTGTGTTGCACAAACGTTAGCGGAAGAAATGAAATCGTGCTTTTAAAATTTGACAGTCAACCACGAAACGTGGGCGTGCCGAGGATAAATCTTATACTAAAAAATTTTTAATATACGTCATTTTTAACATAACAAAACCCCCACTAGAGGTTATAGATTATATATCTTCTTGCAGTGAAGTAAAGTGGATGTTCACGAGGTTAAGGAAGAATATGTTATCAACTGAAAAATACTTTAATGCCGCAGAAATGTACTCAACCTAAACTCAATAATTTAGTACGAGACTTGGGCCTTCCAAAGTATGCTGCTCAACTTTTGGAATCTCGACTGCAAGCAAAGAACCTGTTTGCTTTAAGTACATCGTTTACATGGTACAGAAATCATGAATGTTAGTTTATACAGTATCTTTACATGAATACTAGAGTGATATCTATGATTTAATATGTGCCTTAAGTGCTTCAGTATATATTCCTAGTAAACAGAGATTGTTTATAGACTCCTAATAAGAGTAGTTTAAAAGGTGTTCTCTTATATAATGGAAATATCTACGCACCTGTGCCAGTTGCTTACTCAGTTCACTTAAATGAAACGTATGACAATGTAAAGTTGCTGTTGAGAAAAATTACATATGAAGACCACAAATGGCAAAAATGTGGAGATTTAAAAATGTTATATGTTGTTAGACGAGCATAGTAGGTACACTAAAACGTCCTGCTTTATTTGTGAATAGAATAATACATCCAAGGCTCTGCATTGAACAAAGAAACAGTGGCCTTTGAGGCACAATCTTACACCGATATCAAACAATATTGTACATAAAAGTTTAGTAAAAGCAGATAAAACTTTTTTTTGTGCTGCCAACATAGCAAACGTCAATATTCGTTCGTTAGTGTAGTTACGTAATGAACGAAAAAAGCTCTAGGGTGGCAAAATGAAAACTAGGCCTCCACATAAAAGTAAGTGTTCAAAGTGAATTAATATATTAGAACGAGTATGCGACAGGTGGAAAAATCATTTTAAAAATCTTAAAATTCAGTTAAAATTGAAGGAAAACGATGTCAAAGTTAATGTCAAATGTGACAGATTTAGTAATAAATGTAGTACCAACATTATATTTCTGTTAATTTTTTTTTATTTTTTCAAAAAAAAAATGTGATTTTATAAAAGGCAACACAAAAAATAATGTACATTACTCTCGTCGAAAGAATCATAGCATAACTCACTCACATGCAACGCTCGGCCGTGCGACCTCGCGTCGCATTAACGTTCGTTATGCTATTTCTTACTTTCGACTCTTGTTACGTAAACTACTATTACCTCCATAAAAGCACTGAATAAGGATGTTTCAGTATCTTTGCAAAAAAAATTCCGGTAACGCAAAAGAAGGTATTTTCATTAGTCCCCACATTAAAAAATTCGTTTTGGACAGTCAGTTTGAAATTACCATAACTGCTGTTAAAAAGAAAGATTAAATTGCTTTTAAAACTGTAATAAATAAATTATAAAAAATGATAAAATACAAGTTTATAAAAAAATCATTAAAACACGTTGATTTCATCAGAACATAAAAGACATGGTACAAAAGTACCAAAAAAGTGCTAACTACAGACTTTAACTATTTTCTGATTATGACCTTAATTAATTAATGAGTTGAAACATGTAAAAACTTTTGTAGTTAGCTGCGATAATGTTGTCTCTCATTTGTTAATTAATTAAATCAAATTTTATTTCTTTTTTAGTAGTAACACGAAAAAACGTTACAATAAAATCTAATTAGTACGTGTAAAGTATCTGACAGACAAGTCATTTTCATTATTACGATAATTCTATTTACGTTTTATCTATATGTAAAAATGCTAGAAAACAATTTTGATACTGCAAACTCACAATATTGGATTCACTATTAAGAATATTCTCTACATACGCAGTCACAACAATTAAAAACAAAAAGCTAGATAACATATTTAAAAAAAAAACTCAAAAAGGTTTATAGAACATACGTTTTTAGTTTAGAACTTTATTCAAAATAATTGTAATACATTTAAGGTATCATTAAAGTTTCAACTAGAAAATAACATAATTTGGTTAATGAAAAACAATCGAACTTAATCAGCAAACAAATTTATTATTCGTATTGGTAAATGTAATTTGATGTAAATTTGAATTGCATTAATGTATTAAAATATTCGGTCTGAAAATACAAACACATGGAATACCTTCATTAATGCCATTTATAATCCATTGAAATTCAAACAACGCGATCTTACTCAAACCAAACCTTTAATTATTTAAAGTTTATAATCAAATATAATAAAAAGTATCACCTACAGTTTGGTTTGAATAACAACGAGACAAAACCCTTTCTCCTCTCAAGTTCTAATTCAGTAAACGCCATAAATCTATCCAGATTTACACATTTCTAGCACGTTCTTGATAGTTGGCGGAAGACAGAATTCTCATTTACTTCACGGCTTGTAAGTTTGTTAAACAAGAAATAAAACGATTTTCTACAATAAATTATTAAACATGTTGCTATGGAATTTGATTCGTCGTTTTTTTTTTACGAAAAATCTCGTAGACATTCGCTATGCAAGCAAGATGCATCAATACTACTATTGTACTTTGATTTACTTTATCAGCAAAATTGAAACATGAAAGTGCACTTTACTTTCCGCTGTGCCAATTTGAATTTTGTCTTCTCTCAGAAGTACTGTCGTTTTATACACATCATACTTTATTATCAAAATTAAAATTCTTACATAGGTAGAAAACGCAAGAAATCCATTGAAAAATAGAGAAAAGTGGTGGACGCCTAAGGGTTGTTGAAAACGTATTTTATATCGTCGTCGCAGCTGCATATCACGTTAAAAAGAAATTCGCATATGGATTTGTAAGGAAAATAGCTTTTTGAAGTAATAGACGTCATGCATAAATAAACGCGGGCGATAATTGATACCAAAGTTTTACAAAGAAACTTTTTGCGTGTAACTCATATTGTTTAAGTTTTGTATTAAAAGTTTTCCTAATAGTCGCTTAAAAAACAAGTTTAGCCAAGTTGTGCCATTAAAGCATGTACATATATATTTTCATGGAAGCTATTTTTACTTGTCAAATATTTTTAAAAAAGCACCAACGAATTAAAAATTAAAGTGACTAAAGTACATTCCTGTCATTCACCCAAAGATACCTAGAAATGTTGAACGAGCACAAACTTTATGACAAGAGAATATTACAGACATTTTTATGTTCTGGTCAGCAGTAACTCGGCCGGAACATAACTTTTTTACCCTTTCGTACAGGTGCCCGAGACTTACGGTCACGTACAATTACATAATTCCAACACTCGCTTTAATAAAACTCAAAATTGCCAACATTTCGTTTTTAATCAATTACCAAACGACTAATCACGAAAACAACGTCTTCGACCATCAAAATCCCCCATTTCCAACTAATAGATTAGTTCCCCCCGTTAATTGCTTAATCAGTCACTATTACCATTCGTGTCGGTTGGTTCAGTTGCGCATGTGCACAAATTAAAAATCAATTTTCAACATCAATCTTGTACATCCAAAATTAATTTCCGTTAAGTTGCCATCAATTTTGTCACTTAATTTTAATTAACATTGCAGAATTAAAAATTAAATTCGATTTAGCTAGGCGTTAATTACTTAGCACCAAGTAAGCAAAAATCAAATAAATCGATACCTAACAAAGCACGTGTTGTTGAATTTCTAACCACATGATTAAATAGATGTGAAAATGTTTTAATTATAAAACACATTGGTCACAGATGATCACCTTTTTTTTGGCCGAATTGCAATCGACGACAAGTTTATTACATGTGTCTGTCTGCAAACTACATAATTTAAAATGATTCTGTTTTTTCTACTTCCCATTTATATGTGCATATTTAGTTGAATCCTTTTGCACCATGTTAATGACAAGTAATTATTTACACATAAACAATTCCAAATTAAATTATCATTATATTATTTTGTTTATATTACATTTTTTTACATTGTTTACTGTGATACGACAAAAAAACATTTAAAATAAAACTATAAATATTAATTAAAAGCTTCAACGATTAATAAGTTTCTTTATCATTACTTTTATTATTTCAAGTTACGTTTAGAATGTTGTAAATGCCACCAGTTTAAACATATTTATAAACGTTTTTTTATTTATTATTCATACAAACATTTATAATTTCAATATTTGTTCGTAAATACGGTTTGATGGACAGTTATTTATTTGTCGATGCTACAATTACCTTTTAACCCAAAAAAACAAAATTTTATTTAGTTATATAAATGTCTAACATTACAAAACAACGTAATAACAAAGTGTATGTAAGTATGTAAAACCTATAAAACACAGAGTGATTTGCAATTATTAAAACTCCAGCAATATATTTCTAATAAGAATGTATCGAATATTACGTTAATATAAGAATTAATGATAAAACAGAAATATAATATAAAAATAAAAATATTAAAAAAAAATTGCAGTATCATATGCAGTCTCAGGGGGCATAGCTTACTCGCCCCCCCTCTAAAACCGCGCCATGCAGTCTGAAATGTAAATATTATAATGGATAAGAAACATTCAAAACCCCGAAAAAACGAACACATCAACTACTGCTTAGAATGCTGAACTTCACAAGTTCTAACCTACATAAATTATTTTATTTTACTTTAGTATATGAAAAACAGCGGTAATCATGTCAGTACTCCTGCAGACCCCACTAACATAATTCTACTCCCCAAAATCAACAAACTAGAGACGAAACAACACAAAAAACTCAGGTACCTTAAAATAGGACGAATTGAAAATGTTGGGTGAATAGGAAGGAAATTTCATTGGAAAACAAAAATTGTGTTCTAAATTGCAATGGTTTACGTTGTTGGCAACACTGCTTTCATGTTTGACAAAAGTGTAAGCAAGTTTTATAATGTCATTTGTAGTCTCTCTATAACTTATCCTGTAAGTATAAAGTTATTTTTATCTCAGGTTTAAAACTATTTTTTTGCAATAGATCCAATGATTTCTTTATTTAATGTTTTCAGTTTTATGAATCTGTTTACGTAAATATTTTTTTTGTGTTATGACGTCTCAAAATTACAATGTGTGGGGAGACTAGGTACAATGTAATTTGATCATTTTTAGTACAGGATATTACTATAGAGTAGTATGTTTACTGCAGGTTCTACAAACATGCCTTGAACATATAAATGTGTGGCTGTTGGTAGAAAGTATAAACGATACTCGACAATTTTCCATTCTGGATAATTCTCGTGTTGTCTTTATTACACAAGCTGACCTTTTGTCACACGTCACAATCAACATCTTCAGAGCCCGGAACAAACTGATTGATAGCGCCGGGAAGTTTTGTTTTTATAGACCAACACTCAATCGATAAAACTGGTTTCCAAATCTCCGGTAACGGAAAACTAGAATATCGGATATTACAAGAATGTTTAATTATTTTAATGGATTCCCCAATTTTTTGCTGATTCTTTCGACATTCTTCTTCTACGGATTCAAAGAGGTACCTATCAAAGTAAAGAAACCTCATGAACCACCACTGGAGGAAGATTCAGTAGATCCTCAGGATGCAACCACCATGGAGGTGGCGGAGGAGAGTGGTACTCCACCTACCTCATCCACAACTTAACCATGGAGTGCGTGCAGGTGAACCTTCACCACGCAAAGGCTGCTTCGGTTGCCTTATGCCCCAGGTTTGCCCAAGGCACTAAAATGGTGGGTCTAGTCCAGAAGCCCTGGATAACTGGGGGACGAGTTTGTGGACTAGGTACCAAGAACGCTAAGCTGATTTATGATTGATCTGCCCTGGCACCGATTCTGACCAATAAAACCATTAATACACTGATTCTACCAGAATTCACAGATGCTAATACAGTCACCGTAATACCAGAGCTAAGTGTTCCTAGAGGAAAGAAGGAAGTAATCTTGACCTCGGCATATTTTCCTAGAAAAGAACATGAAACGCCACCAAACACGGTGAAACGACTCATCAACTACTGCGAAACCAACAGGAAACATCTAATCCTTGGGGTGGACGCCAATGCCCACAAAACCGCCTGGGGAAGCAACGATACCAACAACCGAGGTGAGTCATTTTATGAGTAATTACTAACTAATAATATGGTGGTGGCCAATAAGGCCAATCGACCAACCTTTATAATCGCTATAAGGCAGGAGGTTCTAGACTTAACCTTAGTGTCTACGGAGCTTCAAATCTAATATAACTTTAACTTTATTTGTTGCCATTTGGCTTACAAATTCGATCGTGCTATACTACATCACATTCTATATTTACATTTACATTCTATTTACTTTTTTTTTCCTGCTCCATACTTTCTCCATCCATTCCGCTCCTTTTCCGTTTTCATCTAAAATTTCCTTTATTTTCATCACCTCTTCTCTTAGTTTCCTGCATTTCTGTCTCATGTGGTTAAGGTCTTCCGTTTCTTCTCCACATAGCCTGCACATCTTTTCTGGTTCTTCTTTCCAATATTTGCAAAATACTGCAAGAATGTTGGAAAGAGATAAAGGGAAGGAAAGTGAAGTACGGACAGGACGGCAGAGAAGAGTATTACAAAAGAAACATGTACGCGAGAGAAGAAGTGGAGAGATTAAGAGAAGAGGGAGTAGGGATAAGGGAAGAAATAATAACGAGAGATAGAGACATCGAAAAACAAGAAAGATGGACAAAGATAAAAGAGGGTAGATATAATAGGAATTATAAAGATATCAAGGGTGAAGGAGTGCCGGAATATTTAAAAGATAGAGAGAAAAAAAGTAACAAAAAGAAAAAAATGGTAGCAAGGTTCAGATGTGGCAACGAGGAGTTAGGAAGCAAATATTGGAAATCTAATAAGTGACTGGGAAGTGTCTGAGAAGGCGTCCCTTTCCGATCACTGTTTAATCATGTTCAAGATGGGGGCTGTTGCATGACCAACCAAACATATAGGGTTCCTAACAAGACCAATTAGGAAGGATACCGAAGTATCCTACATGATGGCATGAAAGAAATACCAAACAAAATAAGATCAACAAACGACTTGGAGAGAACAGTTAACCTCCAACGGAGGCCATAACAAGAGCCTTTGAGATAAACTGTCCTCTCAAAACAAAAAAGGCTAAAAGAAAAGTACTCTGATGGAACATTGAGCTGAGCGAATTGCGTAGCAAAGCCAGAAGGGAGTTTAACAAATCCATCTCTCTTCGTGGATCCCCTACCAGTGGCAATTAAGGAAGACGCTATAAAGCAGGCCCTCAAACTACATGAGGTACACCATTTCAAAGAAGGCAACCTCAAAGGTCATCTAAAAATTCTCAAAGCCAAAGCGGCATTAAAAGCACTGCAAAGAAACAGCATAAGATTACGCATTCTTCACGAGTGCCATCGATCCCTAAACCAACTGGCGGACAAGAATAAAGTTAAACTTGTTTGGGTGCCAAGGCATGAGAGAATAAGAGGCAATGTGAAAGCAGATCCGCAAGCAAAATTAGGTGCAGTAAAACCATTTATAAGGCCATCTCCCATGTATGGTTTTAGCCAAAGAGACTATCAAGAGGTTATCACCAACTGGGCCAACAAAGAAATCAAAAGAACTTGGAACAAAATACCGGGTCTAAAACATTCAAAGAAGTTCCTTAGCCCTAACAAAAAGAAGGAAAAGAAAGTTATAATGTTAAAAAGATGATAATTAAAATTTCTCAGTAGTATACTAACAGGACGCATCCACTGTAGATACCACTTGAGTAAGATGAGACTGGTGGGTGATGACACATGCAGGTACTGTGGTGAAGAGGTAATCGTATCGACCACATCATCATGATGTGCCCAGCTTTGTGCCTAAAGAGACAAAAACATCTAGATTTTATCTTCATCTCGGAAGAAGAACTACTAAACCTTCCGACCAGGGGCCTGATCGAATTCGTCAAAGACATAGATCTCTCCTGAGTCGAACTAGAGAGGGACACAAAAGATCTAATCTGGTCGCAGTGCACGAGATTTTCATAACACTCACACTACTTCTAATAATTTAAAAAAACATCCTTCACCGGATTTAAGAGTTGACCCAATTTTGAAAGTGTAGAGAATCGAGTAAAAATGTTGTGTTTAGACAACATTTTTCCTATACGACTTGTGGTACCTTTGACATATATATATATAAAACGCACTAAGAACGGGCCATCAAATTGTGTTTGAAAACACTAAAATCTTGATGAATGTATTAAATTTCTATCAGCGAAAAATTAGAGAATCCATTGAAATAATTAAAAATCCTTTTAATACTAACCGAGATTCTAGTTTTACGTTACTCAAAGATTTTCTCAAACCACAAGAAAGACGGGTACCAAAGTTCAAAGACAGCTCATCTAGCCGTTTAAGATGTATTACGTGACAAAGAACCCTTATCTTCGAGAATGTGTCAAAACATTAAATCGCGAGCCGCAGTCTCTCCCGAGACAATAAGTGTATATTTTGACAAACTTGAACGACAACTAAAGGACGTTCCTGCCAGTCACATAATAAACTATGATGAAACTAATCCTTGTGACAATCCACGAAAAAAACTAATATTTAGACGTGGCTGTAAATATTCAGAAAAGACTCTAAACCCCTCGAAAGCGTCCACATCAGTCATGTTTGCCGATACCGGAGAAGGCAAAATATTGCCACCATAGGTAGTTTTTAAAGGCACCAAATATCTAGTTGGGGACAACTTAGCGTCACACCAGTCACTGGATGTAATCAAACTATGCAATAAAAAAAAATAAATTAATATTTCTGCCTAGTAACACGACTCACCTTAGCCAGCCACTTGACGCATTTTTCAGAACCATAAAAATGGCGCAATATATTGAAAGAATCGAAAAAAAATTGTGCACTTAGATCGCAACAAGGTTTTTAATATGTTGTCAAAAACTGATTCTAACGCTGGTAACACACTTTTAAAAAGTTGTTAGTAGCTTTACGACAATACGACAGCGTCAATCAAAACAAAAAACAAACAAAGATAAGTGTTACACCGGAAAAAAGCCTCAAAGTCAAAGATTTAGAAGAATCAGTAGTAATTGGCGACAAAATAGGATTTTTAGGAATTGGAATATTAGAAATCCATCAACTAAATAGACCTCACGGCCTTAAAAAAAGAAAGCAAGAATGATATAAGACTTGTCATCGTCTAAAGATTCAAACTATTCCGTTCAAGATAATGAAATACACTACGTGTTATCATCTGGAAAAAGAACCTCAAGGTGAAGAGAGGCTTGAAGATCTAGAAAAGCCTTAAAAACCTGAGAATTCGTACAGTCAGGGAAATTTCCTAGTCCTTAAAGTTTATGGAAAAACCAAAGACACCCACAAGCTATACGTTAGTAAAGTCCTATATCCTCAAGGTGACGGATATGTTGTTTTTTTTATAAAAAGGCTCCTATCGCTTGGAATTTTTCCCAAACAGAAAAAGATGCATTTATTCCTACTAAAAACATTTTAAAACAATTAAAACTCTCACTAAATCCAAACAAATCAGCTCGTTTTAAGGATATGGTCAGTTTTGAAAATGATTTAAGTAATTTAATATTGTATTAAGTTTAAATAAAGTTTTTTATAAAGTCTATATGCGTTTTCATTCAATAGTTGTATTCATAATCACCCTTCACATATTTGATTTGTTCCTATTGACCTACTAAAAGTCTAAATGTAAGCGGACATGAATTTTACATTTGTGTTCCTATTCACCCTTATATGTGGGTTGATGAGGAACACTATATATATATTTTTTGTATGGTATACAATGTATTTATTTAATTTTTAGAGTTAAAGTATCAGGAAAAACTGTTATGTTAAAGGTTCTATAGTATAAAATTTATTCTCGATATGCCCACTTTCCGTTGGTGAAGTAGGGACAAAACTGTCAGCGCAGCGTTGTATACGCCCAACAAGGCTTTCATCGTTAAGTGTTTCATGTACACCTATGTAGAAATAAATTCGGAGATTGCTGTGATTTTAGTGAAAGTCTTTATTTGGGGTGAGCACGTATTGTATTCCGATTTAATTTAACTCGTTCGTAATTGTCTGTAGCGGGTTTCCATACCCCACACATTTTCTTTGTTTGTGGAGACAATAAACGGATGTTACAATTGGCTAAATTTCCATGCTGCGGTCATGTCACTATAACTAATATTTCTACATCTTCAAGAGTCGGATACGAGTATAATACGTGTCAGAAGAAATTTTTGCAAAAACAAATTACAAAATCAATTTAAGGAAAACTATGCGCAGGCGTCTACTTTCAGCAATCGTATGTATAATAGGGGTTACTTGTGATAACGCCGTATGTACGTGTTTCTTTTTGGTTAGATAATTGAGTTTTAGGTAATGCTAACAGGTATTACATTTTTACTTTGATTCTTAATAGTATGGTGGTTAGTCAAACGTACGTACATGCTTGGTTGTAATCACCATTAATGTTAAAATCTTTTTGTTGTGTCACATATTATTATACGATGCGCTTTGATTCTCTAAATCTTCGATTTCAGTACGTTTGTATTTTAATTTACAAATGTAAAGTCATTATTTTTCTGAATGTAAAAGTAAGACCGATTAGGTCAATTTGCTACACGACGTGTTGCCCAGTCGAGAGCATAACTTATATTTTGTCTGTGATACCGACCTATGTACTAGTGTTTATTTATATTAATACACTTATGTACATTCTTTTCGTTTATCTAACGAATACTACTAAAAAAATTATTTTATTATTTTGCAATTACAATTGTCTCAGCCTTACAATTCTAGCAACATCAAGATCGATGTTGCTCATTACCTTTAACAACCTATTCTAGAAATAATAATTGAAAATATTGTTCTTTTTTTTATTAACAATTTATTACCACTACCCTAAATTTATTACCCCTGCCAATACGAAGTAACCGCGTTGTAGGCTAGCTTAGATCTAAGCTAAACCAACCATAGAGTAATTTTGTTTAGAAAAAAGCCATCGATATGCGACTTACATAATAATGTATACCCAACATTTAATATATTCTTTTTTTTAAATTTTAGAGTTGAAAAGTATGTGTAAAAAATTGCAATAAGCAACGGTATTATGGTCAACATAGATTTATTACCTGCTCCCAAATTACTTTTAACGCGTTTAAATGAATTGTTTTACATCGTAACAATGCGTATCTGCAATTATTAATATTAAATCAAGTGTAAATAAGTAAGAAATGTTAAAAAAATGCACATTTTTGACAAGTACAAATTTATTACCACTTTCCAAACTATTTAGATGTTTTAATTATTTGTTTTACATCGTAACAATTCTTATCGTTATTTATTACCATGTCTTAAGTTTAAATCAAATATAAACAGGTAAGAATTTTAAAAAATATACTAGGCTACAATAAATTTAGTACTAGATAAAATTAATTCGAGTTTTATGTAGTAGGGTACGCTGATTGCAATTTTGCAATTAGAAATTTCGTAACACGTCTAGATTTAAAGTAGTAAAAACAAACAGGCGAACTTGGTCGCGACCTACAGCATGTGAGCAGCATTCAACATGTTTTATCAAATCCGTTCCCGGGAAATTTCTCCTGTTGGACCGCCAGTCTGATTCGGTAGAGAATAGTTCGTGCTAGTATATTTTATCAATCAACAATCGATGCAACATGCATTTAAGTGATTTCGTATAAATCGATTCGTTGTATGGTAATTCATCAAACGAAAGATGAATAAGCGCAGTTGTGGGATTTTGCTACATTTGTATCAAATACACGACAACCAGCGCAAGAACATAACCAAACGGCTACGTCATAAACATTACTTTAGATATGAAACCCAATAGTTAAGCGGTTCCCATGATTTGGTGGAAGCAGAAAGATCACCACTCGGATTGCTACTTCGGCATGACAAACATATGCGAATACTCCACGAAAAACAAGTCAAAAATGGTGTATCCGATTGTTAGTCGGCTCTAACGTCTGTGGTGCATCATGGTACAAATTACCTAATACCAATTCCTTCTTTACCCGATGCAATGAACAACAAGGAAAGTGATATAGAATATGACAGTGACGCTGAAACTATAGAATACACGTATCATCTCGACAGTAAGATTAAAAAGCCACATTGCCGAATTGGACCACCTAGTTTGCGATTTGTTCTTGTCACAAAAAAATTCTGAACTGTTGGGTTCCAGACTGATGGAATGGAACTTACTACAAAAAAGTGCAACATTTGCATATTTTCGTATTCGGCACATAATATTCATAGCTGTTGAACACGGTGTCTGCTTCTGACATGACAAGACTCATAGAAGAACTAGATAACAAATACGTAGTATAAAAGTAGAAACTTTTTATTGACCCTTACTCAAGCAATCCCAAAGCTAACTACTAAACAATGCTAACTAGAAACCATCAATTCTTGTTGCTCATACCGTAAGAATGAAAGAAACCTACAAAACAATAAACACTGTCTTAATGCTATTTAAGTACCTACTCAGATCATATTTGTGGTGATTTGAAAATTGTATCTTTTTTGCTAGGAATGCAGACTGAGTACACAAATACATGTGCTTTCTTTGCCAGTGAAATAGTTGCGATAAGAATCAATACATAGTCAAAAATTAGAAACCCATGAATTACCTTTGATCGGACAGCACAACCTTCAACATGTACTTCTTCTGGATCATGACAAGATTTACCTACCCCCACTCCATATCAAACTGACTCTTATGAAACAGTTTGTTGCAGCACTGGGTCAAACAAATCGTGGTTTTTAGTATTTAAAAGAAACGTTTAGAAAGATAAAAACTGACGCAAAATGACAGCAGGAGTCTTCGTTGAACTAGAAATACGAAAGTTGATTCAAGATTGTTCAGATTGAAACTCACGGAACGAGAACAAGCAACTTGGGATGCATTTGTGCTTGCTGTGCACAGTTTTGTTAAGAACCATAAAGCAGACAACTATGCAAAACTTGTGAACGACTTGCTAACAGCCTACCACCACCTCGATTGCCAAATATCACTAAAGATGCATTTCTTGCATTCGCATCTTACTTTCTTTCCGTCAAATATGGGAACCATAAGTAACGAACACGGTGAAGGATTCTACTAAGAGACGATGGGTTTTTGCAAAGAGCAACAAAAGATGTGCACAAGCGGAAACCAAGAAACTCTGCACACCTTTAAAGCAAACCATTGTTAATCTCAGTGTAACTAAGGGTTCCTGACTCGTTTCAGCAGTAAATAAACATTTATAATTCACTACTTAATTATAATATTTAGACCCGATTGCATAAAGCATTGTTAACTTTGACGATGTGGTTAACTACGTGGTTAGGTCGTTAAGCGTCGTCGTTGGTCTCAAGTCAGTTGTTCTGCTGATGACATTTTCAAATCGATAGCTACAATTTAGTTAATAACGACGTTAGATAACAACATAATTAGCTTTGCTTTATGCAACCGGGCATTACTGTTTTCATCCCAAAGTACGCACTACATTCCCAAAAATTTCTCACAATAGAACGGAAAACATTTTATTTTGTTACATAGTGTTGCGTTTTTTTTTTTGAGAAGTATAAAATCTCTCTCTCAAACATTTTTTAATGCATTTTTTAAAAGATTTGTTTTACATCGTAATGATGTTTATCTGCATTTATTACTGTCTTAAAAAATTAAAATCGAGCGTAAACAGGTGAAAATATTAAAAAACACAATTAGTTGCACTTTTTTGTTAAGTATAAACGTATTACGGTCCTCATTGTGCAATTTTTATACTTGTACTTTTAAATGTCAAATTACTTTATAAAGAATAATATATTAAATCTTGATATTTAGTAATAAAAAATTAATAAATTATTATGTAAACCGCATCTGGACACCATTTTTCAAAGCAAAGTTGAGTTATGGTTATAGCAAAACTGGCCTACAAAATAAATACTCAATATTGGCTGGGGTAATAAATTCGGTGTAATGATAATTAAATTTCAATATGATTTTTCTAAGCAAACTTGTGTGGTAATTAATTTGGAATAATTATAATAAACTGAGAATCAAAAAGTAAAAAAAATATCTAACTATTATTTGTGGTGTGAGCTGATTTGGCTGGTGCCGTTTTAAGAACATGTATAATTTATGTGTGCAAATAACAGTAGTGTAATTACAACTGTTACTACTGTTACTGTTACTACTTAGTAGCAGTGTATTTTATCGTTGGATAGACATCTACTATATACATTTGTTACATTGCTCTTGATTGCTTTATCCTATTCGCTTCGTAGTAGGTTCAGACCCTTGGTATGTTCAAACCGAGAATCTTTATTAGTATGGGAAGTGGCGCCTAGATTTTCTCTATCTTTATTATAGTTTCTCAACCCACTCACGTGGTTGTTACCAACGGGACCCATTACAAAAAGGTTAGTAACACAGTGCTAAACCATAAAAATAAACACTATTAACAAGATTAACTTAGTCAACATAGAGTCATAGTCATGGAGCTTAATTTCAGCTCGATGAACTATTCAAAAACATTAGATTGTATTAAAACTACCACATTTTTGTGTTAAAATAGACAAACAGAAAAATCTCCAAATGAATTTATTAAAACGTTTTCATCAGTGGAAAATCAAATATGTAAATTTGCTATATTTCTCAAAATTCAAATAAAATAACTACAAGCTTCTGCGCTCATAAAGAAAACGTATTTTTCATCCAATAATAATATAAAGAATAAAAGAAACTTAACCTTATTTTTCGTTTCAAACTTTATTTATCCACAAACTGTTGAGGTCTTATAGAAGTGCTAATCTAAATCCGCCGTTTTTCAACTTTACAAAATAAAAGATTTTTTAATAATTGAGCAAAAAAAACAGTAGTTTCTACGTCAAAGCGCGGTAAAAATTACGTTTTTAATTAAAAATTTTTTAAAAATTCGTATTCAGGTTTAAAAATTTAATAATTACAACTAGTATTTCGACACAAGTTTAAAACTGAATCTTAAGTTCCTTTTATAACGTAATACAATTTAAAGTTAAACGAAGTTTTTAATATTTGCATCTACGGACTTTGAAATTAAATACTTAATCAAAATACGAGATCCGGGATTTTTTAAAGACTCCATCCAGACCAACATCTTAAATACATTTAATTTTTTTTCTTCATTTATTCTTATCTCAATTGTCGAGGAGATAATTAAAAATTTATGCAAAGTAATTTTGTACAGTAGACGAATCGGTCATCCGTTACGTTAACGTTATTCAAATTCAAATAACGACGATTTTTTAAAGAATTCTTGAGTATCAAAAATGTTAAAATACGTTTCGTAAGTACGAAATTAAATAAAATACAAAAGCAATTGGGTTTAAGCATAAAATTTTCACTTATTGCAACAATGTGGTTTTATTAATGAAATTACGTTGGTTTGTAATTTGTTACTTACTGACACTAGTAGTTACATCCCTAACGTACACACAGACTTTATTATCTTCATCTCTGAGGTAAATCCTCTATTGTAACATTTAGGAATAGGGTTACGACCCTCTGACTTCTACTATAAATGTATTATTATGCAAAGTTGCAGGTTTACCCAAAATTATCTGCTTTGGTAATTAAAATGATTTATATAATAAGATTTAAAATTTAATTTATTAGATAATATCATTTGTATAAACAAAACCTTCTCTACGGCTCGGCTACGAGATTTTTTAATCTTTTTGTTAGTTGATGTGGCAAAAGTACTTACGATTTTATATGCGTTCCCGGGTGTAGATTATTTTAATGGAAAATGTTCTTACCTGAAACAAAAACAATTTTATTAAACAAAATAAAATAAGAAAAATATCAAATACATATAAAAAAATTATTAAAATAACAGGGTCACAATAAGGTATAAATTAAAAAAGCACAAATATCGTGTTTTCTGCAATTGGAACTACTACTTATTTTAGTCTTCAAAAACTGCAAATATCCATAGATATTTTTTTATCCAACTCAAGAAACCCGTTCGTTAGAGAGATTGTAAAAATTAGAAATTCTAAAATTTACACTTTAATAAAAATCTAATATATGTATGGCCATTTCGTTTTTTTTAAACATAAATCCTATATTTTTTAAATACATATTGAAAGTTAAAAATTTGATTTTTCATGTCAATAAACGTTAAGGTTTCAGAATTTTTAATCAAATTAAGTAGCTTACTGAAACATGTTTCAAAAAAGTGCCAATTAAAGCAAATGCAAAAAATAGTAAGTTTCAAAATCCGTTTCTTTGTTGCTTTTTTCATTTATCATTTTATTGGTAACGGACACCGACCTAGAAAACACTACGTGCATTGTAATTATCATACCTGTAAGCACGTTATCATAAATTCATTTTGATTATTGGCAACACCCTGTCAGTATATTAATTTAAAAAAAAATCTCTAGTTTACACGACTGAAAAATTATTTTCAGTTATCTACAATTTTGTATCCCAGCCAAAAGGTCACATATATCAAACAATTATTATGACGTTGCTAAATGTGAAACAATTAGTTTCTTCTTATAAAGTTTATTGGCAGCTGTTACTGACCTAGTTTAACAACACGTTAATTCAATACACGATAGCATTACCTTGGATTACTCTTTAATTTTGACGTCAATAAACTAAAAATACCACCAATTTATTTATTTTTCTATAATTTGCAATTTATGTTGCTCAAAATTCTTTTTTATGCTTCCCTCGTTGCAAACATCAAAATTCGTTAGTTAGCATGGTTACGTAATGACGAAGAAAAACACTAGATCCGGAAAATGATAAATCAAAACCTACGTTAAACTATGTTTTCAAAGTAAATTATTAGTAGAAGTGTGTACCTAGTAGAAAATACATTCAGAAGTCTTTGAACTCTTGTTAAAATTAAAAAAAGATAATAGAGTATTTGATTGTCAAAGTTTACAGATATAAATCGTCTATGTCTATGTGCGTCCAAGCAACTTCTGAGAATCATAGAAACAGAGATGAAAACACATTGATTTATCAAATAAGAACACAAGATGATAAACATTTTATCAAATCAAAAGAAGCGTAGAAATTGAACGTGTTTATTATTGTATACACAAACACTACGAACTAAATATGTGCCAAAAGTTGTCGAATTTTGATTTAGATTAAAATTTTGGGAGTGTAGTTTGTAAGAATGACGAGACTGTTTAGATGCTTGCTCTGAATAAAATCCCAGACTTGTTTGTGTTATTTCCAAAAAATCAACAATATGATGAACCACGGCATGAAATTTAGGCGTTTTTCTCCAATTCATCTTCAAATTCTTGAATATGGCTTCTATAATTCAAATCCAAACTTTTTCCCAAAACAGAACTTTATTGAAAGCAGAAAACAAAAATCATCAAAATTTTTAATTAGAAAAAAAATTATATTAGTGTACCATTCGCTAAAGCTTCTAATACTTCCAGCGTTTTCAATAAATTTCTGGCATTATTCCGGTTAAATTTGTGGTACCTATCGACTTGTACGCAGCTATCAGGTAAATCCGAATTTTCTAATTTCAAATAGTCAAAAATATGTTGCAGCACACCCATAAGCATTCGTAACTCAGGTGGTGATACATAGTGTAATAGAGGTGTTTCTTCTTCGCCAATAACTAGGGGTGTATTGACAGAATTCTTGTATTTCTTTGCTTGATATATATCTTCTCCAATGTGCCTTTTCCATAAACCATAATCTTCAGTAACATTTTTTATTGTTCTCAAACTGCCTTTATCTTTCAGATTCTTGCTGTAAATCTCGTACCAAGGGCATGGATGTAAGGATACGTTAGATTGCAAACCAAGTAACATCATAATCAGTTTTAAGTCAGCAGCAAATGTCTGCGTACATTCCGCATATCGTATGCTAATTCTATTAGCGATTGAATATTGCTATAAGATTCAATCATTGGAGGGGTTAAAGCAATAGTAATAAGCTTTTTTATTCCAGAGCTTTATGCCTTACAAATATTCTGTGTCATCATAATGTAGTAATAGTAGCTAAACAAAACTTTAAAGAATTGTCCATCCCAATTTTTGCATGGAATTCCTTTGCTAAATTTCGCTCATTAAGAAGATGAGCTACTAAATCAGTCAAGTTAACACAATACACAACTTCCAATCACATTTTTTCCTCTTTTGGCATTACAGAGTGAGTAAAAAAAGAAATAGTCTAATCAATAGTTTGTTTTATCCAACTTAGAAACAACTTTAGGTTCTATAACATTTTTCCCAGCGTTACACAAATGGCAACATATTATTTTTTCAGCTGCATTCAGTGACAAATTACAGTCCAACTGAATTTCTTTTAAGGTTTCAGTATTGATGAGAACGGATTTAGGTTCTTCAATCTTTTGCTTCCTTTCTATTTTAATTTGCAAGAGATGACCTTCTCCCTTATTTAAAGAAATTGAAGTTCGTCCCTCCGCCGTTTCCTAGAAGAAAGTAACATTAAAGATCCTAATAAACTAACTGACGAAGAGTTAGAAATGGCATTATATATGTAGTTTAGTGAATCGGAAGATGCATCATCGGATGATAACTATATACATCAGAGTGAAACGGATTGTGAGGATGAGACAGGTACGTACCTACACGAATTACATTTATATTATCTCCCGATTTTACATTCTTCGAGATGTGTTGAGTATGATTTGTTCTGCAATTCCTGCAGCACCGACAATGCCAGTGGCAGAACCGACAACGCCTATGGCAGCACCAGCAACTGCAGTTGCGGCAAATTTAAATCCTGATTGGAAAGATGACGGACTACTGCAAACCATACCATTTTCAAAACAGAATGACCTTTTAGTTTTTAAACCAGATCCAAATCCTATAAATTATTTCCGTATGATTATGGATGACAATTATTAGGATATGGTTGTTGAAAAAATAAATAAAAATGCAGAAGAGGTTTTGATGTCTGAAGACGTAACGGACACTTCTAGAATTACAAGATGGAAGTCTTTGACAAAATATAAATTTCTCTGGTTTTTTGGACTTGTTTTCCATACTGGAACGATAAAGCTAAACCGATTGCAAAATTACTGAAAGCGTCATCACCTATTCAACCTAAAATGTTTTTCAGAACACATGAGTCGTGATAGATTTTTATTAATAATGCGCTGTTTGCACTTTTCGACTAATTCCAGAGAAGGAGATGTTTTCCACTGATAAAATACGACCGGTTCTCAGCTTTTTCAATACAAAAATAAATAAAATATACTACCCGAATAAACAACTCTCATCAGACGAATCAATAGTTTTGTTGGCGTGGTCGCTTGATTTTCCGGCAGTCCAAAAAAAAATAAGCGGTACCGTTACGGGATTATATATGCTCAATGGTATTATTTTGAATATATCTGTGTTTACTGAGGCTGTTCTTAGCCATGGTGAGAAGGGACATTCTTCTCAACTTGCTAGACCTAATGCTAGGAAAACTTGATGTAGGCCACTTATTGTTCATGGACGACTTCTGTAATAACTACAATTTAGCTGAAAAACTCCTTAGACGTAGCACATACTGCACAGGAACTCTCAGGAACCTAAGAAAACACAATTGTAAGTCTGTAATCTCAACAAAATTAGAAAAAGGAGAAACTATAGCAAAATTTTCCAATAGTATAATAATCGCAAAATGGAAAGATAAGCGCGATGTTCTTTATATCTCTACAGAATACAAAGATAAGATGGTCGAACATGTTGATAGAGGAAGAACTGTGAACTTGAAACCTTTGCCAGTGTTATAGTACAATAAATACATGAGTGGAGTGGATCACCAGAATCAAATAGGTGTCTACTATCCCTGTGAGAGTAAGACCCTTTGCTGGTACAAAAAATTAGGGATACATTTCATCCAACTGATGCTTCTAAACTTATACTTTTCGATAAATATTCAGGGAAGAAGCTATCTCTATATGATTTCCGATTATCTGTAATTTAAGCTTTCTTGGATGTAAAAAAAACGTAGTACCTACCAGCAAGTCCAAAATTCAAAAGCATTATCCCTCAAAAATTTTAACAAAGTCAGACAAAGGCGAGACTATTCGGGAAACATGTAGACAATGCCATAAACAAAAAGTTTCAAACATGAGTACGTAGCATTGCGAAATGTGCCCAGGAACACCTGGTTTGTGTCCCAAAGTGTACTTCGTGCAATACCACAAACAATAATGTGAAAATATATAGATATCTCGTGAATTTGTGTATGTTTTTACTTAGTATTTTGTGCCAAGAAAGTTATATTTCTTCGTAAAACTAACCAACGTAACTTACAACTTAAATGAACTTAGTAAAAATATTGAGCAAAACGTTAGTTATTTTATATAGCAAAATTTGATGATTATGAGGACATAGAAGTTTCATTTTTGCAAATCCCTGACAAAAGAAAAAATTTCCGTTTTCCATAAATACTAGATGAGACAAGCACCCAACTATAGAACTTGATGGTTAAAGCTGACCCTCTGCAATATAAAAATATGATTATTGATAATTTTTTATCTTACTTGTGTTTGTGAAGCTATCGATGTGTTAATTTTGTGCATAAGCTATCTGCCATTTATTACTAATGCATAATATTGACGTATTCCCGAAGCATTTGGAAACTTCGAGAAGATAGAATCTTCTAGATCGAGATAAAGTAAGAATATAAAATGTATTCAAAGGAAGTTGGAGGCTAATCGAGTCTAGTCAGAAAAAGAATACTGTGTCAGTCTAAATAAATAAGTGTGATAAGTTACGGCTCGTGCCAGTGAAAATAAATACAAATTAGATAAATAAAAACTGACAGTGTTTATAAATATTAAGTGATAGTCATATATAAATTACTTGTAAGTTGGTTTTCTTAAGTATCGTTACATTTTATTAGTTAGTTTAATTAGAAATTAGTTACGTTTATAAAAAAGTTTCTGGATGGCCCACAACTCTACAATGTCTAGAAAGACCATCCAGAGGATAGTGTTTCCATTGCCTTTTCTATAAAGATTTTTACCGTATGTAGGTGTTCAATTGCACTAAAGCCTTAGCTTTTCCTCTAGTGTATTAATTATTATTCTTGAAAACAGTTTATAAGTTTGTGCAAGAAGGTTAATCCGGGGATAATTTTCGAGAGTATCTCTGCTTCACTTTTTAAAATGAAGATTACAATTGCATTCGTCCAATCCTGTGAAAATATCTTCTTGTTCTAGACATTTATTAAAGAAACATTCCAGTGCCTCCACTACACTTTCACCTCCCTGTTTTAACATTTGAGCAGTTACGTTGTCGTTCCCGGGATTGCTTTACCACTACTTGTGTTTATTCTTTGTGTATTGGTAGTATTGCTTCTGCATTTAGATTCATTACTAGTTTTCTTTGTTCTTCATGGCGCACATCTGATTGTACTTATGACCGATAGAGTTCTCTGTCAAACTCGACCCTTAAGTTCCTCTCTGTCTCTTATCTGTAAATTATCAGCGTTACTTCATGCAGTATTCATGTGTGTCTTCTGAATATATTGACTCCTTGATTATTTTGCAAAATTCTAATGTATTTCTCTTGTTTTCTTTTACATTTTTTTGTTTCGTCACTTAGTTTTTTTTGGTGGTCTTACTTGTGTGTACTTTTCTGCTCCCTTCTTTATTTACCGTTAAAATCTCCCATGACAATGTTGCATTTTGTTTTATCATTATTTAGGCTTTTGCTTATGTCCTTATATATTTGTGTGTGCTTCAAAATCTTCGTCCATCTTCTGGATATTGTCAATAATTCGATTGTTTATCAACATGCCTACTCCATGTAGACCACTGTCCGTGCCTTTATGAAAGAACTTATGACCTGACTGTAATTTGATGAGACGTTCTCCCTTTTATGGGTTTCACACACTCCCAACACATACTATTTTATTTTACTCAATTCGTATTCCAGTTCTTCCATTTTTTCTCCGATTGAAATAGATCTTCCATTCTACGTTGCTATTTTTCATTCAATTTAGTAGCCTAACTTAACCTAGCTTCCTCCGCTGTTCCAGACTGTATGACAGTTTCTTGTATGACTTTAGTTTTTTTCTTTATGAATACCTCGTGTATCAACCACTACGCCTTTGAGCTACCCTCCGGCTAACTGTTAGGTAGGCTGGGGTGAGTAAAAGATATTCTAATTTAAGGCGCCACAGGATTGAATACAAAGTAATTGGTACGCTCAAAAGAGTAGTGATGAGAGAAAAAATAATCCTGACTTTCGTCTCTCACTTGACACGGCGGTATTTCCTAGTTCAAAAATAGTTTTCTCGACAAATAAATTTATTTCTTTCGTATGTAAATAAGACCGTATAACTAAGCAACAATTGTTCAAATTATCTAACAACTAAGATACAAAAAAAATGTCAATGTTTTACAACGTAAATTACAGAACCGTTGTAAAACCTTGCAACGAAAATAACTATCTATTGCTAATCTTAATCCTAAGCAACTTAACATTAGGTACCTTGTTTTTCTTGTTTGATAATGATAATAGATCAGCCTTCCGACACGTACAGCTACTTGCAATCGTTTGCGATTGTGCAATGTGGAGATTGAACTTTGGAAATAACGTATAATCAGCTCCAAGACAAAAACCCTACATAAATTACATGTACTATTGTTTTAACTTTATTCTAATTTAAAATACTACGTACCCAAGATGGTGTTGGGGCAAAAAAATAGTCGACGTTAGTTACTAGCCGCTATATCCGGTATAATACCGATCAGGTGATAACTCCACACCTGATTTTTAGTGAACTGTTATCTTGAAAATCCAAATAATTTGAAAAGGAAACACGTCGTCTTATAAATTAAAGCTACTCTCGCAATTCCTTTCTTTTTTTCTTTAACAGCGTTCACAGGCAATTTTAGTAACTCAACGAGTTTTCTTTACCAAAAACGAATCGAAAGTGACCCCGAAAAATTCCAAGTTCAACCTCCTTATCAAACCAAAATTTTTCAAAATAATCTGCGTTACTTGGGTTGCCTAACTTAACGAGTAGAAAATCAATAAATTCTAAAATACTTATTTATATTTATGTTACAACTGCTGGAGATTGAAGACCGTTTTCTTAGCTGTGTTTGCATATTGGAGGTAATCATTTTTAAGTACTTAAAAATAACTAAACATAATGAGTTTAAAGTCAAAAAAGTTGCTACAGTGGAATTGTTTCAAAATTTAAATAGCACAGTAAATTCATAATAATATAGAAATGTAAATTTAAAAAAAAACTAAAACCAGAACTAAATTTGTTTTTATGATTGCATTATTTTTTATATATAAAACAAAGTAACAAGAATAATCTCGTCTTAAGAATTATTTCCGTTGTTTCCAAATACTATTTAGTTAACGACTATTACAAAAACGTACGTTTAATTAATTGCGCTGCTGCTTAACTTACAAATAACCAGTATCTGGTCACAGTACTAAATTAAAAAAATAAAAAGTTTAAATAAAAATAGTTTCAACTCTAAATGAAACAGTTTTAATTAAAATGATAAATAATTTACTCTTATTGTATAACGTTTTCCGCAAAACATACCTAATAAAACTTTTTTTAAAATCCTTTTATTGTAAACTCCAAAAAAAGTTTCCAAAACTGACTAACACAATCACTTTACTAAATCCCCAAATTAAATTAAAATTATAAAGACACAAATTTCCATCAACATTAAAATTTTAATTTGTATCCGCATTAAAGTCACAAATCCAGACAGTAACGTAATAAAATTAAAAACGAATAAATAAAACAAGTGATATACGGGAGTCTAAGCTCTGTAAACAAAATTTAATTTTCATATCTACCTAAGTTTGTTAAAATAAAAATGCAAATAAAAATATATTCGTTACAAAAATGTAAAGCGCGCAACAGGTGTTTTTAAATATAATAGAAGAATGAGGAAATTTTCCATGGCGAAATTTATTTAAACACAAAATTTAATTTCGAATGTTTTTGTTGTATAATTAGTCGTAAAATGCCTAGAGAAATTTGTTTTATTCTTGTCTTTTTTTTTAATTGCACAGGAATTAAGTTAGAATCAAATATAATTTAAAATAAAATAGTTTTTGCTGAAGTCGACAAAAATCGTTTTAACTTTAAAAGTTTAAATTTTCCTTGTGATGGTTTCGAAACTTTTATAATAATAAAATCACTTTCTGAACATTATTGACAGAAATATTCTGTAAAAATGTACTGCTATAAAAAAATTATTAAAAATGTCAGACGTAGAGGTATGTAAAATTTTTATGCTGATAACCAATTACATATTCCGTGATCAATTTCTTACTAGGATAAACAAATTGCATTATTTGCTATAGTAAAGTACACAAAATCGTTATTAGTCATAAAGTAATCGCTATTAAAAATAATAGAATACTATTTCTAAACATAGATTACAACAAAAAATTTACAAGAGATAGTCTAGTGAAAAAAACACCTTATCATATCACCTGTCTGATGCCAGACAAAGACCCACATTGTTAATTATCTGTAAGTGTAAGGTAAACTGAAAGGAAGAAGACAGCATAACAATTACGTTAATCATTTGAAATAATGCAATCAAAAATGATATTAATTAAAATTTAAGCAAACAATCATGTCACATTAGAATCAATAGCTCTCGTGAGATGACCTTCATTAAGGAAATGCCAATTTTGGACGAGTAACCTCTAAAGAACAATGTGTGGTTTTGCCTTTTAAATCATAAACTAAACAGATTAGAGTCAAATCCCAGTAAATAGTAGAATCATGCTAAACAAAACTAATAGTTTAGAAGATTTAGAAACTAAAACACAAAATAAAATCCTATCTTATATTATTCAATAAAAACACTTAATAAAATTAAATCTGTGACAGGATATCTGATTCTAAGCTGAATGGATTGATATGAATGAATCGGATTACGATGGTTTAGAAATCTTGAAAAAAAATCGATAAGAGAGATACTACAAAATAAATTTATAAAAAGTGTGTTTTTGGTCTATTACATTCAAAGTTAATACATGTAAAAGCAGTAAAATTAGCTAAAAATCCATAATTAACAATAAAAATAAGACGAAAACGCATTAATCATATAGGGCAATGTTGTTTGAAATAATTAAAAGACCTGTAAGTTACACCTAGTAACCTAATTAATTTTTGATGCCTCAACATAGCTTTTGTATCCTAGCCAAAATGTATTCTTAAATGCATTCACACATAACGTAATCAAAATCAAAAAACAACGTTTCAAAAATCAATCAATTTGTTCAAATATACAAAATGATTCAATTACTTGCTTTCGATAAATTAATATACTATTTATATAAATTGTTTGACCTAATGGGATTACTCAGACCTTTAATCAATGCAAAATGTTCTAAAATCATTTTTCGTTCTGTTGCAATGTCGAAATCCTATAAGTAGTTTGTTTGTTATCTTCTATTTACATTCTTCTTAAATAATTATGTTGTTTTTGTCCTTTTTTTTTGACTATGTATGTGGTGATTACATTAACTGACAACTAACTGTCTAACTATTCAGAATTTCATTATTTAACTATCTTATTGGTAATTCTATTCTATTTATACATAATAGAATTGCCTACGCTGCACGATCATCATTATTGCACACAACTGTTCGTTACACCTATGCTATCGCTTAATAATCGCTCCTTAATAGATCTAGTGCAATTGCCTTTCCAATAGCTTTTATTTCTTCTACAGAAGCACATGCATGTTCTTACACATAATTGAGGCAAAATTGGAACGAAGTTGAAAGTAAATAATTCAATAAATTTAAACTTTGATTTTTTCTTCAGAATTAAAGTAACATAACAGTAAATTTCTTTGTTTTTTAAGCCTTTGATAAGCAGGCATGTTTCGATCTTTATGTCTTCTTCACTTTATTGTATCTAATTTTTTCCCCTTCTGATTTCGCTAAAATAAAAAATATTCTGGATTCGAATCTGCATTGCTATTAGTGGCTGTTGCTCTTTTATCTAAACCAATGAACAATTTAGTTTTTTTTATACCTCGACTAGCTAGTGCCACCGAGTACCTTTTCTCCTTAAAATAATTGACAAGAACCTCTCCTACTTCAATAGTGGCACAAATAGTACAATAACTGCTGCTACGAATTGTGTTACTATATTTCTTTTAATAGCGATTTTACATAGTTGTGTGTTCATTTTATTTAACGTATGAATTACTTGAGCATATATACGACCATTTCCAATTGCTTAGAATTGATCTCCAAACATCTGTAACAATACAATATCCAGTACATATATAACATGAGTGACATTCTAATAATCAGAGATTTTTTAAAATTGTACACTTACTTAGAGTACCTACTTAGAGCATATTGCCTTTTATTTTTGTAATTTCACTTTTGTGTCTTTGTAACAAGAAATAAGCCCAAAATTTTGCCTTTTAAATTATTAACGAATTTATCGATAGTAGGTCTTGTAACAATTCTCGATGCTAGCTAGATGCAAGAAAGTGCCAAGAAAACGAAACTAATACCGTCCGCAAAGCTTATTAACAAATATTGTTATAATGCAGTATTAGTATCTTTTTCTTTGTTCCTTCTCCCTTATGCCCTACAGTGTCGGTTCCTCTACCCTCTTCCGAAAGCTGTCCCGGTTGGCTGCCATTCCTTTTATTTGTCTTAGGTGTTTTCTTCACTGTTCTACCCTCTTTTCTAAGCTCTGTTTCCATGTTTCTCGTAGCCTTACTCTTCTTGTTCCTTCTGATTTTGCTTATAGTGTTCTTTCGCGGTCTTTATTTTTTGACATCCTCACTATGCGCCCATACCATTGTAATTACATCCTCTCTACTTCTCGTATTAGCGGTTGTTGACTTAGAAAGTGGCAAAAAAAAACGAAACTAACAGCGTCCGCGACGCTTATTAACAAAGGTTATTATAATGCAATATTAGTATCTTCTTCTAAGTAATGTTGCCAACTTAAAATCAATTTCACCCGATTTTACAGTACAAATTTTACTTATTGACTTTCTAAGTCAAACTTCTTAATCCCTTCTTCAAACAAATCTCAAATTAAATCGTTTATAAGAAACCACTTTTTAATAATAAATTAACTTTATTTACTAGACTATACTGGATTATTTAAAACTTATAAATAAATAATTTCAGTTTTCAATTAAAACTAAAAACAGAAGGTTAAAATTATCAACGTAAAGTAAATTTGTTTTTACAATAAAAATTGAATTAAAAGTATAAGTCCATCTTATGTGTAGTTAAGAAACTTTAGATAAAAGCTTTTTCCTACGCGTTAAACTTAATATTACTCCTTAAAATGTTCAAACTACACCTTCCACTTAGTTATTGATGAATATCTCGAAAACTACATCTCATCAATATAAAATATAATAGTTTATCGTTAATAGTATATGAGATACATGCGCACATCAACACACCCACACAGACCATTTGTAAAATAATCTTTAACTTTCTCTAGACAATTACAGAAATATTACCGTTCAAGCCACCCTTAAAGTGGAACGCCTTTTTCTAACTAATTTTACTAATGTTACTAATAAGTTTAATTAAAAGTACACGTATCAAAAGTTATAAATAAAAACAACATTTACTAAATTATCATGTTTCCTTTATTTTTTTATTAAAAAAATAAAATATAATATAAACATACATATATCACAGCAGTCCTTCACGGCTATTATTAAACACAGTAAAAAAAAAGAAGAGACCTCACAAGAAAACCGAGAACGCCTGTTTTAATCCAACCATGAACGATGACCAAGCGTAATATGTAAACACTAGCAGTAATACAAAACCTTAAATGATAAAAAACGAAAAATCTGGATAAGAAAAAGGACCAAAGTTAAGGACGTAAGAAAACAATTAAAATAGCACTTTGAAGAAAGATATAACACTCAACATGATGACGAGAGATAATGCCACAAATACCAAATTGGCACCCTTGGTTAAAGAAGAGAAGAGCGTGGACGGCCCCATATAAGATGAGTGAACGGGAGGTTTGATGTGGTACAGCCCAAAATAAGAAACAATGGAAAAAAATTGAGAAAACCGTCATCCTAAAACGGATTAAATAAAAGTTCAGTAAAAACTTGAAAAGATTTAGAAAACGCAGAAAAGAAGTTTAGTCGTAATTCTAAATAATTCGGCGTGGCATTAACAAGCTGGTGAACAAAAGTAAGATTATATGCGCTGCAAAATCTGTTGCGCCATATAAAGCTCCACGTCTCGTTGGTATATTAGTAATCATGATACAACAGGCGTTGGATTCGTTGCTTTTGCATTGGTGTACATTTGCATCATACGCTCAAGCAAAATCTTTTCGTCCAATAAGCTTGATTTCTGTTATGCTCGTCTATTAAAACATAACGAATAAGCGTATTAAAGTCAAAACATCAGGTACAGCACCTTTGCATCGACACCAATATGCTTATCAAACGGGTAATTCGTGAGAACATACATGAGCTTACACACATAATTGAAAGTTTTTTAAGCAACCAAGAGATTGCACTGGGACTTAGGTATAAAGATAGCATTTGATAACACATCTTTTAAGTGTACTCAGAAGGCTATCAAAAATAGAGGAGTTTCTCGGTCGTCTGCAATAGCTGGAAAAAAATGCAAACCCGCTGAGCAATTTAACCAGAGAGATAACTGCTGCTAAAGGTATCCCGCAAAGAGTAGTGTTATCACAAACTTCAACAGAATGAAACACATACGCAAGGATATGCAGATGCACGCAAGCCCCGAAAAAGTGTTTTCTTTGCTTTTACTTTTTGGTGGGTTCTTAATAAGCAACCAAGACCCTAACCCAGTTAAAAATTGTAACTGTAGGATAATAGTCACGTATGGATTTCTACCTTGGTAGTATAAATCCATAACAAGACTCGGCAGAGACTTGCGTGTCTGAGAATCACAGAGGCAATGTCAACGACGGTAACTGCAACTACAGAAACTTTGTTAGACTGTCCATCTCTACATTTAATGCTAGAATCAGTAGCTTTGGCAACAGCGTACCGGTTAAAATCTAACGAATATTAGAGCACTCGTGTTAGAGTAGCAAAGCAGGAATTAAGACAGAACGGGCTCATATATCCACTACCACAAATTTTATCCGACAGTTACAAAGACAAATAGGGAAACAGCAACAACAACAACCGAGAAAGCAGCAAGCATTCATCTAGTAAACAGATGGTTCCAAAACTGAACAAAACATTGGACCGTGAATTGATAGCAGTAGATCAAAGAGCAACTTAAGCGTAAATTGAGGATCTAAATCGTTACCGATATCCAAGCATCATTAAGAGCTTTAGACTAAGTAGGAGTACGTTTTAGAACAGCTAGAGACTGTATAAAGTCACTAGTTACAACAGAGCTACCGTACAATAAACAAAAGAATATCAAAAAGACAAAGTAAACGCAGACCTATTAGCAATAAAGGGAAATGAAATTCGTCTAATAGGTTCTGAGCCAACCTGTGGTCTAATATACAAGACCATCAAAGGGAAATAAAAAACTTATTAAGGTAAAAACATACCTCGGAGTGATTGCCCGCTCCCAGACTGAAACAGTCAAAGATCTTTATCGCGGAATCATCCAGAGAGACAGTTAAAAATCAAGTAAGTTTACAGTTATTGTCATTTTCGATAATAAATACTTCTAGACAATTTTACACTCAAAAAATCCATAACTATTGAAACTTGAAAGTTTTTTTCACATACATAATTATTTTTGATGGTAAGTAATTTTTATCGATTACTTAAAACGTCCAGATTTTTGCTGTAAAAAAACGGCTTGTTCATGCACTAAACATAAAAATAACAAAACAAAGGATCTAGTCCTTCAAAGTTAGAGGTAAGAACAGTAGACTCAGTGAGTTTTAGATTTTTATCTCGCAGTCAACACGTTCGTTTTATAATCTGAATCATGGAATTTTTTTAAATTTCAAAATTTCGAGGAAAGTTTTCTTCTATTAAAAGTGGGCTGCTTAGGTCGACCCGTGGCTGTATTTTATCTATGATATGCGTACTTAATTCCCGCGGAGTATAAGTTTTTAATTCTCAACAGTTAAGACGCTAGAGTCGATTGAAATTCACGAAAAATGAGTAAAAAACACTCATTTTTATAAACGATGCGATTATTCGAAGGTATTGATTTAGCCAATTATCGTTAATTACACTTAGACTACTATCTTTCCCCTCAAGAATTCCGCTTTGATCATATAGATATCTTCAAACAGAAAAATTTTAAAGCAAAAGTTGATAAAGCTTAAAAATATCGATTTTGGGAAGTTTTTATTTAAATAGGCGGAAACAAGCGCTTGTAAAAATCAAACTCGTGCAAATTTTGTTCTTTGGGACCCTAGGGAAGAGTTTCTCAAAGTTACGCAAAAATCTAAAGTGGGTCGGCAACAATTTTTTTATTTTCAAACGATTTAATATATGGAATGACTCTATTAGAGAATATTTTTGAACATGTCCAAAAGAAGTAAACTTTTAGTCAGAATGGCTCAAAAGATGCAAACGGAAACTCGTCCTGATCAACCTGAAAATGAACTTACCTTGTTAGAAAATGTTGACTGGTCTGAGGGTGAGAAAAAGAACAGTTCTTCAGTCTCCTTTCAATACTCAAATGTAAATGGAAGTTCAAGTAATGATCAATTTAGAGAATTTCAAGTTTTCACAGAAGATGGAATAGAGTTGCAGGACATTGAAAACCATGTGCTGAAATACTTCAAGACGTGCTATTATTTCAAGCAACTGCCTTAAATACCACAAATGAACTAGAACCAGTAAGAACGGTTAATGCTAAGGAATTTATTAGGCTAGATCAGAGTTTTTCTATTACGTCGAGTGAAAATCAAAATAATAATAACATTGAATTAATGTTTATTGATCTGGAAGCTGCAAAAATGAATTCAATTTCAAATAATGACTACACAACCTTGGAAGGTGTTAACATGAACGAAGTTGAGTCCGTAAATATTAGAAGTATATTTTTTCGTATGCTTTCACAATAACGAAGCTTAAAAAATATATATTTTATTTTAGCAGATGACACGGATAACGTAGACAATAATAATGTACAAAAAAATATAATTCTAAACCCACAGCAACGACATCATAAACCACATCAATAACAAGAAGAGCCACAACTTCAACCGGATCAAGCGGTAGAAGCTTTGGAATTACAACATGAAGGTATGTCATATCAAAATCTAACTTTTTTTTCCATGTTCTAGGTGAAAAAGAGAAACGGCGAAAAATTGAAGAAAGTTTGGAAAAAAGAAAAGAAAACAAGAAAAAGGAAATGCAAAGTAAGCATTTTTTAAAACCACCCTGCAGCATACAAAAATGTAGGTTGAAATGTCTAAACAAAATAAGCGAAGAAAGATGAAAAAATATTAATAGTATGTATTGGCAACTAGACTGGATTGAAAAAAAAGCATTTGTCCTAAATTGCTTGTCACGAACAGACGTTATGAGAAGAACCACCGAAACTGAATTTTCGCAAAGAAAAAATACTTTTAAATACTTTTTGACAAATAAGACTGGTGAAAAAATGTTGGTATGTAAATGCTTCTTTCTGACAACTCTTGGATATCACAGGAAAAACGATTGGTCAAGCATTTGTAAAACAGAATGTGTTTCAATCATCTACACCTATTTACCCTAAGAAAGATGGAAGAGGAAGAGCGGCTTGTAAAAGCAAAATACATACCTAGTTTATTGATACCTATATTGAAAACTTTAATCCAAGTGTATCACATTACAGACGTGAACATGCACCAGAACGTAGATACCTGCCCAGTGATTTGACGATAGAAAGCATGTACAAAAATTATTTAGAGACTTGCCCTCATAACCAATGTTCAAATGAGGTATATCGTAAACGTCTAAAACACAAAAATATTTCGTTCACAAACCTTGGACACGAGGAGTGCGAATTGTGTGAGGGATTCAAACTACATAATAAGCAGCACAATCCTGAGAACTTGGATCAAGCGTGTACTGACTGTAATAGCTGGAAGGAACACATTCAACGAGCTAATGACTCAAGAGCTTCGTACCGTTTGGATACAACCGAAGAAGATTCACCAACGACCCTTAAAGTATCCGTTGATTTACAGAAAGTAATAATGCTGCCAAGGCTTGACATGTTCAAGAAAGTGATATTTACTCAAAGAATTTCTGTATTCAACGAAAGCTTTGTACCCCTAAGTAAAAGATAAAAAAATCAAAACACTTTTGTATGCTTATGGCACGACGCCATTGCTGGTCGGGGAAAAAAAGAAATAATTAGCTCATTCAATGCGTTCTTTTTACATTACAGGGATATTAAACATTATGTCCTTTGGGTTGATAACTGCTCAGAACAAAACAAAAATTGGACTTTGTTATCTTTCCTGGTGTATATTGTAAATTCCGACGCCATAGCTGCTGTAGATATTTGTATCACATGTTTCGAACCGGGACATACTTTCATGTCTGCCGACAGTTTCCACTATCAGGTGGAACTGTCATTAAAAAAGCAAAAAAGAACTTACGATTTTGATGATTTCGTAACAGCTGTCAAAAAAGCGAATTCAAAAAAAGTGGAAGCCAAGACTATGCAGTGTACAGCTTTTTTTAAGTGGCAAGATTTTTCATCACAAACAAAAATAAAAAACATAGATCCTCGTCGTTACTTGGCAAAAATAACACAAATTGTGGCCAACAGGGGATTCTTCTCTTTAAAGTACAAGTTGACAAACAACTCCGATAATATACATGAAATGGATGTTCTTCAAAATAAAATTTTAAAGAAAACACTTCCCAGTTTCAATGTATTTACATCTCCATGTGGAGTGCCTAGAACTAAAAAAGAAGCTCTTCTTAAAAACCTTAAACCTATAATTCTTTCAAATAGGCTTCAATTCTGAAAAAATCTTGAGGAGGAAGATAAATAAATGAGAAACTTTCGTCCGTTTTTATAATTAGTTCATTTTCATAAACTGATTCTTTTCCTATTTATTGTTGGTAGTTCTATCAAAAATTCAATAAAATAAACAAAACTGTTGTTTGTTGTTTAATTTTTCTTTTTATAATATGACAATTACGAACTAACTGGTTATTATTTACAAAATTATCCTAAGAAAAAACACCGCATGAGCCTATTTTCATTAGATGCAGTGGTTTTACTTAACATTTTTGAAAAATTGAATTCGTTTTCCCAGTATCTATCTTATTAAGGAAAAGGTAGGGAGAAACTGCATGTTTTCTAAAACGAAATATAGGTTTTATGGAGATTCATTTACATAAAGCAAAATCATTTTCATTTGCAGCGTTGTAACAATTTGTGTGCATTTTAAACTTTGCCTAAATTTTAAACTCGATTTATTCATTATTATATAACCTACAGATGTGGTGGTCTTTCTTAGGACGACAGAATAGTAGTTTATTTAACGAGTTCCTGTGTTAATTAAACGCTTTTTTTCCAAAAAGGGCATTTTTAAACCCGACTTAAACGACGAAAGTCTCAAAATCTTTCAAAAATAATTTGACGTTTATGTTGACAAGTATGCCAAAACTGTCAAAAACGGTATACAATAGCGAAAAATTAAAATTTATGACAGTTAAGAAGACTAAAAATTAGTAATTATTCTTTAAGTATATTAAGAGTGCAATTGCTTTAGAACGTTTATTTGCTTTTGGAGTTTCGTCAAAAGCTTTACAATGCGTTCTAAACTTAAATAAACAAAATTGGCCGACAAAAAACGGGTTGAAATTATTTTTCGCCATAAACAAGGCGTGAAATCGCTTCTGCGGTAAAATGTAATCAATTTACAGTAACTCGGGTTATTAGAAAGTATACTAAATTTGGAAAAATTAAAAACAAATCGCGTAATGTTCGACCAAAGAAAACCTCAATTCGAGACGATGCTGTGTTAAGAACAAGCTCGGCAAACAGAAGTCTCAATTATACTCTATTAACTAAATTATGGAGTGCAGTTACAGGTGTAAACGTATGCACTTCCACAGTGAGAAGAAAACTGCTTAGCTTTGGACTTAGGGATGTAAACATAGAAGAAACCACTGCTTTCCGAGAATCTATCGGTTAAAAAGAACTAAGGAACATTAAAACTGTACAACAGACTAATGGCAGAAAGTACTATTTAGTGATAAATCTACCTTTAACATTAACAATCATGCTGGAAATACATACGTCAGAAGATTTCCTGGAAATGAATTTTCATCAAAATGTGTTCTTCCAACAATTAAATATTCAACTTCTGTGATGGTATGCGTTACATATCCACCAGTGGAGTTAGTCTCTATAATGATGATGAACAGCACCAAGTACAGTAATGTATTGCAGAACAAGATGCCACGTAGTGGAACAGTTTATATTTCAAGACGATAACACACCTTGTCATTGATCAAAACAGGTTACATTGTGCACGAAGATCAACAAAATTGAAAGATTGGACACCACAAAACCTAAATCCAACCGAATACTTGTGGCAAAGGATGTGAGACATAATATCAAAAAGAAAACAACAAAAGCCAATTTTTTTTTGAGAAAGTATATTTCGTTTTGCAATCTGTTCATACAACACTGAGCAAAAATGAAGGTAGAAATTAAAGTGACATAAAACAATGACATGAAGATTGAAACCCATTGGTTTACAATACAGAAGTAATTTAAGACTAATATTAATAACATAATTAAGCACTTAATTAGCCAAATCTATGAGGTATATCTATGTAATCTTTCACTGTTTTCACTATTGTCCAATAGATTCAAAGCTAACTTATTAGAATGATGTTCTAGATCGCTTAGGTATTTTTCCCTGAACTTGGTTATCACATTTTTTACCGTGTCAACTTTTAAGTCATTTAAAATGTCTGCGTTTCGTATAAAGTATGGCGCATTACATATAGCACGAAGCACTTTACGCTGAAAACTCTCTAATATTTGGATGTAGAAGTTGTTGAGCAAACAGATCAGCTTTCTTCAGGTCGGATCGCGCCCATAAACCATTTGTTTTCCTCAGGAGGGGAATTGGTTGATTTTTATTATTTATTCTTTTTGTTGCTTTCCAGAGGGAAAAATCGGTATCTACTGTTGGGCTTAAGTTCATAATTCTTGAAAGCACTCATTGTTTGCATCTTTTATGAGTGTTTTTATATCTGATGAAGCTTGATTATGTTTTCGCTTGTCCGATGGATACCTGGAGAGTTGCTAGATTTTTCTCAATGTTCTTTTTTAGCAATTGCGATAGGGCATCACGGTTGTAGTTGTTTGGGTGCGATTACTGGAGTTGCTTCCAAGGTTGCTTCTTAGATTATTCTTGTAAAATTGTAGACTGGTGATTCTAGTTCTTCATCTGATTGAAGAGAAATTTGCATATCTGGCTGGCTATGGATAATATTTCTGAAGTGGTTCCAGTCAGTTCGATTGTTAAATAATTTAGGTGTCCTGTCCTGTTCTAGAATCGTGGTGCTCACCGTTGCAATAACTGACGTTAGGTCCAGGCATGATACTATTTTAAGGTATCTTGCAGCTATACCTTTGGTTAGAAAGAAATCTAGCAAGTTAGGTAATTTATATTGGTCAGAGGGCCAATACGTGAATTCATAGATTACTTCAAATGAATCGAATCTGTAGCTCACGCCTGGCATCACTGTATTTCGAACGAAAAACTGAAAAAACTAGTGAATTCCATGCCTAAAAGGTGTCAACTAGTCACCAAAAGCAAAGGGTGGTCGATTAACTATTAAGATTTCTTTGGAATAAAATATTTTTTTATGTCTTAATTTTTTTGCCCAATTTTGAATAAAACTTTGTATTGTTTCAATTGGTTTAATTTTATTAAGTTTTCAGTTATTGTAAAATTGCAAGATTCTTAAGACCACTATAAAAGTGTGTAGAAAAGTAAAGAAAACATCTCTTCATATACAATGCGAACGTCCAGCTCTATTAGACATGAAACCAAAAGTTATAGCAAATAAGTCTTACTCTAAAATTTTTTTGAGGAAGTAGAACTTATGAGTTGAAACTCTATGGGACAAAATAAGCTTAGATCTTAAGTGCGAAGGCTATTAAAAACTTAACCCAAAAGAATAATAATAAATAAAGTATTTTTAACAAGTAAATCAAAATGCAAAATTAAAATCGAACTTAAAAGTCATCTGTTGTAACAGTCTATTGTAGATTGTCAAATCTAACTTTAAAATCGGGTTACTGCTGCAAAGCAACAACATAAAAACTGAAATAAAAACCGCGCCCCGTATTTACGAGCCGCTTTATAATATCCGGTGTTACCATGTTATCTAAGAGCACAGTTTTTTTAAAAATGGTAATAAATCGGTATTTAACTGGCCCAGAAGAAGAATCGATACAGTAAATAAATGCTTAAGAAAAATTCAACCGTACGAAATATAAAAACGCAAACTTGAGTTTAAAAACTACATCGCCTAATTGCTTTTACGACTTTTTTACTTCGAATAAAAAGTAAATTGTTCCACTTCGTGAATGTTTAAAATTATTGCGGCATTTTAATATCTTGTAAAACGAGAACGTATATCATTTCTAGAATTACAGGGTGAGAGAAAAATGCAGTGGTCAGCTTCGGATAGTAGATACGGTGGATGTATGACAGTAATAACGAGTCTCTAAGGATTCTGACGCTCGGCGACACGTCGCATCCGAAATAAAAGAGCTGATTATTCCGTCACGCAATGGTATTTATAATTTTTTTTTAGAAATCATAACAAAAAGACAATCAAACTTAGTGTATAAATTCGATCCTGGATGGATTTCATAGTCGCGGCCATATCTAAGATGACGTTTCGATTTTGCATTTGTGGTAGTTGTGGAATATTCAACTTGGTAATTAAGTATAAAGTCTTCACCGAGAGTATATATAAAAGCAACATTTATCCCAAATAGAACAAAACTGAAGTGTATTGTTAAAGACGCGAATAGAGACATTGATTAACAAATGAGTACTTGAAGAAGTTTATCATGCATTTATTTACAATAAATTCTCATTACTCGAACGACGTGCAATGCAGTGGCGTGAGCGTAGTTTCTTTAACGTCAGCGATGCAAAACGTCGTAAACTAATTCCACACTCCATTGAAGTACAGTAGAGCAAAGTACAGCGAGAAAACTTTTGTAATTTAGGTGTACGACCACTCGAATATAAATTGAAACTCAGACGATTTTTCCAAAAAAAAAGTACGCCGTAATATACATTTTGAATGACAAAAATGAAATTTAGCACTCACAAACACCCACACGTCTATTCATGCTACGAAATATATAGATGCATCATACAAATATGTAACAGATTCATTAACACAAATAAGTGTTGTAGCCTCTGGTTCGAAAGTGATCACGCCTAAAACAAAATACATTTTCTCGTTGTTATTAACAAGAACCCTCTTCATTTACTTTACTGCAAATTTACAACTATGCAAATACGTTTATTACAATAGCTGAGTAGTTATTACTGTAAATTAGATTATTGTGTCTATAACAAAGCTGATAACACCATAAAAGAGAAGACCTTTAATTAAACCACGTGCATAAAAGATCGGAAATGCAACTCCTACCTGATATTCATCTACCCTTTTCTTTACAAAGTAATTTTAATCACTCCCATTGTATTAGTATTTTATTACAACTGAATCAATAATTAAAACTCGTTAATCTCCGAAGAACAAAATTCGCTTGAGAAAACGCCCATGAGAAAATACTTCATTGTCTTTGAGTAAATATAGCAAAAAATTAAATAATGAAATAAAGTGTTTTTGTTTGTCTTTTTTTTTCGTCCCACTCAATGGATTGTTCTAGCGTGTAAGTTCAATTTCCTTATAAAACAAGGAACAGTAAAGAAGTTAATCAACTAAAATTTGATTCAAACAAATGTCAAAGCGTCATTGAAGCAGGGTAATTAAATTACGTAAATTTCGCAAATCCTACAAATTAATTTGATAAATAATAATTGACAAAACACGCTTTTAAGGTTTCGTCGAAAATTAAAGAAAACCGAAAAACTTTTGCTTGCGATAAATTGATCTTTTCATTATTTTAAGTGAAGTATGTACAAAATTTGACTTCGCCGAATTAACTTTTTTTAAACGTGTTTGATAAATCCATAAATTACCAAACATGGTACAGTTTTATGAATGTCGAACACTACATTCATGTTACGTGACATTTTAATTTCCCGGATGGTTAGTTGTTACGTAACAGCGAATGTTTCAACTAGTGTTTGTGCAACTTCTACTAATTCATCTCCAATTCATTGAATATCGATAACGATTTAACCAAAAACGCTACTTCAACGAATTGGGAAGGCAGAGAAATATCTCAACCAGAAAAGAACCAAAATGCTATTAAAACATTTAAAAAGTGCGACTGTTAAGAAAATTCAGAAACCAAATTATTTGCTAACTAGTTTTGCTGTTCAATAAAAACCACCGTTGTTAAAATGTTATTTACAATTATAAATAATAATCATAGTAATAAAATACAAGAAATGAAACAGTACAAAAAGCAGTTAATATATACCTTTCACTCCAATAACTTTGATACAGTACCTTAATAATAATTCTAATATCCTAAGTCTTAGAATATTGTTACGTGGTTGTTCTCGTAACTAAAAAAGAGCAACGACTGACTCAGTTGTTCCGGCGATAGAATCGTAAGCGTCGTGGTGTTGGATCATAAAATTATTTAAAAAGACGCCTAAATTGAAATACAAAAGTACGAAAATAGAAGATTTAGAGAATCAAAGCGCACGTGACACAACAAAACAATTTTATAATTAATTGTGTTAACAACCTAGCATGTACGTACGGTCATTCTTATAATCGACCGACCACAAAAATACTAAAAATGAAAATAAAAAGTGTAATACTTACAATTAGGTTTCCTCAAGTACAGGGCTAGCTAGCTCCGTACCAATATTACCTAAAACTTCATTGAACGTACATACGGCGTTATCACAAGTAAACACCTTTTTAATTAACTTTGTAAATTCAATAATTGTTTCCTCCAACATGATAATTGTATTTATGACGTGACGTCATCATGGAAATTTTCCAGTTACAACATATGCTTATCAACTCCACAGATAAAGAACACGGGTGTAGGCATGAAAACCCGCTACAAACAATTACGAAAGAATCAAATTAATCCACAATACAAGAAATAAGTGTTTACCCAGAATAAAAACTTTCACTAGATCGCAACAATATTATAATTCATATTCACATAAGTGTACGTGAAACACTTAACGATGAATGCCTTGTTGGGCGTACACAACGCTAGATGATGTCTGCATTCTTCAAACTTTACCGGAAGAATAAAATCAACAACGAAAAACGGGCGTATCGAAAATAAATTTTATACTAAAGCATTTCTAACATAACATCATCAATCATAGGATTCCTATGCACGATAGTACATCTACATCAAAGGAGGTTAAGCTTACATAAACAATTGATAGATGACAGAAAACAACCATTTCAGAAAATTGTCTGAAATAAACACATGCTTAAGAAGGAAAAAAAATTCACAGCCATAAAGATTTATTAAAACCAAAACAATAAACAAAATAAGTGAAAAAGTGTTAGTACAAATAATGCAACAACAGAAATGAACAAATAATTATAGCAACTAGCTCTCAAAAAACAGAAAAAATATACGACAACGCAAAAAAAAAGCTAAACAGTTATCAAGCTTCTGACCCTAAAGACATACCAGGCGAACTCATAAAATGCGACACCGAAAATCTATATCGAATAATCACGACTATATAAAAAAATTATTAAAACATATAGCAATAGAATATAACAATAAAAAAAGAACAAAGTAAATTTAAAACTGGAAGATCAAACACAGTCAGCATGTTATACTTAAAACAAATAGTTGAAAAAAAGACAGCAAAAAATTAAAAATAAACAACGATCTATCATTAAAATTCCCAGTAACAAAAGAACTATGACAAGGATGCCGTGTCTCTCCAACACCATTTAAAATATGTTGCTAAACTACTAGACATATTAAAACGAAAACGTCATGGCATGAGTGTTGAGTTAAATAAAAACTGTATATATGTTATACGCGATAAGATCTTAACTATCGCGGTTTACTTTGTTTAGATATAACTGACTTTAGGATTAGACCACGTCATAATAGACAAGCTCGTGATGGAACTCTAAAGAAGGCGCTGGAAAAACTATTTCGATGCCGCCAACTAATGACAGGTTTGAGTTGAGCCTTTCCCAAAATTTTAACCTTGATAATATTTTTTTTTACTATGCTACTACTATAAATATGCTTGCAAAATGGTAAAATGACCTAAGTCATGTTAAAACTTGATTACATAACTTAGTTACTTCGACCTATTTCGCTTAGACCACATTTTAACAAATTTTAGTTTGATAATTAGTTTTTATATCCAACAATCTTTATTTAACGACTCTCGATTTTCTAAAAAAAAAAGTTACTGATTTCACAAAGTCAGTCACAAAATCGGTCTCTTCAGTCATAAAAATTAGATTCTCAATCGCCTTATCAACAAACACAGTCAGACGTACTACTGCGATAAACAAAAAACGCCTAAGAAGCCCTGAAGTACTAAACAAGAAACAAAAACAGGATACCAGAAGAAAATGATGGAAGCAAAGATAAAGACCAACAAAGTACATAACATAAAAGATGTGCCTAAGCCGCCTTCTATAACCATCTACAAGGTAGAAGTAATTCAACACATACACGATCTATTAAAATTAATCACAAATATACTGTTAAAACCACCATCTATGAAATAATTAAATTCTAAGTTTTTGATGTCAAACACTTTAAAACACTAATTAAAGAGCTTGACTGCAAAAATGCACAGTACTACAGATTTAAGCCAAAAAGCAAAAAACCTTTCGATTTGTCTTGAGAGGACTTCACCACTGAACAGAAACCGAAGCCATAAAGATCACGAAGTAGTAAACATACACAACATAAAGCATCGTATTACAAAAAAGTCACTACCAATGTTCTACATTGACATTACACCAAATGAAAATAACAATCAAGTATACAACCTAGACAAATTGAAAACAGTATCATCAAATACGAACCTCCTCATGTTAAAACAGTAATCCCACGACGCACCAGATGCCAGGCCTTTGGTCACACGAAAAAATACTGCCGTAAAACATTCAGATGTGTTAAATTCTCAGGTCAACATGAAACAAAGAATTGCATTCGCAAAATACGTGATGACAAAGTAAAATGCACCAACTGTAACGGCGAGTATCCGGCACAAAGATACAAAATAATTTAGCAATAGTAATAATCAATCAACCTAACAAAATATGAGCAAACTCAAAGGAATGATGAACAAGCTCATGGAGCAAATGAGTACAATACTCAACTTACTTACCACTGTCGTAAGCAAATTAGCATAATGGCATAACATCTAAAATACAAATAGTTATCTAGAAAGCCAATGGCCTTCAACATACCCAAAAAGTTAAAACATTCTTACACAATCAAAATATAAATATCATGATGATCTCTGAAACGTACTTTACGGAGAAGCACTACTTGCGAATTCCTATATATAAATACTACCACACACAACACCCAAGTGACAAAACACATGAAGGAACTGCTATCATCATAAGAGATAGCATAAAACATTTCGAAAGTAGAAAATTTACTGAAGATTATCTACAAGGCACCAGCTTAACTATTAAAAGAAAGCTTAGACCAATAACTATGTCAGTCACCTACGCCCAGCTAAACACTTCAACAAAAAGGAACACTTTGGATTCTTCTAAACATTAAGCAACAAATTCTTTGCAGTGAGAGACAGATGCAAAACATCCGACATGGAGAGAACTCTTCAAAGCAATGAAAGCAAATAATTTACAATATTCATCTACTGGCGTATAATAAAACAGATTGGGATGCATTCCAGATCAAAAACTAAAGACTGAAGTAGACATAGAAACAGCGGTGAAATATTTAACAAAGAATATTCAAGAAGCTACATGGTTTGCTACACCTACCTTCATAACACCACTAAGGAAAAGTGAAATATCACCGGCTGTTAAAGATAAAATCTTAGCAAGAAGAGACCTGCGGAACGAATGGCAGCAATCCAGAACTAAAAAAAACAAAAGGAAGTTAAAACCACTAAAAAACTGAAAGACCTGATTCAAAAAGAACAGAACCAAAGTATTCAAGTATACTTAGAAACGATTAGGTCAGAAACGACAAAAAAAAGCTGAAACCTTTTCAAAATATCTGGAAAACGTATTCAAACCCTCAGTGCTGTCTACCGGAGACAAAACCGAGGCAACAGACTTGTTAGATGTCCCATTCTAAATGAAATAGCCTTACACTAAAGTTAACTCAAAAAAATCAAACACATCATAATGGAATAAACATCAAAAAGGCATCAGAATTCAACGTCATTACTGGTAAAATATTGCAAAAACTACATAAAAAGTGCTACAAACCAATAACCTCCATATTTAATGCACTACTAAAATTAAACTACTTCTCCAGTGCTCGAAAAACTGCTCAAACTCAAACCAGGAACAAATCCAGAAATCCCTTCCTACAGGCCAATGCTCTCCAAAATCTTTGAAAAGTTATACGTTAAAAAACTTAACATAGTAATAGAAAAATAAATAATCCCAAACTATCAGTTTTGCTTCTGCAATAAACATGGAACAATACAGCAAGCTCATAGACTAGTCAACCAAATTAATAATGATCTAAACGCCAAAAGATACTACTCTGCAGCTTTTCTTAACGTATCCCAGGCTTTTGATAAGGTATGGTACAGCGACTTACTTAAGTCAAACTAAAGAAGCTTCTTCCTGATTCCCACTATCATAAAAAAAAAACATGTATTTACCAAATGTAAACAACTTGGACTTAAACTAAGCTTATGTATTGGCTCATTGGCCGTAAATAAAAATTACTTAAACATTGTTATCCTGCAAAGATTTTAGAACAAGGTTTTGCGTGTCATCGCTGACGCGCCTTTTTAAGTTTCTAGCAAAGTGATTATACACGATATTCCTGTTTATCTGTCAAGAAAGCCATACAGCGATTCCATTCAAAATACAGTGAAAGCGTGTCAGTGCATCTTAATGTGTTGGCTAATCAGCTAAACGTGAAGTCAATAAAGTGCATAGGCTAAAACGTATGCTGCCATCAGACCTAACTTTACGACCCAGAAGTCTAAAAATTAAGACATAGACAAATGAACTCTAGATTTAAGACTAGATAATTTTAAAGAAAATCACTCATTGGAGTGATACTCTACATGTCATTACTTTCTTGTCAAAACAAATGCTTAGTGCCCAACGAGAAGCTACTTGGTTCTCATGCTCGGTGATTTTGCTAAGCATTTTCGTAATATTTTTTTTCGTTCGTCAGAAATGTTATTACAATTACAACAAAAAACTGCCAATTGAAGATATATTTTCAAGTTTTTGCGTAGATAATAAAAAACAAAAGTTTTTGCTGCGAATACAGTTTTACCAAACTTATCTCAAAATGCTTTTAGCCTTGAGATGATTCAATAATTCGCCACACTTCTGGATAGTCAAGATTTTTCGTTAACAAATAGTTATTAAAAAAGGTATTAGTAATTTTAAACATCTGCAGAAAAGCCATAGCGAATAGAATATTTTCAAAACTCAAAAAGTTTTTCAGTAAAGCTGCAACGCCGCTTCTTGTTTTTGAATTCAATTTTGACTAATGAACCATTTTAAGCATGGCAATTCTTATTTCTGTGTAAACAAATTTTGCGCTTGCGCCTTGTTCTTAATAGAAATTCAATAGTTTATCCTTTCAAAAATTTTCGTTGTTACGTTACTGCGAGATAGGTTAGGTCTTAGGTGCCGTTTTTCTTCTCAGACACTAAAACAGAGAGGCTGGTTTTTACCTTAGCAACATAAAAGCAGAGGGATTAACAATCTGGCGGTCCAACGCTGCTTTGTCAAAAAAATGATTTTTTTATTTGCATTATTATCTATAGTGTTGTCGTTTATTTTGTTTAGCTCTATACAGCATTTTAAGACGGACACACATATTCAGGATTTGATAAATACCAAGCGCCTATTTGCCATATCTGAACTAATGCGTATTGTTTACTTAATTACAAACTTCCGTAGACGACATAGTAGCTCCGGCGTGACGCCACACATCTGGTTGGAGTTGACAGAGGCATGTGTATCAAAATTCGTAGTTCAGCGATACTACATACTAGGTAAAAAGCGAATAAATAATTAATGTTTGGTTATTGCCGCAAAGTGCATTTGCGACACTGTGAGAGAAGGATAGACAAGAAACTCAATTATTGAAGTAAAAACAAAGAAAACTGACTGCAAACTCAACAGAGTAACAAAATCAACAGTCACCGTACACGTGTGGAACGAAGGACACACCCTAACCTGTGATAAAACTAAAGTGCTGACTAGAGCTCTTTTCTGCTTTCCCTGTGCTAATCCGCCAATCTGTAGAAATAGAAAAACAGCCACCTAATTGAATACCAATATTACAACATCTGAAAAAAAAATCAACATTCGTCTTAAGAACATTGACACTAAACACTGACAAAGTCAGCCATGTGTTAACGAAAAAAAGTCCGTAAACCACCATTAGTGACAATTAGCGCACAAAACGGCAAAAACCAAGTTCAACTCCATGTTTTCGCTCACAATTAGTAACTAGAACTATGCCTATAAAGTCTGAGCGTTCAATTGCGACGCAGTCAAAGCTAAAAGTCGCCCATAGTTCAAAGCTCCAAAGAAAAACACGTTAAAGAATGATAAAAAGTGGTTCAGTCAAAATATGTTCCATTGCTAATTATATATTTTTCCTATCTTTCGGGTAATTTGTCGATACCGCGTCAGTAAAAACCCCGTTTTGCCACAAACCATTCATCAACCATTTTTTCACATCTACTAAATGCTAAAATGCGTAGCCTATTGATACAAACAAGTGGTAATCGGAAGGAGCCAAGTCTGGTGAGTAAGTCGCATGGGCTAGCACTAATGATGGAGAAACATCGACAGCACTAAAACTATCGTCACTATCGATAGTGGTAAAAATAATGAAAAAATGAACAATTTTTTCAAAAGTTAATAACGAAATACCTACAAGAGTAAACTCTGCATTGTAAAGTTGCGCGATTTAGTTACTACTAAGACCCAGAAATATAAATGTACCTTTCTTCTATGTCGTAGTGACAATTAGTTTTCTGTTTAGGTAATGGGTTCTGAGTTTATCGCACTATAAAAATGTGCTTAAAACTTTCTATGTGTGCCTACAACTTTGAACGCATCCTAAAGAATCTTCAATAAATGGGTCAAATTACTTCATACAGAAGTTAATGTATAAAACCGAAAAACGTTATTTCTTAACCAAAATAAATAGATCATGTAGGTTAAAACGTTCTTTTTTATTATTTCTAGACAGAAAACGTGCACAATTTTTTGTAAAAGTTTTATTTAAACTTGCAATTTTGATACTATCGAAAACTATGGTGTCGACTATCGATATTCCACCACTACCTAGCACTTCTCAGTTGACTGCTTCCAACGTGTCACAAACCGGTTTTGACGTATGTGATGGAGCATTCTCACGTAAGAAAATGACTTTTTGTGTTGCCTTTGTTGATATTTTGGTCGTTTTGCGAGTAGCGAACGGTTCAAATCGATCAATTGTTGTTGGTAGCGTTAAGAATATATCGTTTCACCAGACTGTAACAGTTCATAATAAACTATATCTTTCTAGTCCCAGCAAACACAGAGCATCGTTTTCTTGCCAAAAAGATTCGGTCTTACGGATGTTGTTGTTGATGAATGGTGTGCCTGGGTTCACCCATGATATTTTGCGGTTGGGATTCACAAAATATATCGTTTTTTCATCCTCTGTAACAATACGATGTAAAAACAACTTTCTTTTGCATTGTTCAGGCAACATTTCAGATGTCGTTTTACGCCTTTTCACATGCCTAATGTTCAGCTCATGTGGTACCCATCTGCCGACCTTTTGAATATTTCCCATCTCTCGTAGGCTATTGGAAACACGTTGTTGATTAACGTTCAATTGCTCTGCGAACGGTTTTGGTGTTTGTGAATCATGTTCGTCCAATAATGCTTGTAATTCTACAACTTCGTACTTTTTTGGCGGTTTTCCGCGTTCACGTCCGCAATATCGAAATCGCCACTTTTGAAACGTCGAAACCATATTTTACACATATCTTAGTATAAAACATGTTCACCATAAGCTTCTCAAAGTTATCAATATGATTCAGCAAGAGTTTTCCTCAAATAAAAACAAAAAAGTAATGGAGTCCACAAATGCTCTTTATTTGGCACCAAACTCGACATATTGAACACAGCAAAACAATACCATGCCAACACTTTTTCAACTTATCAATTTTGAGAGTTCACTCTTATTAATAGCACAACAAAATAGCATATACGTAAACAAAACAAAATAAACAAAATAGAATTTATGATTAGAAAAATAATTAGGAAATACGAAAAATAAGGACTCGCAGTAGACACAAATATTTAAGTATTGGAGCAGAAGAAACAAACCCAACATTTCACAATAATACAGAAATGAAATATGCAAAAAATAAAAATATCTGGGATCAATATTTACCGATGATGATCGGAAAAAAGTTAAGATTAGAATGATAAACGCAAAAATGTTTTCTGAACCAAAGCCAAAATTTAATATATATATGAAGCAATACTTCTACGACTGTGATTTATCGAGTTTGACAGAAAGAAACAGACGAAAAGTAGCAGATGGTAAATATTGTCGATTGTTGCGCCACCTACAATTTTACAATGGAATTGTGGCCATTTTAGTTTACAGCCACCTGTATAATTATATCAGCCACGATAAATAATGTACACTTTGCACTTTTAAAAGTGGTTATTAATAAGTTTTGTGATCACTTTTAAAGTTATTGTATAAGTTAAAAGCAGTTGAAAAATGAAATTATTTAAAAAAATATTACACAGCACAAAAAAATAATGCACTGAATAAACTTTAAATTAATCAAAAATTAAAAAAAACTATGAGTGCAAGATATGTCCTTTTGTTAAATTAAAATTCTTTCAAATATACAGTAAACTGTAAATTATCTGAAACTTGCAATAACTTATAGTGTATAGCAAGCTGCCTAAGCTAATAGGATGAAGTCATTGAATAAACATTCTATATTTTCTGATACAATTGTGTATTTATTTTATGTTTTTTATGTGTAAGGATATGATTTTGTGTAAATAAATTGTACTTTAAACTAAAATAGTTCTTTTATTTATAAAGATAAAAATATAAATAATTGTAACTATGAGATGCCGCTAGCATCTTTTTTCTAGAAATCTGTATTAATGCGTATCAGGATACACAAATAAATTCATTGCAAAATTGTAGATGTCGGTGGTAGTAATACGTTGTAACCGTTTTTTTAACATGTAGCGACGCATCTTTTAGATTTAGTTAGGCTATAGTAGGTACGATTACAGACTAATTCCAACAGAAGCAATTGGTATGATATAGTCGCGTCACGAACACTTCAAGAAAGACGGAAAACAAGAAAGCCAAAAAAAAACAAAATAGAAGGAATAAGGAAGTGAATTTGGGCGACCTGGCAACTTAGCAATGTAACAATTGAGAAGAATGGAAAATAGACATTAGACAACGTAAGAAGATGTGCTAACTCACTTTTAGGAACTGTCCAAGCAGTTTCTATGGTTAAAATATTACAAAAATTTGAAATCTATTTTACGTTTTAACAATTAAAAGAAGTCGCAGAGTGATGAGTTGGGAAAATGCAGTAAACTCACAGACTCTACTTTTATACAAAACTCAAGAAACAATAGGTGAGTTGTGACTGGGTGCATCAATAAATATAAGGCTCACAATGTTAATTTTTTTAATGTTTCTTGACTTGGTTGGTTTTCTCCCTTTTTTACGCACTTTATCGTTTAGTTTTTGAGCCGTACTTTGATTACGCGACTACCACAAAAGCCCCACAAAAGATTTACGCTATAAAAATAAATACATATCTCTTTTTTGTTGCTTTAATAAATGACATTTTTTAAAAATTTTTGTCCAGTGTATTGGCGCTGACAAAATCTATTGTTTTTGTACCTTTCGTAAATTTGAATTACGCATTAAAGTACTTCTCAAACTGTTATTTCTATAGTTCTTTACGTAAAAGACGAAATTTAAATTTTATGATAATTCTACATAAATTATTTGAGCAATTTAAAATAACAAATTTGACCATATAGACGTCATAAAAATTAAAATAAGAATGTTGTTATTCTTCCACGTGTATCATGGCGTTTTGAATGATCCACTACATATAAAATACATTTTTCTAACTAGCAAAATAATTATTAATTTCTTGTTTAATTTAATGTTTAACGTGATTTCGTTTTTAGTTTTTTACATTCAAGTATTGACCATATTTCTAAACATTTTTGGACTTTAATTTTATGGGCATTAATTTGGTTATTCTGTTCTTTTTAAATTTACCTTGCAAAATATTTCATCTAGTCAACTCTTAAAACATCAGATTTGACTTTTAAAATCCTAACCTATATAATGCAACACGTAAAAGTCAAATCTGACATATTCAAAGCGAATTATATGAAGGATTTTGTGAGGGAAATTTAAAAAGAGCAAAATGACCAACTTAATGACAACAAAGTCAAAGTCCCAAAATGTTCAGGAATATGGTCAATTAGTATCCAATTTTTGAAAAAAATTAAAAACGTGCAAATTTAATGTTGGTACTACATTTATTACTAGCAAAATCTGTCAACTTCGACAATAGGTACAATTTAGCATTCGCAGTAACAAATACTACCAACTCCGAAATATATCCACCCTAGTATACGAATTCAAAACATTTTTTTTCAATTTTAACAGAATTTTAGAAATTTTTAAAAGTATTTTCCACCAGACACACTTTTGATTTATCATTTTACGTCTGTTTTCGTTATTACACACTATAAACAAATAAAAAAGACAAAATTAATTTTTATTTATAGTAGTAATATTTCAAATTAATAAAACCAAAGATTGTTTGAAATTCTAAAAAATAAGAATAAAACCAGTTTATTTTTTGTTTGCTCATAGAAAAAGAATACAAAAACGCGCAATGAAACTATTCAAATTTTGTTTATATTAATGTTCCTATTTTTTCCTCAAAGTAAAGTATTGGTAAAATTTGTATTTTATTGTTTCAGTTTTAGTATAAATACAAATTTTTAAATAATTAGTACATTAAAACTTTTAGGATTTACAAAATACCGGAAATAGAGTACTAAATACACCAAAAATATATTGCAATCTTATATGTTTAAACACAAATAATAATTATTTTCATGTTTATTTGTACAGCACATCATTTCACAGAGCTTGGAAGATTAAGCTCCCCATCTGGTGCATGTTCCCCTAATTATTTACACAAAGTGTCAGTACACATAAGTTACAGAGAATATTAAAACATTTTTTTTAAATCAACATTTTTGCTTTATTAAAAACTACCGAAACCGTATAAAACACATTACAATTTTGGCAAACAACAAACGTCTACGTCTTCAAGCGAATAATTCGTCTATTAATAAACATATTAAAAAAAATGATTGATAACACAAAGATATACTTCACAGCATAACCAAAAGAATGCCTAAAATGTCATTGTGTGTATACATCAATGCTTACGGCATGTGTGCTAAAAAGATTATTTTCCCCAAACCCCTCATAATGCAGTAAATAGTAAGAACACCTAATCGGATTTTCATGTTCTAAATCCGTACCACCAATACCATTTTATTCGTAAAATTATTTGTGCACCGTCTATATAAAATTTACATTAAAATTTAAGTACACACGAATAGATTTTCATGCGATACAAAAATTTGAACGCAAAAGGAAAAAAAAACTGTAGACAGACGTGCAATTTAAAATCATTACGCAACGGTGGCAAGATGTAATTTTACACGAAGCACTTGCACACATAAGCAAAATAAAATTTTTATTATAAAGCAGTACAATTACGTAAATTACGCAGAAGTTATCTTTAGAAAAATATTACATCTCGCATAAAAGCACTAAAATAACAGATTGAATAGCATAGCACGTGTTTGTAATGCGAATATGAATTTAGTGTACGAAAGCTTATACTTTAAAAGCTTCTGCCGGTGGAAAAAAAGGAGAATAGACTATTTTTTAACAAGATCTTTGTTTGTTTTTAAAATGTAGCGCAATTAATAATTTAACGCTAATTGGACAAGTGGAAGACGGGGAAAAAAGCGAAAACCCGAATTTCCCTTTTATATTTAATGGGGATAAAATATCCAGATTTTATTCATTTAATATTCAACTTTAGCTTGGGGCAACATGAAAACGCTTGTTTTAACTTGCATTACAAAATTAAAGGTGTAAAACAAAATGTTTAAAACGATTATATAAACTTTGAAAGTTTATTTATGACTATCTAAGATTCCTCTCGATTTTTCGCTGATAATTTCCGATAAAATTTTTGCGGTGGAATTTGATTCAACATCCAATACTCTAAGCCAAATAAATTCTGGTATTATTAGTTGAATGTTTATATTTAAATTCGTCTGGTGAGATAAGTGACAAGTATATCCCACAAGAAAAATTAAGATATAAGAGTAAAAAAAAGATAACCTACTTTGCGAGATGAAGTTGCGTAAGATGAAAAATAGCCGGAATCGTTAAAAAATGTACATCGCATAAACCATTTCCATTTTAGTTGAATTTCAAGACCTATCTTACCCTTGCAGACCCACGTTTCTTCAACGTGAACGCGATAATGTCCACTGTTCGTTTTAAGTTACTTTCTTGAGAATGTATATCTATAAATAACTTAAAGGTCGATAAATTGGAAGATTTCATTGCCAAGAAACAAAGCATGTACTCTGGAGTATATAAAATTACACTTAACCTTAAATACGCATGGGAATATCACACAAAATAACGCATACTTCAAGCTTAAAATGACAAATGCACAAGACGAGGGCGTAATCATCAGAACATAGATAATACGTGCTGTATTTTGCTCGAGGAAAATTCACTGCGACATAAACGTCATGTAAGAAATACAAATGTCATTAAATAAAATTCAAAAATTCACTCTTCGCACATTCAAACTAAATTGCTAAAAGGAAATTTTTATACTGGATTGAATTTTTGATCCGACAGAGAAAATTACATTATTAGATTTTTTTAACCTTTAAAATTTCGTCTTTTAAAGGTGACGAAAACTTCTACCTTTTAAACCGAGATCAAACGACTTTCTAATTATCCAAGTGTTTTTAAGTATTTACAAATTTACCAGCTACATTTCTTATTTAGAGGAAATTTCTCAGCTTTTTTGCATCTTTTTCATTAATTACCGAGAATCAAATACAGTCTAGAACATTTTTTATTTTCATTAAAACGAAGAAAAAAGTATCTTTAAGAAACTATTTTGTGTATAAATTCTAGTTTAAACTTACTGAAGTTAAAAAAAATACAGAGCTTAGAAGTTTTTATTGAGAGATTCAATAATTATGTTAGCGGAATACAACCCTTACTAAAACATATGAACCGCTAGGCATAATAGTTATCAGTAAACGGTCTTTCAGAAAAAAAAGTTACAGAATAGTATATTGTATAACGAGTAATGAATAGTATGAAAATTTGCAGCCGACCTGAAGGCGAGTTGCAATTCATATGAGTTGGAAATGCACATTTCTTACGAATTATACACTAGGTATACTTTTTCTACGACTATATATTTAATTATTAATCAAAGACAAATAGAAACTAAACTTTTTACGAGAACAAATAACGTGGAAAACAAATAACGTAATTTAAGAATTTTTGTTAGTAATGCCTAAAATGACAATTAGAAAAATTATATGTCAACACTTTGTATTTATTTTATGTCAATTTGTCAACTGTTACTATTGTTTTTTCGCTATTCATCTCTGTACATGCAATTTTAGCTAACCTCGAATCATTTACTACTTAAATTTTTTTAAGACATTAATGTGACGTAAAACTTAACATGAATGAACTGAATCAGTTTAAAAAATAATAATCATTTACAAGCGTTTAACACCCTTAAATAAAATAAATCTATTCATGACAACGCCTGAATCATTAACAATCTCAAGTTCTTCTGACAAATACGATGTTAGTATGTGGATGTGAGTTTTACAAAGCAAATAAGATAAATTTGTAAACGAATAAAAATAATTTGTAATGAATTAATGTTATTCATAGAAATGGAGGTTTACGGCAATAAAAAAATCACAATTAAAGCATAGTTTTCGACTAAGAACGATTTTAATCTTTTTATAACAAACAGTTACGTTCAGAAATTATCCCAATAGATCTAATATGCTAAATACATTTTTACTGCAAATTTTTATTAAATATAAGAAATATTGCGATAAAAAAAAATTGCAACAAAACAAATTTATTGTAACTTAGCAATCTTGTTATTTAAAAAAAATTATACTATAGAAATAAACAATAAGTCAATTACAGAGATGAATATAACGGTGAGTAAGTGCTTTTGCTTATAATTACTTTTGAATGTGTAATTTCTTCAATGTAATATAAACCAGTGATTTACACTAGTCTTGTAACAATTGATTATTTTTGTACTAAGTAGAAAGTGTTTATCATTAAGCTTTAACAAGGTAGCGACACTGCAGTTAGATTGTTTTTATAAGATTATAATGTAATATGGAGTAAAAGTATATCTAAAGAACATTAACATAAGCAGAAATAATAACGTACATATATCAGGCATGTTGGGAAGAAACATCTTGGTAATTTGCAACTATGAAGGCATGCCAAAAAATAGTTTCTTCTAAATTGTCTTTAAATACAAGAAACTGATGGATGTTAATAAATACTAACTTATATAAACTAGTTTGAACATGTTGCTAATGCAACTTGTGTAATTTTGTTATTTGACTGCTTGGATTACTTAATTTGTCAAACATGCAAATTTCAGTAATTATTGCAACAACTGATTAAAAACCTATAGAATCATAACTCTTTTATAACAATGCAAAATCCGATAAATTACTGTTGGCGTTTCTTACCCATCAAAAGAAATCTATGCAAAAAAAGTAGAAGTAAAGAATTAGATGCTTTGATTTATTCTAATTAGCTTGCACTTAGTTTTTCTAAAACATATTTACATTTAATTACAAGAAAGTCACCACTAAATACCAACGTTTGCAAACATAACAAAATATTTAATTTACAAACCAAACCCTTTTTACTCTATACTGTCGACACTAATGCAATAGCATCCACACAGCCCTACATGATTTCGTTTACAAATTTTATTACTGTGATATATGGTATTATCTATATCATTATTTTTATGTATACTTTCAACATACATACATTCAATGCAACAAAATGTATACTTCAGTGTTAGAATAGTCCGTGTTCCAATTTGTAACTACTATATTTTATCAATATAATCAAACATTCAACCATAGGACTCAAAGTATCGACTACAAACTGTACTAATCTTGTCAAGAATCACAAAGAATACAGATTGAATATAAAAATCTGAAACAGAGACGTTTATCAAAATCTGCATTTGTGTTGTGATGATAACGACTAATAAAAAAACAACCACAAAACTATTTCAAAATCTGAGATAAAAAACTATTTAATAAACGCAAAAACGAAGAAATGAAAGATGTCCTCTGTACGTGTGACGAAATCGCAGCTTGTAAGAAATCGACCACCCGGGGAATTATTTAGAATGGAAAATTGTAATAACTAAGAACCTTGATAAAAATTTAAAAAAAAACAAAAACCTTCAAAACCATATATAGATGAGAATTTAGTATTAACAAAAACTACTAATTTTCCTGTCACAAATAAAACAAATTAAAAAAAAAACTTCAGACTCTAAACATGGCGCATTCTAAAACTTTTTTATACGAGAGCCAAGCTACAGTTATTGAGAATAGAAAGATTGGTACAAGATTTCAGAATGTTTATTTTAGATATGTTCAAAGTAATTGCCGTTCACAAAATACAATTAACCATTTTCTCTTTCCATAATTTAAAGGCGTTTGGGTGTCTATAAATACCATCAAAATAACACTCAATGTCTTCTTTTGACTTGAATCTTTTCCTTCGCAAATGTTTTTTGAGCTCAAAAAATATCCAGAAAATACACGTTTCTTAATCAAGTGAGTAAAGAGTGTGTTCTATAACTTTAATTTTTTTCCGCCTAAATACTGAAGAGACACCACAGCTGTTACGTAAATTTCCCCTTAACCTTAGGCAGGCGACTATCTCAATACATTTGGGCTAGAAGTGTATATTTATTTTGACAAAGAAAGAAAGAGGTTAAAAAAGGCAATGCAGAATTACATAGATGCTATCAATTAAGAGTTTGTCGATAAATATCACAGACAATAACGTTGATGCAGATCCCTGAGAGTAAGCAACACTTCGTACATATAATTAAATTGTTGGCTTAACTTTTACATTCAAAGAGAACAAATTCACATTGGTAAATACCACACACATGTCCAGTACCTCGCGCTTAAGCAAAACAGAACGCACCGTTTAATTATTACATTAAAAAAATTATACTTAATTGTGACAACAAACGCAATATGTACGTACAATCGTGCGTGCTAAATAGAAAAATTTTTACCCCGATGAATTCCTCATAACAAGCACATCTCAAACCGTTATTTAGTATTAAAAATCAGCTTGGATAATTTAAGATATTTAATACTGTAGAAGGTCACAGGCTTTTTTTCTATCACATACGTTTGACTTTCGTTCTTCAAAAAAAGAAAGTGAGCGGTTTAATATCTAACCGTTTGTCACCCAATAGGTAATGTCCTGTATGTCAAAAAACCTACGTGCCGGGATAAAATTCATACACTACGAAAACCACACCAAAATATTTTTAAAATAACACAGCTGTATGGGACGATGCGTTGTCACAGAGTAACATGAATTCCTTTCTTGACATTTTACTAAACTCAGTAGGCAAAGAACTTTTAAGATACCACTTAGCGGTAACTGCCTTCTGTTCTAAAAGAACTGTGGCGACAGACCAGTACTTCTAAAAAATACTGCGTACATAATTTTCTTCATTGCTCGCTGTTTTTTCATCAAGAAGTTTTCGATATTCGGCTTTCTTGGCGAGTGCGGATATTTAAAAACGGTGTGTAAATTTGTCAGATAGTGAGGTACAAACCTTTTTCATGTTCGTGCAATATTGATCTCACTGGCGAGGATCAAATATTCAGTTCGGACTATAATGGCGTAGATAATTCAGTTGTCCTCTTCCACTATGCATTTAGAAAAAAGCGAGCTCTTTTTCTGTGTACGATCGAGTTGCAACCTCATTCAAATTATTTTTATCACCTATAAACCGTAGCTAATAATGATGTGAAATCCTCAATTTCAAACTTTCCTGACTATAGCCAACTTGCTGATGTGGAAATTATTAAATAAACGTAAAATCAGCAATCGATAACAGAGGACCATAAACCTCAAGTATCAAAATCGCAAAAAAATTAATAGCTTGTAGTTTTTGTTTCAGAAAAAAATAGAGTGCAATATTATAATATATAAGATATGCTAGGACTCATGACATTCCCAGTACAAGCAGTAAGTTTTCTTTCAATTCTATATTAAAGCAAATAGAACTATCAATTGAGGATCGAAAAAAAGGAAGCTTAATCGGGACATAATAAGATTAATTAAATATCTTGAGATAGAAAAAAGAAATACAAGAAAAGAGTTATAGGAAAGGCAAAAAAAGTGAAATAAAGAATCACAAGCAAAGCGTATAAATGTGAAGAAACTTGTTACAAAGCTACGTGATGTTAGTAGTCCTAAATATGGGAGTAAAATGGATATAAGTGTTACACTGGTTTTCTCGTAACAAAACAGAAGTCAACGGATAACTCAGTTGTTCGCGGAGATTGAGACGCAAGCTTCGTGATGATTGATTATAAACTAGATCTAAATTAGGGATTTAATTCTACCGGCAGCTGGAAAAAAAAACAAACAATAAACAATATTACACGGGTTGATATCACAAACTAAGTATAAGTTCCGCCCTTACCTGGGCAACAAGTCGAACATCAAAGCGACCTAATCGGTCTAACTTTTACACTTAATGAAGGAATGACGTTACTTTCTTAAGTTAAATTACAAGAATACAAAAATCAAGAGTCTAGAGAATCAAAGCACACCAGATAAGAATGTGACACAAAAAAACATTTTAACATTAATTGTGATTACAATCTAGTATGTACGTATGGCCATTCTAACAGTCGACATGACCAACGTACTCATATAAATAGAAAATGCAATGCTTACAGTTGTGTATTATCCAGTAGGGGATTAGCTAATTCCGTACCAGTATGACCTAAAACGTAATATAAAATCTGACACAAAAACGTACATACGGCGTTATCACAAGTAAATCCCGTCTTTAATTCATACAAAAATTAAAATAAACGAATGCGCCAAGCTTCTCTCTAATTAACTACGCACTTGTGTAAATATTCCTTCCAATAAGATTGTATTCAACGCCTTGAACTTTCTCTCTCTCTCTACAGATAAGGAACACAGGTGGAGGAGCGGCAACTCGCCCAAATAAGCTCTCACTCAGGCACAAAATTCGTTTGCATATTCACGTGTAATCGCGTGAAAACTTAATGATGAAAGCCTGGTTGAACGCAGAAACCGCCAAACGGAGGTCCGTGTGTTGCACAAAACGTTATCAAAAGAAGAATCAAATCGCGCTTTTACAAATTTGACAATCGACCATGTCGACTAAGTAGGTGTGTCGAAGACAAATTTTATACTCAAAAATTTTAACACAACAAATTAAGTCATGGAAAGAAACTTCGTCCCTGGAAACTGCAATGGTCAGTAGCTAGTCTTGAAGGAAGTGAAGTTCAAATCAGTCACATAAAGAAAAGTGAACTATTTGCTTTTTGCTGGCCTGAAAAGTTCAATGTTTTGCATTACGATGATTCGAAAATCCTCAAACCTCAGTTTCCCAACAAGGAAGCGTCCTATTCTGTTCCAAAAATGGGCGTACCAACATAAACAATAAAAAAAGTACTAAACAGAAACTATGTAATCGATTCGGATGCAATTAGGTAACCTATTAGGTGAGGTGCCCATTTACATCTAAACGGAAGGGCATTTGTTAAAATCGGTAATTTCTAGAATTAAATAAATGAAGAGTGATGTAAAAACCCGATCCAGTTACCTACATCCACCTTATTTTTCTTCTCTTTATATTTTCAACAACTGAAAAAAGTAAAAAACCAATAGCAGCGGTTCCGTGAAAAGTGTTTAATAATTTTAATATGCCACCAGACAATGCTTAAGAAATAGAGCATATAAAGCTCTTTTAGTTTCAAAGAGACCAAGTAACGATAGCCCTCATAGGCAAAAGTAGATACCCACGTCTTCACGAGGGTCTGGAAGTTCGGAATTTTGGTCTATAAATAAGTGTTAGATCCTTCGCTTATTATCCGTCAGTTAGCTGCAACATTAAATATCGCCAGTTAAAAAACCATTCATTTGTTTCTACAAAAAAAACTCCTTCATTCATATTACGTTTTTAAAGTTCAGCTTCTCTATGATAACGACAACATAATAAAATTAAATTTTTGTAACAAAATCTTAAATTCGGTTCAAGATGGTGGCTTTCTTCGACGTATTTTATGGAGCGATGAATCTATGTTGTATTTAATACTTATAATCTTGACCATTGGGCAGATAAAAATCAGCATGAATTTATGGAATATGGTCATTATTCCATTAACCTTTGACTGGACATGACAAATCACAAGATCGTTGGGCTAATTTATCTACCCAATCGTTTTAATTCCAATGAGTACCTTAACGTATTGGAACAAGATGGACGAGATGCTATTGAACATACGCCATAACATGATTTACATGCACGATAAAGCTCCTGATCACTTTGCTTGTAATGGAAAAAAGTGGTTAGATGAACATTTACCGAATAAACGGATTGGTCGCGGTGGTCCCATCCTATGGCTTGCGAGATATAAATCTTGTAACTTATTAAAGAGAGAGTGTATACAACGCCTCCTCAAGTTACAGAAAGAATTGACGCAGCGGTATTAGAAATTACACCAGAAAGACGAACGAGTAATCACTAGACAATGCCTCGAAGGTTACAACTATGCCTAGAAACAGATGGATTTTAATTCAATTAATTTTATAGGGGTTACTGTCATTGACAAACTATCAGATACAATTTTTTAAAAATCCTGTTGGAAAATATATTCTAAATTAATATTATTAATTGTATGTACCTAGGTATTATTCTGACAATAAATAAATTAAAAAGCAAACATATCCCGCGTAATGTGTAGCATTTAAAACGTGCTGCCAAGAAAATAGCAACATCAAGTATTACAGTCGTAAGCTAGTTTACAGTGTTGTCAAATGTATGTTTCTTTTAAGTGATTCCTGAAGACATATGAAGCATAATGCAACAATTTAACAATAATTGAACGAAGAATGTCGCAGCCTATAGCTTTTTCGTCAATTTGTACACGCCCTGTATATTATACCTAACAACACGTATCATATACTCGTACTCATGTACTAAACTAAATGCGTGTTGTAACACCAAGTACGTTAAAATACAATAGTAAATTAAGATAGGTGAGACCAATAGAGACTAACGAAGTAAATGTACATTCTAAGATCTGAACAATTACAGAACCATACATAGGATTAAAGAAAAAAAACTGTAGCAAACCGGTACCAAAACTTTATGATTTTGCTAGGATAAGATAAAATGTTTGAATATTTTCACTTTCGCTAGGATTTATAGTAACAAAAACGACAATAGTTAAAATGTAAAACTTATTATTGCATAATTACATAATAAAATGTTTATGTGTACATTCATTACGCAATACTATTACTCTAAGTACGTCAATAAACAGAGTATATAATCTAAATTTTCTAATCCTTGCACAACCGGTAATATTAAAAAACAACATAAAACTTTAAGGTAACGTTAAAATAATTAAAAAAAACTGCGTTGCATTAATATTTCTTACGTGAACAAAGATATAAAGTTTAGCTTTATAATCCTAACTAAGATTGTAAATTTGAGTCTGCGATAGTACAAGAACAGTGGTGAACTATTGTCGGTAGTACTTTTTTGACGAATCTGTTACCTTCCGTAAGTCGGTTTGTTTTATAGGAAAACGTCGGCATTTCGCCAGATGAATTTATTAGCCTGTCAGTGATATAGTAAGGAAGACATAAATAAAACATAAGATGTTTATTTCATGAGTTGGTCTATAGCAATAATAAATTACTTATAGCATTTTATACAGTATACCAAAAGTTGATGTTCACAGATTATGTCACGCCGCCGTCCAATTTGAAAACTTTCTATAACGGGCTTGAAAATTTATTCTTACTTTTATTATACACTTCATAAATATTTTATTAAGCGATTAATAACAACAATTGTGAACGAAACTCGTTAGCACGTCATAAAAATCTGCAATACTATTGAAAAGCGCTAAGTTAAAAACCTAATCGATAAATCTTTCCAATCATTTTTTTTCTCCTTTCTTTTTTGAGAAGTAGAACTGCCAATATTTCTTATTCTCGAATATTAGTCAGCGCTTTTTTTAATATTTTCAATTATGGATGAGCCTTTGTTAAACATTAAACCGATCATCCTTAAAATGAAAATCGGTTATTTTGTTAAAAACTAAATTCGTTTTAATTAAAAATAGAGAACCAAATTGATAATAAATTCGGCGTTAAAACTGTTATATATTGACAGCAAAATAAACTTTAACGTATCAAGTTTAATAACCTTCCTACGTTTAATAAACAGTGAAACGAGGGTGTTTGTAAACACTGCGAGTACTAATTGCTAGTTATCTCAATAATAGATTTGCCGAGAATGACTTGCCTAGATCAATAATTACAATAATTAATACAAATTTGTTGCACTTAGGCTGTGTTAAAACGTTCGAAACTAATAAATAAACGTTTAATTTTCTGGCTGTAATAAAACGTTTTCACTTTTGAACAGTTTTCTGAATAACATTGAAGAAAAGAGTAATTATCATTATATTGAGCGTTTAAATGCGGCTTTTATTGATTGCTTACCTTACACGCCAATAAGCAAAGCTCAATAAACGATAGCGATAAACTATTAAAATGTGTTATGGTGAAATAATAAAAGCAATGACAGCAATTATATGCGCAAGGATGTAATAAAAATAAAATTTATGAACAAGATAACAACGTTCGCCCATATTACTATTTTAACTGCTCGTCCGTAAGTATTCGCGTAACAGCAACAATAGGTAAGAACATATGTGAAACGCAAAATTTACGTATCACGTTAACCTACTACGATCTTAGCTAAAATAAGTCTAAACAATGTATCAACCAAGAAAACAAGAATTTATCAAACTATTCAAGAAAACGTATACGTTAAATTATAACCGCCAACTTTATCACCCTGAAGTTGCATTTGAATTCGAAAAAACAAATGCATTTGAATTTGAAACATAAAATGCGATTGAATTAGACAATTTTTAAACATGTAATAGGTATAGAAAATACTTTATTTTTAAAATAGTTTATATATTATTAATTTACCTAGTCGGACAAATAATCCAAGTGCCGTCAGAAGGTGACAAAAAAAATATTAATTTGTATACAAAAATTTACATCATGAAAACTTAAAATCGATTAAACATTTTTATAAAAATTATTTTTTTTTATTCATCATCCACTGACGGCACTTAGGGTTGTATGACTATATACGTTTATTAGAACAGGGTATCACCTACATCATATACAAAATCTGTGGTATTACAGTTCCGTATTTTTCAAAAAAATCGATTTTAAGTTTTCATGATGTAAATTTTTTAGGCAAAATTAATTTTTTTTTAATTGTCACCCTCTGACGGCACTTAGGGTTGTATAACTATATAGATTTATTAAAAAAGGGTATCTCCTTCATCAAATAAAAAATCTGTGCTATTAGTTCCGAGTTTTTGAAAACAATCGATTTTAAGTTTTCATGATGTAAATTTTTAAGCAAAATTTTTTTTAATTATCACCCTCTGACGACACTTAGGGTTGTATAACTAAATAAGTTTATTAGAACAGGGTATCACCTTCATCTTATAAAAAATCTGTGCTATTACAGTTCCGTATTTTTACGCATTATGTTCCACACATTTTTGATAGACGAAAAGTTGGGAGATCTGAGTGTCCACGGCAGGGTATTGATGTTAGCCACTTTGAAGCGCTATATAGAATGGCTTGCAGTGTGATGAACATGCCGCTCAACAGAAAACTGCACATTGCGACGTTCTTCACGTCTACGTCTGACCGTCATACGACCATTGTTCATTCTCAAGCACAATCGAAATTCGTCACTGAAGACCACCCTATCCAGTCGCAAGGTATACCACTACAAACGGTGCTGTTGATGACGAGCCGTCAGCGGAAGCACAAGATGTGGTCAATACGACTGCAATCCGAAACCTCTAATTGGACGGTAAACTGTACAAAGGTTTACAGGACGTCCTTCGTTTCGAAACATATGATCGGCTTTTGATATTGTACTCGAAAATCGGGTTTCTTAATGCTATTAATCGAAGATAGCGGTTGTGGATCACATTTATCTATTTTGGCAGTCTACTTCCTCGTCTATGACGTTCTTGACCTTCTGTAGATCATGCTTGGTAACACCGTACTACAGAGGATTGGTTATGGTTAAAACGGTTAGCAATTTCTCTAAATGAAAAACTACTTTCACGTAAGCCAATAATGCGACCTTTTCACGTTGCCGCACTATAGGAATAATCGCAGCCTCAAAGTGTAAAGAAGAACACAAAAACAAAAGAATTGCAACCAAAAACAATACCGAAATCGACTGAATCTCTTAAGAAATATACCTTATAGTTTCGATTGTAACAAAAAGTAAAACCTCAAATTTTCCATGGCTACTACATTATTTTAAATGAAATTTTAATCAATCACTATCTTTCACCAGTTAAACATTTTTGCCAAGTTTGGTCCAAAAATTCTAACACTTTCTTGGTGTTGCATTTTTTATGTCACAGAGTCAAAATGCAATTGTCGTATACCCATTTTTTTAGTAAATTATATTATGTAAACCGTAAGTTTGTTTTTATATTTTGCTTAGATGACATTCATAGCTATCTATTTTGTTTGATCGATGTGAGTTGTTTTGGTTTTCCTATAAAGGCACGTCAGACACGAATTTCCAAATCTCCCAGCCTAATGAGCATCTTAAGATGCCGTTGTCGTTGTTAACTTACACGTAAGATTTTTGTATTCACCTTGACGTGACGTTACAGTTGTGAGCGGCAGTAAATTTACGCCAACGTACTATCAAATTAGTTACTAAGCATGTGCAAAGCTATGCTATCTGCCTACCTACGTTAGCGGTACGTGTAGATGACATAAACATAGATGTCAACGAGCGATCAGTAATTAACGAATTTTACCGGTTCATATTATATGGATGTTTTTCTATTTTTACAGCTTCACGAATTAGTCTAGGAAAGTAGAAAGCAGTTTAACCAACACTTTAGTTTGGTCAAAGTATAGCGTGTGTTCTTGGTTCCAAACGTGTTCTATTACTGCTGATTTTGTAACTCTGCGGTGTTTAGCAGATTTAAACCAATTGTTCAGGGTATCCTTAGTCGTAAAGACAGTTTTGATATTATGCTTTTTTAGCATTTAGCTATTAAAAGGTGATAAGTCTTCTTTGACTTTTGAGTTTATTGCTCTCTTCCATCCTTTTTGTGTTTCTTTGAACCCATATCCATTTTATTGTAGAGACTCCAACAGTGTTTCCTTTTCTTTTTGTAAATTTTGATTATCTGACCCACGTATAGCTCTTTTAGTTAAAGTATGTAACAGTGGTTTTCTGTACTGGATGGTAGTGAAATTTGGCGTTTAAGTATCTATTAGTGTGCGTTTTCTTTCTATAGACAGAAAGGCCCACTTTTAATGCTATTATGTGCAGAGTTTCAATGTTAAAGAAACTGACACAGTACATCTTTACCAAGAGGCTATACAACAAACGTATTATCAACACAACTGAACAAAGTTTTTGATTTAAACTTTGTTTCGTATTTTCAGTTTCAAAATATTCCGTATTATAACTAGAGAGAGCGGGGAACCCATGGCCGCTTTTTTACTTATTTAAATAAGTTGTCGTTATTACTAAAATAAGTGTTTTTAAGACGTAGTTTAATAAGCAGAACTTCTTCAGTAATTCTTTCCTTGATCAAAAACAACATTTCGTTTACCGGGGACTTTAGTAAAAAGAAATGCAAAACTGAATAGAATATCTTTTTCTGTTATACGCAAGTTCTGAATTGTCTCTACAAATCCTGTAGAATCTAATAAGGATCGACTAAGGATACCGTGAACAATTGGTGTATATCTGCTAAAAACAAACAAGAGGCTTTAAAACTTGTCGGAGTTTACAAATTTTTTTGTTCTTGTGGATCAAGTTATATAGGACAGACGGGACGCTCTATTGAAGTTAGAGTAAAAGAACAGAACACGTTTGGAACCAGGAACACACGCTAAACTTTGACCAAACTAAAGTGTTGGCTAGATCTCCTTTCTACTTTCCCAGACTGATTGGCAAAACTGTGGAAATAGAAAAACATCCATATAATATAAACCGGGAAGACGGTTTAAAACTTAGTAAATCTTGGCTCCCAAAATATGGAACTGTAATAGCACAGATTTTTGATATGATGAAGGTGATTCCTGTTCTAATAAACGTATATAGTCATGCAATCCTAAGTTTAGTCAGAAGGTGACAATTAAAAAAAATATTAATTTTGCTTAAAAAATTTACATCATGAAAACTTATCGATTTTTTTCAAAAATACGGAACTGTAATAGCACAGATTTTTTATATGATGTAGGTGATACCCTGCTCTAATAAACGTATATAGTCATGCAACCCTAAGTGTCGTCAAAGGGTGACAATTAAAAAAAAATATTAATTTAATTTTTGAAAAAAATCGATTTTAAATTTTTATGATGTAAATTTTTTAAGCAAAATTAATATTTTTTTTTAATTGTCACCCTTTGACGACACTTAGGGTTGCATGACTATATACGTTTATTAGAGCAGGGTATCACCTACATCATATAAAAAATCTGTGCTATTACAGTTCCGTATTTTTGAAAAAAATCGATAAGTTTTCATGATGTAAATTTTTTAAGCAAAATTAATATTTTTTTTAATTGTCACCTTCTGACTAAACTTAGGGTTGCATGACTATATACGTTTATTAGAACAGGGATCACCTTCATCATATCAAAAATCTGTGCTATTACAGTTCCATATTTTTGAAAAAAATCGATTTTAAACTTTTATTATGTAAATTTTTTAAGCAAAATTATTAATTTTTTTTGTCACCCTCTGACGACACTTCGGGTTGTATGACTAAATAGATTTATTAAAACAGGGAATCACCTACATCATATAAAAAAATCTGCGCTATTACAGTTCAGTATTTTTGAAAAATATCGATTTTAAGTTTTCATACATGTTTAAAGATTGTCTAATTCAAACGCATTTCATGTTTCGAATTTAAATTCATTTATTTTCTCAAACTCAAATGCAACTTCAGGGTAGTCTAACTTTTAACTACAAAAGACGAATATATCTGTCAAAACAATATTTTTAATCCAATTTTATAAATTTATTTTTATCATTCGCTTTGTATGCAACGATTAATAATTTACTTGGCATGTATTTTCTATATAAGAAATGATCACGATGCTTATTTACAAAAAACTAGTAGCGACGTATGTTCGTTTTTAATGTTTTGAGTTTTAGTCAATAGCACGCGGCCACCCGCTGCTACTAATGACCAAATCGGCAATGAATCACTTGTGTACTACGGTCAGAAATATTCAAAAGTAACATAACCCCATAAGACCTCCCGTATCTACAAAAATAGCCCGTCAAAAATAATAAATCTCAATTCACACTTAATTGATTATTTTATCAATAACTATTACCACTACAACATCTACACATTTAAATTTATTAAGAGATACTGTATTGTTTTAGTGATTCAGTCGTTTATGAACTACTGTAGTAAGCTTTCCGCTAAGTATATTTTACGTTTAACGGGTCCTTTAAACCCAGTAGTTGTTTTAAGGTGAATTATTATTTTATTAATTGAAATGCATTTTATAACCAAAATCACTGGGCGACATAATCCAAAATAATTCGAAACACTATATCGGGGTTCTTTTTGTTACAAAAATTTAGCAACAACCGGTCGCTGAGCAGGGTCACTAATAAACGCGGCTCAAAACTCTTGATAAACAATATGGGCTGTATTATGGTCAACAACTATGAGTAGTTAGAATTTATTTTTGCATTTTCTATAAGCAATAATTCCAATTAAAATTCACGCCGTCACTGGTTTGAGGACTGCACTGTTGTAAGTAATCATTTTTATTTAATTTTCATTACCGACTGTTTCTATTCTGCTTTTAGCAATTATGCTGTCAAAGAATTGTTCAGCCTAATCATGGGATTAGGCATTTTTTTTATAAAATTGGCCTTCGCAGGTATTTAAAATGGCGCCAGCCATGTTGCTTTCTATACGTTTAAAATTTATTTAGCGAGTTTCCTAGTGCTACGAAACGGCTTTCCCAGTTATATTAATCTGCGGAAATATTTTCCCCATAAACAGTGATACTTATCCAAAAACCTCTAGAAGTTATTGGAGTCAATAGTTCACACCTGTAGATCCCACGTTATCTTTGGAATCCATTTATGGCGATAAATGACTAGAGACTATTGCTAAATTATCTTAACGCATTGTATTTAGGGATGGAATCGGAACGGACCGAGCCAGGCTGTAATAGAATTCCGGCCCGACCCGTATCTAAAAACTGTATAACCGGCCCGAACTATTTTTTTAATACCCGGCCCAATAACTGGGTCGAGTCAAAGCCCGACTTTTTAATATTTAAACCGTTTTATAATAAACTTACCTTTTTACCTGCCGGTAACCTGCGAGCCAAGTTTTAGCTCTTCCAAATACCAGGAAAGGTTTTAATTATATTTTTCAGATTGAGCATTACGTTGATTTTGAAATATAGTCGTCTCGAAAAGTATTGCTTTTTGGAGCGACTTAAAAAAACAAATAGTCGGTGCAAGTGAACCAAATGGTGTTAGACAGCTAGTAAATCTGTATAAAAGTAACACATAATTTTACAGCTACTACTTATAAAAATTAGTTTCAGAATAAAAAAACGTATTTGCGCAGTTCGAGCCGCTTAATTGACTACAGCTACAGTTTTTATACACATAACATTATAACCATACACCTTATTAAACATAACTTAACAAATCCTACTTGCCTCGTAGTCCGCGTTTCAAAACTGCTTGTATTTATGTACTTACTTGATACAAGATTCTGACAAAACAGTTTTAATTTCGTATAAAAATCACGTTCTAATGAAACACGTCGGAGCTAGAGATAACAAATCACACTTAGTTTTTTCGATAACAGCTATTAAATTGATCAGCATTGGTTTTTTCGGATTGGCCCGAAAAGCTCGATTTTTCGGGCTGAATCGTGACCATGAGCACGGCCCGGCTCGAAAGATAGATACCTGAAACCCGGCCCAAATTTTTTTTTCCTCGACCCGGCCAGAAACACGACCCGAATTCAAACCGGGCTTCGGAGCAACCCTAATTGTATTGTATTGAAAATTTGTATTTTCTAATTATCTATTCAGCCTTAAGCATTTTTTATTTGAATTCACCGTATCACTTATTCTAATTTGTAACTATCAAGAACCTAATTGTAGATGATACTAACTCATTTTACTTTCCGTAGATTGAAAACATCTTTAGCTTTATGTAATGCAACTGTCTCGAGTACGCTGACCATTATACCATTTAAGTTTGGCCCGAAAAGCTAAATTTTTCGGGCCGAATCGTGACCATGAGTACGGTCCGGCCCGAAAGATAGATACCTGAAACCCGGCCCAAATTTTTTTTTCTCTCGACCCGGCCAGAAACACGGCCCGAATTCAAACCGGACTTCGGAGCAGCCCTAATTGTATTGTATTGAAAATTTGTATTTTCTAATTATCTATTCAGCCTTAAGCATTTTTTATTTGAATTCACCGTATCACTTATTCTAATTTGTAACTATCAAGAACCTAATTGTAGATGATACTAACTCATTTTACTTTCCGTAGATTGAAAACATCTTTAGCTTTATGTAATGCAACTGTCTCGAGTACGCTGACCATTATACCATTTAAGTTTGGCCCGAAAAGCTAAATTTTTCGGGCCGAATCGTGACCATGAGTACGGTCCGGCCCGAAAGATAGATACCTGAAACCCGGCCCAAATTTTTTTTTCTCTCGACCCGGCCAGAAACACGGCCCGAATTCAAACCGGACTTCGGAGCAGCCCTAATTGTATTGTATTGAAAATTTGTATTTTCTAATTATCTATTCAGCCTTAAGCATTTTTTATTTGAATTCACCGTATCACTTATTCTAATTTGTAACTATCAAGAACCTAATTGTAGATGATACAAACTCATTTTACTTTCCGTAGATTGCAAACATTTTTAGCTTTATGTAATGCAACTGTCTTGAGTACGCTGACCATTATACCATTTAAGTTTGGCCCGAAAAGCTAAATTTTTCGGGCCGAATCGTGACCATGAGTACGGTCCGGCCCGAAAGATAGATACCTGAAACCCGGCCCAAATTTTTTTTTCTCTGGACCCGGCCAGAAACACGGCCCGAATTCAAACCGGGCTTCGGAGCAGCCCTAATTGTATTGTATTGAAAATTTGTATTTTCTAATTATCTATTCAGCCTTAAGCATTTTTTATTTGAATTCACCGTATCACTTATTCTAATTTGTAACTATCAAGAACGTAATTGTAGATGATACTAACTCATTTTACTTTCCGTAGATTGAAAACATCTTTAGCTTTATGTAATGCAACTGTCTTGAGTACGCTGACCATTATACCATTCAAGTTTCCAATCGGTCGCTTTCGTACGTTTCAAAAACAACAACAAAAATTTTTGTCGCCCAATACGTCAAAAATTCAACCAAGCGACTAATTTCTAGTAAAAAAACATTGATTAAGAACAGTTAAACTTTATTCAGATTTTCTAAGTTTGGTAAAAGATATCCAGGTTTAACCTTCAGAAAAAACTAAGACGTCAGATATGTTCTCCCTAAATGATTTCATAAATAAGCATAAGTTATGTGACAAAAACTAAGAATCCCAAGCGTTGACATCTTTATTACAGTATATATTTTTTAATCCAAGACACTCAGTGTGGCATATGTCATTCAGAAAATGACTGGTAAACTAACGATTACCGTGCCGTAGTATTTACAAGTAAAAAGTACACAAACTTAAGTAAATTTTAACCAACAAAAAGTAATAAAAAAAGCTTAGTGAATCTCGTTTACCAGATTCAAATGATTTTGAATGTTAAAAATAGTGGCCAAAATTATCTAAGAACAAAACCAAGCTGAAAAAGACATGTATATAATAGATAGTAAAAAATATAGCTGCGATAGATCGGACTCCACCTTGTATTTTATTCAATTCAAGCGATTAAAATTAAAGAATTTTCCTAACAATCGCCAACGGTCAAAATCTATTTACAAATAGCATAACGTACAACTAAAGGAAAACTAAAACATAATGGAATTTGCTTAACGCAATACCACCGACATAATAGTGAAAGTTCACACAAGTAATCACACTCCGATAGAACCAAAAGAAAAATCCCAATTAATCGAAGTCATTGTCGAGTTTAAAGAGAGCACAGTGACATATTCTTCAAAAGACAGCAGTATGTTTGCAATAGAAAGACACAAAAGCCTTTGATTTTACTACAGCTTCACACAACCAGCCAAAAGATAGTTTCATAGAAGCATTTAAACACTGTCACTTTTTTTAAACGCCGTGAAACTCAGCCTGAAAAGATATCTGGCGGGAATGAATGCGTGCTAAGAAACTGTCGAATGCAGCAAGCAAAAAAAACTGAAGTGAGGTCTAAAGTCATTTCTAAGTAGATCGCTTTAGATGAAACGAAAAATGAAAGAAAACAAGAAAATTACATACTGAAGATGATAGGAGTAAGTTCCCTCAAGCCTGAGGTAATTGTCGCCTCTTCTTATAGTGTCTCAAGTGGTTGCTACCGATTTTGAAAACATTGATGGTTTTCAGTGTGCAAATAATAATGTCGTGCAAATTTTAATTATTCCTGTTAAGTTATTGAATATTAATGGAAGTTTTAAAATAATCTAACGTCATCTAGACGAATATCAGTAATGTACTTTCCGTATTTACGTTTTAATAATTGTAATTAAAAAACATAAGATTACTGAATTAAATTTATAGTTAACGTACACTACCATTAATTAAATTTCGTTATCGCACCTTCGCCATGGTTCATCGTACTGCATTTTGTCGTGATATGTACTGTTGTTACTTGGCTTTCGTTTCGTTTCGCATTGGTTGTAATAGGAAAATTCCGTTTCATTGAGGAAACTATCGCTTTAGTTGCATAAAAGAAACTAAGTAAGAAATTATTCTATTTTGGTTGTAATTAGATGGTTAAAACCCTATTCATCATAAGGGTATGTGTATAAGAAGGTTCTTAGGTACGTGTTGACTTAGTTTTAGGGCTCCGTATAATTTTATGGGTCCGAATAATTTGTGGGTTCAATACAATAAAATTAGGATAACAAATACAGTACACGCCGCTTATTGAAATCACGGATAATGTCATCATATCCGGGAATCATCACTTTATTAAAGAACGGGACGGACGTATGCTACTACATAGAAAAAAATACCGTTTACAGTACTCATAATTTCGGTTTATGTTATCAGTTTTCTTCTCAGGTTTGCTTCTATACATAAACAATAATTTATTTTGCATGAATTAATAGCTGAATTTTCACAATACGCTTGTTTAGAGTTATTTATGATTTCCTCTTATTAACGGTGTACACAAACTATTTAATCCTACAAGTACGTAATTTTCCATTAATTTGACTCAAATTTTTTAATTTTTGTAAACGTTCTATGAACATTTTTGCTTGTATTGATGCTAAAATTTCACCTTCTACATTAACAACCTGTTTATCAGATACACGCTGTATATATTTATTGCTTTCTAACCAATAAACATTTGTTTTTTTTAATGAATTTCGGATATTATCATTCGGTTATTGTTATCAAAACCGACAATCCCAACGTGATTTTATTAAGCGACGTGCACTGTAGTTAGTACCGACGGTGATTTTGGGAACAGAGTTTAATATTACTGATAAACCTTGAGATATCGATAAGCGTGACATACCTCAAGCTTAAACCAATAATAAGACTAATCAGAAGGGTAAGTACAATACCTTATTCCATTGTCGACGTAATGGTAAAAGCGGAGCAGATTCGAATTGTGGTGATGTCATACGATACAATATATTTGTTTACTTTAAATTTTGTTGTAGTTAATTTGATGTTTAAAATTATTGTAAAACTGATAAGTGATAATCGAGGTGTCAACTTATTTAGCGCGTAGAATAATGTAGTGAGGGAGATAAACAACTAGCCCTGGTTGTCTATATATTATAAGAACGTAATTTAATTATTATATACAGGGTGTGTTAGCTTAGTTATTTGTGCACAATTAACGATCCTAAACTTAACGCGTTTTATTAATTCGTACAGTACAACTAATTTTGAGTTACTTATAATCCACGTTTTATTTTATTGCCACTTAATAGTAGTCTATTACAAAACGTGTTTATAATTTTATTTATTAAATAACTGTAGTTTATAATGGGTTAAGGAAGTGTTGTCCTGACAACTATATAAATATTTGTGTAATAGATTTTTGTCTTTTGGAGATTGAGTCGATTTAGCATGAGTACTATGTTACCTGATTATGGGTAAACAACCGAGATTCGTAGATAAGCAGGTAGCGCCCTCTAAGATTTTCTTCGACTTCGACCGTTGAATTTCTATAGTTGGATGGTTGACTATAATAAGTACCGTTTTAATTTAATTTAGTTTTCCTTATCCTGCTTAATTATATTTTTGTATTGGCAAACAAGCGTTAAGAAGAAAACTTCCGGCTTGCATACACATGTCCAAAATAACATAAGTTAACTAATTGAATGTAAGAAGTTAAGTCGTTAGTTAAAACTGTAGTAAATATTACAAGCGCAAATTTAAGAAAAATTATTTGAATAATACGCAGCATAATACTAATTTCATTTATTAAAGACTAGTGGACAGCTGTTTCGTTCTATTTGGACTCTTCAGCACTGAAATGACTAATGCAGTTTATATTTTCCTACATGTGAGTATTACGTAGCTTCAATTTTACTTTACTTAACCAAAATAAAACAAAAAGAAGAAAAAGTCACAATTCGTAGTATCTTCACACAAAACATATCAAAGCAATGTTGCAATATTTTCCAAATATTTGTATGTCCAAAGCATCAACAAAAAATAATCACGACTCTGTGCAAACTGTGTATCACTGTATTCATTTTTTGTTTGTACCAAAAATTATATTAGCAAAAACAGTGTGATCATCAAAAGATTAACAAATTTGTTTTTTCCTCTTTGCTTTTAATAATCAATTTGATTTGATATCATTTATCTTTATATAAGAAAAACGAAAATAACCCACGTTTTTTGCAAAAGTATTTGTACAATTCAAAAGAGTTGATATTAACATAGATCGATTTAGAAAATTTGGTTATGTTTTAAGTTACATTTTCATTTTTATTTCCGGAGATTAAAATGTACTTTAGTTTACAATGTTGCATGTAATCACGAAAGAATTAAATATGACAGAAACACGTATTCCAAAAAAACTACTTGTTTGATCAAGCTGTTAAATTATGTGACATACCCGTTGAAAACTTGTGTTGTTATAGCAAGCAAAATTCTAGAAGACGTTTTGTTTTAATTAATCAAGTCATCATTAAAATAAACAATTGTGAGAAACAATATTAATATTTTGTATTCAAGACATTATATCGATATGAGATTAGAAAAAACAAGGTTTTTCCGTCACAAAAAAACATTTCACAATCTATTATATATAGGTATAAGTTGTTTAAGCAACGTGATAAATTTCATATGATTCCAATTGCGAATAAAATTCGCAGTAATCCTAATTATGTGACCGTTAAAGAAAGCATGACGCTCTTTATTTAATGATGGCGTAATGTAAAACGTGACTATTTGTAGTATTTAACTTAAGAACAGATTGTGGTAAACGAGAACACAATGTAATCCACGTACATGAGATTTCTCAATAATAAAACGTTATTTGCAGTAGTCAATTACCAATTATATTTTATGAGTTTTTTAGATCCTATCCCTATATCGCATAAAATATTTATACACGAGTATTTACCGATTGATACATAAAATAACAGAAAAATATTGCCAACTGTAAAGTTTGCTATATACTGTTTAATACATTGATGATGGAGACGTGTTTATCTGTTATCATATAAGGTAGTTAGGGAATAGTAAATAGTTTCGGGGTATAGTTATACAGACGATATCTAAAATAAAAGTTGTTTGGAAGTTATAACTTAGAAAACGATATGTCAAAACATAAAATCTGTTAAAATATATAGTATATTTAAAACTTTTGAGACAAATACATCGCAAACTACAGACCGATCTGAGTTACCTATAATTCATTTTAAAATAAGGTAAGGAGCACTTCTCAATGAACTGACACAAAGTAGTATAAAACAACACGTCTGAAATAATTATAATGCATTTTTGATATGTCCCTATTAAGTTAGCATCACACCAATTAATTTAGAATAAATCAATTTAGGATAAATTGGCATATAGTACTATATATACATATGTTGCACAAAGCGAATAAAAAATGTGAAAAGTGATTCGATATCACAAAAATCTGACAAATAGTTACATATCTGACACTTTGTTGTTAGATTTCTGACAAGAATTTCAAATAATCAGTTGCCAAATGTACTTTTTTTAATTTCACAAATCAAATTAACCTTTCAACAAGTTGTCAGAATGGTCGATACAATAAGCTAAGTTTTCAACAAAAATCTGAGTCACAAATCAAATAATCAGTTGTTATTTCAAGTTTTGTGCAACTGGACCTTAAATTCAAAGCTAACATTGTTGTAATTTCTTCTGTCCATAATGACAACATTGCATTTACTAAAGAAACATTCTGCGTTTATGCTGTTAGTTAAACTCTAAATAATTGTGTTTCAGCAAAGAATGAAAAATATCATTTACTATCCCATAATATGTCATCAACATAGGATATTCATTCCTGTTTATTGACTGAAGCATTAGGCAATGAAAGGGATGCTCCCATCAATGAACTTGTATTGAAGAAGCGTTCTGAAAAAATGAATTTTTGATAAGCTTCCGAGTAATGTATGTTGATTTAACATGGTCATACTTGCAGCCACAGCTAGGAAAAATAACTGACCAATATGAAGGTAGGCTTCGTTTATTCTATTTAATCTCATGTACAGAGCTAAAATTTATTTCAGTTGTAGGGTTTCGATCCAAATCCATTTCTCCACAACTATTTAGAAGAAGATTTTTCAATAGTCGCGTCACGTTTTCTAATTTTTTCTACAAATAATGTAGCAGAAATTTTGCGTATTCAAATGAGACATAATTTACAAATAGTTTCAATCAAGCAAAGTGAGTCATAAAATCGCAATGACATAGTTTATATTTCTATATTTTTTAAATGGAAAGACCTAATTTTTTTAACCTTTTGAATTGTACTATTTAAACGTTTCAAAAAGTAAATGCAATATAAGGTCTATCTCTTACGGTTTTTAAGATATGATAATTTAAAATTTTCAAAAACAATTGATTTTTCAAAACTAAACACCCTGATAAACATTCAATTTTTAGGAAACCAATTATATAGAATTCGAAGCCTCTCCATGTCAAAAATGTTTGCACCAAGATGGACCTTATGTTGCACTTAACTTTTTGAAACGTTTATATAGTACAATCCAAAATGCTAGAAAAATGAGGTCATTCCATTTAAAAAAAAATATACGTTGGTGTCATTGCGACTGTGTGATTCACCTTATATGATTGAAACTATTTTTAAATTATGCCCTATTTGAATATCCACAATTTCTTCCACAGCCACTTTCCTTTCAAATTTACCGTTATGAAGATATCGTCCGAGCACGCAAGGCTGAGACACCCTGCATAATCCTTTTGAGATTTCCCACAGATTCACACAAGCTCGCTTCAGCATCTAGAAGTCCATCTGAACCTGTTATATACTTTGCAAAAAATTCACACACAGCTCGATGATCCAATTTATGAAACGGGACGTTTTCTTTGAGAAACATGTTTACAGTATCTTCACAACAATATTGTTTTCCATTTTTGCTTGTTTAAACTGCCGTTTGGCTTCTGAGGTACCAGCCGTAAAAGATTTCTTTTTGATGTGACTTTTTGACAACGTGTGCTTGCTCCATGTATTTTTGTATCACTCTCCAAACGAATGTTAAAATATTTGCACATCGCAATATTAGCATTAGATAGATATCTTTTACTTTTTCTTCTAAAGCGAAAGCTTTCTAAGACGAACGAATTTAAGTTGTAATGTATGAAAACATGTTAAACGCCGTTATAAAATAAAAGTCATTCACACAACTGACAACTGATGTCGAGTTCAGAGACTGGAACGAATGACGAGCAAAGGAGAGATAAATCATCTTAAAAACAAGAGATGAATGAAAGAGAGAATGGAGAGATGAATCAATTTGCGGGAAAACACAATTTTTTTAATAAAAAACGCAAGATGGCATATTTCGTATCTACTTTCAAAAATAAGAAAGTCTTCTTAAACAGAAGTAAATCGTGTCATTGTTTTCTAAGCTACTAAGGTTCAACTTATCTTCTTTGCCTTTTTACGGACAGCTAGCGTGCGCGCGCAACCGGTGTGTCAAGACGGGGAAAGCAAAAACAACGTGACGGACGACTGTCGTACTAGTACGGCAAAATGCTAATAGCTGCGATCGATGAGGAATGTTGTTATGGTAAAAACGCCTTAGTATAAAATTTATTCTCGATACGCCCACTTTTCGTTGTTGGAGTAGGGCTAGGGTGTCAAATTTTAGAACACGATTTTATTTTTCCGATAAAGTTTGAAGAACGCAAACATCCCCTAGCGTTCTGTACGCCCAACAAGACTTTCCTCGTTAAGTGTAACTGTAGTTAACACCACCTGCACTTTCAAGGGGTTGAATACAATTATCATCTTATTGGAGGCAACAATTACCAAATTTACGAAGTTAATTAGAGGGAATCTTTGGGCATTCGCTTATTTCCAGTGATCGTATGAATTAAATCGTATGAATTAAAAAGGCGTTTACTTGTGATAACGCCGTATGTACGTTAGATTTAAATTACGTTTTAGGTGAAACTAGTACGGAGCTAGTAGTACCCTACTTGAGGAAACCTAATTTTAAGTATTACAGTTTCTATTTTAAGTCTATTGTACTTCTTAGTGTTTTGGTGGTCAGTTCATTGTAACAATGGCAGTACGTATATGTTAGGTTCTTAACATAATTAATTATAAGATAGTTTTGTTGTGTCACATATTATTATACGGTGCGCTTTGATTCTCTACATCTTTTATTTTCGTACTTTTGTATTTTAATTTACGAATGTATTCCTTCTCTGAATGTAGAAGTTAGGCCGACTAGGTCACTTTGCTGTATATGTTGCCCATTCGAGAGTATAGTTTATATTTTGTGTGATACCGACCTACGTACTAGTGTTTGATAAAAGTTATATAAATACACTTATGTACCTTCTTCTTCTTCTGACGACTGTCTGTAATAAAATAAATATATATTCTTTGTTACCACTTCTATCTTGTCATTTGTTCTTTTTCAGCTGTGGGTAGATTGAAACGGTCTCCCATCCCAATCTATCATCGTTTTGGCACCTTTTTAAATTATTTTATAGTCTAACACCACAAAGCCTACGACTCTATCGCCGGAACAACTAAGTTAGTCGTCGATCTCTTTTAGTTACGAGAAAAACCGCGTAATAATGTGTTAGTTTTCACGTCAGATTAGTTTAATTTTGCGTTTATAATCAATAAATAAGCAATCCGTGCATCTAAGCATATTAGAGACTCCGTGTTTTTGTAAACATAAAGTTGCAAAAGGAGGTGGATAGGTTCATGCGAGAAAGTATAGGAAAGTGTAGTTTTTTTGTCTAGTAACGACTCTGAAGGAATTTTGAATGATCAAGAAGGTTCAGTGAATGGCAGTGATGACGGTGATGATGGTAGCCAATCCGTAACGCCACCAAAGAAAAAGAAGGTAATAAGAAACCCTCTGTCATTCGATTGTAAGTTTGATACAGATTTCAATCCAAAGACTGTTAACTTTGATAGCAGCACATCTGAAATGAAAATTTCTCCCAAATTAAACTTTTTATCTCTTTATTCTGACAACAATATGGTAAACATTATTACAACTGAAACAAATGTATACGGTTAGCAAAAATTGCGAGATAAAAATGAACAATGGAAACATTTTGATTTTGAAGAGGCTCAATGTGTTTTAGCAAAAAATATTTTAATGGGTCTTATTGAAGAACCAACCTTCAAACAGTATTGGTCAAAAAACCCAACAATCACAACACCAATCTTTACAAGAACCTTCAATCGTGATCGATTTTTAGAAATTCTTTATTGCATTCATTTTTCTAGCAGTCTCGATCTAAACGATCCGTTAAGAAAACCATTAGTCAATCAAATTCAGTCGAAATTTAGCAAATTTTTTTATCTCTTTGTGAATCGAGGAAAGTTTGATATTGTGGAAGAAGCACCTTTCTTTCAAACCATTCATTTTAATTAAGAAACACTGGTTTGGTCTTAAATTATATGAAATGCGTTATGTAGAAACCGGATACGTCGTGAATTTTATCGTATACACCGGCTCTAAAACCTAATTAAGTACAGAAATAAAGGAATTGGAAAAATCTGGTCAAGTTGTTGACACGCTGATGAATAAATATGACCACAATAAACACGTTCTTTACAGTAAAACTGCTCGATAAAAAACCTGTTTGCATGCTAAATACGGTTTCAAAAACCGACCTCATAGATACAGAAAAAAAGATCGCAAAATTGGAGTTAAAAGAAAAAAGCCAGAATGTGTTGTAGATTACAACCTCAACATGCGTGCAGTATATAAAGTAGGCAAGCAAATTAGTTTCGTTTCTTGTGCGAGGAAAACGTTAAAATGGTATAAGAAACGTTTTTTTCCATCTACTGGACATGTGTCTGTATAACGCGTACGTTTTGCATCAAGTGATATCTGGAAAAAAAAACACTTTTCGTGTTATTTGTGCTTTTCCAGCTACGGGTAGAGTTAGACGATATCTCCCTAATTTAATCCTTCATCGTCTTGGCGCCTTTTTAGCTTTTATCTATAATTTAGCATCACAAAGCCTGCGATTCCCTTTCCGGGGAAACTGTGTTAGCCGTTGCCTCTTTCTTGTTGTTACAAGAAAACCAGCGTAACAAAGTTATAACGCAAATGCTAAAAAAACCATCGCCCATACACAAACGTTCTCTTCCTCCACTACGATTAACCTAACGACATTTTGCAAGTCCGGTACCCCACACAGAAGCCCAACGGTCACGAACCCAAAGAAGATGTGTATGTAGCAACACCAAGCGTAAAAAAAATAAAGTAAAAGAATACTCGATTTATGTGCAACGACTGCAATGTACCTTTAAGCATGTTTTGAACGCTATCATACCGTTAAACAAGATTAATATGTTTCCTTTTTCAATTACTTTGTAAATAGAACCTAATTGTGTATTTTTTATAATAATAAAGTTATTCCCACAAATTGATTGGAATTTCTTAATATCATCAAAAAGGGATTAAAAAAAGAAAACAAAAAACCTACCAATACGTCAATGATATAAAAGTACCCGTACGGCCATCGTCTTACAGCGTTATACTTTTGAAGGTACCACATGTACAACACTAGGTAGTCAAATGCAACAAAATGACAAAATGTCAAAATAGATCATTTTCCATTACGACAATGCGAGCTCACAAATCGGCTTAAATAATCGAGTTTTTGAGCACGTCGATTTGATGTGTATAGCCTTGATTTGGCACCCATTATTTTACTTATTACCTCATATCAAAAATAGATTTCGAGAACAACGTTTTTAACATCTGAAGAAGCGGTTGATGCGTTCAAAATTCATGTTTTAGAAGTGCTTCAATCGGACTGGAAAAAGTGCTTTCAAAATTGATGCAAACATATCCAATAGTGTATTATTATTCAAAAAAATATTTTAAAAAACAATAAGCCATTTTCGTTAATAAATAATTGTTTTTTTTAAGAAAATTTTTACGCAGCGCCCGCTCCGAGTAAGATCAAACATTAAATCTACAGATACTTGTCGCCAAATATGTGAATTTTGCAATGACAATGCAAAGAGTGAAAGTAAAGTGCAAAAATGGGTAAAATTGTTTATAGAACGGGCAAACGTCCATGACAAGTCGCAATCTAATCGACCATCTGTAATCACTGATAGTGATGAGCGAAATATCGTTACCGGTGACTTTGTCGCCGTTACTTGTTGATCACTAAAATATTGAAACGTTCTCAAATTCAAGAGCCTTCTCAAAGTTTCATCCATTTTCCAGAACGTTGGAACAATCGTGAACGTTTCGCGAAAGTGTATAAATTCGGTGCAAGTAAATCAGAGGTCAGTTATTTCCGTAATTCAAAAACGGCAGTGTTATGAAAATTATTCAAGTGTAAATAAATAAGTGATTAACGCGTGTAAGATAAATGAAGTATAACCTTGTACGTGGCTTTAGTGTAAACAGACGTTAGTGTTTAAATAAATATAAGTTATCCGAGGACTTATCTTCGTGTAAGTGATATAAATTAGTGTAAGTGTTTTTAGTAAATATCCTTAGATTTAATTAGTATGGTTAGTTTAAACGTGTATACATTTGTAGTATTAATAAATTAGTTTTAATAATAATAAAATAAACGTTACAATATCAGCAACTAATAAAAATATCGAAACCAGTTATCGGTGATTCCGTAACTATTTCATTATTGATCAAATTATTAACTTTTTATTGTCTGCGTTACGTCAAAATTTTTACGACCTTTATTTTTATTTAGTTACGAGTTAGAAGTGATATCGTGGCTTGAAAGTAACCGTGACCAATTCACCGGTGACCAAAAAGTAGCCGGTAAGCCCATCACTAATCACTGACGATTTCATGAAGACAGTTGACACCTAAATTCACACAGATAGAAGATTGACAATTTCCAAATTATCATCGGAATTCCAAAATATTTAAAAGTCAGTTTTGTTTAAAATTTTGTCTGAGAACTAACAGTTCTAACTAACTGCTGAATAAAAAACAGTAAGAAAAAAGGTTAACAAATGCTTATAAAATTTTTGACGATAAATTTCTAAATTAGATATAGTATATGAGACTGTCTCTTGTGACACCAGAGTCACTCCTAGTTTCTCACGCTCACGCTCGGAACTTTCCATTCGTATCGATTTTCATTCCAATCTTGTTAAAAAAACATGATTTGAAATTGTAATATTACTGCCACAAGTTACTAAAGATACTGAAACTTAATAGGAATCAATACAACTTCATTCTATATAAAATACATCAAACGCAATTAAATTATATGAACATATTGATTGAAAAAAATTCAGCATAGTGTTTATAAAGTTTTAATTTTTCTAATTAGCGTCATTCATTTAATTGCCTAATTAAATACAGTTTATGCTGGTAAAAACAATAAATATTCTAATAAAACCACGTCTTCCGTTTTAATATTTATTTACAAGTGTAAAGCCTATTGCAAAGGCATTTATCTAGTTTAATAGTCTCCTCTTTATTTGACTAAAACCAATAAAGGTTGAAGTTGGCAAAGCGCTCGTTCTACTCTGTGCTTAACCGTTCGTTTTCATCGATATAAGTGTTCACCGAGAAAGACGACGTCATCCAACTATATAAGATAATGAAATACTTTAAAAAAAAACTATTTAGTTACTTTAAAAGAGTAAGATTTTCCTTGCTTTGAAACTTTCAAAAACATAGGTCAAGTGGTTGCTATTCTAATGAAAATAACGGACGAAATGAATAATGAATAAAATTTCCGTTCTATAATTGCACTCGGTTTTTGTTTGTGTCTTGAATTCTTTTTACTACGCTTAAAACTCATTTCAATCTGTCTCCTCTTTCTACAAATTCCACAGTTAAAAACTGAAGGGCCGGATGGATATCTTAAGGTTATATCCTGACTGATATTACGATCAAAACAGCGTTTCTTGAACGTTGGAAAGCGGCATCCAACCATAAAGTCGCTCATAGCCCAAAGCAGCTCTCTCCAAAAATGCAATTTTGGGACGTAAGAACATTTGTATACGTTCACGATGTTTGCCAAACTTTATATTACATTGATGCAACGTTATATCTTGAAATTTTCTTTAACGATTATTCCAACTTTTCCAATTCGAAAATAGTACGATTATTTATTTCAGATTACGTTTAAAAACCGACTCGCGTCCAGATAATTCCGAATTAATTCTACTAATAGCGGCAGTTAAATTTAAATTCGTGTATTAAGAAATATATTTGTACGCAAAATTTAATGAGTAAATCATTTTGTATATTCTCCTAATAATGTAACGTATCTAAAGAGATTACAGTCTTTTGGCTCGCATTCCGAGACTTATAAATATTATAAATATAAGCGGGGTGTTCCGCAAACAGTTAATACTTACGTATATTTATATATCGCCATACAACCAAATATTATTCGAAACTCACCTGAAACAAAAACAATTTAATTAGTTTACACAAGACTTCGTTTTTAGTGAGGTTCTTTCAAATATTCGAGTATACCGAAGCTTTGTTGGTTTTCGCAAGTCGCAAACAATATAAAATTAAAGGGTTACGAGCACCTAAAAGTAATTTTGCGATAAAGTAGCACAAAACGTAGCAATAAATTGCGACTTACGAATCTAAATAATATACAATAGCGAGTGAAGGAGAAACCAAAATCTAATTCATCAAAGAGATCTTTGCCACAACAATTCAACCTACTTAGATCGTTAAATGATTGTGGTATGAGTTCGTTTGATAGTTTAGGAATGTGACTTTATAATTAGAGAGATTGAATTTAAACAATAAATAATTTTGTATCTCGTCTGGCGTAACAACAGAAAAGAGAATAAAAATTTATTGGTATTAACTTGTTGAGTTGCAAAAGTAATTCCGCCGGGATTATTCAGAAGAGGAAGACTATGAAATACGATGCAATCTAGATAAGTATGATTTTGTATGCAAATTATTTTATAACCTGTTATGTGCAGTTAGTCGATGGAAATATGAACAGTAAATGTTGGTGCAAAATAGAAGCAAGTATGTTAATGTCACTATAAACTTGCGCGCTTTATGTATTGTTAATAATTAAGAAAAACGCACGTTTAATATAGACAAGTAATGATGAAGCACGTAAGAAAATAGTCATTTATTCGCGAGGTCAAACAGATATCAACATGCATACTTACATAACCAAACACCGCATTTGTTATGTATGCAAAATAAGAGTTTACGATGGAAATATTAAAATTAATACCCCAATTCCATGTATAAAATGTAGCCGCGCTATTTAGAATTCACTTTGAAAATTTCCATTTACGTCCATATTCTATTAAAGCTAGAAAATAACTGACGGAAATACTCAGTTTTTCGATCAAATAAAGTACATAATTTCATTACAATTATTTCTCTCTGTCTTCTCTGTGTATAATAAGCTGAAATATTTACCAATGCATAGTGAACAAAAACGTAAGTGATGTTCAAAGTTAGGACAAAATATTAAATTCAAAAATTTATTATTTTTTCATCAACGCTCGAATACGACATAACTTTAAATTATTTCCTAAAAGGGATTAATTTGTTGTCTTAGTACCGAAATGTAATATAACGTTTTGCGCGACATTTTATGATTTTTAAAAAACTTCTAAAACAAACATTTTTTAAAAAACAAATTACAAAAATAAACTAGAATTGTAACAAATAAACTTTGAGTAATCAGTAAATACTCTGTATTAAGCTATGGTATCCTAAGTTGTTTAGAAATGAGTAGTAAACGTCTTAATTTTATGTTAAATTCGTACAAAAGGCTTCGTAAGATTCTTCTTCTCCCAACGGAGATTTTGTGTACTAATAAAACAAATAACTGTTTTTCATAAGATACAGAATTCTACTTTAATGTAACGTTACCGCAATACAAAAATCGAATTAAAGGTATTTAGTGCTGCTTAAGATTAGATTTAAGTCAAGACGATCCATGTTTGATTTTCGTTTCCAAAATGTGGACAAATCAAACCGTACTTAAAAAAACAAAAAACTATCTAATAAACAATTTTTAACTATTTTTATATAACAAATAAAATGCAAACACATCAATATAAAGTAACATAAAAAAATACAACATTACTCATAATACTATTCATATTTATAACAATAAAAAAAACGATAATGACATGTAAATGTAGAAGTCGATCACCCATATTTTTAGTAATGGATCCATGCTCAAACCAACTCAAAATGATGAATTTTAACAATTGAGAAGAATAGCATAGTAGGGCCGGTTTTGGCTCACTCGGGTAACATCGGTAAGAGATCGCAAAGTTTCGTTGCTATCGTTTCGCTTCGGGTATACTCAAGTTGCATTTGTTTTTGGTAAGTCGGGATAGATTGTATTGGTGGTGGGAGAATCGCAAAATGTCGTAGTCGTTTCATTTCGGGTATGCTCGGATCTAGATATGTCGGGAAAGTTCGTAGTGTTGGTGGGGATGCTGTTGTGTGTATATAAAAGTAATATTTGTAAAGATTTAATATTAGTATTTTAATAACTCTTATTTGTTTTAATAAATTTAAGAAAGAAATTAAGATGGAATCATTTTTTGCAAACCTGAACGGAACTTCTCATTTGGTTCCTTATGTGAGTGCAAGAAGTCTATCAATAAATGAGCAGTATAAAATTAAGTGTTTTAGTAAAATCGATGGAAAATTTGAGGAGCAAGTGATTGTGGAATGTGGTGATTTTAAAGTACGATTTACTAACAAGTTTTCGATTGAAGACATACACCAAATTAATGGTGTAATTAGTTCGGGAAAAACATCTATTTCGTAAGCCGAGGACCCGTTGGTGAAACAACAAACACTGAATTTGTTTCAGAGTAAAAAATAAATCAAAGAACAGTGCGTACGAGAAAAATTTATAAACTAAGATTAAAAATGTATTTGGAAGGTTTAAAAAAGTTATCAACTAAAATTAAAATGTACGAAATTAATAAGAATTTAAACCGTACCTCAAAGAGTCGCAAGGAAACAAAATTCGCATTTGCAAACGGACAATAACAAGATAAACAGAACAATACTAAAACTAATTCTAATCACAGAAGAAAAATTCGTTGAGGTAGAAAACGAGATGACAAAGATCAACTGGAGCATAATGGAAATCAAGGAAGTAAGAAAGAGAGAAGAGCGCTTGATGACATTGAAGACCAAGCACGGATGCTACAATAAAAGGAACAACAAAGAATCGATCCGAGAAGTTTTCTTCTTCAAGCACAAAAAACATACTAATGACATCATATAGTACATCAAAAGCATCTCCAGTAGAGTAGCATATATAACATTGAAACTTAACAAAATATATAAATCAAAGATGGCCGAGGTGTATGCTCCAACTATATATCACACTATCAAGCGATAAAGAATTTCTATGATAAAACTAGAGGTTTACCAGTCGAGAAAAAGCATTGAACAGACTCCTAGATGATTTCCATAAAGCTTTCGATACCATCGAAATGGATACCATCTTAGAAGCACTACTCGAATGCTATATAGATACAGACTAATATGGAACTGTGTGAAACATATAATTATACTACAAAACATTAAGTGGACGCGTAAAATGACAGATTGGATACTAAGAGCAGACAGGCGTAGCAAAAGAAGACCGCCGATACGCTAGACCAATGATGTTAAGAGAATTGCTACCAACCTGCACACACAGCACAAACAACGGAAAGTTTTCAGATAAATGCCTATGTTTAGCAGAATGCTATAAAAGCTGAAGCTGATAACCACACAACAAAAATCAGTTTTGCGATTTTTGCGATTGGCGGTCAGATTTTGTCTACGTCGACGCGCGAATACGAGGTCACCATAATTAATTAAGTCTTGAGCCGTCAGGCGGCGCAGCTTTAGTTCGATTTCTCGCCGAATGCGATCATTTTGATGTTGTGGTTAAAGTGCGTTGCCTGTAACCAGCGTTAGGACGCAAAAGGATCGGTAAGGGATACAATTTTTGTCATCCATCGACATCTGTCTTATGAATGCTTTTCTTTTGGTGAACCTTTTCTTCATGCATCATATATGAGGGTTGAAGAGGCGACAAAAATACAGTTTCGAGTCACCAGTTCGGAGATCGCATTGTAGGTTAGTACCTGCGTGTTTTACACGTGGTTGCGATTCGAAAACTATTTCTTGCTTATTGTAGCCACTGTTCATACTTCCAATATGTCCATGAGATTTTCACCATGCTGGTAGATAACAATTCTCAACACACTTGCCTGAAACAAAAGCCGATGTAATCCTTAAAAAAAAAGATGCTAACACCGAGAGATTCTTCACGGCGTCATCTGATATCGTAAGGTATTTATGTACTTTCTGTTATTTCCGTAGTGAACAGACCAGTGAAACACCTGAATATATCTCAAAACGACGGCGTGCTATAGTGTATCACGTATCGGACTTTGCTTTTAACGTTGGAAGTTCTGCAGAGAACACACGCTTTTGTGCGCGTCTACTAATTTCACTGTTCAAATTGTTAAAGAATTTATTACGATGTAAGAAACACCCCATCGTGCATGTTGCTAATTTAAATAGAATAATCGACAAGGATCGCTAATCAAATTGTTATTCGCATTTCAGTTTTGCTAACCAATCATCATTGCGTCAATTGTCATCATAATGTAAAAATTTCTCTGTAAAGGAATTGGAGACGCGACGTTTGTAAATATTCACAAAGTAGTAATTCGAACACCGTTACAATATCTCACTTCTACACTTGACGCCAAGTGCTACGGGTAGATTTTGATTTTTAATAATAAGGTATCACGAACGCGTTTAGTTTTAATACCACCGTCTTTAACTTAGTTGAAACTAAAGACGAATGCGTCCAGGTTTACAATATCTTTCTATTATTTTTTGTTGTTTACTGTATAACGATATTGATTAATAGCAGTGTACCGACAACTACATTGTAATTGAAACTTTACCTTGGATCCTATCTCTCTTCGTCTTCTTAAACATCAATTTTGCAGTTTCGATATGAAAATAAACAAAACTTTCTGCCTGTGATAACTAGATTGTTTTATTGCTTTACGTACATTTGAGGATTGCTGGTCTGGGATATTTCCTTTTCTCTATCTCAGACGTTCGTTTTCTTATAGGAATTACACGAAAGAAAAGGTGGCGCTAGGGCACGGCTCACCGAAGTCAAACGGTGAGCCGAATCTCTATAGAATCTTTTTTTACACCTTCCCAATTTGTGCGTGACAAAACTTAAAGAATAAACATCATTAAAGATGATAAAACATTTTGGTTCACAAAATAAGTACAAAACAAATCCAAATAAAGAAAAGTACCTAAGCATACAGGACAAAGTAATCCCAGAATCAAAGAAATAAGAAAAAATAATACAGGAAATAAGCAACAACCTGTATAGAGGCCAAAAAATGCAAAACAGTCAAAGCTGAAACGAGAACTTTTTGAATATTTTACATCACTACATAAAAAAAATCTCCGCACTAAAAAAATGTTAAGAAGCTAAATTGCCGCTAAGACTCCATCGACAAAACAAGAATTAAAAAAGCACCAAACAGAATCTTTAATAAATTTATAGCACACTGAAAAAATCTAACCAAAAAATGTAAACAAATTACCATACCTACATATATTTAAAAAAATTAAACTGTAAAAGAATCATTATACTAAATGTATATAAACGCTTGAAGTAATATTTCATCATAAATTGCAAAACTCAAAAATTAGAAACATAGAAGTAGTGATAAACTCATCAAAACGCAGAGAGTGAAATGAACCCATTGCACAAATATGCAGAAGTTACATAAACAGTTAAGATCTGCTAAGAAAGACTTGAATAAATTCTTGTTGTTTCTCGACAGATGGTGTTATCTCATTCTTTTTTGCTGAATTAGCTTTTTTTTCAAAAAAAACAAAAATCTGCAGCCGGAGAACATAGAATTCTAGTGGAGATTTATAGCAACCATGCTCTAAACGTTTAAGACAAAGCACTCTGGCGCACCAAAAAAGTTTCAAGGCGAAGAATTGCTCAATGACAGACTCAAAATAAACTTACAGAATTATTAGAAGTTGTGTACGCAACAGTTGCCAAACGTTTAAACACATTATAAATTATTTAAAGGCAAGGAAATTTAAGCCGTGAAACGTCCAACGACAAAAAAGTTTTTTGCATCGTATCGTATCTGGTGATGGCAAGTAGATGGACTACAAACCCGAAGTGTAGAAAATTGACGGTAAAGCCAAATATTTATGGTTCTAAACTCATACATTGTATTTGGTAGTATCAGCTGAGTGTAACGTAAGCTTTTCAAACACAACAAAGCCATCACCGAAGATCGTTATTGAATACAATAGATACGTTTGAGCAAAGTATTAGAGAAAAAAAACGACCGCAATACAAGGAGAAACAACAAAGTCATTTTGCAACATGACATCGTTCGACCACATTTTGCAAAACCGGTCAAAATGTACTTAAAAATGTTTTAACGGATAATACGCCCATCGGTTACCATTTGTTTCAATCGATGACTCACGTTTTCGCTGAGCCACACTTCGGACAATGCTAAAATATAGCTCGATTTGTGGATAACCACAAAACAAGAGTCGTTTTTTCGATATGGTATTCGTATGCTGTCAGCATCATAATTCTTCGATCCATTTACGGGTAGAAGCCTCTCCCATATTTCTCCATTTGGTGCGGTCTTGTGCTGTTCTGTTCCATGTTAGTCCCACTTGTATTATTGTCATCTGCGCATCTCTTATAGGATCTCCTTTTGCTTCTGTGTTCTGCCCATAGTTTCCATTGTATTATTTAATTATTCCATGCTTCTAGTTTTCTTATGGCATGTCTTGTCCATTGCCGTTTTAGTTTTACTACTCTCTCAATAATGTCATCTACTTTTGTTTTGCCTAATCCATCTTTTGGTTTTGTAATCTCCCAGAGATTTATTCAAGATTCTGCGCTCCATCGCATGTTGGTGTACTCACAGTTTGTCTATTGATTTTTTTGTAAATATCCACGTTTCACTTGCATTTATGGTCACTGGCAGGAAAACATTCATTATATATTTTAGATTTTAAATACAATGGTATGTTTAATGATACAACGTATTTTAATTTTCCATAGGCTGCCCAGGGTAATAAAATTCTCCTTTTGATTTCCTTTGTTTGGTTGTCTCCTGTAGTTGTTATTGTTTGTCCAAAATGTATCTATGTTTGTATTGTCACTTCTTCTTCATTGGTTTTGTCATTTGTGCATATTTTTGTTTTCTCTAAGTCTATTTCCAGACCCATTTTTCCTGCTTTATTATCAATTCCTTTCTATTACCGCCCATATTTCGATACTGTCAAAGGCCCTTTTAAAATCTACGAACCCTATCCATTAAGGTATATTGTACTGTCGTTATGTTAAGTGCTTTGGTATGATGTTTGCACCGTATAAGATTTATTCTCGGAACGCCCACTTTCCGCTACATTGCTGAGACGTCGAAAAGTTTTGACATCGTAGTTCGATGAAAGTATAATCATCTATTCGGCGACGGTGAAATATGTTGGATATCATCGAACGTTATGTGCGCCCAACAAGACTTTCATTTCTGATTACTCACACGCATCCATGCGTATATTGGGCGTAGTATTTTTACTACGTTTCTGAAAGTCTGAATTGGGGTAAACGTTTCCGGTTTTTGTGATTTAATTTAATTCTTCCGTAATTGTCATTAGCGGGTTCCTGGACACGTGTTTCATCGATGAGGAGATAGTTCAACTAGTATTTATTCATGTAATAGCGAAGGCTTCCACGGCCGGAATCTATACTAACATTAGAATGTCTTCCGGGTTTGGGCCGTGTCATAGTTGCAACCGAAGCTGCCAACGTTCCGCCCACTTTCGTAAGGGGCTTCATCAGGGCGTGAGAAAATCGCAAAACTCAAACAAGCAATCGAAATCTAACTAAGAACTTCTCAAAAGTTAGGTTATCCACTTGTAAAACAAGCCATAACCTAAACTACGAAAAGGTAAGAAAGAAAACGATAACCTGAAAAAGCAAACGAAAATCTAACAAAGAACCACTACCGAGTTAGGTAATCAACTTGTGAAGACCAAGCCAGATTCTAAACTAGGTAGAAGTGACTTAAGAAGAAATAGTCTCCGTATTTAAAGGAACAGGATCGTCACGGATGATTAAGCTCGACCCTGATTGGGTTACGGTTGCTAGGGGGCGTGTTTTTGATAAATGACTAATAACCGGGAACCAAAGAGGGGATAGTTCGAAACCATGATCGCGATTGAAGTTATTGGGGTTTTTGATGATTTCTATGCTTTCACGGAATTTCCTGTTGAAAAAGAATGGAGATTTGGCAATCAACGAAACATTATCAAAATCTATCTTGTGACCTGTAGTAAAATGATGTTCAGCGACCGCAGACTTGAGTATACCTTTTCTTATACAACCATCATGTTCTGAAATGCGAGTAATGACGGAACGACCGGTTTCACCAATGTAGACTAAACCACAAGAACAGGGAATTTGGTATACACCTTGAGATGAAAGTGTAGGAAATTTGTCTTTGGGAGAAGGAAGAATCTGAGAGATTTTTCCTGTTGAGTTGAATATGGGTTTAATATCATTCTTACGAAGGAGTTTCCTATTTGATCTGTAACCTTGTGAATGTAGGGTAAAAGGCCAATTTCAGGTTAGATTCAGGAGTAGAAATGTCCTTAGGTAATCGAGCACGTGGATATAAACGACGATTAATAACTCTATGAATATCTCGCTTTACATAACCATTGTTCACTAAGGTTCTAGTAAGATGACGAAGTTCTGAGTCTAGATTCTCAGGTTGACAAATAGAAAAGGCACGATGTACCAAAGATTCAATAACAGAACGTTTCTGTGCAGGATGATGATGAGACGAAGCATGAAGGTATCTGTCCGTATGGGTGGGTTTGCGATAAACAGAATGGCCTAGAAGTCCGCCGCGCTTACGTGTCACACAAGAACGTCAAGAAATGGAAGAGAACCATTACTTTCGATTTCCATAGTAAATTTGATATCTAAGTGTTGATTGTTAAGATGATCAAGAAACTTAGACAATTCAAGATGACCATGAGACCAAACAATAAACGTGTCGTCAACATATCTAAACCACACTTTAGGTTTTAATATTGAAGATTCCAAAGCAACCGTTTCAAAGGATTCCATAAAAATGTTAGCTACAACAGGTGATAGAGGAGAACCCATGGCAGCACCAGAAACTTGTTCGTAAAACTTATTATCAAATTGGAAGTAAGTAGAGGATAGACACTTTTCAATAAGAGGAACCAAACTCAAGTCCTTGCCATGTTGAGACAGAATCTGTTTGATGATAATAAGCGAATCCTTAATAGGAACTTTAGTAAAGAGTGAAGTAACATCAAAGCTCACGAGAAGATCTTGGGGTTCAAGTTTTATAGTTTTTAGACGTTGGATAAAATGCTGAGAGTTGAGGATGTGAGAAGAGGTTTTACCTGTAAACTCGCAAAGAATGTTGGACAAGAACTTGGCTAGCTTGTAAGTAGGAGATTGCATAGTACTAACGATGGGTCGAAAAGGAATACCTTGTTTGTGAATTTTGGGAAGTCCGTATAGACGAGGTGGTTTAGAATCTGATGGGGTAAGTCGACGTTTAGTTTCAGGAGGTAGATTGGAAGATTTGATGATTTGGCTAACCTCGCGTTCAATCCTCAAAGTGGGGTTATGGGTTAGAAGAGCGTAAGTTTCCTCAGACAAAATAGAATTTATTTTCGTAACATAATCAATTTGGTTCAAAACTACAGTGGCGTTGCCTTTGTCGGCTGGAAGAACAATAATATCAGGGTTCTTACGAAGACTTTTTAGAGCTGACTCTTCCGACTTAGAAATGTTGGATTTAGGAATTTTAGATGATTCAAGGATTTTGCCAGTGTTAATACGAATGGGATCTGAAATGTGGCGAGGAAGATGTCTTATAGAAGACTCAACAGCACATAGAATATCTTCTTTAGGAATACGTTTGGGAGCAACCGCGAAATTCAAACCCTTAGAGAGCACCGATTCCTGTTTTGAAGTGAGAACCAAACTAGATAAATTGACAACCGTCTTTACTGAGTTAGTACCTCCTGAAACTAAACGTCGACTTACCCCATCAGATTCTAAACCACCTCGTCTATACGGACTTCCCAAAATTCACAAACAAGGTATTCCTTTTCGACCCATCGTTAGTACTATGCAATCTCCTACTTACAAGCTAGCCAAGTTCTTGTCCAACATTCTTTGCGAGTTTACAGGTAAAACCTCTTCTCACATCCTCAACTCTCAGCATTTTATCCAACGTCTAAAAACTATAAAACTTGAACCCCAAGATCTTCTCGTGAGCTTTGATGTTACTTCACTCTTTACTAAAGTTCCTATTAAGGATTCGCTTATTATCATCAAACAGATTCTGTCTCAACATGGCAAGGACTTGAGTTTGGTTCCTCTTATTGAAAAGTGTCTATCCTCTACTTACTTCCAATTTGATAATAAGTTTTACGAACAAGTTTCTGGTGCTGCCATGGGTTCTCCTCTATCACCTGTTGTAGCTAACATTTTTATGGAATCCTTTGAAACGGTTGCTTTGGAATCTTCAATATTAAAACCTAAAGTGTGGTTTAGATATGTTGACGACACGTTTATTGTTTGGTCTCATGGTCATCTTGAATTGTCTAAGTTTCTTGATCATCTTAACAATCAACACTTAGATATCAAATTTACTATGGAAATCGAAAGTAATGGTTCTCTTCCATTTCTTGACGTTCTTGTGACTCGTAAGCCCGACGGACTTCTAGGCCATTCTGTTTATCGCAAACCCACCCATACGGACAGATACCTTCATGCTTCGTCTCATCATCATCCTGCACAGAAACGTTCTGTTATTGAATCTTTGGTACATCGTGCCTTTTCTATTTGTCAACCTGAGAATCTAGACTCAGAACTTCGTCATCTTACTAGAACCTTAGTGAACAATGGTTATGTAAGCGAGATATTCATAGAGTTATTAATCGTCGTTTATATCCACGTGCTCGATTACCTAAGGACATTTCTACTCCCGAATCTAACCCGAAATTGGCCTTTTTACCTACATTCACAAGGTTACAGATCAAATAGGAAACTCCTTGGTAAGAATGGTATTAAACCCATATTCAACTCAACAGGAAAAATCTCTCAGATTCTTCCTTCTCCCAAAGACAAATTTCCTACACTTTCATCTCAAGGTGTATACCAAATTCCCTGTTCTTGTGGTTTAGTCTACATTGGTGAAACCGGTCGTTCCGTCATTACTCGCATTTCAGAACATGATCGTTGTATAAGAAAAAGGTATACTTCCAAGTCTGCGGTCGCTGAACATCATTTTACTACAGGTCACAAGATAGATTTTGATAATGTTTCGTTGATTGCCAAATCTCCATTCTTTTTCAACAGGAAATTCCGTGAAAGCATAGAAATCATCAAAAACCCCAATAACTTCAATCGCGATCATGGTTTCGAACTATCCCCTCTTTGGTTCCCGGTTATTAGTCATTTATCAAAAACACGCCCCCTAGCAACCGTAACCCAATCAGGGTCGAGCTTAATCATCCGTGACGATCCTGTTCCTTTAAATACGGAGACTATTTCTTCTTAAGTCACTTCTACCTAGTTTAGAATCTGGCTTGGTTCACAAGTTGATTACCTAACTCGGTAGTGGTTCTTTGTTAGATTTTCGTTTGCTTTTTCAGGTTATCGTTTTCTTTCTTACCTTTTCGTAGTTTAGGTTATGGCTTGTTTTACAAGTGGATAACCTAACTTTTGAGAAGTTCTTAGTTAGATTTCGATTGCTTGTTTGAGTTTTGCGATTTTCTCACGCCCTGATGAAGCCCCTTACGAAAGTGGGCGGAACGTTGGCAGCTTCGGTTGCAACTATGACACGGCCCAAACCCGGAAGACATTCTAATGTTAGTATAGTATTTATTCAGAAAATTGCCATGATGACGTCACGTCACTTGTGTTGGATTGGATTGGAAAATTTCTAATTGAATTGGAGGATTCACTTAATGCAATAATATAAATTAATTTGAGGTAAACTCGCCACATTTGCTTTCTTTTCATTGATTGTATGAGCCAAAGGAAATTTACACCGTATGTCCGGCTTTATTTCAGTGAATTTTAGAAATTTCCGAGAGGCTGACGCTAGCTAGTCGCATTCTTCAAAGAAAAACTAAACTGTAAGTATTATACTTCCTATTTTATTTCTTTGTATTTACGTGGTCAGTCGATTGCACGAACGACTGAACGTACATAGTAAGTTGTTATCGTAATTAACTATACAATTGTTTTGCTGTGTGTCATATATTATTAGACGGTGCCTTCTGATTCTCTAAATTATTGGAATTCATATATTTGTGTTATAATTTACAAATGTAAATTAATTTTTCGAAATGTAAAAGTTAGGCTGACAAATTTAATTTGTTGTAGGACGTGTTGCCCAACCGAAGGGGGCTTATTTCAACCACTTTTGTCTGTGATATTGACCTACGTTCTAGAGTTTAATCACACTTATGTAAATATGTATATATCTTCTCCTCTCTACGAACTTTTCTGCCTGTGATTAAATAAATAAACTTGTTGTTACAACTTCCGTGTTATCATTTGTTCTATTACAACTTTGAGTAGATTTAAACGGTGTCTTCCATCATAATCTTTCATAGTTTTAGCGCTTTTTTAACTTATTTTATAATTTAGCACCACGGAGCTTACGATCCAATCTCCGAATCCAACTGAGTTAGTCGCTGCCTTTTAAGTTACAAAATAAGTATCGTAACACTCTCTAGTTCTTTCAATACAGAGTTTCATTGTCAATAAGTGGCCAAAAGTACTAATTTATATATTTATGATAGCAGACTTATAGGATGGTAATTTTCTACGTTTACAGTATTACCCTTTTTAAATAGCAATACCACTATCGCGCTTTCCCAGTCATTTAGTGTTTCTCCTTTTTCTAGCATTCATTAAATTGGTAGTTCTATTCATAAGTTAAGCTCTCCTTCCTTTATCATTTCATTCAGTATTTGATCTTCTCCTGAGACTTTACCATTTTTTGGTCTTTGGAACGCATACTTTACTTCTTCCTCATTAATTGGTTTTCGTCATCCGAACCCGCATTTAATATTTTGCTTTTAAAGGTTCTTTTGGCCTGTCTCGTTTACGGAAATTGTGTTATTTACAGAAAATTATTTATGTTATTGATTGTTATTCCATCCTTGTTTTTAATTTTAGTTATTCCTTTTTTGCGTGTAATATCTCGTCTAAATACTCCTATATATTTGTTTTGTTCCAGAATCTCAATTACTTCTTTTTATTTATATTTTAGTTACAGGCTATATCAAATTTTTTTCTTTCAAAACTATTACATAAAAAATTAAATTTACTAACTAAAATAATAGTTTCCTTTGCATTTCTCAATAAACAAAAAGAAACGTAAAAAATAAAAACAAATGTAATAAAAAGCATTTCGAAAGTCGTTGATTTAAAAAAAATAAAGAAATCATCACACATTACTTTTGGTTTTGGATTTCTAGTTATGTATTAATTTATGTAAAAAAATATTCTTGCGGTTGAAGTTAGTATTCATACTCTAATCCTATGCAATTATTTTGTTTCCTGCCAAATTCCCAGTTTTCCATTTTAGACATTTTAACCTACAAAACGCAAAGAAATTATGGCATTCATTAAGGGAAAAGATATTACACCAATTTACGTATAAATGAATTTGCAAAATTTCTAACAATTATAATGAAAGAGATCTTGTAATGATATTCAAACCGTGATACTAAAACCTTGAATACATAAACGTCAACTTGTGTTTTTAAGTCGTAGAAATTGACGTTAAATGCTGTGATTATATTTGATCCTTCGAGTAACATGTGTAACACGTTTATCGTGGAAGAAACATGCGTAACTACAAATGCAACCGCGTCAATTCGCAAGTATTATTACTTCTGCTTGAAATGACGGAATTCTTGCGTTGCTAGCAAGTTCTTCGCAATGATTTCCTTGGAGTCGCCTCGAAAGTAGACGGAAGATTTTGGTATAATGCCAGTAGAGCGTATATTTACTAAATCCGCCACAATATGTGCTGTGTCTTTGTCAATAAATTTCAATCAAGTTAAACTTAATCTAAAAGAAATTTCAATTTCTGCTGAAAATTGTGCCAAATCTAATTTCACGCTGCAAGTTAAAAGTTATATTTTAAATTGAAATTATCGTTGAATGTATCTATAGATGTAGGTAAACCCGATTTTAATACTATAGTTGTAAACGATTCGGTTCATAAGCTTCATATCCTGAATCCGGTTTCTGATTCGCTTAACTTGCCAAGCATTACAAGTAATATTCATATCACCGATGAATTTCCCTGGAATAATATTAAGTTTTAGTACGTCCTAATCTAAAACTCTCGTTATTTATTATTTTCGTAGTGTTGGTTTAAGTTCAGATAATAAACTTGTTGGATTCTTAATCATCGAGTTGAACTTTTCATGTTTGTCTATTTCCCGTTATACCCTGTTAATTTTACCAAAGTCTCGATGATGCAGCCTTGCATAACAAAACCACTGTGAGCAACTCGTTCCGGTTCAACCCTCTTCTTCCGATAAGATGCATCCATGCTTCAATATGTCGCAATGCAGAAAAGCTAACACAGCAGTTGGAAAATGCATTGACGTTCCCGTGTCCAGACTAACTCATACAAGATTAGAACTACCGATAAAAAGTAGCTGATTGTGTATTCGGCAAGTAACCAAAAAATGCGACGCTGCAAGTTTCGACAAAATATATTAATTTTAAAAATCGACCAGTTTAGTTAAATTGCAATACAATTTAGCAATTGAGTGGTACAATCTTTTATACTCGGCAGTTAATATAATTTGGTTAGAAGTTCCGCAGCTCTGTCTTGGCAGCATTTTGCGGTAAGGAAGGGTGTCTGCTAGGGAAATGTAGCCAGGAAATTGGCAGTACTTTGTCGTTCTAGAAAATCGTCAGGAGGGGCCCAGGAAATTAAACTGGCAGTTGTATTCTTACATTGCTGTAAAATCGTTGTTTAAGCGATGACCGCCAAAACGAAACATTAACGTAATATGTACGATTTAACACAAATAAGACATCTTGTTAATCGTTCAACAGCCGCAATGCAGAGCAATTTTTTATAAATTTAACACTCAACACATGGCCAATCTTAAAACGCCTCGAATGTTTGAACGTCTGCCATTTTACATTTGTTACCGTTTCGATGAAAATGTTCCGGGAGATTACTTTACCGTAGCTTCAGCACTTCACTTCAGCGCTTCGCATTACTCAGTTTCAAGTCTTAACGCCATTTTATTTATACTATTTTGCCCGTATTTTCCGACAAAGCATTCTGCATTCGCACGTACACTTTTATTTTGATAGAATTAATGCGGCAAAAGCTTAAATCGAATACATACAATAACCGCCAAGTTAGATATCCATAATTTATTCACCTGCTTAACGAAATACAAGATCGGAAAATCTCTAAAATGCGTAAACATTCTTTACGAAACAACACCTCGCGGTTGTGCATGTAATCCTTTAATATTTATGTTTTGAATCGCTACGATTCGGCGTTATTTATATTTTCACACGATTTCATTAAATTTACAGGCGGTTTAGGTTTTAGTTCAAAAAATTTATAGTGCGTTTTCAAATATTGTAGCTTATTAAGCTCGTGTATTTTACGTTCGAAATAATTTAAAAAAATTAATTCGCTTTCTTCTATAAAGTACATTCGACATTTTTTATTTTATTTAATTAGTCGCTATTTTACATTAAGAGAAATGGATTTTTAATTATTTATAATTAGCTGCTTTATGCGACAAACTACAAGGATTTGGAATACAACTCGTCTAATGTACTATCAAATACGTAGACAAAACAACACCATTTATTTATTTCATCGAACTTCGCTATTGACACTTAACAAGATGCCAAACTCTGCAAAATAAATTTATAGCTCAGCGTACTAATGCAAGCAAAATTTGTTCCCGTGCAATAACTGTATTATTTTACCGTTCAACATGTTCAAAATGAAAACACAAAAAAACAATAGAAGAAAAAAGATACAAACAGCTATATGAAAAATAAACATTATGCAGACAATGTAGCGTTAATTTGCTGACAGCGAAAATATATTACACCGATTATTATACCACATGCATAACAGCTGTAGTGAGAGAAACTTTATATCGAGAACATCCATCGTAAAACAATCAAGTAACATGATGTACTTTAGGATTCAACTAGCATGTAATTAAAGATTAAGCGACAAATGCAAAAGACAAACACATAAATCTAAACCAACAGTAGTTAAAATCCAAACATTTTAAAAGTTGTAATTACTTCAAAATAAAACGTAATAGTAAAAAAAAACAAATAAAACATTTACAAAACAAAAATACGTAAAATAAGAAAGCAAAAAAATTAAATTTAAAAGTCTTTAGAAAATATAGTTTTAAAGTAATTCCTTAAATAACAAAATTAAGAGAAGATAAAATTAAAACTATCACATAGAATTTCTTGCTTATACATAATCAATATAACAATATTTACTTGTTCTTCACTTAGGAGGGGCAAGAAAACCACTTTATACTATTTCTAAGGCTACGTTTCGTGCTACACGTGCACTTCATCAGGCCACTAAAAAAATGTTAAAATTTGTAAGTCTAAGATAATATAAGATTTAAACAAACTAAATAATAATCTTATATTATCATAGACTTACAAATTTTAGTGGCCTGATGAAGTGCTCACGTGTAACACGAAACGTAGCCTTAGAAATAGTATAAAGTGGTTTTCTTGCCACTGCTAAGTGAAGAACAAGTAAATATTGTGCAGTAGATTAAGAATTTTACCAAGTATAATCAATAACTTTATCTATCAGTAGCGTGCTTTTGTTTTAAATACACATTATCTACAGTCTGACTGAATCTATGAACTAATTAGTCTGTCACTTCTTGTGCACAAGTCTTGCCGATTCTTTTTTGTTTCTTCCCAATCTTGTTCCTTCTCTGCGTGTTACCTGTTACTCACCTTTTAGTTAAATATTCTTTTATCACGTCGTCCTTGGTTTTTCATGGTCTTCCTCTGGTTCTCTTTTGTATTATTTTCGCTAGCTATATTCTTTTTCGACATTTTCTCTCTTCCACCATGCGTACCAAACTAAAATTTACTTTCCAGAATACATTCTACAGTCAATTCTTGCCTTATCTTCTCATTTCTATTTTGTCAAACTTTCTGCCCATATCTCGGTATCGGCTTGAACACTGTTATTTACTGTTATTTTTGTCTTGGATATTTCGTTCTTATTCCGTTCATTGCATAGTAGCTTTATCGTATTTTCTATTCTACTGTTTAATAAGTCTTCTTTTCCTTCTTTGTTGTGTAAATTTACTCCTAGCTCTCTATCTGTTCTATGTACCTTCCATTTATAACGATTTTTATTCGTCTAATTTTTTTTTATTTTCATCACTTTTTCCTTTTCTGTGTTCATTTTCAAGTTTCTCTCTTTTAGTGCCGTATTACAAATATTTTTGTTTATAAGTTTTTTCATTTTTTGCTTATACTATTACATACTTAACCTTCCGATTACCATTGGGGTCTTTTTTGACCCCAGACGTGTTGTTTTTGTTGTCTTTTCTTAAGTTTTTTTTTACAACTGTCCCAATATTTTTTAGCTGAGTTTCTTTCAACAATGTTTAATAATATATAACACATTTTTCAATTGTTATTTGTTTTGCGACGTAAAAAAATATTGTCGTTGGTGTCATGTTTGACCCCACTTGGTAACCGACGTTCTAAAAAGTAATTCTAATACTTTAGTCTGCATTTGTCATCTAATCTGCTTGTTTCAACGTGTTATTCGTCTGAATCATGATTACTACCATTCCGTCTTTAGTCATTACATTCGCTGAGTTTGTTCGAATCAGATGGAAAGTGTGTCTACTGTGTTATTACATTTGATTGGAAATAGTTGTTGTTGAATTAGGGCTAGAAAATATTTGTCTCAGCGTGAAGTGAAAGAAATAGCTAGCAATATTAATTTACTGAATGAAATTGAAGATGAAATTTTATCTGACGATAGTGATGCCGAATTTGAAGAACTAAATGTACCTGATGTAAACCCGATTGAAAGTTTGGAAGACGATGACAGTGATGATAATTCGCCCAATGATAAAGATATACTGGTGGGTAAAGATGGTTCCATATGGAAAAAAGATAAACCTCATGTTAGAAGACGAAATTAGCGAAATATTCTAAAAACCCCGCCAGGATTAACAAAATTCAGTGAACATATTTCAACATGCCTAGATGCTTTCCATTTATTTATCTCGGAAGACATTATGGACATAATACTTAGAGAAACAAACATTCGAACTAGGAGAATTGTAAGCGATACGTGGTAGTCAGTAGATGCAGATAAGTTACCTGCATTTTTTGGATTACTGCTTCTAGCTGGTGGTTTGAAAGCACGCCAAGAACCAATATTGAAGCTGTGGAGTACGAAATACATGTCTCTCCATAGACCAATTTTTTGTGCTACAATGTCTCGTAATCGAATGAGAGACCTTTTGAAATACATTCGATTTGACAATATGGACACCCGAGAAGAACGACGGCCAACAGATAAATTAGCAGCTATTCGTAACATTCACGATATTCTTGCTGCAAATTGCAAAAAATCTAATAACCCTAATGCTGAAGTATGTATTGATGAACAATTTATTCCTTTCCGTGGAAAATGTCCCTTTCGAGTGTATATGAAGTCGTAGCCAGATAAATATGGAATTAAAATCTGGGCTTTATGCGATGTTAGTAACATATATTGCTGGAATTTCCAAATATATACTGGAATGGTAGACAACGCTTCAAAACGGAAACAAGGCAAAACACAATTTTATCGTTTTATGCACGAGTATAAAATTTCATTTCTAAGAAAGCGGGTAGTTTTGGATTTCGTTGAGGGTTTGAGAGAGGGTTATGGTATTACCCCAGATAATTTTTTTACGTCTATGTCTTTGGCGAAGGAGCTACTGCAGCAATCAAAAACCTTGACCGGAACAATTCGTAAAACACGTAGAGAAATACCAAAAGAATTTTTGCCAAATTGACATCGAGCAGAATACTAAAGCGAAATTCTATATGGAGAAGACACAATTTTAGTATCTTACGTACCTAAAAAATATAAAAGCGTTATGCTACTTTCAACACAACACCAAGATTTGGAATTGTCCGGAGAAGACCTCAGTTGCAAACCGCAAGTTATCTTGGACTATAAGAGCTGCAAAGGAGCTGTGGACAGCGTCGATAAAATGGTGAAGGAATACTCATGCAGACAAATCGCTGGCCTCTTGTTCTATTTTTAATTTCCTTGATATTGCTGCCATGAATGCATTTATTCTATACACTACGAAATTTGGAAATTTTGAAAAAGGGAAAACATCCCGAAGGAGATTATTTTTGCAAAAACTTGGTTTTGAATTAATAATCCCACATATCAAAAAACGTACACTTCAACGATTACCAAGACATGTGCAGAATGCAATAGCGATGGTTTTGGCTGACACAGAACGAGAGGAAGACGAAACTATCGCTCGCCCAAAAAGAGGTCGTTGTAAGATATGTCCAAGAGTAAATGACAAAAAATGTTCGGAAACACGTGAAAAGTGGAAACTCTTTGTATATAAACAACATTGCCAGAAAAAAAAAACAATAATATGTAATAGTTGTTGCCCTCGCTAATTTATGTTTACATTTTATTTTTATATTTTTATTAGTTTATATGAAATCTAATGTTAATTTAAAATATTAATAAAGATTACCATTACAAATTAATCGGTTTTTCTTTACAAAATAAGAAAAAAAACTTGGGGTCAAATCTGACCCCACTTGGTAATCGGCGCCTCAAAAATTGCTTGGTAACCCGAAGGTTAAGCGAAGTCGTTTTCAGTTATATCCATCACTTACATGTTCTAATACCTTACTTGTAATTTCATTGTTTGTGTCTTTGTCTCTTTTAAGACATCGTTAAGTATTATTATTATATTAAGTATTGGACTCTCCTTTTCTTACCTGCTTTGGTTAGAAACTGGTCTAATTTCATGTTCCCCTCTTCTTATGTAATCTCTAGTTTTCTGGTTGCTATGGATTTTCCTAATTTTTCATGTACTCCTCTTTCTCTGAGACTACTCCGTATTTCTTTTCTTAGAATATTATCAAACGCTTCTTCAATGCCTATAAACACTACATATGTATATGGTATTATTTGCGTTCGTTTCGATCAACTGTTTTATTGTAAGGATATGGTCCTGCACCCCTCTTTCTTTTCTAAAAGCGTTCTGCGGTTCTTCTAGTTGTTGTTCTATCGTCATTTGTAGCGTTTTTTGTCATATATTTTCAGCACAGTACTTAACAAGTTTTTTATATGCAGGTATAATTATTCCCACTTCCCAGTCTTTCGGTATACGTTGCTCATTCCAAATATTGTTAAACAGTTTTCCTAAAATTTCTTTCCCGTGTGTATCCATATTTTTATCATTTCCGTTGGTATCCCGTCCTATTCTGATACATTTCCTCTTTCCAGTCTTTTAATAGCTTCTGTTAGATCGTCTTGCGTAATCTCCTCTTTTTCCAGATATTCGATGTTTACAGTTCTTTTCTTGTTGTCCTCTATTTCGTCTGTCGTAATTATTCGTTCTGTATTTAGCATTTTCTCGAAGCCCAATTTTCATCTGTTCATTATGTCTTTTTCCTCCTCTAAGATTTCTTCATCTACTGATTTAATTTACGTGCTTTGTTTCGCGTGTCTTAGTATATTTAAAAGTTCATATAATAAGTTGTGATTGCGCTTGGTATCACGTTCCATTTTATCCCCAAATTCCTTCCAGGATTGTTGTTTCGCTTTCTTCGCTAGTTATTTGAATTGTAATCTTCGTGGTTTATACCTTTAGTTTTCTCACCGATATATTTTTTTCATTGTTGCTTTTTCATCTTTACTTCCTTCTTAACTTTACCGTTCGACCATTTTGTTTTGTGGTTCTGTCTTTTTGTATTACATCAGCATGTTTCTCTTGCTATTTTTATTATTGACTCTTTAATTTCTCTCCACATGTCTTCTATTGGCATATCATTTACAATTTCTCCGTTTTTATTCATTTTTGTCTCAATTTTCTTCTTATTTACTTTGGCTGTTTCTTCTTCTCTAAGTATGTAAGATCGAATTATTTCTTTTACTACATTACTCCTATTTTTTTTCTAATGGTTTTAGTATTTCCTCTTTGTTTGCAGTTGTTTCTGGTTCTTGTGTCTTTTATTTCTGTTCTATATTCCTTGTTAATAATGGCATACTTTATTATTGATCTCTCTTCTCTACTTATTTCTTCTCTCGCAAATTTGTGTATAACTCTACCGTTTAGATTTCCCAAGATAACATTCGTCCATTAATTTCTTCAGTTGTCTTCGTTAGTTGTTGCCAAAACTCTTCTTTTTTATTGGTGTTTTCGTCATTGGTCCCGTATACAACTATGATTTTTGCTTTTATTACTTCGTCTACTTCAATTTCTATTTTCAGAAACCTTTTCGATACCCCATACCATTTCCCGTTCTCTTTCTTAATGTATCAGTTCACCTCTTCACTAGCTCTATTGCTTTCGTTTACTTTGCTATACATCAATAGATGTCCTCCATTTTAATACTGTTTTTCCTTTGCCTTTCTTTTTCCTTTTGGTAATATCCACCACATCTGTCTTTATGTTTTCCAGTTCTTCGACTCGTTCCTCCTTTCCTGTTAGTATCCCTTCTTTTTTATTATTATTTCTTGCAGTATACTTTATTCCTTGTCCATATCCATTGCCAATTTCGTCGCCTTTTATCAATCCTGGTTTCATTATTTAGTAGTTTTTGAGCTTTTTATTCAATATTGTCTCTACTGTTTATTGAAGCGAGATAAAAACTCTAAAACACCGTGTACAGCATAGCTAACTTCAAATATACGTTTGTTGCTGAAGTAAGAAGTTGTTGTTTTTCCTTTTAACGGCAAATCTTTATGTGTGCATTTTGGTTCATTTTATAATCAATAAATAAAAGCGACTAATACTGGTATTCACTTTCTTTAAAATAATAAATAATTCATCAGGTTATGGGTTCAGTGCGCGATACGTGATTGTGTTATTGAGATCATTTGTTGAGATTCGAGGTTAAGTGTATTTGAAGATTTGTTCCGACTTGCAACATACTCGTATTTGAAAAAGGACATATATTTACAAAACGAATAAGCTAAATGCTGTATTAAAACCTAATTTTAAATTAGAGCTGCATTTTTTTAGTGTTAAATTTTGTCGTAACGGTATTTTTGTGTATATACAGGGTGCTGATACTGTGCAAAATTTGTGAACGAACAAAATGGCGGCTACGAAAGATGATGAAAAGTATAACGTTGAAAAAGGAGCGGAGAATTGGGCGACTTGGCTGTGGCATATTGAGATGGTTCTTCAATCAAAGTGCGTACTCGATATCGTTCAGGGCAAACGGATTCTGCCTCTAGCACAAAATTCCAATAAACCTACGAATGACGGAAGAAAAGGTGAACAAAAATGGCACAACAACGACCTCACGACAGCGACAACAACTGCCGGTGCATTAACCAGGAACGTAGCTGAGCTGCTGTTAATAACGCGTTCTTCAGTTGTGATGTGATCAACGTTAACCAAACACTTATAAACAAGATGACACGCAGCGGGTTCATACGATACTAACTAGCTTTATGACGGCATCGATGCAAAAAAGCTAGCATCGGTGTATCAATGCGGATCTGAATGCACCTACGTAAATAGAAAGTTTTGGTGGTAAGCAGCACTACTATGTGGGTTTCAAAAACGATTTTAGTAAATATCGGCGTTGTGTTCTTTATCGCAAAGAAGAGCAAAATGGCAGTGCTTGAAAATGTTTCTAAGTGAGACGAAAACGCAGGGTCACACTACAAAAGTGTTTCGTTGTGATGGTGAATTGGATTGTGCCAAAGTGCGAAAGGTGCTAAGTAAAAAATGAGATTCGCTAGGAATTATCAGTGCCACATACACTACAGCAAAAAGTGAAAATCGGACAATTGTCGAACTAGCGCGTTCGATGCTTTCGGTAAGTGGATTACCAAAATCGTTTTGATTGTGTGCTAAGTTTGACGCAAATAAAAACGTTTCACGTTACAAAGCTCGTCTAGTCATGAAGGGCTGTAGACAGATGAAAGGCTATGACTACGATGAAAGGTTCAGTCCGGTAGCGCGTTATGACACTGTTCGTGTAGTTTTGGCTGAAACGGCATTTCGGAGTTGGCATATTCAGCAGTTTAATGCGAAGACAATATTTTTCTACGGTAAGCGGAAAGTAAAGATTTTCATGTCACAACCTGAAAAATATGACGATGGAAGGGCTAAAAAGTATACAAACGGGCTCAAGCAGGCTCCACGCTGGAAGAAGTTGTTTGTCGAAGTTATGAGGAAGTTCGATCTCAAGGTAATCAGCAAAAATGCGTGTCTACTTACACGACGTAAAGATGAAGCGACTTTAAAAGTGGTTCTTTACGTAGATGATGGTTTGGTCGTAGGGAACGATGCTGATGAAATCCAAACGTTCCTGTCAGAATTGAAGCAGCACTTCAAGATATTAGTTAGGTCGTTAGATAGTTTCCTGGAAGTTCAGATCGACAGACCCAGTGATGGAATATTACTAACTCAGTGTGCGTACACAAAACGTATGCTTGAACGTTTTGGCATGAGTAATGCAAACTATACATCGACACCAATACAAAGAATGAGCCTCAAATTGAATTATTTGAAGACTATACGACGTACAGATCAGCGGTCAGGAGCTTGATGCACTTGATGACAGCGACTAGGCCCGATATCGCTTATACGGTTTCATATGCGGCTCACAACATGCAAGAACCAACTTAGTGTGATTTGAACAGAGGGAAGCATATATTTCGTTACTTGCGTGGAATCGAGAACTACGGACTGTACTATAAAAAGAACGGCAGCAACATGTTTACGATGTTCACGAATGCTGATTACAGAAGTTGTAGTAAAACAGTTCAATTAACTACAGACAGAGTTTGTTTACGGTGGCGCTTCGGTAGCATGCACAAGTCAACGGCAGCATTCAACGTCAAAGGCAGAAGCGGAGATCGTAGCTACAAGTGAAGCGACAAAATAACAATAATTATTTGTGACAGTGCAAATGCGGTGAAAACAAGCAAGAATCTGGATTTTCAAAAACGAACGAAACATGTGAGATTGCGTTTCTACTATGTTTGGGAGTGCGTGCGAGATAATGAGATCATTAGGTAACAAATTGATGGCAAACGTCAACTGGCGGATACGTTTACTAAATCACTCGATCCTCAAATTTGTGAGATTGTCTGGGACTCAAAAGTAATTAAATTAAGTTAGTTCTCGTGTTCATTTTCTTTATAATTTTAATAAACCCATCACTGTCCACCTCCTCTAACTCGCCCTTTTCTTTATTTCATTTCCATTCTTTCTCATCAATAAACAATTTTGGTATCCATTTCGTATTCTTCTACCCTTACTTCTTTTCTCCTCAGCATTTTTCGTTATTTGTACTTCTCTTTCTTGTTTCGTTAGCTCACTGTTTATATCTTAATTAAGCTTTTTTTCCATCAAAACTCTCTAGACCCCCACTAAACATGTTTTTGTTCCTATTTTATGTGCGCTTTTAAGCCTGACTTATATTTTCGTTTAAGAATTTTTCGTTATCATCCTTTCTTTCAAATGCATTTCTTTTTCAAGTTGCTCTTCCCTTGTGTTTATATCCTGTTATCCTGTATTTCATTTTAAATCTTGCTATTTTTTTCTTTATGTTGTTATTTTCCTTCTTCAACTTTTCGTTTTCTATTTTTAGCTCCCTTAGTTCTTTGTTGCTTTTAATCTGTTCGAGCTTTATTTGATTCACGTTTAACGTTAATTGTAGCATATCTAGCACTCGGTCTAATTCGTCCTCGTTCTTTTATCTCTGTTTTACAAGTGTTCTGCTTACCTTCTTATTTTTAGCAGAGGCGTTTCTTTCTTTCTCCACTGTCTTCTTCCACCTCCTCTATCCTCTTTTTTTTCTATCTGTTAATTCACTATCCGTATTCATCCTGTTGTTGTTTAGTTGTTAAGCGTTTTGTGTTGTTTTTAAATACGTTTATTTTGCGTTCATATGCCCGCCTTCGCCTATCAGCCCAAATCGACTACTTATACTATAGCATTAGTAATAACATGCTTATGTCAGAGCATAGCGAAATAAATAATAAACGTTAGAGAAATTGTTCGAATCCAAAGACAAAGTTTCTTACCAATTTACCATAAAAAAATAATTGACCAGCAATTCTAAAATAAATGTATGTTCCATTGTTTAAAATTTTCTTTTTGTTTAAATACTATTATTTAATAAATAAATACAACTTTGAGCAGCTCCATATCTTTAGTTGTAGAAAACTGGCATTTTAAGAATTGATGTGTAAAGCTTTCGCAATGAATCGTATTTTCGACAAAAAATATCATTAAAGGTTTTGTAGATTTAAAATAATTGTTAACAAAGGTAGAAAAAGATCCAAATCCAATTCGTAACAAATTTTACTCTAAAAAATATAACTAGAACGTAATGTAAAAAATTTTGAAAATACTTTTTTCTTGAGGACCATTCTTACTCGTCTTCAAAAATCATACTTGCATAAATACATAGAAAGTCGATCCCTAGATAATCTAAATTGTACTGAAATTATCCATTTAGAAAGTTTACGGTCCATTGAATTCGTACACCGTATAAATGCCTAAAGAACTTTAAACGACAATGAAGATAAAATTATTAATGAAAACCGGGAATTACACAACTGCAAAAAAACATGTTTGCTACATTGATTTTTGATAAGCACAAAATAAATCATTCAATTAATTTTACGTGAATATCCATTGTTTCGATTTCATTAAAAAGCAGCCAATTTATCTTAATTGAAAGTCGATTTTAGTTCTTTTCGTTTAATGTTAGATTTATTGTGGCTTTTGATTGTTAAATAATGTAAATATTTTTCTAGTTAAATCAATCAATGCCAAATAAAAAATGTATGAATAATTGATCTTCTCATTAAAAATGTATACATTAATTGTAATAAAAACTTCTACCCAAATTACGGGATTAATAATTAGGTTTATTACTGAAAAAGGAAAAATATTAATTACCTACATCCATTTGATCAACTATGATAATCAATCTAATTTCAAAAACTTACCCGAAAACAATATACAAATAATTTTGCTTTTTAGAAAGAGCTAAAACTAAGCTAAAACAAACAAATAAAATAATGGTGAAAATACCTTAGATACATTAAACTGAGAGCAACGTTTGTATTTATGTAATTTGATAAAACATTATACGTTATTAAATGCTACGTGTCAGAAATTTCTTTTTATTCTTTGAAGAACGTTTTATGTCTGACGTGAAAAATATTATTATCGATAGGGTTCATCACAAAAATTGTCAAATAAAAACACACCTTTCGCATTCTATGCGAGCGCTTTATCATGTAGCCTACACTCCCATATAAGAAAAATTTAAAATACATTATTTAGACTAAGCTTTACATGCCCACCATTAAAATTAATAGTAGGTACCACCTACAAATACTATTTTAATCTATTATTAATTGCGCTGCCCAACAATTTTTATACCATTTTATACCATAAATGACACAATCAAAAACGTACATCAAAACTATTGACCTGGAAATAATACAATTAGAAATAAAATTGTTAATTGCAATTCGCTTTCACCAAATTAACCGACTTCGTGTAAATATTTTGAATTACATAGAACAGTAGTGCAGTAGTAAAAGTAAAAAAAAGATTATTATTTACGATTACTATCCAGCTATATATTTTCCTCGAAAAAAATATTAAAGTTAATTTAAATATATGATAAAATCAATTGAGTTTTCTTATTTATTTTGATTTAATCACAGAGAAATGTAAGAATAAATGCAATCACAAATGATTTCGATGTTACGATCCAAATACATATATAAAAAACAGATTCAAAACTAGTGTATTTCTCGTTTCGTCTCTCTGATTATGTTTTGGTAATTAGCTTGGCACAAGTTACTTTAACAAATAAATCTTAAAACCTATAAACTAATTTATTAAAAACTAAAACCGCAGAAGACAACTTAAAACATAGTAATCCAGGGTACAAAAATCTAATTCTATTTTGGTAATTCTCGTTTTTTAACTTTTAAGTTCAGTAACCAAATTCTGAATATTTTAATTTTCAACAATGTCACAGTCACTCTAAGTAAATCTATCGTAGAACGTACATTAATCGCTTAAATAACCATTGGATCATGCAAATCAATTATGAAGTAAAAATTTTTTTAGATGCATCTATTTCAAAGACGAAAACAGTCATAGGAGACTACAATAAAACCACAAATGTAATAAACCTCAAAAATTTCTATTGCTTTTACCTTTTCAGAAAACCAAATCAAATTTTTATTTACGAACATTCACGTACACATAAATATGACACAATTTTGTTGATGTAAAGGTAATTGATAAAGGTAAAAATTTACAGCATACACAAACGAACTACATAAATTCTTCATTTCAAAATCTCCAACTATACAGTTAAAAACTTTTTTTAAACACATTTTAGTTAAAATGAGAGATTACTAGGAGTTACAAAAAATTAAATAAAACTCACGTCTAAATATGTTCCGTGCAAAAAATGAAAATTGTTTTGGCATAAGAAACTATAAAAAAACTAGACGATTTAGTATAGCACTTTGTAGTTGTTTTGCAAGTTGGACAAGCAAAAAAAAACACCAAAATCAAATAAAATTACAGTGTAAATAAAATTAAACCAAAAATGTATTGTGTTTAAGCGACCATTACTAAAATTTTTATAATAAATACGGACTTCTATCAACTACAGCTTTAGTTATTGAAAACTATATTAATCAAAACACGCTAAAAAAATAAAACGTGTCAAAAAGAAAGAAACTGAGTGAAAATCCAGCAGACTAGTTAAAGTATAATCTTGAAAGCTTTTTACAGGAGAGCATAAATATTTAGTATACCAAAAGAAAAGTAACAAATATCTGAAACCTTTCGAAAAACGAATGATGAAAAACATCTATCAAACTGTGATCCAAAGTATTCATCAGGCAGTTCTCAAATATAGAAAAAATACAAATAGTAAAAACATTGTGAACAAATGAAATCAAAGAAACGATAACATTAAAAAGAGAGGTTCTACGAAATTGATCTAAATTGAACTAAACGCACGCAACAAAAAAAAGAGAAACTAAAAACGAGAAAAATCAACATGTGAGATAAGATATGGCAAGAAGTCAAATCTTATATGAGAGGAATCCAAAGATTCAAAAAAATTAAAAAGTATTAAAGCAGTAGGTCAAAAACAAGGGATACAATAGTCTGAAAAATTATTACAAGAAAACCACAAAACCAAAAAAGAATCATTACAGAAAAGAAGATAAGAATATATGAGAAAAGTTATAGCAAATATACAATTCATGGAAAATCTCGTGAACCTACCTCACAACAATCTTTAACATCTGTTAATGAGATTGAGAACTGCAACACAACTGTAAGTTGAAAATTTCATTTCGGTCAAAAAATGGAATTAACTCGCGAAAAATTTCGACCTATGATTTATTATGACTTTCAGCGTGGTCTAACTCAAGAACACTGCATCAGTCAACTGAATTTAACTTTTGGCGATAAAGCGGAATCCACGGTCACTGTATATCGCTAGTAGAGTGAATTCAAACATGGCCGTAGTTCGCTCACGCACGAAGTTAAAAAAGGTTGTCCAAAATCAGTCGCTGTGGCGGAAAATATTGATGCTGTGCGAAAACGAATTGAAGAAGATCTTGATGTAACATGTTGTGAAATCGAAACACGTTTAAGCATTAGTATGGCCAGCATACATAAGATTTTACACGAACATTTAGATGTGTGTGCGTCGGATTCCACATTTGTTGACAAATGCTCAAAAAACGCTCATGTCGATTGGTGTCGTAAAATGATTACAAAATACAACTGTTGTGCTTCTAAAGTCATATACAGCATCGCCACAAGTGACAAGTCGTAGATGTATGCGTATGAGCCAGAAAGAAAATGCCAATCGGCAGTTTGAGTGTTTCAATGTGCTCAAAATCCAACAAAAGTTGTTCGTTCTCCAATCGTTAAGAAACATATAGTGCCGTGTTTCTTCACAAAAACCGGTCATGTAGCAACTGTGGCTCTCAAAAACCAAAAGACCGTTAATTCAAAGTGGTATACGACCATTTGGTTGCCTGAACTTTTCGGTAAAAATAGAGAAGCCAACCCAAAACGAGTAAGTGGACACACAAAAGATAGAATTAATGAGTCATCCACCTTACAGCCTCGACTTGGCACCCAATGATTTCGTTTTCTGCGTGTAGAACGATTTTCATTGCCCGATGAAGCGATTGAGGCCTTCAAAGCGCATTTTTGGAGATGTCATCTTCTGACTGAACAAAATGCTTTGAAGGGTGGTTCAATCGAATGCAAAAATGTATACAGCTTAAAGGCAATTATTGAATTATTAAAAACCAATAAAAATATTTTTGATAAAATTCATTTCTTTGTTCTTTCTATTCTCAGTACATAAATAGCAACTCTCATATAAAAAACCCACTTGTTCCATATGAGCTGCATTAGTAAGCCGAACAAAAAATGTTAAGAAACATTGTAATTCAATTCAATAAAAAGTAAAAACAATGTGAGTGAGCCGGGATACTTTCTCAAAATTCGCATAATATATTATACTATTACTTCCGGTGTAGTCTTTTTCAGCATCTTCACGATTCTTTTTCTCGTGATTTAGTGGCTCTGTGCATGTGAAGTTTCCATTTCACAGTTATTGTCAAAATTTTCTCTTGTATGAGTTGAGTTGTGCAAATTGAATATTTTACAACTTTCGGATTCTTCATGGCCAAGTTTTACAATAGAAATATTAAGTGGTTTTGCCACCACTCTGTGTTCTTCATAGAAGCATGATGAAGACTTAAGATTGTTCAAAATAAAATCCTTATGCATCAGAGAAAAACTGAGATCGCAGGGGAAACACAATCGATTAGGCACATGCTCTCTCGAAACGGTTGGTTTATAGCACATTATATGTTGGCGTATTATTTCATCATACAGTTTGTTGTGTAGTATATGAGACCCACGCTTATCTGATGCAGGCAAAACAGAATTTTGTGAGTTATTAATTAAATAAATAGTCTTTATTTGTCATAAAAAGACAATTTTTTTAACAAAGAATTCGTATTTTAAACTAAACACAAAATTATCCTACTACATAAAACAAAACAAAAATAATCATAAACCCTCCACCGCTAATCACTTCACTATACACAAGTACATCTACTACATTACAGGTAATCTTCTTCTCCTTTTTCATACCTCTTCCATCCATCCCACTCCTTCTCTTCCTCCAAAAATATCCAATCTCTCTCTCTTCTCTTCTCTTAGTTCGATGCATTCATTTAACATGTGCTAGCTATATTTTCCCACCCCTCCCCACATAGTCGGCATCTCCTGCCTTTATCTTCCTTCCAATACTTATTCTCTTACTCTTCATTCCATCCTTTTTAATCTCAAGCTTTTTTCGCCCTTTATGTACTTTGTAATATTATCTATCACTATATTTGTATATATCTCATTGTATTTCCCCTCTCTTATTCTTGCTCCAGTTTCTTGTCCCGATATATCCTTACCTCTTCTTATTATCTCATCTTTCATTTCCTTTCCTGTCTCCCTTATTATTTCTTCCTCTTCTCTCGCCTATCCAACTCTTTCATAATACCTTTTTCTTTCTTGTTGTCCATATTTAAATTTCTCATTCTTTACCTCTCTCCAGCACATCTGAAGAAATTTACATTCTTCTCTTTCTTTCATTTGTTCTTCGTAACACATTGCTCTCTTTCCCGCCTATACTTTTATCATTGGTAACTTCATTTCCTCCTCTAGGTACTATGCACCCTGGCGTCTCCCTTTCTAATCCTAACGTCCATTTCCAGTATTTATCTTGTACTTTCTCCAACTCCTTCCACCCCTATATTTCCGCCCCGTACATCATCACACTCTTTATTAATTTGTTAAACAACCATCTTCTTGCTTCTATTTGCTTCCCAAACCGTCGCTCTCCTATACCCCACACCTGACCTACTATTATATTACATTTCTTTGCCAACCACTTTATATGTGCATCATCTTTATTGTCGTATCTGATTTGATAACCCAAATAAATCACTTCATTTATACTTTCTATTACCCCGTCTCCCCAGTTCCACTCCACCCTTTTTTTACTCTTTCTCTCTCTCTCTCTCTCTCCTGTAGATTTTCATTGTTCTCCTTGCGTCCCATCCGTTCCTTCTGTCTTCCTTTTTTTATTTTTCCTAATGCTTCTTCTATTTCTTCTTTCTGTATAGCCGTACTGCTCCCTCCTCTTGTTATCCTCTACGCAATGTTCTTTCCATTTTATCATATCAATTAGTATCCCCTATTTTTTATCATTTTTTCATTATTCAAAAAGCTCTATATGTCTCCTTCATTTTGTGAGTTTCTTAGTGCATGTCTAATAACATTATCACATCCTTTATTATAGCGCAATATAACGAAAAAAAATACTTCACAAACTTTCTGCAAAGTACCAACACTATCCTTAAGCGTATACTCATGCGACCTATTCCTTTTAAACAGCTCAGTACTGGATTCTGTTGTTCACAGAATAGGTTGAAACAAGATATTCATTAGAGCTATTACAACTTGCCATGTAGTCAGGATCTTTTCTTGAACAACTCGATGTAACAGCTTTTGCTTTAGTCCATGCGTTTCTAAAGATTTCTCAAGTGTTTTTATTTAAAGCAGACATCAACATTTTCATTTCATTATTAATATTGTTGACATGCTCCGAAACATCTGTGATGGATACATCTATTCCTTCAACTTCTTCATTCAAAACTGACATAACCATTTTGGCACTCCTATTATTACACGTTGCTATTAATTCTATATGCAAAAAAAAACAGCCTTAACTAATTTGCAATTATTAAAGATCGTTTTAACAATAGTATATAAAACATTCTAAAACAACACTGCAAATTCAAGTTATTAAAAATCTTAAATTTAAGCGTGATCTGACCGAACTTATTGTGAAGTTATGTTTCAAGTTGTAGTAACCGACTTGTATTAAATCACTTAAAAGTATCAAACATTGATAACTGAGATATAAATTAACTTTTGCTTTGAAAAACTGACTTATGTCAAGTTGATGTAGGTTTCTCACAATATTTTGAGATACGTGAGACTCTATTAATGTTTTCAGAGGCTTTATACGCCTGTTTCGCTTATGAAATTCGATAAGTAAGGTATAGGATTATTGTAAAATGTATAAACACGCAAATAAAAAAGAAAAAAAAATGAGTTACGTTATTTTGACTTAGGAGGGCAGCATAGAGCGTTCACATTTGGGTTGCGCCGACTGAATGTAGAAATTTAAAAAAATAGAAAAAAGTGTGAAGAGTGCCTAGCGCGGATACAGACAAAGGGGGACAATGGGTTCAATTGCCTCCCTGACTCACAACCGAAGCACATTATTTTAACCAATTTTAAAATTTTGAAACCGTCATAAGAACATCACTACCTATTTACAAGAATCATTAATAAGTCATCGTTATTACATGGATCGATCAAACGTGTTTCTGAAACATAGGTAAAATCGCACAAAAATTGTTAAATTAGAGAACGTCTAGCACTTAAAATATAAAATATTGAAAAGAAACATACAGAAACAATAATAATCAAACAATGATTGTAAATGTAGCAGCAATATCGGAGTGTCTGACATAATTGTCCAAGCTTCTTATTTATGGGAATTGTAAACACTAAACAAAAAAACTATTAAAAAAACTCTAAGAAAACGCTTGTGTAATCAAGAAAAAAGTAAACAATACACAATTGTACAGAAAAGATCCTGGAAAGAAAACGTAAAAAAGTGTGGAAACTATAAATCATCACATAGAAATTTTTTTGGAACTTTCCTAACCTACCAGTTTTTCCCTGTAGTACATCATTTTACTAAAATATAAAATATAACACAAATCGTTAACTTGAAACTGCGACGCATTTTATGTAATCTAAACCTAAATTTGTATGTACAACCATTTAACACTTAAATGTTAGTATCTATTTCACTTTTAAGATTAAACAGATCAATTGAGCACCAAAGCAATACTTTTTCTTTATTATCTGAAAATCACAAACTGTTTTTTTATTATCTTAAAACTAAACGTTACATTTATTGTCTATTCAATTTCCAATTACCGCTTTTTGTTTTGTTTTAAAGTGGCTATTAGACACTTTTTCATTTTTAAGAAAAACGTTTGTGGTATTTTATTTACTCTCAAGGTATACTTGTTTTTATTATTACACTATTACGCGTCACATCTAAATTTACAATATTATATAAACGCATAGTTTCCAAAAAAAAACGTTTTTTTTTGGGAAAATGTTGATTGAAACTAAAGAACGAAGTAAGTCAACCTTGATTAAAATAATTGCATGTTAAAAATTAGGGTACAGCAGCAAACACGTATGAGTCATGAAAATACTTGAATGCTAGACAACAACTACGTAATACGAGATTACGTTAATACACCTGTATTAAGGTAATGTTTAAGTATACGCAACTAATGATAGACACACCTGCGTTTTATTTTTAGCGGAACGCTCGGTAAAGAAGTCAAGGATGCTGGGAAAATATGAAATGTATCCATTTTAAATTAGTAATGAACAGGGCTAAAAAGCAAAACCAACAACAAAAAGAAAAAAACACATTGTGCAATAAGCTATGTTTTTGCAAATTACAACAACAAAACAGCGATTTAAATCTGCTTTTTATTTGTTAAAATTCATTCATTAAAGTACGTTTATTAAACAACTTTTAACTCAACAGAGGATCTAATTAAAATCGATTACTGCTATACAAATGTAATGGGATGGCGTTTAAAAGGAATTAAATGCTTTGAAGAGATAGTATATACATTTAATTATATCCATACTGTATTAAAATGTACAACATAGCCGCCGCTCCTTTCCGCTTCCTGTTAGGGATCATCTATAGTTCAACTCAATAAATTATTAGCTAGATCTTCGAACGCGATACATATTAATTGATCAAAGCTAAAAGACGCGATCAATGTAAGCTTGCAACAATGTCCCTCAAATAAAAATCGCTGTTGATGTTTCAATCCTATGTTGGTAGTTTAACTTACGACGAAGATAAAAATTGCATAAAACTGCAAGAAATGCAAGTAAGCCATGTAGAAATATTTACGTTGCAGATGACACTTCATATATAAAATAATATAGCAACGTCAAACACTACATTCGTGTGTTTCCAAAGAAAACGCTGATGTTGCTAGTCATAACGTATAAAATCGGCGACGTTCCTTATAAGGGCATTAAACAATTTAAAAAACAAGTAACATAAGTCATGCTCACGTCGTACTTTGCATACAAAGTTATACAAAGTAAACAAATTAAAGATCAACTATTTTATTTTTTTTAGGTTATTCTATAAATAGATTTATGGTGATTGTTTAATAATAAAAAAAGTCGATATAAATAGTACCAGTTGAAGTTTATCGATCATCGTAAACACAAGAAATATTTTTAGGAAACATGAATTTTTACATACACGAAAAAGGCGTATATTTTTCAGAAGTAAAATTTTAATTTAGTCTTATTATGTTGAAGTTATGCATACTTTCGTTTGATTTCGCAAAAAAAGTATTTTTAAATCCCGAAATTATATACTCAATAACGATTCTTCCAGTCACATTAGTCTTTTTAATTTTAGAGCCCAACATAGTCTTTGATATCGTAATCTTCTTACACATTATGTAGACCGCTGTGGATAAGTTTATCTTTATCAGTCAACCAGAAATGTGTAACGGCAAGTTTGTTGTATGAGATTTTGTATTAATCGATACAAAAAAAAAATAGAACGAAGGTTACATCACTAATTGTAGAGAAAAATCAAGCTAAATTCCTTAAGTTAAAAATTTACGGTAACATGTTAAAAATCACGTGAAAGTTGCCTAAAAGCATATACAAAAAAATTACGTTTTTACAGAATGCGTACATAAATACAGGGTGAACCAAAAAGATTGAGTTCCAGCTACAAGATTTATCCAAACTTTCTATCTTAAGTTAGTAGTAGTGTATTTAAGGAGTAAATAAATAAGTAATTAAATGTTATGTTGCACCTTTTGAGCTAAGCTTTTGAGGTTTTACCAACTAAAACTTTTAAATAGCGGCAAATTCAACTTGACTCCAATCACTTTGGCTCACCCAGTATAGAAAACACTAAAGCAACAAAACACATAGTTAGATGCGTCTAAGTAAATTACACATTATGTTTGTGCATACAATAATATACATATATGATATACAAAGTGTATCTGAAATACTAAAAGAGTAGTTTCCTTGTGGCCCAGTTATGAAATATTTGCAATTAAAGTTTCAGGCCGGTCCTGACTATCTAAACAAAAGAGAAATTGTTTGTTGATTGTAGCTATGCGGTAAATGATGGGTGTAAATGTAAATCATCTACAAAATCAATTGTTAATAAAACAATTAAAGCATATAGTAACGTTTATTTCTTGGCATTTATTACTGACCTAGCCTAACAAAATGTATTTAGTGTACACGATCACGTTTATCTTTGGTTGTAACCAAAATAAGACTTCAGATAATTAAGTAAGTAAGTATTTATTTAGTAAAGATATACTAATTTAACATAAATCGTAACATATTTCTATTAATACTAATTTTTGCTTAAAAAATATTCTTAACATAATCACTCAGACCCCTTTGAAATTTATAAATATTTTGCTCGTGCTTAATTTCATCTGGTAAGTCATTATATAACTTCAGACCTTTGTACAGAAGAGAATTTTGTGACTTCGACTTTGAAAATTTTGGCAATCTGAAGTCACATCGACTTCTCGTGTTATATGAATGTATGTCATAGTTACGTATCACTAATTTTGACATGTAGTTTTTTATTATGTACAACGGTGATACTGTTTTAATGTACGGTGAGTGTAATTATAACTTCCACACCACACGTAGATTGTGGGTTGAGCAATATTTTAATAGACAATTGCCTTCAATAAACTTTATTTTGGCGTGTGTGCAAGGACCTGAAGAAACTGGAGATATTCATCCTACCTACGAAAGCCGTGGCCGAGAAAGACCATCCCATGTGTTAGCAACGAAATAAGAATAAATATTTTCAATAAAATCAAAACTTTAATATTTGTTTTTCTTGAATGTATGTGCAGATATTGTAAATTATACAAGGTCGGATACGAAGTAGCACTAGAGAAACCAGCCGCTCAACTAACGTGTCCTATAGTACGCTACATCGTGTTTTAAAAAATTATTCTTTGAACCCTTATCATGTTCGATAAGACCAACAGTTAACAGACGTTGATTTTGAACCGCTACTTGAGTTTTGTAAGTTGTTGCAGCCACAAGAAGATTTTGACCCTGACTTTAGTGCCAAAATATTATTTTCAGATGCATGTTGTTTTACACGAAATGGAGTGCTGAATTTTCACAACACGCATGTTTAGAATGAAGAAAACTCTCATGAAATTCAACAAAGTAACTTTCAGTGGCGGTTTTCTATTAATGTTTAGGCGGGTATTTTAAGAAATAGTTTAATTGAACCGTTTATTTTACCAGAAAGACTTACAGACGACTTGTATTTTTACAAGAAACTTTTGACTTGCCCTTTAAAGTTCGCAGAACATGTGTTTTATGCACGATAGAGCTCCTCCGCAAGTAAGTCGCCCCGTTTGCCATTTCTTAAATATAATTTAACTGGTCGTTGGATTGGAAGAAACGTCACTAGATGCTGGTCAGCCGATATTAACCCTTTAAACTTTTGTCTGGACCTATGTGAAAGGTGAAGTATACAAAACCCCCGTAAATAATAGAAAAGAGCTGCAAAATCAATTTTTTGCAGCAGCAATTGCAATTGCAATTGAATGTACAATTATTTACGCGAGTAACGAACAATTTTCGGGAACGTTTAGATGTTTCTGTTTTTTGTGTGCAGAATAGCAACTTCATTTAACAGAGTTATTTAACTACGCGTTATCCAATAACATTATTTTGTATTTATTTTTATTTTTGATGTCAGCAAATCGCCTAGAAGAAATTTGCTCTTTTTACAGCAGTTTATTTTTATTCGTAGTGTCAACATTCTTAGAAGACTAAAAGACGTAATTTACATTTTATTTTACTAAAAATTTTAATTTTTTCTGTTTTAGTGCAACTTTTGGCTTGTAATTATGCTCTAATTTCACCTGCTAAAATAACATCCCGTTAACTAGATTCACCTTGTATACGAAGAATATGATAATTTAACATCTATTTATCTTTTTCTCATATAAAGACAATTTAAAATCAAATGACTTTTTTGGTTGTGAAATTCTGCATAATTAATGTAAAATTTTATATTTTCTTTCCATTTCCAAATGCAGTAATTTTTTTTTCACTGGTTTTCGTTAACTTATATTACTCAGAATCAAAAACAACAAAATTTTGACACTTAGTATCTTTGTTGGAACATAGTTTAAAATTTTTACAAATAAACCCCTTTTTTAAGCAAATTGAAGCACAGTTTGCAACAGCTAACATTACTGCTGAGCAAAATAAATACAATTACATTCTAGGTAGTGTAGACCCAGAGGTACTAGAGATTGTTTCAGACCTAATTGACTGTTCCTCTACAACTACTCCTTACAAACAGTTAAAGAAGCGGTTTACAAAAAAAAAGACAGTGATAGCTGAAAAGCAAAAAAACTACTAATGGAATTAAAGCTTGGGAATACGAAACCATCGGCTATATTAAGGCAAATGAAGAGTTTAGTAGGATCACAGATCAAAGATGATTCTTTGCACAATCTCTTTTTACAGTGCCTTCCAGATCAAGCCGGTTCTATTTTGGCTGCAAGTAGTAATAACTTGGATGAATTAACTACTATGGCAGATAAAATCTTAGAAGTCAGATCTATAAGAGGCTCGAATGTTTGCACTGGAGACTCAAATGGATCAATTAACTAAAACTTTTAATAAACCGCAAGAAGGCAGAAATCGAGCCAGGTATAGTTCCAAGACACGAAGAAACGTTTTGAGAATTGCTGGTACTATTACACGTTTGGAACAAAAGCTACCAAATGCGTCAGAGCATGTAATTTCAACGGGTACCAGGAAAATGATCAGGGCAACGTTCACGCTGTGTATTTTTCCCGGATATTTTAACAAAACAACAATAGTTAGTGGATTCAGTCGTTCCTCGTAATTCTCCAGATTTGACTCAGCAAACTAATACGTTGTTTATGCAGCTAATACGTCTAGTACATCTACGTACGGCGAAAAATGACTTAACGATAATATCGGGTTAAGAAGATATTTTGTTTGGCCTTTTGTTGTGGCTCAAGTAGAAAGTAAAATCATCAGTGCTTTAAGTAATTTTGGGTTATTGTTGGATTTACAGCGCCAATGTTTAATTGATACATCTACAAAACTTACCAGCACTGGCAGATGTATAGAAGATATTTCGATACCGTCTTTGCACTTCCAACCGAATCATCTGTATGCCGATTTACTAGCCAAATATTCAAGTCTACTACATCTTAGTACATTGTTTAAAACACTTAAACACGGAATTACATTCATTCCATCACAACAGCACCACCGGTCACAGCTAAAGCCATACATCTAGCTCCAAAAAACTTGCAGGCAGCAGAAACTGAATTTCAGGAAATGGTTACTATCAGAACTTCCAAATCGTCAAGCAGCCAATCCACTCTATTTCGTATCCAAGAAAAATGGATCGTAGAAACCATGCGGGGACTATAGCGTCGTGACGAAACCAGACAGGTACCTAATTTCGCACTACAAAATTTTAACTCATAATTCACCAATAAAAATATGTTTTCGAAGATTAATTGAGTACGAGCATATCATAATATACCGGTAGCGGAAAAAGATATTCCAAAAACAGCTGTGATAACTTCATTTAAACTTTTCGAGTTTGTGCGACTTAATTTGACCTAAGAAATGGAGCTGTCATTTGAAAGTTTCATCCACCAAACTCTTAAAGAGTTTCCCTTACTTTTTTCCTATTTAATTGACATTTTAACTGCTTCGGAAAATGAAAAGCAAAATAGACAGCATCTGGATCTGTTACTAGAAAGGCTGCAGTTTGCCCTTACTGTAAACATCAATAAACCTATTTTTGGTACTTATTCAGTTAATTTCCTCGGTTTTATGGTCAACTCGCAAGGTATTCAACTACAACAGCTAAAAAACTTAAAAGTTTCTTGAACATGGTAAATTTTTATCAACAATTCCTTCCGAATTCCGCCCAGAAACAACAAATTTTATTTGCCATAATAAATGAAAATAAACGGAACAATAAAACGCTGCTAAATTGGCCGCCTCATCATGTTACATTGTTTGATGAATTTAAAAAAAAATTGGCTGAGGCAACACTACTAGCACATTCTTTTCCAAATGCGCTGCTAGCACGTATGGTAAACACATCAGACACTTGTGTAAGCAGGACGTTACACCAAGCAGTCGACAACTTGTTGCAATCACTGGCTTTCTTTTCACAAAAACTAACGCCTACCGAATAGCTATATAGTACATAATACCGAGAATTACTTGCTGCGTACGAGGCAGTAAAATACTTTCGTTTTATGTTGGAAGCTAGAGATGTCACAATATACACCGATCATACGCCACTTTCTTTTGTTTATCAGCAAAAATTAAAAAAAGCTTCACCAAGACAATTACGGCACTTTAATTTCACCAAGCAATTCACAACAGCCATTGAGTATATTCCGGGCAAGGAAAATATGTCAGCGGACGCTTGTTCACGAATTTATCACTCACAATACCTTCTGTAGTTACGCAGGAATTGTTAATTCATTCACACTCGTTAAAATTGCTGAAGATATTGTTACACGAAGATAAAGACTTAGTTTGTGATATCTCATCTTCGACCGTTTGTATCTCGGTTTATCAAAAAAAAGTGTTTCACTCACTCCATGCTATGACACACCCAGGCGTCAAAGCAATAGTTAAGTTAATTAATAAACAGTACAGATGGCATAGTATAAATAAAGACATTGCACAATGAACCCGAGCTTGTATGACTTGCCAATGTGTCAAAGTGTGCCAACAGACAAACAGTCTATTGATCTCATACACAAAAGTTGAAACTCGGTTCTAAATTCTTAGTTTAAATCGTCCGCTGATACCATCTGAAGGATATACCCACCTAGTTACCATAATTAATCGGTTTTCAAGATGGCCAGAAGCAGTGCCAGTAAAGGACATCACGTCAGAAATTGTGGTAGGAATGGTAATGTCAACATGGATAGCTTGTTTTGAAGTTTCAAGCCGTATAACAACGGATAGAGAAAGACAGTTTCAATGTTTGCTGTTACGGAGTCTAGCACAATTACTGACCATCTGAAAACCACGGCATATCATCCCGCTGGGAATGGAAAGATTGAGTGGTGGCATAGAGATTTGAAGCGTTCACTAAAAACACAGTTAACAAAGAATTAGATGCACAACTGCCCTTAATGCTTTTAGAACTTAAGATGTTGCTTGTTCCAACCTGGCGCAATCTAACATGCCAATTTTTCTTACTAAACTCTGAGAAGGGATGAAGCTCGTTCGCCCCGTGATAGCTAAACACCATGCCAAAGTGAAAACATTCGTTCATGAGTCACGTTTTTATTAGGCATGATGATGATAGAGCGCCAAAATGTGTTACTGTGCAAACAACCCGTGGTGCAAAAACAATAGCACTGGACAAAACTAAACCGCCCTACCTCCTGCAACCTCCATGTCCACGAGATTCAAATCAAGTTAAACAACCTCTACATACACTGGAAATGGTTACATATTACAACGTGCAACGCCATATTCAGTATGAGAAAAGAAAAACTGCTTTGAGTCGCATCGTTCGTTTCCCACGTAAATACCTAGACGCTGGAAAGAGATTATATGTGGTGACCAACTACGACAACACTGCCAATTGCCACCTCAATGACGGGACTGGAGACGGTACTAAGACGCAGGAGTTAACGCATTTTTTTAGAGGTTATAGTAGCTTAAGTTTGTAGAATTAAAAAAACAGTTACTTCTTTGTTTCTTAGTTGTCCAACTGTTGACAATCAGTAAAAACTATTAATAAGAGTTTATTGTTTGATTGTGTTGACGAATGAAAACGTAAAGAAAACTACAGGGACCCTAAGCTTACACTTCTGCAAACTCTTCAACTTTTTATGTCAAAACTTTTTTTATTTCTTTAATGACTAGACTAGCTGTTTACAGAAACCTATAAAATTATTTTAGAAATGGCTAGAGTCAGATAAGATTCTTGGATTGCAATAACTGAAATCTCGAAATGTCTAGGTTTGTCAACCTGATATTCTAGACTCGAAACTCCGTCATTTTAATAACATTTACCTATTTGAAAAATAGATATATAAAGCGGGATATTGAAGCAGTTATTAATGTCGTCTACATCCATGCGTTCGAATACGTAAAGACATTTCTACTTCCTAATCCCTTACAAAATAAGACGTTTGTACCTTACATTCATTAGGTCGCAGATCAAATAGGAAACCTTTTTCGTAAAAATGGTATCAAACCCATATTCAACTCAACCGGTAAAATCTCTCAGATTCTTCTTTCTTGCAAGGATAAATTTCTTACACTTTCATCCCAAATTTCTTGATCATGTGGTTTAGTCTACATCGGTAAAACTAGTCGTTCAGTCATCACATTTGTTTCAGAACATGATCGTTGTATAAAGAAAAAGCGTATTTCTAAGTCTACTGTTTTTACCGCAGGTCGTAACATAGATTTTGATAACGCTTCGGTGATTCCAAAATCTACATTCTTCTTCAATAGGCTGATTCAAAAGAGCAAATCATCAAACACCCCAATAATCGCGACCACGATTTCGAATTATCCCCTCTTTAGTTCCCGGTTGTTACTCGTTTATCAAAGACACGCCCTTTTTTGACTGCAACCCAATCAAAATCGCGCTCAACCAACTCTAAGAATATTTCTTCCTTATATACGGCGACTATTTCTTCTTAAGTCACTTATATAAAGTTTAGAACTTGGCTTGATTCACAAGTTGATTATCTAACTACGTATGTAGTGATTCTTTGTTACATTGTCGTTAGCTTCTTCAAGTTTATCGATATCTTTCTTATTTAGATTTCGTTTGTTTGTTAGAGTTCCTCGATTTCTTTCACGCCTTGATAAAGCCCCTTACAAAAATGGGCGACACGTTCGGTTACTACTACATTAACATGGTCCAAACTCGGTAAGAAGTTCTTATTTCTAATAAACTTGTTCAATATAACTGCGATTATTAGTTATTAAAAAAGTCACATTGTTCAAAACCTAACATAACTGTTGAAAATCTTTTGATTTATTTTATACAAAACTGGACAAAAGGTCGGCAACTTAGTTTACAACATTGACACCGTAGAAACCAAGAAAACGTTCTTATCTTCGCATAGACTCAGATCGTGGAAGCCTCCGCTAAAGCGTTTTCAAAAACTTGATGGAAGTGTGTTCACCACAGCTTATTCCAAACTCAAAAATATTTACAGATGTATTTTATGCACGTGTGTTGTGTTAAAAACACTGGGTAAACTTTTATCATCATATCCATAGCATTAATCATTTTTAACCACCAACTGCAAATATTCTCATTTTTGAAGAAAACTCCACAAACCTCCAGCCATTTGATGTTATGTCAATTGTATTAGGTATGCGCTAACAAAAACAATTAAATGTACTACTTTTTTCTTGTTTTGTAAAAGGTATACGTATATGTATTTGGTTTTACATTTTTTTATAAATGTAAAATCGATGTTTATTTCGAAGACAATAAGTGTTAACATACGCTGTAAACGATTTGAAAGCATAATTATGCTTTTATTTCCATAGAAAACAACGTAGATCGCTAAACAAATAAAAAATCTTTAGTTTAATTAATCTCATAAAATTATGAAGTTTCAACAACTTCGAAACGTGAGGACTTGTATGCCCTCGAGGGAGCAGGACCACCAAGCTTGTGCACGACAATATGAAACTGAAAGTTCAGGTTTTAAGAAGACGATTTTCTGAAAATTGCAAGCACATTTTCAAGCCAAACTCGATTTTTTTTAGGTCTAATTGGTTCGTGTAGATTACCGTGAAAGATATTAAAGCGGTTTGTTTTCGTTTGTTCAATTATATTGGTAATGAGCAATTCAATCAATCACAATTACTTGGAGGCATCTGGTGGAATCTTAACAATACCGTCTTGTATAAATGAAAATTTATACTCCGCTCGAAATTTGTTGTCCCAGTTAAAGCTTTTCTATGGAATTAACTGCAGTATCAAACGAATGTAGCCATTAGACTTTTAATGTCTCCTGCAGCGTCATTATGTAATACAGCGGTTTAACGTAATTTAAAATAGTTGTTAGATTCTCCAGACAAATATGTAATTAAATAAAATTGGAACGGTTTATATGTATAGTGGAATGTTTCCACTAGAGTAAATTTTAGTATGTAAAATCGATAAATATTAGTCGAGCCATTAATCACGGAGAATAAAAAGTTATTGACATTCTTGAAGTAAAAAAAGACTAATGTTGTTCGTTTGCTCTATGTGCATGTGAGTGTGTGGGGTTACGTAAAATTTTACGTACGAAATCTAAAAACATCATAGGATCGGTTCACGTGCGTACATCCAACATCTCGCCTCCAATTTATATTATGTATTTCGCGTCATGACCACGTAACTGCCAATTCCACATTCATTAACAGGCCCATTACGCGATAGAACTTAGCATTTTTCCTTCACACCGACAAACTCGTTTCTTATGAAAGATTTTTCAATTATAAATAGGAACGTATTTTGGCAACGCACGTAATTATTGTCACGAGCTTTATGTCTCATAAATACACGCGTTGAGAGTAAGATGAATGACCATATTTTAGAAATGAGGAAATTTTCAACATTCTATAGAATACAATAAAGGATTTTGATAGTTCTACAAAAGAATTTTCTTTTCACTGCTTTTTTTTGAAATATGAGAACTTGTAAAAGATACTAATTCCAAGAAGTTACAAGTGCTAATCCGTTATTTCTATACGTGTTTTTACTTTAATAATGTAGAATTGTCTAATAAAGAAATTCTTCACAGGCTTTTTTATTGTTCGTTTTTTATGTTACACTAGATTTTCCTTCACTCGTTTTTAAAAAGATTCATAAGTATTTATTCATTACGCGTCGTATAATTGTATAATTCATTAACGTTAATGTTGATATTTGATATTATTTACAAATTCAATAAGAGATATAATTATTGTATATATAGGCTTTTTATTAGACTTATTAAAATTTTGACATGTGCGCTAAACTAAATTTTAATATATAGTACGTATTTCCTTTAGGAGTTACCTCTCTTTATTATTTTAATGTTTCTAATTACACGTTCTTTTACTTCATTTTAAGTATTGTTATTCTCACAACCGGTTAGTTTTTGATACACCTAAAACAAAAATACAAAATAAAAAGTGTGCAGACGGCACCCTCCAAACAATTTTTACAAGCCCACGTTAACATTCAAATAAAATTACATGTTTATTTGAGCTTATAATCACATTATCGGGTTGATTGCAACTTAATAGAATCTTAAAATCCAAAATTAATAATCGTTAAATGAAAAGAAAAATAAATGTATGGTCATAAAATAACATCCGCTAAAAAAATACGTAAACAAACCAAAACATAAGTGCAGTTTCCCGAGTTTCAGATTAACTGTTGTACATAAAAGTTAAATTATTCAAAAACACCTGCTTTTCTATGTACAGATAAACAAAAAATCCAGAATCGAGCAATTTACTCGTTTACAATTCACTAAGTTCTTAGACGTTCATGACCTCGGTACGATTTTGTTACGTAAATTTACCTGTAACTTTAGGCAGGCGGCTAGCTCAGTACAATTCGGCTTCAAAACGGTCGGAAAACTATTAATTGGAGATACCGTTTAAACCTGGCCACACTAAAAGAGAACAAATGGCAAAACACGAGTAGATTTATTTTAACAAAGAAAAAAGGAAGTTGAAAAAGAAACAGGTAATGTTACATAGATGCTATCAATTAAGAGTTCGTCGACAAATATCACAAACAATAAAGTTGATGCAAGCCCCTGAGGGTAAGCAACATTTAATTAAATTCGTGGGCTTAGCTTTCACATTCATCCAGAAAAAACTAACATTGGTAAATAACGCATAAACGTCCAAGATCTCGCGTTAAGCAAAACAGAGCGGTGCGTTTAATATATAACATAAAAAATGTTTTATACTTCATTGTGACAACAAATGTACTATGTACGTAGTCACGCGTGCAAACAACTGACAACGTAGAAACTTTAAATGGGAAACAAAATACTCACAATTTTTGTTTTTCCAGCATAAAATTCCTCATAACAACCACATCTTCAACCGTCATTTAGTATTCAAAATCAACTTGGAAAATTTAAGATATTATTATAACAAAATACTAACAATTTTTTTTTGTTGATTGAACTTACACTAACAATTTTTGTCCCGAAGTATGCTGTAGGCTAACGGCAACTTCCACACAAATTCCTAAAAAGTAAATTATTACATACATATAGCGTTATCACAAATAAATTCCTTTGTTTCATACGATTTGTTAAGAAAATTAGTATAGATATTTCGGTAAGTGTGCCTTCCAATTCGTTCGTAATCGTAGCAATTGAAACTACGATTTCGATATCCTTAATTAACACATCCGGAATAATTTTCAATGTTCCATTAATTGTATCATAGAAATTTTCCAGTATAAAAAAACAAGTGCCAATATTCCAAAATTATAAGGTGTGCAGGTAAGGAAAGTTGACACGTGCAAGTGGCCAAAATTAATAGAACACGTGCCGATGGCCAAAGTTGCCAATGATCAAATAGAAAAATAAGAAAAATGACAATACATCCTTACCCCAATTAGCATTGGTATCAATTTATTGACATCCGAGTGTTACTTTAATGAAAATATTTTGATACAAAATTATTGGCAAGATTTTCATAGCTAATAGATAGCTTGGTGGTTTGTATACGATGTTATCGTTGTCAATCATCATTCTGTTATAAATTCAACGCAAAAGTATAAGGGATCAAAGCATCAATTTAGTTCATACAAAATTCATGAAACCGTTATACATACTTTTTCATATTGGCCATTTTGCAAACGTTGCATAATATTTTTCTAGGCAATTATTAATCTGAAGGTGGCAATTCATTTACTACTAAGACATGAATCGAGTAGGTCTAGGTATCCATTTAATCTATTGTGTATTTTCGCAAAAGATAAATCATTTTAGACATAGTAATAATAAAATCATTAAATAATAATTCAAAGTCGGGGAATAATAATAATTATTAATGGTAAATAGATATAATATTAGACATAAAAGTTTCACCATAAAACATATTAATAATTTTTTACGGTAAAAATGGTGTACATAAATAAAAAATATAAAGATATAATTTCATTTTATTTTGGCGGTATTATAAACTAATCATCACAAGCCTTACGAAAAATGTCCGTTTTTGTCCGATAAAGTATAACGTGGTATAAGCTGTTTTCTTATTACTTTAAATGCCAGTGCTTTTCTATTTCTAAAAGTAAAATATTATTAAAAAATACATAAAATTGTGGAGAAGACTTTAAGAATATTAAAATATTATTATATATGTATTTATACTGTGCATATTTGTATTAATCAGCATAGGGGCATATAATTTAATTAATACAAATTTGATAACAGAATGATGGCATAATCATGTTATGTGATATGATTTTGACATCACAGTGACATTCAGCTTTCTTATAGATGGTATCATTTTGCTGTCTCAAAAACGATAGTGACAGTTTATACACACCGATTTCATGCGGAATTTTTGACACAAATTTTGTATAAAAAAAGTGACAAAAATGATGTCTAATTGATACCCGAGAAATGGTGTTAAAAAGATACGTTGTTTGGAATCCCGATAAATTCCTTATAACCACATCTTAAACCCTTATTTAATATTCAAAATCCGCGTGGGTGGTTTAAGATATTTAATGCCGTAAAAACTCACGGGCTTTACACTAGCACATACGTCTGACTTTCGTTCTGCACAAAATGGAAGTGGGCGGTTTAATGTGAAACCATATGTCATCTTGACAGATAATGTTCTGTATGTCAAAAAACCCACGTCCCGGGACAAAATTCATACAATACACCAAAATATTTTTAGGCCAAAGTACGGAAAATTATTCAAGCCTAAAGAAATGCACGTTCAAACAAGGTGGAGATCCTGCTACTAAAAAAACCGGAGCGTGTCGAAGCGGATTAAAATTTGACAGTGAATATTATTACTGATAAGGTTAAGTATGTTCAGACTCGTAACTGGGTTACTAGAAATAAATATAATTTTTCAACAAACTAAAAAAGTTCAGTATTTCGCTGAACATCTAATACCACACTTTATATTCACGATACTCTAACATTTACTTTATTTCTGCTTGCAGAGAATGTGTAATTTCTCCCGACAGCTTCCATTATGTATGTAATAAATACAGCGTAAAAATCAATAAAGAAACATAAGTGAGTTTGTAAAGAAAGTTTGTTTTGCGTATTTCACATTGAAACTTGGAGATCAAGTCAAAACATGGGTTCCGCATAAAGTGTGCAGAAGATACGAGGAAGATCTTAACCATAAGGTTCAAGAGTAAAAAAACTCATTTCGTTGTTATATTCGTATGATATAGCGTGAACAGAAAAATGACACAACTGACTACTAGATATGAAAAGATTTAATTCAAGAAATATAATAAAAAATATTTTATCCTAACCTAGACTCAGCTATTCGTCCAATGTCCCATGGTTCTAAAATACCAGTTCCACAGCCACCTTCTAATTTAGATGACATCCTAAGTGAGTCAGAGAACTCAGATGCATCAGCTTTCCAAGACGAATCTAGTTCAGATTTTTCTGTTGACGAAGGACCTTAACTTTTTTGTCAAAGTGAGGTCAAAATTAAAAAACTGATCTCATTTTTGTGGTACAGGCAGCGAGAGAGAATTTCCTCAGTTTTTCTCCAAAGAGAGAAATCTAGTTTATTGTAGTAATGTTCAGAGACTCATAAAGTGTTTTGAAATAGAATATGATTTACAAGAATGACGCATATTCATTTAATTCGTCAAAAAAAACTCAAATTAGTTTTGCATAACGACAATGTATTTGCATCTCTTCATTTAGGACACTAGATTCATATAGAAGAAAACTATAATAACTTTGCAACGATTCTTAAAAAAAATTAATATCAAAAGCATCAATAGATAGTTATTAAAAATTAAAAAATGCAAATATCATTGCTTTCTTTGTTTATGAAGTAGTAGAGCCAGACAGCTGCACTGCACAAAAACTGTCTCATCGAGACAGTTTAACCCACGGTGAAAAAACGTTATCAATACGAGCTTGGTTGCAGCAGAAAAAATGTTATTACCACTTCTATAGCTTATAAAACAATTAGTAAAATGTGTAAAGCCAAGTTAAAATAAGTGTTATCTTAAAAGTGTTTTGGTATGAGGTTTGTCCCCTGTATAAGAATTGTTCTCGGAATCCCCACTTTCCGTCGCACTGGTAGGGATAAATGTCAAATCGTAAACGATTATTTTTCCAGTCATGTTGAAATAACGCGGACATCATTTAACGTTATGTGGATTGATAATTATTCACACGCATCCATGCGAGTATTGAACAAAATAGTGTTACGACTTGAATGAAAGTCTTTATTGGGGTAAGTATTTGTTCCCTATTTTCGCGGTTTAATTTAATTCTGCCGGAATTGTCATTTAGCAGGTTCCTGGACAGCCACACGTGTTTCATCGATGTGGAGATAGAAAAACTGGTTTAATGCAAAAATTTCCATGATGATGTCAAATCACTTGCGTTGAAGATATCGAGTATTGGAAAAATGCTAATCGTGTTGGAATACTCACTTAATGCAAAAATATTAACTAGACAATTGTTTTGCTGTGTGTCACATATTAATAGACTGTGCGCTTTGGTTCTCTGAATCATCGAGATTTGCATATTTGTGTAAAAATTTACGAATGTAAATTTATTTCTTTTCAGAATGTAAAACGTTAGCCCGACAAATTTAATTTATTGTACGACGTATTGCCCAACCGGGCTTAATGCAACCACTTTTGTCTGTGATATTGACCTACGTTCTAGTGTTTGATTGCAATTATGTACACCTATATATATTTTTTGCTCTCTATGAACTTCTGTCTGTGATAAAATAAATATACTCGTTGTTACAACTTCTGTCATGTCATTTGCTCTATTACAGCTTTGGGTAGATTCAAACGGTGCCTCCCATCCTAATCTTTCATCGTTTTGGCGCCTTTTTAACTTGTTTTATAATTTAGCACTACGAAGCTTATTACCTAATCTCCAAACCCAACTGAGTAAGTCGCTGCCTTTTTAAGTTACGAGATAAGTATCGTAACAGGAGTTTCCACTGGTCCCAACGTAAAATTCTAACTGATTATCTCTGTTTGGAAACAATGGAAGACAAAGAAAAAGAAACGTGAGGCTCTTTTAAGAATGCAGTGCACACGTTTTTAGAAAGTACTAGGAACCCTCAATTGTCATCAAAAATTGAACCGGAAACATTTATATATTTATTAAAGTACATATCTAATTTTATTTTCGATTTTACGCAATAAAATACAGTTTGGACTCAATAAATTTTAACACTTTGTGGAAATTGAAGTGCGTGAATTATTAAATCTTTTGTAGACGCATTGACTGTCATTGGTACTAATGACAGTTTTAGAAAGACAGTCAGCATCTCAGTTATTTCTCCAAAACAAATCTCTGCGATTCGAACACGTGTGAAATATACAAAACAGCCAGTGTAGCAGTTGCGTTAAAATCATATGAATAAACACGTGTATGTCAACAGATACTAAAGTAAAAATATACAAATCATGTGTAAGGCTGATAGTGACATATCCTGTAGAAACATGAGTTATTGGAACAAACACGTATCCAAGATAATAAAAATAAGCAGAAACGGAAAATTAACATCCTCCAGACCGCCAACACAGCCGTCCAAGAGATAGAAAGATAGTTGGCAGTCAACTTCACAAGATCTAATTGGATAAAAACAAGACTTTGGCTTTGGAAAAAAAGAAAGAATAAAAATATTTGTTATTTTTTACTTTTGGTTTCTACATTTGATTTGCTAACGCTTTAAATGAGTATTTTTGTAAACGTTTATAAAATCATTAAAGAACATTTGATGATTGATTTGTTATACAAAGAGCAGATACGTTGTAGAATGGATCTCTCATAATTTTATTAGAACTATCAAAACGACAGCAATATTTCATTTTACAAATTCCAATTTTAAACCTAAAAAAATTGTATCTGCTCAAACTAATAATCAATATCTGTCATTATTATCAATTTTAGACTTAAAAAAATTAATATTTTGATAGTACCTATAATCAATGGACGACAAATAGCACCCTTTAGCAAATTGAATCTTCTGTAATGGTACAATTTATGTCAATAAAAATATGGATGTCATTAAGATTGAAGAACAAATACTTTTTCATTGCCTCACTCGAATGCTGCCTGCAACTTAGAACAAATTCTAGGAAACGACTAACAACAAATACTATGATTTGCATATTATTAAACCAATAATGTTATCAACATAAAAACCGCTGTGTGAATTACAATATCACCAAAAAACACACTTCAGAACTTTACCAAAAACCACGTTGGCCCAACTGCATAATGCAAACAAATTCGTATTTTTTGTTCACAGACAAATTATCTAACGCTATATTTAGCTTAAAAACAAAAATAATTAATTGCAACTTTATTTCCTCCCTCTGACTCAAATAATTAACAATTCGCCAATGCTCCATTCCTTCCAATGTCATGTACGCAATTACATACAATATAAGTGATGGTGTTTTAATAACTTAACTTAAAAAAATACTACATAATACGTATTCGTATTATAGTCGACGAACTGAATTCTAAAACAATTTTAGTGTTGAAAACAGTTATAGGAAGCTTGATTCGAAAGCTCGTGTAACAAAACGATGAAACGCCCAGATGAAACAAATCTTAAACTTGCGGTGGTGCCCAATTTCACTTCATTTTTTGTATTTTTCGGATGCAGTGCTTATTATTATTAAACAAGATATTCCTTGATTCGTTTGATGTTTTAAAAATATAATAAGTCTTAATTTCACTCAGCAGTGATGAAAAATGATTATAGTAATTACAGAATTAGATCCGCGCGAGCTTCGGCCTTGTACGCTGCAAAAACGGTACAATATAGATGAAAATTGCACATAAAAAATTTATTGAGCACAAAATTTACTACAAAAAAGTCTGCGGGAGTGTATAATTATATCTAATAGTTTAAGAGTTACAGACTTTTAAAGTAACTTTCGTGCAACTTTGCACACTTGCATCTTCTAAACTATTGAACGTAATTGTACCCTTCCGCCGACTATTTTATGGTAAATTTTGTCCTCTATAAAAATGTTTATGTGCAACTTTCTTCTATCCTGCACCGTTTTAGGGTAATAGTTTAATGGTTATTTTAAATTATTAAGCAAATCATTTCAATACAAAAATTGTGGCGATTTCGATGTAATTTTACGACATCGACAAAGCTACCCTTAGCCGCAAAAAAGTACACATTTCCAAAGATAAAATCTCCACTTTGCAACTTTTACATCTGAAAGGACGTGGCAACGTACCTCGAATCGTGTCATAATCTTAGAAGCTGTAGAACTGTGAACCGCCATAAACTCGGGTAAAATTCAGTAATCACTTAGTTTTGTTGTTTTTTCTAAAAATGGGCATCAACTAGTTAGTGTGTTGAAGCAATTGTCAGAAATCACGCGATATAAATTGTTTATTTAATAATTGAATGATTTATTTAATCCAAGCGTATTCAAGCAAAGTCTGGCAAAATTTCTGAAAGTTCCACTTTGGCTCTAAAATTGATTGTGTCTAGAGAAAATTTTACATTTATCCGAATTCTTTCAAACGTATCTAAGTCAGCAGAAAATGAGTCAATGGACGTGAATCACAATTTTTCGACCTTTCCTCGAATAACATGCTTGTGAGCGTAATATTATTATTTGAGCTTTGCGAAGGTGACTTTTTCCTTTGAAAATATTTTGTGTCAAATAAAGTTTGATGTTTTGAGATTTTGTTGCTTGCTTTTTGTGTTGCTTACCGTACATCACTTGGAAAAGAAAAGCTAAGCGTTACCGACACAGCCCAAATACCCATTTTTGTGCTTCTCTAGAAAAATTTTCTATAAAAGATGTACCCTCCAGTTTGCAATCATTTCGTACTAAACTATAACATACTACTGAAGCTATAATTGGGAAACAACAGCCGGGACTGTTTGGATTTAAAGATTTTAATACTAATTCAATGCCGAGCACAATTTCCGTTACTCTTGGAGAGATAAAGGGCAAACAAATTGAACTACAAAAATAGAAAAAATTAGTGACGCCGGCCTATTTACATGCCATGATGTTTGTTCGAGTGCATGGATTTAAGATAATGCGATCGGATTTCTCTTTAGATACTGGAAGCTATGTTTTAACAGCGCGCAGCAATTCTTGATTATGAACGGTCTTGCTCATAATTTGTTAAGACAAAGAATTCTCTATAAGTCATTGGTGTTGCTGATTCATCATCTTCCAGCGATGAAGAGGTTATGGGAGACAATTCTCAGGCATTTCATGGACAAATGTTAAATACAAACAATTGGTGAATTATCATACGACCATATTCTCGTTTAATATGTACCTAAAATACTAGTTATTTGTGTTTTTTTTAATTTTTTTATTATTTATGTATGCATTCTTATTTTTTAAAATTGTAATAAACTTTGTTCATTATATTACGTAGGTAATATTGTGCTTGTTTTCAACACCTTCCGATAATTGCAAGATTTGCGATATTTGAGAATCTTTTATTTCTAAATGACATAATGCTAATTAGCTTTTATAAACTAGCACTTCACATTAACCTAATCAATTCACTGTTAACTTCTTAGTTCTTACACCACCTTCTTAAATAAAGAGTATCCATAACTAAAAGCGTAAATAGTTTTAATGTTTAACATAAATCTTCAACTCGATTTATTACGTTAAACTGTCTCAAAAAGAAGTTCGCCTCTACGGAAACTTAATTTGCGTTAAAATTTAAGTACTTAGTTGTTTAACTATTCAGTTCAGAATTTTACGTCTACGCACAAAAGCTGTATATTTTAAATGGTTAAAATAACCAAAAGAGTACCAAGAAAGAATAAAACTAAGTAATAAAATCCTGCCGTTACCAAACAAAATAAATCTACAAAAGCACCAAGTGTTATTTAAATTATGTCCGACCTTGTTACAACTCTCTCTCTCGCAATGATCAATTATTTTATTGAAATGAACCCATTAAGTTACGCAAAACAATATAATTTTTTTACCACAACGATTAATAAAGACAATAAAATTGTAGTATTCACAAGTACGTATTTATTATGTAAATAAGATGTTTGCATTATACACAAAGTGTAGAAATCTAATTCAAACAATAATATGTAAGCGAAACTTGGGAAAACTTACCTCAACAAACAGATTTAAGAAAACATTAATGTGTTATTGCAGTCTGCAAATGTAATTTCGTAATAACTAGAAGGTGCAGGGTCGCTTTTGTATGTACAACATTCAAATATTATGAATTAAAACAATTTCGTTTTCATATCAATTTCTATTGTTCCTCGGGCAGTAAAATTCCTCTCTTTTTACATCGCATTCCTAGTTTTAATTACTTCTTTATGTCTTAGCGCGGTTTTGTATTAATTCACGAATAATGTCATTATACGAAAAGCTTTACTTACTACCTATTTGCATACAATAATATTTTTACATCCGGATTTTTCAATGTTTATTTAATTGAGAGGATGAAAATTTTACGTTGCGCTACACGTTTTCCCAACAAATAAATTATGATTCCATTAAAACTGCAAACAAACAATTACGAATGTGTTAACAATAAACGAACTTTGTTGTTAATAAAAATTGAAGCAATTTTCAAATATTTTATTTAAAAGTAAATTCATATTTAATAACGACCAAATAATAGTAAATGCGAAAATAATTTTTAATACCATGAAATATATGAATTAATTTCGTGTTTTAATACTATTATAATAGCAGTTTAGAATTTGTTCAACTTTACGTCCGGAATGTGCTTTTTTTGTAGGTATAAATGCTTTTATATTTTTTTTGTGTTGTACTGTACAGAAGTGAAAAATTATTATTTGCTTACGCGTAGGACTTGCTACCGTTTCTTTCAGGATAAGCGTCTTCATTAATCTTTTACAAAAACGTTTGTATCTTTGCACATTTTATCGTTACAGTTACGCATAAATAGCAACGTATTTGTATATATTGATTTCTAGTTATCGTTCTAGCAATTTTAGGTGCGGGTTTGATAAAAATACAACTAAAAACTATTATATGAATATAATCAGCATTCATACTACCTGTAATCATCTAAATATCAATTCAATTAAGGCAATAATCAAGTTTATCGACACATTGATTAATTGATTGATTAATTTTTTTTTGCAAAACGATTGTTAAAACTCCCACAAAATCGAATAATACAAAACTAAATAAAAAACTTTTTAAAACAATTCTCATATTAAATTATATTAAATGTCATAGTACAGCAAAACGAAATCCAGGCGTAAGAAAGCGTTTATCAGCAGATACAGAAAAGCGTCAAGAGTAATAAAATGAATGGCATCGCATTTGTGAACCTTAACAGAAATATTTCCTATGTATGAATACAAACAAAAGTGTTTGATAAAATGGTGTTACAGATTTTATTATCGCATTAAAAATACAAACATATATACATGCACAAAGATTCAAAATTAGGAATTATTTGACTAAACATCAAAGATTAATAGTGTAATTTTTTATTTGTTTTTAATTTCAATGATTGATTTGACGGTAGGTATCATTTCCCACTAGGTATTATTAAAAAACTTTAAAGCAAACGCCCATAATTTAGTTGTGATTAATTTTTATTCATAGTTTTCTCATAATCGATTTTTTTACTCATAAATAAATTAATCATAATAGCAGAAATAAGCATTATACAAATAAAATCAACAATTTTAACTTTAATATAATGAATCAAACAGTAATCGTTATTCGAATTCTGAGTATACGACGAATATAATTTCAATCGTTAATTAATATTTTTAATTTATAAGTGTTTTCTTTATTTGAATATTATTAAGTGACGGATAAAAATATTTATCCTCGCTACAAAGCTAAAACAACTACGCCAGCAGTTATGCAATAAATATAAAAAAATAATTGTTACTATCATATATTAACGTTTTTAAAAAAATGGATAATAGCAAATGACAATTAAAACCCAATACATTTAATTTAAGAAATTATAATAAATAATAATATTAGGTATTATAAAACATAATTTAATAGAATGCCGCGCAAGCGAGCCAAAAATGTTCTGAGTTTAAAAAATTACGTTTTATTCATCCAATATTGCTTAAAAACATTAAAAAATGATAAATTTAATTTAAAACACGCTCTGGTCTACGAAAAAGATTTTTTCAATTCCCGGAAATAAATAACCGTAACCAAAAATTCTAAAAAAATATATTTAATATTGCTCACTCAAAATAAGTAAAATAACGTATAAATGTTGATTGATATATACATTATTTGTCATTCAAAATAATATAAACTGGCGATTCAATTTCCAATCGCCACCTAACATTATTCGAATGTTAAACAAGTTTTTATTGGTCACTGTTATTTGGATTTATATGTTGCTTTGCAAATAGGAAATAATAGCCACAGCTCTCGAATTTTAAATCGAAGGATAGAAGTTATTGTGCATATAATTTGAAACAAATGAATGTTTGGGTGTTTGTTTTGGAATCTCTCAAGCCTATAGTGTACAGTACAGTACTAACTTATTTTTCAGAATGATAAACAAATTTTTAAAAACATAAACCAATATAAAAGTTCGTGGCCTAAAAAAAATTGTTTACTGAAACAATTTATTTAAATGTCGGAATGAGGAATGTAGTGTAACAACGGAGGTTTCTATAACCAAAGTCTATATTAAGATAAGAACATCTACCAAAATCTAACTAAAGTTAAGCAATCAACAACAATAGAAGCGTAGATAGGGTGTCACGGTACGCAGCTTTACTAGCTGAGCTGGGACAACCCTGTTTACTTTGGCAGGTGTTGACGTAAAACCAGTATGTATTCCAACAGTACTGTCACGCGAACCAGCTCTTCCAGCTCAAGTTAGTGTCCTAGCAAGAACCAACACTAGGATAATTATGTCTGTCGCTGCTCTACTGACTTTGGTCAGCAGATACGGCAGCCAAACCTAAACCGCTTTGCTGAAAACACGGGCAAGCAGTGCTGGAAGTCTTGACTTAATTGTCTAAAAAAAAAACAACCTCATTAAAAACCTAAAACTAAGATGGGGTGGACCAAGCCGATAGATACGTGATTGGACAGAAGACCAGTCGTTACTAGTTCCAATATCGGGGCACCAGGCGAACCCCGTTGCATATAGCCTTCCGTGTGATCGGGGCACTGCGCACAGCGACCTTCATTTCCTCCGTACTCGTACGGAACCAATTATAGAACATTTAAAACAAAGACGAGGACTATGAACAGAACCCAAAAATATCGAATGATGCTAAGCGCAAACTCAAACAGCTTCCGAGGGTGGCAAGGCTAAAGCTAAAAAAAACAAAAAGAATCCAAGGCTCAGACAACTGGTTCCGTTCCAACGGCAGGAACGTGTGAGCAAAACCCACCTATACAAAAAGAAAAAAACGGGGACGCCAGGAACGCAACAGCAAGACCAGACGACACGCAAGTGTACCAACTGCCGGAACAACAGAGACGCAATCTCACTTGGGTCCCGGGAACAGTACTAGAACCAGACACCCTACGGAAAAGAATATCTGTACAGAATAACATCAGAACAGAGACGTTGCTGGTGGTTAACAAAAGGAATCCAATACATCCTGTTTATGCGCAAGGGTCTTGGGAAAAGGGAAAGCATTAACCAACCAACTGCACCTCGGATTCTCGAGGATCACTCTCAGGGCGCTAGCCGATTCCAAAAAAGACAGCAAAACCTGTTGCTATAAACTTTGTCTACGAGGCAATTAATGTAAATCTAGAGCAAAAAAAACGCACTGAAGGTAAATCTAATGCACAAGGTCGTTCAGATAAATATACATCACTGCAGGGCAGCCTCAGTGGCTCTTAATACTTATATCGTGACACGGGATATTGATATTCCCCTTGTTCAAGAGCCATGAATCCACAAAGGGTTGAACTGTCTAAGTATATGACTGCTTGCAACCCAACTTATGCACAACCCTCGCACATGCATCATTGTAAGCAATGCATTAAACTTAATGCCATTCTGCGATTTATGTTCTAGAGAGCTAATTGTTATATTAAAAGTGTCTTAGTGTGATTTCCGTCCCGTATAAGTTTCACTCACTTTTCGCTACATAAACAGGCATGTGCCGTGGAGTGGTTGTTTTTGACAGCTAGAATTTTTCTAAAGGAGAAGAATTATTTTTTCGCTGACTGTGGTCCGCTTCATTTATATGGTCTAACGTAAGCACCCAGCAAAGTTCCCACTTCTAAATTTTCACAATCATCTGTATTTTAAATGGTTGTATTATTTTCGCTACTTTTGTGAAAGCCTTCCCGTAGTTGTCATAGCGATTTACGATACCGCCACGTGTTGGGCCAATTTGAGTGATTCATGCTAATCCATTACCTTCTGCTAGAGACTATAATTAGAAACACGTACTAAAAGAGGCTCTTCGTTAATTAAGCCACTTCTGAAACAATCTGGGGAATAAGTCGTAGTTGTACTTCATCTACTGTTCTAATATTCTTGAAGGCACACCTACCTTAAGAATAGTGAAAACCACTCGGATGCTTGACGCATTTGATTACAATTCATTGTTTGTCGATAAGCAATTTACTTGTGATACGATCCTATTTCTGATTTTACTTCATTTTTTTAGCGTTTTTAGGGGAGGATTGAAGCATGCAGATAGCTATTCGCATGTCTTGTACTCGTAATGACCTTTTTTTTACTTGTCATTAATTTGATGTTTTGGTTAAACGTAAAATATGTGCGGCTTAGATATAAATATTATCACAATTAACGAATGCAGATTTTTGTTTCTATCGACGTTTAACTCCGAAATTACGTATTACTTGATTTTGTTGTATTGTACTACAATAACTTTATGTGTTGAGTGTTGCCTACCCTCCAGGACTTGTATCAACGTTATAACTGTAATATTTACAGAATTATTCTTTGCTTTTATATATGTACCTAATTCTGCCTTGTTTGCGTAATTTTTTTAACCTCTTTTTCTTCATTATTAAAAATAAATATATTTGTCGTTATAACCAGTGTTTTGTCATTTATTCTATTTCAGTGTTAAATAGATTTAAATGGTGTCGATCATTCTAATTTCTAACCGTTTTGGCGCCTTTTTGATTTGTTTTATAATTTAGCACTACAATGCTTACGACCCAAATCTCTGAACCCAACTGAGTCAGTCGCTAGCAATTAAGTTCCGAGAAAATCCTCGTAACACAGTGGCAGCTAAAATATCTTTAGTAGAGGAAGGCATCAGATGGGAGTTCATTATCGGATCCGGTTCCCTACGACCAGACAGAACCACCGCCGCTGATTCTTGGATGCAACATCAATTCATACCACACCTTGTAAGGAAGCACAAACAAATCCAAAAAGTGCAAAACTTTTTTTAAATGTTATTCAGAAATCCAATTAAGAATTAATAAATAACGGATAGTGACCTTATGCTTGCTATTATAGGTTCTATGCTGACCGAAAGCGGAAAGACTCAGGTGAAGGTAGTCTACAAGAACTATTGCAAAAACATTTCTCGGATTCGTAGTTAACTGAAATTCCTAAGAACCAGTACTTGGAGATACGGGCATCCAAAAGGAAAATAAAGAAAATTTAAAAAAATAGAGATTAGTTACTTATCAATTAAATATTAACAACGTTTGTTTCCTACATAGACCAGTTCATGAATCTTGTGACAGTCCATGCATCACTATCATACTTCAAAAAATTCAACGTGCTTCAGAAAAACAGTAACGCAACATTGAAGGACTATCAGTCACAGAAGCGACCGATTATTTTCTGTGGAAGACCACCAAAAGACTTAAGCAACCACAAACCTGTACTACCAAATTCAAAAGGAAAACGGGATATAGGCAAAAAACGACGTCGAAAAACCCGAGATAGTTGCCAATCACACCAGCAAAATCTTCTAACCACTATCTAGTAGTATTACCTAGTATTAATAAAGAAGGTAAGTTCTTAGATGCCCCGCTACAATTCTCACTGCCAACCCAGGCCATCAAAGTAAAAGAAAAAAAACCTGCCCTCAAAAAAATCCCCATAGTATGATTTAATAAGGGAAAGAATCTTGAAAGAACTCCCACCAAAGAGTTTTACAATACTGACAACGATATTTAATGCGATCCTTAGAACTAGACCTTTCCCAGCACAATAGAAAATCGCCCAAATTATCCTAATCCATAAACCTAACAAACCTCCTAACCTACAGACCCATAAGCTTACTTCCCATAATCTTTGAAAAACTATTGCTCAACAAAATAACTTGTTGAAGAACAGCACCATATACCAGATCATTAATTCAGTTCCCGTAGGCAACACTCGACAACTGAACAAGTTCAGAATGGTAGATATCATTAACGACATATTTGAAACTGCAGTGCGATATTCCTGGACGTCAGCCAGGCATTCGAAAAAGTTTGTCACAAAGGTTCAATGCACAAGCTAAAAAAGTGTCTGTCTAACAACATATATCTAATACTTATATGACATCATGTTTTGCCAACTTGTTTTCTGTAGCCTGTGGTGTGCCCCAAGAGAGTGTACTGGGACCATGATTATACTTATTGCACAGAGCAGACCTACCAACCAGCGAGAAAGCTTCAATCGCAACCTTTGCAGATGACCCTGCACTAACAGCTACAGATGTAGATCCAGGAAAAGCCTCAACAAAACTACAAACCCATCTTAACGTCATTAATGACTGGCTCAAGAAATAGCGAATTAAAACTAATAAATCTAAAACCGCGCACGTCACCTTTACCAAACAAAGCGCCCATCACCATCAACGGAAGACTGGTCCCTCAATCTGACAGCGCAAGCTACTTAGGTAATCACTTGGATGGAAGCCTAACGTGGATCAAACAAAAACAACTTAACCTGAAGTTTAGTAAGAACTACTGGCTGCTTGGCAGACATTCACAACGCTCTATAATAAACTCTTAATTTATAAATATGGATATGCCGGATAAAACTCTGGGGGACAGCATCTTATACTCACCTAACAATAATAGAAAGATTCGAGTCGAAAACGCTTCGAACCATCCTCAATGTACCGTACTATATGAGTAATGCAAACATCTACAAAGACTTTGGAGACTAGCTGTCAAAGAAGAAATTAGAGCTTCATCCAAATACACTGTCGTTAAACCTATTGGACAACAACTTACATAACCCTAGGTTTAAGAAGCAGAGGTGCTTTACAAACTAGATTTCAAAACTAAAATTGCCTAAACTAAATATTATTAAGTATCTATCGTCCAGCATTGTTATGTGCTGTAGTTGTAACTGAAGTGGCGTTAAAGAACGTCCATTTCTATTGTCACACCACCATTTAAACCACGAAATTTACTTATTGCTCCATGAGCATTGTAAATATTACTGTTATGACAGTAAAGCAAAAATGGAAAGGTTCACTAATTCAGAAACATATAGAAAAATGTTCAGTGTTTCGGCTAAGCCTAGACAAAAAAAATCCAAAATGCCTTCACTCTCATTCGTGTTTTAAAAGATTTCTGATTAATTTGAAAATTAGTTTCTTGAGCAAGAATCTTAAAAAAACATAATATAACAAATATGTTTAAAACAATGAGTTTGTTAAAGAATGAACCAACAAAAACATTGGACTGAAACCATACTAATAAGATGCAAAAAATACATCAAAAATAATGTAAAATAATTTTTTTGTAATGGACGTAATAAAGAATTAAAGAAATATCTGAACTCAGCCACAGTTCTTCTTTTCTAAATTGTAGAATTAAGAAACATAAATAATAAAGAATTAAAAACTTGGGCTACAAGCTTAGCTGGAAGGTATTTCATAAATCTGACAAGGAAAATTGTTGCTAGAGTCGCAGTTCCTTGTGACCAATTCCATAATACAAGTACTTTTAAGCACAACTAAACAAAAAAAATTGGCTCACGCTTTCCCAACGATACATCGCTTTGATAATTTACATAAATCGCAGTTTTATAAGTTAATAAAAAAATTATTGTCTCTAATAAACTTGATAAAATTGGCTATAATTTGTTTAATGTGCCAATTTTTAATTACTGGCCTAAAAAAATAATAATTGTCGATGTTTGGAAGACATTATGGAATTTCCAGGATTCCTTGCTTATGTTAGCTTTTTATCTTACTCTTTATAATTAATTTAATCCTGTGACAAAGCACAATAGTGCATCAACACCTAAGTAAACAGTTGTTAGAAACTCATCTACTTTATTCAGGAATCGATCCAAAATATTGTATTCGCATTTTTTGCATTAATAAGTTAATTTACCAACACGATTTCCTTGCCTTGACAACACGATAAAACCTCACAATAAGACCAATTAAAGTTGAATTAGACGTTCATTCACCAATGCGGATGAACACCCTCAGGGTTACAGATATTTCTTTTCCAAAAATAACTAACATTACCCGGATAAAAAGCACCTTATTTAAGTTAATTTAATAAGACACTAATTATTTGTTGTACCAAAAATAAACATTTCCCTTTTATGTAATTAATAATAACATGCTTACACCAAAAATACGAGTGTTACAACAAAATACACTCAAGTAAGATAAAAGTCTTATTACTCAAATTTATTCTGTTTTACATCAACTCGATGTCAAAGAAGCTTCATCAAGCATCGAATAAACATACGGCTACATATTTTAAAACACGATACATGGACGATCAATCATTGAAATACATTTTTGGCATTTGAAACTAAAAGCGTTTTCATTTTTACACCCAGACGAGGTTATAAAAATTTAAAACTATTAAAAAAAGACACATCAATAAGAATACAAAACAACAATTTTGTTTTCGCATTTTTTTAATTTTAATTTTAGAACTTGCGTCTTTGATCAAAATAGTTGAACGTCTTAATATCATACGAATCATTTATTTAGAAAAAGTAAAAACACAAAACTTGCCATATAATTAGTCTGCGGCGTTTTACGAAAGCTTGCACTTAGAAAAAAAATAGAATCTCGTTTATCGTGCGTTAACGAAATGCGTACCACGCATTAATTGAATACAATAAAGACAATTTCGAAAATGAAGTAGAAAGTGATTCAAAAGCGTCTTTAGAAAGTATTTTCCCGTTGGCAGTGCATTAAGAGTGCAAACGAGAACTTCCGTTTTACATTATTAAGAGTTTTATGTTCTACACCTTCCGTTTTGTGGACAAAAACGAAAAAATTGCAAAAAATATGAGTAAAACGCGAGCGAATGTAAATACACCATCATTAAATCCTATTAATGACAGACGTTGACTTGTCTGGACATCAATCAATCAAGGCCCAGTGGTAGTAAATTTTCTACTATCAATTTACATGAAGGCGAACGTACTTTATGTCAGTTGCATTTAAAATGTATATATATACAGTGTCATTTTGTATTGACGTTGACACTTCGATCTTAGATATATTTCCAATCAAAAATGTAATCAAACATTTTAATAAAATAAAATTCAATTTACTGCGTACTTTTATCTCTTTTAAAATGTAGCTTGTAATTTATTCATTTCGTTTGCGAAATAAAAATACGCAAATACTTCTTATAAATACACAATTTTTAGAAGGCGCAAAAACGTTTAATTCTGTTACACCTTAAACCAAAACGCTTCATTATTTTATTATGAAACAGGTAATTAATTTAGAGCGTTAATACTCATAAAATATCAAGTATTCTGGATAAATCGTATATATAAAGAAAAGGCATAGTCTAATTTTTGACTAAAACTAAAGATCAATTTATACAAGATGAAGAGGAGTATTTTCACTGCAGTGGCCACGTTAGGAAAAATTTCTACTTAGAAATTTTTACCTAGTATTCTTTAAAATGTACAACTTCATTGACAAAACTTGTAGTGGCAGACGTCTACTATTTTCGCACTTAAAAATCCAAATAAGTCGAACACATGGCTGTAGCTTTTTAGTCCATTTAACAACTCTGTTAACATCCTGTCCAGAATATTAGTAAAAGTTTCAACACAAAACCTAGAGCGTCCGTCCAGTAGCTCTTCTGTTTTTCTCCTTCTTCGTACATAAGTCTATATAGTATTCTTTTCTTACTTTTTCACTCATATTTTTTGCTTTTACTTCGTAAACACCGAACTTGTTTCTTACTATTTTTATAAAATGTATCAACGATTTCAATATATTGCCACTCATAATGTCTAAGCCAAGTTTCTGCCAAAATTTGCTCGTCTTAGTCAGCCTTGTGAGAACATCATCATAATGCAAGTCTCATTTATTTCTTGTTCAGTACTGCAGCTTCTCTCCTGTCAACAGATTCTCGTCGGTGTTGTCTGCAATTTTCTAAAGAGCATCAACAAATTCAAATTTTTTTTCAAATAGTAGATAGGGGAGAGAGAAGCACATCTGGACAAAAACACAAGTGGACAGTTGTTTTTTTCCGTCCAGTTTTTTTTCCGAACGTTATGAATCCCACTCACAGATGACACTATTGGTATAGATTTATGATAATAAGTTAGTTGAATGCTAGGGTTGAATGTCAGTTCCAATTTGTTTGTGTCACTACGTTATGTTATTTTTGTGGCGTAAAAGTAAATATTCAGTTTCTTAAAGATTTTGTTATTATTCAGTCACATTTTGTGTTTCCTTGTGAAATGCATCTTTTTTTGATGCTGTCATACTCGATATTGGGTAAGTTTCTACAGTTTTGTTCTAATCATGGCCCAAAAATCAGTCTTGAAAATCTATGCACATGAGGCAGATGTGGACATCAAGATTGTGGTGCTAGTAGACATTATCTACTTCTGCTCCATATGCTTTTCCATAATAAAACAAAATAAACAGCGTTTTTTCAAATTATCTTACAGTTTACAACATGGTGAGTACGTACATCAGAAAAACTGATAGAACTGATATTTCTGAAAACGTGGTAGTCCAAGCACATTGCGATATAAAAAATGGTAACGGGTCAATAAGAAACGTAGCACAATGATATGGATTGAAGAAGTCCATGTTACATAAACGATTAAAAAAACCTTAATCAACAAAATATAATTGATATAGAAATAACATAAAATTGACTTCAAAGTATACAACTCAGCAGATTTGTTTAAACAAAGAAGAGGATAGTTTAATAAATTATATTCTTCAATCCTTGAAATTGCAACATAGATTAACATACTTTCAAATTCGGACATTTGATTATGAGTATGCTTTAAAGCTTGAAAAAGATGCAGCTGGAGTTGATTGGATAAAACGTTTCATAACGCGTCACATCAATTTAGCTTTGCAAAAACCGGAGTCAACAAGTCTAACTACAAACATGAGCTTTAATAAAGTCAATGTAGACTTGTTTTTTTATAATCTAGAGATAGAAATACAACTTTACTACTGATAGAATCGTAAACGTAGATGAAAACGGAGTGAACACTGTTCTACAAATACAAAATGGCAAATAAAGGTTGTAAGCAGGTGGACCAAGCAGTTGGGGCAGAAAGAGGCGAGCAAGTGACGTTCGTTGGAATAATCATACTAGTGAAAATGCTATTCCACCTGTTTATATCTTTCCGAGAGTGGGATTTAAATAAACATTCTTCAACTACCTAGGCACAGAAATATCTAGCGGAGATATCCATAGAGAAGTGTTTCGACAGACCAGTAAAGCAACAGCTATCTCGAGTTGTCTCAGGGATAACGTATGGAAAAACAAATACATGAACTAGAGAGTCCGCATATATAAGACCTGCGTGAGACCTATCCGATATATGCTGTAGAGACACGCGCAGACAACTCGAAAACCAAACAAATACTTAGGGCGGCAGAGATGAAAACGCTAAGGAGCATGACAGGCGTGACGATAAGAAACCGAATTAGGAATTCTGCGATTCGCAAAAAAATGTAAGGTCCCAGATATTGTCAGATGGTCACTTCAACGATGAAGGACGTGGAACGACAATATCAATAGAATGGAGGAGTAAAAATTTCCAGGGATGGTAAAGTGGATAGCAGGCGTCCTCCAGGAAGAAAAGGTGGAGAGAGGCATGGTAGTCAAAAATCCAGGACTAGCAGGATAAGCCGGAGAACACAAGCCAGTAGGCTTAACGTAAGAGGAAGAAGAAGACCGGAGCCCCAGAAGACAGTATTAGTATTCTCCAAGTGATTGAAGTTGTAAAACACATTAAAACACATGCGTGCTTCTAAGGAAAACCCTACCTTACTCTTAAATAACCATAATATACAGACAACGTTAGATGTAATATTGTACTGCAGAGAAAATAGTTTAATACGCTTAATGTTTCCCCTCACAACACATCGTTTACAGCCCCTAGAAGTGTGTGTATTTAGCTCGTTGTCGTGCAGCATTCAACTTATGGATGTCTAAACATCCGGGAAAAGTTATTACAATTTAATTGGCCATATAACAGCTTCAGCTTTTGATGAAGCTTTTAATAGAAAAAAACATTTCAGGATTGTTAAAAACTGGTTTGCTAAAAATATATTTTCCTCTGAAGATTGCGTTGGAGCTGAAGTTACGGAAGTCAGCAATATATCGCAGCAAGGTAATACAAATGATGTTTGTCCAAATAATTTTACCTTGTCTAACTACGAAATGTCTTACTTCATCGAAAAATTTTCAATCACGAGTCAACAGTCCACTTCCGAAATACAAAGTTCCAAAATTGTAATTATGTCCATACCCAAAAGCTGTAAGAGTAAGTTCTCAGAAAGGAAGAAAAAAAAAATCTCCACCATCCTAACCGCTACACCAAAAAAAATAGATAGAGAGTGAAATAAGAGAAAGAGGAAAAACAAATACTAACTAAAGAAAGAAAGGCAAGAAATACAAAAAAAAACCAAATCCCATATTCGAAAAGTTTTTGATGAGGAAACCTCAGAAAGCGAAAATGAGAATTATTGCAAAGAATCAGATGACAGTCTAATGGAAGTCGAGACGAAGATTTTAGTTGGGATCTAACAAACATCCAAAAAGAAGATATTGTTCTCGTTAAATTTGCTACAAAGAAAACACTTAAATTCTTTGTTGGTCACATTAAAGATGAACTAGCAGGGTCAGAATTTTTAGTATTTTTTTTTAAAATGACACCACAAGAGTTGTCATTTCCAGATCAGAAGAACAATAGTCATATTTCCGCAGACAATATTGTGCGAAAATTGCCACCGCTGAAACGAAAATCGAAACAGCAAGATCTAGCTCTTTTTTTAAATTTTCAGTTATTTCTCATGGTTATAATATGGGTTAATACAATGTATTATCTAACATAATAATTAAAAATTGCAGTTCTGACGAAATGTTATTAATTATTAATTACATTCATCAATACCTGTGTCCATATGTACCCCGCAAAAAATATTGTCTAGTCCAAATTTGCCCCCCTTAGAGGCACATGTGGATAAATCGCATCCGCTTGGAAGATAATGCATGTGCCTTAAATAATTTCATAATTGGAAAATTTAAGTGCGCATAGAGACTGACAAATATACGAGTCTTACATTTGATGAACTCAACACTTTCCAAGGAATCCTATTTTGTGACAGAAAACAAAATTATTGAAATGTGCCCACATGTACCATTCTTTAAGAGACTGAGTTTTTGAAGATGATTTAAAAAATGACACACTTATCACAACTGTTTTTGCACAAGTAAGTTTAGTGAATGTACTTTCGTACTTACTCCCGAATCCGGTCACTCATGTTGGAAACATTGTCATAAGTTTGCGAACAGCAGTCTTTACTAGTGTGACTGGAAAATACTAACAAATATTTCACACGCGTTCTCATTCAGATAACAGCAGAGAGCTACTGCTAATTGGTTCACATAAGTTGAGTCAGCAATAATTGCGAAGTAATTTGCTTTCCGCACGTCTTCAGTACATTCTTACTCATGAAGACGATAAATTATTCGCATAGGGTCTACGATAAGTACGATTAAATCCCTCGACCTTTTCTACCACGTGCTTGAATGTGTGTTTTTAGAAAAAAACCAAGCTTTGATATAGATCAAAAATACCAAAGCAGTTTACGTTATTCATAGTACTGAAAGTTACAATAATTCCTTATTGGTAAAAACTTGACTAGATCAACAACTCTTCTTAGTACCGTTCACCAGTTTTCTTCTTCTGTCTTTATCATGAATTGAAGCTCAGAATATATTTCGTCAGTTATTTTAGTTCGTTGAAACAATGTGATGGAATTTTTCTTGTGAACTGAAATGTTTTAATGAGAGCTTGCACGGTCTTCTCCTTTCTTCCAGTTTAAAACATCTCTGTTCAAAACTGATTCCATTCTGTACATTTGGAAAACAGTTTGCAAATCAAACATATTACTCGCTCCGTCGACGGTGAATAATACAGCCAATCAATCACTTTGAAAGAATTCTAAGAGATCTTCTTTAACCTCGTCACTCCTAACAGACACTTACACTACTCGAACTTTTGAGCACTTACAGCAGAATGCAGAGACCTTTTTAGTAATAGTATCTGAAACACTACTCACACAACTACTATTTATTGAGAAAACCTTAGTGAATTAAGATAGCTTCCGCACAGATTCCTCTGCATCTTTTCTTGCCTCTCTCTTACTCACACTACTCGCAAAGTTTTGTCCTTATAACATCGATTTATTGAGGAATAGGTCCTTACTTTAACTGAAAACGTAAATAAACATCTTGCCTGATAAAATTGTTTTAAGCGAAATTCAATCTATCTTAAATTCTTCGTATTATGTATCTTCACAATTCGAGTATTCCGAAATGCTTAAACGGCGCAATTTGTTATTTTTTGATACAGAATTGTCAAGTTTCAATTTTATAGCTTGTTCCTTTATAGATTTTACTGTTGTTAAAAAACACGAATCTTTGCGGTTTTATAAAGACTCATCAGAATGTGGAGGGCCCCTTTGAGATGGAGGCCCCGGGCTACAGCCCCTGTAGCCTCTACCTAATCTGAGCCTGTAGAAACGCCTTGCTGTTTTAGATCTCCAACGGTAATAATTGCTGATTACAGTCAGTATAAATGCAAAACATTATGGACAGTTGTTTCGTTCTTTTGGAACTCTTCAGCACTGGAAATATTACCTTTCAAAACATCAAAATTTATCTAAAAAAGCTGGATTGCGATAAAATTTTGTGCTAAAAAGCAATTGGTTATTCAATTTTTGCAATAGTTATTGAAAATAAAATCAACTGTTGCGTGTCAAAAGCGCTTCAACTTCATGGTAAATAGCAAAATCTTAATGCGGTACATTTTCCACTTTTTACAAAACTATACAATTTATATCCTATAATAACAAAAATTATGCAACTTTCTTGTAGAAATTATGAAAAATAAGACAGAAAATATACATAGAAGAAGTTTAAATAAAATAACTAAAGTATTTATGAAAGCAAAACAAAATTTGCATGAATATAAAAGGTTTTACTGAAAATAGAAAAAGAGCTCGAAACACGTCCATTTAGAATCACCCATAAAGTTCTTATTGCCTAAACAAAGTATACCTTTAATCGATTTTGCAAAACCATCCCTAAAAAAAACCTTCAAAAAAATTGTTGAAAATGTATTTGCTCCTTCAAAGCCAATCTTAAAAAGGAACACTCTTTGGTTATGCCAAGATTTTGGATTGTGCTACGTAAATGATCAAACAAATCAAATGCAGAATATAAAGACTGTTTATATATTGTTTGTTTACCTTTATTTTTGCGATCCAATCTAGGAGAAGAATTTACACTTGATCTTCACGAGTAGCCATAATACTGATTATACTTTCAATAAATTTTCCCACTTCAACTAATAAAACATAAACAAAGTTCAATTTAGGACTCCTGGTGGTCCAAATTAGAAAACCAAGACCTTAAATTACACCAATGACGCAATTTTTTTACAAACTCAATAGTGTGTATATGTTGAGGTACAGTGTAGTACCAAATGTATGGAACCGGCCTTGTTATTTCAAAACTGTTCAAGATAAACCGAAAAAAATTAATATACATGTTGTTTACACAGCCTTCTATTATTTCCACGGTTTTGTTATTTTTTGAATTGACAAGTGCGGGAACTTACACAGCCAACTTTTTTTAATAGGAAAGCAGTCAAATCGCATACGGTTTGAGAGGTATTTTCAAGTAGAATTCAGCGACATGCCGCTTGGGGAACAGTTTAAGCATAGCTTATAAATGATTCTTGTACTAAATGAACATAAACTTAAAACACGTTTTCAACAATCTGATGTTACATTAGACACCATAAAAAATTAATTATTCTTCATGCTAACTGAATCTTCAGTTATCCAGTTAATACCCACTCCCAACATTTAATTTACAATAGCGAAGTTATCTATGGTCAGCGGCATGTCGCTAAATTCTATTTGAAAATACTTTTCAAACGGTAAGTTGCCTGTGCAGTTATCGCCCTTGTCAGTTAAAAAATAGTAAAACTGTGGAAATAACAGAAGGCTTTGTAAACAGCATGTTAAATGCTATCAAGTTATAGCTTAGATAGTTTTGAAATATCAAGACCGGTCCCATACATTTTGTACACACTGTATATTGAAATCTCTTTTTGGCTGAACAAAAGTTTTTATAACTACATCTAAAGTAGGAAAAATGCAATGTTCATCTACAGGAAAAATAGAATCAGACTTGTTCAAACTACAATTTCGTGTAAAATGTCCTGTTATGCCACTTAAAGTCACAACCGCCCATATCTATATCAGGCCTATACAAAAGTTTCTTCCACATCTGTTTTTTATATTTACTAAACGTACTGCGTGCATAAATTCTTTTCTTTAATTTAATTTATACATAATTACTATTAATGCTACCAGTTAGGTTTTTGTTTGACAATTATCTCGCTTCTTACTTTGCTCTACAATTGTCAATAATTTTTTCTTACTGTTTTTCTACATTTTTTCTTCTCTTTTATGACTGTGTTTGGATTGCTATAACAAAAAACTATCCTTATCCTAGATTTAACGTAAGTAATTTTCTGTTTTCTCCATACTTGCACGTTTGATTGTTTCTGTCTGTAATACTTTAAAAATTTCTCGTTGCTGATTTTCACTTTGTTCATTATCAGAATTTTCAAATTTTTCATCAATCTTTATTTTCTAAATACGTTATTTTGACACTTTTCGTTTTATTTTGCAAACATTTTTTTTTCATTCATTAGGCTCATCAGTTGTTTTTGTAAATTCATCTTTTTGTTTATCATTGGTTTTACAATTTGAAAAGTCTACCTGACATGATCTTTGCTGAACTGGCACTCTATAAGATTTTGTAAATAAATTTGACAAATCAAGTCTTTTTGGCGTCGTATATTTTGCAACACTGTATGGGCGTTTTCATGATGCAACAAAGTGCGTATTAAAGTATTTCTTTTGGAGCAGACTTTAGTGCTAAGTATTTCTAATCGGAATCTGGACTGACAAACACTAACAATGAAGGTCGTTCACAAATAACTAAAAAATTAGAGTGCCAGTTAGTGACATGCAAGCAAAGCTTTAAACTTGACATCAATTAGATAAAGAAATCGTTACCCGTCTGATGTTAGCCACAAATCCAGCCACAAAAATATATCGCGTATGTATGCAGTGAAACAAAACGATAAACTATCGGAATTATAAAAAACTGTTAATACAAGTACTAAATAAATTAAAATATTTACTAATTGTTTATATTTTAAAAAATTAAAAATTATTTAAACAAATTCACAGAAAATGCAATATTTTTACTGCGATATTTTAAAAAAAATAATTATTTTGTTTTAAAGTTGTTTGTATCCGCCGAGATACCTCGCACGCAAGAGTTACGTTCAGTCATTTTTTACAATGTTGGCGTGCATTAATATTTTGTGCAAATTTAGCAACAAATAGGGTACACAATAATAAACATATTGCAAAATAAAAATTACGATATTTTTAAAAAAATAATTATTTTCCAGGCAAGGCTTACGCTTAAAGTCATTTTTATAATGTTTGCGTGAATTATTTTTTGTGCAAATTTAGCAACGAATAGGGTACACAATAATAAATAATATCATTTTTATTTTGCAATATGTTGTTTATTATTGTGCACCTTATTTGTTGCTAAAATTGCACAAAAATTAATTCACGCCAACATTGTAAAAAATGACTTTGAACTTAAGACTTGCTATCACGGCGGATAGAAGAGACTTTAAAACAAAATAATAATTTTGTTAGAAACATCGTCATTTTTATTTTGCAATATGTTGTTTATTATTGTCGCTATTTGTTGCTAAATTTACAGAAAATTCAATCCACGCCAACAATGTCATTATGGTGTATATTAATGAATAAATTTACAGTTTAAATAATTTTTAATTTACTGAAATATAAACAATTAGTAAATATTTAAATTATTTAGTACTTGTATTAACTGTGTTTTTTATAGTTTCGATAGTTTATCGCTTTGTTTCACTCCATATACATTCGACATATTTTTGTGGCTGGATTTGTGGCTAACTTCACACGGGTGAAATCGTTACATTTATGAACCATATATGTACACCAACTTGATTAAAATAATATTCCCATTATGGACCAAAAAATAGATTTAATTGCAAAAATACTGAATAATTTCACTCGACAACTGAAAAAAGAAATTTTACGTATAGAAAACGAGTCTATTGGTGTTTATCTACAAGAATGAATGATTAGAACACTAATGTTTCTTAATGCGCCGTGGTACGTTACAAATATTGAATTTCCTAAGAAATTAGATATACACTGTTGACCAGACTATTGTCGAATTTACAAGAATCATGAGAATGTTGAGGCCTTCGAGCTTTTTGACAATTCACAGTTAGAAGACGACTCGAGAAAATAAAACTTTATAAGTTAATGAAGTGACAATGTTGAAAGCAGGAGCCATGTCAGGATTCAGTGTATATAGCAGTAATAAATTAGGCCAGCATTCTAATATATACATAAGAAAAAAATTATAGATCAGTGTTAAAGTTTCCCTAAATTTTTGTACTACAAACTGTCGTATGAATGGTCGTAGACATTTAAATTTTATACACATATTTTCTTATATGGTCCAATATAAAGACCTTTCTCCTATAGTTTATTTTCAAAATAAATTAATAATTACTTATTGCATTGCTTAAGAAGTGAGCTGCTGTAAAACGTTCCTTCATATATAAAAGATATCTTGTTTAATTTTGACGATTCAAATAAAAATAGAAACAAGTTTAAAGAACTGCTCTAACAGTTTACCAAAAACTGTTTTTAGTAACGTGACTTGCAGACTCGTTAACTATACAAACCCAATGTTAATTAAGAACTAAATAAATAAAACTCACCCACATAAGAGTACAAATAAGACGTACCTGCAACAAAAAAAAAGTCATTTATCATTGTTTGCCTCAAGTTCATAGACTAGTTTGAGTTATAGATACCAAGACTTACGAATAATTAAATTAGTGACCAGCACCATGTCAGTAACTAATACTTGCGTTATTTACTTGAACTACTTTTAGTAACGAGACGTATTTTTTGATTAATTTGTTAACGAACTAAATAAGTTTTTATCTCGTCTTGACTAACTTTCATGTTTTACATTGTAAAATAGTAAACAAATTTGAAACTTTATCTCCGTACTTTCTTTAAGTACGCATTCATTTTATGGTGATGTAAAAATAACATAGAAGTAAACTCGTGTCTACTTTATTTATGACTAAAATTGCCGTATTGTTTCCAGCTTTTCAAATCGATACGCCTCGAACTTTTATGATTGTAAAGGAAGCTTTAAAAGTCTACAAGTTATTTTATTCCAAACAGTTTACCATAATAATACCTATTATTGGGAGTTTCCTGCATACTTATGATTTACAAATCAATATTAAAATAAATAACTTTACTCTTTTCCCAACCAGAATAACAACAACAAAAAAAGACAAAGAGAAAATATCGCGTTATTGCAAATTCAAACACGTTCGATCTTTTTATGTGAGTTGTAATGTATGTACGTCGCATATTGTCGTTATTTTAATTATTATGTACGGTAGTAAAGGTAAATAATAATAACGTAGTTCCCGTTTTGTCTCTATTATATTTCGTTGTAATCTCGGCAACATTTCGCCTACATTTATTTAATTATTAATCAAGACGGGCTATGACCGCTTTGTATTTGTAAATTTAATTCGGCACTAAGATAGGCATAAACATATTGTATTTTCAGACCCTTGCTTAACTACTTATTAAATAGCCTCGAAAATCGAACGTGTTTGTGTAAGAAATACCTTGTACTAATGAATTGTTAATGAAACTGGAAACTTCTCGATATGTTCTTTTTGTATTGATCTGCAACTATAATCAGTTTTACTGTATAATTTGAAAAACAAAGCTTACTAAATAATGAGTGCTGCCATTCTAAAATTACACAAACAAAATGGAACTGTACAACAAATTAAAAAAAAAAGTCAACCAAAAGCATAGAAGTTGCAAAATTAATAAGAATACCTCAATTTAAACGCAAAAATAGCAATGGATATATATGGTTACTAAAATCATTTAAATTGAGGCAATCTCAAAACAAAATAAAAATTTTGTTAGCAATAATGTTATTTAATTGAAAACATTCCAATTAACAGATTTATTTTCTACCCCTATACATTCATCAATTCATACATAAACACAACACAAAAACGTACAATAACAAAATACTAAAAATTTACAAAAGATTATTTTGTTATGTATTATGGGTTAATACCAAACTGAGAACTTGGCAACGGACATATAATGCCACAATAAAAACCAACATAAAAAATGGTATTATTAAAAGCAGTAACAAAATTTGAAGAAAAAGCTACAAATGCATTGTGTATGTGATTAAAACAGAATAAGAAACTAAAAACAAACATTAAAAGTTCTAAATTCAAATATGAACGTAAGCACAATTTTGTTTTAAATTTAAGAATCAAGAAATCTTTCAATAAACTGTTTTGGAAATGCGTTTATTAACGAACATCAAAAGAAAAAAAAACATGGGTAGCATTTGTTTGTAAGCTAAATCACCTAATTCTCCATACAGAAATAGGAATGATTGTTTTTGACAAGTAATTTTAATAAATGAATCAAAACTGAATGTTTGACACAAAAACGCAACACCAAAATAAAAGTTGATTCGTGTGGTTTGGTTAAACTGTATGTTGAAGTTGATGGAAACATAAATGGCATTCAAGTTAATTGCGTTCCTGATTTGTATGCAAATCTTTTGTCAACAGGCTAAATGGCTAAGCACGATAATATTGTACAATTTCATTGTATCATTAGAGATCGGAAAGGTATTCTTTTAGTTGATGGCTTGTATCGTTTCAATGGTACGAAAAACTGCAGTTTCATCACAGTCCCATCAAGTGACAGTTTAGAAGCATAGCATCGGCAACAGTGTACCACATCATTCAACAAGTCCCACGGCTGACAACTCTAATAAAAAATCCGTATGATTTTTAGGAAATACAAAACGTCAAACTATTATGACAATTCGAGCATTAGCTAGTAAGTTACAGTGGTTTTAGACTGTTTTCTAATGTAACAGAACCGTTCAAGCAAAGCAATGACCTTGATAAGTGTTATAGTCACTCTGCTCAATCAAAAACAACCGTCGAAAGTTAGTAAACTTAAATATGGCTGTACAAACACCGATGATATTGAACTGGTTGCCCAAATTCGGTAGTTGTCCCAGAAAACATAAAAAGGTGCAAAAAATCGTTTTGGAAGACCATAAAGTTAAGTTGCGTGGCATAACTGACACTTCAAAGATATCAGAAGGTAGTGTATACATTATTTTGCATAAACATTTGTCCATGAGAAAGTTGTGTTCAAACTGGATGCCGCACTTACTCACAGTGAATAAAAAACGGCAACGCGTCGATTATTATACAGGATGCTTTGCGTCAGTATGTGACCATGAATAAAATATAGATCTAAAGCGACCAAAACACCGGTAATGTTTTGGCCTCCGTATTTTGAAATGAACAATGTATTTTACATACCAGTATCAGTGCGTTTGAAAGAAGAGATTCCGAAAAACCGGTCTCAAATGGAAAAAAGTGCTCTTTCACCAAGACAATGCAGTATGTCACAAGTCGTTGACTACGATGGCAAAAATCCACGAGTTGACGTTCGCATCACTTCCCTATTCTCCGGACCTGACTCTCAGTGACTACTAGCTGTTGGCAGACCTCAAAAATGTGATTTGCGTCAAACTCTGAAGTCATAACCGCGACAAACGCCTTTTTTGAGTCCAAAGGTAAATCGTTCTTAAAAAAAAACATCGAAATGTTAGAAATCATTAGAACTCTTTTAGGAAACTATGACGAATAAAATAGAATTTTGCAATAAAAATGTTTTTTAGTAGTTAGCCTCAGGACTTATTAAGTTATGTGTTACATGTTTACAAGAAAAACATTTACGCTTGGCATTTAATCAAACCGGTACAAAAATTAAAAACTTTTAGCAGTATTGGTGCTGATCTGGCTAAACTAGCTAAAAAATTTCGATTAGTGAAAATAGTTTTGCAATTCGTAGGCGAATCAATTGTTTGCTAAATATGGATTCATACAGTGTTGCAGGATATATCAATGATACGATGAACAAAAACACCAACTTAACAAAAATATATGGGCGGACAAGTACTTGCGTTGTTCTTTGCATTATACAATACAAAAAGGCTAGTACGATTTTGTTAGATAAAAAAAATACACCGAAATCATTTAAGAAACATTTGCGGTCAAATATCATACTTCAATTACAATATCAGTTTACCCAACCAAAAATTAACAACAGAAATGTTATCAAAAACATATGAAGAGTTGTAAAACAATTTGTAAGATACCATACCTAATCTCTGTACGCTTGGTTTATTTTAAGTAACAATGAACTAGACATGTCTCTCTGTTAAGAGATATTTTAAAACAAAAAAGTTCAGTTTTTTTTATCGTGAAATAACGAACTAAGATGATTTTCGGGACAGCAAAAACTTTTGAAAAAACTGCATGGCATTCGTTTCTTGCAGGTGAGTGGATAAAGAATATCAGCCGACAAGACAAGTTTTTTCATTTCATTCAAGATTTAAACACCAAAACTACCAACAGTTTGTAACGGATGAACAAAATAGTTTCAAGAAGAAAACTTCAATGGTGTGAGCAAATAGCGCTAAAAACCATATTTAAAACTCTTGAGTAAGTCCCAACGGGCATTTAAAAATATATCAGTCGAATCTCTTCCAGTAACGTAGAAGAACCAAAGCCGAGCGTGGACCACTAAAAAGGTTTTTGAGACTGGTTTTCCCACCGTTTTGTACGAAAAATCAAACCTGCCTTTTGTTGTTAGATAATTCTCCAGGATTGAATTGAATTGAATTGAGAGTTTAAACGGCTGATGGCTACAAAGAGGCTTTGTATTTGCCAAAAAACTGATTCCAGTGTTGTCGAAAGTTTGAAAAAACATTACATTACAAGAAGCTACTGATTGATATTGATACTATTGTCAATGCAGCATTTGAGTTGCATCAAAGTAAGTCTCTAATAAAATCATGGAAATATGTTTAACCAGAAAACCCACTCCTTCCAAAGAAAATAACAACGATGTAATCGAGGCTGCGTTTAAACTTTTTGATGAATGGTAATGTAGCTTATCCTCCTGTTTGTGAAGTTGTAATTAGTACTAGATCTTATCTACCTTAGGAGGGGCAATAAAAACCACTCTAAACTATTTTTATGGCTACGTTTCGTGCCTCTAGTGTGCACTTCTTCAAGCCACTGAAAATTTATTTATGGTAAGTTAACAAAATTACACCCTTATATAACAACTAACTGAATTTGTTAACAATTATTATAGTATTAGGGGATAATCTTGTTTCTGATCTAACAGAAGAAGAAATAATCTAAGAAAGTACGGCTCATGTTATAGATGACCTAATTGAGAAAGCCATGGAGATTTAATTCACAATTACTTGCGATGAAGTTATGTCGGCTGCAAACACTTTGATACGAAGAGAAGAAGGAACTCGACTACTAGAGCATTTTAATGTTAAAAGATATTCAAGAAAAAACCATGACAAATTCTTTAGGTAAGAAGAAACAACGAACGATTGCCGTTTTTAGCCATCCTGTAGGTGCATAGATAATTGCTACAATTTGTATTGTTATATATTGTAATATGTAAATAAGTTTTCTATATTCATTTGTTTAATACTACGCCTAATTGAGTTTTTTTATATTGTTATTTAAAAAATGCTTTAGTATAATGTTTGTCCCCTGTATAAAATTTATTCTCGATACGCCCACTTTTCGTAGTACAAAATGTAAAATTTTAAACACGCCTGATTCTTCCGGTAAAGTTTGAAGGACGCAGACATCATCTAGCGTTGTGTACGCCCAACAAGGCTTTTATTGTTAAGTATTTTATACACCTCCATGTGAATAAGAACTTAGAATATTGTTGCGATCTGAGGGAAAATGTTTATTTGGGCAGGTTTTCATACCCCCTCAGGTTTTTTTTGTCTGTGGAGATAATAAGCAGATGTGGCAATTGGAAAAATTTCCATGATGACGTCCGTCGCTGCAGCTTAAAGTATCTACACCTTCGAAAAATTGGATGCAATTATTATCCGTATTGGAAGAAACTTTTATCAAAAATTACGAAATTAATTTGCGGGAAACTCTGCGGAGTCGTTTATTTTGAGTGATCGTATTAATAAAAGGAGTTTACTTGTAATACCGCCGTATGTACGTTTTTGTTAGTTTTTAATTGAGTTTTAGAAAATGCTGGTACTGTGCTACTAGTTAGTCGCAATTAATGATAAAATCGTATTGTTGTGTTACAATACGGTGCGTTTTGATATCTCTAAATCTTCGATTTTCGTATTTTTGCATTTTAATTTATGAATGTAAAATCATTCCGTTTCTGAATGAAAAAGTTAGGCCGACTTAGTCACTTTGCTATACGATGTATTGCCCAGGCGAAGGCATAGTTTATATTTTGTTTGTGATACCAAGCTACCGCCTACCGTTTAATAAAATTTATATAAATATACTTATGTACCTTCTTCTAGCGTGAACTTCAGTCTGTGATAAAATAAATATACCCTGTGTTACCACTTCTGTCTTGTCATTTGTTATATTTCAAATGCGCGTAGATAAACGATGTTTTCCACCCTAGTCTTTCATCGTTTTGGCGCCTTTTTAAATACATTTTATAATTTAACTCCACGAAGCTTATGCCTTAATCGCCCAAACAAGTAAATTAGTCGTCGCTCCTTTAGTTACGAGAAAAACCACGTAACAATAGCATCAATATCTGTAAAATATTTACTCAATAAAAACTTAAGATTTTAAACTTAAATTTTCTTGCTTTAGAAGTCAAAATTCAGTTTAAAAAAAAATCAACTTTTGGTAATCCTACATTTTTGACCTCCGTGGTTCCGTAACTGTCAGATTATGGCGAGTTAACTGTATTCTGTATCCCATTAAGTGCACTCGACCAAATATTGCACATGCTATCGGAAATGTCGTTTCAATCAAAAACCAGAACAAGTTCACTAAAAATCCTGAAAGAAACGATTTCAAGTTAACGTATAGATGCAATAAATCATCAAAATGGCTTAGAGTTTCAGATACAGATTGGGGATTCGACACTGATGACCAGTAAGGGCGATGTAAACCATACTTTATATATACTACAAGAGTAATCGTTCCCTCGAGTTCGATTTAAACCCCAATTTCTCATCTTTCTAAAGGCGCTAAAAATGCAAATCTTTCTAGAGAAATGAAGAGAGAACGTTGGAGCACTGGAAATCTTAAAAAATTACGACATAGTAACGTTATGCTTAACACCTCAATGCAGCTATAACCTACAAGCTTTAAAGAACCGTGTGACCTGGTAGAACACTGATAATAAATAGTATACCTAACGTTATACGTACATAATGACTCTCAACGGCATCCACAGAAATATTTTTCAAAAAGTTAATTTATGGTGTAACTGTAAATAGCTATAAAAGTGGTAAACGTTGTAAGTCAATTTTACACCCGGGTAACTCAAAACTTCTTTGAATAAAACTGCGGCATAAAACCACAACGTAAAGGACATTGGGGTTAAAGCAATTTTCTCGTAATTTAAAGGCAAGCAACTAACTCAGTTTGTTATACAATCCTGAGACGTCAAACGAAGGTGTAGGACATATCACGTCACTTCGGAATTATTAAAGAAAGTGGCTCGCTACTACAGCCGTGTATGGAGATTAGGTAGCAATTCCTCGAAAATCGCTAAAAAGGTAAAAGATAAGGTAACGACGCCATTTTGATTACCTTCATATCTGCAACGTCAAGCAAACAACCAAGTCGCTTATTCGCTGAATGCTTGAATACTTCTTTCCCAGCACATCCACTAAAAGCGTAATCGAAATAACTAATGAAAAAAATTCAACAGAAAGAAAAACTACTTACATTAGCAGACAAGACCTGTAATACGACGTTCAACAGCGATTTCCAAACGGTAAAAGAAAAGTAAAAATGGACGTTCAACAAAGATATACAGCTTATCACCACTCATAAAGAGGAATGGGTAGCGGCGTATAAACAGTGCAGCCGTCAATTTAGAATAAATATTTTTGAAAAATACAAAATAACGACATGTAACAGGTTTGTTAATTAAATCGTAGGAATTACATTATATTGTATCTTCTACTGCTCATGAGTCTCAAAAGGGTTGTCCAGTAGTTCACTCTGTTAGCATTTAGAAATTGCATTGACATTGTTTTAACCCCCATGTCCTTTACGTTGTGGTTTTATCCCGCAGTTTTACTCAAAGCAATTTTGAATTACGCGGGTGTAAAATCGACTTACAACGTTTACCACCTTTATAGCTATTTACAGTTATTGTTCATACATAATACCTTATAGCATACCATGAATCTTTTGCTAATGGTTAATGTATGGTCTCTTATGCGTCGTATAGACACATCCCTACTTAAATTAATAATGTATCAAAAAATTTTGAAGAACTAATTCTTTAAGCTCTTATTGAAGCACAACTAAATTCTCAACCCTGCTGCAACAAATTTTTAGAAAATTTAAGACTTGTTCCAAAGCAAATAGAGTGCATAAAAAAAGCTGCAAAATTGTCTAAAAGAAGAATGGAAAAAAGGACAAAAAGCAAACTATGTGAAAGAGGAAAAAATACTAAAACAAATTTATAACGATTTCAGTAGTGAAGATAAAACGTTTTGTTGCCTCAAAAATTTGCTGACACTGGTATATTTTGCATACCTATACCAAACTATAAATCGAACAAAGCTGAAGCATTAATAATTTATGCTTAGTATAATTTGTTGTTTGTTCTATTAATTATTATTAAAACTCATTAATAACAGAAAAATAGTTGTAATATTCTCGAATAATTTTGATAGAATTTATACTTCTTGCAATAAAATATTTCCTGTTTCAGGTTCAGCGCCAATAACCATACACAACCTTTAATTTCCAATTACAGCAAACAGCAGTTGTCTTCTAATAATAGCTGAAATTTTTGTCCAATCGGTTCTAGTATATTTACGAGCGATCATTAACAGCTTAAATTTAGATTGTACTACAAAGTAATTTCTACTCAGTCTAAACCTTTACTTAGCATTATTAACTTATTAACAACACATATAAAAGAAAGAATAAGATAAATTGTATCATTAATGTCAATCGTGGTTTTAAACGTGACCAATACTTCGTTTATACTGCAAAGTTTGAGAAAACTTAGATTGCATTAATGTTCCTATTGGTGATTATACAAATCAGAATAGTAATTTTGAATTGACATCCAGAATTTCTAACAAGACAATCGTTCAAATTAAATCAGCACAAAATTCGCCGACCGAAATGTCAATTAGATGTTCTTTTGCGATTGTGAGAATATTTGAATTTGAATGATGAAACAAAAATGAATTACAAATTGGACCTAATTTTGAGTTTGAACTTTTAAAAATTGTTGCGAAAAGTTTTCTTTATTAGTTTTATAAGACGATTGCCAATACCATTTTCAAATTTTATAAATTAGATATAAATAAGAATACGATTTTTTTGTGCTACAGGCTTCAAAATTTAAGCAGATTTATCACTTGTTGCAGATATGTATAAATTCAAACATAATTCTGTGTTCTTCCGCAACAGTTTCTTAATAGTTTTTAGCATTGAAAAAATTGGTTGTAGATTTTGTCGTGGTTTAATCAATTACAGTAATAAAATTTATGTTTTTTAAATTAAACCTAAAATTTTAACACGCTAAAAAGAAAAGCATTAGCCAAATGAAATAATTTCCTTCAGGTTTCACTAACCATTTCATCAATCTATAGTTTTAAAATATTCACGAACTATTTTTAGTGTATTATACAAGGATGACATAATCTATACACCAGAAACAAAAAATTTAACAATAATCTATGAACGAATCAACACAATAAGATTTGCATTAAAAAATAGACACTCCTTTAATAAATTAAAGAGATCATTCAGTTGAAACGTTAGAAAAACCACAACAAAATTAATTATTCAGTATTATATAAACTTGGTCAAAACGAGTAAAAGTGAAAATACAAAAAATTATAAAATTAGAATTCAATCAACGAACAGAAAAAATAGCTTAAAAACTCAAACAAAAAGCTTTAAGTAATAAGATCAAAAAACTGAAATCATCCACAAATTAATCTAAATAAATTCACTTTTTATTTTCATTAATCGTATGTTTTAGTTTAAAAAGAATTTAAAATTCGCCTTCGGTATCATAACCAACATAATTTGTGGTGTTTAAAGCCACACATTTTAGAAAACTTTTATATTATAATAAAGCTGCATTGTTTACATAATATTCTTAATTGGATAATAAGCCAATTTAAAATATTTAAAAACATTACTAAAAGAAGCTTCAAATTTTATTGCTAATCAACGATTATAATTGGTTTCGCAATATAAATTAATTAACCGAAACTACAGTTACGATTGTGGAGTATAAAAAACCATTAAAAAGTAAAGCAACATTATTTAATATTTAATTTCAAACACAATTTTCTCAAGACTTTTATTACAAAACCGTACACAAATTTGTGGGCTTTTTAATTTCAATTTTATAAACATAATCCGAGTTTTTTCGTGACACGTTGGTATGGTAAAAAATTGCTTGTAGTGTGGCGTGTATAATACTTTAATTTTTTTCTCTTTTGCACGATACACGACTAGAATAAGTATGTTGGGAGTCCTGTTAGAAAAATTATACTGCATTTAACAATCACAGTTTCCTTTAACAAATTTAATTTGTCACTCGCAGCGTGTACAACGATGTCATACGCGCGAGTTTACAAAAACCTCTGCATGAAAACGTTTTCATAATTAAATTCTGCACGAATTACATAAAAATATGTGTAATTGTATAATTCTTTATAAAAAGAGTTTCGTGTCCAATTTTTGTTCAATCAATTAATGCAAAAAAAAAGTAAAGATTATCCCCTACAGATAAATAAGAGGGGGGAAACGTAAGCAAAAGCGTAAAAAATAATTACAATGTTTCGCTCGTTAGTTTTAAAATTTTGATGTATCACGTCAAAAGTCGATTTATCTCATTTGATGTAAAATGTTTTAGGTAAAGTGGAAGTTTAAAACACAAATGCTTAATTTTGCACGAGATTTACGTTAAAAACACAAGTGAGAAGTGTCACTCAGGATTTTAACTGATGCGCAAATATTCTGCCGGTTCATTTAGTTGCCAAAATATTGAATTGAGGCTAACGTGCAAAAAATAAACACAAATATACGTCGCTTAAATTTTTATCTATTGTAAATACGCAAAAGTTAATGGAAGATTATTTTTTTGCAATGTGACGTAAATGTCGTTGGCATTTTACGTTTTATTTCGAATAGGTTACGTACATTACGCTACATTATTAAAATAAAGTCGCAACTGAATACTTTATGGATCGTTTAACGATAATGGAACAGGTAGCACAATAATTTATAGGGAAAACTTTATTTTAATTATATTCACATTATGTTCCATCGCATCCATTAGCATTACGTATTGTAATTTACTTATGCACCATGCATGAAAACAGAAAAAAAAGCAAGCGACGCGCGTTAGAACAATAATTGAACATTTAATAATAAAACGCATGAGACGAAATTCTGCATATGAAAAATATTTCGTGAATCATTCTGATTGCGCTATTATGTAAACAACTCGAAACAAATTTGGGTCTTTTAGAAACCCAACTTTGCTCCGACTGTCGTTATATGTTTGGCTTATCTTATCTTCTTCTTTACATGAGAAAGGAACAAACTCAGTTACAGGTTTCAGTATTTGTATCTCCGCTTTTATTATACAAAGGTGGAAGTTTTATGTACTTTTCGCACACTGTAAAAATTCGAGCTTTTTTAATATCACTCAGAACGCTAATAGCAAAAATATTTTCGCAAAATCGGCTCAAGCAAAAATAAAACGCGACGCCTTTCAATAGTATTTCGATCGGGAGTTCTTTCAATAAATTACCAAAAGCTTTATATGAAGACACTTTTTCAACTACTGAAAATATATACATATAAAAAAACGAATTCGTAATCGATGTTCCATTAGGATAAACTCGATTTGGCAAATTTAATATTTATTCCGAGCATAATTTTTTTTACACGTTTGACATGTAAATTGCTTCTTATATTTCAAAGAATCAATAAGCAATACAAATATAACTTTAAAACTAATGTTAAGAGCAAAATGTTCATTTTGTTTTTGTTGGTTAACCGAAAAGGTCTATTCGAGTTACAAGCTTTTTAACAATGACGCTTTTAGACGAAACCACTCACACATTATCGATTGCTTATATTTTTTTTCAACATTTTTATGCGACCAAAAAATTCCAATTAAAAATATACTTGAGAGTAAATTTAACAAAATCGCATTCGTTTAAATTATTTGCGTAAACATATTTAGTCGACCATGCTAAAAGAGGATTTTGATTAATGCACGTAGTATTGTTTATATTTAAATTAAATTCAGTACAATCACAACGTAAATATATTTAAATTTTAAATGTACGCATTACTTTTTTCAAATTTCGCTATCAATTATTAAAATAGAATTTTAAGTATGTAGGTCATCTAACGAACACGCAAATAAATAGCAAAGGCAGTTGATAAACAAAAAAAAAACCTTAGTTAAAGATCGATAGATTTTTCCATTGTTAGGATTGATGATGTTCCTATAAAAAAATAAATTAGGTTTTTCCATTCTGACTAGTCCTAACTAATGTTATCCGTAACATTTTGCAGTAATTCGTAGTTATTTTTTATAAATGTTTTTAATGTAAGACAAAAGTTGTTCGGCTACTTTTTTAACTTCTGCGTCTGCTTTCAGTACAATTGTTAAAATTCAATTGTGTGATAAAAACTTTTAACACGTTACTAATAAAAATGTATGCAAGAACCGAAGTAGCAGGTGACAAAAAAAAATTGTTTCAGAAAACAGACAAAGTTGTCAAAAAAGTAACAGATAAATAAACGATGAAAGAAGCAAAAACAATAAACCAAGATTTGCAATTTAGAAACAAAGACAAACAGAATTATACGCACTATAATACAAAAATTACACAAACAGATCAAAAATAAATTCCAAACATATTACTATATAGACGATTATATTCTAACATTAATCATTTTATAACAACATCAAACAAAGAGAAATAAAATAAAGCAAAAAGGAATGTATTAGATCTAAATAAAACCTAGAAAAAACAAAAGGTACCACATAAAAAAACACATTAAAAAAAACTGGTGGTCACCACACGACTTTCCTATAAGGAATTTCTACATATTTTTTATTTTCAAATTGAAGAAAAATATCCATACATGTACACACTACTTTACTGAGGTTTTGTAAATTTATTAAAGAAACGTGACGTAATACCAAGCGAGAATGATTCGGAAATGTTTAGTTGGCTTAGGCTAGAAAAGATAACAAACACGTTAGCGTTATACAACAACCTTGAAAATCTAAACGCTTTGTCTAACTGCACCTAAATAATAATCTATTATTATTTAATTAGAACAGGAATATTAGAATCATTCATTAGAATAAAGGATTATTTGAAACATTAACCTTACCTTACGATACCATCCTGTGGCTGTGGTCATTTTGAGTCTGCTGAAACTTTCGGGTTGAAAGTGTATATTTCCACAAAAAAAAACGCACATATTCACAAATTGTGTAATTACTTAATTACAATTATATTAACGGTAGAGTTATTAATTTAACCCGAACGATACACATCGCGATAATCAAGTAAATGGTGTAAACAAGTATGAATAGGTTACGTGTCAACTATTAAAATATCATGGATTGCTTTGAACTATTTTAAAAAATCTTATTGGTGTTGCCTCGTGATGCTTTTAAAATTGACCAATAGAAACTTTTTTTTTAATTCAGGCATTATCAATGTTAACAATCTTTTATGAGGCGATAACATTGAGACTTTCTCGTTTAAAATTTGCAAAAACAATTACAAATATTAAATACACTTTCAAATTGTTCAATCATAGTGTGGAAGTTATACTCAATAAAACTTTTTTTTTCTTTAAATATTACTGATTCCAATACTAGAAATTGCTGTAGTCCTTTACAATTCAACACCGTACGTTCAAAAAGTCCTTAAAGATTACTTTATTCCGACAACCAAATATACCTAATAATTTGATAAGCAATTTAAAGAGCTACTTTCGATAATCTTCATGAGCAAATTTAGTAAAGACCATCGAAAACATCTATTCCAAAAAGAGCATGCAAATACGACTGAATGGGAAGCTTACCGGCAAAATATCTTTAAATAATGGAATTTGACCAAAGATTTTGTTAACCCAATGTTATTCAATATTGTTATGGACAGAATCATAAAGATTTGTTTTGATAAAGGTTACAAATTGGGAGGTCAAGAATGTGCAATCTTCTGCTACGCTAATGCTGCGGTACTATTTGCTAAAAATGAAAACGATCCGCAAGAAATTAAAAAAAATTTAACACAACGGTAAAATATCAGAAAAAGAACCTCTGCAATATAGCTTGAATTAAAGCAAAACGTTATCAAACCGGTATCGTTGTTCAAGTTGCTCAGAATATAAATATCGAGTTATGTCCCGGAACCAAAAAACGATGAAGCGACAATTTTGAACCAAACCAAAGATAAGAAAGTAGGACAATACTAAAAAGAAACAGACTTTCAATCTAATTAGAAGACAGAAAAAAAGAGACTATTTTAGTGCATTGTTCTGTTTGGTCCAAATATTTTGTTAAGATAGTGTTTCCATCATCAACTGCTCTGTATAATTCTTTTCTTTTCGCCCTATCGTAGGCTTGTTTAAAGTGAATGCGTAATTTGACTTGGTCTTCTTCGCTAGCGATTCTCCATTCGTCAGACGAAAATTTCGCCAACAACGACGCGCATGCGCTTTACCACAAACTGTGATGAAAAGCTGGCGACTCGTCGGCGAACAGTTGGAGGTCTCCGGCAGTGCGCTGACATACAGAATAGATTCCAATTCCAAATTTTTGTGTTTTGTAAAAGTAAAATAAAATTTAATTTATATATGACATTTAAATGCAAATATAGACGTTTTAGATTTGGTAATTCACATACCCCACAGATAATTAAATCAATAAAGAAACTCGTATTAACTATTAAAAAACTGCATGTGTCATGTTTATGTAAAACAACGAAGTTTTGTTTTTATAATTATTTGAGTATTAAATACTCTTTATTAGTTTAGAGATTTCAAAACAAGAAACTAAAATAAGAAACAGTTATTCCAATAAATGTAAAAGAATAACCGAAAAAATACGAAATAAATTCACTTAATAGAGAAAATAGTACCAATTATACACGTTAAAAAAAAGATCTTAACGAACTAAACCATAAATCAAAAAGAATCTCGAAGGACAATAAAATGACAACAATTTGAAGATAACAAGTATACAAATATAAACTACTATGCCAAAATTAATAAATAACACAAGGTATACAAAAAAGACTACTAGAATCACAGCGCTGCAGATCAAAAACTGGAAGAAACTGCTGACGGACTATAGAAAATAAAAAAGAAACATGTAAAATAAAAGACGAAGAGCATGTATGAACTAAAAAAAAATATCACTAATACAAAAAATTTTTTTTTTAATTAAAATGTTTTCCCATTGAATCCCTTAGTTGTCTCACTGGTTGACTAATTCGAGCGGTTTAATTCACTTAAGTCGTCTAGTTAGATTCCTCACATTTAGTATCCTGGACGCTACTTCATTAACGTGATGTTGGAAGCGATTTACATGAGAGTTAGCATATCTTGTGATGATAGATGCAACTGTTTCTACTCCGAGTTCTCGATAGATGTCGCTGTTACGTGCATACCATGGCGCATTAACTATGCATCTTAGCACTTTGTTCTGGTATCGCTGTATTGCATCAGTGTTGGGTTTTTTCGTACATCCCCTTAATTGGGCTCCATATGCCCATACTGGTCGCAACTTTTGTTTATAGAAGAGCAGCTTGTTGTACATTGACAGTTCAGATCTTCGTCCGAGTAACCAGTACATTTTTCGAAATTTAATTTGTAGTTTTTCTTGTTTCTTTTTGATGTGTCGTTTCGATTGGAGCCCGGTATCACGGGTCATCCTAAGGTACTTTGCTGTGTTAACCCACTGTAGCTTTGTGGAGTTTGCTGCATTCGTTTGTAGGATATTCTTTGCTGCATTTTACGCACCTTGGCGCTTTGTGACAGAAATTTTGAGCGTGGCCATACTCTTGGCAGCGTTTGCATTGTGGTATCATTTTATTTTTTGGTAGTGGTTGTATTTTTACTTCAGAATTCATCACTGTTTTGATGCTATATATTTTGTTAATGTCTGTTGTCAATGACACAAAGAATATAATTAATAGGACTATTTCCTATAGTCCAACTTTTCTTCGTTCTTGTTTTTGTTTTGTACTGATCCATTTATAATTGTTGCAATTGTTCTTCTTTTGATCCCTTTTAATTTAGGTGAGCGATAATGTCAGGAGGATCGATAGTGTGATGCAAGTCCTTGATCATAACTTTAATATCTCGTGTTTGTTTGTCTTCGAATGAGTGCCACCGCACTTCTGTATTATTCATACAATGTTTGCAAAAAGAAAAACTAACTAAAACTCAATTTAAAAAAACAACAAAAATAATTAGTATTAGCAGGCAATAACAAAATTTAAGGGTAATGTTATCAAATAATGGAAATTGCAATATAAAAATTTAAAAAAACAATGACTAAAAAGAAAGCGTTGGAAGCAAAAAAATGTATCAGGAAAATCGAATGAAAATAAAAACAAACTTGTAAAACAATAACGAAATTGTATGGTACAAGAACAATTCTCTATTATGTAGCTTCTTTATTGATGAGGTTTTCTGTTGCCTGACTTATTTTTGTGTTTATGTTTTCTGTTTGTATTTAAAGATGCTTCTAATGTTTTGTTTATGTCTTCTATTCCATCTACTTTTTCTGGTCTTTGTTAGTTTTTCCTCAAAGAAGAGCTTATTTTTAGTCAATTTCTCAACTGCTTTTTTTTTCATTTCTGAATTTCTTAGCTCTCGCTGTTTGGACCTTTGTTCAGGTCATTCTTTATCTTATGATCAGGAATTTACCATGCCCATTCTGGGTGCTTCCTTTTTTTTGAAAAAAATTATTTGCGACCACCTTTAAAGAATACAAAGTTTATTAAAAAAAAGTACATACTGCAATATTCATCTATATGTGAATTTTTAGATTAGGTGAAAGCGTTCGACCATGTGAAAATCTGTGAAATACTTAACTCGTTAGTTAATTGCACAATTGTTTAATAATGCAGCAATGTTCACATATAAAAACAGACCCAACTACAGATAATATACCTATACATAGAGGAGTAAGACAAGAGGATGTAATCAAAGCTATTTACCAGCAAGCTAGATAGATGTCTTTAGCAAAATGAACTGGTCAACTATAGGTATATATATTGACGAAGTGGAATTGAGATTCGCCGATGACATCGTAACCTGTAGCAATGATCACAAAAAACTACAAGAAATTATCAACAAACTGAACAATTGCTAAAACGAAATTGAGTCATTTAAACGCAAAAGTTTAATGCGTCCTCCCGGCAATTTTGAACGGCTGTGAGACCTAAAGACTAGCAAAGCAATTTGCTCTGAGATTGGCAATAACGCAAAAGGCACTTAAAAAAATGACGATAAATGCAATAAAACTAATATAGTTACAAAGGCTGCCACGGCCGGAGTCTATACTAAGATTAGAACGTCTTCCTGGTTTGGACCGTGTTGATGTCGTAACCGCAGTTGCCAACGTTTCGAATCAAATACTTGAAGAAGTAAACGATAATCTAACAAAGAATCACTACAGAATTAGGTAATCAACTTGTGAACCAAGCCAGATTCTAAACCTCATTGAAGTAACTTAAGAAAAAGTTGCCTCCGTATTTATAGAAAAAGTATCTTCGAGATGGGAAGAGCTCAACTCTCATTGGGTTATGTTCGAAAAGTGGCGTGTGTTTAATAAACCAGTAAGAACCGTGAACCCAAGAAGAGACAATTCTAAACCGTTGTCACGATTGAGATTTCGCAATAACCGAGGCTTTATAAAAATCTATATTATGACCTGTAGTAAACTAATGTTCAAAAACGACAGACTCAGAAACATGTCTTTTCTTTATACAACAGTTATGTTCTGAAACAAGTGTAATAATAGAACTACCAGTTTTACCGATATAAACTAAACCACATCAACAAGAAATTTGGTATACACCTTGAGATGAAAGTGTAGCAAATTTGTTCTTGGGAGAAGGAAGAATTTGAGAAATTTTACCTATCGAGTTGAATTTGGGTTAAACACCATTCTTACAAAGAAGATTCCTTATTTTATATGTGACCTATAAATGTAAGGTAAGGTAAAAATGTCAATTTGGATTAGAATCGTAAGTAGAAACGCCCTTAGGTACTTGAGTACGGTAGACAATTTATAACCGCTTCATATAACCGGTGTTTGTTAAGGTTCTAGTACGATAACGGCATTCCGAATCTTAATTTTCGGGTTGGCAAATCGAAAAAGCGCGATAAACCAAAAATTAAATAACAGAACGTTTCTGCCCCGGATGATGATAAAACAAAGCATAAAGATATCTGTGCGTATGTGTAGGTTTGTCAGTTGAGTTTACGTATCACAAGAACGTCGAAAAATGAGAGAGGACCATTATTTTCGACTTCCATGGTGAATTTTGATATCAGTGTGTTGGTTGTTTAGAATTTTAGATGATCAAGAAACATAAACAGTTCATGAGGACCATGAGACCACACGAGAAAAGTGTCAGCAACATACCTAAACGAAACTTCAGGTTCAGATTCCATAAAAATGTTACCTACAACATGAGATAACGGAAAATCCATAACGGCACCCGAAACTTGTTATCAAATTGAAAGTAAGTGGATCATTAACCAAACTCAAAATTGTTGTTGTCGTGAGACAGAATTTGCTCGATGATAATAAGCATAATCTTTAATAGAAACTTTGGTAAAAAAATGAAGTGAAATAAAAACTCACAATAGATACTGAGGTTCAAGCTTTATATATTTCAAACTTTGAATGAAATGTTGAGATATGAAATTCGGAAAAAATGTTAGACAAAAACTTAGCTGATGATAGGTCTAAAATGTATACCGTTTGTGGACTTTAGGAAGTTCGTGTAGACAAGGTGGTTTAGAAGCTGAGAAGGTAAGTTGACATTTAATTTCAGAACGTAGATTAAAAGATCTGATGATTTCGCTAACCTCGCGTTTAATCTCCGAAGTGGGATTACGGGTTAAAATTGGCGTTTCTACTGTACATTTATAAGGTCATCGATCAAATAATAATACTTCTTTGTAAAAATGGTATTAAACCCATATTCAACTCGACAGGTAAGATCTCTCAAATTCTTCCTTCTCCCAAGGACAACTTTTCTACACTTTCATATGAGAGTGTATACCAAATTCCTTGTTCATGTGATTTAGTTTATATTGGTGAAATTGGTCGTTCCGTCATCACACGTATTTCAGAACATAACCTTTGTATAAAGAAAAGACAACGGTTTATCAAAGACACGATCCTTTTCGAACGTAACCCAATCAAAGTGAAGCTCTTCGCACCGCAACGATACTTCTTCTTTTCTTCTTTCGAATTTGGCTTGTTTCACAAGTTGATTACCTAACTCTGTAGTGATTCTTTGTTAGATTATCGTTTACTTCTTTAAGTTTTCGCTTTTTTTCAGGCCCTGATAAAGCCCTTAACGAAAGTGGGCCAAACAATCGCAACTTCGGTTACAGTAAAACACTGGGACACGTCAGCAAACAGGAGTGTCATGTAACACAAAGAAGAAATAACAGATGAGCCAAAACTGCATTACAATGGGGACTATAAAGCTACAAAAGATAAAACCAAGCATACGATAGAGAGATGACATACAGGATGTTGCCGCAGCACAGTAGAAAACGATAGACAAAAAAAGATAGTCGTGTGTTACTAGTATACTGTTAAAAAAGTAAACAGCATTTTTGTAGTAATTGTTACAGCGTAGATGATACATTTTTATACAGAAGAAATCAGCTTTTAAAAGATTGTACTTTGTTATGTTAAATAACCTTGGTACGGTTTCTCGTAAATGTCACCTACAAGTCGAACGTTACTGGTTATCATATTTCCGTTTCTAACGTTAAGAAAACAGCACGTGTACTAACGCCATGCTGATTGATTTCTACATTTTAAGTATCGTGGAACATCCTCGCTATTAGTGGCAAAAATCAATTACGATTTTGGTGTGTTGTATGTGAGAGTTTCGCTGGGATAAGAAGGCATTTCCATTTTACGGCGCAATTTAATTTCTCTTTTATTATGATAGCAAGTTTAGTTACTTCAAAACATTTCAATGACTGATAAATAAGGCATACAGAAAATACAAGAACGAAACCGTATCAGTTAGATGTCAAACCTGTCAGGCACTAACCTACGTTACATGGACAATTGAAACAAAAGAATTTGTGGCACACTTGTTAATATAACTTCCAGAAGCTTAGCGGACTTTAGTTTTAATCGTCGTATAAAACTTTTAGCATCTTATTTGTGATAGCATGATTGTATATTTAACACCTTAATTTACAGAAGTTTTAAGGGGATGTTTTGAATATGCCATTAGCTAATCGCATATTAGGAACTCTGAGTAAGTACCTTCTTACTTATATTTAATTATTTGTTTTGGTGTCAATCAACGCACGCAAACGTATTTATGTAACAAGATTTAAACGATGTGCTTTAAAACACCTAAAAACACACGGTTTAAAAAAAACGGTATAAATTAGTGACTAACAACTCCAAATGCAATAATAAACTAAAACTAAAAAAGTAAAACTCAATATGTATAAAATAAAAATTAAAAAACTGTTATAGTAGAAATTGGAAAAAGCAATGTCACGAAAACTTTGCACTAATTCAAAAATCAAAAATCGGTTAAAAAACACAATTTTTATTTTTATTGCCGTTATGGTTAATTTGTAAATTGTTAATCTAATTTATCCAAAATGATTTTAATGTTAAAAGAAAGTGATAAAGTATGCTTAGAAAACCTCAGAACTAAATTGTATATAAATTTAATTTAAACAAAAACCAACAAATTTTTTAATAGCTAATCGTAAAATCCATTTAAATTTTTGAATAAATTGGCTTTTATGGTGGCCAATTAAAAAGAGAAACAAACCTGTAGTGATTGATTAAAAATCACAAAGCGACAAAGTCGATATTAAAAAAAAGCTTTTATTGCGTTCCATCGGACATCAAATACTAAATATCTTGTAGTTTGTACGTGCACATCAAACATTTATATACAATTCGATTTGATTATTAGGAAAATTATTCTCCTTGATTTAAAAATTTGAAAATAATCGGATTAAGTGGATGAGAATAATTTTTTTTGCGAATGTCATCGTAGGTGTCTGAGCATAAACAAATCAAAAGCGATCTCTCAATATACTTGTTAGTGCTGTGTAAAATTGTAATGCAAAAGCTACAATTAATATTAATTGAGCCAATATTTATCCAGTCTGAGCTAAAGAAAAAAATAAACAGCAAGCAGTAGCAGAACCGGCAGCAGGCAGTCGTTCGTTATCTGTGAGGTCGTTATACCTAAAGCATAAGTACGTCTTTATTACGTAATTTACAAGAGAGAAATACTTAAAAAAGATGATTTATTTTATTTTTACAGTTTTGCCGCGATATAAATATTTAATTACTAGTAGTAAGCTTAAACCGAACGTGATTATAATAAAACCGCCGCCCTGCCTGTAGTTCTGAACAGCGGATAAGCATTGTAGAACCCCTCTCTCGAAACTGTTTGAAGTGCTTAAACTTCTACTATGTTTCTATAGGATCATTATTAAGAACAAAAGATTCTCAAAATGAGATGATTATAGATGAGGTTTCAGCGCCCTTTATTTCGCGGCCTCTTTATTCGAAATATGCAGACATGAAAGGCTGCATGAGAAGGCGAGCTCTCGTTCTTTCTAGTTGGATGATAGACACTCTCGTCGCATGGTAATCTAGATTTTTGTTTGTTTTCAACCCTTTCATACTACTACGCTTTTTGTACTTCATATTCCTCCGGATTTCGTATTTACTACGTACCTGCATCGTTTTTTATCTTGAGTTTTTACAAAAAACAATATTCGCTAACCTATTTCTTGTTCTACAGTTTCAGATTAAAATTAATATTTAAACAGCGCAGATCGCTAAGAAAATACAACCCGTTTAATTGCACTCTTTGAGAAGCTTAATGCATACATCCATTACAAACACGTGCATTTTTTATTCTTGTCAACGAGACTGTGTAGTTTTTCTTTTAGAATTAATCCGAAAATATCAAAAAGATTAGCTACAATTGTAAGTTTATTGATAGAACAAATTGTTCAGAAACAAGTGATTAGTGATTAATTTGGATCTGATTCAAAAATTAAAGTGTTGTGAGTTATGCCAGAAAATTGTCAATAACCCACAGGTGAATAACATGAAAAGGTCATAATGGGAAATTTTTCGTTGGCACTTTTAGATTACCTAAATTCATGCACGTGATGTCCGAGTGATTGATGGTTTTAAACGGTGATAAATACCGAACTCCCACAAAAAATTCAATGCTTAAATATTAAAAGACGAAAATACAGCTTTAGGTAGATTTTGCTGATAGAATAATTCTTAAGATAAGAAGTATTGACAGTAAAACAAATCGAAAAGAAATAAACTAAAAACAATTGATTCTAATACCATTAAAATACTGTATTACATATATGAAGCGTAAATAGTAATTTATGTAACAAACGTCGAAAGTAATGCATATCATAATGAGAATGATTTCTGCTATGAGACTTTCGACGAGAGTAACATACATTATTTTTGTCCAGCTCTTTGTGAAATTTTAAAAAAATTTAAAAAAACACACATTGGAAACATCACGAATATAATTTTGGTAATACATTTATAAATAACTGAATCAAGTTCGAAATTTAAATGTTTTACGTAATACTAGTTGCTAATTTTTTTTCTAATTTTAACTAAATCTCAGAACTTTTAAATAAATTTTCGATAGTTTTAAGCAACGAATATTGAAGTTTGTGATAACCTTTAGAAAATAAACTCAGGCAAACGGCCTCAACAAAATTGTTAAATAAATAACCCAAATACAAACTTTCAGTAAATAATCCGAGGTTCAAAAAACAACTAAATTTTTTTTATTCTTCTTAAGTGTAAACCGTATTTTATAATTCTTTGTACAACAAATGTAACTTGATTTTTACCCACATTATTATATGAGAATATTGTAAAATATCCTACAGTGCGGTAAAATAAGCACAAAATTCCAGACTTTAAAAAACATCTAAAAAGTATGTTAATTAGATAATACTAATCTTTATACAAATAAATGTTACTTGACATTATATTTAATGATATAAATGTACAAAAAAGCAAATATTTTTTAATTTATATCGTAATTTTGAAAATCCGTCATTTTGTGACCACTATGTTAGTTATGATTATAGTTAGTTATTCACGGCTGTCAAGTTACTGACGATTTTAGATTGTATATTTAAAAATGCGACGATTAAGTATTGTAATTAGATACCGAAATTTTAAATTTATCAAATTGCAGTGACTGTTACCATATGCACTCTAGAATACCATTTTTACGCCCTCAATTGTAAATAACTATTAACTTTCAACACTTTTGTCTATTAAAATTGTATAAGGTTTTTTGCAGTATAGGAAAAACAGTGAAAGACATTTCTAAAATGTGCAGTAAAAAAATAAATAGAAATGTGTACTCCTCAAGATTTTATGTTTTTGGTCGTGTTTTCTTCTTTGCTGTTTCTTTTAAATTTTTGTGGAATAACTTGGGCTCACAAATTCTGTACCTGACAAATCAAAATTTTTCTACCGTCGGTGTTTCATCGTCTTCATAACCATTTAAATGTTCACCAAAACTAATATCAGCTACATCTTCTTTATTAGTGTCGAAATCTAAATAATGAATTATCGATGCACTAACTTTTTCCATAGGTGTATTAGTAACCAGCGAGAGATTAAAATCTTTCTAGTTACTGTTTTGTAGATTATATAGCCAAATGCCCGTAGCTCCAAAAGTATTTTTGTTTTTTTCAATATTTGACGCAATGTTATAAGCAACCTTAATTAAACTTTCTACTTGTTTTAACGAGGAAGCCTCAAAAAATGGTTTGATACTATCTCGGAAATGTTTTTTGTTCATTTTAAAAAAAAGTTTGGAATAAATAAATACAAAGTTTGAAACATCCAAGAAGTACCTGTTGTTGCTTCTTTTTCTTTGAAGAATTGGGGAACATAACCAGTGGCATTCATGGAACAAACTGCTGATTCCGGCATTCACCAGTCTGCAGAAGTCTGCTTCTTTCTCTGCCATTAGTCTCACTAACGGGTTATTAATACTTTGGCTATTGGCCATCATTTGCGGTAGTCGCACTAACCAGTTCTTTTATAAGATCCAAAATCGTGTGATTAGGCTCTACCTCTACGCAGTAGGCACACTTGAGGTCTGATCTCTTTCTTATGCTATGTAGGTAAGTGGTGAAACAGACGTCCTCTGTAGGTACCTCGGTTAGGTGATAGTTTAGTTGTACGTGTCATCTCCCAACCTAAGCCTCTTTTATTAACTTGTAAGCCCATATACTGTTAGTGCTGTCTTGCTGCTATTTGTCCATAGTATCTCGTCTCGCCTGCACGAGCAGTTATTTTTCCTGATTATTTGGCCCAAAGTATGATCCCTGCAAGCAGTTAGGCCACCACCGTTGCTACAGTTCGGTAGGCAGCTATAATTCTCAGGCAAGTTCTCCTTTAAGCGAGTGGACCATGTCTTGGTACTTGCTTTTTCCTAACGCTTCTGACCATATTGCGGCAGCATATAAGACGGTAGAGCCAACCACCGTAGATATTAGTCTTCTCTTTATAGTGGTCGGTCCGACCGTATTTGGCATTAGTAAAATAGTTTTTGGGTAAATGGTGTAATATATTTATTAAAAAACTTTAAGTTTTCGAACGTGGTCTACGTTCTTCTTCGGGCGACAATAAAATGACAATTATAAAACTAAGATAACTAGAAAAAATAAATGTTCGGAAAACTTGATAAATATTGTAAATTCTTTTAGCTACAGCATTTGCTCGAAGGTCTAAAAAAACCACCATCAAAAACTCTAGACGTAGCTTAAAGTGTGTTTGGTGGATAACGTAAAGATCAGGAAATAACAGGTAACCAGGTGTCAGGTAACTCATAACCGTTGTCCCTGTTAAAGTTGTTGCGTACTTTAATAATTTCAATCGCTTCTCTAACCTTTTTTGAACGCCAGTTTTTGGTTTTAGCAATCGCTATAGATTTTTCGAAGTTTATGTCATGTAAAATGTTTAGCGCATGTTCGGCAATGGCAAATTTAGAAGGTTAAAGTAAACGAAGATGTCTTTCGTGTTCTTTTAGTCTAGTTTCAATAGTTCTACCAGTTTCTCCAATATATACCTTTCCACAAGCGCATGGAACTTGATACACTCCACAGATGTTATGTGGAATTTGATCTTTTACCGGATTCAACAAATTTTTAATTTTCGTGATAGTATTATCAGCAGCAGCTTTAATGTCATATTTCTGCAGTATTTTTCCAATTTCGTGACTTATATTGGCAACAAAAGGTAGAACAGCAAAATTGTTGCTTATAGTTGAATCATTTGGTTGAAAATATTTTTTAATTTGTTCTTTGTTAAAACCGTTTCTTATGAAAACTTTCTCAAGGTAATCTAATTCTTCAGGTTATTTATCTTGATGGCAAATTGTTATCGCACGGTTGTGTAATGTACGAATTGTTCTAAATTTTTGGGATGGATGATGAGAATTTGCGTTTATATATTGATCCGTATGTGTTGGTTTTAGATAAACTGAATGTATTAAAGTACCATCTGGTTTTCTTTCTATTTTTACATCAAGAAAAGGTAAGGTACCATTAATTTCTTTTTTAATACTAAATTTTGTTTGGATGTTGATTATTTAGGTATTGAAGAAAAACTTGTAGTTCATCTTCGCCATGGGACCAGATTGCAAAAACATCATCAACATATCTAAGCCATAGTTTTGGTTTTTTATATGTAAATTTTAAAGCTTCTTCTTCAAAACGCTCCATAAAGTAATTTGCAATAGATAGAGAAATTAATGATCCCATTGCTACACCATCTATTTGTTTATAATATTCACCATTAAACAAAAACAATGAAGTTATTAAACAATGTTCAAATGTATCAAGTTCCATGCACTTGTGGCAATGTATATATTGGAAAAACTAGTAGAACTATTAAAACTAGATTAAAAGAACACAAAAGACATCTTCGTTTACTTCAACCTTCTAAATCTGCCATTGCCGAACATGCGCTAAAAACTTTACATGAATAAACTTCGAAAAAACTAGAACGATTGCTAAAACCAAAAACTGGCGTTCAAGAAAGATCAGAGAAGCGATTGAAATTATTAAAATACCCAACAACTTTAACAGGGATAATGGTTATCAGTTATCTGACTCCTGGTTACCTGTTATTTCCTGATCTTTTCTTTATCCACCAAACACACTATAAGCTACGTCTAGAGATTTTAATGGTGGTTTTTCTTTAGACCTTCAAGCAAATGCTGTAGCTAAAAGAACTTATAACATTTATCAATATATCTAAAATAAAACGCTTATTTGGCATTATTCTAGTTATGACCGCCGCTGTCTTAGTGGTATTGGCCGTAGCCATTGCTACGTAGTGGCCATAGCTAAGATGTTTGTCCATGTATACTCCGAGGTATTTGATGCTATCCTTAGGAGGACTCCATGGCTCTTATCCTAAAAGTAATGGGGCCAGTGATAGTTCCCTCGTTTTTAGCTATACGTCAATGCCGCGCAATGCCCTCTTCGTCTTTACCACAAACTAGTCATATGCCTTAACGCTGGTCATTAAGGCAAGGTTGACAGCAAAGGCTACTAATTGTGCCCCTTCCCCCATATTAACTCTTATTAAGTCGCCAGGAATTTTTATTCCCATCTCGTCCATGTTAAAAGTTTGATTGTAAGAGAAGTTGAATTGTAGGTACATCATCATACTGGTGGTCTTTGTTTACAAGGAGATATACTAGCTTCGGTTACCTTTTAACTCGCAAATTGCAAAACCCGTAAAATCATATGATCCTATACGTTAAGATCGGTTCCAGTAATGAGCCTTAGATGACAAGTAAAGTTAATGGGAAGTATAATTAATGCGTACTCTTGCAAACTGCGCGCCCTTGTCTGACCTTACCCTACAATAAAAGCAGAAGTGTTCTTTCACACACTGAAAAATGAAGAAAATATCCGAAATGCCAGTTCAAATTTCTTATTATAAAAAACAACTATAGTAACTGTAAAATTTTAGAGTTAGATTCCTCAAGAGTGAAATTGACAAAAATGTCCTAATTCATGCTTGGTTAGAATCAGAAGGTGCACGAAGAATAAAATTGCTTCGGCGACTATAGTACCGTTTCTGAAGAAGTTTTTAAAAGAAAATTTATGTCTAATATGCCATAATAAAATAAAAGTTAGCATAATGATTACAGTGTGTGCCAAATAATTAGCAAATGATGACTAGGCGTCCAAAATTTATTTTTTCGAACATCTGATGATTTAAATATTTTAGCCTGACATAACTCAAGTCAACATTATCTCTTTATTTCACAAGAAAAAAAAGTAAAAATTAAATTGCTCTAAAACGTTTGGAATATTAAAGTGCATCAACCTAAAGTTAAAAACAATTCAGTGAAGTGTTGCTAAACTAATACTATACATCAATCATAGCAAATCGGTTGTTTTACGAAAAAAAAGCAAACAAATCTATATAGAAGATGAAAACTTAAAATAAGTTTGTCTGTCGCGTGCTTTTTAGTTAGCACTTTTATTTTTGTAACCGCACTATGTAGAAAAACGGAAACGTGAGATCTCTAGGTATCGCACCGCGCACTTTAAATACTAAATACTTTAAATAAATGGAAAACCACAATATTGTTTAAGAATAATTGCATCAGCGTTATTAGTAGGTGTTCTGTAACTCGAATTCATCTTAACTAGTTTCGTTTTGTTGTCAAAATTTTACAGTTCATACAATGCTGTATTTGCATTCGTAAAAACAATTTCCACCGAAACATTTTCAATTGACGAATTCTGTATATTGATTGATCCGTGTATGTTCTTCATTATTTAGCGTAAATTCAAACGTACAACTTGCTAGTTGATTTTCAATGCAAGGACTTGGCCTTGTGACGTCAAAGTACCAAGATCACGGTTTTTTACACGAATGCAAATTAACCTTGCAATGTATGAATAACGACTACTAAACGCATGACAGTAATGACAAAACATAAATGAAATTTAAACAAAATAATTTTACGATTCAATTATTTTTGTTTGAACATTTTCACAGGAAGAGACAATAATAGTTAGATAGGCGGATGAATGAAAATGGCATTGACAAACATTCAAGTTGCTCTAAAACAATTCAATACCGGTAGGATTACAGAGAAACGCAATTTGTTTGATGTCAGTTGCGTGTGCACGTGAATTAGGAAAAGCAATCTCCTAATATCAAAGTTCTGTACGTTCAAATGCCATTTTTTTTACCTGCCAACGTCCTCTCGCGCATAAATATCCACTACTTTTGAATTATACAACGAATACGAAAATTGCGGCTTAAAGTTGTCACTTGACAACACCTTCATATCCCTTATGTTTGTTTTTGGCATCTTCTATGTATTCAGGTGAACAAATACCCTCGGATTGGATTTGTGGTTAAATTTACAAATGGGAAAATTTTTACCTTCTTCAAATTCAACACTAGAAACTTTTACACGTAAAATCCAACCGACGCTAAAATAATAAGTACTTTTCTCCCAAAACTTTTTGACTTTTTTTTTATTCGACGCACAACTTGTAGAATAATTATGTAAACTTAATTTAACAATCTAATTACAGTGTTGTAAAATCCGTCAATAAAATTGGAATTCTTAAATTTGTCATTAATTCAACGACTGATTAAGCGTTTTACTAGCATTCTGTTCATTCCCTCGAAAATTTAGTGTATCATAAAAGAAGTCCTACGTCAAAACCAAAGAAAAAATTACTCGTGCATATCTTTTTGCTAAGCCGATAAAAATGTTTAATGTATTTTTTATAACACGAGTTATCAAAAAAAACCATTTTCCTTGAAACTAATCGGAAAATTAGATTGACGCAAGTTTTAACCAACTTAATTCTTTTAAACATTCGACTTACAAGAAAAGTCGAAGAATTTAATTATAAGTAAGATCACGGTAGATTTATGACTATGTGCCTACAATTTACATAACACCATTCAATGCCTAATAAAAATAATCATAAAGTTTGTATAATCGCACGTGATTAAATAAATATTTACCGATGTTGCCAATAAATTTAACATTAAGTTAAAAAAATCTGTTGGTAAATAATTATGCATAAGTCTTTAGCGTTTGATGTTTAAGAAATTACTAAACTTTAAAAATCAGCTTTAGTCAAGATTGTTAGGGAAGGTAAAAATCAGAAAAACAATGCAGATGTGAACTGATGAATAACAGTTTTCCAATATATTGAGTAGTCGTAGTTACATTCCGAAGAAGCAATCCATGGTAGACTGAGTATTGTTGGTGTTACCAGACCCGACATTAGCAAACAATTTTCCTACAACAATCGAGAAAAGGAGACTTTTTCTTGTTCCTCTCAATAAACTGTCTTAATAGCTCTAGACTGCGTAATATGCTCTAGAAAAGTTAGAGACTTTGTAAACTTATTTACCCGTTTGGTTGGCAACAACACCGTTACCCTACAACAGATAAAAAGAACAAAGCCTGCTAGCTTCCATAATACGCTCTAGAGCAAATTTTATGAAACAATAGAAAACCAGAAGAATTTTAATAAACAATTGTAGAAATTACAACAATTTATGGTAGAGAACTAGGACCTATGGTAAACAAAACGAAGAGCAGAATTAAAACAAAACAGTACAAAAAATAAATAAAAAACGATTACACAATATTTTGAAAATAAAACGATGCGATGGTACGCACGCCTCTAAAAAAGAAAAACAAGATGACCTAAAAGCAATATAACCTATTAATTCAAGAAAAAAAAAGATTAACCTCATTAAAATAGAAAACGTCGGTTAAAAACAACAATAAAAAAAGTTCTTAAAAAAATTATTAAAAAAAAGACAAGAGAAAAAAATTATGACCTCTGACAAAATAAATTCTTTTGATTTTGAAGGTGTTTATGGTATTGCTTGCTTTTTCTGGTCGTACATATATTGGAGAAACTAGCAGAAACGTAAAAATTTGTATCAAGAAACGTCAACGTTACAATCATTTTCAACAACTTTCTGAGTCAGCAGTCGCAGAACCACTACTATCAACAAATAATCAAATTTTATTTAACAATACTAAAGTTTTGCCTGCTGTGCTTTATTAGTATCATCATAAAATTACAGAATCCGTTAAAATATAAATACTTTCAGTCTTAATCAAGTTTTTAGTTTGTAAACCTTCAAAACGAAATTAATGGGATTATTCCAGACTCTGAAAATGTCCACTGTGACGTATGACAAAAGCAGAGCTTCTGAACAGGATTTATCCAAAATGTAAGATTATGGTAAAGTATAATTTCTAGAAATCTGATTTTTGCTCATTATCTTATATAAATATATCTAAAACTTTTAGTGCTATGGTAAAAAGACTTTTTTTTGCTCAACTCCGTGTGCTTCAGGCTTCCATCTTATTTTGAAAACTTTTCCACTGCAAATTCGTAACTACTTATGCTTTTCCTTTCTGATTACTCGGCTTCTAGTCAATTGTTGAACAAGTCTTTAATAGTTGACGCCTTAAATGATTCGTAAGGTAATTAAAATAAAGTTGGTATATCAGTGCATCTGCGTCATTATGATGTTGCCTAATAATCAATTAAAACTATTCCGTTATGTTTTGGCTTAGTACAGATTAAAAAATATAAAATCAGCAGCTGCATGAAATAACTATTACAATGAACATTGATGATCCCCCCTTTTCAAAGTATTTTCTCAATGTTATGTACAGCTATCGAATAATACCATATTTTCTTGGCAAATAAAATTTTATTGATTTTAAAAACCTCGTAGTAAATGAAATTTTGCTATATAGTTGCATTATTCATTTAAGCCTTAGCTGGCACAATGTAATCAGTGTCTGTTTAAAGTTTTAAATTTCTTTAAATCGCTTATATGGACGCAGCTATGGGATCACCATTATAACCAGTTATTAGTTTTTCTTGCATTTTTAGAAATTCATTTGAAAGGGAAAGTAATCAGTCCACTGAACAGAAACCCAAGTATAGATATATAGATAAAACTTTTGTTAACGGCTAGTAACACTTAAAAGAATTTTTTGATCATATCAGCATATGGCCAAAGCCATAAATTTAATTAAATACAACAAGTAATAAATACAGAAACAATAAAAAAACAAAGAAACAGATCAAAATCAACCAAAAAATATGAAAAGCTACGTTACACCGGAGTTGCCAATAGATTTAAAAAGATAGAAAAAAAGACGATTCCTATACCCTGATACGTAGTCAAAAAATCATACAATTACCTCCTCCTATTAAGAACCCGTTACCAAAGGTACATATTAACCCTATATACAAACTTGAACGTCAGTGCGGAAAATTTGATATTGCTCAACAAAAAAAATATAAAACCAAAGAATCTGCATTAGCAGAGCACAGTATTAACAAAATTAAAATATTAGCTAAAGCTTCTCACTGTTTCCCAAAAATAATTTGTTTAACCGAAAAAATAGATTTAAAATGATTCCCAAAGCCGTTACACCACCGATAAGTAATGTTATCAAATCATAGTCTTTGGAAACATTCTAAAGAATCTGAAAATCTTTGTTATGTTAAAAATGTTTTGGTGTCGTTTTTGTACTGTAGCATATTATCCCTAGAATACGTGATTATACATACCGGAAACCAATGCATAATTTCCATTTTGTACGTTAAGAAAGCCACACGTATATGTTCGTGTCTAACTCATGAGTTTCCACATTATTTTTAAGTATTTTAAATCATCTGCGCTAGTTTTGAATAATAAATTGCGGTTTAGGATGTGGTCGTTGTGAAAAATTCGCTGGCATGCATTTTCATTTTACAGTGCAATTTGAGTTTTCTATTTTATCATTAGCAACTTTGGTTACCTGTACGTGCTTTTTTTATTTGGGTTACCTGCACATGTTCTTTCATCTTGAAAAATTGCTATGAACAATTAATAAGGCACGCATGGATTGAGAATTATTCTGGATGCGTATTTTGCGATCTATGTTAGATGGAGACATTGAAACCACCGTTTTGATTGCTATGATTGCGAACATCATTACAACCAAATTGGAAGACACACCTGTTGAAATATCTTCACTAACTCCAGAAAGCTTAGTGCACCTGGTTTTTTTGACATATCGTATGAAACTGAGTCATTTATTTGTGGTAACGGTGCGTATATCTAACAGTTTACTTTTCAGCAATTTTAGGAAATTTGTGTTGGATGTGCCATTAGCTAATTGCATATTCAGAACGCAAAATTGTAAGTACTTTGTCTACTTTGTCAGTCGTCAACGTACATGATAGCAATTTTGATAAAAACTTTGTGCCATTAAATGATGACGGAACTTCAGATACAAGTGAGGGTATGTATTTGTTTTGTAGCATTACAAGTTTTAACAAAACAAAAATATCACAAATTTTAACGTGGCTTATCATGTTATTGCTATACTTTTTTTTATTTTAAGAGTATGCATTACGTGTACCTAATGGACTAAACAAAAATAACGGAAAAAACACCTGAAAAAACTTCACAGTCTCGTTGGAGACAAACAAGAGTAAAAAAGAAGACGTTATTTAGGACAAAAACATTTAACAACAAAAAACAATAGAATTATGAAATCCGTACATTGGATCTTATAATGTGCAAAACAGTTATCCTTTTGGTTGCATTCAAGTTGGAAAAAGGAATGCATCTTACAAGAAAAAGCATAAACGTCAAGAGTCTCATAGACAATTTACTGCTGAATACACTGTAAATATTGATGGTAATAATATCAAAATATGTAAGGTTCAGTTTATGCATCTTAATGGACTTGAAAATTCTCGAAGAAGAATTGACCATATTGTTAAGATGAAGACAACCGGATCTGTTGTCCCTAGAAAAGACGCACGTAAAAACATGAAAATAGGTCTAAATTCACTTACCGTTGAGCAAGAACAATCGGTAATAAATAATGCTGAAGTATCAGAGTCATTATAGTAGAACCAATAACATGAATAAAACCTAATCTTAACTGCGATATGAGAATTGCACGCCTGTACAAGAAATTTTATGTTCCTTGGTGTAAGATATGCGACGAAACAAATATTAATCAACAAAGATCACGTGGAGGTGCAACCGTTAACAACTTCCTTAAATTTACATAGATATAGAGCTAAAGCAATGCAAAATTTGATAGCACTAAAGACGGAATGATCAAAAGGTAACACAAATATCTTCAGTTTTGATTTACAACAGCTAATGCCTACACCCAAGCTTACAGCTACCCGCGCATTTTATTACCGAAAAATTTGTTTCTATAATCTTGGAGTACACGACAGGGTCAGATGTATCTATAGACTGAAAATCGAGCCAAACGTGGAGCAGATGTAATTGTACTCTTCAAATTTCTGAAGCAGAAAAAAGAGGTGGATGATCTTATTATATTCACTGACAAGTATCCCGACCAAAACAATAATTCCCTACTTATGGCATTTTGGCTAGAGTTAGATAAAGTTTAAAACGATAACACACTATTTTATTGTTACCGAACGCACACATTTGCCATCGGATAGAAACTTTGCCTTAATAGAAAAAAAGCACAGGAAATTTGTTCCTGAAGTTTATTCTCCAGAAGGTTGGAATAAAGTTATTAAAGATGCTAATAGCAATAATCGTTTTCATAGCGATCTCACAGTAGTCTCTGTCATCGTATTTACCACATTTTCATGTTAATCACATCATTTATTAATATAAAGCTATAGGACTGTCGATACATTTGTGGAAGTACAGAAGAATGTTCTCCCACTGCTGAAGAGTCCCAAATGGGCGAAATGGCCGTTCACTGGTTCACTCTGGTGGCATTTTTACATTTGCATTGACATTGTTGACTTAGAATGTTTATACGTTGTGGTTTTAGCCCGCGGTTTATTCAAAATTTATCTCAATTACGAGGGTATAACATTTTTCAATATTTCAATCTCTATAGCGATTTACATACTATTATTCATGCATTTATACTATGAAATGGTTCTGTCATCGTATTTCAATCATATACTTATCATATTTTCCAAAATTTCGAAGTCTGTTTACTAATTTTGTTTAGTTGTGGAATATTGTGTTATTATAATAAGCTCTTCATACATTCGTCGTTATAATTGTGTTTGAAACTTGTTTTCCTTTGGTATTCGACAGATGTAAACAAAATCTGTAGTGAGAAGTGTTTACACTATGTAAGATATGTATCTTAAGCTTTCGCGGTTTCCTCGGTTACGATTACAAGCGACTTTTGACTTAAACCGCGTCGTTTTTTAGACTTGATCCTAGTCTCTCCTTGAGAACCAACAAGAAGTAAAGGTTGGCCTTTGCCAAATTGTCGTTCGTGAACCCAAACAAACTGACGTTTTGCAAGACATTACAGATTGCATCTTCCGAGTAGAGAATGCCACTGAAGGAAAAAGTGTAAGTGACTGTATTTTATATACTTAGCTATCAAGTAATTAACAGACCTTCACTTTGCGAACTCTGTCTTAAGAATACTTATTTCAGTTATAACGACAACTTAGTTAAACAAATAGAAGGAGCGACCATGAGTTCACCGCTCTCTCCAGTTATAGCTAATATCTATATGAAGTATTTTGAAACTTAAATCATGAAGAATGTTGAGTTGAAACCAAAATTTTTGTTCAGATATGTTGATAATGCGTTTGTTATATGGTCTCATGGCAAAAACAAACTAAATCAGTTCTTTCAACATCAAAACTCTGCACATAATAATATTAAAATTATTATGGAGTTAGAACAAAACAGCTGTCTAGCCTTTCTTAATGTACTAGTAATAAAGAAAAATAACGGAAAGTTGGGACATTCTGTTTATACAAAGAAAACGCATACTAACAGATACTTAAACGCCAAATCTCACCACCATCGAGTAGAGAAGACTACTGTTTTGCATACTTTAGATAAAAGAGTTATACGTGTTTCAGATAATAAAAATTTAGAAAAAGAAAAAGACACATTGTTGGAGTCTCTACAACAAAATGTATACGGAATCAAAAAAATCCAAAAGGCACGGAAAAAGGCAGTAAATGCAAAACTCGTAGAAGACTTACCAATTCCTATTAGCACCGCTTATCTACTATACTGCATGGGTTCGGCAGACAAAATAAGCAAGGTGCTAAAGAAACATAATATCAAAACTGTCTTGACGACTAAAGACAGCCTGAACAATTAGTTTAGATCTGCTAAAGACAAACAAGAGTTTTAAAACATGCTAGGATTTACAAAATTCCTTGTTCCTGTGGATTAAGTTATATCTAAGACAGACAGAACACTCTATTGAAGTTAATTTAAAAGAACATATGGCTGACTGCAAACACCGTAGAGTTACAAAATCAGCAGTTGAGGAACACGTGTGGAACCAAGAGCACACACTAAACTTTGACCAAACTAAAGTGTTGGCTAGAACTTCTTTCAACTTTCTCAGACTAATCCGCAAAACTGTGAACTGGAAACACGGTTTAAAACTCAGCAAATTTCGGCTACCACTACAACACCCTCTAAAGTAAAGTTCAATCTTCTTAGAAAAGAGACGTACTCTTACTTCGAGTAATAACGAAGTCCAGAAAGCGGTAACGAAAGGTAAAAATCGGTTAATTACCTGATCTCTAATGATATAAATACAGTCACTTACAGTTTTTTTTTCAGTAACATTCACCACTCCGAAGATGCAAGCTGTAATGTCTGGCAAAACGTCAGTTTGTTTAAGTTCATGAACGACAATACGGCAAAGGCCAAGGTTTACTTCTTGTTTTGGTTGTTAAGCAGAGACTAGAACCAAGCCTACAAAATCTGGGTGTTCAACTACGACGCGAGCTTGAATTAAACACGCTTCAGCTGATATATTCTAAATTCATATGTACATCTGCCTTAACGTTTTTTCTGAGTGATTCTACTTATGGTTCGATATACCTTTACCTTTCAAGTTGATTTATTGATTATTCGACAGATTTAGTACCATACTGTATAGTGCAGCAGTTATTTTTTGGAACTACGACAACTTTTTCTCTTATGGTAATGCCGTGGTTAAAGTTTTGACGTTTTGTTGATAAGATTTTACGTAAAGTTAACCATAACTCAATGCAGTCAACAGCTCAAAACACTTTGAAGATAGAGTCGTAGATGGTATTCGATGTGTTAATTATAAGCCAATTAAAACAGCGCCAAAACGGTAGAAATAATCAATATAGATCTCGTTTACACCTGACGAACACTGAAAGAAAACAAGTTGCAAAACACAATTATAACAACGAATATATGAAAAACTTATTGTATTAAGGTAATATATCATAAGTAAACAAAAATGAGTTATTGGTCTTCGAATATTTTGAAAAAAAATAAATGTATGAGTGAAATACGATGACAAAGCCATCTCATATTACATTCAAGCGGTAGATTCAAAAGACTCACTAAATTAAAACTACAAAACTGCGTTTTGAATACATATTCACAAGCTGCACGACTTGCAGTTAGTAGCAGTTTACAATCGTTATTAGTGTTTTTTTTTTCTATGTGAACTGGGTTTGTCAACATCCAATCATGTGTTTGTATTATATGCGCAAAATCCAACTTGCTCCTCGTAATTAACAAACTGAGTATAGTTGCAAAAAAATCAAGAAGCTAATGAAATCCGTTTCTTATTATCCGGTTACATATATGTAATTCCGAAGTGCATATATGTATATATATATATATGTTTCTAGGTAGATACAAACTGCTCATATGTATATTTATAAAAGATTTGTGAAATTACAAAACGTGTGTTTAAAGGACTATCACTATACATATATACTTTAGAAAAGGTATATTTACTCACATAGCAGCGAAAGGGTTAAGACGCTTTATCCCATGTACTTTCATTTTAAAACTGGTAGTTTCCATTCAGTAATTTTAAATATCTTTGCTTTGAGTTAATACTGACTTTCTCTCTATTCTAATTATCAAAATTGTAAAAGTGCTCATTATCGGCACATTATTGCAATTAGAATGGTTCGAAAATGACTATAAACTAAAGTTATAGTTTACGTTATTGGCTATAAAATCTAAAACCATTGTTCTACGTACATCAATTCAGCCAATTTTCTCTCAATAATTTATTTATTACAAGTAATTAGCAGTGACGTATTAATTAACAATATGCTTGAAATGTGTTTGAGTTGTACGTGCCGAGCTGTATAGCAATTAATATGCGATCGTAATATGGCGCAATTGACTCTTTTCAAGCTGTCAAAATTGCTGTAATTTTCGAAATCAATATAATTTGATTTGACAGGTTGCCATTAAATTCAATTGTTTTATAAGCAATGACGTATATACACAATCAATTGTAACTTGATTGTTAAGTCACTTTTACAAGTTAGATTATTCCAAACGACTCACGGATGCAAAAAATATTTTTGGTCGAGGTATTTTTAAAATAGTCACGATGATTGTCACAAATCACTTAAGTAGCAAATTGTACTTTCGACAAAACACCATGAAAAGAGCCAACTGTCTAATGCATTTTTTAAGGGTTACCGTAACATTACAATATGTTTTTGTAACATCATTTTCTTTTTTAATAACTATCGCCGAAATGACAAAGAGAAGCTATAAATAAACTTGTTAAAAATGAAAAATCTAACATGTGAGTTGTGCTTGTAACGCAGTAAAAAGCATCGACATCGGTCAACGATCAAATAGAACGACGTTGATTATTATACAACAAATTAACAGTTTTATCTTGGGGCGAAACATTCATGAATGATATCTATTGTACATATACTTACGTTGCAACAACAATAGCTTGAATCCATCATACCTTTTGTTAATAGCACGGCCATTATGACAGTTTTTAAATCATGCATACAAAACAAACACCATATGTAAATTTTTTGTATGAATACAATGTGTTTGATTTTTTCGAATGTATTCTAATTATTTAGAAAAAAAAATATTTAAAGTCAATGTTAAATATTAATTGTTATGACAGTTACTAATGTTTCTATACTTTACTACAAAGTAAAGGAGAAATGCCAGCGTTTCCAATTTAAAAAATTATTTCTACACACTCCGACTAATTAAAAAGTGAGCGTTTGAAGTTATTTTTTTTTCGTATAAACACGCAATACACGTCATAGAAACTTGTTAAACAATTGTGCTTAAACCACGTTCCATATTAAACATTTTTTGTAAAAGAAAACATAAATTTATAAATGTAAGTTAAATAAATTAGAAACTAAAACAAACAAGATGGAATAAAAACGCAAATTGCAGAATGAACAATCTGCATATTTAATGTTGGAAAATTTGCTGCACGCCACGTACCTACATCAAAGAATTGCATAAAAAATTAAGTAACAAGTTAATATATTTAGAAGATCAAAAGATTCTAAAGTCAAAATTAACGCTGTCAAAAGGTGAACGATGGTTTTTGAAAATCATTAGCAGTAATTCTAAAAAAACAATTTAAACTTAAGCTGGATAAATCGAACAATGGTAATTTTATATTCGTTACTAAAAACACGGATTGTTACAACCACATTATGGTCGTAAAATTATATAAGGTATAAGTTATAAGTCGTCTATACTGTCACCATCCCAACAACATAAAATTATTTAAAGAATTAAAGTTGTTTAATTTTTTGTTTGTGTATAATAATAGACAATTATTCAATTAGCAAATTGCAGTTGATAAGCCAACGGTCGTAAAAGATTTTGGAGCTTAATGCATTTCATAATTTGTTATCCTTGCCGAATAACACTAAAATGCTGTCTATTTAATCAATATTTACGTGTAAGTAAATTCTGAAATTGAATAAAAACTCCCAACATTATGTACACCAAAAGTCGAGAATTTGATATTTTACACAACAGCAGTTAATGCAGAAAATTATTCAATCTGTCAAATTGTTAACAACGTAATTAGACAATACTTTTTATTATTTAATAACAATATTGAAAGATACATTGCTTTTTAATAGTACTAAAACTAAAGATGAATTTATATAGCTGGAACCTATAGCTAACTTCACGCCGGATATAAATAATGGATTTTTTAAGTATCATCATTGGTCCTTTGGGTTTTTAAAGACTCGTGGTGGCTACATGTTATGGTGATTCTATGATTTGCATCGCGGATCTTATTGCACCTCGCCAACAGCTTCGTCATTTGTTGTGACTTTTTCCAGGTTAGTATGAAACAGGGTTTTCACACGCCACAAAAGAAAATTTACCAGCAAGTTAAAGGTTTAAAGGACAAGATCCAGATGTAGAAGACTGCAGTAAATGACGTTAGTCGAAAACTAACTAATTAAAAAAGTTCTTTAAGCATAGAATAGAACGAGCAACAGTCAAATCTGTAAGCTGTAACGTTAACAATTTTATGTCTCGATATACTGTATATTCCAAATGCTTCGGTTGGCAATTCCGTTAGTTACTTTGTTTTCTGGTTTAGAATTTAACTTTTCACTTTGATAAGTTCTCACCTGGTATTAATTTATGTGCCCAATTAAAGTATTGAATTTTAATATATATCGATCGCCATCTCAAAATTTTACCATTAAAACTGAATACGAAGATAATTTCATCAACTAGATCTAGCCAAAGAAGTTTGGAAGTAAGTGTAATTCTTTAATTAGATCTTCCTATACCCTACTCTACGAGGGTACCGAGCTAGTTGTGGTATGGTTATTTGAACTTTAGAGAAGCAAAGCTAAATGCGGTTTAACTATCTCTTAGTCAAGGACACAGTGTATTAAATCCAAATAGCAACGTAGAATGTGTATTTAACATTCTTACAAAGTAAATAAGTATGTTAATATTCCTTTCTTAAATACATTATGCAACATTCTACATCAGGTTATGAGCTCAGAAATATTACTGTAAACAGAGAGAAACTACAAAGATTCGTATGAGTTTTATTATTATTGTACACGCAAAAGAAACAAAGTGGTAAATCTTCATGATGAAAACACGGAATTAGAGCTTCTTCGTGAACAGTTAGATCCACTAAGAAATTTAGCAAATTTAATAAGCACCCGGCGAACTAATATTACTACGACATCACATTCAATCGGTGGATTACCTGATGCTAAACATTTAGATAGACATTCAAATTTTGTTAAGTAAAAATTTTGGATAAAAAACTTTCGTCTAAACTCAGGTCTGTGGACCTGTATCGAATCTGATAAAACTGAGTTAGTAGATAATGTGTTGGATCGTCGTGCTCTGGCAAAAATAACTATGTCCATTGCTTCGTTGCATCAATTACTGAAGGACAACAACTGCAAAAGAAGCATGAAATGGTATAATTAATATGTATTAAATATAGCAGTTAGCAGCAGCTAGAAAATGCTGGCAAACCTCTATAAGACACCGTCGCGGGAGGATTTATTTTAGTAAAATTGCCTGAAGAATTTAAACATTTAGTACTTGACATTAAAAAATCGAACCAAGATACCGCTGTAGACTTTGTTGAGAGCTTACTACTCTAGCAAGATATTAAAGCAAATTCTGCAAAGTAGAAAGTACTGCACTGTCAGTCCGTAGCAATAGGAAGCCATCTATGGGTATAAAGTGATGCAATTGCAATGTTCGTGGTCATATGTCAATTGTAATAGATCTTTTTTAAAAAATGATTAGTATCTCGATTCAAAAAATTCAGTTTCAGAAATATAAACTCAGCAAGTGGCGATATCGTAATACGATACGTTGATTCCTTAAAATGTTGCTTGTGTGCCAGATTTAAAGTTGAATTTGTTAAATGTTGACAATTAATGTTAGTGAATCAAATGTGTTAAGAATTATAACCTTATTAATGAACTATATCGATTAGATTGTACTCCAGAGTAAAAAATTGTGAGTATGGTTACCTCAGTGTCAGATAAATTTAGCTTCTGGCATAATCGATTAGAACATTAGTTACAATTGTCGACATGTACATTTGTTTGTAATTTATTTATTTAATTGTTAATTGTTTTATATATTATTTTATGACCAATTTGTTAGTGTCGGAAGATGGCTAAAAGTTTTAAATTAGCCGAAACATATGTCACATTGAATAATTAAATATTTTTGAACAATTTTTTGATTATTGGAAGACATTTATTACACTTACTTAGAACATTTAAACTCATTCACAAAGCGTAAATTACAAATTTTAACTGACGGTCTGTATTTCAATAAAGAATCTGGAATTCCTTGCATATATTGCATACAAGAAAAACTTCACAAGACCCTATTTCGTAAACATGCGAATAGCAGAGCATCACGCATACTAAAATAAGTTCACTCACGATTTATGTGGACCTTTCTAGACGATTATTTGAATAAATGTTTTGCATATTTTTGAAATTGAAATTCAAAAATGAAGTATTTGAACAATCTATGGCTTTTGTTAATTTTATGAAAAATCAAACAAAATAAAAATGAAAATGCATCCGCACTGACAATGGTACAGAATATGTCAACAGGTGCCAGAAAGGTAAACATCATGAAAAAACGTGCCAGATGCAACCCAGCAGAACGGCGTGATAGAGCGCATAAATCGCACTCTCCTTGAGTGTATCAAATCTATATTGCATGCATCATACTTAACTAAAGACATTGGGCCAAAGCGATCAACACTTAACCCCCAAATCGTGACCCTACTCAAACATTAGAAAAAACAATAGAGAAAGCATGGAACGGTATCTGTAACGGAATTTTCGTAGGGTACAGTAATCAAACCAAAGGCTACAAAATTCACAATCCCAAAACTGCATCATTTAGCCCGTGATGTTTATTTCATTAAAAACAAGATAGGAATGTTCACACCGTTACGTAGAAGTCACTTCCAGTGATGCCGTTATTGAACGAAGTTCGTTCTACCACAAACAAACCGTTACTAGATTACTTGCTACAGAGCACATCTTCCGATACAAGACTTGATTCCATTTCATCAACATCTTTAGTCAATGAAACTAAATACAACACCAATTTACCAACTACACAATACACAAGTTGATGAAGAAAATCGTTATCCGAAACGAAAGTAAACCCAATAAACTGATTTTTATTGAAGATTTTATATGCAACCAAACCATGCCAAGTACATCAACCCCACCACAGAACGCAAAGCCCTTGGAGAAGAAGATGCAAGGCCATAGAAGAAAAGTCTCATGGTCAGAATAAATCAAAAACTCCTACCGAAATGCACTTGGTCGTAAAACCATTACGATCACGTGGGTTTTTAGCCCAGCTAAATCCTGATCAAACACCACAAAGCAAGATTGATAGCTAGAGGATGCTCTCAAACAAAAGGTACAGAATACAAAGAGATGTTTTCTCCTGTCAACTGCTTTAGCTCGATCCGTACCTTGTGATAACATTTGCAGTAAATCTAGAACTGTCAATCGACCCCATAAACCTTACCACAATCGGTTTACATCCCAAACTTGCGAAAGAAATATATATAAAACTTCCAGATGGTGAAATTTGCAGACTACCAAAACCGTTTTACGGTCTTCCACAAGTTAATCGTGTCCAATATCTGGAATTAGATAAAGTATTAAAACAACACAACTTTAAATCATTATTTCAAGATATCTGCCTCTAGACGGAACTTCAGATTGGGGAACTACTAATAGTAAGAGTCTATGTAAACAATACGATTATTCTCAGCAAGTCAAGAAGGAAAATAGCTGAAGAGACCACTATGCCACTGTCTGGGTATACATGTCAGAAAACGAAATTTGTACATAATCCTTGATCAAGAAACTTTCCAAATATATGAAACCAACAACAACGGAAGATGATGTAGAAGAAATAAGTAAGATTATCAAACCAGACCTGACTTAGCATTGGTAGTTTGTATGTTAAGCAGATTTCGTAAATAAGACATTTGAATTTTTTTTAATTAATCTGTTCATTGAAGATAGACGCATGTTTTTTGCTTTTAGATGTAAATCACGCTGCTTCCTTAAAATTTCTGAAGTGGACCGACAAAAGATGTTTGATAACTTTTACAATTTAGACACAAAAAACGAACAAGATTCGTATTTGCAGGCTTTAACTGAGTGTTCAGAAGTTCCAAGAAAACGACCTGGAGTAGATCAAAATAGAGCAAAGCCAAAAGCTAAATTATATAGATACTCTGTATCGTCTAGTTTTGGAAGAGTTACTATTTGTAAAACCTTTTCTGTGAGTATCTACAAAGTAACTGTAGACAGTGTTTGTCTAATTTAATGTCAAGAAATTCACCTAAACATAAAAAGGTAAGAATACCTCAAAAAATTCAAAAGCTGAAGAGATGGTCAGATGGTAGTTCCTGTCAAAAAATCCGATTATGGTAGACGTGCGTTAGACATTAAAAAATGCATGAATTATTTCTTATAGAAAACCTGAATCTTCCGTAAAGTAGTTTTTACTACAAGATATTCAAAAAACGTTTCAGCTTGTCTTTTGGTAGACCACAATTAAATACTTGTACCTGTGAAGAACTTTCCAACAAAATTAAATCAAAAATATTCAACGACGTTGCCAAACGTGTAATTGCGGCGAAATACAATTGTCAAACAAAAAAGAACTAAACAATTCTATTCTATTCAAGAATTATGTCAAACAGATTCCACGGTAGACGCGATTTACGTCATCTCTGATATACCGGTTAAGGATGCATTTTAGCTGCACCAACTGTCAATGTTTTAACATCTACTACTTTAAGCGCCAAAAAAACGTTTTTAGTGTACCCGCTGGATAAAGACAATTCATTGACTATAAAAACTGGTGGCCTGTCTATTACAAAAAAAAATTTTTGGACGGCGTCCTACAGAAGGGATGTCAGCAAGGAAAATAAAATTTTTATTTCTGATTTCGAATTTTATGCACTTTAACTACAACAAGAAAAACAAGAGTGTTGTGGTTGCCAATCATTTTATTGATTGCCTGATGGAGCACGAATTTAGGTTCGGGACATCTACCGTCGTCAAATCTTTTCCTACAGTTATTTCATACCCAAATATTTGAATGGCGTAGATGAAGAAGTTCATAAATATTGACCTGGTTTCTCATTATTTTGCGTTGCATTTCCGATTATTTTCACGTAATATAAAAGTTTTTGAGTAGAAGTTTTGTATTTATTTTGTCTACTACCATTTAAATTTTTTTTCTACGGCAGTATAGAAGTTTTTTCCCGATTTTATAAAGAACGGTACAAGTGATACATTAACTCTATATTCTAGAACTTAGAGTTTTATATTTAGTCGTTTTCAAGTATAATACTTTTCCTGCATTTTATTTAGTTTTACATTTCTAGATATGTGATAAGTGATTATCATTGGCAGTTTGTATAATAAACAGATTTAATGAGAACCCAGGACGTGTTCATTGGTCTGCTGTAAAGAGACGTTTCCGACACATAAAAGGAACCCTTACTTCAGGATTAAATTATTTCAAGGAAGAGAAGCGACATATGCGTATATTGTGTATGACTAGGCAGGTTGTCAAGACGATCGCAGATCTACTGCAGGATACGTTTTTCCTGTAATTCAAATTCAGCTGAAGCAGGGTACATGGCTCTTAGCACCTCTATACAAGGATACGAAGTGTTTGTTCTAGCCGAATAGCAAAACCCGTATTAACAAAGGGGCTTTATTTGGTATTGCACCACAAACACTGCAAAATATCCATTCATCTTGAATAGAAAAGTCCGAGAATACACAGAAATCATCAAACACCCCAATAACTTCAATCGTAACAACGGTTTTAAACTATTTCCTCTTCGGTTCCCGGTTGTTACTGGTTTATCGAAGATCGGCCCCTTTTCGAATGTAACCCAGTCGCAGTCAGGCTCATCCCACCGTGGCGATACTTCTTTTATAAATACGGAGACAACTTCTTAAGTCACTTATATGGAGTTTAGAATCTGGTTTGATTAATTAACGCTGTAGTGATTTTTTTCTTAGATTATCGTTTACTTCTTTAAATTCTCGATTTCTTTCGCGCCCTGATGAAGCCCCTTATGAAAGTGGGCAAAACGTTGGCTACTTCGGTTACAAAATCAACACGGTCCAAACCTGGAAGACGTTCTAATCTTAGTATAGACTTCGGCCGTGGAAGCCTTCGCGATTATATTTTTTTGCAAAACAAATTTAAAATTTTGACGAAACAGTCGCTTAGCTAAGACTGTACAGTTGCGAATGACAGAATAAGTTATTAAATTTCTATATTTCTTGGTAAAAAAGGAACAATTGTAAATTAAAAACCAACGGATACGTTCTTGTTTGCCAAGAATGTTGACAATGATAAACTTTAGTCAATTCTGCCGAAACGCTTTTAATAGTAAGTTACCAAACAATTTTAATAATCCCATTAGTCAAGTATAGTTTTTTCAATGTTAGTAATATAAAAAAAAACTTAAAATGTATTTAAACCCTCGTGAGTATAAATATATAAAGAAAAAATCGCGTAATTAAAAGCAATGTTGGTGAAATAAAATTTTCCCGGATTTTAGATTAGAAGGAACGCATTTAACCGTCTTTCCTCATATTTGCATCCGTTACACATGGAAACGTCAATCAAAGCTATCCTACCATATGCTCCTTTAACGTCCAATGACCCGTTAAAATTCCTCCTTTTAGCAGCTACGTGTTACGACAACAACCTTTATAAGGATTTTCATACAATTCCTCAATTTCGAACGAGTTAATAAGAAATTGTTTATATTAGAAATATTACATAAACATTTTGACAGTTTGAAAGAAAATAAATAATCAATCATTTTCCACACCTACTTCCACATATCGATTTTCTAAATATTTTTCTTGAACATCTGCTTGAATTCGTTGTTTATAACGCTTTTGACAGTGCCTTTAAGTTAAAAGGATTAATTACCCTAATATTTTAATCGATATATTAGTTCACATTAAAATTCTTTTAAGCAGGTTGGTTTATATTTGTCTAACGTAAAGTGTGTTTCTGCACAAATTAATTTTCGTCGCGTGTTTTGTATAAATAAACAATGAAAAAACAAAATTTCTTAAAATATAGTTTCGTCTCTATTCTCGGAGAGATTAATTAATTTTCTCAAGAAAAGTACGTATTGTGTGTGTTTGACAAGATTCAATTGTGCTTCTATTTTGTAAGCAGAAACCGACACAATTTGTACAACTAATGGGGAATGTAGTATATGACAGTTAATGCTAGATTTCTCATAGAAAAACGTCCGCCCCATATCTTATAAATAATCAAGATCATTCAACGTTTAGGCGTGAATAATTTAAATCTCACTTTAGTTTTTCACGGGTGGTACGTGCCAATTAGTACAGTGTACATTCAATTAAATTCCACAATTATTAAATTAAATTTATGACATTGTATAATTATTATTAATTATTATAATTTATTTATGTATGGATAATCAACTATGTCTGAATCTAATTTTAATAACGTCGCAAAAATTGTATGCAGAACTATTAAATTGAAAATATGAGACAAATAGCAAAATAAAACACTATTAATATGCAATCCTACTTTATCTACTTTCCCCTTGGGTTCTTGAACTGTCATCACATTTTGTCGACGTTTCGCAAGAGGGAATCGCTGAATGGCCCTTAGGGTATGATAAAACAACTTATCCTTATTACTCTTTCTCATTTCTAGTTTAAATCTCTCACTCTTAGCTGTAGGCTAACGCAACATCTTATTCTGAAGTAGGCATTTGCCAGACGCTTGTACGTTGCCCGGGAAACGATATAGGGGATGCAATATTGTATTTTTTTCTATAGGTCGACGCTCTTGACCTAAAAATCTCATTAAAATCAAATGCAAGAAAAACTAACCCCCGACAAATAATTTTTAAATTTTCGATTTATTGACGATGTTTTTCTCATCCTTTATATGCAACGTTTGGCCATATACAACCACATTTATATGATTAATAAACCCGATGTAGACATTAAAACAAAACTAATCCATTATCAACCAAACCGAATCTGAATGAACGGCAGTTTGTGGTATTTAATGTCCAACTTGAAATGGCGTATAAGATAAGATTCTAACATCGACTTTATAAAAGGGAACTTTGATTTATTCGAACTTGGGCTAAAGACTAACCACGATCCTCATCTTCTATTTATATAAAATTACCTCGCTAACTTAGACTACTAGTATTCTCGTTGCATTTACACAATTATCAATAAAACTAATAATAGATAGTAATTAACAAAATTTATTGTCACTCGGTGGTATGGTGCTTAGTCTACGAGCTTCTAATGTTCTGGTTAAAAACAGTATACGGTTTTGAATGCTCATGAGAAGTCCTAACCAATTAAATCTACAATTTTGTGGGAGTCCATCGTGTTACGTATTTTTGTGTTGATAATGTGTTCTATTTCCAAGGTCCAAACTTCGCTACGACATATTTCACGATTATGATGACAAAACATGCATTTAAATTTTTATCTTATAATTTTTTCGGTCTCTTGCACTCATCTAAGTCTAAGCTTAAAAACAAGTTAAATTTGTTTAACGTTCGTGTAATTTGTTACCATACTTTGAAAATGAGTCTCTAAGTCTACTGCTATATACTCGGTTTGGTTAAACTAAAGAAAATACTGTTGATCTAGATGTGTTTCCATCCATTTAAGGCAATTATCTTCATTCTTCTTGTTCAATGTTTTTTAATCAAGTCTATTTCAGATTTCAAAGTTCACATTCTAAAACAGCGCTGTCTAACGTCAAATGGCCCAAAGACCAATGTTAATAAATTTATGCTTGTAAGAACCGCATCATAAAATAAATCGTATGCAACTTTATCCGTGATTTGTAACAGGTACAAAAAAACTTGTTTGATTGTATAATTATTTTTATTTATTAAAAAAAATATAAATATAAAAAACCTAATACGAGGTTTGGAAATGTTAGCTTTCAGTAACCAGGCAATCCATATTAACACTTTTTCGTTCACAAAGAATGAAACCGGGTAAGTGACTCATCAGACAGACATATTTTGGCTTTCTAAACTTTATGTTAGGAAAGCTGCTTTCGCAAGTTGGGCTAACGTTCTCCCGAGAGCAACCTAGAAAAGTCCAATCTTATTATGATTGCAAGTTATACAATTCCAGTCGAAGGTCTGCTCAGCTTACGTTTAACAATCACATTTTTTGTTTGTTTCTTGTGCAATGCGTCGAACGAGAACGTCTTGTAAGTGTTTCTCTTTTCCCACCACAATTATCCTTAATCCTGATAAAAACAGAAAAAAGAAACGATGGATGAATGTTGGAATACTAAATTTGATGGAAGAATGCCGGAAAGTAAGAAATCAAGAGAAATACAAAGAAACATGCGCTTTAGAAAAATGCCTAAAAATAAAAGACCTTGAAAAAAAAGATGACAGTTTCAACATGTATCGTAAGGTCAACCAAGTAGGTGGTATATATAAAACACCTATGGTTGGCCGCCTGCTAGATGAAAAAAACAATATCATCATAGATAAAGACAAAAGAATTTACATCTGGAAGAAGTATATCAAAGCTGTGTTCCAGGAACTGACGGTCCAGTAATCAACGCCGACGTGGGTCCATCTATTACCGCTGATGAAGTGAGCAAGTCCGCTAAACAAATAAAGGATGGAAAAGCTCCAGAATCAGAGAAGTTTCATGCTAAATTTCTAAAATTACTAGACGAGGAAAAAAATTACTAACAAAAATATTTAATCAAACATTGCGAAGATTATAGATTAATTAGCGACATGAACCACCTTCTAAAATTATTCTGAAAATAATCCGTAAACGAATATATAAAAAATGCGAGTAAAATATATCTGGTTCAGAGAAGAACCGGGAACTAGAGAGGCTCTGTTGGCAATTCAAGTCTTGTTCCAGCAATGTAGGGATGTTGGTTGTGATGTGATAGAGATACTAAGAACAAGCGACATCGCCGAGAAGAATTTACTTCTTAGAATAAATCTGTATTGGCACCAACCATATCAAAGTGGAGAGTGGTTACTCAGAAGATATAAATATAAGACGCGGTGTTAGGCAGAGTTGTGTTTTACCCCGACGCTGGAATGCCAATCAATGGAGAGAGATTGAACGATATATGCTACGCGGACGATACCCATGTGCTGGCCGATTCTCTCGAAGGTCTCTAGAAATTTATAAATCGTGTCGTTAACGATAGTACGGATGATCTCTTAATATCAAGAAAACCAAGTTCATAGTAATTAGTAAACATAACATACAGCCCGGCCAACAAATTGAAAGAGTAACTAATTACACATATTTGGGTACTACGATTATTGAGCAATGGGATCACTCTGTAGAAATAAAATGCGGTATAGAAAAAGCAAGAACCACTTTCACTAAAATGGGAAATCTATTTAAAGAGAACTTCATTTACACACCAAACTAAGACTACTTAAAGATTATATCTAGTCTGTACTCCTATATAATGCCGGATCCTGGACCTTGACGGAAGCGTCCATAAAAAACTTGAGGCCTTTGAGATGTGGCTGTACAGATAAATTTCTTAAAATTTGATCACGTCTCCAACAAGATAGTTCAAGAAATGCTTCAAAGAGAGATCGAAATAATGGACATAATTAAAACACGCAAACTATAATATTTTGGACACATAATGAGAAACCAAAAGAGATATGGCCTGCTTCAGTTGATACTCCAAGTCCTAGGCAAAAGAGGACTTGAAAGTTCCAATTGTCTTGCTTGTCGCCAACATCCAGAACGAAAGAAGATTCATCGTTCGTTTGTGTGGATCGTTCGCTCCATTTCTTTTTGGACGTGGCCGCAGCTGCTTTTTTCGGAGACGACGCTTTTCCGGTTTTGCTTTTTCGTCTCGAAAGCTTTCGGTTTCTGCGTTGGCATCTTCTTGGTTTATTTTACTTTTGACGGCGACTTCGGTTACTGTTTCGAGACCACGACGCAACTAACGTTTGTTGTTTTTTTTGGAAACGGCGACTTTTTCATGCCCTTCTTACTGACGAACGCAACCATTTTTTTTAAACGGTCATTGCTGCTTTCTTAGGCAAAGAAAACGATGCCTTAACTCGCTTGGCAACCGTAAATGTTTAAATGAATGCCCTGGGCGCTACGGCCGACTTTATGTATTGATTTATGAACGACTTGTAGTTGTAGAACCGCCACATTCCTTCAGACTCTTGATCAGCTGTTTACTCAGAACTGTGTAAATAGTTCGATTTTTTCTAAACTGACGAACCGGCCGCGCCGCCCCCTTTTCTCTCTTTTTTTTGTTGTCACGTCGGTTTTTTGGTTTCCGTGGCCGATGAAGAGATAGCCGCCGGAGTTACCGGTATTCTTATTTGTAACCCAAAAATTACACGTCGGCCATTACAAATTCAATTAAGGCCGATACAAAAGATTGAAAATATAATACGCAATCGCTTCAGCGTTACTTACGTAAACAAAGTACGTCGTCGTACGGTGCTCTCTCGAGATGTACGTAGATCGAATAATATAGTAAGTGGCTGAGTAAAAACTGAAATTTCTCCTTCGATTTTCTAAAAGTTGCTAAATCAGTGTTTAAATTCTTCTGCAATTGTGTCAACGTATTTTATGTCAATTAAATATAAATTTTTTCAAAATCCTACACCTCTTCAAAGTGCTATTTAAAGCTAGAAAAAAATCAAAAATGATGTTTTTCTAATGAAGAATTTAAAAATTTTATTTTTAAATCTGCTTGGATTACCATATAAATTGGTCATAGTCTACTACTAGTCTTGTAGCTTCAAATTTAATTCGTTAAAATAAGATGTTAGGGCTTTGATAGAAATTTTGCATATACAATTTGAGTTTTCATTTTTTTAGAAAAATCGGAATCTCTGCGTAGAGTAAAAAAATGTTGTCAACAGTTTTTGACAATTAACTAACGAATATCGGTGCAAAGCAAGAAGTCCGCATATGTAGCATCTACTTCAGCCAAATAATCATGAAATTTTCTCTGAGTCAAACAATTAATTAATTTTACAACTACCTTCATGACATCTATTTGACGTAAGAACTTACCACATAGGACCTCTTAGTAAATAAAACAATGTATCACAGGACAGTTGATATAGTTTTGTTTTAAGAGTCTTGCAAATTCACTTTCAGTTCTTATCATAACTCTCGCTCCATCTGTAGAAATACAAAAACATTTATGGAACCCTTATAGTCTGATACCACCTTATTTGCAGCTTAAAAAATATCCGTACCCTTGGTAGTACCATGAAAAGAAATGAGATCAAGCATCTCATCTGCTTCATCTTGAATAATTCGAACAAAAATTACAAGCTGGTTGAAGTCAGATAGGTGCTTTCTTCTCCTTTTTCATTATTATTATAAGCGATTTCTCTTGTTCATCTTTTCATTGAGCGCTCGGAATTCTTTTTTCCATTTAGAGAGTTGTCACGTGCTGTTTTCACTAGTCTTTCGTTTGCCATTATTCTAATCTGGTTGTTTCATTATATTCTTCTTCAAGTTACCCATTCGTCTATTGCTTGTATATCGCATTGTTGTCGAATCATCTCATTTCTTACATGATCTCCGCCTGATGGGTAGATTAAGTAGCCCATCGATGCTGTTGCCGGTCTCAAGCTCGGATAAAGAAGAACAGACATCTTCCTACTAAGCAAGCACCCTGCTTAAAGATGAAAAATTTAAGTACCAGAAACTGACGTCGAAATCGGACAAATAAGTACTTTCGTCTAGTGGAAAATATTTGCATTTTTTAATTGTGTCGTGCAATTTTTGGATACACATTAATAAATGTGTTCTACATGTCTTGCAATTGTTTGATGCGACACGGAGACTGTTTCAAATTTTTAGTCAATTTTCTTTCCATTAAAATGTTTTGCATTTTGATTGCATAAGCACTCCATCACTAAAAAGTTTTTTTGCTTTGATATTATTTAGGGCTACTTCGTATAAAGTGGCAATACTTAATTTGTTATCGGTGTCAGATTTTTTGCAAAAACGTGTTTTTTCTTATAATGCGTAATGATAGCGTTCGTAGACTCCCCTGTATACTGCTAAAACTTTTTCTCGTGTAACCACGCCAGCACAAAATGACTATAACTATAAACAAATAAGCACTAGACCGAGAGAATAAACCGTATTCAACGTTTTTTTGTCTATGAGCCTCTTCTCTTAACACGTTGAGTGCTGACGGCGTCAATTGACGTCCTTTTCGATGTTACTAGGTTGAGCAGGTTAGTGTGTTCTCAGAACTGCAGCAGCGTTATTGTGCATTTGTAAACGTGTGGGCAAAGGTTGAGTTTATCTAAAAAACATTGTGTGTTGTTCTAAGCGACAAAGACTTAGAAGAGATGCTAGATAACTCGGATAATGATGAGGACGATCCAAATAATAAATTTAGTTCCGACGAGAATGATTTTGGGGGAGGGGGTATATTAATATTGAAATTGAGGAAAAAATGTCTCAGGAGTCAGATGAAGAACAAAAAGTTGAAGTAAGTGCAGTAGATCTCTTTCAACAGACCAGTTTGCCGTCTTCCACAGCTGGACAGTAACCCACTACTTCAACCCCCGACGTACCACTAGAGCCCGCTGAGCTGTTATCCACTCTAATATTTCAAACTGAGTTCAAGATCGGGGAAATAGAAAGAAAATTAACTTTACAAAGACGCGGCAGTTGCTTGTGCAACCAGGAGGTAAGAATCCATTAGTACACTAATTTCTTGAATAATTAGGGGTAGGCAGGTACCTACAGAAAAAAATTTAGCTGATTTTCTCTTACAGGTAACACTCCCATCAATTTTTTCAATCTCTTACTTGACGACACTTTTTACAAACTTGTTCGCGAAACAAATAGGTATGCCAAAGAAATCTTTCAAACCCCGGGGGGCATTCTCCCACATTTCTCGATCGAAGGAAGTAACCGTTGAAGAACGTAACATTTTTTTTGGGATATTATTACGTATGGACACAATATATATGAATCGCCTACAAGATTACTGGAAAAAAGATCTACTCTTCTGCATGTTGAAGAGTGGATCTGCCAATATGGACCCCAACCGCTTTCTTATAATTTTGAGGAGCTTTTATTTTGAAGAAAACTCCAGCGCAAAATTCAAGGCTAGAAGACAGATTATTTAAAATTCGTCCCTTCGCTAATTTTTTTAATAATAAAATGGTAAATATATACTACCCCAATGAAAATTTGTCTTTGGACGAATGTATGGTCCTATGATGAAGTAGACTTTTATTCAGGCAATATATAAAAAACAAGCGACACAAATAGGGGATCAAGCTGTACATGTTGACAGAGCCTGATAGAACCATTCCCTAATTTGCCGTATATACCGTGGTTTTGGATGATTTTGAGAGAAAAGCACACGTAGCCAACATCGTGCTGCATTTAATGGAAAAAAAACTTGAGCTTAGTCATTCGTTATATATGGACAATTACTATAATAGCTATAAGCTGGCTCAGAAGTTGTTAGCCTGAAAGTTCTAATGCACAGACAGAAAAAATACGGCCGAAAACATAAATCGTCAAAAATTGAAAAAAGGTAAATCAATTGCGCGCTATTCTGCTGTAGCATGACTTGGGATGATAAACAAGATGTGGTCTACATTTCGACCGCGATGAGATGACGCAAATCCAAAATAAAAGAAACCAAGAAATTGAAAAACTTGAGGCAATTGCCATGTATAATAAAAGTATGGAAGATGCCAATAAACAGGACCCAATGATGTCCTATTACCCGTGTTCAAGGAAAACACTCAGACGGTACAAAAAATTGGGAACCCATGTAATATAAATGTTGCTCCTAAATTCCTACTTTATTTTCAAAAAATATGCCGTCTGCCCATCTTTGCAGTGGACTTCCTCGCTGTCTTCTGCCCATCCACGGGCGCCATTGTTGTATTCTAGTATTCCATCTGTTGTCCGTTTGTCTTGTGTCCAGCAAACCTGCTTGCTTCACCCTTTTAGTGAGATCTGTTATTTAGTTTTGTTTGTTTGGTTTTACCAGTTGTCCTAGGTACGTGTATTCCTATACTTGTTTTAGTGTTATTTATTCTAATTTTTAGGATGTCTTCGTCTTCTATATTGGTCATTACTTTTGTTTTTCCTTTGTTCATGTTTTTTCCTCGTTTTTGACTATCACTAATATGTCGTCGGCGTATCTTAGGTGGTTTAAACGAACTCCGTTGATGTTAATTCCTTTTTGTTTAGGTACGTTTCTATTTTTTTAATGTCCTCGAAGTTTGTGATGAAGCTCCCTGGAGTACACCTCTTCTTATTGGAATCTCGTTGGTTCCTTCTGTCATTTATATTTAAATTGTTGTGTTTTTGTTTACGTTGCTTATTAATCCCGCATTTATTTTTTTTTCTAACTTGTTTAATCTGTCATTGTCTGCTCGTGTCCTAACGTTGTATGTTGCGATTACGTAAATGAATTGAAGTCCTGATTTCTATCAAGAACATAAGGATAGTCTACCACCTACTTTTATAAATCAAAAATAGCATACAGAATAGCTTATTAAATCAAAAAATTAAAAACCTATGTCAATAAATGCTTAATCCAAGTTGTATTCAAAAGTTTACATATAGAATGCTTGATAAATCTAACTAAAAATAAACAAAAATTTTGTACTTGAACCATTTCACGCATTGCCAGTATTTTAAACTGTTACAACAATGTATATTAAACAAATGATTACCGTGCAAAATTTACGTTATTGAACTGCCAAAAAATGAAAAATTGTGTATCATGTGCAAAAGCAATATAATTATACCGTGTTGGCGTTGTACGCTACAGACACATTTAAAAAACTTTTCTCGGCGTCACTACAATAAAATCCACATCCCGTGACAAAAATCCACCTCAATAAGCGACAAGAATCTTGAATTCAAATATAAACAAAAGTTATGCTGAAAAGATTACGATTGATTTATAATATATTGTCTACGAGCTTTAAGCCGTTCGTTTTAAACTAAGAGCTTAAATACACACTTGGTTAAAAATGTAACAAATAAGCAGATAAACTCAGTCGTTTATTAATAAACCTCCGACGTAGGCATTTTTTTGTATTTATTGGAATTGAAGATATAATCCATCGAAAACGAATAACATAATGCAATAACGTTCGAATCTGTTGATTAACGAGAATGCAAATATTCAATTACTAAACAATTTGACAAGTCAATTAAAAAACGACTGAGAAAATTTCGTTACGTCGCTTTATTACTATATTAAAAAATTCTTTATATTTGACATTAACTAACGATCTTATATTTTTTTATGATCCCGAAATATATTGCCTGTTATAAATTCTTTTCTTGGGAAGCCTTTCAAAGAATTACTATGACTTCAGACTTGAACGTGGACATCGTCCGCTTCGCTTGTCTTTCCCCTTTATTATTCTAACATTGTTCTTTTATGATCCAAAAACACGATTTTTCGGAACCCTAGGTCAGAATGTTATTATGTGTGTTGAGTGATCAAACATATAAAATATTCGTTAATTTACTTTAGTGTTTTCTTTAAGTTCAATATAGACAAATCGACGATTTATATTTTCTTTGTTGGAACATGCTAGTCGGACAAATTACTATAACGCAAACTACAGAATACGTCTGGCTAGGTCGTTGCTAATTGTAACATTTCTAATTTTAATCTGTTCTCTTTAGTCGTGCAACTAATGTAATGACAACCAAGCCAAATAAGTGGGCGTGATTTATACCTTTAACACTAATCGAATATTATTGGCAAATCAATAAATTGTATTTATGAAAAGAAACACGCACATTAATTCCAACTATAAAACACCAAAAATGCGATTGAAACGTACTTACGCCAACAACAAAAAAAATCACGTAATACGTTCAGCTGTAGGTGCAAAAATGAAAAATTAAATGCACAGAACTACTAATGAAATTTGTATCACGCAATAACGAAATTTAGAGAGAAAATTCGTTTTAGAATTGAACGACTAAACTACAAGTTTGTGTTTTAAACTTAACTTTCACAAACTTAATTTGACATGACATTCAACTCACTGCTTGAAGTTTTCTATAAAATTAAAGTGCATCGTTTAATTAGTAGAATAGGTGTAATTATTAGTTTGTAGTTATTTTTCCTTTTTGCTATTAAAGATGATTACAGTGTTTTATTGGTAATTAAACGCAAGAACTTAGCAAAATGAATACGTAAACGAGATAACGGGTTGTAAATATGAGTTTCGAACTTAAATTAGAATTACTCTAAAGTAAAATCGACTTCAATAGCAGTATGATAGTAAGGATTATCCTTTTTTGTTAATTTTGCACAATCCGTCGGTGTTTACACGAAATACATGCAATTATGTTGTACTATGATAAATTATTTAAATTTGTGTAACGTGTGTAAATCTCCAACTGTTTTATTACAGTCCAAGAAAACGAATATAAAAAAATCAAAATCGAAAAATCATGAAATCGTATTTTCTAAACTGTAATCGAAGAAAATGTAAATATTGGACAAGAACGTTTCAATTATGTTTGATGTGTTTTTTATCAACTCACCTAATTACTTTTATATCCTTTTCGTCAGTTAAAAACTAATTAATGCAAAAAAATTGATTAAACTATTCACCGTAACTTAAAACGAATTTTCGTGAAAACTAATTAGCTATTGTTTCGTTTGATAAATTTCGAAATCCGGTCGAATAGTTCAACAACTTCTGTTGGTACAACTAAAACAAACACTTGTAATTTTTATAAAATTGAACCATCAATTCAATTGGTGAAAACAATTATAGATAAAGCAAGTAATAACAGTGCTAAAAAAAATCTAATTCTTTGCAACTGCTTACGATACTTTAAAGTACTTTTCGCGTTAAAGGTTTGAGATTTCATTGTAATTACATTTTCAGTTTGTAACTGCGCTTGCAGGTATTTATTACTCTCCCCCGTAATCCTTTGAATCGGTAAGCTATTCTAGTACTTTATGAAGGCGTACATATTGATTCAAACTTAGATACTTGTTTGAGCATTTTAGGTAAAAAGAAAGAAAAAATCTAAATGACGTTTTTGAATTGTTTATTAAGACCAGTCAAAAACATTTTGTAAAATACAAAAAAAATTTGTTGCTTTACTCTTAAAAGTATAAAATATTTATAGAAATCGACACTGTACAAATAACCGTTTTTTTCTTTGATATATTATTTAGATTCACAAAATTTGGTAATGTGGTTTTGAAACAAGTACAAAAATCGTTACCACACGAAAATTGTGTTACCTCTTGAGAGTACAAGTTTTCAAATAATCAACTACGTGTTAAAAATGTACTGTGATGTTTATTACTTTTCTTTGGTTAACAAGCAAATATTTAGTAGGTTGTAGAGCGAAAAGTATAAAAACGTTAATCCTTTAAACCTAATATTTTAGGCAATTATTGCATTCTTTAAATGGTTTTTCTTTTAATAAAATTTTAAAAATGTTCCTATTAGTGTGTCAAAATTTCCCCATTGAAAAGCAGATAAAGCCAAAGCTCCTAAACATAAACAGGGCTTTGTATTTTAAGTGCTGCGTGGGCTATAGCAGAATCAATATATTTGTAATTAATAAACGTTTTCGGAAGGTATAAGTCATGCTACCGTTTAAAAGAAATGTTTTCTTTTGCGTGATAATAGCTTTAATTTTTAACAGCACACTCGTTGTACACGCAACAAAACAAAAAACGAGACCCATTGGTTAGTTCCAATAAAATAGACGAGTAAATTAGGTTTGTTAGCGAATGCGATCGGCAATTATTCGTGACGGTTCGCGATGCTATTCAGAAAATTCAAATTAGACAAATAATGTGTCTGTGAAGTTAGCACGAGATTCTATAAATACAAAAAAAATAATAAGAGTTCCAATAGCACTTTTCATAGTTCTACAGTTCCTGATAAAAATTAAAAAAAGTTCCGCATTTCTTACCTTAAAAAAATGAAATTGTAAAAATGTCGTGCTAACTTCGCAAATCTAGCACGACACCCTCCTCTCTAAAGTACTAAACCGCGTTGAAAATTACTATTTTTGACAAGAGTTCTGATTAGTTCTGGTCAAGTTAAGTATATATGTGTAATTTTAGATCACTATTTTAACAATTAACAATTTTGAATAAATTTATAATATACAGGCTCAGCACGACATTCTGAAAAAAAAAGATTTTTTTTTTAAATTAATAAGAGTTCTAATAGCACTTTTTATAGTTCTACAGTTCTTGATAAAAATTTAAAAATTCTTCGCATTTCTTACCTTAAAAAACCAAATTGTAAAAATGTCGCGCTAACTTCGCAAATCTAGCACGACACCCTCTTCTCTAAAGTACTAAAACGCGTTGAAAATTACTATTTTTGACAAGAGTTTTGAATAGTTCCGGTCAAGTTAAGTATATATGTGTAATTTTAGATCACTATTTTAACAATTAACAATTTTTAATAAATTTCTAATATTCAGGCTCAGCACGACTTTCTGTAAAAAAAGATTTTTTTTTAAATTAATAATAGTTCTAATAGCACTTTTTATAGTTCTATAGTTCCTGATAAAAATTAAAAAAAGTTCCGCATTTCTTAACTTAAAAAAACGAAATTGTAAAAATGTCGTGCTAACTTCGCAAATCTAGCACGACACTCTCCTCTCTCAAGTACTAAAACGCGTTGAAAATTACTTTTTTGAAAAGAGTTCTGAATAGTTCCGGTCAAGTTAAGTATATATATATATAATTTTAGATCACTATTATAACAATTAACTATTTTGAATAAATTTCTAATATTCAGGCACAGCACGACATTTTGTGAAAATGTTTCGTGCTGATGATTTTCCTTAGTTTTAATAGAAATTTTAAACAGTTCTAACAGAGTTCTATGCATTAGAAACATTTTAAAGAAAAGTTTCAACTGATTACTATTTTTTAAACAATTTTCAAAAATTACGTCTGTCACGACATTTTGTGAAAATGTGTGTTGCTGATGATTTTCCGCAGTTTTAATAGAAATTTTAAACAGTTCTAACAGAGTTCTATGCATTAGAAACATTTTAAAGAAAAGTTCCAACTGATTTCTATTTTTTAAACATTTTTTAAAAATTACGTCTGCTGAGCCTGAATATTAGAAATTTATTAAAAATTGTTAATTGTTAAAATAGTGATCTAAAATTACACATATATACTTAACTTGACCAGAACTAATCAGAACTCTTATCAAAAATAGTAATTTTCAACGCGTTTTAATACTTTACAGAGGAGAATGTCGTGCTAGATTTGCGAAGTTAGCACGACATTTTTACAATTTCATTTTTTTAAGGTAAGGAATGCGGAACTTTTTTTAATTTTTATCAGGAACTGTAGAACTATGAAAAGTGCTATTGGAACTCTTATTATTTTTTTTGTATTTATAGAATGTCGTGCTAACTTCACAGACACACAAATAATAAACATTGACAATACCACAACGTCAAATTGTTTATCCGCAAAAACTAAAAATAAAATGCAGCAAATATCTTTTTTGACACAAAATCATTATACGGTTAATAAATCTTTATAAGTAAAAAAAGCAAAAAAACAACTACTTAAAATGTGATTAAAATTTAAAAGCAATATATTAAAAGGTTGTTACATGAGTGTAATATAAAATGTGTTTAAAAAATAGCCTGAATAACCTTTATAATGCACTGTTTCATATATAAATAAGATGAATGCCAAACGCATTCGCTTCAAGCCTATTTTACACCGCTAACTATTTCAATCAAACTAACCAAAGTGTCCCGTTTTTTGTTTAGTAGAGTGTACCTATTACACTTTAAACCTTTTTATCTTTATTTGATGTTGACGTAATTTTAATAGGAAATATCTAAATTTATATTTTAATGCCATCAATAGACGTAAGAATATACTTGCGCTTACTTCGACTTGTAGAAGTATACATGTGGTAGAAAATGTTTGTCCAAATTTGAAGAACTGTACAAGTCTTAGAAAATTAAAATTTTTCATTCCGAAACTTGTCTAAATTTACGTTCGAAGATTCAGTGGTATCTTACCTGTCTGCTTGTACGCACGTCTTGTGTTCCGATTAGCGCCAAAATGAGTGACATACGTGGAGTTCAAAAAAATGTATAAGAATTTATAAATACGTACAGAAACAAAGAACAAAGACTATCACAATAAGGAAAAAACCGTTACTTAAAAGAAATTAGTCGAATTGTATAAAAAACTAGAACCAACTGCCAACCGAGATATGACAATTAAAAGAATTAATGGCCTACGTACCAAATACCAGAAAGAAAAGAAGAAAGTAGAAGAGTATACACGATCTGAAGCAGGCACCAATGATGTTTATGTGCCCACATTATGGTATTATGGTTTAATATAATTTTTCGATGGCGACCTACATCTTTTCGTTCCAATATCGAAGAAATGATACTTCTCAAGTAAGTACACAAAATTAAATATTATTATTTGGATTTATTGTAAATATTTATTATAAAAGGTCACGTCTGTCTGTAGATAAGTACTTAATAGATAAAGTTATCTTGCCAAGGTACACTTCCCTCGTTATTACGGTAATGTACATACTATTCTCTAATATTTTTGGTAGCAACTGGGTTATTTCCAAAGTTTCTTCGATATAATGATTCCATGTTCGAACCATGTAAAGTTAAACCTGGTGTAATGGTTCCTCTTGTTTGTTTTCATTATCCAAACATTCTGCAGAAATATATGAATTCGATGACATTAAAAAATTATGCAAAACGCGTTGGCTACAAATACATAAGGAAGTATGATAGAACTCCTTATGATAGACATGATATATACGTCGAACTCCTATATAGTGATGTTCAAAATTCCCTTCAAAAACATCATTATATAGAAACTTCATTGTATAGAATTTATACTTAAAACATAAAACACAAATTTAAATGTACATAAGAAATACATATTAATTATAGACACTTTCGTTTTGTCATTTTTAACCAACTTTACACTTAAACAACTTGAAACGAAGAAATTGCAAATAAAACGTGTTTAATAACATGACAATGCATTTCAAAACTCGAAGGAAATCCTATAATCCTTTAAACAATTCATGCATTTATGTCATTTAAAAATGTACAGAATTTTTAGTACTATTAGTAATAGCCTTTCTGTATTGTAAATTAAGAAGTTTTATAATCCGCTTATCCGTTTAACAATGAGGCATTGTAAAGGTAAAGTAAATTGTACGTGATTCCAAGAAAACTTTAAGCAGTTCGGTAAAATTTCCTTAAAAAAAGATCATAATATAGAATTTGAACATCATATTTTAGAAGTGTTTTTACACGCATTTTAACCCGAAGGTCAATATTCTAAAGAAAACATCACTAAATAGAAAAAATCATTAAATAGGAGTTCATTGAATAGAGGTTCGACTGTAATAGGTTTTTCTGAAGCCTTTAATAGAATTTAATAGCCTGAAGCACATATCCGTCTGATATCCTGGTTATAACACCAAAGCTATATACCGGGTCAGGCAAATGTATGGAAACACCGTCATATCGTTTTAAATGAGGTTATTTATTAAATTTGAAGAGGTAATTTTGGCCGTAATCTCATTATTGGTTATTGCGTAACAGATAAATACTTTCCTTTTTAAAATTGTTTTTATCCCAAAATATGACTCGTCGATGTAACTTGCCTATGGATCCAATAAAATATTCGGAAGAGATTTAATTAAGAACGCGATTAAAATAGTGCGTACAATATGGAAGCATTTAAACGCGCATGTCTGGTTGGTTATTTATTACAATAACGCACAAATAGAAATGCAAGTAAGTAAAAGGTGGATCTTGCTGATAACGTTAGGACGTACTTAAATAATAAATAACCAACTAAACATCAGCATTCAAATACTGTACGCACAATTGAATCGGGTTTTTAATTAATTTTTTTCATAATACACATAATATATTATTGATCCATAGACAAATTACACCGAATAATCATATTTTGGGATAAAAACAATACGTTCTCATTAAAAAAATAAAAGTAATTGTGTGTTACGCAATAACTAATAATTAGATCACAGTGAAACTTACCTCATCAAATTCCTTAAATAACCCTATTTAAAACGCAAATTTAATTATTTCCGTAACATGCTTGGAGATATGAAGATGTTTCCATACATTTTGCCTAACCCGGTATATAGATTGGTACCTAACATCTGCTATTGCAAGAAGTACCATACTGTGTCGACCTTTATATTTATAAAAATAGGAAATACTACCACTTGGAGAAATTATGTCTATGTGTTCCCGTGTATGGCGCACTAACTCAAGCAAAAACGAGCAACTTAAAAATTCCACAAGAAGAGTTTCATAAAGTTCTTTCGTGCAACTCCCAGTCCTTCAACACCAACCACCACCGTTCATTCGTTTAGATCAATTTCATCCGGTTCCACTTCACTGTCAGAAAACGAGCAAGCATGTGATTATTGTTCTTTCCCAGCAAAAGTGCAGTACAATTCAGATTCACAACATTCAACTTGTCATACTCTAATGCAATTATCTATTCTAGAACGTTTGACGTGCTGAATCCGAAAATAAACTTTAAAATACCACAGAGCGAATTTTTACTTTACGTTAATTATGCATTGTAAGCGTATAATAATACCTTGGTCTCCAATAGTACTTCACCTAATTAGTAGTAAATGCTGAAAGTGCACTTTTGCGTATCTGCATGACTGATAATAAGAAAATCACAAAGACATATGCTTTCTAATCTGGGCTTCATGGATCCTTCTGATTAATAGGGTAACTTGTAAACATTATCTTTGCATAAGTCGTTCATATATCATCGTGGTTTTTATTTATTTCACATTTGCATGTGCATTAAATTACGTTCATATCGTGTTCAATGAAATTTCAAGTCGTTGTTGTCCAACAGCCCTAACATTTGGGCCATATTGGATTTCGTAAAAAAAGGTTTACTTTGCCTATTTTGGATTGAAACTTGAGCACCACGCAAGGTATTTCACGTTTGTTTAGAGAATTTACGGAAGTGATCATGTGATCTCTCCATGGTATGGAAAGAACAAAAAAAAATCATTCCGATGACTGCTACTTTTGCAGCATCGATGTCAGTGGGTACAGTTCTAAGAATAAAAAAGTTATTTCATATTCGAATCTTCAATAACCATTGCGTCCAGTTACTCAAGATTAACATGTTCGTGGATCATTACAAATCAACACAGTGACTAAACCTCGCCATCTCAAATTTTGATTAAATTTGGTACATAGGTACATACATACCTTCATGTAGAATAAAAAAATACAAAATTATAGCCAATATCTCAAACGGTTTTCAAAATTTAGTTATGTAAAGTTTTTTTTTACCTGTGGCGCCATTTTTAAATTGAAATTGCACCTCTCCTAGACAAGATAGATGGTTGAAATTTGTGCCATTCTAAAGTTAATTTTAAGAACTTTCATATCACATGCAACTCAAAAGAAGGAAAAGTTTTTTTTCAAAATTTGAATTAAAATTTCTAATTTATATTTCTCAAAAAGCGCACTTTTTAAAAAATTTTAAAAATTCAGTAGTGTTGATAAGGTTGTTGTTAATTAGTATTATAAACATTATGATGGTACAGTAATGGCTTAATACTTAAAAAAATTATTGAATAATGTGCGTTTTGGTCGTGGACAAAATGCAACCGGCTAGTAAGCTTCTCAAACTATAGTCTAAAGAAACTATGTAATTTTAATAGCCATAATATATGGATTTTCCCTAATTTATTATTAATCAAAGTTGATTTTGACCAAATGTATCAAAGTATTATAAACAGATGCTGGGAATTTGATTGACCCGCAACACAAATTACAACATTTACATGAATATAATGCAAAAAACCAAATAATATACAGTAGGCACTAATTAATTCACAAAGAATTTTTCATTTCAGATGGAACATGTTCAAAGGAAAAAATGTACTAGGAAACTATTGGCTGCGGTGTATCTCAAGAGCTTCATTTGTCTTTTTTTCTTCTTCACTAAAAATTTTGTAGACTCGCCCTGTCGTAACTCACTTTACAAAGAATGTTTGTGACACTGAGCCACAAAATGTCTGGAAAGGTAAATGATGGAGCAGCACTTGAAAAGTGGAGAAATGTGAGTTGGACCTCATCATCTTCTTCACTTTTGGCCATGACATAAACCAACCACCACCTATCTTCGTACACTGCTGTGACGTACCCACTTATGTCTGCTAACTGTTTTTTTAGAAGTATCCAACACCTCAATTCTTGATTCGGATAAATTTGAAAATGGTTTGACTAATATTTATCAAAATCTGAGATGGTAAGAGAAAAAAGTTGTTTAAAGTGTGTTGATTTGACGCGGAATGACCTTCCTGTACTAAACCCACCTAAAGCTAAGACTGACTGTAACTTTGAAAACATGGAACCTCGGTTGTTTGAACAAAACGAACTAGATGACCTAGTAAGAGATTTACGTTTAACTAAAAAAAGTTTCAGGTTGCAAAAAAAGTATTTGTTGGCTCCAGGAACATTCTATCGTTGGTACCAAATCAGGGGACAAAAATTATAGAGTACAGAGTATAGAGCACAATAAACAAGACTCTTTATTATCTCGTTAACTCATTCAAAAGAAGCCTGAAAGTAGTTCTGTTACATAATGGTAACAGATATGCTGTGGGACATTCGTCTGTTCTTTGAAAAAAAACATGAAAATCTACAGTTTATGTTACAGAAGATTGAATATTCTTTGTATGAGTGGATGGTTTGTGGTGAGTTAAAGGTGTCTATGATGTTACTCGAACAGCAAAGTGGGTTAACCAAGTTTACTTGTTTTCTGTGTGAATAGGATAGTAGGGCACAGAAACAGCATGGCCATCAAGAGAACATTTAGAACCTGAAACCAAGAACGTTCCAAACCCGGAAGACATTCTAATGTTAGTATAGATTCCGGACGTGGAAGCCTTCGCTATTACAAGAACGTTCTGTTTATAAGTTTGAAGAATCCCCAAAAAATACTGCTTCCACCACTGCTGATTAAGCTGGGCCTCAAAGCTCTATCAAAATCAGAACCTTGCTTTGAATATTTGTGTCAGAACTTTTCTGGTTTGTCAGAGGCAAAGTTAAAAGAAGGTATATTTGCTGGCTCGGACATTTGAAAACTTATGCAAGACCCTAATTTCGAATAAGTGATGAATTTAAAAGAAAAAGCAGCATGTGAAGCATTTAAAGAAGTTCTTTTGAAGTTTTTAGCCAATGTGAAACATCCTAATTACGAAAATATAGTTCAGAATATGTTGAAAACATTTAAAGAATTTGGATGTAACGTGTGTGTGAAAGTGCATTTTCTACACTCACATTTAAATTTTTTCTGGCAACCTTAGAGCTGCAAGTGAGGAACAAGAAGATATAAGTATACAGTATATAGAGAAACTGTATCAGGGTCGCTCAACATGATGAGAGATGGGCCCTTCTACGAGCAACTCCAGAAGCATCATATAAAAAGAAGAGTTACACGCAAACTTTTACCGAGAAGAGGTTGAGGAAATACAAAACTTTAGATTAATAAGTAAAACACTGTATAAAATACATATATAAACCTACACTACCATTGTAATAATAAAATTATAATCTGATAACAATAGATAAAGACTGCGAAAAATTGGTACGTGGTAGAAATTTGGATTCACCACACCGAAATACATAAAAAACAGGTTTTACTATGAAAAGTGTTTAAAAAATATTTTTTGGTTGGCCTGTGTAATTCGTACTTTTTTAAGTTAGACATATAACAAATATTTTAAACACAAACTGAATAAAAAACCTATAACTAACAGGCTTCTATTCCATTTGATTGTAAATTTGGATAAGAGATAAACAAGGACAGCTAATAGTAAAATAATAGCAAACGTATGTAATTAGGTGTATCGACACATGAAATATCACAATTATTTACAAAGAAACTCTTTGTACAAAACAGTAAAAGCAAAGTTGTAATTTTTTGCGTATTATCAAACACTAAACCGTAAGATAACGATTAGACATTAAAGGAACATATAACAATGTTTTAATATCTGCTTGGTGCAGTTGGAGTAATATTGGAAAGAATCTGCAAAATCGGCAATCGCTAAATTGACTTCAAACCATACTTATTTAATTTTTTTATGAACGACATCAAAAATAATTCGTTAAATTAATAAACAACTTAATTTGACCCTAACAAACTAAGACTTGTTCAATATCTTAAACCGATACAAAAAACGTCATTATCAACGCCGCCGAATCAAATAAATTAATTTAATTTTAATTAAATTGACACAAATTACTTCTAATAAAAATCCAACATTTCAACTTTGTGAACAGGTAACTTGTTTAAACCAACAAGAATTATTTAAATAAGTTTGAATGCCAGCCCTGACACAAAAACCAAGTTATTCAACTCATGTGTGTATCACATTAATCAAATAAACACCGACAACAATAAAATAATAAAATTAAACATTAATTTTCCACAATAAAGCTTTACTTTCAACTTCTACGAAATGAAAGCGTTTAATTTTCTAAAGTAATGCCAGGTTCACTAAAACTAAATACTTCGTGTTTAGTTAACTCGTTTTAACAGTTTCCAAACGAGTGGCATTAACATTATTAAAACAATGTTTACATTATTTTCATTAACCATTGTCTGAACCTAAAACTCGCGTACGTTTACCAATTTCTTTCATCCACTAAGCTTATACTACTGCTAGAAAACGTATAATGTTTAAAGTAATAGCAACGTATTGACATTAGTTATCGTCAAATCAAATTTACTGTTTTCGTAAACAAATAAGTAAACGTCTTTCAGCAGATTATACAATTCAATTCAAATAGTATTCAATTGATAAGGCGAAATATAATACCAAAAAGCTACACATCTTAAAAATTATCCTTAACCTAGATAAACGTAATATGAAAACACAAAATTACAAAGAATACTACGAGTGCAAAAAATACTACATACATACATACAACTCAGTTAATTTTTTAAACATAAAGACAATAGTCAAAGAATAAAAATACAAGGTTGCAAAAATATTAAACAGATTTTGAGTTAATTCTTATGCCGCTGGTAATATTTATTTAAAAAAATAATTATTAGCAATCAAAATATAAAAGGAAATTATCCACAGTGCCACCTGTGAAATATACGAAATGATTATTTCAAATTATAAGTTTTATAGTTTTTGAACACGCTATATTTCTACTGAAAATTACAGCTCCGCAATTACAAAAGCATTTATATATCGTTTCTCTTATTCTTCTCTTTCGTTATATATTCGAACGTTTGTTGTTATAAACAATTATATCGGATTAGTATCGACGAACGAGTACGAAAATATTAAGACCATATCATTTCAAGCAACTTGATCTATATACATTTCTGATTATAGAAATTCAGATTTAATACACTTACAACCAAAGTTTAATTAAGGGTTTAATCAAAATATCAAATTTGTATAATTGAATAACCTAATCTGCTCTTTCAATCACAGTTTAGCTTTCCCATGGATTAAATGAGAACATTTACCTTTAATGTTAATAAAGCTAATATTAAATATCAATTTTGCTGTATCTTTAAGAGCATATTGAATTTCATGTCAAAACAGTAAATACCCTAAAGTTAACTGCCAAAATAACAGATTTGCGGCTTAAAAAAGCTTTAGTCAAATACGTACGTTATGCCTAATGACACTTAAAAGTTTGACGTTTTTAATAAGTAGAGCAGTCGTTTAAAAAAATCAATCCACGATTATTTTAAGTTATCATCGCTAGTAAATTGTAAATATGGCAGATAAGTTTAGAAAAAATATACGAATTATAGAAGTTAAATAGTCAAAAGTTTTGAATGAAGTTTATACATCCACGAGTTTTAATTTAGAATTAGAAGAATTCCATTGATGCGGCGACGACTTCAAGCATAACCGGATATGATGATTATGTAACTAATTTGTAATACAAAAATTCTATCAGGAAACTAGAGTATAAAACTTAATAGATTATACTATATTGCAGCCAAGTTTTTCAGTGTTGATCTTTTTGATCAACTTATCTACCAATCCGTTAAGAATGAGTGTGCTTAAGTTTATAAAGAAAATAACCTCGACTATACACAACATAATCATCTTACAGATTTTATAAAAAAAAAACATATTTTTAAATACATAGTCAAGCAGAATAACATAACAACAAAAATCGTTTCTTCTTTTTTAGCAAATCATCTTCGACCTAATATGTCCCAGTTAAAAAAAATCCATAAAGGACGACCTTGCTAAAGGCAAACTAATAGGCAAATATCAGAATTTAATTTACAAATTCTGTGAGGAAATAATCAGAAAGTGCAAGCGATTGTCTGTGGAAACTGAAAAACTAAATGACAATTAACTTCTATCTCTTTTATATTTTGAGTGTTTATAATTTATGCTTTTGGAATCTACAAATAATGACATACAATAGTTACAAAATACAAATAAAATATAACCTTCGGCTAAAGTAGTAGAATAAAATACAGAAATACGTAAAATGTTTGTCGAAATTGTAGAGCTATTACTATCGAAGAGTTTCTGAATAATTACCTAATATTAAAACCTATTTTTTAAATTTTCCTGATGTGTAAAGTACAATTATGTCTAATGTAATCATTAAAAATTTATGATTTATAAACAAAACTAAATGTTCTTATTTCAAAAATATTTTTTCTTAAAACAAGAATGCTGTTGTATTTCAAATAAATTCTAAATTTAAAAATCCAATATTAAGTATTTAAACCAATAATGTTTTATGCTGCTTTCAAGAAAATTATAATTTTTTTATGAAAACTTAATTTTCCTGAGCAAATAATAATACCATAATTTTCTTAAAGAAAGAATTTAGAAGTATTCCTTCAATAGTACTTTTATTGACTCTTAAGATTTTGAATAAGTTCCAGTAAATAAGTAAATTATTGCAAACTAAAACAATATTTTACACGTTTGAAAGCAATCATTTGTTTGCTTATATGCAAAGCTACCTTTTGTTTAATTTAAATTTAGATTAATTTCATTTAAAAATGTGTTTAGAAAGACGATTTTTCATTCTACACTTCTATGTATTTTTGAGTCAGTCAGCGCTTTATTTTCCTATTCAAACTATGCCAATGGGTCAAATAGAGACGTGTGATTAACCAGTACGTAATGGATAATTAATTGATCATTAAAATTAATATTCAAACGTTAATTTAGATTTTAGATTCAATTGAGAGAAGTAAACTTAAGATGTTTTCTTTCACAAAGCTTATTATTTTTTTACATTTTAAAATATATTGGTCAAGATTTATGAGCAGTAGTTTCAGGTGCATTCAAACGTTAGAAAACAATTCGTAAAGAGTAACTGAAAACTAACGCTGCCGCTTGGTCGTAAATAAAATTCTTTCGTAGAAGACTTCTCCAGTCATGAGTATACCAAATGTTTTGCAAAAATTCCGATTTCAATTTTCAGTGAAACTGGAGATTACAATCTCAATTTTTTTATGTCGTAGATTCCCGATGCATCAAATTTACAAATCTACTCTGATATCAACTGACAAATCTTGTAACATCTTAAAACTAAGAAATTTTCATATAGAAATTTAATGGGAACATTAGCATAAAAACTACAAATCAGAATTAACTCAGTTTTATACCTTATCTTCAGTATTCAAGCTGGTAAATGACGTTATATAGTTTGTTTTCTAAAATATTAGTTGATTACAACAAAATAAATTCTTAAACATCATGCAATTTTAGAATCTAATTTTTAAAAACATATAATTGTTTCATAACATTAGAATTTATATAAATTCATAGTCTGATAGTCTCATATAAACACTATTAACTGATATAATTTATTGAATGTAAATAGCTGAAACACTGAACAGCCGTTTCGCCCTTTTAGAACTCATCAGCAGTAGGGTACACAATCTTATGTACTCCCATCATTGCATAACCAACCTGATAGCGTTAGCAAAGTATAATGGCAATTTTGAATTACGTAGGTTAAATCAACTTACAACGTTCTCCGCCTTTAGAGCTATTTACAGTTATCTTTAATATATATTAACTTATACCATGAGATGGCTCTGGCACCAAACGTTACTAATTTTATTATCCATATCCTTATCGTATATGAATATAACGCTATGTGATGCCAAGTCTGATGTTTTTGCACGAGATCTCATGGTTTCAAAATAATTCTCATGTTATCATGTTTGTCATGTTTTAGTGGCAGAATACAAAATACATTGCAGCTGTAAACTAAAAAAACAGTTATATAAATGAATATATTTGTTAATTTTAAACTATATGAGGTTGACGCTGCCCTTTAGTAGACAGCGAGCAGAGTAACGTAATTTCCGGTTTAAACCTCTTTGATCTATTCTATGGCTGCGAATTTTGAAAATGCTGATGTTGCATTAATTAGGTGATGCATTATATTTTAAAACTTAAAATCCTTTAAATAGTTTTCGTTCATGTATATCTTTGTAGCGTTATAGCATCCTTTTGTGAGTTGTTTTTTAAACAATAATAAATTATCGTAGTTTCAAATAATAGTGATAACAAAACTGATAAAAATGGTCCCAATTGTCCTAAAAAGATAAAGAAGGTTTATATCAACTGGGCCAAGCTACCTGATTTACATTAGGTAGAATGCAGTAAAAAGGGAACTTTTTATGCTTGGTAAGAATAAAACTGATAGGTAATGATTTTTTGGATCTAATACCAATAGTGGAAACCATAGGAACTGCACTTTTTAATATAATAATAATTTTTTTACAAAACACAATATACCATATAAAACAAACTTTATTGGTTTTGCTTCTGATGATGCTAGCAATATGATCAGTATTAGAAATTCGCTAGTCAGTAGAACAACAAGAAATATCAGAAATATTTACAGTGAAATTTATGTGCCACATATGCATGCAAAAATGACAGATAAAGTAGAAGAATTAACAAGGGAGGTAGATATAAAATAATGATAATATAAGCAAGTTAAACATGTAAATATATTTTCAGGCCCAAAAGAATAGAAGAATTTCAAGTTTTTGTCAATTTTGCCGAGCAAAAACTATCCACCCAAGTCAAATTCGTTGGCTTTCATTAGAGAGTGTGGTAAAAAGACTTTTCAATACAATACGTTGAAACTATATTTTATTGATGAAGTTGCTAGTAACATTTCAAAAGCAAATATAATTTAAAAAAAACGGAATAAAGAAGAAAATAAATTGTATCTTGAATTTTGATCTCACATTTTACCTATTTTTAACAGTTTAAATATAATAATCACCAAAAATACACATTATTTACAAAGAAATATCAAAGACAGTTAAAATAACTTTAGACTTTCATATAAAAAATAAGGTTATTAGTTTTACCAGCATTGATGAAATAAAGTTCAAAAACCTTGTAAATTTTTTAGAATTGGATGAAATGTATTTCTCTGCAGAAATAAACTCAAACAGTTTGGAAAAGATTAGGTTAAAACAAGTTAAATTAAATTGTTTAAATTTTTATATAGAAACTGTTCAGCAAATTTGTACAATATTTCACCTTAAAAAATCACTATTCGATAATTTAGATTTTATGGTTCCTGAAATAATTTAATCTCGTAAGAACAGATCTATTAGTCACATTTCAAAATATTTCCAAATTTAAGTATGTTAGTATACACACAAATGATAATGAATGTTTGTTACTGAACTTGCTTTCAATGCTTATAAAGATCAAGGCTTATGTGAATTTTGGAAAAATGCTGCCTCGATACTTTAGACAATAATGATTCACGTTTTCTAAATCTAAGAAAATTTGTCTTTAATATACTTATTCTGTCTATTTCAAGTGCAAACGTAGAAAGAGTATTTTCGGTTATTAATTTGAATAAAACAAAATAAAGAAAACGGTTGAAAACTTCTACAATTGCAGCAATACTTCATAGAAAATATCTAGTAAATAAGAATAGGTCTATATATGTTCAAATTTGCCTATATCAACAGATCAAGAAACTTAACCAGGATATCTATGAGGCAAATCCTGATTAATAATTTATTATTTTAAAGATTTAACTTTGTTAAACTGGTCTTACAGGTATACATTTTTAAAAATATTGTAGCCGTTTATCTTTTCTATAAAATTTTTATTGAAGTGAAACTTCTTTATCGGCGTTGGAAAAAAATTTACCGTCACATTTTTCCGTTACGCGCCATCTTTTTTTTCGGTTACGGAAACGCAATAGCGACGTGATAAATAATATATCAATACTAAAGTGATCAACAAAATCAAAGGCTTTATTTTAATTCTAATTCCAGTGGATTTTTAACAAAAGTAAGTAATTATATCTATTTTTCTAATACTTGGGTGGAATTAATTGACATAGAGTATAAATTCTGAAATATGTTATTAATTTAAATTTAAAATATTTAAGGTTAACCTCAGTTTCTGATTGAACGATGACATTTTAAATTTAATATATTTAAGGTTAACCTCAGTTTCTGATTGAACGATGACATTTTAAATTTAATATATTTAAGGTTAACCGCAGTTTCTGTTTGAACGATGACAATGATAGTAATAATTCTATTTCAATTAATGAAATGCTGTAATAATCTTAGTAGCAAAAGTGAAATAATTGTATTATTTGTATTCATGTCTATTATAATAAAATCCTTTTGTTTAAAATTTATCTAATTTTAAATTTAAAATATTTAAGGTTAACCTCAGTTTCTTATTGTAACTATCGGTCAATGTATATGATTTCATTAAAATAGTATTTATTAATTAATAAGACTGCTAATTTAATGAACATCAATTAATTGATATACATGCAACTTTTCAGAAATTGGTTAAATAAAGTTAAATTAGATAAATTTTAAACAAAAGGATTTTATTATCATAGACATGAATACAAATAATACAATTATTTCACTTTAACTTTTTGCTACTAAGATTATTACAGCATTTCATTAATTGTAATAGAATTATTACTATCATTGTCATCGTTATTATATATTTTTGTAATGGCTTATGGTAACTGAAATATGAAATTGAATCTACAAAAATTAGTTAATTGATTTACAAAAATTTGTATTCATGTCTATGATAATAAAATCCTTTTGTTTAAAATTTATCTAATTTAACTTTATTTAACCAATTTCTGAAAAGTTGCATGTAGATCATTTTGCGAAAAATAAGGCCATAAAGAAGTTTCACTTCTTACATGTGTACACTAGTACACGCCCTAATTTTTTTATATTGTTAATATGTTTATTCGAATAAACATTTGAAAACCTGTATTTGGGTAATTCATTTTTCTATATCTCTTAAAATGTAATAGGACGTTTAGTAACACAATGTTAAACATATTTCTGACCATAACAAAAACTTTATTTGTGCTTTAAATCAACTAAAAAAGTGCCATTGAATGTATGTGTTTGCTAGAGTCGAAAACAGTGACTGTATCAAAATGTAGGCGAATATCATGCCATCTCATGCTTTTTCGAAGTTTTTCTCGTTCATTATTTTTTTTGGGACCAGGCAACACTGGATGCAATTGTGAGAATGCATTAAAGTGTGTCTCCTACTGCTGATGACCCCCAAAAGAAGGAAAGTGGAATTTGCACAATTGCATTGACATTGCTTTACCTCCAACGTCTTTTACGTTTTACTATTTTGAATTGAGCAAATTTAAAATCAACGTTAAACGTTCTCCGCCTTTACAGCTATTTACAGTTATCTTTAATATATACTAACTTACTATGAGATGGCTCTACCATCAAATTTGGCCAATAATTTATTTAATTATTAGTAATCGACTAAAAAAACCAATCTTGCCATTTTGATTACACGTAATATAATGTATTCGCGGCCATTTTCAAATAGTTTTAATCGAGATTTATCTGCTGAGCAGTTCAAATCATTTTGTATACATGGCACACTAAACTAAAATGATGAAATTTAATTAAAAGCTTTTTATACATCTGAAGCTTATCGCTTATCTCTAGACAAGTTGGCATCACACTAACCCACCTTCCGATAAAATTTTTATTAAATCAACATCGAACATAGCTGAGTCCAAATTCTAATATGTTAACGGTATAATTTAAGTTGCACTAGCGCGTCATCTATTGACCTTTATACGTCAAATACGAGTGTCTCATAAAAAACGCCTTCCATTACTAAAACCTTGTGCTCCTCTATCTAACACAGACAATAGTCAATACAGTGACCATACAACAAAATAGTGATAATTTCAGAAATAAATAGTAGTTGCTAGACGAGTTACCATTTCCGTAGCATTTGTTCAATTAAGCAATTCTCAAATCAAAATTTTACCATTCAATATAATTTTCGAAACCCAGATTTTATTACTTCACCTATATCTTAAGCGTATGGTCTGTTTGAAAGTGACAGAGACTACAAATATTATCTTTTTTCTGAAATCCATAAACGTATTACACCTTTTAACATTTTTAATTTTGTTAAGAAAGTTTATACAGGGTGTGTATAAATTGACGAAAAACAATGCGATATTATTCGTTCAATTCTGAATCAAAAATCCTAAAGTTAAATTGTTGTATTATGCTTTGTATGTCTTCAGGAACCACTCAAAAGAAACATACATTTGGCAACACAGTAAACTAGCCTACGACTGTAATAACTGCTGTTCCTATATTCTTTATTTCAATCTCCAAAAACAGTTTACTCGTCATTGGTAGCACGTTTTAAATTTTACACATTACGCAAGATATGATTTGCTTTTCAATTTATTTATTGTCAAAATAATACCTAGATCCATACAATTGATAATGTTAATTTAGAATGTATTTTCTAACAGTTTTTTGTTTTATCTGATAAGTCAATAACGTATCAGCATGTTCATTGAATGTAAAAGCCATGATGAGTGAACAAAACAATAACAAAGAACGCAAAAAACAAGAACTAATGAAAAGTACACAAAAAATCAGAAAAAAATCAAATGAAACAAGAAAGTCGAATGGGATACATAAATGTTAAAATGTGACAGATGATGCTTATGATTCAATTCTATTAAAATCCCATTAGAATGAAAAGTTTGTTTTACAACATTGCCAAATGTATTTTTCATAAAAATAAGTTCATAAATTGTTACAAATTATCTAAAATTCGTTATTATTCTTAATCGCAGTTTTAGTACCATCAGATATCGAAACTAACACTTATTTATAGAAAAAATATCAGAACTGTGAAAACCTCGTGAAAACGTATTGTTACGAAGACTAATTTAATTATAAACATACATTTACACGATTAGAACTACACGTAACTAATACAATCTAACGATATTTAAGAAAAAACTTACATTAATCTATGCATTACTATCACTAAGTCCGCTCTTTTTAATTTTATCTAAAACTGATACTTGTTTATGTTAACAACACGTACGCGATGTATTTATGTTTCACTAACACTGGCACTTTATTTATTTATCTTAGCACACACGTTAATCCCTTATTTATTTTAAACCGACAAAGTCTTCTCGATTCAATTCGAAAAACTGACCTCGGCTCCTTTGGAGTACTTTTTATATATTTCTGTTATCTGTGTCTAGAATGTTTAACATCCTTCGGATATCAAAGTTGGCAATAACTTCAAGAACATTTCAGTATGAAGCATGATAGAACATTGTACCGTTAAAACATTCGATTCAGAATTGAACGAATAATGTAGCTTTTTCATCAATTTATACACACCGTGTATAAACCCTAAAACATTTGAGGTAGTGCAACAAAAGTTATTCAACAAGACAAAGTGTAGTAATAATAAATTTTTTGAAGCTTGCTAAATAAATGATTGAAATATGCCTTGAAATTTAGCAAACCCACTATGGCCAAAATTAACTTCGGCATAAAAAATTCAATTCAATCATTAGATGTTATCTAAAAGTATCTTAGACATGCCCATAACATTTAAATTCCATAAAATGTCCAGAAAGAGTATAAATTTTATTTTCCTAAACAACAAGAACTCGTTACAGATACAGAAAATCACAATAAAGTGGTCATATTAGATAATGGCCCCTATTCAATAATTAATGAAAATCCTTTTACTAAAACGATTACCAAAACCAATAAAACTTTGTCAAGTTGTAATAGTGTTATGGGAGACTCTCTGCAAACTCGACTGACGGTATCCAATTGGGTACTACCTAGAATGCATTTTTACCTAAACCACTTGCTATCCAAATGGTTATCAAATAAGTTAAGTTGTTTTACATACCAACAATTAAATGTTCCCCTTCTTCTTCTTCTTCTTCTTCTTCCAATAAAGCATAAACACCTGTGTTTCTTCACGCCTCTTCTAAAGTAAATATCCAAGTGGGTTTCCATATTTTTAGTGATTTTCCTGGATGTCGATAGAAATTCGGCTGCAATTCTCGCACCTTTTTTATAACCACTTAGGTCATCGTGTGCTCTGCTAACGTGATTGTTTCATTCGCTAATGCGCCTCTTTATAAATTTCACGATGCCATTTATGCTACACCGGTGTCTTAAATCTGTATTACGTATTCGATGCAGCCTGGTTTTATCAATTATAGATCTTAAGTTATTCATCCTCATAATCTGTTTAGTCTTGCTAGATTCTGGTCGTCTTTCAGCACCATATGCCACTATAGGTCTTATAAATTTTCACTTTGCTCTCTAGTAACATCAGATATTCTTCTTAATCCTTGTATCGCTTACTTCTTTGTGTATATTGCAATCACTAGTGATAATAACTCCTAGGTATTTAATAAACATGAGTTGCTTAATCATTTTTCCATCTACATCTAACTTGCATCAAAGGGACTCCTTTGAAGTTGTTAAAAACTTTTTTCTGTAGACACTTTTATGTTGTAAAGTTTTGTTGTCGTAACAAGTTTAAGATTTAGACGTTCTACTTTATATTTTGTATTTGCGTCATCAATATATTTCTCGTTTTGTAACTTGGTGGTAGGTTAACTTATTTTATTATCTCTTCTATTATTAAATTAAATAATACAGAACTAGGAAGTCGCCTTGTCTGATTCCTGTTTGTGTTTTTATTTCTTCAGTTAGTTTACCTTCCATCCCTGTTCTTGTTTTCATTTCAATATTCATTTCTTTTATTAATTGTATTAATTCTTCTAGTAATCTTCTTAGTCGAACAAATACTTTCGTAAGATCCACAAAACACAAGATACTAAATTTTAGTGTTATTAATCCTTAAGAGTTCTTTAAAATAATTAAAAACATTCAATTAACTGAAACTGAACTATTAGTATCATTTGCTGTTAGTTCATCGAGTATTTCGATAGATTTATTCATTCGATTCCGACGTTGCACAACAATTCAGACAATTTAGAGATAGAAGATTTGATAGAATCGACAGAATTATGTATAAATCAAACAAATTTCAAAATTAACGGTCAATTTTATATACAAAACAATGGGAAATAGTTTATCGTCATTAATTGTCAATTTGTTTCCTAGAAAATTTGAAACTTGGTTTAGCATATATCCTTAGAGTTTTTGGTGGGATATGTACCAAAATTTGTAAACCTCAACAATTTGTTGACATTTTAAATTCTACATTTCGTACGATCAAATTTACCTGTGAAATAAAGATGGATAACAAGTGACCTTTCCTAGATATACTTGCAATAAGGAATAACGGTAAACTAAAATTATATATTTATCGTAAGAACACTAAGAAGTCTATAACAAATAATTCTAACCATCTAACAATCTTGGCAATTTTTTGGTACATAGATTATTGAATTTTCTCTTATCAAAACAAAGTTTTAACAATGAATTCAACGAAATTGCAATACATAATGGTTTTAATAATTAAATAATAAACAACATAATTAGAAAACATAAGTTTAAAAATTATACAATAAATAACTACCTTAGGTACGTATTATAAAAGAATAGAATAGAAGTATTAGTGAAAATGCAAGATAAATTGGGAATGCATTAAATTTATTGTAAAAACTGTGATCAACTATACATCGGACAAACAAAAAATTCGTTTTAAAGAGTATTTCGCTCACATTAAGTATTGACATTTAGAAGTCTAAGGCTGCCACACGACCAAAATTGTAGTTACTTAAGTATTCAACATGTTATTTTCGATTTCCAAAAATAGGTTTATCTTTGATTTGAGAGAGGTATGAAACCGTTCATTAAATCTGACAAATATTTCTCTGCAAAAACAGTTGTAATAAAACAATGATTATTTAGTATCTAAATAAAGAGTTATCTTTTTATTTATTCCTAGTAATTGTAGACTACCAAGACATTTAACAGTTTCAATACTTTCATTTTCCATTGGATTTTGGAAAGATTTGATGAGCTTACAAATAAACAAAATTTTAAGTTTAACACGAGTTTCTAATGTTAAAGCTTTACGTAATATACAGATTAAACTGTTCCAATTCACCTGATGTAAACAATCTAAATTTAAGCGTAAGTAACTCGATTGTTTTCTATCAAGGTCAGTTTGTACATAGAATTTCGACTATTAATAGGACCCGAATACACATTGTTTAAATTTCATACAAAGGAACATAATAGCAGATCGTTTAGGAACTGTAATAGATTGTAAATATAGATGCACAAATATTTGGAAAGCCCAAAAATTCACAATCCATTTATCAACGCAATAAAATCAATAAATGGCACAGAAAATTTCATCCACGATGATAAATATTATTAAGTTGGTTTTTCATTCAAACATGTGCTCCTTTCATAAAATGCAACGTCATCAATCAAACTGTGGCAGATTGAAAATTTATGTTTCTCGTTAATTTCAAAATTTGAATTCTATCAAGAAAACGCACAAATAATAATGAGTTATCGAAAAATAAAATTTAATTGCGATAACTGCTTTTTGACTTACGTTTTTAGAGAGGTACGTAATCCAGTTGTCCATCGATTAACATCTATTGTTAAACACGAATTGTAACCTCTCCAAGTTTCTAAATCAATACTTCACCGGTGGTTTCAGTTTGTATTATTAATGTTTTAGCATGTAAGGCGTTAGGTTATTTCTGACAAGTAGCGTCTTGGAAACTTCGTTCAGCTCTACGCATACCCTCGTGGTGGTAACTTAAGAGGATTAAGATTACCGCGACGATACTATCGTGTATCGCGGCTTTAATACTAGGAAGATCTAGAGTAAAGGATGAAGTAGATTTTAGTTAATGGCCCCCAAACCCGGTACATTAGGAGATTGCTCAATACAAGATACACGCGAAAAGTCCTTAAAACTGATAGCACCAGCTCATCGCTATCGATTTATTGCCAACTTATTTATATACCTTTCAACCTAGAACGCGAAACTTGTCAATTTCCATTTTAATAAACACTTGCATACAAAATAAGTTACTGAAAATACCCATAATCCGTAATTATATAATCATCAGGATTATCAATTCCAAAGAACTTAAAATAGCATTATCCCTGGTAAAAAATGTCAACGCATTTAATAAAAGAAGTCTTAAACATAATCCATTGATTTTTTTTGTTTATGAGTAATAAAACAAAATTCTCTTCTAAATTTTATCCGAGCTTTAGACGTATATCATTTTGCGAGTATGAATTAAATAGCAGCGCGATACATCTATTCGCTTACAACGTTTCATGCACATCTTTTACATTAATTATAGCGGAACGGGTTTTGATATCCTAGTTAAAACCTCAGACACAACGATAAAACCTTTGTAGTAGCTTCCTCCACGGATAGACATAACTTATTACTTTTTGATAACGATCCGAAGTCGTTTAATACACTTGACTTTGCAATAACAAAAATGTATACGAAAGAATGCTGTGTAAGGGGATAATTCAAAAAGTTACAACGTAGTCTTTTAACGATCTACTTGGAAGTATATAAGCAATACTCTTGACAGGTCTTGGCTTTCCTTTTATCGCTTGAGTGAATCTGCTGTTCAAGGTTGCAACCCCATCATCATCATCACGGAAAGGCAGTTCCACCGATTACCGCAGAGTGCTTCATCACGTTGGCGCATACAATGAAACTAGGATCTTCTTACACGAACATAGATCTATTATTCGAGTATCACAACCCGCAAGTTCTCAACATTGAAACTCTCACGTTTATTTCGCTTGTCATATTTTAAAATTTCCAAATTTACGTTTGTATCTCTGAAAATACGAATGTTTGTGCTTTTGATCGTTCTCGCATCACTTAACTTGCACAATTACATAATCCGAATTAAATTCAGAAACAGCGCATTAAAATTTAAAAAATTACGTTGAATACACATATACGCCGCATCTTCATCGAGTGTATTTACCAAAACATCTTCGAATGATGCAGCACATTTCTTTCAATTCGAGTTCTAACTTTGTAACAACCGATTCAATCGATTGCACTTAAATATTCCAGTTCCACTTTTGTTGCCAGACATTAAATTATTGAAATCGTAATTTGGTAAAATAGGTAATTCAACATTTGAATTTACAATTATAATTCAATTATTTATCTTTCGAACGTTACACGGAAAACGCTGACCTTGCTCAAACAAATAACCATGAATGTAATTTTCATACTATTTCCGACTCGACTCGAGAAATTCTAGATATAATTTGTATTTAGTTTTTATAGTACATTTACATATTGCAGTGTTAATGTGAGAAATTCTACGATACTAAACTAAGAAAAATAAGGTCGTTTTAAGTTGATAAAATTGTAGCACCTTCTTGTTTATTTTCCAAATCGATTTTTTAAATTCATTGTTCCTCATAGTCCACATTGTTCGCGTTTATCTGTATGTGAAAACAGAATAAACAGGAAAAATAAACATTGATTTTCTTAGTCTCGAAAATATCAGTTGGTGAGAAAACACGTATCAATAACACATATTCCGTAAAATACTATTAATTAGGATTCGGATTTTTATGCACAAAAAAAACTAAAACTATGCATTTAAAAGTATGTTTTATTATTTATTTTCTTAAATAAATAAGATTTACAATTGATAGAATTGGCGGAAAGATCTGCAAACTTTACCAGTTGGGTTTTGAAACTTCGAAAGGTCCTTAAGCTATTGCATACGATGCTCGACATTTTCTTGGCATTACCTAAAACTCAAATAAGATCATGTTAAAACTTGACTTCACCAATGCTTTCAAGCTGGTTCGGAGTGATAGATTCTTGCACTTAAAACCATTATTTTTGTCTTATTATAATTTTATTCATCAAGCATATGGTTTTCCTTCGTCTATATCATACGGATCTTTTGTGATTTCCTCTAAACGTGGAGACAAGTTAGGTCCTCTTCTCTTTTACTTGTTAAGCCTAGATAACAATTTAAAGTCAACTTTCAAAATTTGCTGATGACTAGACTATTAGTGGAGATATTGACGTTGTTTTAAATGTTTTCTTGTCAAACAAAGAATCGTCTAGCGAGGATTAGGATTACGTTTGAACGTTAACAAGTGTGAAGCGATTAATATTGATCAGCTGTAGTTTCTGGTATTTATTTTCCAGACATAAATAAAATTAATTTACTTAGATCGCCTTTAACAAAAGAAACTATTAGCGAATGCTTAAATGAGAAATTGGCAAATTTAAAATTAATTTAATATTTTATCGCAACATCATGGTCTTTTTTCTTCTTAAGAATGGCTTAGCTGTAAGTAAGCTATTAGATCTTTTACAAACATGTTCAACTTTTCTTGTGTCAGAAATGCTTAAAAAATTAGATTTTAAAATCAAACGAGCAATTGGATGTCTGTAATGTTGACATGGTGTAAACTTTACGTTTGAGAGTTAGATAAGTGTTACTTTACATTAAGGTGTATTTGTTTACAATCTTCATCTCTGTAAGTGTGGCACTTACGTTGGTAAGTTTGTTTGCCAGAAGTCTTGGAAAATACAGTCGTCATTGAAATGTACATCAAGTCGAAAAAATCCCTTCATTGAGCTGAATTTTCAGTAATAGAGCATCCACATCTTTTCAATACCGATCATAAACGACAAGAGGGAAAATCACTTACTCCCTGGATGAAAAAACGATGCCCCGCTGCGGATTTTAGACGTTATGTGCTTCCTATCATTTTTCTTTTTTGTAGAAAGCTGGTTCAGCTGCGGAAAAAAAGCGTAATACATATACAGATTTGGCTCCTCAATATTTTTTTAGCAGTTTTTCTGCTGAAACCATGGGACCTTGGAGACCTGATGCTAAGCGAATGACAGCTGCTAGTGAGAAGCGTCTTCGTCTAGAAACCGGAGATAAAAGGTCTACCAACTTCTTTACCAGCGAATTGGTATGGAGATTCAAAAAGGAAATGCTGAAAGTGTTTTGGTATCTTTCCATTTAGTGATAGGTTTTTTTTAAATTCGATAATTAAATTGCGCAATAAATGTTCAATCTAAATTTACTTCTGTTGTCTGCAAGAATGTTTTTGTATTGAGAACAGACTCGTTCTACACCGCACGACGCTGTAATGGCAAATGCAAAATGTATGGCATCAGTTGGTAAAAAATGTTCCTTTGATCACCGAGCAGGGTTTGATTTTGCAACACTTCGCTTATGTTTGTAACACGTGTTTTTCAATAACATTTCTTATCGATGATTTTTTTCTTCAGCTCAGTTAAACGAAGTACTGATATTGAAATATTTTGTTCTAAAGGAAGTCATATTTTTTCAAGTTTGGTTATTGCAACTGCTTTACATGACAAAGTTGCTTGGATGTATGTCAAATGCTCTCTACTTCCTTTTTTTTTAATGAATTGTGCTCTGTGCTTTTTTGGGATTCAATTTATCAACAATTCCCTTGATAATTTCAAAATTGTTTGCACAATAAATTGCAGGTTCTATCCGATTTCCCTTTAGGTAACACTTTAAAATTGAACAAATATGATATTCCTTTTTCTTCATTAACCCAAAAACGATATTAACTATCTGTATTCTACGTTGGTAGTTTCATCCAGAAACACCAAAATTTTATGGGATGCCACTTGTTGTCTTCGTCTAGGTTCTAGAGCTAGTTAATTTTTTCGTATTGTAGTCTCGTCAGAAATATTCCGTTTAGTATACTTTTACCTGAACTTTCAGAATACTTATTTTGTAAAATTTAGCTAAAGACTCTTCAGTAAACGTTTCAGAGCGGTTTCGTAATTACAGCGTGAGTTTTACTTTGACATTTTCGATTTTAATTACTCACCTGTTTTCCAGTGTTCAGACGCCGCATCACGTGACACTTTTTGGTCGCATTCACAGGCATTACACAAAATTTGCATTATAACATGCTTCCATCTGCTAGAAAATCATTGTAGTTTTTGGCAAGCTGGTTTAACGTAACATATTGTTGCGTGTTTATTATTAAAACGAATTTATTTATACTAAAAATATGTACACGTTTATAACTAACTGAATTAATTAAATCTAAGGATATTTAATAAAAACACTTACACTAATTTATATCACTAACACGAAGATAAGTCCGCGGATAACTTCACACACTTGTTTACATCAAAGTCACGTACTAGGTTATTTATCTCACACGCGTTAATCACTTATTTTTTTAAATTTAAGTAATCTTCTTAACACTGTCATCTTCGAATTACTGAAAATAACTGACTGCTGATTTGTTTGAACCGCATTTATTCACGTTTTGGAAATCCTTGGCGAATGTTCCATATCTTTTAGGAAACGTTTTGGAAAATAGATAACAACTTCGTAAAATCTCTGGAACTTGAGAATAATTTCTCGAACGTTTCAATATATACGTCCCCATGTCCCTCCCAATGGACATCAAAATTAATTCTTGATAAATTCTAGGTACCTGCATATTTTTTAGATTCTGTATCGGAAATGCAACGTGACAAGGTTTCTGTTTTTAGTTTCTAATACTTGTAGTGACATGTAGTGAATACTTTTGTCACTGAACATACATTTCTATGGTGTTGTCATCATTGCAAATACATGAAAGTAAGTTTTTATTGTTTTTGTTTTGCGTAAATATTTTTATTAAAAATTGATAGGTGGATTGGTATCAAAACATTTCAAGTAGTTATAACGTTGCATTTTTAGCTGGTATATGCTCAGAAATACCTAATTTTAATGCTGTAAATGACGTGAACACGTGAATGGACACGGGCCTCAAGCGATGTGTTTTCCAATACCATCTGTTTATTTTATTAGTAACGTGCACGTTAATTTTTTTGTTATTGGCAGAATTGTATAATTAAGAAGATATAAAAGATGCCAAAAAACTGTAAACGATGATAAATTAAATAAAGAATGTGATTTAATGTTTAGTAGATTACAAAGTTTTTCCGATGTGCAAATTTCTTATGTTGATAACGACGATGATATTTTTAGATTAGAATTAGAGCAGATCAATTATCCCAACAAAAAGAAAATCTTCTTGAAGAACATTTTACTCGTAAAAATGCTATAAACAAAACATTGAAAACAATGACGATCCTGAAGACATTCAGAAAGCACAAAACTATTTTGGATTTGTGCCAAAATGTACTTCGAAAGACAATATTAAATGGTTTAAGAAAAGATTTCATCGTAATGTTACAAAAACTTTGAATCAAGTATTAGGTGCTGAAGATGAAGGTGAAGTTTTGCAACCTATATTATACTTTTTCAAACATTTGAAAAAATTTCTGAGAAAAAAATATATCAGGTGCAACTAAATTCAAAGAAACTACGCCAAATGAAATTAAAATATTCATTGGCTTATATTTTTAAATGGCTTGCATGACCTAGAATTGGGCGTCCATCAATAACTACCCCCCGCTGAAGACCAATATGTCACCGTTTCTGCACGTCGAGAACCTTTGAGTACATGTCGAATGTTGAATAGGAGGCTTGCAGAAGCCACAGCAACAGCAATATTAGCTGAAACTGCCAGAAGACGTTTATGGGATGTCAATTTACGTTCTAGACGACTTTTTAGAGGTGTACCATTGACTCACAAACATAGGCGACTAAGATTAGAATGGACAAGAAAGGTGTCAATTAAACAAAAGAGTAGCAATTGGTACTGTTCACTGATGAATCGAGATATGGGGAGGCATTTGATATGATGGCCGTACCGACTTGCTGATTATTCTGGAAAACATGAATTTTGAAGTATACTTGAATCAGGTGAACAACAACATTGTGTCAGAGTTTCATGCTGCTGTGAGTCCTGTTTCCTTTTTTCGGACAATAACGCTCGTCCATACCGATACATGACAGTTATGGATGCAATTAAAACCAATGGAATTCCTCATTTACCTTTACCTGCTCTATCGCCTGATTTAAATCCGATAGACCAGTTGCAGAAAACTTTAGATCAGCATAATCCCCAACCACAAACAATGAAACAATTGAGAAATTTGCTTCCATAACTCTGGCAACAGATTTCGAAAGAAAACTTTGATGATCTCATAACCAGCATGCAAAGACGTTGCCAAGCTGTCATTGAAGCCCACGGAGGACATACTCGTTATTGCTGAAAGGGAAATTAAGAAGAAATGTGTGTATATTTTCCTTTTATTTTTTATTAATTTGTTATGTTTATTAAGTTATTAGTGACTTTAAGTTAATATTCTTTAAGAAAAAATTTTTCTTTTGAGAAATCAAGTTTTTCATAATATTCCTAAATTATGTAGAGTAATTTATTTGTAACAGGGATACTCCCTTTGTTATAAATACAAAAAAAAATTTTTAAGCTCTAATTAAATCGAGACCAAAGGGGTTAACGCAAATAACAATAACTAATTGAAGACTTGCTAGTACGATTTTGTTAATAATGCAATCGCTTCCTCTTTATTGATTAACTCGTTTACGTATTGAAATTTAACCCCCTAAACAATAATTGAAAAATAAATGGTATTTTTCTGTAAATAGATTTTCAACGAAAAGTCGTCTTTTCTTTATTCATTCCTTATTGGTTCGTTGTCATTTACTCATTCATCAATAGAACAAATCAATTAGCCAATTTATATCAACGGTAAACAATAACGTAAACCGCTCAACCAACATTGACATATTAGAATTTGCGAAATTATATCATTCAGTCTACCTGTAAACTGCACTTATCTCTGGCATTTAAGATATTTTGAGTACAGCATAGCGAAAAAGATACTACAAAATAAAATAAAGCTAAAAAAATAAATTAGGCTAAAATAATAGATATTTTAACCATCTGACTGAAATCTTAAGCGAGTAAGATTTTTTGATAAAAATAATTTGAGTATAAACTTTTTTTTGTAACCTTTGGGCCAAGTTGTAGTCAAATCTCTTAAAATTTATATGAAACTTCACGTTCAGCTTAGTCTCCTTTTATTGTTCAAATTAAAACCTCAGCTTTTTGTGCTATTGGATGCAATTCACGATTTCATTTTAGTCTACGACCTGCCCACATTTTTTATTATTTTAAAAATACGTCGAAGCTAATCGCAATTTGAGTTCAAAAATTTAACCGATGCAGACAGTCAATAGTAAAAAATATCAAACTGCTTTAGAAAAGAAAAAAACAAGAACCGAAATTGCCAAGTTTTAGCAATTAGAGTCAGTTTTAAGAATGTTTTCAGTTTATTAGATGCTAACAATTTGTTTAAACAACAATCTCATCCAAAATATTTAATAATTGAAAATGATCTATCAAAGACGAACATAATTCACGATAATTTGAAAATTGCTATAAGGGCGAAAACATTGACAAGCTGATTTTTACGCGCCTAATTCAAATGAGTGAACCACTAGACGCCAGTTTCGCCCTTTTGGAGCTCCTCAGCAATGGGAGAACACTCTAATGTACGTCCACAAAGCCATTGAAAGACTCAAATCGTTGTGGTTTTACCCTGCGGTATATTTAAAGCTTATTTAAATTACGCGGGTAAAAGTAATCTTGTCAACGTTTCATCTCTATAGCAATTTTCAATATACTATCTTTACACAGTAAATTAGACTGTGAGATGGCTCTGCCATCTTATTTCGCTTATGTTTCTTACATCACATATTGATATAAAGCATAGGTCTGTCAATGCATTTGTGGAAGTACATTCGAGTGTTCTCCCACTACTGAGGAGCCCCAAAAGAGCAAAACGGCCTTCCATCAAATTACTTTACACAGCAAATTACACTATGACATGGCTCTGCCATCAGATTTTGCTTATGATAATTAATGATATTATAATACAGCATAGTTTTGATTGAACACAATGGTAAACCATTACTTTTGTTTAAAAAAAGTTAGAATTTGTACCGCATAAACCGCGATATATAGTAATGATCCGTGACATTATAAAAAAGTTATGTTGACTAAAAAACATTTTAAAAAATCCATTATTATTCACACGCTCTATCAATAAACATCCCATAGATTACAAATCAATTACATTGGAATTGATATTTTCAATCTTCCATGAATTGTTACTTTTATTGAGGAAATTATTTTTCCGAGTACGGCATTTAATCAAATAAAAAGTACACTTAAAACATAGAATACTAAGAAGCAACCAGTTTGCGACTATCGCACACATGTAGGAAATCAAATAGTTATTACGTTACAAAAGAACACAAAACCCATGCATACAAAGTAGCGATAGGCAGGTAAAAATAATACATTATCATATAACGACTGTTTGTTTCTTAATAGGTATTATGATGGCTGTGTTTGTTTTTCTGTTGATTTACAACGAACTAATGATGGTATTTTAACTGAAACATTATGTAACTGTTTGAACAATACAAACAAGTTAATCGTCTTTTTAATAGATTGTTTCAGTACACAAATATTAATTACATCTAAACAATTGCGATTGTTATTTATAGGTTTAATTGTCTTAGCCTTAAACTTTGTGTGATAAAAATGAAATTGCGTTTGCTTACCGCTTAGACCAGCACGTCAACTAATTGATAATTACCTGAAACAAAAAACACAAAATGAAGTTGTTTACTTTAATATATGTAGTAAAAATAAATTGAGATTTTTACGCAACAATAGCATCAATTATTCATACAAGTACAAAAGTACAAGTTAAAGAAGTGGAACAAACGATGTTCAACCTAAAATGTTTAAACCGTAGTATATGGTAAAAATTCAAGAGGAACAACTCTCAGGGGTAATATTCCCATATTCAGTTCAAAGATTAAGCAAACAATATACGAGTGAAAGCAAAGAATAAAATTCTTTAATAAAAGAAAGAAAAAGTTTTACCGAAACAAGACAAAAGCGACAGCATTAAGTTGATGTCCACAAATACAAATAAAACTTTGTCATTTAAGAGCTTCTTAAAAAAATAAAGATTGTTGTAATTGCAAGAAAAATATTTTTTATATGTATAATCGGTGAAGAAAAATGTATCTGGTTACAAATGTGGAGGGGGAACTGCCTTCGACATGTAACTGACATTAATATTAATGATGTGACTGTGGGTGAATGATGCGACCTGTCGGTAGGGTTTTCCTCTTCGACCCCCATCAATGTTACAATTCGTAGAGTGTATTGGAATGAGAAACGAGAGAAACTACAGATTGAGGGGTGGGAAACACTCATAGGCAATCGAACTTCGGAAATGAATCGCTAGAACTGTGACAAACACGGCAAATTAGCGGAAACAATACTCGCATTGGCCATAATTACGAATCCTTTTAAGAGCTTTAATAAATTTCTCGTATTTACTTAGATTGCTCCATTTCACTAATGACGACACCCGCAGAATCAAACTTCAAGATAATATCTTTTGAATAAACCCCACCAGGATACATATTAACTAGCTCGAGCGTAAAATTCCACAATTTCCAGAAGTTGAATCTAATTTCCAACAACTCTGAAACTAAATCACGAATAATTACTATGTGGATTAACTTCAAGTGCAATTGATCTTTTTTTTTAATTATGCCCAGTACATGCAACGTCTTAGTTTATAGAGGAGAAAACAAAAGTGACCTGAAATAACCCATTTAACCATTTGCTTTTGGTAACCTACGACACAAAGATTTAAATAAACCTAAGTTTCAATTAAACAAAAATTTATAAAGATGCATTGTCACGTGTAAATAATCACAATCAGAAATTAGAACAAATCAATAAATTGAAATTAATAATTAATTTAAATATTAAGCCGATCTCATATGTACTGAATCTTTTATTTTCTTGTAGAAAGTACGAGAACAAGAAGTTTCAGTTCCAAGATTAAATAGATTTATAACATTCAATTAATTATATTTATTGTAATGTTTGTAGTTATTAGTAAACTTTAACTTACTCAAATTCCAGTAATCCGTCTACGGAATCTCTTCGGTTTTTCAAACCAAAAAAAAGCATTTATTAAACTCAATCGATTTGAATAAAGAAACGCTCTCTTTTTAAATCCCAGATAATATAAATAATTGGATATCATTAATCTTTGATAAGCAAATGTTACAAAATAAAAGTGTCACATTTGTCAAGAATTTTGATAGAAAAACGTTGCGATTTAAAATTGTATATGCATGTCTAACTGAGAATAAAAAACCGTTTCATTAAAGACGAAATTATTTTTAATGGCGATTTTAAAATGTAAGAGTTGAAATTGCGGACCAACCGTACTTTAAGAAAAAATATAACAGAACTAAAACGTTGTGGAGAGTAATTCAAAAGACATAAATGCCTACATAAAAGACTAAACGACGTCATCTAAACATATAACATATAAAAAACATATAACAGTTTTAATAAAATTTTACAAAACATATCTTCTGAAAGAATTGTAAAATATTAACAATAATAGAAAAATGATAAATTTCTTATTTTTCTGACTGATTTGTAGCGTAACGTCTGAAATCTGCTGAAAACTACAAATGTTTCTCCATTTGTTCAAAGACGCACTTTGTATCTGTTCATGCTTTGAATGATTTTGATAGCTACATATATATTCTAATCTATTGTCTTTTACTTTAAAGGTGTTTCAGTTAACAAATCTTTTTTGCAACAGTGTAAATTCAAATTTTCAACATATTCTATGTATTTACTATATAATGAATCGTATGACATTAAAACTTCTAAAACAACGATGTTAAACTTGTTTAGATTTAAAATAGTTATCAGCGCCAGGCTCTTACGTCTACGGAATTTACCTTCGAATTACTAAATAAAATGCACTAAAACACATATCACCAAAAAATCAATGAATCGTATAAGTATGTATGTACAACTAAATATACAAATAAAAAACTATAGATATACATAGTTGGTTAAAAGAAGCTAAGAAGGTAATCGAACCGAGCCAATCCGAATATAAAAACTGTATAACCGACCCGAAACCCGGTCCGAATTATTTTTCTACGGCTCGGGTTTCGGGTCGGGCCGGGCCAAAGTCCGACTTTTTAATCTATACAATGTGGTATTATAAAGGCAGGTTTTAACCTCCCGACAGTCTGCGATCCGAGCTGTAGCACGTCCGAATACCAGAAAAAGTTTGATTATATTTCTTAGATTGAACATTACGTAGATTTTGAGATATGGTCGTCTCGAAAAATTTTGCTTTTCGGTCCGACCTAAAAAATAGATAGTTGATGCAGGTAAACCAAGTGTGTGTTAAACAGCTGGTAAATCTGTATAAAAGAAATACAGAATTATACAGTTGTATTTACAAAACCAACTTTTAGAGTAAAAAACGTTGACTACAGCTACAGCTTTTATACATCATATTATAACCTATGCTTCGTAATCTGCGTTACCAAATTGCTTATATATTTGTATTTATGTATATACTTGATACGAAAATCTGACAAAACATAGTTTAAATCGAGTGGAATCAGCCCTACACAAATTTTTAAGGGTGATAAATTAAAACCAACAATTTTTAACACAATTCAAAATAAAGTTACGTGTTTTTAGAAAAATATTAACCAATAGAACAAAAGATCTTAGATTCATCTGAAAATCATATTCTGAGACTCGCCGGAGCTAGAGATAATAAATCACACTTATCAGCTGCATACTGCCCGCCAAATTGTCCCATTAACAAAAAAAGTTTTATCAACTGTTTTCGCTCCCGTGGTAATAGGTTCGTAGCGGACTGAGACTATAATGCAAAAAATACTCTCTGGAGTTCCCGTATATTTACCAGAACGGAAAAGAGTACTGTATAAGAATGTCCAACAACTAGAGCTAAATCATTTATCAACATATGAATCTTCATACTGCCCCACAGATGTTCAAATTCCAGACTTGCTAGACTTCTTCGTGACCAAATTTATAGCTGCTGGGTACCTGGACATCTCATCATGTCCGAATCTTAACTCGGATCGCACTCCCATCATAGTCACAATACGTGCAGCAAGTATTGAAAAAGAAACACCATCAAAACTCTATAATAACATAACAGATTGGTACCACTTTACATCTTTAGTAAATAATAAATTGAATATGAAAATACCGCTCAAAACCACAGATGACGTTGATGCTACGGTATGGAATTTCACCTAAGTCGGCTAGAAAAGCGACACCAGATATCCCAATCATAAGAAAACAAGAATGCTGTCCAATAGTCATCAAAAAAAAATTGGCGAAAAAAAGGCTTAGGAGAATCTGGCAGAATATTAGTTACCCCTCTGATAAAACGCGCTATAATAAAGTATCTACGTAAGTTAATCAAAGACTTAAAGAATAAAAACTTTCAAGTATACCTGGAAAATTTAAGCCCCAGCATTGATACAAACTACGCTTTGTGGAGAGCAACAAAAAGGATTAAATGCCAGCATCAACAAACAGCTGGACTTGCACCGATTTGCATAGTGCAAATGTTTTTGCTCAGTATCTTAGTAACGTTTTTCAACCGTTACCCTCTTCTTTAACGCTGAAAAAAGCATTATCTTCATATACCATATCAATTGATCTCACTACCAAAGTTTTTCTCATTTAAGGAACTTAAAGATATCGTTAAAAATGATTTACATCCAAAAAAGACTCCCGGCATAGATCAAATAACAGAAAATATAATGAAGGAACTTCCTCAAAAAAGCATTGGCATGATTGCAATCTTATTCAATTCAATCCTACGTTTGGGGTACTTCCCGTGAAAGGGAAAATCACTCAACAAAGCTGCTTGTTTCTTCAAACTTTTGATACTATATTAATCGTACAAATTATGTACAAAACTTTACCAATATAAATTTTATACTTACCTACTGCGGTATAAGTAAAAAAAAATTAAAAAACGCTACTACGGTATTACTTTTTATGTGTCATAATTTTTTGTTTATTAACGCAGTTGAATTTTATTTATCGTCAACTGATTGAATTAAAAAAAAAATTACTAAACACGAATATGCAGATACTATGTTTTTTTATGGTTTCTGTAATGGTAATTCGAATGAAATGAAAAGTTCCTCACAGAAGGGTATTCAATACAACCTGTCGCAGGATTGCCGGAATTAGAAATGCACAAAGCGTTGAACGTCCGGGAGATCCTGGGCAAAATAAAGTTGATGAGATTTTAATAGAGACAGACAACAATCCGCCAGTAGCACTGAACAAATCGCCACTCAGCTTGAAGTTTCCCAATGGAAGCTTTAGTCGAATAAGTTAACATTGATATCATTATACGCAATTACAAGCTCTAGAGAATGGTAATTCAACATAGCGCCGGCGCGGCGTATAGAATTTTTTTCGTAATATGTTAAATCTTAATATCGAAGTTCAAACGTTCTTGTCCAGAATTTTATGAACCGATAAATCAAAATTTACATTATTAGACTGAAGAAAATTCTCGCTTACAAAAAACAACCAATTACCAAAGAAAATTTAGCGTGAATGTGTGGATGGAAATAATTGAAAGTCACTTAGTAAAACCTCACTTTTTGCTTCAAAAAAAAATTTTTCAAAATGATTTGCATGCATTATTAGAATATGAGCCACTAGAAAATAGACGTTTTCAGCAAGACAAATGTCTTGCTCATTCTCGTCTAGTAGTTCGCATATTACTAGACAAGTGGTTCACAAACCGTTGGATTGGAAGAGAGAAAGCCGATTGAATCACCTATTAAGAGTTATAATTTGACCACCCTAGGTTCTTATGTCACATGAAATCAATACTCGTGAAAAAATAATTAAAATCAAAACAGCGACAACTCAACTACGCAATAGTATACTCTGTGATATTAAAATTGCAACACTAAGAAGAGATAAGAAATTGGTGACCAAACTTGGCAGAAAAGTTTAGCTACTCAGAGGTAGTAATTATTATGATTTCAAAGAAAAGAAACGACGATAAACACAATTTTTATTTAATAAATTGGTTGGTCCCCCCTTATCAGCTATACATTGCCTAGCTTTTCGTGGCATCGATTCCAGCAAGTCGTTGATTGTATCCCAGGCAATTTGCAATTAATGCCAGAGAGCTTCCTGTGTCTGGGGATGCTGCGCTAAGTCTTCTACCCATAATGACATTTTTTTAACGAAGGTTGTTCCCCGGTCGTGCCCGGGCCTCCTGGTTCAGCCTGTTATTGAGAGCGACCGGAATACAATTAAGTTTTTTTTTCGGTCGCTCTGAGGCTACAACTGCATCGCCAGTTATTCTAACGATTTTCTAGCTTTATAGAATCTGTAGACTCGTTATTGTGTAACGATATATGTAAATCTATAATAAAAATTTGTACATGTAATTAAAATTCTTGTATACTTAGATATAGGTCAATGGTACAACATAAAAATAAATAACACGATGACATAAGATTTGTTTCTTAATGGTTAACAGATTAAAATAATTTCAATAGTGTAGTACAGTATTATGGAGGCACTCGTTACAGAGTGGTGCTGCTTATTACAGCGCCTGTATCCCCAGCGTTGCTGCTCTAGAGTCTGAACCTTGATGGCTCACGGTAGCTAGGTATCTCCCATTTTTGTCGGCTGCTCAGCATTTACGGGATTAGGAGTTCCGGGGTCAAGTCAGATATGTCGTTCCTTAGCTTGATCCACTGCGGACAGGCAAACACCGTGTGTTCCACATCGTCTACTTCCCTACAATAGATGAATTGTGGGTCGCTTTTCTTGCGGATTCTGTGCTGGTAGATGACAAAACAGCCGTGCCCTGTCAGCGCTTGGGTCAGATGGTAATTTAATTCCCCGTGATTTCTTTCCAGCCACGGTACAATGTTGGGGATCAAGCGCTGGGTGCATTTGCTCTTTAGGCCATTTTTATTTTTATTTTAATAATTTTTATGCATACTCTTCTTTGTATTTTTTGAATTATCCCTCGGTACTTCCTTATTTCCATGGCCACAGCCCATATGGACGCTGCATATAATATGCTTGAAGTTACTACCGACGACACAAGTCTCCGCTTTGACATAATCGGCCCATCTACGTTTGTCATAATAATGAAGATGGCCGACGTTGTTTTGGTAGCTTTGATAGCTGCCATCTTCACATGATGTCCGTAATTTAAGTATTTGTCTAGGAAGACGCCGAGGTAGCGGATGTAGTTATGTGGCACGACAGACTGGTTGTGGACAATAAATGTGATGGGACCCACACGGCATCTGCCTGAGAAGACTATTGCTTCCCTCTTGTTTGGTGAGAGCTCCAGTTCGTGGTCTGTGAGCCATCTGTCAATCCGAGCTATCGCCGTATTGGTTACTACCGTGAGCTCATCTTCGGATCTTGCACTGGACATGAGTGCGACATCGTCTGCAAAGGCAATGATTTGCGCCGATGCGCCTAGGTCTAGCCTTAATAAGGCATCAAACGTAATATTCCATAAGGTAGGCCCTAGTACCGACCCTTGTGGGACTCCGCAGGTCACCTGGACAGATTCTACACCATCAAGCCCTTGTATTATTAAAACCCTGTTTTCCAGGTAGCTTCCTATTATGTTTACAATATAAGGTTCGACCTTCTTGCTTTTAAGAGCTTCTATAAAGATTGGCCACGCTCGTGAATTAAACGCATTTTTAACATCTAGCGTGGTCAGGGCGCATAGTTTTCGAGTTCTGGCCCATCAGTCAACTTTCTCTAGGGCATCCATGGTTGACTTGCCCCGCATGAATCCATATTGGTGTTCTGATAGAGCCCCTGCCGTCTCGATACTGGATTTCAGTCTTCCGAGTATAAGATGTTCGAACTTCTTGGCGGTTGTGTTGAGTCTATAAGAGTTATCCTCGTTAGGAGTCTTTTTCCCTTTATCTAATAGAACGAGCCTGGCCTTCTTCCATATGTCCGGGAATATTTGTCTCTGTAAAAGGTGGTTCATTAGTTGGGCGATTAATGTAGGATTGTTAATAACGATCTCCGCCAGAGCTTCCGCCGGGATGCCGTCTGGACCAGGGGCCTTCCTGTTGTTTATGTTCTTGGCCGCGGCAATTATTTCCTCATTTGTAAAAGGGGATATGGGGTACGGGGACGGAGACTTGGTGGTAGTCCTCGAGGGTTTCTCTGGGAATAACTCTTTTACTATTATGTGCAGTTGTTGTTGGCTGGGTTGAGCACCAGGCTGTGTTTTCCTCAACCTTTTCGTAGCTATTCTATACCCCTTACCCCAAGGATCACGGTCTATGCTTTTGCAGAGATCCAACCATGCCGTTCTTTTGTCGGCATATATGGCTCTGCGAAGTTCCTTCCTACACTCCCTGTATTGGTGGTTTTCTGTAGTTAATCGGCCGTTGGATCTCTAATTGGCTCTCGCCGATGATCTTCTAGCGCGTTGGCATTCCCTTTTAAGGGAAAGCTAAGTCTACCCATCATGTCCCACATGTATAAGCAAAAGGACGAGAGATCTAAGTGGCCATGGTAAAAGATTAACATTGGCCTCTTCTAATCGGTCTATAGTCTCTTGTTATATGGAGACGGGCATTTATCCTGCTGGAAAAGTGGATCTTACAACTACTGAAGAAATAGAAGAATATAATCTTCTATCACCTCGTTAACATATCGCCGGGCGGTAAATTCTTCGAAGGATTACAGGACGACCTTCATTACCTAACCATTGATCGGCGATTGATCTGTATTGGAAAATAGGTCTCTTATTGTCATAACTGCACCTCATTTGTTTAAATCCGTCCCCCAGTTCCTTGTCTACGATAATTCTAACCTTCCCTAGTTCATGCTTAATAACAGCGCATTATAGTAGATTGGTTAAGATGATTTGCAATTTCCCTGTAGGAAAAACCACCTTCACGTAAACTTAATTGGCGGAATTTTCACGCTAAGCATAATCACACTCTCAAAACACGTTAAACAGAAGAACCACAATATTAAAATTAACCAAGATCCGCACAAAATATACACAATAATGAAGTAGTAAAACCAAAAGAAAAACGTCAGATATGGCATTACCACTTGATCCATTTGAATAAAATTTTAGTCATTTATTACATCTGAGTAGCTAAACCTTTCTGCCAGGTTTAGTCACAAAATTCCTCCCCTTCTTGATGTTGCAATTTCAATGTCAATGAGCATATGTCGACCCGATTAACAAAAACGGCAATAAAGAAACTGGATCATAGTTGCTTTAGAAGCCAAGAAAACCAATTTGAAAACATGTCACAAACAAACAATTTTAATTAATAAAAACAAAAATTGTTATTTCTAACCTACTTTGAATGTACCTTAAGCGTTTCTTAAAACACGTACCTACAGTAAATTCTATAGCTATTGTTACCCAATATTAATTTTTTTTTAAAATATTTATTAATGTCATTCGAAAAAGCATAAATCGGAAAAAATGTTGTACATAATAGTTATGTAAAAATGTATCTTGGTTAGATGGTTTGCATCAATTTTTATGACAAATAAAACTATCATCATCGTTAGTAAAATACAAAACGTCTTTATAATATAGAAAAAAACTAATAAAATTTCGTTGACTCGTCGATTCCTTTAAGACATGTCCATCCAACATTTTTACAATCTGTAGTTTACTATTTTTTATTGTTTAAGTTTATTTACGTTTACCATTATTGCAGCAATATTTGACAAGATAATACAATTCAGAATCCAATTTTTAAATTGTCTAATTCATCATTTCTCCTTATTTAATGCCCAATTCTTTAAAGCTGTCCATCAATAAAAAACACAAATGAAACATACCAAAGGAAGCTCCTAAAGACATTTACTATATTATAATTCAGTTGAAACAGTAATAAACCGTTAATTTTTATTGCATAAAAATTTTTATAGCCAAAGGATAATGCAACACGTGAAAAATTTCATGTTGGCATTTAGCAACGCCTTCGTAGATTAAAGTCGGCATTTATCCTTCTCGTACGGTTTTCAAACGCGGCATTAAATTTTCACTTACAAATATAGGAAAAAAAGAACCATTAACTTTTGTAGAAATTACAAGTTCACATTTCAAACCACTTAACGTCTGTACATCATATTTCATTGTTTTACACCAACGCCAATGTGTAAATCCATTGTTTAATATTATTAAGTGCAGACTTAATTTTTTTGTGTGAGTACGCTTTACCAATGTAAAGATGGGATAAGTGCGTGGGTAATGCGTGGAAATACTTTTCTTCGCTCATCGCATTATATTGTGAAGTAATTCTATTAACACAAACGAAACCTAATAACCTTTGAGGAAATAATCAGAACTATATTAGATCTCCACAAAATGAACTTTCAAACAGTTTGAGCAGTCGAGTGTTTACATCTAAACGTATTCACCCTTATCGGTTTCACACTCTGCTATACATACAAAACCTCGACCGAACTACGGGGAATACGTTTATGTGATAACAACCATCTGATAATAAAGATGCAAGACAATATGTAAATTTTCAACAACTGGTTCGAAAAGATAACGTTTAAGTATTACATATAAATTACCTTATACGAACCTAACCAAAGAACTAAGTTGATAATTGTTTTTGCTTCGACACAATTTTCCTTTGCCATATACATCGGGTCAACACCAATCCCCTAGAGGTAGATAAAATTAACTGTTTCAATTAATAATTATTCAGAAAATCTATGCTTTCTGTAATTGTCAAAATTAAATATTTATTTGTAAAAAACAAATCTTATTAAAGTGTAATTTACAACATAATGTGAAATGTAACAAAAAACAATTTTCTAAAAGACGAAATAAGAAATAGTAATTTAATTCATGTCTGCAATCATAACAAAAACGTACTCTGTGTCTTCAGTAACAATTGGTTTGTCGCAGATTTCTATTACCTATCCGTTGCTTACTTTTATTTTCATTCTTTTGCAGTTTTCAGTATTGATGAACTTTATTATTTGTAGTATACATTAGAATTATAATGATGAAAACTTTTTTCTATATTATGTCCATCAAATTCAATACTTTTTTCTACCAATTCATTGCCAAATATTTTTATTGTTGCAATTTACGGTGAATAAACTACTAAATCATTCATTTTTTTGCACAATGTGTTCGTTTCACCTTCATAGTTCTACGTAATTTATTCAACAATAATGTCATGTTACAATTTTTAGTGATCATATAAACTGCGTTCCAAAATACAGTATAAGATCTTGGTTTTAACTGTTTTTAGTTTGCTGATATTTAGCCCAATGAAGATTTTTATAAAAAATTGTCATACAGATTGATATTTATTTTTATAGAAAATTAAAGAAAAAAGATTTAATTCGCATGTATGTTATCAGTCAGAGTAGGTGGTTTTCACAAAAACAAATATAGTAAAAGTCCTCCTACCTATTTGCATAAACTAAAATCAAAGAAAATGCCAAATTCAATTAATATTAATAACAACTTGTAATGAATTACAGTTTCAATCGACTCTGACGTTGAATAACGACATAGACGTTCTACAATCACCTCTGCCATTTAAATTAGATCTTATCCAAAAAGCTTTTCGCTTTTCATAATCAATTCTTTGAAACACTAAAGTTGCAAACATTGCTCCTAACAAAATATGAAACTTCCGTCAGTTTAAAATTTAGAAAATTTTAAACTCACATTTTTCCATAGCGTAATCTTTCACAGATGAAGGTTCATGTAGAAAAAAATTGTAAATTTGTCAAGTAAACAGCAAAAACTTTCGTTGAGATTAATCATAGAATATTAATCGTTCCGTTAAATATTTTATGAAATTGTGAAAACCACTCGCACAAAAATAAATTATAGCAGCAACAAAATTATAAAATATTTATCGTACCTAAATGTCTTTCAACCACAAACGTTTGAAAATTAACTTAATAATTGCCAAATAAGTAAGAAAACTAATTCAAATAATCTTATATCACTATAAACTAACATAGCGAAGATTTAGCCGAATTCAACTACAACCCCTAAAACCAGAACCACATCAAAACAAAAAATTTCAACGACATTAAGTTGACAAAGTTCACAAATTTCGTGTTTTTATGCAGCAGTTTTCAACTATAATAAATGTAAAATATTTTCTAACTTTATTTTTATTTCACATAACTACCAAAACGGACGGTTAATGTTTTTGATAAAACTTGTTTAAAACATTATAAAGATGAAATGCTTTAATTTTATTATATTGTTATTCGAACGCATCCTCCTGAAAAACTATTAGCGAACATATGATTTAAAATATCATAAAGAATAAAAAAAACTTAATAAAAACTCTATTTGTTTACTTTTCGCATAATTTATAATCCGTTATGGTAAAAAAAAACTACTCGTAACACCAAAAAAGCAACAAAAACAATAAACAACAAAAAATAATAAACAATAACTTAGATAACTCGAATCATATTTTCTTCTCAATGAAAAACGTTGTACGATTTCCCTGCAGTACTCTACTATGAATAAAGTTTTATCGATTATATAAATTTTTAATTAGAATAACTAAAGTTTGTTTACTTTAAAAGCTGTTTTTGTAGGTCTATTTTATGAATAGTTTCAAAACATTTCTGGGAGAAAAATATACCGTAGGTACGTTTGGTTACATTTTACTATTGACATCGTTGTTATTTTTACAAACAAAGTTAAGACAGGTTTTTTTAATTTATTGATTTTGTAAACTTGCATGTTTTAATTACTGCTCTCTAAGAATTTTTACGTTACATTGTTTTGGAAGTATTAAAAAATTATTACAAATTTATTATGTACTTGAGTGAGTTGTATGTAACAAAAAAACACCAATTAATTGTTAGAACGTTAAGTCCCTGAAGCTTCTTATTAATTACAATTAAAAAAGTGTCTATTACAATATCTGAGATTGTTTTTATCAGTAAACGTTTCAAGCTGTCGATGAAGAGCCTGTTTTTCTAGTCAATATGATTTGGTTTGTAAAGTTTATTTTTGTGTGATGTGATATCGTTTATTTGACCTTACCCTGTATATCGCTTTTACAACGCTAAAAAACATTTTTTATTCGTCGAGTAAGAAACTGCGTTCTAAACGCTTTTGATTATTTAGACCCGGTTGAAGAAAGCATTGTTAACTTTGACGATGTACTTGACTACGTGGTCATGTCGTTAAGTGTCATCATTGGTACAAAATCAATTGTTTTGCTGACAACATTGTCAATTCAATAGATACGATTTAGTTAACAACGGCGTCAGCTAACAACATAGTTAACTGTGCTTTATGCAACGGGGAATTTGTGTTTCTTATTACTTAATTTTGAATGTTGGTACTTTTCGTGTCATATCGACGTTAATCCACTAATTATCAATGTGTTCTGTTTACTCGCAACATTATTGAACGCTGTTTAGTATATTATTTGGTGACGCTACGACGTAACAAATTTTCTCTTTGTTGCGATTGAGTACACTCGTCAACCTACGGTAGTGTCTCTTGTGGCGGTTGCCATTTATACAAGTGACGAATTCAAATTGTGTATATAATTATTTAAAGAAATCCTGCATGATATACCAAACGACAGATAAGTACATATTCTATTACCTTCTGTGAACGGAAACACCTCAAATAACCACATCACTTTATAGTGTTTAATTTAAGTGGGGTTAATTGTATTTGATCTATAGTATTACAATGTGTTATGTTAAACATCTTCTAATGTGGATTGCTTACTGTATAAACTTTGTCCCGCCTGTTGCTACATTCAGAGGGTTGGCTGTCATTTTATTGTTTTTTTTCTGACGGATGGAATTATTCAAGGAAAAAATATATTTCCCGTGACTTCGAAACCGATTGTACATAGTCCTCTAACGTCAAGCTTTCAGTTCTACATATTCGCATCCATGCATGTTATAAATGAGTATATTAGTTCTGCTTCATATGTAAAGGTCTTTCTGGGGTAAGAATTGATTTATATTTTTTTGACTTCCTTTGATTTTCCCGTAATAGTGATACCGCCACGTGTTTGCCATTTTGGAATAGTACATGTCAATTAATTACTTTTCGCTGGAAACGATAACTAGGAGCACATACTAATGGAGATATTGGTTAATTACACCAATGTCAAAACGTAATCTAGAAACAAATCGTGGTCGTACTTCGTGTAATATTCTAATAAATTTGGAGGCACACCTGCGTTAGGAATAGTGAAAATCACTCAAAAGCTTGACGCATTTGATTGCGACGATTAATTGTTTGGCTAAAATCAACTTACTTATGATATCATTTTATATCTAATTCTTTCTTTATACTTTCTTAGCGATTTTAGGGCACGATTCAAGCATGCCGATAGCGGTTAGCATGACTGGATACTTGTGAGTACCATTTCTTTATTGGCTACTTAATTGGTGTATTTGTCGAACGTAAAATACGTGCGACGTAGATATAGGTGTTATCACGATTAAGGAACGCAAATTTTTGTTTGTATAATTAGGGTTTCAATTTATACTAACAAAGTTTAACTCTTCGATTACATATTAACTTGTATTGTCATACTGCACTACGATAACTTTATGCATCAACGTTATTTTGATATTGTGATATACGAACTTCTAATTGTCACTATATAAGTAATTCTGTCTCTTTCTTTCGGACATAAATATATTTGTTATTATAACCTGGGTTTTGTCATTTGGTTTTCTGTCAGTGTCAGATAGATTTAAACGATGTCTTCCATTACTAGTTTTCAGACGGTTTGGTGCCTTTTTAATTTATTGTAAGACTCGAAAACTACAGGTGCGCGCACAATAGTTTCAACAAGATGGTGCAACTAGCCATATATCTGCACGCACCTTGAACTTACTCAATCGACATTTTGATGATAGGATAATTTCCTGGAAAACAGATTTAGAAGAAAACTTGCAACCCGCTTGCCAAACATATCGAGCTAGCCGCCAGCAATTAAGTTACCAGAAAAGTTTCGTAACAATTTCTCTCAGGTTAGAAACGGTGCGATACGTATTAAACAAACGTGCCATTGCAAAACAATAATTACATTGTAGATAGCTATAAACGATGGTAAATACGTTGAGTTAGTTTAACACCCGCGAATTTCAAAATATACTTTGAATTATTCGTCGGGATAAAATACATAATTACATTATAACAATTACTTAATGCCACTGAGCCTGGTGCCTAATTATTTGTTTTGTTGCAATATCAATATAACTACTACAGGACCTTCTCGACTACCAAAACTATCAAGTATTCTTTTTTAACGTTACCAGTAGTAGTATCTACTATTTAAAAATTAACATATTAAAGACTAAACTAAACTAAACAAAAAAAAATCGTTAAAGAAATCCAGTTCAATAGCAATCACAAAACATAATACAATGCAAGAAGAAAAGACTTCACAGTTACCATGCTTTCAATTTGTTTTGTGACATAGTCACTGTCTCAAATAGTAACGGCGGCGGTAAACGTTGTAAGATGCTTTACACCCGCATATTTCAAAATAGTTTTGAATAAGACTACGGAAAGACATTGGGCGTAAAGAAATGCCAATACAATTGTGCAAATACCACCAAAGTAAACTACTGGACCGCCGTTTCGCCCTTTTGGAGCTCATCAGCAGCAAGAGACATACTTTTATGTATTCCCACAATTGCATCGACAAACCTTATAGCTTTGTCGTTTTATCCCGCAGTTTTATTCAAAATTATTTTGAATTACGCTCGTGTAAAATCAACTTTCAACGTTTTCCACCGTTGAGCCTATTTATCGTTATCTTTTATACAATTACTCAAGTATTTCAAGTAAACGGCATCAGAAATTAGTACAATAACAAATACAAAAGAAAACAGAAAACACTATAGAATGGTAATGTCGGTATTTCAAACAAAAACACTTTGAAACTCAGTTCCATTCCAATGTCAAAACAGGTTTCAAAAAATCTTTTAAAAAACCAGAGATTTCCCGAAGATTTCCTGACAAATTCTGAAATGTAATTTCGTATTTGCAAATTGAACATTACTTTTATGCCCTGTTAGAATATTTAAAAATCTCAAATCAAATCAAATCAAATCATCTGTGGTTGTTCTTTGACGCCACATTTTAATCTGCATTTGTTGATGTTATAACGGTAAACACAAAACTTGAAATGGTAAGTGTTTCTTTGTTTTTATCGGCATTGTGTAATCTTTGCAATTTACGTTTCAGTCTTTTTTATATGTACAAACGATTTTTCTTTATACGTACGAATCTGACGTTTTCTTGTACGTTACCAATTTTGGTTTCAATTTTTTCCAATAAGTTACAAATACAAAAATTTACAATTAAAATACATATTACGGATATTGCACAATATTGTATGATCCAATGTCATACTGATGGTAACAGTTCGATAGAATTCCTACGACTCAAATTTAAATTTGTAAATAATTACACATGTTCCGTGTTCTATATTTCTTATTATTGTAAAAATAGGTTTTGTGAGCTAGTCTGAAACGTACTATCTTTTTGTTATTTTACAGAATTAATTAAAAAATAAAATATTACTACCGCTTCAAGAGGAATTTTTAGGTAGTAAGTTTGAATACCAATTTAACCAACGAAAAAATAAGAAACGCGTAGTCCATGACAATTGCTTAAGCCATAAACAAACCGACGCTGACATAATTTAAGAACTTGATGAAAATACCATTGACGACAAATGGTATTCAGTAAAACAGACAGATATTGTCTTAGATTTCAACACCTGCAATGTCTAGGCAACTCAAAAAAAAATGTTCAACCACCGCATTGTTTTTTTACACCAAATGACAGTTCAAGAAAAGACGCAGAGAATAATATGTATTCGGTAGTCTGAACAATTTGATCAATCCAACGAAGCTTTAAAATATAGTCCCACTTAAAGAGATTGCACTATAATAAACCATAGGAAGATTATTTAAAAGCATTAACATAAAATTAAATTTTTGCCAGTTAAAGTCATATTAAATTGATTATGGGCATTGCAAAATTACAAAAACTGCATCTCTTAAAGTCGATACACTTTTTTGTAATGATTCCAGTGCACGACAAAACTTTTGCAAAATTAAACCTTTTATATCATTTTGCTGAACTCGCAATACCAACCTTAATATTTAATACAAGAACTTCATTAAAACCCGTTTCTCACGTGACTTATGACGCTTACATCAACATTGTTTTAGTACGTTTTAGGTTGGTAGTGTTACCATTTAGTAACATTCTCAAAGATTATTTTGACGTTTTGTTTGGAATGAATGCCATTTATACATGTTTTCCTGATTCTCTATTTTCATATTTTAAAACAATTATTTTCACAACTATTCAGCAATATTTGTGTTTTCTGTGGGTAAGTATTGAATAACAGTTGTAATTTTGTATTAATAAAATTTCACAATGTTTACTCCTGGACGAAACAACGATATTGTAATTCCGCACTTTTGAAATGGTACCTACTATTCCAATGAAACTTAGACGTATTTAAAGTTGTATGAATCAATTTACCGAACATTTCCCAGACACAAACTTCAATTATGATACTTTCCAACAACATAAACAAGTTTTAATTCATCGTTTTTTAACCCTAGATTACGAACTAGACTATGCCAACTCGAAAGCGCGTGATAAATTTGCGTTTTTGATCACACTGACTCCAGCTTTCGAGTAGTGTGTGCCGTTCCATCGCCGCATCGACGGAGGTTCGTAATAACTACTAAAAAATTAAATTTGTGTTCTAAGGTTTAAAAAGAATTGCATTTGCAAGGCAAATATACGGAAAGGTTTACCATACTCAGTGCACCTGTTGTCGAAGACATTCGCAACTGCATGGATCAAAGTCCTAACAAATCGGTAACAAAATCATCTGTGGGAACAGGTATAAACTCATTCTAAATTAATTTTTTTAATTTATAAGCATTTGATTTTTAGGATTATCAGAAAGAAGCATTAAAAAATAAGATATAGTTTATTAAGAACTACGTGCTTTTAACTTCGTGTAGCGTATACAATTTGTGAACGGTTTAATGAACATTTAAATAACGATAACCTGTGGGATTTAACTTTCTTTACGAACGAAGGATAGCTGCATTTAAGTCAATATGTAGAAAGTCAAAATTATCGTAATTGAGCAACCAAAAATCGACATAGTTTTGTGGAAACTAGGATTACAACCTTTGAAAGTTGGTTTATGGATTCCAATGTTAAGGGGAATTATACTCGGTTCTTACAATACTGTAAACACAGAACATTCTTGATTTTTTGAATCAATTTTTTAAGAAGCTATATGACAACGAACTTTTATTTGGTAACTTTCAGCAACGCAATGCAGTGCGATGATATCACTCTAGCTACAATTAAATTTACTTAACAATTGTACAATAAAAGTGTGATAAATCAATTCACCGCTATCTTCAAACCTTGTACCATTAGATTTTTACATTTACATGTACAGTATATAAGAATCGGCTGTACACAATTGAAGACTTAGAACATGCAATTACTGATGAGTTTCGTAATGTTTACATTTATCGAAGCTGAAAGACAACATATTGAACATCGGTTATTTTTAAATAACTGTTATTACATATTTTTATTTCAAATAAATAGGTATTGTTGTTGATGTGTTGCCGTTTTTAATTAATTACTTAGCCTTAATTTAGAGGTTATAAATCAAATTTCTCCTTTAGTAATTTTTGTTTTACTTTATACCAATCTAAGCAATGTTAGTTGCCTATCATATAAGTCGTGTGAGAGACAAGAATTTATGAAGTCCCTGTACAAAAATTAAAATTAAAATAAAAAAATATTTCAATAGTCATTAAACGATTTAGAAAATATGGTTTAGAAAGTACACGCAAAACAACAGTCAATCCAGCGCAAGCTTCTGTAATTGTAGATACCATCGTAATTTGATGTCTACTCCAATACCACTTCAAATTAAAATTTTATACCAAGATGTCATCATAAATAAATCCAAGCTATAGTATCGTCATTTACCTGAATAATTTTTTTAATTGTCAGAATTTGTTAAGCAGTTCAAACACATTTGCATGTTATTGATGATGCTGGTATGTCACATAACTTGACAATCTTTGACAGAATTATTTCAAAAATATATAATTAAATACATTAAATGATGCAGATAATCTTAGCAAATGATGATAGATTTGAGTAAGACTTAATAATCTAACTAGTCACTGTTTTAAAAATTTACATGACACGATCAATATCTCAAAAATGTTTGCTCTAAGCGTTAAGTAGTATATTTTTTAAGATTGCGTTTTGGACAAAAACTATAAGGTCACATTATTAACAACAGCATGTGTGTGTAGTAGAAATGACTCAGAAACATTAAATGTTTCAAAGCATTTAATCGTTTTAAAATTAGAAGAAAAAAACAATTAAAGTTATTAATAACGAAATAAATAAAAATTGAAGAAATAGATTCTAAATTAACAAAATTTTCGAATATTTGACAAAAGTACATGCTATACATCTAATTTTATTTTTTAAGAATAATCTACACTTATAAAGCGCTTTTAGAAGTCATGTCGTAGATTATTGCATACATTTATCAAATAATCAAAGCGATTAAGACACGATGTTTTTTCATAAGGAAGCTATTAAATATTTATAGAGACGCATACCGAAAGTGTTTCATAATTGCACGAGGAGATTAAAAGTTAGGGTAGCATCTAAGGGTGCAATAATTCTCCTTTCAAAACTATACACTACAACACAGTGTTTCCAACAAAATTAATAGATTTTAAATAAAATAATTTGTTATATTTATTCTATACATTAATTATTAGAATAAAAATTTTAATTTTGTAGAACAACTGTCAGGAAATTTTGAAAATGTAGAAATAGTATCTTACGTGTTGCGGTGATAAAAATGACAGAGATTTTTAAGTGTCACTTCTTGCACACCAAACAGAAATATTCAGATGTTAGTAATTAATCTTCCAGATCTTTTACAAACTTAACTTTTAAAAAATATATTTAAAAATTTAAAATAGTTTGGTGCGTGACAAAAAAAAATGTAATTACGAATAATAGCAATTTGCTATCACTTAAGAAACTCATTTGGAAAGTTTCGTTTTATGCAATAATTTACTAAACGTTCAATTTCTTGTTCGTGATCAGCAAGTATCGATCGCGTTTTAATTTCATAATTAAGTCGAATAGTTGTAGTTACAGTCGTATTAAACTAAAGTCGTAGCAGGAAACCGTGTAAGTGCTAAATGTAATGCTATTAAGCAAATAAATAATTTGCTATGTAATTGTAAATTGCATAGAACTATTGGAATAGTCTAAGCGAAGCTTACGGTCAATGCCGATTTTCTCAATATTGAGCGTGTCCCGATGTTTCGATCCAACGCGTAGAAATTATTCAATAATCTTCGACAATGACAAGATAAACAGATAAGGTTCGAAGGAAAGTCTCAAGCTGTCATTTTTGACAGCTCGAGAGTTTATGAAAATTTAATCAAAGGTTCTGCGAAATACATAAACTAGTATTGAGGGTTGTTACGGGATTCGAGTTTCTGCTTGTTGGAAACTTCCGACAGCTGAATATGTGAACGTGTTACAAATTTTGAGGGTAAGTGCTTAAAAGTGACTTATTACAGTTAACTTTGTATTTTACCATTAATTTATAATACCGTCTCCTCCGCCTCATCTAGCATGCACCTTTCTGCCAAGGCACGCAAAGGAAATAAACCTTGTGGATTATTTTATAGCTTAAATTTTTTATCAATAATCGTTCGTCTATTTAAACATGTCGGCGGTTTTGTTCTTAATTTATACAAAACGCACACGTGTAGTACGCATGCCGAATGTGCCGTGCATGTCTAATGACCAACATCAGTTAAACGTCGTGCTGTCATAATGGATGTGTGGACAACGAACATATGTTCGAAACATTTCCCATATAAATAAGTTTGAGATTTTTTTAAAATTGAAAGCAAAAGCTCTGATTAAAAAGAAAAGTTTTTGCAAAGTAAACCTTTATTATCCGAAAAAGTCTTAGATAATTGTCAATAATTATCTGCTAGCATACAGTTTTATTCTTAATGAAACGCTCATAATTAAGTTTACTTAGAAGAAACTTCAGCGCTGCGTCAATTATGGAGTAAATGTAAAAAGTTGTATTAATGTATCATGGCACAAACGGCGCCTAAATAAAATTAACAAAACGTTTCAAACACCTGTACCTATAATAAGCTAAGCAAATATAAGCACAAAACGTGTATTTGCAACAAATGTTTTGCGTTTGAAGTAAATTAATTTCTGAAAATAATAAATAAATCAATATTTTTTGAGAAAAAAAAACACTAATGAACTGAGAAAGTAAAGCCAACTGTATCGATCGTAAATTAATCGAGTTCTTTGATGTTGTAGGAAATATACATAAGCACACTAAAATCGTATAATGTAAATTATTAATATTTTTATTAAACTGTTATGACATAATGATGCTGGTAAAAAAACATAATAAATCATAAAATTTCTAATTTATATTAAAACGATTTTAAAATATGTATTTTTTCTATTTTTTACTCAATAATATAGAGAAGAAATTCATTTTACTTATTAATTGTGTATTATTTTAACAAAGAATAACCAAAGTTAAACCTCTGCAGTATTTTCGCCTTTCTTTCTATGCCGGAAAAGCATTTCAGTCTAAAACATTTTAAGAGAATCAACATTTGCTACTTTCTTATTTACTGACACAACCTTTTTAGCAAAATGTTTTGTCACCTTTTTAGTTTAGTTCAGATCCTTCCCTTTTAAAGTTGCCTTTTGATCATGTAATACGGTCTTTAATTCTTCACTTTCATTCTTTCAACGTGTTGATGATAAGGTTTTCTTTCATCCATTTTTTTAGAGAATGTCTCAAATTATTTATTTTCTTTTTTCGTTGCAGTGCCATATTCCTTATTTATATTGATTGGCAGCTTAGAGTATTTTTTTATATAATAGTCGTGGAAAAATAATCCCAGCATTGCCTTCTAATAATTCCTAGTAAAACCAAAAAAATTGACACTAAACGACTAAGCTCTTGGTTTAAACTTAACTTCAACTGATCGTCGTTTACAATTTGAACTCCGTTTATGACTTCATCCGTTTTTCAATGCATATTTTGAACTAGATCAAGTTAACCAAGATCATTCTTTGGTTGGTAATAAAATTGACACCTGTTGGTGTTCCACAAAATTAATTTTTTTTTTATCCTGGAGCCACATTTTTATTTATGTTAAATCAAAGAGAATTAATTCTGTTCTCTAATAAGCATTTCTTACAGAGGTAATTGAAAGCAGCCCAATTGAAGAATCAGCTGAAATCAATGATCACACTTACAATAAAAGTAAATATTATAGGCAATATATGTACATTTATTATAAATGATTTTGTAGATGACATTATAGCAAACAATACGAATATAACGAGTGATAATATTCCATCCACATCAACAACTCACAGTACTATTTTACGTAAGCCAAATAACTTATATTTATGTATAAAGTTGATCATGCCGACATGTTTTAAGGAATAAGAAAACCTAAGAAGAAGATGTCATCTCAAGAGAAATTAGGACAAAGAAAATTGAAGTTCTCAATCTACAACTGCAACATTTGGAAAAAGAGCATTATTTAAAAATGAAGCATTTACATATTGAGCACAAGTTGAGAGTGGAAGTTTTGGAAATTGAAAAAAACATAAAAAATGAACAATTAAAAAACATATTTACTTATTCAAAATAAATTATTTGATCCAAAATTATTTTTAATATGTTAACATATCACAACTAAAGATAGGCAAAGTAATTATGAACCAAATTAAATCTGGTGCTATTATTTATTCGAATATTTTCAAAAATTACTTCAGCAGCTACATTACGTTGTGGTACAAATTGTATGACGTTTTCTTCGTCTTCAGTGACTGGTGGTGCAGCTTCGCTCATTTCTATGGCAATATTGAGCAAATGGTGTTGCAATAATGACAGCTTTAACTCTTCTAATATTTAATCTTACACCTAGTGCCAATATTAGAAAACGTCTTTTCCATAAGCCATAAGATCTTATACAGGATTTCTTGTCTGAGCTTGTGATTGATTAAATAAATGTTCAGGTTCAGTTACTGGATTTGAATGAGGAGTTTAAGATAGGGTTTTATAGGATATCCACTATCCCTTACAATTACGCGGTCATTCATTTCCTCTCGTTCAAACAATGCTCTAATTCTAAAATTACTAAAAATAGTAGAATCGTGACATGATCCTGGCCATCTCGCAACAATGTTTTCAATTTTTAAATCATAGCTAGAAATTGTTTGAAAATTTAAAGAAAAAAATGATTTTCTGTTTCTGAATACTTCTGCATTTTCTAAAATTAAATATAAAACTTATAATAAGGGTAAAGATGCATATAATCATTTTTACCTCCTCCTGGTGACTGTATTTTTATATGGGTACAATCAATGGCCCCAACACAGCGAGGAAATCTACCAATATTAAAAAAGCCTTGCCTAAATCGAGCTACTTCTTGTGCTGTGCTGGGCATTTTAATAAACCGTTGTCGAATTCGAGGAAGTGCAATAGATACCCTATGAATAGTTTCACACGCAGTAGATTTGTGTACTCCAATAAAATCCTCCATCACGATTAGACATGAACTACTCGCATAAAATCTTAGTGTCAGTAACAGCATGGAAAGAGGTGATACTGCTTGATTTCTATAAATATTAATTTTAGCAGCATTTTTACAATATATAAAAAAAAACCTACCTTTTTGATCTGTATGCAATTAATGGTTGAATCAAGTTCAAAATAAACAAAACCGTATTTTTGGTAAAGCGAAAGCGAGCATGGAAATCAAAACCATCCCAAATATTAAAGTGATTTAATCGTGGACGAATAGTTTTTGGTCTCCTTATTCTATTAATATAATTCAACTGTTCTTCATCTTCACTACTAATAAGATCAACTGCATCGATAATATTCACACAATTCATTTTTTAAAATATAATAAAAAAATAAACTGTTAGGTTATTAAACTGAGTTTAAACCGTTATTTCCGACTGGTCACTTGATCTTCGTTTAGAACTTGGTTCAAATAGTAAACTGCGATTGAAAAACGTAGCAGTTGTCATGAACTTAGTTTAGTGCTGAACTCAGTTTAAACCGAGATGGAAAAACCGGCCCTAATACAACTAAGTTACGTTTAGTGGTAGATACACAAAATCAAATTTTTCTCTTGCAAAGTCAATCATGATTACCGCAATTTGAGAACCCTTAACCCTTAACAAGAATGTGTAGGCATTTTGTCGTTGCTTTTTCTTGACAAATTCGCTGGTTACCTGATGAAACCATTACGCAACTCTATGTTTTCAGGTAAAAAAAATGTATTCTTATTTCGGGACCTCGAATAACTTCATTCTGATAAATTGTTACCGTTCATTGAAGATAATAAATCGAGGTTAGGTGACGAACGTGACGCTGAAGAATTTCCGGTTGACAAAAATTGGAAGTATTCGATCATAATCTAGATTTTATGATCAGAACTGTAGATGCAACCGAATGGGAGAGTGAAGACGAAATTCCTCTTTCAGAAATAAAACAAAAAGAGATTGCAAAAACCACGGTTTGGACTACAAATATAGACAATTGTCTTGAAAACTTTAAAGTGATACAGGACCAAATATACCATTTAGTTTAGGAAATCCTACGTTTTCCTTGAAATTTTCCTGAGGACGTGATAGAATACATCGTATTCCAAACAAAGTTATACGCTCCGCAGAAATATGAACATGAACATTTTTGTTCAACAACTGTCGAAGAAATAAAATTTTTTTTAACTATAAATATGCTAATGAGTATAAAAAAGCGATTTCTGGTCTTCCAGTCATGAACTAAGAGATAATTTTATTAGCACGGTACTTTCAAGGGATCGATTCTCGAGCACTTCCATCTCAACGACAATGACATCATTCCAAACCGAGATTCCCTAAATTATACTAAGTTACATAAAAACATTGATAGACTGTCGCAATCATTTTATCATTTTATAAACCGTTCAAAAACCAATCGATAGACGAATGTACAATTCGGTTAAAAAAAACCAGTCAAACGTGGATATAAAGTTTGAGTTCAGTCTGATAAAACAGAGTATGCTTGTGAGTTTCAAACTTACACAGAAAGAGCAACAGATTTTGTAGATAAAATTGCAACGTGAGATGATATATGCATGTGTAACAGTAAGACGTGGGAGAAAAGATTTGTCTGATGGTGTACCTGACGAAAAAAATGTGAAGAGAAGAAATTCCGATTGACGTATAAGTATAGATGGATTGGCATACCTGATATGCTCAAATCACTTTACGAACTGAACAGAAAATCAAAGAAATGGTGGCACCAAATCATGTGGTATCTTGTAGATGTATTCGTAGGAAATTCTTTTATCATTTTTAAGTGCAGATCAAATTCGTCGAATTCAGGTACATATATAAGTTTCAAAGTTTTCAAAATTACTGTATGCTTAGGCTTGATTACACACAGAAGACGGCCTTTAACTGTTATCAATTCTTCCAAAGTTTCGGTGCCTCAAGAAATAAGATGTGATGCTTGTGCGCATATGCTTATTCACGGAAAGTCGAGAAGATGCGCTCAATGGAGTACCCCAGCATTACCACATAGATCAAGATGAACTTATTTTAGATAAATAATAGGTCTAATTTTCTATTCTAAATTGTCAAAACGATTCTTCTATTTTTTTCAGGTATAATGTAGGTTTATGTATGAACAAGGAAAATCGTTTCTTACAATATCATAAAGATAGAATACAATGTTTATTTTATGATTATAAACTTTATTTGTACTTCAAATACATTGAGTTTTTTATTTATGTTACTTATAGTGGTTTCACTGTAAAACCTCGTAAAAAAAATTTACATGATACAATTGGCGTAAATTACTTTTAATTCAATTAATTAAAACCACAGCGAAAATCAAAAAAATGTTGACATTTGTTGTAGCGTGGTATCAATTTTTCAATACAAGCAGCCGTCTGTGCTTTCAGATAATTCTCTACGCTGGTCTGCAACTGGTTGATTGTGCCAAAATGATGTCCTAGCCAGCGTTTCATGTGAGCAAATTGATGAAAATCAGAGGGAACCTCCGCGCTGTATGGTGGATAAATCAAACACTCCCCATCAAAAGAGCGCTTTTATTGCAGCTGCATTCTTGGCCGAGCATTGTCATAAAGCAAGACAATTCCTGAAGACATTCCTCTTCGCTTGTTCGTAGACGTTGAAAAGTCACGTTGTATCAGGCTGCAGTCAAGATCGTGTCACGTTCTATTAATTCCACCGAGAAATCTCAATTCGGCCATAGAACACTATAGCTATATATCTTCTGATAAAAAAGATTTGTTAGTTTACTCAGAAAATAAAAATGCATCCATTGTTTAAATTGATTTTTTGTTTTTTCATTGTTGAAATAGACCCATATCTTTCACCTGTGACAATTTTGTTCAAAAAATATTCTCGTTCATTATGGTAGCACTGTGTTTTGTAATAGTGTAGGGAAGTACTGAGCTTGTGGACTCAAGTCTCTCACTTACAATAGTATAAGAAAAATTGTAAACCGAAAATTTTCTACATCGCCAAATAAGATCATCAGTTAACACTCGCTTCATTCCTTGGCTGCTTCCATTGTCAATGTCCACCTTCAAAATTCTTACAACATTGTCGCTTTTTGATGTCACGTATAAAAGTGTCACGATACACATTTGTCGATGGATTTCGACTGCATTGCATCCCTCAGCATCAAAAATCTAATTACAGCACGCACTACACATGGCGGAATACTCTATTGTTTGCGTGCGACGTTACGTGTTCGACAGGCATACTACAGACACTGCGCAACACATCTGTGGAAAGCTTCATCGAGTTTTCACCGTAGTTTTAATTTCGCGACCGATATTCTTAAAATTTCTAATTCTATGTTGTTATAAATACACAAAAATCTATCTGTCAACTTTGCCCAAACGGGCAACTTTAGCAAAATTTAATGGAACTATTATAAAAAGGCAGATAAAGTTGTATACTGGTTTTTTTCTTTTTTTCTTTCATTAAGAAAAAAACTCTAAATGCGGATTTTTTTCCAGTTACAAATTTTTCAATTTTGATATGTTAAAAATCTTCTTTTACTCATAACTCTGTATATTTCGCAACGTTCACTTTAATTCAGTTGGCAGCGTAAGAGTGACGTAGCAACGTTCTTCTCTTCTGGATTAATACCATTGACGTTTTACGCTAAAACTTGCAACATAATACTCAACAGAGCTTTTTGAACCAACGGTCATCCAGTTCTTTTATCGTGAAATTTAAATGCGAAATTCAACGATGCTTATAGAAAGAGTCGCTGAACATTAATGGTACCGCGCTGATAATTACACTCATTTTACCTCAAGCATTAATCACATTACTAGTACATGTGGTGTGTAATTCTTTTTGGGTTAAATTACCCAGGGTAAAATTTCTCGACTAATTAGTTCTGGCTACCGATACCTGCTACATACCTAGAAACTCTAATAAGAAGTTGCTAATTGGAATCGCTGTATATTTTATTAAACGACTTATGCCTACAACAGCAACCAGTTGACATCTACAAAATAATGCAAAGTTCGACGCATTAATTTACTCAATCTCAGAAACACGTTCGTGTCGAAAGTATTGTATTAGTGATATCTGTCCGATTACGTTCTGGTTTAGCTTTAAGAAATGTGTTTTACTACATTTCTAGGTCTAGTAAGGGCGTGGACAGATTGTAAGTAGTCGTATTTATTGTTACTTGATTATTATGTTATTGTCGGTTTGTACAAATCAGCAATCGCAAATAAAAAATTTATTAAGTAATTATTATTAGACAATAGTTTTTGTGTGATTCGATTGACTATGCGTCGTACTTAAAAAACATTACGCTTGTTGTTATATTGTTAACGTAACGACCTTCTCAGTAAATGTTACCTCGTGGTGTGTTGCCTATACCGCCCAGTTAAACTTGATTAAACGTTTATTGTGCTATTTTTGACTTTTTACTTTTTAAAGGGTTTTGCGCAAAATATATGCTTGTACGAGTATGTTTTACAAGGTCCGATCGGCTGTGTAATTAAAACCACAGTGAAAATAAATAGAAGACAGCCGCCTGTGCTTTCAGACAATTCTCTACGCTGCTCTACAACTGGTTAATTTTTGCTTTTTGATACTGTCCTCCCATTCAGCATTTCATGTGACCAAAGAGATGATAATTAGAAAGAGCTAAGTCCGGGCTGTATGTTGGGTGATCAAACACTTCCCATGTAGAAGCATCTTTATTGCAGCTGCAGTGTGTGGCCGAGCATTGTCATGAACCAGGACAATGCCTGATGTCAACATTCCTCGTCGCTTGTTTGGAATTGCCGTTCGTAGATGTTGACTAGTCACTCTTTATGAAGTTGCAGTGATAGTCGTGACAGGTTCAATTCATTCCACCATAAAATATCCTTTTAGGTCCCATAACATAATACACCATACACATTCTGATGGAGAAGGTTCGTTTGCACTTCGTGGTTTACTCGAAAAATGAGAATGCATCCATTGTTTGGGTTGCTATTTTGCTGCTTCATTTTTATAATATACCTAGGTCTCATCCGCTGTAACAATTTTGTTCAAGAAACTTCCCTTTCATCATGGTAGCACTGTGTTTTGTGACAGCATCTTAGGCAATCATCTCGCACACAGCTTGTATACTGAACTCTCTCACTCGCAGTAGTATAGTTAACTGACATTCAAATTTCAACAAACGAATCATTCAATACAGAAATTGTAAACCGACGATTTTTTACTTCGCCAACTAATATCAACAGTTGACACTCGCTTCCTTCTCTAGCTGCTTGCATTTTCAATGTCTGTACGTCCACCTTCAAAGTTCCTACACTATTGCCGCACTTTACTGTCATTCATGAAAGTACTTTGCACCCCTCATCATAAAGAAATCGAATTACAGCACAGACTTCACACTTGGCGGGAGACTCTATCGTTGTAGGCATGTTTACGTGCTTATTGGGCACTGAAAATTGAAACGTGCAAGGTGACACGATCGACGAGCATACTAAAGACACTGCGAAAAGCTATATAGAATTTTCCCTGTAGCCGATCGGAACTTGAATCAAGTTTTCGTATATTCTTGGAAAATATATTTCGACTTAAGATTTTAAAGAAAATGCATTGCGGGTTTATATCGTTCTAGTTACACCAAAAACTGTCTGTCAATTTCGCCAAAAAAGGCAACTTCAGCAAAATTTAATAAATTAATTATTATTCATAGATACATATTTATATATTATATAAAAGCTAAGAAAATTGTATACTAGTTCTCTGTAAAGTTTTAAGAAGTGCAGTTTGTTTTTCTTTAATTAAGAAATAAGTTCTAAATGCGTTTCTCTTCCAGTTACAATTTTTTAAATTTTGTTATGTTAAAAATTTTTTTTGCTCATCACTGCATATGTCGCATTGTTGATTCAGTTGGCAGTGTAAAAGTGACGTAACAACGTTCTTCTTGTCTGGATTGATCCATCTAACATTTTACACAAAAACTGAACACATGTAACTTAATGTTCAGTAGAGTTAAATGCGAAATTAACCGATGCTTATAGCAAGAGTCGCTGAGCATTAATGGTTACCCTGATTTTGCCTCGTGCCTTAAACACGTTACTAGACCTGTGGTGTTCATTTCTAATTTTGGGATTGAATTACCCAGGGTAGTATTTCTTGACTAGTGCTGGCTTCCGATACCTGATACATATCTAGAAAATCTCATAAGAAATTACTAATTGGACTCTCTATATATTTTGTTACCTACAACAGCAACCAGTTGACCTTTACGAAGTAATGCAAAGTTCGACGCATTAATTTACATAATCTCAGAAACACGTTTGTGTTAAAAGTATTTTCAGCTTTTAGGGATGTGTTTTACGAGCCTTTCTAGATCTAGTAAAGCTGTGGATCGATTGTAAGTACCCCTATTTATTATTAATTGATTACGTTATGTTTGTTTACGACCAATTTGTACCTGGTATTATGACAACTAACGAGTTTATTAAGTAATTATTATTAGACAATCATTTCTTTGCGATTCGATTGATTATACGTCGTACTTAAAAAACATTACGTTTGTTATTGTTATTATATTGTTTGTGTTAAGTTAATGACATTCTCATACTGATAGTTGCTAAATGTTACCTAGTGGTGCAGTGTGTTGTTTTTTTACTGCCCAGTTAAATTTGATTAAACGTTGCTGTGCTATTTTTATTGTGTATTCGTCGCCGCTATTCAAGTTGATTTCAGTTCTTTGTTTAAATTGCGTTAGGATTCAAGAATTGTCGTGGATCCTTTTTACTTACAAGCTTAAAATCGCTTTATGTTCTATTAGCGAGTAATTGGATATGACGCCCTTTTCCATTTACTAACATGATTTGTATCTAGATCCACACCTACTCGTCGACGAAATGAGCTAACTCCACACTAGCTAGATTTTTGTAAGAATTTTCTACGTCAGGCCTTATCCTTAAACTTTCTTATTATTTAGCAATAAAATCTATTGCAAATTCTACTACCAAATTGCTTTCTCTAAAGCGTATAAAAAAATAAAACAAGAGATGAACTAACAACATAACTATGCACAATTTCGTCGTATTTTAAAACATTATCTATCTATCTATCTGTAAAGTTTTAGTGAAACCTAGTAGTTAATAATCTTCTTTAAATAAAATGTGAACGTTCTAAACAAAGAGCTTTATTTAACTAACCAGATTGTTTTTTTTTGAGCAAAAATACTTTTTATTTTCAATTTTCATTTGAAGGTGTATTAAAAATACCTGCTTTATTCTTCACTATGTATTATTAATATATGAATTTACTTTATTTATATATTTTTTATTGTAAATATTCTTGAAAATCAAAACTTTATAAAAATACGTTATTTTTTTTCTAAATGCCTTAGCTCGGCGTTTCCCACTACCTAAATCTGCACTGTATTGTGTATTATGACAAAAATTTGAGTGGCCAAACAAAATGAGATAAGAAACAAGCAAGCATTTAATAAAATAAACTTGGTTTCATATTTCACTAGCACACTTTGTGTCGCTGTAAACGGTCGATTAAGTTAAGACGCTGTCCGCTAAATTGTAAGTAATTCTTCTTTCTATTTAATTTTCATCGTCGGTTATTTCAATACCGCTTTTAGCGAGTAAGCTGTTATAAAGAATTGTTCAGTATACTAGCAGGATTAAAGCTATTGTTTTATCAAATTGGCGTTCACAAGTAATTAAAGATGCCGTCTACCATGTTGTTTTTAATACATTTAAAATTCTTGTAGTGAGTTTACTGGAGTCGAGGCGGCTTTTTCAATGTTATTAACTTTAAAATTAAACCATGAGATGAATATTTTTTTATGGAAAAGGATGTCGCATATCCAATAACCTCCAGAAGCTGTGCTATTCGAGTCAAACGGTTCACAGCTGTGGATGTTGCCTTATCACTAGTATCCATCGATGACGATAGATGACTCGCGCGTCGCTATAACTTTCTTTAACATATTTGATATTGAAATTTCTTAATTTTATTCAACGTTTCTAATTACTCATTCAGCCTTAAGCATTTTTTAATTTGGATTCACCGTATCACTTATCTTAATTTGTAGCTATTTTGTCTTAAGTACGCTGACATTGTACTATTCAAGTTTCTTTAATTATTTAAAACGTAGTTAAGATCAGATTTTGGCAAACCACGCCGTACATGTAAACTTACATACTACGCAGGTCTCGAGAATAAAATTTGGAAGTAGTTAACGTTTACTGCTTGTTGCAAAGAACTTCGGCGAAATAAGTTTTTCTTTAGTCTCATTTTAATCATTATTATTAAAGATATTTTTTGATTCTTACTTTATTCGCGACTGAATGTAAACAAACCAGTTGATAAATTTACGATTAAAGTTACGGTTACGACTTTATCGGTACGAGGAATGGCACTTATTTTTTCTTTTCTTTTATTATAGTTTTGTCAACCACGCCCACTCACCGACATCGTGGTGACGTGGTTGTTACCAGCAGGACCCACTACAGAAAAGCTTGGTAACAGTACAATAATTAATATTTAGTTTCCTCACCATATGTGGTTTTTCTATAACTCCATCCATATTGCCAAAGCAATTTTTAGGCATTTTGGCTAATATTTCTCTATCTTGAAGTGATGAGTCTCTAGCCCTTTGCCTCCACCTGCTAGACCAAAGTGTCACTCCTTGTCTGCCTCCCCACTTTTGACCTGTTCGATTAGAATAACCCCACGTTACCGTCGACACAACTCTTAAAATAATTGCAGTACTCTAGCTACGTCATCCAGCATCAAATAACTTCGTCAAAGTAGAAATACCTTTAAGAAGAATTAAAAATTTCAAAAAAACAGGATTCACACAACTCTGTAAAAGCTGCCAACGTACGGTTAGAAAACGAAAACCTCGAAAAAAATTATTTGGTCTATCTAGATAATAGTTGAATTACGGAGAGTAGCAACCCAGCATATGTGAAAAAAACTCAGACAAACAGATCCAACAGAACGTAGATTAGTGTATAAAAAACCAAAACAAATTAAAATCATATTTTTGATTTTATCAATTTCGTCCTATTTTATAGTACAATACTTTTTAAAAAATTCCTCAACAGAGCAATTTAGTAAGTATAACCAAAAATGAACTAAATACTAATACGATCTGGCAATCAGCAAAAACTCTAAGTATGATGATGAAACTGTTATTAATCTACCAGTTACCAAGATTGACTTACTACTTCTTATGGCAATATTTGTCTTGTTATTGAAAGGTTAAATTTAGATAAAATTAGCAGTGTTCTAGGGTCTAGACGATTTCATAACTTTTTAGTGCACTTCGTACGTTAGAGATGTGTTCTTACATTGATAACTACCTAAATTAACAGCATTTTCGCTTAAACGTCTTGTCTTTTTGATATCAAATCTTTAATGATATTTAAAGTACACGTCAGAGAAAACATTTGTTTCCTTAGTTGTGTATATTTCTAGCCAATGCGACCGATGTGTTTGTCATTCTTTTGTGCTACGAAAAACTTTTGTATACAACCAAAAAATTCAGTTTCAGACTATGTTTTTCCAAAGGCTTCTATTGTATTCGTAATAGCTGTTAAGAAATCACACACAAAACATTTATTTAAAAATATATATTTTTATTAAAAAAAGATCGATGGGCTGGTGAAGTTTAATAAGATATTTTTGATGCGACGAAAATTGCCATTTAGTGGTTCTTAAAAGAAAATGAAAAATGACACGACGCTGTTGAAAAACGTATGGCTTTCACATCAATCAATACCAAAGCATAAAATCTTAAATTACGTTTAAAATTAAAACCAAACATTTTCATTTTCTTAATGTTTATCAAAAGTTTATTTTTCTTCCTATGTATTTCATCTTCGTCGCCGGTTATTTACTATTTAAATTCGTCTTTATCTTAAAATAACGTCGCTCCGTAATATGTATGCACACAACTTAAGCGAAAATTAACTAAAATTGAAATAACGAGTAAATTATTGAGACTTCTTGGCATTATTCTCAGCCCCTTAATTCAACCACATCAAAACAAGGCTGATGTTATAACGACGTTTAATAACTTTGAAGCAGAGAAAGTAAAGGAGAGACAAAATGACGACAGATGAGAGATTGGGGAAACTGACAATACATTAGAGCTCCCTTGCACGTGACCATTAGTGGTCTTGCTCTGATTTATGACCTAACTTATGCTATTATCTCTATTTGTGTTTTGATGCGTGAACAGATTAGAAATGTCCCCTTCCTGAACTTAATCGTTATGTTTAGGATTTTCGCAAAACATTACCAATTTTTTTGCGTCAGCAATGTGGTAAAAAACGCAGTTAAATTATTAAGTTATGAACAATATTAAGTTTCTCAAGAAAGTAGTTCTACTATTATTAAGTATCTCAAGTTAAATTTCCATAATAGTGTAGGGTTATTTAGTTTATGTCAGTGAAATTTAAAACTTTGCGGTTATACGTACTAATTATTTTGCACGGTTTGCTGCTGCTAGAAATGCAATTTATACAAATAGAAATGCAGGTAAATATTGCAGCTCTTACTTGTAAATTACTATTTGGCCGTTTCGTTCCAAAAAATTAATATTCCTTAAATACGTAATCAACTCATAAATCAAAATAACATTTTTTTTTATTCTTTATGTGTTGGCAAACTGTTATTGGCTATTAACTAATGTATTTTTACCACAGACTGTGTAAATTTTTTTTATTTATAGCTTCTCATAAGGTATTCCTGTTATTGAGAAACTTCATCATTATTTTCAATAAATTATAACGGAATTAGTGTAAGGGCGAAAATCGTGCTTATTTATACAAACTTGATATTTTTAGCGCATTTGTGAGAAGCGTCATCGCATAAACGTCAATAAGAATTTACACGTACTATGTTGTGTGTCTTATTTAAAAATCTATAAAAAGATTACGTATGAAGTACGCTGTGATGTATAATAAATTGTTAAGTAAATATGCAAACTTTCGTGTTCGACATGCTTGCAATCGTTTTTATTTTTATTTACTCGGTTCATTTAAAAAGTGTTTACACAACGAAGAAAATATTAAGAAATTTTGTATTTCGAAAAAGATTGAAAAGTGATTTTCCACACTTTTCAAAAAGCATATTTAAAAGTTGTTAATAAAAACTGCAATTGTTTACTTTTATTCAATTAGGTGCAATTATTTAACTACTTTGAATTTTGTATCTTTCTTCGTCTCTCTCGTCAATAAGGTTGTGTAACGTGGCCCAAGACACAACTAGATATTTAGGTCAACCAATTATCAGTTATTTAAGTAGTGTTCAAGTTTGTTTGAAACTTGCTATTTAGTATAATTTTTTTTAAGCAACACATGGTTTTATGCATACCAATATTCAAATTTAATAGCAGAAATATGCATCACCGTTTTCTGGTGGTGAAATGTACCTTCGTGTATTTTTGATTAAATTATTAAAATACATAAATTGAAAAAAAAATGTTAGATATGAGAAAAACATTTTTTGACTGTGTTATAAAGGTCACAAAATAGTAAAAAATATTAAGTAGTTGTTTGAAACGTTCATACTAAAATTTAATTTTTTATATAACTTCTTTTCCCTAAAAATCTACTCATCCTCGGTATGATCTATTTCAGCAGCTAAAATAATTAGAAGCCATGAATAAAAAATGAGTTGAAAACTAATCGATACTGTAAGTGTGCGGAGAACAACCAGCATATGTAAGATGACAAAAATAGACCCTCCCTATTATAGAATGTCTTCCGACTAAAACGAGTTTTAATTTATTTTATTTTTTCATTTCCATTTTGCTTGAAATACAATTAAAACACCTAAATTTACCAAAAGATTAAAAAATAACCAGAAGAAACTAGAATCACTTCAACAAACTTCCTCGCTGGTGAGTGCAGTTTCAGCAGTATACCAAAGTAAGTTAATTTTTGTTTCCTATAATTTATACTAAGATGTGAACGTCTTCCGGGTTTGGACCGTGTCATTGTTGTAACCGAAGTGGCCAACGTTTCATTCACTTTCGCAAGGGGCTTCAACAGGGCGTGAAAGAAATCTAAGAACTCAAACAAGCAACCGAAATCTGACAAAAAACTTAGGTAATCAACTTGTCAACCAAGCCAGATTCTAAACTCTGAAAAGATAAGAAAGAAAACGATAACCTTGAAAAAGCATACAAAAATCTAACAAAGAACTACTACAGAGTTAGGTAATCAACTTGTGAACCAAGCCAGAATCTAAATTGCATAGCAGTGACTTCAAAAGAAATAGTCTCCGTATATAAAGAAGAAGTATCGCCACGGTTGGTTAAGCTCGACTCTGATTGGGTTACGGTTGAAAGGGAATGTGTTTTCGATAAAGGACTAATGACCGGGTACCAAAGAGGGGATAGTTCAAAACCATGATCACGATTAAAGTTATTGGGATATTTGATAATTTCTATGCTCTCTCGGAATTTCTTGTTAAAAAAGAATGGAGATTTGGCAATCACCGAAACGTTATCTTGTGACCTGTAGTAAAATGATGTTCAGCAACCACAGACTTAGAAATATGCCTTTTCCTTATACAACGATCATGTTCTGAAATGCGAGTGACGGAACGATCGGTTTCACCAATGTCGACTAAACCACTTCAACAAGAAATTTGGTATACACCTTGAGATGAAAGTATAAGAAATTTGTCTTTGGGGAAGGGAGAATCTGAGAGATTTTGTCTGTCGAGTTGAATATGAGCTTAATACCATTCTTACGAAGAAGTTTCCCTATTTGATAACCTTCGATTGGGTTCGGGAGTAAAAAAGTCCTTGGGTAATCGAGTACGTGGATGTAGACGACGATTAATAACACTATGAATATCTCGCTTCATATAACTATTGTTCACTAAACTTCTAGATGACGGAGTTCCGAGTCTTAATTCAAGATTCAATAACAGAATGTTTCTGTGCAGGATGATGATGAGACAAAGCATGGAAGGTATTTGTCCATATGGATGGGTTTGCGATAAACAGAATGGCCCAGAACTCCGTCGGGCTTACGAGTCACAAGAACGGGAGAGAACCATTACTTTCAATTTCCATAGTAAATTTGATATCTTAAGTGTTGATTGTTAAGATGATCAAGAAACTTAGACAATTCGAGATGACCATGAGACCAAACAATAAACGTGTCAACATACCTAAACCAAACGTTAGGATTTAATATTGATGATTCCAAAGCACCCGTTTCAAACGATTCCATAAAAATGTTAGCTACAACAGCTGATAGAGGAGAACCCATAGCAGCACCAGAAACCTGTTAGTAAAACTTGTTATCAAATTGGAAGTAAGTGGAGTATATACACTTATCAATAAGATGAACCAAACTCAAGTCCTTGTCATATTAAGACAGAATCTGTTCGATGATAATAAGCATATCCTTAAGAGGAACTTTAGTAAAAAGTGAAGTGACATCAAAACTCAAAAAAAGATCTTTGGGTTCAAGTTTTATAGTTTGTAGACGTTGAATAAAATGCTGAGAGTTGAGGATGTGAGAAGAGGTTTTACCTGTAAACACGCAAAGAATGTTGGACAAGAACTTGGCTAGCTTCTAGGTAAGAGATTCGATAGTACTGACGATAGGTCGAAAGGGAATATCCAGACGAGGTGGTTTAGATTCTGAAGGGGTAAGTCGACTTTTAGTTTCAGGAGGTAGATTGGAAGATTTGGCTGACCTCACGTTCAATCCTCAAAGTAGGATTACGAGTTAGAAGAGCGTACGTTTCCTTAGACAAAATAGAATGGAAGAACATAATCAATATGGTTCAAAACGACAGTAGCGTTGCCTTTGTCGACTGGAAGAACAATAATAACTCTTCCGATTTAGAAATTTTTGATTTAGGAATTTTAGATGATTCAAGGATTTTGCCAGTGTTAATACGATCTGGGATGTGTCTTATAGAAGACTCGACGGCACATATAATATCTACTTTAAGAATACGTTTGGAATCAACCGCATAATTCAAACCTTTTCCTGTTTTGAAGTGAGGGCCAAACTAGATAAATTGACAACCGTCTTTAAGGAGTTAGTAGTAGATGAAACTTTACGATCCTTAGATTCCAATAATTGAAACTTTTTGAAATGACCTTCAGTGGTTAGTCGTAGAGTGGCATCCTACTGCTGGTAAGTAATGCTGTCAGAGAGATTCTAATCACCCGAGGACAGTATTGAACAACTCAAGCTGAAGATAAAAAAGTTGTTCCGAAATGGTGTCTAACTTTCATCTAGTTTGTTTAATCCGTTCGCGTATCAACGCATGACTAGCACGGTGTAGGATGTTTTTAGAAGAACGTGAATGTGGAACTAAGGAATGCAGGAATAATGTGGTGGTCACGACAGCGACTAAGAAAGGTTAAAGTGCACAAAAGTTTGACGAGTTTGTGGCGAAGATTGGAAAATACGGAGGTTTTAGAAGAAATATTCTCTCCGTAGAGATTGCTAATGTAATAGCGAAGGCTTCCACGGCCGGAGTCTATACTAAGATGAGAACGTCTTCCGGGTTTGGACCGTGTCATTGTTGTAACCGAAGTTGCCAACGTTTCGCCCACTTTCGTTAGCAACTTCGGTTACAACAATGACATGGTCCAAACCCAGAAGACGTCCTCATTTTAGTATAGACTCGCTATTACATTCCTATAATTTGTTTAGGCGCGTACGACATTACGACAAGAATTAGAAGAACATAAACATCTGTAAGCAGTTTGTCGCTACTTTTTGTTTGGCATAAACTGCAAGTCTACTTACTCCTCCTCAATATTCCATCAGGTTAAAATATAGTGTGAATCCACCACTCATCGTTTTCATCAAGATTTTGTTTATCTGGATGTTTATACCCGTAAAAATGTAATTATTCAAATATATGTGGTAGTAGAAAAGCACAACGCAAACTCAGTTACAGTCTCGTTCACGGAAACAGTTAACCCTGTCAAGTTCTTCCGCTTCAGGCATTCAATCTACATCTTGTAATGTTCTTTCTTAACAGTCTCTCTATCTATTAAACTTTATCACACTTAAAGATGCTTGGTGTGAATAGCACTTTTAGTCGACCCATTATCGGTTGCTCTCTGATAGATATGTCGTTTGTCTACCTTTTTTCCAATGAATCGAACCTTGCTCTCCTTGTTATCATCGCATTGTGCATTAACGCAAATTACAGGATTCTGATAATATAGACACGTATGTAAATTTTATTTTAAAAAAAATTGCTGCTGTTAGCAACCTTTTCGGTAGTGGGCCCCGTTGGTAATAACAACGTCACTACGGCTAGTTACGATGCCGGTGAGTGGACGTAGTTGAAGAAACTTTAATAAAAGAAAGAGAAAAACTACGCGCCACTCCTCGTACTAATAAAATCCTCGGAGACCAAAAGTACGTCTGAATCCACTACGAAGCAAATAAGATAGAGGAAAAAAAACGATTAAGAATGTAACAAACGTATATAATTCTATTCAACGATAACATATAGAATAGAATAATTAACAAACATCGTAACTTCAATCGTAATTGATCAACTATGTCGTTTACATGCAGTCGCGACAAATTAACAAATCGACAAGTATAATTATTGCAATAAATTAAATGAGTACCAAAAACTTATGCCACCGAAGTTTTTTGTAACAAGTAGTAACCCCTACTTCTTATTACTTTAGTGACGAGACGTGCGTAGTATGTAAGTTTACATGTATGGCGTTATGTGACCAAATCTGCCCTTGATTACATTCAAACAATTAAAGAAACTTAAATAGTAAACCGTCAGCGTAATCAAGACAAACTGTGTCGACTAAAGTTAAAGATGATTTAAATTAAAAGTAAAATGATTTAGAATAAATTAAATTAGTTTAGATAGAATAAGTAATACGAATTCAAGTTTTAACAAAAATGCCTAAGGCTGAATGGTTAACTAGAAAATCGAATACAATTAAGAAATTTCACTATACAATACATTAAGAATACTTTAGAATGAGGCGCCACACATGGGCATTAGCTCTAATGCGGATTCCACAGATGTGAACCGTTCACTCGAATCGTACGGCTTCTGGAGGTTAATTAGAGTAGTATCACCATTTACGAAGAAACAATTATGATTCCCGCAGATTGATATCACTAAGAAAATCGTTATCTAGCTCCAGGGAACACGATAAAAAGGTTAGAAGTATTGAAAGTAACATGCCGACGCCATTTGAAAAATTTTACTTAATTTAAAAAATAATTTAATCCTGTTAGTACACTAACCAATTCTTCAACAGCATATCGTTAAAAGCGTAATAGAAATAACTGACAATAAAAATAAAGTAGACAGAAGAATTACTTACATTGTAGCGGTTAGCGTCTTGGCAAAATCAAACGTCCACAGCAATGTAAAGTATGCAAACAAAATAGTCAAAGTTCGTTTCGTTCGCGCTCCTCTTCCGTAAATGTCAAATACGATTACGCAATTTACAAGCAGTGAAATCCGCAAACAGTGACAGCGTGAATTTTAATTCGAATTATTACTTATAGAAAATGCATAAATAATGACATGTAACATATTCATCTTTTTTTGAGACTGAGACTGCTTGTATTCTTCCAAGACAAGAAAACATTAAAATCTTTATATTTTATGTAATATTTCAAGCATTTACACTTCATGTACAAAAAATGTATGCTATCTTATAAAACCTTCATCGTTACTGACTAAGTTTGCTCAAACCAACAACCTGTATCTTTTACCTAAAAATATAAACAAAATTAACGTTCTCTCGGCTAATTGTATACCAAGACATTTTTCGAACAAATGGAAAAATTTAAGTCGCAAGCAAAAAAAAAAGACTACGCCACCGTTCTGTATTTTAATTTTGCTGAAGGTAATACCTACAGCACGCATTGAAATATTCAGATAAGTTTGTCATTTTTTCAGATTGTTTAATCTTCAATAAAAACTTCCCCTCAACTTTTAAAAATGTTTGTTTCAGATCAAAAACACCTAGTGTCTTTTAGTTTTTCTGAGATGTGGTCTTATTCTCCTCACAATTTTGTTTCTTCTCAAATTGTAGGATTAAAACACACATCAGTTTTTCTTCCCATAAAATTGTGACAACCTTCAGATTTTCTTTTGCCCTCGGAGAACCCAGAAGATTAAAGCATTAATAAAACAAAAGTTTTGATTTCTCATTGCGTGTATTAGTTTACTTGTTCTCTTTATTATAAGACCATAATCCTGTTTCTTTTCCAAATTGTATCTTCTTTATCCGTCTTGGGATGCCGATTTCCAAGATTCGAACTATGTCTTTTAGGAAGTCTACCTACTTCACTCGTAGTATTAGGTTTCCATGTAGTTACTAATTTTGCTGTTCTCTCTTCATTCTGTTTAGATAGTCTCTCCACTTTCTTCTTCGATCTCAAACCCACTTGACGATATATTGTATTTTACATGTTTCTCAGATATCTTCGCTTCTTAGTCTGTCACGAAGAGTATGTCCGGTTATTGTTCTAAGACCGCATATGTCAGGATTGTGTTATGTCAAAATCTTTTATTGCTCATCGCCTTGTGTATATTTTGCATCGTTCATTTTAAATTCAGTTGGTAGTATTGGAGTAATAGCAAAGGCTTCCACGGCCGGAATCTATACTAACATTAGAATGTCTTCCGGGTTTGAACCGTGTCATTGTTGTTGCAGCTTCGGTTGCAACAACAATGACACGGTCCAAACCCGAAAGACATTCGAATGTTAGTATGGTAGTATTGGAGTTCTTTTTCTCCTGGTTATTTCACGCGGTTGACATTTTACACGCAAAGTGCAAAAAAAGGTAGTAATTTTAAATGCTCAGCAAAACTTTTCAAACCTAGGACAATCCAATTGTTTGATGACAAAAATCGAATGTAAAATAAGTCGATGCTTATAGAAAGAATCGCTGAGGTATGATGCACATTTACGTTTTGCATCTAGCTACTAAATGACGTGGTCAACACGTGGTATTAACTCCATTGTAAGTTGAATACTGGTTGTCTTTTTGGAAAATCGTCAACGTGAAATATCTTTATTAAACTGGGAGAATTGTCGAGTTGTGACAGTCTTCGACACCGAATATATCAGGCCTAGCTTTTTAACGAGAAAAATAATAAAACCCCGTTTATAAAATTCTATCAAAGCATATGTGCTGAATTTAAAATTAACTACAAATCGAAAAAATTGAAAGTCTAGCGGATGTCGTGTTAAAGAATTAGTCCTATCTCTCATACCACTGCGATATACTTGTTTATTTATTTTCAGCTTTTAAGGATGGTTGTACTTTTACTAGTGCGAGCAAGGGGGAAGGGTATTTACCATGAAATATTGTTACTAATTAAAATTCATACTACACTGTCTCTTTTAAGGCGTACAGCTTACGACCTTTGAGGATGGAGAGGAACGTTTATTTAAATCCTTTTACATAATTGAAGTCGTTGACAGCGGTTGTTCGTATCAAAGCGCTTTTCCACTATTCTGTAAGTAGATCTTTCTTTATTAATTTTCTTCGTTGGTTAATTCTATTACACTTTTACACAACATTCTCAGAATACAACAAGAAATTCTAAGATAACGTCGTCACTTTACTTTAATTATATTTAAACTTTTCAGTGAGTTTCGTAGAACTACCACACGACTATCTGTAAACAACAGTCAGCCTTATGCCTATTACTTATCATATGTGTGTACTTTTTCTTAATTGTAGTTACTTAATGCTCTAATTAATCAGCCAACCTTATGCGTACTACCTATAGTACCGTATAATTTTTCTTTTTTAATTGTATTCAATTTTATAATTAACCGTCAACTTTCAGTGTATTTACTTTTTGTATGTAATTACAGTGTAGATCATACTTACTGATTTTATTTTCAACCGCAATCTTTTAAATCATAATTAACTTTATGTAACGAAATTTGCCTTGAGTACGCTGTTGTGACATCCGTCAAGTTTCTTCAAACCTTTTAAACGCAGTCAAAGCCAAAGTTAGGCATATAATCTGTCGTACATAAGCTTACACACCACGCATGCTTTCGCTCTTAAACCTAAAGAAAGTAGTGAACGTTCTACTTAAGGACAAGGAACCTTCGGTCGAGGGTAAGTTTTTGTACTCATAGTTTTTGTGCGATTCATTTGAATTGTCAATTATTAACTCGTTTCGCGACTGCATGTCAAACAAAGGAGTTCATCAAGTACTATTTAAATTTTATTATCACATCAGAATTAATTATATGTAGTGCTTGTTGACATTGAATACAATTAGTTGTATTGAGTGTTGCCTGATCAAAAAGACCTGCGTCAATATTATAAACTGTGATATTTATCGACGAATCTCTAATCCCTATTTTATTATTATTGTTCTAACTAGTTCTTTTTTCTCTTGTTGAAAATATATTCTTGTTATAAACTGTGTCTTGCAAATTGTTTTTTTCAGTGATCGACAGATTTAAACAAGATCTGCTTTGGTGCTTTTTTATATTGTTGTATGATTTGCACGCCGATACCTGCAACTCTCCCGCCGAATTATAGTGAGCTAGACCCCTGCAGTAAGTACGTAAAAAACATTTTACTTATTATCACATTTTGCTGTCAACTGTATGTACTGCGATTGAGTACACGTTTGTTTGTTATTACAAGCAGTTTGTATATATTTAACGTTCAGATTATTCAAATTTGGGCTTGATTTCAATTTCATATTGTTATAAAGTTCGATGTTAAAATCATAAATTTTTCTACTTTTGTGATTTATTTTATAGTACAGTGTGTTGCCTAACTCGATGATTTAGTGTAATTAAGTTCCTGATTCTTCATTACTGTGATATTTCATGTACAAATATTTGTTGATTTTATATTTTGACAAACGTTGATGTTGAAATAATTTTATTTCTATTTATTTTATACGTGTTCCTACTTGTATTCCTTTCAGCGGTGTAGAGGCGTGAATGAACACCTGTATTACTTCTTGTTCTGGCGCCTTTTTAATCGGTTATAATCTGCACGTCGAATACAGGCTGATTTGTATTAGTTGCTTTACACACGCCACTTTCCGATACCAGATCTGCCGTTGCCTTATTTATTGCGGGTTAAGCTTGCAGGTAATTGAGGCACTTCAGTCTAAGTGCACGTCACAATTGGTTTGATACATGTTTTATATACATATTTGTATCTTACCGTTGGTGGACACATTATAGTTTCGCCATATTATATCACGTAGATTTCCCAACACTGCAGATGCTTGATTAGCTTGTGTTAGCACCTCTTGATACATGTGTCTGTCACTACATGTTTGAGTTCCAAGATACTCTACTTTAATTACTTGATTGATCGACAACCAGTTTGCATCGTATCAAGTTCTTTGACATTACCACGGATTGCATCTTTTGGATCAATATTTTCATGTTAAAATTGCAGTAGCTGTTTAAAAGTTATACAGAAGACGTTGAAGATCATTTCCATTCTTAGCCATAATTACAGCGTCGTAAGCGTAACATAAGATCTTGATTGTAAGTTCTCTCATTTTATACTCTGCTTTTACTTCTTTGACGCTTTCTATAATTTGGTTTATGATTATATTAAAGATAGTGTGACTGAGACTATCCCCTTGCCTTATTCCAGTGGTTGCAGATATTTCTATGAGTTTGGTTCTTGCTCGTATCTGGGTTTTGTTATTAGTGTTTAACGTTATCGCTTCTATTATTTTCCCGTCCTTTTGCCGTAGTATAGCAATGTCCGTTAATGTAATTCTATCGAATGCTTTTTTGTTTTCGATCGATGAAGCACAAAAATAATGGTTTAATGAGCTTAATGACCTCTTCTATGATCTGTCGCTATATAAACATTGCGTCTATCGTCGATCTGCTTTTTCGGAATCTCAATTGAACTCTACTTCGCGGATTACTCAGAAAAAGATAATCCCTTTTATGCCACAAATTTAAAGCACAAAATAAGTAACAAGTTTTGGAAAAATAAATACTTCCTCTGGTCATCTTTCTAAGTTAAAGTGCAATAGTATTTTAATCTTACCGTAAAATCAAAAAATTATGAAAGTTGACAAACCAGTCAAAACTTCTTTGTATCGCTTGATTGGTGACACACTTGTGTCTTTTCAAGAATATATAACCGTGTTTTCCCAGATTGAAATGGTCGTAAATAGTAGATTTCTATACCGGTGATTTCTATGGGGTCTGTTCGAAGCCATAAACAATTTCGAAGACACTTACTAGCCATTTTTTATTAGAACGTTTCTTTGAGCCTTATTTGAGCACAATCACATGTGTTATCTTTCATCACCATCTCGTTGGTATCGTAATTTATTTGTAAACACATATTGAAAGCTTTGACTTCTGGTGGAAATGTAGGTTTTAGTTTATAATCAAATTTCGTATTGCTCGTGTTATGTCAATTTTGTTCAAGATCTGGCTTCGAGCTTGAGTGAAGTTTCTACACTACACTTCGATAATCAATTTTCTTTTTCCCTATTTTTGAACATTTTAGTAAGCTCACTTACGAGATAACAAAAAGTATTTATTTAAAGCCGTAATATGTGCATTCTGACAATCATTTGCCACTAGTATAAAAGCTTTCAGAACTGTTTGCTGATTAAGATAAATACACAACAATAAAATTAACAGTTGTCTTCAACAAGTATTCTATACACACAATTGAAACAAATGTGTGCTTAAAATTGATAAAAATGACAAAGCAAATTGAGGTTTATAATACAGCCAATGCCAAAACTCGTAAGACAGCGATCCAATTTCAATATAAGTATGCCAAGGAAACGAATGAATGAAACTGGAAATATATAATGAATAAAAATTACTGTTTCTTTAAATAAAATACTTTTTTCACCAAAAAGAAATTGAGCTTTGAGGCATCAATTCGTTTCCCATATAGAAAAAAGCCAAAAATGCTTCATCGTGATTTTTCACCTTTCAGTATTGAACCAAGAGAAAAATTTGCAAAAATAAAGAAAAATTTTGTTTAGATTTTCCACAACACATTAATAACACCACACTGAAATATTTCCTACATGAAACTGCTATATAAAAATAGCCAAATCTATTTTTGGTTAATAAATGGTTAAAAATAAACGTCTATTTCCTAAAGCATCTTTGTTAAATAAATCAAGCGTTTGTATATGAGTTTATCAATTTAAAAAAAGGTTAATGCAGTGCCAAGAGCTGAAAAGTAAATAAATGTTTAATTTTTGCTAGATAAAATTGTTGCATCTTATGCAACTTGCGTACACTCAATAAATTATTGTGGAAAAGTTTAAATGCACAGATCTAAAGATCAAATCTATTTTTATATACTCGGCGTTTATTTTTATAGACCATTATTTATCTACATAAACAGTAGTTATAAATTAGTCGGATGCATGTAATAAAGATAACAACGAACTTTATGCGTTGCATTATTTTTACTTGCATTTAAAAAACAGAACGTTTGATTTTCTTAATAGGTTGACAAGATGACCTCGATTCTGTGTAAAATTATAAAGTCGACGATAAAATGATCGAAACGAACATAAACACTAATGGATTTTTAGCAGTATCTCTACGAAAATGATTTATAAGAATATAAATGCTAATTGTTAAGAAATTTATGTACCACACGTTAATGATTAATGGTCAACAGGAAATGGTTAAGAAATGCCATAATTCGTATTAAAATTAAGCACCAATGAACTTACACTAAAACAAGCACTTACCCAACTAAATAGAACACAATATATATTGATTTTTTCCAACTTAATATAAATACATTTTTTTTGATAATATTTTGCGTTTGTTTTATCTAGAAAAAATCTTCGTCCCAAAATGTAGAGAAAAATCTAACATTTTTCATGCTGTCTTAACATAATGATAACTTCCATTGTTTTTTACCTGTAAATTGTATCTATCGGAATGGGCAATTTCTCAAACCGAAAACTGGATTTCTGCAATGTAATTCCCAACCACTAGAGAAACACGCAAAACTTATATTAATTTCACTTTATTAGTAAAGTTCGTAGGCAACATTATGAACTTTAATTATTAATAATAAATCCGGTTGACAATTTAAACTCTAAATGTTACGCAATGCTTTTGGTTGTGAAAAATTGGCACAGTAAAGTGTATTTGGTGCAAATTTAGCATTTATGTTTAAAGAACTAAATATATCGCACAATGCAATCTGCTGAATTGAAGTTCCAGATTGAGAACGCTATGCGGTTGCAGTTTACACAAAAAGTGTTTTCTTGAATTAATGTAATTCGAAAAAGTTTTCGCTCAACTATGAGCGTTGCATAAATAAATTAGACTATAGAAAAACCCATGTCCGCTTATAGAAACGTGTGTAAATTTGTATTGAAAACAACCGCAAGAATTAAGTAATCAAATCGTTATTATTCCCAATGCACATTTTGGAACAGCCTTCTAAATTAAATAATTTGTTACGTGCAGAGTGACAACATAAACAATCAAGAGATCTGTGTAGGTTTCGATCCCACGGATCACTTACTTAACAGTTATAATTTTGCAACTGAAATTGAAAAGAGTAACTTCTTAAAATATCATTCGATGATCGACTAAAGCAAAATTGACAAATCGATTAATTAAACAGTTAAAAAATTATAAAAAAATTAAAATGGTAAATACTACATATACCAAAGTGTGAAAAACGGTGTTTAGAGCCATCTCAATAACATAAAAAGACAACATAAATCTTCACCATACAATAAGAACGAGAATCTTAAAAATGTTAACCACTGTTGTCGAGTATCGCTTAACAATTTATGGTTACCGAAAAGGAAACAAATTAACACGTGTACCAATTACTGGTTTAAAAAAATGTTGTAAAGCACACTATTTTGAAGTTGAACGCTGTTAAATAAAAGAATTGGTTGAAAGTTTGTTTAAAAATAGAAATAGTAGTGGTATCGTAACTTTTTATAGATACAGCGTGGTAATGGTTAACAGCAAGGGATCTCAATTATTGTATTCTATTCCCTAAGAAGTCTCTCAAATACTAGATAGATTTTGCTAAATTACTACGCTTTTTTTAAATTTATTTAAAATAAAAATTGATTCTAGTAGAACTTAGGTTTTTACCGGTTACTTTTGTATTACAGTTTTTCATTGTCGATAATTCCGATATTGTAGATTTTTCATAAGCCGAGCTTAGGTCACACGTCACGTGAAGATCTTCAGATTGATGAAAGCGTAAAGCCGTTTTCCCCCAAAGAAAACATTGTGTAATAAAAAATATATAAAAATTTTCGATGTACGCTCATTTAAATAATGGGAATTCGACGAAATAAGAATTATGATGTTCGTGCACGTTGAACTTAGTATTTTTTTATTTATGTTTTTAGATATTGATTGTTAAGCTTTCTTTTTATTCTCTTTAACGTTTTTTTTTTTGAACCAGAATGGTATTTTATTTTATTAACACTAATTTCACAGTGCAAACATTTTTTCGATGTACGCTCATTTAAATAATGGGAATTCGACGAAATAAAAATTATGATGTTTCCGAACGTTGAACTTAAGTTAGTGGTTACGTTTTTACTTTTTATCTAACAGAAAGTACGTATACGTTTATTTATGTTTTTAGATATTGATTGTTAAGCTTTTTTTATTTTCTTTAACGTTTAATTTTTTTTTTTTGAACCTGAATGGTATTTTATTTGATTAACACTAATTTCACAGTGCAACCCCGTGAATCGGGGTATCGGATAATTCCGATGTCGCGTAATAAAAAATATATGAAAATTTTCGATGTACGCCTGTTTATATAATGGGAATTCGACGAAATAAGAATTATGATGTTTGCACACATTGATCTTAAGTTAGTAGTTACGTTTTTATCTAACAAAATGTTCGTAATTTTTTGTTTTTGTTTTATTTTTGAACCATACTAGTATTTTATTTAATTAACACTCATTTGGCCGTGCACCCTGCGTTTAAAATATTATTTGTAGAGATTTTTTAGTGTTGTGAACTGTGGCGCTATAATCGGTTTCTGTCAAACTGTTGGTATCATCCGTTTTACAAACGTTCGCCGGTACATTATTTTTCCGAAACTATCGAATATATATAATATCGAATCTCGACGTATTATTGTAAATAAATAAATTATTTAATATATACATATCATTCCTTTAAAATTATTAGTTTTTCTGTTGCTTGCCGTGTTGTCTTTTAAGTAAGGTCATTATTTGCAAAACTCGCCAATCGAATTGTGTGTTAAAAGTGCAGTTTTTAAAGCGTAATAGTGAATGTAAAAAATAAATAAATAAAGTTACAAAATTATGTATATTTTAGAGTTATTCCTAAAGAACGCCAAGATTGAGATCCAGTTGAGCCAAAAAAATTATGAAAAACGAACGTACATTAAGAATTTAATAGAATCCTTAAGTCGTAATAAGTCACATTACTGTGGAAGTAAGACAAGCGTGAAGATCTACTTACTATTTGATCTAAACTTTAAAATGCTTTTTAAACAATACCTGCAGACAGTTCCTAAAAATATGCATGTAAATATAAGGTACTTTAAGAAAAATGTAAATATTCACTACAATATTGCGTATGGTACCCCACATTTTAAAAACGAAAGCTTTCTAAAAACTACTAAAGAAGCCAAAAACAAAAAACTTTTTTTTCATTCGATTGACTAAAAAATTGACCTTGCTTCGATTACTTTGTAACCGTAGCTTGATTTTCGTGAAGAACACGGTATATAAATTTTTTTATATTTATTGACCCTCAGTTGAGTTTATTGAGGTCTATTCTGTTATAAATTCAGAGTGCATTTTATAATTTATTAGTTCCGTCAACATTAGTATTTTGTTTCAAAGATTTAGATTGTGATTCTATATTCACAGCACGCTTCTTTTGCTTTAATCATTTATATTTCGTTATCACTTGCTGTTGCAACGTTTCTTGTGAGAACAATCTTTCGATGCTGATGATAAGTACGACATGTTTTCTATGGAATCCTTCTTCATAGCCTTTGTTTTTTGATAACCTTCATAACTTCAAATTCAGAAGGAAAACCGAGGTTTTATATTCCAGAAAATTCTTTTTGGAACGACAGCCAGTTGGGGTTCTGATTGAAACTTGGAATCAAATGAACATATGGTAGTACCGCGATTGCAGCATTTGAGAAAGAAAGCTTAGTGGTTTTAGTGTTACGTTAAAAATATTTTGGTGTGGTTTTAGTACTGTAGACATTTTGCCCTATGATACGTCATTTTAGATACCGGAGACCAATGAGGACACTTCCATTTGGTACGTTAAGGAAATTAGAAGTCTGTGTTAATATCGTGCCCAGGGGTTTCCATATCTTAAGTATCGTGGATGATCCACGTTGATTTTAAATAAATAAATTGCGGTTTCGGATGTGGTTGTTGGTGCTGGGGTAAGGATGCATTTTCATTTTACAATGCGAATTGATTTTTCTGTGTTATTGCCGCTACTTTGAATACCTACATATGCTCTTTTACCTTGGAAAATTCCTATGAAAAACTAATAAGGCATGCACGGATTATTGAAAACTGTCCCGAATGAATATTCTGATAACCTATATTAGAAGAGCACATTGAAATTATAGTTTCGATTTTTGTGATTGCAAACAGCATTACGACTAATTGGAGGGCACACCTGCTGAAATATCTTCACTAACTTTGAGAAGCTTGCGCACTTGTTTCGTATCTATCGTATCAAACTGAGCAGTTTATTTGTAGTAACTGTCTGTATTATATGTAACAGTTTAATTTACAGAAACTTTAAGAAGTTTGTGTTAGATGTGCCATTAGCTAATCGCATAATTGTAAGTACTTTGTTTCATATGTATAATATATATTGCTCTGAGGTCAATATACACGTACGACTGCACGTACATATTATGCTTGTTATCACCACTTTTTTGGCATGTAACAAGTGAAACAGTGCGCTTTGTTTCGCTTAAGATCGTAATATTGAAAATTATGTTGTATTCACCAACGTGAAATTCTTTTAAATGTAATGTTAAGCCAATTGATCTGCTTAGATGTACGAGGTGTTGCATAATTTAAGAAACCCGCATCATTATTATTATTAACTGTGAGATTTGTTGACAAACCCTATTTGCCTAATTCTAGACGTTTTTAACCGCTTTCTCTACCGTTGAAATAAATATATTTGTTGTTATAAATGTGTTTTGCAATTTGTTTACCTACAGTGTTCGACAGATGTAAACAGGATCTGTAGTGGATATTTCTACCGTTTTGGCACTCTTTTAATTCCGTTATAAGCAGCACGCCGAGAACCACCTGCGACTCACTCTCCAAAGCGTTGAGCTACCGCCTACTTACGTTACGGTTTTATTTACGTAACAGTGTAAAATGTATTTGAGAAATGTTTAAATTGAGTAGTTTAAGCTACGTTTCCTTACATTAACAGATTTATTCGTTCGTCAAACACAAATCAAATCTTGTAATATTATGTTGTCGAAATTAAATTTCTAACACCCCTAATTTATCTTTGCTTTTGAAGTAGATTCATAAGCTATTGCACCAACTCTTTGAACCATGTCGGCTACATCGCCTAGAGACTTCGGTCAACCAGAACGCGCTGTCCGAGTACTACATTTAGAACCAGGTATTTATCAGTAACGATTATCGTAATTTGTACCTATTGCTATCCTAATAATTGCAAAAAAACCTCGATTGAAAGCATAAGTATGTGAGTTAACGCCTATTACAATTTCATGTATCCACAATTCCGTTTGTGCAAAAACTGCTTATTTTAACGATCTAAATTAGTGTAATTCATAATTTTTTTAATTTTTATTATTAACTAGTTAAGATATTTTAATTAATTTTGCGACCTTTGCATTTCTTTTAATTTTTTTACTTTGCATATTTTTTAAATATTTTTATTATTAAATTGTAACGAAAGTTTAATCAATCCACCTGTTCGCAAATCAGATATGTTTTACATTCAGAATTTAGTGATTTACACACTGAAAGGTAGGTTCTAATAGTGTGTACACCGCATAGCGTGTTCCTTTGGTTGACGAAGACTAAAGACCTGTTGTAACGCTGTTTTGATTAAGCCTGGCGTTTGATTTTATGTTTTGAGATTTCCAACTAGTCCCGAATTTTCTATTCCTTTAACCTACCCCCGTGTCCATTAAGCTCCAGTAAATTACATCGTTTATGTTGCTATTATTCGGCATTTCTTTATCAACATTTTTGGCACGTAACGACCTGACCAAACGGCTTATTTCAGTCAACAAATAAATTACCACAACTGTACAGTAGCGTTTGGTAATTCAAAAACACAATGAAAGCCGCCAAATGTCTTTGCATACGTAAGGACCGAAACTGACTTTCCAAAAGAATTACCGCAATTATAAAAAAGTATTCGTTTCCAAAGAGTAGTACGTAGGATCTAATCTTGTCCCACAGGTTACATAAGTAAAAAACAGCCGGGTACAAAGACAATATGGCAATCCCCCGCAACTAGATGAAACGTCGCGTAATTAACCCAAACACCAAAATCGACCAATACCTGGAATACATTTTCCCTGTCTGTAGTCGTAACACCCAAGTACACGAACGTTCACGGCGCTAAAGAACGAGTAAAATTACAATTAGTTTCTGTATCGTGTTTATCCCCACCCGTAAAGTGAAATGACAATCAGTAGCTGCGTTAATTTTAATTAAAAATAAATATTTTTGAAGAATACAAAATAACGACATGTAACAACTTATTTAGTCATCTCAAAAATCTTTTAAAAAAATCGTTCAACGTAATAACAACCTACTTAACTGATATGGACAAGGTTGAAATCTTAATGATGATTGAATACAAGAATAGAACAAGAATTCATTTATTTAGAGACTGATATCCAGATTTACCACCTTTGTCGCAAAGTATTATAAGCATATTTAAAAAAAAGTTTCAGAAAAACCAATATGTAATGAAGAAGTCAGCGTTAATGTATTATTAAGAAAATCGTAACTAGCAGATAGCGCGTGAACTTAAAACTAGTCAGTCTTCAATAGTAATCATTCTCAAATTGCTAAAATTTCATCCATGTAAGCTAACAATCCTCTAAGAACTAAATGAAGATTTGTTTTCTGATGTGTCAACGTTTATGTCAAATGGAAAAGTAGACCGTCGTTACTGGGCAGACGAAAATCCTTGCTGGATGAGGCGACGCCACACCGAACGCTCAGAGAAAGTCAACGTAAGTCAGCAAATTATGGGACCAATATCTTTGAAGAAATTCTAAATGGAGGGAGATCTTAGAGTATTCTTACAGAAAGAACTATTGAACGCCCAGTGAGATTCCCAGATCTCACTCCCGTGGATTTTTTCTGAGGATTTTGAAAAACAAAACTTTTACAACCAAGCCTGCAAATGGAGGCGCCGAATAAGACATGAATTCGAATAATAAAATATTAATTAGGACAAATCAAGTCTATGTGCGACTTGATTTGTCCTGCGAAAATTGTGATACAAAAACCATGATTACCATTCAGAAAAGTATTGAAGAACTGCTAATATTATTAGATATACATATTTTTTCTTCTATGACTCGCACTGTATATTACATAAACAAGATGAGAAGATTAAAACTAAGTAACAGAAGTAAAGATTTAGCGACGTAAAGACAAGTAATATACTAATTGCAAAAAAGAGTCAGACAAACAACTTCAAATCATTACTCATTACAACTCAACTTGAGTATTTAGAATTCAGAACAAAACGGACAGAAGAAGTAAACATTTGAGGCAAAATAGTAAACACTGCAAAGTTTGCAAACCATACAATATTTATGACTGACAGTATTGAAGAACTCCTAATATTACTAGACATATATGCATAGATAAATATAGAAGAATTATGGCACGCTGTTAAAGACAAAGAAACTTAACCTCGGTTAGATAGAGATAGCGTTGAAAGAAGATGAGTTATTTTAACCAAAACGCTGTTTACGTTTATCTTATGTAGCAGATGATTGCAAAAATAGTCTTCTTTTCGAAAGCCCAGAGGCGTGTTATACCTTCCATTGTTTTGGAGGTCTTCCTGGTAGTCGTTCGGATGCTGGTCTATAGTTTCTGGCAATTTTTGCAAGCCGGTTATTATCCATTCTAGATACGTGTTCGTTCCAGAACCTTCTGCGAGCACGTGTCCATCTTACGACACGTTGCACTCTTCACGGATGTCCTCGCTTCTTCTTAGATCTCTAATCGTGTTTCCCGAAATCACGCGGAGTACCTTCATTTCAGTGGTGCAAGCCATTCTTTTAGTTTCAACAGTATCGGGTCTTGTTTCTGTTGCGTAAGTCATAACTGGCCTAACACATGTTTTGTAAATCCTTACTTTGGCTTCTGTTGATTTGTGTTTGTTTTTCCATATAGTTGTTCTTAAGGCTCCAGGTATTCTCGCTGATTTGTTAATTTGGTGCCTAACACTAGTCTTGAGGTCTCTGTACGGTGCTATGGTGGATCCTAGATAGTTGAACTCCGAGACTTGTTCAATTATTTTGTCATTCAGTTCCAGTTTACATCTGCGCGGATCTCTTGCAATCACCATGCATTTTGTTTTTGTAGTAGAAATTTTCATGTTTAATTTTTCAGCTTCAATCTTAAACGCTAATGCGTCGCGAGACCATAGGCTGATAGCTGTATGAGAATCAGTTATGCTATCAGACTTTTGACAAGAGTAACATACATTATTTTTTGTCTTGCCTTATGTAAAAGTTTTGAGCAGTTTAAAACAGAACACATTGAAAACATCATATAAATATATTGTTGATATTACATTTAGAACTAACTGAATCTGTCAAGTTCTAAATTCGAATGTATTACGTAGTACTAACTCTTAAATACTTCTTCTTCTTTCATAATAGTTTCCTATGTATGTTGCCTGTTTTTCTTCTTCTAATGGTGATGTCCAGCATTGATGCCATCGTTTTGGTGGTCTTGCCTGCGTTCTTTTACCTACTGGTTTGTTTATTTTTGCATTTTTAGTTAGTCTGTTATTTTTCATGCTGTCTACGTGTTTGTTCTATTGTCTTCTTTTTCGTACTAGTTTTTCTACATCCTATATATTACTCATTTCTCTCATATCCTAACTTCTTATTCTATCGTGTGGTATTTTACCATCAATTATCCTTATTACTTTCATCTCTACTGTTCTCAAGGTTTGTATCGTCTTTGTTTCTGCCGCGTATGTCAAGATTGGTCTTATGACTGTCTTTTATATTCTTACTTTGCTTTCGCTTCTAAGATGTTTGTTCTTCCATATTATATCATTTATACATCTTGACATACGGTAAGGTTGCATCGTAAACTTTTTTACTTCTTGTTGTGGGTTGCCTTTACTTGCTATTTCTGACCCTAAGTAATTAAACTTATCTGCTCTATACTTTTCCCATCAATTTTGAACTTACATCTTATTGGTTCTTTGGCTGTTACCATACATTGTGTCTTTTCCAAGTTGATTATCATGTTAAGTCGTTTGGCTTCCTGGTTGAATATATGCAACAACCTTTGTAAATTGTCCTCTGAGTCGGCGATGATCATGATAGCATATAATACAAAAATTAAGCATTTTCCATTTGATTCATGCTTCTTTTGGTGGTTATTCTATAATCTTATCCATGCTCATATTGAAGAGAAATGAGCTCGGTGAATCTCCTTGTCTTATTCCGTCGGTAATTTTTATTTATTCACTTGTATTATTCCTGTTTTGCAATTTTTGTTGATTCCGTATTCCATTTGTATTATTCTTTGATTTTCTTTCATTATCTGCATAATGTCTGTGATGCGTACTCTATGGAATGCTTTCTTCATGTCCACAGAACATATATAAGCTGGTTTGTTAAATTCCAACGATTTTTTGGCGATTTGTTTCAATAGAAATATTGCAGCAATTTTAAATGTATTTTTCTAAAACCCAGCTGTTTTTTTCTTTTCTGAATATCTTTTGTCGTTAGTTCTAAGTTAAGTTTAGTGAGTGCTTTCAAGATACTATTTAGGGGTGTTATTCCACGGTAGACTTCCGGTGTTGTTTTCTGTCTCTTCTTAAATATGGGAATCGTTATACTATCTTTCCATTCTCTTGGTATATCCTTTTATTTTATTATACTTTTGGAAAACCAAGAAGTAACGTACGAACTAAAAACAAGCAAAATCGATATATGTGCACTTAGCGAAACGAAAGGAAACGGAAAGAAACAACAGAACTTGACGACTAAATTCTTATATACAGCGGAGTTCCCAGAGAAAACTGAGGACACTCTGGAGTCGGCATACTAATACATAAAAAATTCAAACAACATATATATAATATTGCTCTTTATTTACGATGAGAAAATATTTTTTAAACATTTAACGCATTTAACCTTCTTCCAGTTTCAGTGAAAATATTTTTGATTAAACTGACACTGGAGGTATAAGCTAATAATTGTTCATTCAGATAGATTACAATTAAATGTTAATCTAATAAATATAAATACGTAGTTCATTACAGTTTTAAAGAGTAAAATGTCGACCATTATTATTGAATCCAGAAGAAATGTTGTCAAGTTATAATAGCAAATAATTTAATAATCTTATCTTCGCCCAGAATAAGTTCAGCGTATCTTTATTAACTAACTAATTAAATAAATTGTGAAAAAAAGTAAAGAAGTAATTCTAAATTGTTTTCGAATAGTTTTAGCGTATGCTACTTTGAAACAATAAAATACAAATTAAAATTAAAATTTTTCGTATCGGTAGATCACAACGAAAATAAAATATTGTTTGTAAAGCATAAGTAGCAAAATAGTTAAACATTAAGATAAAGGAGAAAGCATCCAACTAAGTTAATAAATATTCAGCATACAAATTTTACGTTGTTATCTACTAATTTAACAATAACAATAAAATCCGTCTTACTACTTTTTCATTTTTTTTCTCAACTCTTTGTCTAGTGAAATTGCAAAGTTTTTTCCGGTTTTCGTAAATTGATTATCAGAGAATTGCTTAAAGAAAATCTTGTTTGAACATAAACATATTTAAACAAGCACAATTCGGTGCGATAAAGTGTTATCAAGTAACAAATTTAAATTATTCGGTGCTTATTCATTTTAAAATCAATGTAGCTATCAAAGTTATCGATTCTGTTGTACAGGACAATACTAGAATATAAATTTATGCAAAATTATTTTATCGAGCAGGTGTTTGCCATTTGTTCGTTTAATAAGGTTTCGTGTAATTAAATTTAAAATTTTTTCAATCGATTAATTACAAGCAAAACCTTAAAAATTCTATCGATTAAAATGGTTGATTATTTCTTGAAACATTACAATAATGTGTAATTAACATAGTTTGTCAGGTAATACAACTTATGTATATAAATATACGATTGATTACAATATTTCCTTTTTGTGTAAGGAACTAAAACCTTATCAATCGTCACTTATTAATTTATTTGAGTTCAATGCCTTGATAAGCAACTATAAACAAGCATAAAACTTAAGGATCGTTGCGTAACGTCAGTATGTTTTATTAAAACACAAAACTACTTTTAGTAAGTCAATAAGTTTTTCTATTTGTATTATAGTTCATTATTAAACCAAGGTTGAATAACAGCCAAACAAAAAAGATTAGAAAAGTAACTTACATTAGATACATTCAGTTAAAGAAGTTTTGTATACTTTTTTAAAGACCACATCATAAAAATACATTATAATAAAACTTTTTCAATAAAAATAACTTTCTGAAAGGTACATTTAACATTCATAATAGAATATTGTAACTATAAATGACGACATAAAAGTACGCATTAACGTAATTAATCGTAGTGTTGAACAAAAAAAAATAAACCAATGCTTACTGATCGAGCAAAAGACTTTGATCTTACACTTTATTATTAATTACTTATAGTGTGACGTAAATAAATTTTAATTTGTAAACATTATTGTTAATAGTCAAAGTACAAATCTGCGTCACTTGCTTCTTTATCATACAAAGATGACCCATAACAAAGCTTTTTTACCCCAAATGTACATTATTTAAGCTTTAACAAATAATGTATACGTAGGTAATTTATTAACGATCTAAGATTTTAATTTGAATTAATAAATTAACTAAGCTTTAATTTAGATAAAATAATAAGTTTTTAAAATATTGCTAAAAACATTTTAAGATTTTATGGAATTAATCAACAAATTTTATATTCCTATTCAAAGATTAATTTCATACAAAAATCATAACAGTGTTCTTCACAATAGAATGAGATTTATGACTACTAAAGCTTTTATTGAAATTGTTCTACACTTCTGAAAACATAATTAACTAAGTAAAAACATAGATGTTTATATTAATAAAATATCAAATAATAATAAGAATAAAGAAAGCATTTGCGATGATTCGTTTTAACATAAATTTTTAATCTTTGAAATACTAAAACACGAAATTAATAATTGATATCGAAAATCACTATGTTTTGTCGTTTAATAGTCTAATTAAATGAAAAATCTCAACATTGAATTTTTATAAATTAATTCACTAAAAAATTGTAGAACAATCAGAAGTTGTATTTCATTTATAAGAGAAATTTCATTAATTAAATTTTGGAAATTGTTTGGAAACAGCGTCTACAGTGAGGATTGAATGTAAATTATATGTTTTAAATCTCAATTTGTATTATTTAAGATATAGAATATTTCAAAAGAAATGTGTGAAATAATATTAAATGAACATGTTTTACACCTTTAATGCAGATGATTTTTTCGATTGTTATGAACCTTTTTTTTGTCCAACGGGTTCTGCTGGCAACAACCACATCACCACAGCTAGCTATGTCCGTGAGTGAGCATGGTTGAGAATGCTATTATGATTTAAAGATTTAAAAAAAAAGCAAATGAGCGCCATTCCTCGCATACCGGTAGAATCCTTGGTTCGGAGATACCCTTGGGAGATACCGAGGTTACATACGAACCTACTGGTGGTTAGTGGTAGAAGAGAAAAGCAATCAACCAACAATCAGATAACGTAACAAACTGGCTGTATATTTAACAATCAATCAAAAAAATCAGTTAATCAATAATAAAATCACATAAGGCAAATCGATCAAACGTTAACAATTATATGCTGCCACTTTTGTTGTTCAAATAGATTAGAAAAATTGTAACTTCTAAGCACAAGCAATCAATAACAAAATTACATAACGTAAAATTGATCCAACATTAACAGTTACAATCAGTCGCATAAATTCAGTTCTTGAATAGCGACATACGATCGTTTCAATTATTATAAGAACGTAAGACTTACCCCTAATCCCTTAGCATAGCAGCTAGTAATAATTGCTACTACCCTCGACACTTTCGATGAGTGTAAACTTGTATTCGCCGATTTAACTTATCCACCATCGGCCTTACTAAAGTTACTCGTAACAGTAATACTCAATTGCAAAATAAGCTAAAGGCTGAATTATTATACTTGAATAAAAACAAAATATTTATATTGAACTTAAATAGACTAATAGAAGGTTTAATATGATTAATAAAGCTGAAAACTGAATTTTAAAAAATGCAAATACGTACGTAACACAAGTTACAAAATTAAACATAATTAATAACGCTAAAGGTGTATGATAAGTAAACCACATAGAAAAAAAATGTTATAGTTAGGAACAGCTGGTCGAAGCCAAATTCACCTTTGCAGTAACCACTTAACATTAATCGCACTGAGTTTGAATTGATGCACTAACTATTGAACATTTGTGTACAATAAAAAATGCTACCACTTTTCGTAATTGTGTTTGCAGGAAAAAAATCTAAATGTGTAATAATTACCAACCAAAATTAAACTACGTGCAGCCAAAAGCAAAATAGACCAGAAAATGGTACACACCAAGGCATCCTCACCTGTCCACCAAATCACACCGCTCACAGTGCCTACTAAGAATTTTGTTAAAATACGAATTGTGAAAATTTATGGGTAACGACACGTAACAATGTCTTCTAGTTTATCTACACATTGAGTATAAAAAATTCACAGATATCGCAAATCTTACAATTATCGGAAGGTGTGGAAGACAAACACGATATTACCTCCGTAATGCTTAAAAGCATGTTATGCGATGAAAGGTCGACAAATTGAGATTCACGTCCACTGACTATCACTGCCTGCTTAGATACGGTTGAAAGAATTCGGATAAATGTAAACTTTCCTCTAGACACAATCAATTTTAGAGCACAAGTGGAACTTTCAGAAATTTAGCCAGACTTTGATTGAATACGCTTGGATTAAATAAATCATTCAATGATTAAATAAACAATTTATATCGCGTGATCCCTGACAATTGTTTCACCACACTCTAATTAATTGACGCGCGTTTGAAAAAAAAACAACATAACTAAATGATTACTGGATTTTGAACGAGTTTTATAGCGGTTCACAGTTCAACAGCTTCTAAGATTATGACACGATTCGAGCTACGTTTTAATGTAAAAGTTGCAAAGTGGAGATTTCACATTTAGAAATGTGCATCCACAGTTTAAAAATTAGATTTTTTTCAACAGTTGCCGCGTTCGCGATTTCCTGTAATATCTAAAGAAGACTTACAGCAGATTGGACTCACAATAAAAACATTTCGCAATGCGAAATAACCGACGTGCTTATTTATTAAATCCTCTAGGTGTTCTTAGCGTGATATTTCGGCGCAAAAAGTAAAACTAATCTTATAAGCGACTTGTTAATTGCCAAAAGCAAAGAAAAGAAGATATTAAACTTGCTCTCTCCGTTTACAACAAAAAAAAACAAACAAAAAACCTCGTTTAAGCGATAAAATTAAATTTAAATAATCATTCTCAATTTTCTTGTGTTAGACAGTATCTCAGTTCATCGCATCTATCGTACAATAATCAAATAAAAAAACTTAAAAACGCAATTCCAAATAATCTTAACTAATTTCTGACCTTTTTATATGGCGCCTAATCCTCAAATTGAAGATTACGTATTGCGGTTTGTTGGATTTTGGCTGGACGCAGGTTGATAACCACGTAACTAACTAATAACTTTATACAAAATGTACATTCAAAGAAAAAAAATAAATGTACGTGAAAGAAACCAGAGCCCGTCAGTAACTCTTCTTTCGCAAGTACAAAAAAAACACCACCCGTCAATAACTGTTCTTTGGATAAGTGAAAAAAAAACAACGCGTAAATAACTTTTTCGAGTAAACCTTGAAAGCATATTCCACTCAGCTTAAAGTAGCATATTTCGACTTCCATGTTGATCCGGTTCGCATCGAGAATATAAGTTTCGTTTTCCGTGACACACAATGAAACGCCAAAAACTGCGTGAGAAAAAGTAATGACCAAATTCGGTCTTGGTCTTGCAATCTTGTCTTGGTCTTGCAATCTTGTCTTGGTTTGGCAAGTCTTACTTTACCAAGACTAAGATTTGCAAAACCAAGATTTTTGCAAGACCACATCTGCAAGATTTGGTATAGAGCATAAATTTGCAGAAACAACAAATCAGAATTAATTGTTTTTCTAGATTCTAAAATGGCTCCGTAAGTAATGGCGGCATTTTATGAATTCCAAAAAAAATTAATATTTAATTATTCTAAATTCAAAATAAAGAAGATAAGAAAAAGCAACATTAAAGTTATTATCTATTAGTTAACCTTTCAAATAAGATTGCTACTTAAATTTAACCAAAAACTTGCATACATAACCCGACCATTATTTTTACAAGTTTTGTCAAGTAATAGTTTTGTTCGTAATGCAAAATTGAAAAACAAAAACAAATTAAAAACGTCTGTCATAAAACTGATGCGGAATCCATTTAAAACTCATGGTGGATGGAAATCGAAAAATGTAACAAAATAATCATAAACGTCATAAACCGACGACATGACAACCAGCACGGAAACCTTCAAACTACTGAACGAGACCACGAAAGCTTACATCTTGGTGCAATCGAAAGTAGTGATTTTTGTGTTTGTAAAATATAAGGTTGGCAAGTACTATTTTTCAGAACAACGTGTTTACTTTAGTCAATGTTAAAATCATCAAAATAATAATGCAAATGTCAAATATTTTCAAATTTAAAATTAAAAAGTAAGCAGATGTTGATCACTGTTACTAACTAACGGGTGATCGAGATTATTTGCAAGCCACGTGATCTATTTGCTTTTTAAGGGATATTAACTGCTACTACGGTCACGTGGTTTGAGAATAATCTCGATTCCACGTATAATATATCAAAAATCGCTGCTAACACAAAGTAAAATAGATTTTTAAATAACCACTATAAAACAATTATAGCAAAAATCTGTTATACTTGAAACATATTGTACCTACTACATACTCAAATTATTATTACTTAGATAACAATTCTAATTTAATAACATCTGGCGACAAAAAAAATCGATTAATTTGATATCAATCACAGTTGAGAGTAAAAATGCAAGATTTCAAGAATCTTGCGTGCAAGACCAAGACCACAATTGAAATTATCAATGCAAGACTAAAGCAAGACTAAATGTGCAATACCAAGACCTTGTGATTTTGGTCTTGCGTTTGGTCATCACTAGTAAGAAACACACTTATATGCCTCAATTGATTTTTCGATTTTGCTAAATTAACAAGTCCTAAAACTTTGATATCCTAATAACAATTGTCCAAAATACATTTTTGCTTACTTTCTGAAAAAGTAATTTGTCTTAAATACCACGATAGCCTAGCAGTTTTAAAATAATATAATATTAAAGTACATTTCAATTCCAAATATAATCTATATATAGTAGCATTTAGGTTTCCATTGGTTGCGTGCTGTCGTTATCGCACAAACCCGGAACAAACTGATTGATTGTGCCGTGAAGTCACGCTTCTATAAATCGGCCTCCGATCGATAAATCTGGTATTCAAATATTCGATGAAGGAAAACTAGAATCTTGTTTAATATTAAAAAGATTTTTAATTATTGCAATAGATTTCCTAATTTTTCGTTGATAGCTATTCTACACGCTTCTACCCGTTTCTCCTATGTACGCACGACCACAAGAGCAAGAAGTGCTATAAACACCATCAGATTGAAAAGAAATAACGCTCTTCATCGGATTTAAGAGTTGGTCCAATTTATCAAGAGTAGAGTAAGACTGTTGTGTTTAGACAATATTTTTCCCAATCGTCCGTGGTACCTTTGTTTGACATATGGTAGATAAGCGATAGACACTGGTTGAGACATAGATTCCGCTGTTACTCTTGGTTTGGCAGAAGGAAAATTGGTTAGATAATTCAACTAGTTTTGAATAATTTGCGGTTGATTTAAGCAAATAGCTCTATACACTAAAGAATTCACTACTGATAATTTTTGAGAAGGTTGATGATGAGACAATCCACACAAAGGTGTCATCAATATATCTGTACCAGCACTTGGGTTTCAGATAAAATGTAGATAAAGCTTTTTTCTTGAAATCTTCCATAAATATATTAGCAATATCCAGTGACAGCGGAGAACCCATGGCGGCTCCTGATGTTTGTAAGTAAAACTTTTCTCGAAAAGTAAAATATCCGGTGAAAGACGTCATCCTTTTCAAGCTGACAGCGTTTATAGCATTTCTTGCTCTTTTGGTCGTACATACATAGAAGAAATGGGTAGAAGCGGGGAAATTCGTATTAAAGAACATGAATGGTGTAGTCGTCTTAAACAATCTTCAAAGTCAGCGGTGGCGGAACACGTGCTAGAAACCGGTCATCAAATTATGTGTGAAAACACTGAAATTTTGACGAATGTTTCTAATTACTAATTACTATCAGCAAAAAATTAGAAATAATTAAAATCCTTCTAATATTAACCAAGATTTTAGTTTTTCTTTACCGGAGTTTTGGAAACCATTTTTATCGATCGGAAGCCGGTCTATAAAAACGAGATTTCATGGCGCAATCAATCAGCTATAACTAAGTTTGTGTATTGAAGAATTTACATTTTCTGAAGGAATTGTAAAATTCCGTTGGTATCGTATTGTCGATAAGAAAAACTACAAAATTGACCTTGTCAAACCATCGCATATAGAGCTATGAAATTCGTTAGTTCGTTAAATATATAACTTTCAAAGGATGTACATTCATTGCATTTCTTCAGCATCGCTTTCGTCGCTATTGATTTGAAAATAAATAGAAGCCTTTGTCGTAAGACAAAGCACTTGCAAATTCGTAATATTATCGTAACATTTGGCTTTCGTTGTGAAACAAAGCAACGTAATTTGTAAAAACTTGCGTTTCGTTGTTAGAAGATCGTATAGATCGAAATTTATTTTGATAAATTGGCATCGTAACATTTGGTAAATAATTTAGTTTAATAAGATTGTGAAAGACAGACCAGATCTTAGTTTGAATTTAAAAAATTTAGTAGCAGTTATTCATTTAAACGCTGATTATTTGATTTATTTTCATGTATATAAACTTGCAACTTATTTTTGTACATATCTTATAAATTATTCGATTTATTTCTTTTGTTGGTTTATTAAATTTGTGCATTTAGTAAATATACGTGTTTATTTGATCATGTGTTTATATTTTATTATCAAGAATTGAAAGCACAAACATTTAGCAAAAAATTGTCATTGATCTGTTACCCGAACATGCCAATTTCCTTATCTATAGTCAGACGTTCAATGATTGAAGTTGTTTAAATCGTTTGTTTCGTATTAGTATATATAGTAAAGAATATTACTGTTAATATCGGTTATAGAAGAATCAGAAGTGATATAGTATTTGAAGAAGTAAATAATTGTCTAATGAAATATAAATTACCATAGAAAAGATTTGGAGATATTCCTAAAGCACCAAGTTGAACTGACAAACATTTGGGAGTTCTGCATAAAATAATAAAGATTAGTGAGAAATGCAGTGATGAAACGTCAATTACAAAAATGTGTTGCAGATTAAACATGTTCTCAAATCAGGATTGAATTATAAACAATTATCAGTTTTTTTAGAATCTTAATTTTCCTCATTCAAATGTTTTTTACCACAGACAAATTCGGTGGTTTAGTTTGGCAAAATTTCTTGATATACAGGAATTCAAAAATCAAATAATTCTAAACATACACTTACTTTCAGATTTTTCCGAACTTAAAGTCCATAACTAACTTTATGATTTTGAGTTTGTTCTGAACATAATAACTCTATTAAAGGTCTTTAACAAGACATTGTAAGAAAAAAATATGCTGTAGTTTACTGATTAACGTAAAAGAATTTTAGTCAAAACTCAATTTATTTAATCAATTATTAAAAAATAAATAGATTTTCCAAAACATTAAATACATCCATGAGTAAATTTAAGATTGTACATTACTAAAGAAAAAATTTTTAGAAATTTTTTGGTCAATGACTTGAAACTTTTTTAAAAAATATTTAAGCGGCAAAAATTGAAAAAAACGTGTCCAAGCACTATTTAGTTACTTTATTGGTATCGAAGTTTAAACATTCAAAAAATACTGCAAAGAAATAAATAAATAATAATATTATGACCTAACATTTTGCAAAGACGGTGAAGCTTCAACAATTTCTATCGAGTCTCTAAAACCACATGCCTTGTAATAATAAAACGCACACCGTTGGATTTCCAAATTATAAAATCAATATTTTTAAAGACTATTCAAAAAAGACAACTTTTTTGAAACATTGCCAAATTCATCCTATATTTTTTGTGTATCACATGCTTTGTAAATGCCCAATTTCCATCACCTGTAATCATTCGCTTCAAAGCTTCAAGTTTAGATTGCTTAAGGCTGGGATTTCGCCTATGTCCTAAAAACACAAAAGTAGGAGAAATGTAGTTAGCATCATGTAAGGTATTTTAAAATCTCAAAAAAATAATTGTTTTGCATAAAAGAAGGTCACAAAGTAAGCAATATTTTTCAATGATAATTTTCTACTTCTTTTGTAAACTATACTGATACTATTGAAAAGGAGGGGGAGGAAGATGTAAATCTTTTCGTTGCATTTGAGGGATTACTTTTTTAATTACGTTCGGTAGCTTTTGAGCGGTCCTGTTCCCAACGAAATATGTTAATTATTATACTGCGTTGACATTAAGGTCGAAAATTGAACATATAAAACGCAAACTTTAGTTAAAGAGTAGCTACCGATACACAAAATTTTAATTTAGTAGCAATAATAAGTTCATCAATTATAACGCAGATGGCATTGTAAACAGTCAATGTCGCGCCTTGAATATTATTTTTCAGTAACTTATCTTTATTAGTAATAATGAATTTGATTTGTAAGCCGTATGTTATTATACAAAATCTGGATTTATTTTGAGTCTACATTTTTAACAATTTACAATTTTAATTTACGAATTGATATTTGTGTATACCAGCATAAAAGCATAACAAACCTATTTTTATTATTGTTAGAAATAAAAGAAAATGCAATGCTCGTCGCTTATTGGAATCACGGATGTTATTAATCGGGCAATGTTATCACTTTATTAAAGAACAGGCCGGACGTATGCTAACACATAGAAAAAAAATCGTTTATAGTAATCATAATTTCGGTTTATGTTATCAACTTTTTTCATCTTCAAGAACTAAGTTTGAAAGCACGTTCGTTCTTAGAATAACCACTTAAATTAACTACGTCTTATATGATAACGTTGTTTTATATTTATTTTTAGTGTCAGCAAATTTTTGAGAAGAATTGTGTAGTTCTTTGAATAGTGAATTAAACACCATAACGTTATTTTTAATTTCTTTTTATTAACGGTGTCAACAAACTATTAATGCTACAGATCCGATGGCTCAAAATCTTGGTTTTTTTAAACGTTTCATAAAAATTTTTATTTTGACATTTTTTGCTTGTATTGTGTTATGATTTCACTTTCTAAATCAACAACTTGTTAATCACATACACGCTGTATGTATTTACTTCATCAAGTCCCAAATGATTCTATTAACCGGCGCGCACAGTAGTATTTATTTAAACTACAATTAATCAGTCTTTTCCAAAACGTGGTCATCGAGAATTAATTTAATTGCAAAGCAAAGCTGAATACAGCCCCGATAATATATTTTTTATAATTTTGGTTTATATTGTTGTATAGCGGCGACTTTATGTAAAAAAAGTTTCATCATTGTACTGTAGCAATGGAGCCACTTTACTGTATTTAATTTCTCTTTACTAAATCCTAGCCTTCACCAAACAAATTTTTCTGATTATCGTATCCAAAAATAGAGTTTAGTAACGTAACTGAATAATTTGTCTTTCTATAATTAGTAGTAATCTTTAGGAAACACTCGCAATGTTCCAGATAGTGTACTGACTTTAACGAAGCAAAACCTAACTAGATCATATAAGCAAATAACAATTACCACAATCTACTCTAAATTGCAATTATTAGAGTATGCTAAAGCTTTCAACAAATCATCTTGTAATGAATTTTTGTTATAATTTACAATTTTCAAGTTTAATAAAATTATTTTATCGGTCATTTTTATTATCCAAGACGGAAATAAAATAATCCATAAATTAGTAACAGCATTTAAAAATTTTAATGGCAAATAAAATCATAGTCAGTAGTCCCAAGCACATACATACATAATAATACTGTAGTTGCATCATACAAGTTTTCCCACGACTATTCTATATAATTAATCGTTTTAGAAAAAAACCATTGTTCGCGGATTGTTATTGTGAAAAACTGTATGTATTATAAATAGGTAATTTAATAACAACTGGTCCGGTTTTTTTTTTTAAATAATAGTCACGGTATTTATGAATAAAATTAAACTTTTAAATGTGACCCCGACTTTACTGCCATGAATGAGAACTATAAATATTGTACATACGAGTAATTTTTACGTTAAGAAGGTCGAGTAACAATGATAAGATAATTACACAATTACTTCTCATTACGTCGCGGTTCAAATGCTATACAGGAAGTGCGGTAAATGATGTCAATATAATCTTTTTTGCTACTGTTTTGCCTACTTCATCAATATTCAATTACGCTTTACTCGAATAATGTAACGCAAAACTGGCACTAGCCGAATGCTAACGTAAATTAACAATTGAACTATTATTTTGACATACAGAAGTTAATTAAATCCATCATCATAAATAAATGGAATTTTTTTCAAGGACTGTACTGTAATGGACTGCAAGTTTTTTTTATTGCTTGTGTTAACCAAGACCTCAATTGTTTTGTTTTAAAATTAATCAAATTGTAGTTGTCCGAATACATTCGATCATTTTTTTTTCGGAAACACGTGGCGTTGCTCTCACTATGATTTATTATCAATTATTTACTTATGTAAACAAAATTGTTTTTTCTTTTCACATTCGTTCAGCTAAGTATCATTATTCGTAAACACAAAGTAATAAACAATCCTTGTTTGCGAATAGTAAAAAACTAAATTGGATAACATTAAACTGGTTGTCTACATTAATGACAACAGTGGATGAAAGCTTCTTATCTTAATAAAGTGAAGTATCTGATAATCTCATTATAGTGAATAGTGTCTATAGATCGATCCAAACGATATGGCAAAAAATTATCACAAAAATTTTAAAACCAATATAAATTAAAAAAGTACACGAAGAAACATTTTTAAAATAAGAAACAACAATATTATATATGATGCATAGATGAATTTATGAACCAGTATTTACGGTCTTCTACTGTAGCTTTGCATTAAAACTTATTATAACAAAATGTCGTGTGGTATTAATCCACTTTCAAAATAAAAAAAAAGTACAAGCTCAAAACCATAAACTTTCAAATTCATAAGAATTTAAGTTCATTTAATATTCTGTTCCAAAAAATGTCAATGATTTGAAAATTCATTGATTTTATTGTACGGTCAGGTAGAGTAAGTGAGGTCTGTAATTTTAAAAGTTCGACTTAGTATTTTATAGTTATGCAATCAAGAGATTTAGAAATATTTACATAATATATTTAGTCACGTTTACTATTGGTTCCAGTCAGTCCCGCGCCGTACATAAGGGCAAAGTCGTGTGGTCCACGACAGCGTCGAAAAGTCTCAAAACTCAAAAGTAAAAAAAAAGATAAAGCAACAAACAACATTGTCAAAACAAAATTTATAATGATAAAAAAACCAGTAAGGAATTGCTAGCTATTACATTGTTTTTTATTTGTTTATTTTTTTATTTTTACTCTTTGAGACGAAGGAACCGAATTACTTTTCGAAAATAATATATTTTTAAAATGAGAGTACGCAATAATAGCATTTATTCGATCGAATACGTAACATAACATGAACTGTGTGAACTCAAACAAATCTGATTTTATTCCTGTTTGAGCTTGAAGTTTGGCTTGCTACGAGCCAACGAGCGAAGAAGCGTTTTTTCTTGTCCGAGCTTGCAATGTACGAAACTTTATGCATCGGTTGCGATTTCATTTGTTGCTGGAATTAGTACAGAAGAACATGTTTTATTATTTTGTCCTATAGATGATGTGTCGGGTGAAGGCTTGACAAAATTTATTTTGTCGGAGGTATAAATATCAACGATTTGCGGGGTCAGGGTTACGACAAAAAAAATTTTTGGATTTCAATTCGCGAGCTTTCTTTGTGCATTGTTGCAATCATACCCTAAATTTAGTAGTCAATGATGCCGCAAAATCGAATACTTCGAGCATCAATTTTTTTTCTTTAGTTCTAGAACGCTTGTGTTTTTTTCAGCTTCTACTAAACGCTGGTCAATTCTGAAATCTAATGTAATAAATTTAACTTTAAAACCTTTATCGGACACTCGATGGTCTAGTAGAATAGATGCAATAACTCTTTTAACTACATAAATATAAGAAATAAAGTGAATAATAGAATAAGAGAAATAAAAAGAGAATATTGGAAGAACTTTAGTAAGGAAATTGAAAGTGACCTATACGGAACCGAAAAGCGCATTTGGAAAATGCTTAGAGCAGTGAAAAGAGAAGTCAACGAAACAGTACAACTAAATAACATATCGGCAGTCGAATGGAACAACTATTTCCATGGCATGTACTCAGAAAACCAAGATGAAATCGAACTAACGCATCGACAAAGAAGATTACAAAGAGAGGTTGCCAGGGACATAGAAAACCTGGAAAAAATATCCGAAAAAGAAGTAATACTACAACTAACACAGATTAAAAATAGAAAATCTCCAGGCCCAGATAATATCCCGAATGAACTGCTGAAATACGGGGGAATAGAGTTAGTCAAACAGCTCACTAATCTGTATAACAAAATTTTAGAAGAGGCGATAACACCAGAAAGATGGAAAGACAGCATAACTATACCATTGCTTAAAAAATGAAAATACTCAGAACCATCTAACTACAGAGAAATATCTTTACTGGACACATCCATGAAATTATTTACTTGTCTTTTGCAACAACGGTTTCTCAACCATTGTAATAAAAAATACATTGACAGAATAAAGAACGTATAATAAAAAGGTAAAAATAATAATTTGACCACGGCAAGCAATCGTAAGCACAGACCTCAGGGTGATGGGTTTGAATGATAATAACTACAAAGACGTGAACTCCGTTAATTTATTAATTATAACTTAATATACTATTTACATTAGAGAACAATATTTGAATTAAACATATTAGAAATAAAATAGGATTAAAAATAAAGTATTTGGACGCCAATCACCTATCGGTGATGAATAAAAAGCGTAAAATCTTACATCTAATTGTTAATTATTGATATTAAATGCAAATGTCGTAAACGTTTGATTTGTTATGAGTGAAAAGTTTTAATAACACAAATTAATTATTTGAAGATAAAATGCAGTATCTTAATTTTTGTTGACTCACCATGTTTATCGGATATCTTCTATTTTTAGCACATCTTGGTTAACGTGATAAAATTCTTCAACAGGAATAAATACCAATGTATAATAAACTTCAATAACTCATAATCCATTAATTAAACGACAAAACCAAAATAAAAGATCCAATGAAAATAAAAATCCAATGAAAAGACCCTAAATACAAATAATTAGAATGGTTTTTTGAATGACATTATGTACTCACGCTGCATCGAAAGGCAACGGTCTTCAAAATAATTTCCTTTGTCTAACTATTGCGCAATATTGCGAAACCACTAAAAATGTTGAATTCAATAGAAAAATTATATCAAAATAAAGGTAAACTCACCAATAATTAGATGGAATGAATAAAAATTAAATTACATGCGTTTTTACGCCATAATCAAGAAAATTTTGTCTTCCTCGCATCACAACGTGAACTCGCAAGATTGCTCAAACGAAAATGAAGTTTCAGCTACACTTAAGTCGGTTAAAACAACGCGACGTTGCCAAACTGAATAAATTTACGTGCAATATTAGTTGCAGAAAATAAATGAATGTAAAATTGAATTTTAATGTAATGAATTCAAACGGGACGTTACACCATATCTCAATAAATGAGGAGCAACAAGGTTTTCGGAAAAATCGTTCGACTGTTGACGCAATATTCATTGTTCGGCAAGTCGCAGAAGAAGCAATAGAATTCGACAAACCAGCATTCATGTGCCTTTTAGATCTAACGAAAGCTTTCGATAGGGCACGCTTGACGGATATTGTGAACGAATTAAAGAGTAAAGGAATACACCCAAACATTATCGAGACGATATGGCTGTTCAATACGAATAACACAACTATAATTAAAACAAAATCTCTAACAACTGAGCTAAACATGGGTGTTCGGCAAGGAGATAGTCTCAGCCCTCTATTATTCAACCTAATAATGGATAGAATTATTGAACAAGTTCGCAACGTAAACCACGACTACAAGTTGAGAAGCGTTCAAAATTGAAGCTGAAAAATTAAACATGAAAATTTCTACTACAAAAACAAAATACATGGTGATTGCGAGAAATCCACGCAGATGTAAACGGGAACTGAATGGCAAAGTAATTAAACAAGTCTCTGAGTTCAACTATCTAGGACCTAGTCCTCAAGATTAGTGTGAGGCACCAAATTAACAAATCAGCGAGGATAGCTGAAGCCGTACGAATAACTATATGGAAAAACAAACACATTTCAACAGAAGCCAAAGTAAGGATTTACAAAACATGTGTTAGGCCAGTTATGACTTACGCAACAGAAACAAGACCCGATACGGTTGAAACGAAAAGAATGGCTCGCACCTTTGAAATGAAGGTACACCGCATGATCTCGGGAAACACGATTAGAGTTCTAAGAAGAAGCGAGGACATCCGTGAAGAGTGCAACGTGAAGGATGTCGTAAGATGGACACGTGCTCGCAGAAGGTTCTGGAGCGAACACGTGGATAATAACCGGCTTCCAAAATTGCCAGAAACTATAGACCAGCATCCAAACGACCACCAGGAAGACCTCCAAAACGATGGAAGGACAGCTGGTCTTCAGCCTCCCAAGAAAAGCAATACTCGGAATAACAAGCATTTAGGCTTATGAAAAGAAGAAGAAGAAGAAGAACTCCTTTAAGGTATCAACTTGAGGAGGTTTATGATGCTCTGTTTGAAATAAACAAAATAACGTAAAACATTTGGCTGCATCGTTGGCCAAAAATTGCAAAATTTTTAGTTCATTTGCATTCTTATATTGTGGTATAATATTTTAAGTAAAGTTAACATTGTTAACGTTATTTTAAATTTGCACAATGGCGCCAAAAGTACTAGGCGCGGGCCTCGTTCCAGTATTCAAATACTTGATTATTGACTATGCACTTTATGAAAATTAAATCCTAAAATGGCCCATATAGTGGCGGCTTTCTCTATAAGCCATTTAGTCTATGACCCTCCAAAAAAAACACTAAAAAAGTGTTATTAATTTACAATTGCAAATATGTCAAGTTTAATTTTGCGTATTCCAAAGATAGATACGTTAACTTTGAATATCAATCTTTTATTAAGTAAAAATACATTTTTAAAATTTTAATATTGAAATGACCCTCTTGTAACATTGACCAACAGCCGCCACTGGGCACGTATGTAGGTTTCACTTGCCCCGTAACTTACAGGTTTGCTGAATAACCCGAAGCAGAAGAGAATACTTCATACAATGACAGCTTTCAATTAAAATTTTCAGATTTGAGACATTCATCACGGGTTATTATTTATATCATATTTTGTGTACAAGTTTAGAAAAGTGATAATTTTAAGTGTAAATGTTTGAATTCACGAGTGAGCATAACCCGCAAGTGGATCAAATTTACACGAACATGTAAATTTACTTTTGTAACCTGCTTTTCTTAACGTTATTTGTATTTTGTGCTTTGTGTTATTTATATTTACTAACTACATTGTTTTTTTAACTAACTACATTGCATTAAAAGTGTAATTATTAAAGGTTACTGAAATTTCAACTTATTCTCTATTTGGAATTGTTGCACACTATTTTCGAGCGTAATGTCTATTCTTTTCCCGAACACGAGATACTTGTCGAGCAGTACTTTGTTAAAAAAGTTTGTTTTTATTTATAAGATTTAGTAGCACTAATTTTTAAACATTCTTAGATGAAAGCTCTCAAAGCTTCAACACTATAGTCAGTGTACTCGATGCTGACAAGTACTTTACAAATAAATAGAACTGTTGATCTTTTTGCGTATAAAAATGACTGTTATGTGGCAAAAAAATATCGATTTGTATCGATGGTTAATGTGAAGAAGTTTTAAGAAAAAGCTTCTGATGCCATTCTTACGCTTATGAAGATAATGTGGGTAATTACGTTGCATGTAGCATGTCGGGCGGAATTATTACGTTTACTAAAAGTAGATGTTGTTATAACAAACCACGACACAAAAACAAAGAAAAAACGAGTTTTTACTGTTACATCGGAAGATAGAGTAAACGGAATTGAGCTTTACAAAAACTATTTGAACTTGGGACCAAAAAATGTGAACCATCGCAGACTATTTATATTTTATAAATAGGCAAGTGCAAAAAGCATACAATGGTATAAACACCTTCTACGAATTACACAAAAAATTGCTGTTTACTTAAGGTTACTGGAACTCTTAATAAAGATAAAAATAATCTGACCAATAAAATATTTCTTCGTCTTCTTTGTAAGAAATTCTACGAATGCTCTTTTAGCGGTTTCAGTCTTTCTTCTAGATCCTTTTCTTCATCTTCTCGTTTGTCATACTTTCTTACTAAATCTTCTATATTTTCATAATCACTCTCTTGTAACAATTTAAAAGGCATTTGTAGTCACATGTAGTCGGGTAGGGATAAGTTTCTCAGTGGTTAGTAAAAGATTTTAGCCGTAATATGGCGCAGCTTATTCTCAATTTCCAAAAGCATGAGAACGCCATTTGTTGCTTGAATGTAGTATTTATAAGAGGGCCAAGTATACAACTCGGTACGGAATACATTTTGTCTTCTGTTAACATCTACCTTATGGATGTTTCTTTTAAAAAACTCCTCTTGATGTATCGCATCTAGACTTGTAAAGGGGCGACGAAAGAATATTTTCGAGTTGCCAGTTCAGAGGTCGCATTGAGGTTAGTGATTATTTATTCACACGTTCGCAAATTTTATTGTTTCTTTTAGCTCCTGTTTGGTACCGCCACATTGTCTAATTACGAAGGTTTCGCCATTAAAGTTGATAATTACTCGACCCATAACTAACATTAGAAACGGTATAATCCTAAATCAAAAGAGAATGCTTACACCGAGGGATACATTTCTGAGTAATACCGTACTCTAAGGTATTTATTAAATTCAAATTACTACTATGGCTAGTCGAACGGAGACACGAGTGGATATATGTCACCACGGAGACGTTTCGGCGTAAAATCTGGAAAAGTTCGCTGTAAACACATGAAATTTGTTTTCGTGCATATAACATTCAAAGTGCTAATTTCTAATCGTGCTACAAGGTCACGGACTACGTCAGAACATTACTGCTTTATCTCACTTAAATTTTCGTGTATCGTTTGAAGTGTAAATTAAAACTCTTAGTTGTCATTTACATAAAAAAATTAATTAATTACTAGTTAGGTTACTATCGTACTGCTATAATTTGCTTATGTGAAAAAATTAGAAGGTACCCGTGGTTTTAAAAAAAGTAATTAAAAAACCTGAATTGCTTAATTTCGCTCGCACGTTTGACGTCATACGATCCGGTGAGAATATCTGATAATTAACAATACGCCATTATGGGGTCCCGTACTTCTAGACCTGCGATAAGTTTAATTGATTTAAACGGTAGGATTTATGCGCAATTTACACGATAATTAGTGATATCGAAACCGTAATTGTAATTGTAAGGTAATGTTAATGCAAAGACTACGGTTTATTAGCAGTAGCGTAGCTACGAGATTATATTATTGTATGTAATATTAATTTAGGAGTGCACCGACGACTAATCTTTAGTCGGGAACTTTGCTGTGATATCTGTTTGTCTCTCTTCTCTGTTTATCAATTGTTCATACAATGCTAGTCCAGAGTAAATCGAAACTTTAAGTCTGTGATAACTTTGGATTTCTTTTATTTCTCCACGCACACTTGGTCTTGTGGGTACTGGGGTATTTCTTTTCTCTGTTCCAGACTTATGTTCCTTTTAGAACTGTTCTCTACACGCAACGGAAGGTGGCGTAAGACACCGACTCACCCGACAAAATTGGATACTTACAATCTGACTCACGACCGTGTACGACTCACATTACCCAAGTAAGACCGTTTTGGATCTATCAATAAGTAAACTTAATTTTTCACAGACCAAAAACAGTTAGACTAACTAGTTCTTAGTTAGACTCAAAACCAGACCCACATTAGTCTCACTTTACCCAAGTACGTTTTAGACCTATCAATAATAATTTTTCACAGACCAAAAACAGTATCAAAATGAAGCCAAACTGTAGAATAGAATAGAATTTTCTATTTCTTTAATGTACTATCATACCAGTCTTTCTCTTTTAAGTCTGTTTCCGTCATGACAATTATATTAAATGCTTCCCAGTCTAAAACTAGAAGTTTCTTTTTTTCTTTTACCTTCTATTTCTATATTCTGTCAGTTTCTTCAAGTCAGTTTGGAGTTTCATCACACGTAGTGTTTTTATCGCATTATTTTTTATAGTAATTCTCGTAGATATATTTGTAAAATCCATACAAAGAAAGCTTTCGTTTCAGTTTAAATTAAATAAATACTGGGTGTCTCGGAATTGCAGAGCACTCGTTTAAGGGCGTGTTTTCTAGCAAAAAACTAATAAAACAATTCATATAAACATATGTCCAAAATTAATTTACTACCGAGATATTGAGATACAAAGATAAATATCTAAAAGTATTTTTTAATCAAGTAGTCGTGGATATTAGAAGCTTTATAACATATCGTTTGTTTTTTTTGTAATGGTTAAATATCTGTGTGTTTGTTGTGTTTAGCATAAAATAATTTTTTTATAAGTCGATACTAAATAAGTTTTACTTGTTCTGAGCAAACGTTTGAAGCAATTGACAGACGTGGAAAACAGATACGTTTAAACCTTAACAAACAAACACCGGTCGATAAAGATTTCAAAGAACTGCAACCGTTGAAGAAAAACTATTCAAAGCCTGATGGTAACCGATATATCTTGGTTTACAAGAAATGGAATAACTAATTTTTGAAATATCTACATTTGGTCCGATGAAAATCCTAATGCAAGTGCTACTACTCATTACTAACATATGTTTTTATTAAACGTTTTGTGATGAATTCTTGGTAAAAATCACACCGGTTCTTTTTTTACTGACAATGCTTTCTGAAATATTTTACTTGGATGCTTATATTCTGATTGTCAATAAGCTGATATTTTTTTGGTTATGCGTGTGGAGTGCCAGCTCATTTTTCTCACATTTTGACTAATTATTTAAATACAACTGTTAGTTAGAAAGATCGAAATGGACCTAAAACATAGCCACCACGATCTTCCGATCTAACGTCGTTAGATTATTTTTTGTGGTTCTAAATAAAATCTATGGTTTATTCTTTGTCTATTGGCACGCAGGAAAAACTATGAAATCGAAACAGAAACTGCAGCTACTATCACGAGACGTCCTAATGTTATAAGACTTCACAGAAAAGCATAGGTTCGTCGGGTAAATACTTCTGTAATAAATTAATTTTGAGCATATGTTTGTATGAACTTTTTTGTTTGTATTGTGCAAAAACACACCCCCTAAATAATGCCACGCAATTCCAAAACACCCTGTATAACTAAGATACATTTAAAAGTTGTTTTTTTATATGGCAAAAGCGACTTCAAAAGACAAAGTTAATAGTACAAAAAAAATGTACAGTTGACGAAACCAAAATGTGAACGCCAAAATTTAATGGTGTAATTTGGACTTTGCAATATAGTTGTGGTTGTACAGGAATGAATTTCAGTAAAAAATCCCATGACAACCATAGGGGGTTCACATATGAGTTGCACCTACTGTACGTCAATAAACATAAAGTTTTAATATTTTTGAGCAACTGGCAGACAAAGTAAAACATCAAGCGACATGTTTATACAATTGTGATGAAAAATAACCGTACAACCAGCAAAACAATATGCCTCAAGAAAAAGCATAAAGTTGAATGCACATCAATGGTAGAAAAAAGCTACTTCACAACTGTGATGACGTTTGAGTGCTTCGGTGCACTATGTGCCACTCGTTTTGATATTACCAAACAGTGCCAGATTAAACCATATAAAAGCCCCTAGCTATCAATATCTTGCCCCTCCCCCTCGAAAATTGAGTAATAACGGGTGCTTCACTTAAAACAAACATCAAATATTTCAAGAGCGTGGATTTTAAAAAATATTATTCAACATCGGTCCAAAAACCTACCGTTGCTGAGATAAGACGACTTTGTCTTCACGAATACATTCGTGACGCTGTGGCCCAAGAGACTGGCGGATTCGCCGAAAAACGCCTGGGTTGCTTCGGATTGTTTTTGTTTTATGGGAGTTGCATAGACCAAGGTATTGATATAACCATAAAAAAAATTACGAAGAGGAGGTTAAATCAGATGCTTTTGGAAGCCAAATCTTAGTAGCGGAAGATGTTTGAACCCATGTTGATAACATTTTTTACTTCTTTTGAGTCCTTCTAGTATTTTACATTTGGTTTTTAACACCAAGTATTGTGCCCGTAATACATCAACATAACGTAAATGTTGATTGTCAAAACGATGATAGTGGACCTTCCTCTTGCTGAAGATGAAGTTCCATTTATTATTACTTTACTAGGTAAGGCCAAAAGCCAGAACCGAGATTTATTAAGACCTTAATATGAAAATGATATCGATTTATGAAGAAACATTATTGAAGAAGTAAAAGAATTTTAGTGCATCCAACCAACGCTTGGATGACTATTTTTCTGCGTCAAGCGGGCAATACGAAGAATGGTAAAATAAATGTACTTCTTCTTTGATGTTTAGAAACAGGAAATGTGTATTGTCATCTATGCGTTTTATTGAGCGAACTCATCTCTCAAACGGATTTTTTTATTAGAAAAGTGCCAGACAGCGAATGAAGACACACGATAACAGCCCAAAGCATCGGAGCATGTGTAATATGTAGTGCTGGTAATGAAATCCTCTTCATCACGTGGTTTAGCTTTTTCCGAGGATACAGAATTACTTGGTTCTCAACATAATGATAAAATTTTAGAAATAATCGCAGAATACGACTCCTTTTGAGTGGGCATTTGGCCAAATATGGAAATCAAGGTAGAGGAAAAATATCTTATATATTTTCTAAAATATCACACATACTGGCGAGTCGGACTTTCCTTGTAAATTTTTTTTCAGGAGCAGTTTGCGAATAACTGAACGCTGACTAAATCAAATTTTAATTAGCTTGGTTAGAAGTATTTCAGGATGTCGTGAACTGTGGCGCTGTAATCGGTTTATGTCAAAATGTTACTACCATCCGTCTTACAAACATTCGGCGGTAAATTTTTCCTAACCTATCATTTATTTTGTCGGTGTATTACTACTTATTTTTATTTAATATATTAATATCTGATTATTTTTAAATTATTAAATATTTTTGATGACCTGTTTGTCTTTTAAGTGGACTAATGTTTTTGAATTTCACTTAGACTTGTCAAATTTTCAATTTTTAGTTTATTAATTCCGATTTTCAACTCAAGGTCACAGTTCACGACATAATGAAACGCCTCTAGCTATAAATTTTAAGCGTTACGAAAAAGATTTAGAATAGTATAGAAAAAGTACGTACCAACGTTTATGTTGTTTGATTCGTCTTTACCTATTTGATCTAAAACTTTCTTATATAAATTTTACTCTATATCCTCTATGTTATAAAAATTTTACAGTTAACATTAATAGTGTCAACTACCAGCGCCTCAAGCGGCGACAAAGCTTGTTGAGTATCTGGCAGTGTTGTCTGTTGGCACTGGATCCTTGGAATACAATCTTAGAGTTAAGTTCCAAAATGTCCACCGGTAGTCATGCTGCGATCAAGGTGTTCACATTTTTGGGGTCAATATAAAAAATTCAAAAATGCCGAAAAAAAATTGATGAAAAGATTAAATTCTTAGCTATTGAAGAGATATGAAGAATGCAGTACTAAAAGGTATGAGAAAACCAGGTTTAAAAACAAAGATCGATAAGAAATTAGAAGTCTGGCCCTTACTGTACTACTCTTGGGGTTTTGGCATAGCCGCAATTAAACATAATTTTGTCACAAACATTTTTTTGCAAAATTATTGAAAATTTTGATTTTTTTTCTATGTCGCGGGGGCCTTAGATACGGGACCAATAGGCCGTGGCCTACTTAGCCTACTTACTAATACGGCACTCTTACCAAAAAATATTACTTCTAGATAGTGCTCCATATGAAACAATGACTGTTTATTACAAATCAAAATGGATTTTACAAATCGTTCTTGTCTGAATCTTATAAATCTGAACTAAACACAGAACAAAAAACAAAAGCATAGAATTAACAAGTATTTTTTCAAAAATAGATGCACTGCATGTTAGTAACAAACGTTTTCTTTTTTGTTTGAATATTGAACTCGTGTTATACCTATTGTTTCTATTCCCAACATTTAAAATTGCCAAATTCTAATACTTATTTTGTTAAAATTATAAAAAATAAAAGAAAAGCTGTAATTTTAGAATACTAAACTTATACTATTATAAACTCTAACTTAGGTCTATATAATTAACTTCTGAAATCGTGTTATTGTCATACTATAACACCACATAATTTTGTAGTTTATTGAAAATTTGTTGTTACAAAAATACTTGTAACAACGCCCATGAAACAAATTTTGATTATTTCAAATTATGTCATCGAAAAATGATTAAACTTTTTATTCTGTACAATCAAATCCATGTGCCCTAGCATTGCAAACAAAGCAAATCGAATTTTAACTAATGTTCAATCATTGTGACTAAACGAAATAAGTTTTTCAACAATTTAAACTAATTTAACGTTTATTTACAAAGATTTGTTTTGGGGAGGAAGTTGAAGAGCGCGACCACCTACGGTTAATAGAATATTGAGGGTTCCAACTGTGAATAAAAATGAACTTATTCTTCTAATAAAAAAATGTTAAACTTAATTAAACAGTGGATTCAATAACAGCGTCAAAATTTTAATAATGATGTAATTACTTACATAATGATGCGTGCGAAGTAAAAAAGCACCTGCTTACCTGTAAACAAAGAAACAAAGAATTAATTATCGGAAAACATCAACTTTTAGTTGGCGTTTATTAAAGAAAAAACTACTTACGATTTTATGAACTTATATTACATGACTAATAAAAATAAACACTAAATTTAAGTCAGAAGGATAAATTGACTTTCGTTTCTCTCTTTACTCATTGGTCAAAAAAATATATATTTTTTATTAGGTTCGACATATTCCCTTATCTAAGAAAAGTACTTTATTGACACGATTGTAGTTTCCAAAACTTTCTTCTTTTATATGTAGTTTAATACAATACATTTTGTATAAAATATGTGACAGAATAATGTTTGGGTGTTTTCCTAAAGAAATGAATCTTATTCTTGTAAACAACCACGTTAAGTAAAACGTCAAAAGGTAGGCCAACACTAATGTTGTTGTTTTTTTCGCTTCGTCGAATTTCTTTTTGATTTACAACCGATACACCTTATAAACATTTTTCAATTAATTAATTTGTACTAATAAAAAATTAGCGGATAAAAGCAAGTTATCGAATGGGCGTGTGCTTTAATATTTTAGCGTAATTACAAATTTGGTTCGAACATAAATTCTGAAAACATGTTATTCGTATTAGATGTATTAAAGTCATTTGGGTGGGGTAAAAGACCGATCTTTCGGCCCTTGTACTTCTACAAAGAAGGTAATGCTTCGAAGTCACGAGAAACAATCTATAAAGTTGTGCGTGCTTCGTTTATACAGAACAAATCTATATTTTCGAAACGTTTTTCAGGTTCTTACTACTTTTACCTTAGTCGATGGTTTAATCATTTTTCCACATGAAGAAGATGTAATGACGATTTTTCGTGTTGGTACTTTTGCGAACGATGCAAACTGAAATGTAATTGATAGGTTTTGCGTATCCTTTATCGCTATTTATAGTAACTGTAATTATTTACTTAATGAAATGGGACGGTATATAAATTACTGCCGTTCTCTCAAGTTCCTGTCAGAACCACTCATATTCTACAATATTCTTAGACGTAAAACCGTCGAGCGTTTAGTTAACACTCGTCAAATTAACAAAACAATTTCTCTTTAATTCGTTGTGAGATTTCAAGAATTATCATTAAATATTCTAAAGAACCGTGGTCGTTCGTAAAGTTTACAGATACTTTAGCATTTCCGTAGCACGCGTTATTTGCATTAACTTTAAAATTATAAACTTAAGTTGCGCGAAGGTGAAGTGTCAATTTCGTTTATTACGTTTGCTGCCTGGCGTGTCTTCGCTTTATTATAAAACTTCAAAAAACACATCGACAAAATGTACTAAAAGAAAAAGGATTTGACCTACAGTAAAACCAAAGGGCAATTTTAAATCGCTATTCATCGTTTTCAATGCTTGAAATGTCCATATGACACGGAAACGCTGCGACTTCTATTGCGGAAAATAACGGAAATGTTTTTCGCATCACGCAAAGAGTGCTTGAAAATATTTTTAAATCGACAGATGTAGACATCGGTGCAAACAGTGTCATTACACAACCAATGTAGAACGATAAACAAAAATCATTTTAAACAGTTCAATGTTTATATAGTTAGCCCTCTAGGACACGAAACCCAAAGACTGAACGAACTTCTATTAAATACACTCTTAAATAATATTAGAAGCTTATTAAAAACCAGTAGTGCTAAATAAAGTTTATAGTTCACTCTTAATATGCCGGGTACGAAGGACCAAATTTCAACGTGTCTCTTTTAGCATCAGTTATGAGATTCAACGAAAAAGCGAATACTGAGTTTACAAGTTTACTACTTAAGTAGTCATTCGTAATCGTGAAACTTCGAAATTCTCAATGTGTAAAATTACGTAAGCATCACCATTTATTTACAGCGCGGAAAGACATCGATGGAAACAATAACAAGCAAGTCACTCTTAAGAGTTTAGATGCACACTACGCGCAGAAACAGAAAAGACTATAAGCACCACTATTAATAGTAAACTTATAGTATTTTGTGTTGTAATGACGCAACTTGCATCCATTATACGGAAAATTGCACATTATATCACAGTATAGAAACAACACAGTAGTTTCACTAGATCAAATTTCTGTAACAGAATTTACCTCGCGCAGATCAACTCGTAACATAATGCGCAGTAGCTTAAACAGATGTTCTGAGGAATTCTGTTTATGTGCGGATGTGCAACATAAACGATTGCAAACAGATTTAAAAAAGAGCGTCAGTCTTGTCTGATTTCGTCATCAAAATCAACTAGCAGCATAAGGCGCACTGGCAAAATATGTTACACGAAGATCAAAGTGCCGCCTGTGAAGTGAAATTACTGTATTGTTTCTATACTGTGATTATATGTATTGGAGTTGCAGTAAGTTGATTCTGTAATATACCAACAGAGAAAGTTTATTTCAATAGATCATACCTATATACATTTTCACCAAAATTAAATTCAGTTTTATCTTAGCAGCCAAATCACTACATTTTCTTAATTATGTCATTCCTGACAAGTTTGAGTTTCTGAAAACAACTTAGAAATATAAATAAGTACCATATGCTTGTATTTACGCTGTTTTTGAAATTTCTCTTTGCATTATATATTAAACCATACGTATCGTGATTTTTTTATACTGTAACGTAATCCGGGCTCACAACTCACTGAATTGAACTTTGTTTCATAACGTTATAACCTGTTTAACAATATTTAGGTCGTATATTACTAAGTTTTTATCCATTTCCAGAACGTTCATCCGAAAGATATAGAAAATTCTCGAATGTATAAATGCGATACAAACAAATCATAGGTCAGTTATTTCAGTAATTTGAAGTCGGCAGTGTTAAAACGATTATTAAATTTAAATAAATAAGTGATTAACGCGTGTCGAGATAAATATAACGAAGTATAACCTTGTACGTGACTTTATTGTAAACAAGTGTCAGTGTTTAGATAAATAGAAGTTATCCGCGGACTTTATCTTTAAGTGAGTGTACTATATAAATTAGCGTAAGTGTTTGTATTAAATATCCTTAGATTTAATTAGTTCGTTAGTTATAAACGTGTAAATATTCTAGTCTAAATAAATTAGTTTTAATAATCGTTACACTATTTAAATTACACGTCAATCAATGGCCAGTGTATAAGCTATATACACCTACTACAACTTTCAGGCTACTATTCCTTAAACAAATGCAAACGTCTTTGTAACATGACTCATCCCAAAACAATCTTCATCAGCATCACCAGATAACGCATAATATTTTCTACACCCGTATCTTAAACGACCATCCTTCAAATTGATTTAAACTATATTCTAGTTTTAATGCTGCAAACATTATTTCATTGTAATATTGCCTTTTAAATCCACGAAAATATTTCCAAAGATACGTCAGATTGTTACAAATAAGATTCACAGTGAATTTGTTTGTAAAGCGACCGTCCTTCGACCAGTGGTGTTGTCGAGCCGGAACGCTCCGGAACGTCGTTCCGGTACTTCCTTTCTGGACAGGAACGCGTTCCGGAACTAAATATGATTTCTGATAACGGATAACGAGAATTGGCTGACGTATTGAAAAAAAATTTAAAAGAATTGCTGATTTTTTTTTCTAATTTTTGACGAATTTTTATATGTATTATTATAAACAAGGGTTTGAACCGAACCCATACCGGAACAAAAACCGGAACGAACACCGCCTTGTTTTTCCGAACCGTGAACCAGAGTCCGGAACGTCAAATTTAAGACATGAAACCTAAAAAAAAAAACGTCGCCGCCAGGATTATCATGGAAAATCACCCCCGTCGTTAAATTTGGGACATGAAACCGCACAGAGCGGCCACCTACCCAGGGTCGGCCCTCTATATAATTATATATTTATATATACGCGTTCCGGTAAAAAAAAATTAGCACAACACCACTGCCTTCGACTGCCAAGCAAAACATTTTTTTGACTGTCGGATATCATTCATTGTGGGTTACTACGTTTAGACCAGTGGTTCCCAAACTCTTTTGGCCCACGGGTCCCTTTTCATAGTCAAAACTTGACCACGGACGCCTGAGTAAAAAAACTACATAAATGCATAATAAAAAAATTACAAATTTAACTTTAATGTCTTGAATGGTAAATAGTGACGTAAAAATTAAGTATAATTAAAACATTTTGTTGAAGAATTATTTTATTAAAATTATAACTTTTGTTTTAAAATACAAAAAAAAATTAATGACTTGGATGAGCCTGATGGGATGTTATGAGTGTATTTATGTCCGGCTCAATGGTCGTGAGTAGCAACCGCAAATCTCCAGTAGTACTAATTTCTAGTAGGTTTTTTTGGTGAGGAACCCACGTTCTATTAAATAGGAAGACGGAAAAGCAATCAACAGCTTCTGTACAATAACCCATAATGCTGGATATAAAATTAAGATCTGTTTTTGTAACAGAAGTTGTCGAATCATTGTTTAAACATTGGTTTCCTCATTTGTGGATAATTCAATAAGTAGCTCCTGTATTAGTATGTATTCATCTGTATTTGTGCTCTCCGTTTGACTACTTGCAAAAGGGTTCAACACCCCAGTCGGGCATATCCAAGTGAAGAATGTCTACAAATCTTTGGTTAAGGTACAAATGAAGCGCCATTAAATTTTGACAATAAGCACGTTATGTTAAAAATTTGGTATATTAAAAATTTTTCAGTATAAGATTTATCCTCGACACGCCCACTTTTCGTGGTTGACTGTCAAATTTTAAAAGCGCAAATTCATTTTTCTTCCGGTAACGTTTTGTGCAACACAGACCTCCGTTTAGCGGTGTCTACGCCCAACAAGGCTTTCATCATTAAGTTATTTCACGCAATTCCACGTGAATATGCGGTCGAATTTTGTGTCTATTTGATTGAAAGCTTATTCGTGGTAAGTCGTTAGATTTTCTTTGTATTGAGAGTTTAAATTGATTCTTTAGCGGGTCTCCAAACCTCATCCTGTGTCCCTTATCTGTGGAGCTATTAAAATAAAATATTAAAAAATTTCTAAATGTTGGTGGCTTAATAATACAAACGCTGTTAAAAAAAGGATTTAACACAGCTCATTTGCATTAAAAATGGGATAATGTCACGTCGCTGAAGTTGAAGGGGTTGAATACAATCTTATTGAAAAAAATAATTACCCAAGTTGCGAAGTTAATGAGAGGGAAGCTTAGCGCATTCGCTTATTTCAATGATCGTATGAATTAAAGACAGGATTTACTTGTGACAACGCCGTATGTACATTTTCTTTTGTGATATATTTCAATTGAATTTTAAGTGATACTGGTACGGAATTAGCTAATCCCCTACTGAATAAAACATAACTGTAAGTATTACATTTTTACTTTAATTCCTAATAGTTTGGTGGTCAGTCAACCATACGTACATACTAGGTTGAAATCCCAATTAATGTTAAAATCTTCTTGTTATGTCATATAATTTTCTGGTGCGCCTTGATTCTCTAGTTCTTCGATATTCGTACGTTTGTAATTTAATTTAAGAATGTAAAGTCACTCCTTTAAGTGTAAAAGTTAGACCGACTAGGTCACTGCTGTACGAGGTGTTGCCCAGTCGAGGGTGTAATTTGTACTTGGCCTGTGATATCAACCCATGTACTAGTGTTTGGAAAATTTATATAAATACACTTATGTACCTTCTTCGTGTTCTTACAACTACTGTCTGGGATAAAATAAATGTATTTTCTGTAATATCACTTCTGTCGTGTTATATGTTCTTTTTCAGCTGCGGGTAGATTTAAACGGTGTTTCCATAATTTAGTCATCGTTATGACGCCTTTTTAGATTTAGTTTATAATCGATCATCACGAAGCCTGCGACCCCATCTCCGGGAACAACTGTGTCAGCCGTCACCTTTTTTTTGTTACGAGAAAACCAGTGTAACAAGCAACCAAATCTTCATCTCTATTTTACAATTTTGAAACATTTAGAAACAAAACATTCTCCTCTTCCCAAGTTTTGTTTGTGCAGAAAAAGTTATGCAAACAAACGCAGATATTACACTTTAACTTAGATTAAATTTAATATGTCACTTTGTATTTTCAAATTATTCTCGTCAAATTTGGCAAATAAATCATATGCGATGTCATTTTTTGAGACAAATAAATTGTGCCGCAAATCGTTGTCTTTACTTTTACTCTCCAAAAATTCCAACACTGAATCAAAGAGCGAATAGAAGCGATCCAAACATGCAATTTTGGATAACCAACGCACTTCTGTGTTAAGTAATAAACGATTATAGTCATCATCATTGTCCGAACAAAATTGAGCAAATAATCTTCTCGATTTTATTAACTGCTTTGCTGACATAATGTAGTGATTCATGCAAACGGCCACTAAGGTTTTTTGCGACCAAATGATGTCAATGAATGGCACAATGTACTAATAGTACAGGAGATAAAGCTTATTTTAAGTATGCCAGAAAGCCTCGATGTCGTCCTACCATTGCCGCAGCACCGCCAATAGCAACGCAGATCATCAAGGTCAAGGGTATAGTTTTTACATCAAAAAATCTTTCTAATTCAGTAAATAACGTTTCACCTTTCGTAACAGTTTCGACGAAAGTAACAATACAAAAAATTATACTTCTTTTCGTCCAAGACTACAAAAATTTGTTGTATGCACTTCACATCACGGATAACACAGAACTAAATTATTGATTAGATGCACAACTCATATTATAGGGTAGTTGGTGCAAGTATCGACTCTATTGCTTTCCTAAATAAACCGGTATAGATATGCATGTCCCATCGCGATGCAAGTTATTACTTATTACTTGGATTTTATTCACCTGTCTATATTTATATTTTACTTAGGACGTAAATATCACTAATAATTTATTCATTGTTATTTATTTTAACTTCCTTATTAATAAGAATATGTCAGAATTTTTTATTTTGTATTAAGCCTTACGTGGACCTCCTAACGTTGTTCAGGAACCCACAAATCAATTTTAATTTTTCACGGACCCCCTGAATGATTCCAAGGACCCCTGGGGGTCGGCAGGAACCACTTTGAGACTGATCTAGACGAAGAATGTGAATAATTTGTTTATTGATTTTCTTAACGCTAGTGTTTTGCTGAATGAAGATTAGCAGTGGCAGACGAATATCGCCTGTTACCTTAGGTTCAAGAGATGCTGGTGTTACCATATAGCAACAATCCTTTTTTCTCTAAATTAACTTATCCAAAATTGTGATTTTTGAGTAAACTACTTTATTTGAACATATTCAGATACAAAGTGAGTGATATAATAAAAGTTTTAAGTTCTCGTGGTAAGGAATGAATATCTTTGTTTTCATCAGATAAAATTTTAAAATCAAAAGGAGTAAAAAAATTGAAAACATTGTTAAGGCAAAAGCGTGAGGATTCGGTCAGACGTCCTTGCACACGTTTCCACAAAGTCCATAAAAAACAAAATTTCTTTGTGTTTCATTTCATTTTATTGTCATAATCAAATGATTTTTCTGTTTTTATCGAAAAACGCAGACACTCCAAAACCGTTAACCAGTACGAAAATTCCGACTTTAGTTACAACACGCGGTTTAGACAGAGAAAACTCAGTCATAAAAGCCTTAGATCTTATTAAAAAGTTCAGTAATGGTATAAGCTAAACCAAAATTAATAAATTGAGTCATTCTCAACATTTTAAGCGTTTCAAAAAAATTTACCAACAAAATGCTTTTTTCCAACTGGCACATCATTTATTCTGCGATAAAATTTTTCAGTAATCTCTCAATGAAATACACGTCACTTAAACGCCTTGGAATACCGGTATGATATAGTATATCTTGTATTTACTAGTCTTTTATCTAAACCATAAATCTTTTTAGAGCACTACGCAATTGTCACATCTTCCAGAGATAACTCAGCAGTAGTGTAATCTTTTTTATCTGTAGAAGAGATTTTATTTATTAAGTTTGTTCATTTGCTTAAATATGCATTTTTCATTACTTTTAGTTAGTCATTATTAGATTTTTCAGAAAAAAAGGCTTCTATCAGTCAGGATTACATATAAAATATATTTATTTTCTACTACAATTAAAATTCAATGGGGTAAACAATAAAAATTAGTGTCATTTCATAGCACAAGTTGAGACGAATCTTAGAGCAAACAGTTGTACCAAAGTGGAAGTGATTTTCATGAGTTTCTGCCATCGATTAAACATGTTATTTCCGCCCGCTTTGTTTTAATAGCGAATTTATATCAGATATGAATCGCATTATATAGTTTCGTATTCAAAGTATAATTTTAATCATAATATGTACATATATGATCAGAACACATACGTACCTAAATTAGAAACATTTCGTCTAAATTCTAAAACTAATTGTCCGATGAAAGGGGGTCGAAATTACAAGAAGCTGCTCTGTATTTTGCATTGATATTTTAAAAAAAAACCTATTTAAGCAATAACACTGACATTTCAAATTTATAAAAATATATTACAATGCACCTTTTACCGTCGCAAATTATTTCTAAATTGTCTCGGAAGTATTTTCAGGCCACACATTAACTTTAGAAAGTATGACAATCTAAACGGTATAAAATAGTAAGGTTTTTTCTTAATTTGTCGAATTTGCAATACAGAATTTTATGGCATCATTAATCAATGTATAATCAGTAACATCAATTTGATCAAATTGATATTTAACAATTTCGATCGATATTTAATTTTTTAAAAATTATCTTTCAACACGAACGCGTCTTATAGAAATAAAAACATCTTTTATTATTAACTTATTCTTTTAAAAAATCACTACATAAACCAATAAATATTTCCAGTCTATATGGAATATTATTCTTTATTTAAACTTAAAATTCCAAAGCGGTCTCTTGAATGCATTTCAAATATACAATACATGACCGATAAATCAAATCTGCAAAATAAATTCTAGAGCTCTTCTATATCAATAACGGCTGAAGAATATTATATTTACTTTTTTTTACAATACGCATTTTGACCATTTCCAAAACCACCGTTACTTACAATTACCACAAATAATTAATTAAAAACCATAACACGATTTTGTTATATTAATTAAATTATAAAAAAAAATATTTTTTTAATGAAATTGAAATACTATACCTATAGAGGTTGTGGTTTCATATAAGGAATTGGATAGTCAATTATGTCCAATAACGATGAATTTCTAACCCCTTATATGAAAGTTTGCTGTATATAGATTTAAATTACGTTTATGCAAGTGAAACGTATCATAATTATTAAAATTTATTACATTTCATATTCAAAAGTAAACACAACCACGCAATTAAATTACAAAATCATTTTTAGTTCATCCGGGGCAATGACAGAAAAATGTTCCCACATAAAAATGTTATAAAAAATCATTATAAGGTAATTAAAAAAAAAAGTGGTGGCAAAAGATAACATTACGGGAGCAATCATCAACAATAACTACAAATATAAATACGCTACCGTTTTGTATCAAAATACTCTTGATTAAAAATCAACAAGATTAAATCCTTGTTGAGAATCAAGCGAGGACACAATCGTGACTATAAACCTACAAAAATATTACGTAATTAAACAAATAGAAAATTGTATAATAAAAGTTGATCCTATCAGCTTTTATGCACAAAGGATATCACGCAAAGGTGTCAAGTGAAGACAATAATAAAAATCTCGTAAAAATAATGCAAGCGAACAAAATAAACTTTTTCAAGTTTACTTTGTGCATACAAATGTAATCAAAGCTAAAACGATTTAGTTTTAACCTTAGACGATTATGTACAAAGTCGTTTTGATTACATGCGTTGCGTATCGTCTTAACGTACTTTTTATCAGATTTTTTAACGATATGTAAACCCAAGTTATTTTACTTTAATTTAATTTTTTTTTAAAATCGAGTTTGAAAACACCTTAAATATTTACAAAAAATAATCTTTTTGTTTTTAATTAAAAATAAATTTAAAAAAGTAGATTTATTTATCAAAATGTTGAGCCTTCTAACAATATCGTAATAGCTGTTCGCTCAAGTCAAAAGTCAATAAATGCTCTAACGTTCCAAAATAAAGTAACCTAAACACCACTCAAAGAACTTAAATTGAGGTTTTAAATTTTTCTGTTATTTTTTCGAAATATTTACTAGAACTCGTCCACGTAAAATTGGAAACGTGAATCATTTTTCGCGCAGCTAATGTAGTACCAACATTTTTGTTAGCGATGTAACATACTTGTTGAAATAGTATGTATCAAAAATCACACGTTTGATAATCATAATGAACCGCATTATAAAATGAATGTTAAATGATATGAAACTAAAATTGCATTGGTTAACTTTTATCTCCAAAGGTGATTACTTATGAATAGGTTTCAGCGACGTGTATCATAATTCCAAGTATATGAATAATGAATAATTTGATTATTATGATTTTATTAACAAACTGAACATGAACATGTTTGTCAGAACAAATATGATGCACGTGCTTATCTTATCTACTAAATATACAAGTGGCGATTTAGGGGAAAAGATCTTTTAAACGAATCTATTTGCAAATTATCTAAGAATGTACTTTTGCCGCAAAAATATTACTTCGTAAGCTATTGTAGTCTAATCGCGGTGCAAGAGGCGGGATTTTACAAAAATGCGTTCTTGCGTGGATCCTCTTTTTATTTGGTTATAATTATAATCTCTAATAAATTGTTTAAAAAACTAGTCGCATAAAGAGCGCCGACAAAACGGTCTCTATAAACAAACTGTTTTACAATTGGGTAAAATAAAGTCAACTTCTGCAACTGTAGTTCTTGTCTGGTAGATTCTATAGTTGCTAAAATATTGATATACAATCAATAAAGTTTTGCAATATAATACGAATATAAAAAATTTATAAAAACAAATTCTCTATACACCGGAATTAGAATTTATAATAAAATTAATATTAAAAGAAGTACTCACTGTTTCACTCACTTTATTTCAACGAATGACAATAAAATTTATTTGTCCAGTTCATCGTTAATTACTAGTTTTAAAACGAACGTAGCAGAAGACGCTGAAATGCATTTGAAAACGGTGTTGGACGAACAAAAAAATTATAAAACCATAGAAGCGTATTACAAAACTGGAAGAACGGTGTTTTCAACTTGGTTAAGATGATTTGTCAATACAGACTGATCACGCTAGCGCCATGTATCTCGGTGGAAAGCTTAGCCGCTTAGAGGAAGAATTTAAGATAACTAAAAGATAATTTGAAGGATCAAAGGAGTTATCAGACGCGGTTAGCAAATGCGATATTTTAGGCGCCGAACTTTTAAAGTTAAAACAACACGATTTCACTTATAAACAATTAGAAGATGCCAAAGCCAACTTGGAAACTGAACGCTAAAAACCTGATATCGATGGTTACTGCAGCTAAACATTCTAAAATTCTACGTAACGTAGAAACTCTTAATACTATTACTGACAGTAACCAAGCGTTAAGACAAAAACGAGATAGGTTAATGGAGAAAATAAAGAAAAAAGGAAAAAAGCTTGGAAAAATGTACTTTATTATTAGAAGAGCAAATCGTTCCTCGTCAAAAAAAGAATAAAGAGTCATTGTTGAAATACGATGCCATGCACAGTGAAAACATAACTTTGCGGAGAGAGGATGGCCATCGTGCAAATACACTATACAAAAGGGAGCAACGGCAAAACTAGATGACGAGTTAAGCACAATCGACACGAAAAAACCAAACCAAAACAACATTTGCGAGCTTTATGTCTTTAATCAAGTCTGCAAAGAACTCAAACATGCTAAAATCAAATTAGCTACGGTTAAAGATCAAGTGGTTCAATTTACTCACGAACTAGAACAAACTAAAGAAAACTACACGAAGCTTATCAAAGATAAAAGCAAAATACAAGCTTTTCATTGTTTAATAAGTATTAACAATAATATGAAAAAATATTATTACATAGATGCAAGAGTTCCCTAAAACTTGAATATTGTCACAAAATATTACAGAAGTCGGCCACATCGAAAAATTTGCCGAAAAATATAAGGATTATAGGTACAGTTATTTTAAAAAGTATAAATATTATGAGCCTGAAATTAACAACGAAGATAAATAAAATTATGTATTTTACTGTAATCTAGGTATAAAAAGTAAACAAAGTAATATACATTGTAAAAAATGATATTAAGTGGTCATAATAACTGAACATATATAAATCACTATTTTGAGTAATATGTTTACTCATCTCTAAAAATAAACGACATGTTAAGTAAATATCAGGATGCTGTACATCGTTTAAGTTGCTAGACTGTTAGTTACATTTCAGTTCGCTTGTTTTGTGTAAGATAACAGCACCAGTAATTTCGTTTACGTTGTTGCCACATCTATTTGTTAAAATTTAAAGTACCAGCATTGTATAAAAATAGCAATAGTACTAACGGCAACATTGTAAGTATCTAAAGTGGTTATTTGCATGAAAACAAATACATTTAAAATTCGTTAACATGTAAAAGTTGTTGCCGTCTAGATGAGTAATGTTAAAACTTAGATAATTTAAAAGAAGAAACACAAACAAGAACTACATTCTAGGGTATAAACTGCAACTAATATATTAATAACACCATACTATTACAAAAAATTTTCTGGAAACGAAAAACACTCATTAATAACAAAAATAGCATAAAAATAAAATCCCTACAAATTAAAGAAAAACTAAATGTTTTTCTGATTGCACTCACGAGGAAAAAGAAAGATAAAGGTCCAGTTGAGCAAGAGTTGAAATTACATGATTTGATTGTGATTAAAATGTAATAAGCGATTTAGTTGATTGACATTGCAGTTATGAAGGTAATTAAAATGGCGTCGTTACGTTGTTTTTTACTTTTTTTGCAATTTGCGAGGGACTGTTACTTTATACAGATACACGGTTGCTGTAGCAAGGTAACCTATGCAGGTCATCTTCTTTAATTAATCCGAAGTGACGAGATATGAATCACACCGTCGTTAGAAGTCTCAGAATCGTATAATTTTAAAAACTTATATAATTAGTCAATCAGTTTTATGCTACATCCTTATCATAGCATGAGGATCTCAAGTTCAATTCCTATTTATCTTCCACGTGGTGCTTTGTGCCACGATCCTAAATATGTAGACGCCTTCGTTGATAAGTTGACCAGGATGATCCTCGCTCTTGTCAAAATGGCTTAAACAGCATACGCCTAAGATCTAGAGCTGGTGTACCGTGGTGGAGTCCCAAGTTAGACAGGTTAAAGCGAGCGGTGCGATCTTTACGAAAACACCACCAAAAAGCCCCTGCCGACGTAAAACCTCAATGGCTTGCCTCTTATAAGGCCGCGCTTCACCGGTACAAACTGGGAGTGAAGACAGCGAAATGTAGCTCATGGCAAAGTTTCGTGGAAAAAAGCTTGGCAACAAGTCCCCTAGTTTACAGGTTATCCTCCCGTAAGTTTCTGTCGATCCAACCGTGCTCAAAATTTAAAGACGGCGGCAGATACACTATTTCAGAATTAGACACGATCAAAGTAATAGTTTCCACATTATTCCCGGACGACGATCCCTCGCAAATTCCACACGAGAATTGGAGGCAAAATCTAACACGTGCCTAAATATTGTGACTAGCTGGGCTGGCAGCAATAAACTAAGTATTTCTGCAGACAATACTAAGTACATGGTTTTTGGCTCTACGCTAAGACGAGATCCTTCACTGCGCCTCCACGGTACTCCTGTCTGTAGGGTCTTCGAATTCAAGTACCTCGGACTATTGCTCGACGACAAGCTGAGTTTTGTTAAACATTGCGCTTTCGTGATCGACAAGTGCAAGAGCGTCTTGCACTTGTTCTACAAATACTCACGAATGAAATGGAATCTTCACAAAAAACGTCTTGCGAATATCTTCGACAATGCAGTCATTCTCATGCTCACTTATGGCCTAGACATTTGGTACCACAGACTTCGACACTCCCACGTGGTCAGGAAACTGGCCTCGCTTCAATCCTTATTCCTAAAAACTATCCTAGGGGGGTGTCGTACCGTTCCCGTCGATACCCTCTGTGTTATTTTTAAACATCCTCCCCTACATCTCCTATTGAAGGAAATCTACTGCACCAAAGTTCTTCGCAAGGCTGGCTTGTGCAATTTCCTTGACCAGCACGTTTCAAACGACGATTTTCCGTCCTTTTCAGCGGCCAAGCGTCACTTAAAGGTCTTGATCTTGGGTGAATAGCAGCGGCTGTGGGACACTTCCCATAAAGGGCGTAAAGCCTATTTTCTTATCCCGGATATCCTTACCTGAGTCAGAATGCCCCACGTCCCCGGACGAAAGGCCGTCCAAATCCTGTCTTCACACGGCGGATTTCGTTGTCACCTAAAGCGTGTTAGCGTTTTGGATGACGACAGGTGTCCGTCGTGCGGCGTTCCTGACACTCCGGCGCATCGGATTCTCGCTTGTCGCGAATTCGATAAAGATCGGAATGTCCTGTCAACCATTGTTAGCCCATTTCCCGATTCCCCTCAGGCCATCCTCGCACTTGTGCCTGATGTTAACGTATATAGACCATTCGCAAAGAGAGAGACCAGAGTTTACAATAAGAATAAAGTTTTATTTTGCTAACGCATTTTGCATGGTTTTGTTTTGTTAGGGGTTTCTTCTTCGCGCGCATCCAACCGGCGCGGGCAATGGATCGGACGGGGACGATGGATCCATGCGCGGAGGAATACTGGGCGCGGCGACCACGGCGACTACTAATTAGCATTGTTGTTGTTGTTGGCGTGGTGTTAATGTTTATACTCTTGGAGTTTATAATAGATTTATTAAATTAGAAGAAGTTTATTTTAACAAATCAGAAGTGGGATAAAACTACGTGCTTCAAAGGTGTTTGTAAACGGCGATTTACAGGTGATTTTAACGGGCGATACACGGCGTTGTAATTGCGTAATAACAAGTGATTGTGAATTGGCGATACTGAGGGTAATTGTACTGTAAGTAATTTTATAATTTAATCACGCTTCAGATAATTAAAATTGCGAAATAACGGTGAACCTATTATTGCAAAATTGCACAATCTGGCGAATAGATGACTCAGCTGTATTAAGCAATAAGGCATGTTGTTGTAAAAATTTTAAAGGTAGTGTTGCATGCTAGGATTATTATTACTAGGCGGAACGCATGTTAGTTTATCTTATTACTTAGTGCACTTACATTTTTTTTAATTACCAGTGGCGTAGGGTGCATGGCGATTAGGGTGTCAAATCTTAATTACAGTAAGGCGATTATTTGGGCGTAACTACGATCAGGCGCGTGTAGAGCAATATAGATAACTATTAAATTTATATTTCTTTCGTTAATTAGAAAATGGCGGAGCAGTACGTAGAAGAAGAGCTCATTATTCATGAGGATGGCGACGAGGTGTTGAGGGGTATTATCGACAGTCCCCGGCGAGAAGAGGCTAGTCCTCGGCGTCGACGGCGTCATGGCGAAGGTTCACCACGGCGGGCACCTCAGATGGCGATGCCTCCGGTGCAGGAGATGGTGGAGGCCATAATGGCGAGTGGGTTGCGTGAACAACTTATAACGGCTGCAAAACGACAGGCGGCATTAGTGGCGATCAGTGCAGCGCCTGGACCTGGACCGGCGAGTTCGGGTGGGTGTGGCGAGTCCATGGAGCTGGACCCATGCAGCAACCGGCGAGGATTATTCTTCTCGGCGGACGTAGTGGAGCCTTTCGAGCCGGAGAACCCAGATTGTAACGTGGAACGGTGGCTCCGAAAAATTGATCAGCTGGGTGATATACACGGCTGGTCCGAATACCAGCGAAGCACCATACTACAGGCGAAGCTGGCGGGCACTGCCAAAACTTGGCATCAGCGCCTTGATAATTACGACCTGTCGTGGGAGCAGTGGAAAACCAAAGTGGGAGCGGCGTTTCCACGGCGGCGTGATTTCGCAGTCATGCTCAGAGAAATGATGTCGAGGCGTAAGACTGACTCTGAGACGATGACTGCGTATTACCATGCAAAACTGGCATTGTGCGCAAGGGTTGGCGTTTCGGGCGGAAATGCCGTTTCTTGTATTATTGATGGCTTACCGATGGAGCTGCGGGCGAGCGCACACGGCGTTTGTGCTAGTCTGCCGGAGGTATTATATCACAAACTTTCTGGCGGGCCAGACAGTTACCACGTGGGCGAAATGGCTGCGCCTGCAACGGCGATGGCTCGAACCATGGCGTCGAAGGTTTGTGTGGCTGGTATCAAACGACGCTTACCAACACAAGATACGGTGCGGTGCTACAACTGCCAGGAGCTTGGCGATCACATGAGCCGAGATTGTCCCAAGCCTAGGGTAGACAGGTGCAGGCGTTGCGGCGGAACAGGCCACTGGGCTGCAAACTGCTCAAAGAGGCGAACTGAAGGGCAAATGCAGGTGAGATTATTAATCACTCCAAGCGATTCGGTTTTTAGACAGACGGCGTATGTCAACGGCGAGGCGGTACGAGTATATATCGATACCGGTAGTGAACAAAACATTATGGCAGGACACACGGCTAGGCGTTTAGCACTACCTGTGGATTGCTCTGCTGCTGGCGTATCCTTATGCGGGTTTGGCGGCGGTGTAGCCACTAGCAACGGGTGCGTACAAATCACTCTGGTGATGAGTGGGTTTCAATTGGACATCACGGCGTTAGAGACTGAGTCTGACATGGGGCGAATTGAGTTGTTGCTAGGTCAGCCTGCGATTCAGAGTCCTAACGTCACGCTGGTGGTGCGAGGCGGCAAGGCGGTGCTGACAACTCAGGAAGACGTTAGTGACATTCTAGGCGATTGACACTCGAAGGCGAACCATCCCGGCGTCCGGTGGTTTTAGCGGAAGATGTTCTCGTGCACCGCGAATGAGTGTTTTGGCGAAAGTGGAAGTACTTAGTGGCAAACCAGGTGAGTATGTAAGTACTTCGGCGAAGTGGTACTCCGATGGGCGTCTTTCCATGGCGATACCGGCGTACGTCCTGGCGTGTGGGACAATACAAGAGGTGTTTATCACCAACATGGGCGACACACCATTTACCCTCAAGAAGGGGCGGCTGATGTCCCGGTCTGACGTGTGCCAACCGGCGGATGAGGCGCTAGTAAAGGTGAATATATGTAAAAGTATTAATAAACCATGCATGCTTGACTTGACATGCGCGAATGTAGGCAGAGTATCAGATGACTGTAAGAGGCGGTTGTTTACATTGTTACAAAACAAAGCGCATTGTTTTTCGCGAGGCGATGATGACTTGGGATCCACTGGCCTGGGCCAAATGGAAATTAAGCTAACCACTGATGTGCCAATATTTTACCGACCGTATAGGTTGTCATTGTCGGAGCGTCAGGTAGTACGTCAAAAGGTCCAATCTCTTTTAGAAGCAGGCGTTATACGGGAGAGCCAGTCAGCGTATGCTAGTCCTATTGTGTTGGTGCCGAAAAAGTCTGGCGACATGCGGCTGTGTGTTGATTATAGGGCGTTAAATGCTATAACTGTCAAAGACAGGTATCCACTACCATTAATATCTGATCAAATAGATCGGTTGGCGAATAAAAGGTACTTTACTACTTTAGATATGGCTCAAGGGTATCATCAGGTGCCAATGCATGCTGATTCAGTGGATAAGACTGCCTTTGTGACGCCGGATGGCCAGTACGAATATCTTCGAGTTTCTTTTGGTTTTGCTAACTCTCCAGCTGTATTTCAGCGCATCATAAATAAAATGTTAGGTAATCTTAGGTATGATCAGGTGTTGGCGTATATGGATGATCTTCTAATCCCTTCCGGCGATGAACAACAAGGGTTGAAGTTGTTAGATACGGTGTTGGAACTTATTTCTAGGGCAGGTGTAAAACTGAAACTAGATAAATGCACTTTCCTCATGGACCGAGTAGAATATCTGGGACACGAGATATGTGCAAAAGGCATTCGTCCTGGTCGGCGGAAGGTGCGAGCCGTAGAGGAGTTTCCTGTTTCCATTGATGTTCACGGCGTTAGACAGTTTGTTGGTCTTGCTTCTTATTTTAGGAAATTTGTTATGAATTTTTCCGTGCTGGCGAGGCCTCTTACGAATCTTACTAAAAAAGGCGTTGAGTGGACTTGGGGCGATGAGCAGCAGAAAGCATTCGAGACATTGAAAGGTTGTCTGTCCAAGAGACCAGTGTTGTCCTTATACGACAGCCAGGCGGAAACAGAATTACACACAGACGCAAGCAAATGGGGCCTGGGTGGTATTTTAATGCAGAGGGGCAAAGGAGAGGGGCGAGTACTGCAACCAGTCGAGTACTACAGTAGAATAACTACGGCGACCGAACAGGTGTACCATAGTTATGAACTGGAGACCTTGGCGGTTGTAGAATCTATAAGGCGCTTTCGGATTTACTTGTTAGGAGTGCGGTTTAAGGTTGTCACAGATTGCGTGGCGATAAGAGCAACCCTCATTAAACGGGATTTAGTGCCCCGTATTGCAAGGTGGTGGCTAACTATTCAGGAGTTTGACTTTGAGGTAGAATACAGAGCCGGCGGGCGCATGCAACACGTAGATGCGTTAAGCAGAAACCCTTTTGGCGAAACGATAGTGAGGACGGGCGTTAATGTGGTGTCGATGGCGGACGACGATTGGTTCCTCACAGTACAGTTGCAGGATCCAAAAGTACAGACTATAATGGCGGCACTAATGTCTGGTCCAGCCGATCCTGATATCAAGGCGAATTATAAGATAAAGGGGCGGCGATTGTATCGAACAACTTTGAACGGCGACAAGTTGTACGTGCCGGCGATGGCTCGGTTTGGGATGCTACGGAAACATCACGACGATGTCGGGCATCCAGGGTATGAACGGTGTTTGGCGCTCTTACAGGAGACCTTTTGGTTCCCTAGAATGAGGCGATTTGTGAGTAAGTATGTTAAATCATGCTTGAGGTGTGCATTTGCGAAAGGCGACCACGGGCGGGGCGAAGGTTACTTACATCCAATAGAACGGCGACCGATACCCTACGACACGGTGCATATCGACGATTTAGGTCCTTTTGTGAAAAGCACAAGGGGAAACTCGTACATCCTCGTGGTGATCGACGGGTTTACAAAGTTTGTGGTTGCCAAGCCAACCAAAAGTTTGAGGTCAACTGAGGCGATTAACAAGCTGAAGGAGGTGTTCAGTGAGTTTGGGTATCCTCGGCGGGTAGTAAGCGACAGAGGACTGGCATTCACTAGTAGGGCGTTTGGCGACTTTTTAGCGACGTATGGCGTGCGGCACGTCTTGAATGCTATCGCAACACCTCGGGCGAATGGTCAGGTGGAACGATCAAATCGCACGATTATACAGGCTCTGGCGACGAGCGTAGAGACTGAAGGTCGGTGGGACGAGAAGCTGCCTGACGTTGTCTGGGGCCTAAATAATACAGTCAACGCGAGCACGCATTTCTCTCCTGCTCACCTGATGTTTTCTCATAGTCACGGTATGATAGCCGATCTGGCCAACGGTGGGCTTGCAAGCAACACTGGTGTGAACAACGGTGAATGTTCGGCGGGCACGGCGAGTGCCGCAGAGATGGCGGATACTGTCATGAGAGACGGCGATACGGTGATCGGCCCAACAGTAATCTCTGCACCTCAGGTGGTGGCTCAGGGTGACGACCTTGATGCTATTGCTGAGGAGGCGAAGGCGGGCGCAAGGCTACAGGCGGACCGTGCAACGGCGGGCGCAAATATACAAAGGGCTGCAAGGCGTATGAAAGCACAATACGATAAAAAGCGTAAGCGTGCTACTCGCTTTAAGGTGGGCGACTTAGTGCTGTGGCGTAATGCAGCTACCGCAAAAGCTAATATCGGCGTAAGTCACAAATTGTCGAACAAATATGACGGGCCATACCGCGTGGCGAAAGTGCTAGCACATGACAGGTATTTCATTGAAACTGTCAAAGGCGTCAGGGGTTATAAACGGTTTCAGGTGACCGTGGCGGTTGACTCCCTTAGGCGTTATCCTGGCGTGAATGCGCTTTCAGACGAAAGCGACGGCGATGGCGAGGAAGTCGATCGTTTAGATCTGATCGATCTCCTAGAATCATGATACACAGGTGATTAATGAGGGCATTAAACTGTTTCAGGATGGCCGAGTGTTAGGGGTTTCTTCTTCGCGCGCATCCAACCGGCGCGGGCAATGGATCGGACGGGGACGATGGATCCATGCGCGGAGGAATACTGGGCGCGGCGACCACGGCGACTACTAATTAGCATTGTTGTTGTTGTTGGCGTGGTGTTAATGTTTATACTCTTGGAGTTTATAATAGATTTATTAAATTAGAAGAAGTTTATTTTAACAGTTTATTTTCTATAAGTACGCTATGGCAAAGTAGGTATTTAGTTTTTATTAACATTAATAGCATGCTTTTATTTTAGAGCCATTTATTTCAGGATTTTTATTTTGAATAACCCTTTTAGTTTCTTTTTCGCCGTATCTGCTTAACTAATCTGCCTCTCTTAGTTCCTGCTCAAAATTTTCTAAGTCCTTTTCCCACCTACTTGGTTTTATGCCTTACAAGCGAGGATAAACCGAAAGGCAGGTGCCTCGCTGAACCGCGTGCTCTCAAAGCACGTACCGTTACCTTAGCCCATCCAACTGAGTCTTAACCAGACTTGTTCTTTAAATGAAACATGTTCTTTTCTTACCTATCCTATTTTGTGGCAAACTTGTACCAAGCAAGTTCGGGTGGTTTGGTGGGTCCACATCCTCCTTCTTATCATAGCGTATTTTGTAATTGTGGTGCATTCGTTAATGAATCATGTCAGCTTTATTTGTACACTTAATAGTATCGTATAATGTTATTTTTTCCTTAATTGTATCAATCTTATCCGTTAACCGTCAGCCTTAAGCCTAACCTAGATCACACTAATTCCATTTTACTTTCCATCGCAAACTTTGACATATGTTTAACTTTATGTATTGTCGTATGAGTACATTGACGTGACATCCGTCCAAGTTCTTCGAATCATTTGAACGCAATCAAATTAGGCAAAGAAAAGAAACGTAGTACATAAACTTATATATACCACGCATATTTTGTTCGTAAATCAAATTTAAAAAAAAAAGTAACAAACGTTACTACTGGTGACAAAGAATTTTTTGATTGGGTAAGTTTTTGTGCTTTTATTTTGTTTTGCAACTCAGTATCATAATTGTCGTTTCACGACTGCAGGGCAGAAGAAGTAATTTTGCTAAGGCGTGTTTCCTGATCATTAAGGAGGTTTCCATCCATATTATAACTGTGATATTAATTGACAAAGTTAATCTTGTTATTTAATTTGTTATTGGTCTACCTTTTTCTCTTTTATTTTAACGCCTATCCTCTCTTGTTAAAAATAAATATATTGTTGTTAGAATTTGTGTTTTGCCAATTTGTTTATCGACAGAATTAAACAAGGTCTGTATTAGGTGATATTTACTTGTTTTGGCGCCTTTTTAATTTATTGTAGAATTGCGACCCGCTTGCCTAATCAAACTGAGTTAGTCGTTTGCCTTTAAGTTACGAGAAAATTCTCGTAACACCTTATATTTTTTATTATAGTCTATATCAATTTTTTATTGTTCTCTAATATATATTTTTATCCGACAACATGCTGTTCAGCTGGAATATGGCCCTTCTTTCTTGCTTGTTTCTGGCTCTTACTGCTTCATCTAAGCTACTATCGCTTGTTAGTTTCAGTCCGAGATAGTTGTATGCTTCGCAGGTTTTAATGCTAATTTCGTTTTCAAGAATCAAGTCTTGTTGTGGTCCACATGCATATGTATTCAGTTTTCTCAGATTAATCTTTAGGCCCAAAATGTTATATTCCTCAATTAACGCGGGTCATATATCGTAGGTCTTCTGCTATTAGAATTTTATCGTCCGGAAACTTAAAGGAGTAAAGCATGTTGTCTTCCAAAAGTATACACATTGTACTGCATTTTCTTTTACATCGTTTTAGAGTTCATTCTAAATATATTTCAAATAATGATAGTCATAAGCAACTCCCTTACTTCAGTCCCTTCGTGATTTGAAAACTTGATGTTGTGCAGTTCGTAACTTTTAATTTTGCCACCCTTGAATTGCTTTCGTTATATTCACTTTAATTTTTGCGGAGTATAACGCTTCCCATACGCCTTTTTTAAGTCAATATAAAGTACATGTATGTCTTGGTTTACAGCCAGTTTCTTTTCAATGATTTGTGTTACACTGTAGTAGATCTCATAGCTCTGAATCCAGCTGCTCTTCTGCTTTTCGATCCTTGTATTCCCTCTGTAATAGCATTTTTAAGACTTTCCCGTACACCTGGCTAATTGTGCTAGTAATAGCAATACCTTTGTAGTTGTTATAATGCTCTTTTTTATGAATTGGTGTTATTATATTATAAAGGTTTTTTATTTTTGTGCCACCTCATGCTCATATAGATTATCTCGTCTAAATTTGAACAATTCGGAAGAAATATCACCTGGTCCTTTAGATGTATTATTTTTCAAACTCTTACAGATCTTTTATACTTCCGACTTGTGTATCGTAATATGAGAACTACTAATATTTAGTTCCTAGGTGGAGAAGAACTTTTCATAAGCTTTCCGCCTTTCCACCGTATCGTTCTCTATTTCTTCATCCCACCAAGCCGGTTTATCCTTCCACTTCATGGTGCAAACACTCCTGAATAAACATGTATCTTTCTTCTATGTTTTCCAACTGTGCTTTCTTATAGTTTTTCGTTTTGTACTGCTGTTTGTTAGGTTTACCTTTTTCGTTTTGGACTTTATCATGGACCGTTTTTGAAACAGTCATCACAGGGAAAAAATATTTTGCTCTTAACAGGAAATGGTCACATCCACAATTTGCACTTCTGTATACTCTTACACCCTTAACTTTTATTTGTTCTCTTTGTTTTATAATCAAGTAATCCATGATTAATTTTTGCTGTCTAGCGTTTTGAGTCCAGTTGTATTTGTATTGCAAGTAAAATGCATTGATATTAATAATAATTTTTCTATCGTAGAATATTGTGTCGTTTGTGTTGACTACGTTACCACGAAAAGACGATGATACTTATACATAACATTAACATAAAAAACCTATTTTATATTTGTTATAGTATATATTTTTATATAAATATTATTTTATATTAAAATAAATTACTCAACTGTTTTAACGATTTTTAATTTTTGTTGAAAATTTAGATTACTGTACTAATGATACTAACAACTTGTTCGAAAGTTAATTTGATTTGTGGAATTGAACAACAAAAAGATTTGGCAATTGATTATTTGAACCTCTTGTTAGAACTGTAACAACTTGTGAAATATGTCGGATTTTGGTAATGTAACGATAGATTTGAAAAGTTGTTACATTTTTTATTTGCTTTGTGCAATCCGCCCAACGACCAACAGTATTTTTTTCTATATCAAAAATATTTATAAAAAGAACTTTTACAATAGTATTCTTCTATTGCCTATAGAAGTATGAAAATAACAGGTCTGCTTCCAAAAACCCCCAAAAATCATTAAAATCCTACGTAGAAGATTATTTTACCGATTATGACATCAATAATCCCATAATAAACATTTTAGAGACAATTAAATCTTCCAAAAAGAAAGAAGATTGTATGAGTAAAAATGTGTACACAGAAGCATAAAAATTCCTTCATTTTTTGTTCACGAATTACAAACGGTGTAATTAACAAAAAATAATAAACGTAACATAAACAATAAACTACAGAATGTTACAGTTGTTAATATTTGAAAAACAGATTTCGCTTCAAAGAAAGCAAAAAAGCCTCTAAAAACAGATATTACATTCAATTTCATCTAATTTACCACAAATTAATGAAAATTAAATATTTCGTAAATTAATAATGTGGGAAACTCTTTTCAAAGCGGGTATACATTTTTCTAACACAAACAACGCATTAAATATGAAATAATAAAAAATGTTATAAATAATTTCAAAATTCATTAGTATAAATTACGAAGGCTTAGTGGTTTATTATCTAATTTAAATAACAAAGTTTCATAACGGATTTCTAAGAAAAGACAAAGCACTTTGGAAAATTAATATTAAGTAAAGTCAAAACTATAGTACAGGCGTTTCTTAATGTTCTCAATACAAGTATGACCTCAGAGATTAATTAAACTTTAATTTTAACTCGGCAAAGCTATTTAAAAACCTAGTCGAGTGTGCAATGACAGTAAAACCTCTTTTGGCATCAGTAGTTCGGAAAAAAAAGACTCGTACGCATAAACAACGACAGATGCCTAAGAAAACTATTACAGATTTAATTTGTCATTGTTAAACTATTGCACGTTAAGCTATAAATCACTACCACCGTAGAATAAATTAAATCTAATTAAGAATAATTAAACAAGGCGAATCGAAGCAACAGATCGTTTATTCGGTAATAAAGGTGTGCACATTTTGCTGCAGGTATTAAAACGATTGTGTTTATTTAAAAAATTTACACATCAACCTGTTACATCAAATTTCGTTCGCTTACGTTACCACAACGCATATTTGAACAAAAATTATTTTACGAATTGACGAGGTGTTTGTTGTAGTAAAAATAGAGTACAAGCACACGCGGTCGTGTTTTATTTAAATTATATTTTTAAAAAAGTACATTGGCGGGTGCATGTGAAATTGTTGTACGGATATGTGAACTCAAAAAGATCTGAATGCTTCAGTAATTTAATGTGGCGTTTTTATACCATGATTTTTTCACAATTGCGTTTTAATTACTTTTTTACATCACTATAAAGTATGGTCATTATTTCTTTTAAGCTTAATTGATAAAAACTTTATAGTACGTAATCTTAAAATTTTAGAAAAAAAACTATCATCAGGTACCTTGACGTTACCAGTACAGTAAAAACAAGCTCAATAATGAAGTGCGCAAAATAACTAAAAAAGTTTAAAAAACAAAGTAGGTACATAAAACTCATAGTGAAAACCGAAAATAAAAATAAATCTTAAGGTGACAATTAATTAATAGTTAGATTAACTTTTATTAAATGAACAAATAAGACAACAATTTCAACAGTTCCTTTACACGTTTAGTCTTGCAGGGTACGCTACATAATTACACAAATTTAAAAAAAAAGATAATTATAAAAAGCAAAAGATAAATAAAAAGGATAAATACAAAACATGAACAAAGATCCTTGGCTAGAAACTAAATTGTATGTTTCTGTCTAAATCACTCAGATTTGCACTGTTCTTACCCTAGTATACCCTCGACGTCTTTCACAGTAGTGTAATTAGTCAAAAGTACATTAATTACCAAAACCTTAGTTTAACTCATTTTTCTCACTAAAATGTGCGAAACGTAATCAGGATTACTTAAAAATTCACGGTTTTGGAATTACAGTAATGTTTATTTTAAGAAGCGAGATAATTAAAAATTGAACCACTTGAAATTTTAAGACATGTTATGTCATAACTATAATAATAACGTTTCTAGTTATTATATGAATTTGTAAATTAATTTTAAAACTCACAAATTAGAACCATTAATTGCACAATCAAAATTATGTTTTAACGTACGTCGCCAATAATTTAATTCAAAAGAAAAATAGTTTATTTAACTGCAAAAGATTGACGTTACTTAATGGTCTATCAAATAATTTAAAACATTAATCAACTTCTATTTAATTTTATACAAAATTTTTAATTAATAAAAAACTCTTTGGTGAAAGTTTGTGAATAAAATATTTTATAAACAGTTTTCTTCTATACCTAACACGTCCAAAACATTGAAAACCAAAACAAATTTAATATAAAAAGTTGTAGTTGGCTTAATATATTTAGATAAAAATTAAACTACAAGCTAAAAACCGCTTATTGGAACAAACTTTAATAATTTAGTCATTGTACACTCATATTTTAAAAAAATGAGGATTACCCGATGCTAATGTACACAGTTTGAGTAAATCGCCTATAAGTTCGTATTCATTCGGCGTGTTGTATTATGTTTTTATATCTGTCGAGAAGCAGTTATTTATTGCTTTTTGTAATTTTCATTTCCTCTCATTAGCCACTTCATAACTAAAAAATCATTACTTTATAAAAACGTATTATGTTCAAGTATATTTTCTGCTAATTCCAGTAAAATTTATACTAAAAAAATATTATTAGGTTATTAGGTGTATACCCTGTACAAAAGTGGGAATGGGGAGGATTCTTAAATGGAAATTATTGTATAGATAACGGACAATATTTTTTTTGTTCAAAATTAATACCTACCTGCTTTAAAACCTTTGTTAACGATTTGTGGAATCAATTTAGAAATAACGTATTCCAATACTTCACAAGTAGACTTTGATTACTGAAATGTTATTGTTTTATTGTCAGGTATTTTGCAATTTAAATAGCTGCACTTGTATTTCCTCTTTTCTCAATAAACAAAATTCTAATTGAAAGAATTTATAATGTTTTTATATAATTAAACGCGGTAAATCAAATTTGATTGCTAAAAAAATAAACTTTGCAGCAATGTTGTATTTAAAATAAACAAAAAAAAAGGAATAAATAACTACTTAGTGAGAGTAATAGAGACCTCGGCAAGTATAAAATTATAATGCACTACGTCGAATGAATACAAACTTAAAAGCGATGTACTAAAACAGTGTAAATTAGCATCGGAAAATCCCCTTATGCCAAATTTGTTACGTTATAAACACAGAAACAACTTTCGTCAAAATAGCTTGCAAACCTCATGGAGTTACGTTGAACCGTGACATCAAAAATTTGTGACCTTTTGGATGCCTTAATACACATTACTTCATTAACAAATACAGGAACTAAGATAAAAACGTCTTTTCTGAAACCGTGACAACTTTATAGATATTTTTATCTTACCAGACTCCGACCGTGGAAACATCCGCTCTTCAAACACAAGAATGTTTTTAACACCAAGAAAAGCAACACCTAGCTATCAACCAAACCTTTACAAACATCATCTAGAAGTTTGTATTGTTCTATTATTGTCAAAAAAACACTTCGAGCAAAGATTAAATGCAGATAAGCAATGAACATCGGTAGTAAACCAACCATATAGGAAACAAATAAAAGAAAACACACACAGTTAAAACACAGAATCAACTTTAATATTTTCTAATTTGATTTCAGAAGTTTTTAGTTTATAAAATAATCTCAAACATAACATACTTCGGCAACGTTTGACGTGTCTACAATTTGTTTAAATTGTATTTAATCATTTTGTATCATTAATATCTGATAAAGTCTTTGTTATATTTTAAAATATTTAATTACAATAGTTTCCAATTATTTTTCAACATTTTTAGACAGTCTTAAAACTGCGATGATTCGAAACTCCAGAAATATTAATATTGTTTAGTCTAAACTAAAGTGTACTTCAGTGATTTGCAAATAAACAAAATGTTGTTTGATGAATAAAATTTATAAAGGTATAAACCTGTTAAATAATTCATTTCTTCCTACGTAAAAATGATACATCCGGTCAAGGCACACGTTGCAATAACACAGTATAATTTTACGTTAACCTTGTACTTCAAAAAAGTCTTGTAGACTTAAAGAGTGTCTGCACTTCATTCTTGAAAATGGGCCGGCGATGTCTATACTTGATATTTTCTTAACTTCCTAACAGTCTTCGACAATAAAACATGATACAAATCCGTAAACTGTTATTTTTGGAAATTGAAAAACTCAAAGACGAGTCCGAGACAGCAGATATTCAGATAAATCTCGCGAGATGCGAATATCTCATAGTAAACAATAAAAAGTTAAATTCTCTAATCGTAGACACCAATCCAAGAAAAAATCGATAAAAGCAGAACCGTAACCACAAGCCAGAAAAAAGCATATTCATAGTAGTCTAGTCCAAAGTGTGACCTTCGACGGTTTGAAAATACAGGATTTTACCACGACCAACAAAAATAAACTCAAGGTAACTGAAATAGATTTCTGCGGACATTTAACGCTTGAAAAAGTCAGGAATGACGACATTGGAACTCAAATGCAAAGGGATAGACATATACACGACTACAGACAGTTAAATTGGTTCGGCCATGTAAAACGAATGAACGCTGAAAGGTGGCCCAGGAAGGTCCTAGAATAGATACCATTAGAAAAAAGAAATAGAGATCGGCTAAGAAGAAGCTGGCAAGATGACATTGATCAAGCGATGCCCACAAAGAACTTAGAAGAACACTAGGTTTTTGATAGGAAAAGATGGAAATTAGGGATAAAAAGACGGCAACAACTGTAAGAAAGTAGTATTTAAAAAAGGGCAAAATAATAATTGGTTTTTTATAATTCAACAGTTTTCATTTAAAATCCAAGCTAACTACAACTCCAATCACCAAAAAATTAATCTTCACTTCAGGTCATAATCACAACAGACAACAAGCACGGATACAGAAACAAGTGGGTGCACATACTCTTAATTTCGAAACCCAATCGAAATACGATGAAAATAAATTATTGGATTAGTGAAGAATAAAATGACGTGGTAGTGCTTATGATTAACCGTAATATAGATATAGATAAGTAAAATTACCAGAAAAGTTGGTTTCGTCAAATTGGAGCTAGTAAATATAACAATTACTGTATCATGAAATCGATTGATGACGATAACACTGGTCTTAAGAGACATAAATGCAAAATTGAAAATGTAGAGGTGACCACTGAACGACCCGAGAGAAGACTGCGTGGAAGTTTCACTTGTTGCAAAAACCTTGTGGTGATAAACGACGGACAACTACTGACATTTAGGAGACTCTAAATCCTGGATAGATGTCACTCCGGTCACCAAAATCATATCGACGAATTAGAAACTGGAAGGTTAGTGAGTATGAAACCTTAATCGATTATCTATACACATTTTTTCCAAATTGAAGTTGGTATTGGCCAAAGCAGCGAACAATACCCAAGAAAAAGGAGTAAAAATAAACCTAAATGGTCTGTTAAAGAAACGCTGGAAACTACTTGTTCAAGAAGTGGAATATAACGAATATTATAACTCCAAGAAACTGTATGAAACTGTTACAGATCCTCTCTTGAATATTATGAAGACGTGGACAGCAAAGATTGTGAAATGAGAGATTATCTGAAATTAAGAAGAAGGCGGTCTAGATTAAAACATGAAATATGTAGATGAGACATGAAAAGAAAATAGATACAAAAAATGAAAAAAAGATGATTAATAAATCCAAAAAGAATCATTGGAAAAAGAAAAATGATTTAGAACATAACGTCCGGGAAATTGCGTATAAAACATCCACCGAGGCACGCACAAGAAAAGTTATGGAAATTATAAAAAACTTATTCAAGATTCGTGAAGTAAATGACAAAGAGACTAGAACATTTAAAACCAATACGATGCCAAAGTGTAAATATTTCAGTCTGCAAGAACTAGAATCTGCTATAAAAGAAATGAAAGTGAAAAAATCTCTGGGTCCGAATGGATTAAATGCCAAGACGTGGAAGATAGTCTTTGATCAGATACCTGAGGAATTTCTAAACATATAGAGCCAAGGCATCCCAAAGAACTAGAAAACTGCCATGATCATATTACTACCTAAACCTAAAAAAATTTAGAAGTCAGTAGTAGTTAAAAAACCTAATCGTTTAATTAACGCAGTGTGTAAGGTACACGATAAAATGGTGAATAATTTTACTGGAGGAAATGGCCGTTAAACAAGAAAGAAGAAGTCGACGATCATGGCTGCAAAAGAAATAAAAAATGAGATAATTTCCAGCAGGCACAAGTGGGTAGTCATGATCACTTTGGATGTAAAAAAACGCGTTTAAGTCTGTGACCTAGAAAATACTACTGAAAGCCATGGAGGAGAAAAAGTATCCTATCAACATCATTGCGAGAGACCTGCAAGATAAGAAAATAGAAATAAAGGGAGGGAATACTATTTTACACAAACGCGGGAGTCCCACAAGAATCAAGAGTTGGTTCGACTCTATAGAACATTCTGTACAAAGCTGTTTTGGAGCTACCATTACCCGCGGACAATCTCGTCCTTATTATCAAGACAGAGGATGTAACAGCAATAAGAGACATTAGAAACAACGCCATGAAGAAAATTTACGCATGGATGCTGAAGCACAAACTAAAGTTAGCCAACAGATGCGATGGTTCTGAGAGGTAGCAAAAAACGTTCCAACCTGCAGGTATTCATAGGTGAGAAAGTCGTGAAAGGGGTAAGACAACAACCACGGACAACATTTTGAAATATGTCACTAAGAAATGCGCCAAAGTATATCTTCGCTAACAAGGATTTTGCTAAACATCACGGGCTCATCATATCTTACAAGACTGGTGCCAAACAACGTATGTAATTCAATAGTGCTATATGGAGTATCAATCTGGGAGAAGTAAGCTCCGCATATAAAAATGAAGTAATCAAACTGTAGCGTTTTCCTCAGAGTTGCCACGGCATATAACCTTGGAGGTGGCCCTGCAAGTAGTCATAAGATATTTGGCGATAGAGCTAATCAGAGAGAGGTAGCTGATATTGAGAACATGACCCTGACCGGTATACAAACCAATCAAAAAGAAATAAGAAGTAAGTACATAAAAGCATTTCAATATAAGTAGCATACAAGTAAAGATGAAAGACAATGGAAAAATGGACTAATCCCTAAGTTAAACACTTGGTTACAATGTAAGCACAGCAAGTTAAAGTACTCTCTTACACAAGCACTAACGAGACATGAATCCTTTGGAAAATACCTAAAAATGATTGACAAAACAATAGATAAGTGTACATAGATATTGCCACAAACTCGACGATGTGAAGTTATGTGGTGAAATACGTTCGGTACGGTAAAAGATCTAATCTGGGAAGTGATTAAGAAAGAATATTATGGAGGAGGATAACAGTTTTAAAAATAATGACAACCAAAGAGAAAGAGCAAAGGACTTATCAAACCTCAAACTAAAACATTAGTAATAATTAGTTATTTAGTGAACTATGGTTAACAGTACTAAAGCACTTACTAAGTGTTAAGTTAAGTTCAGTGTGTTAGTGTCCTTTTCTACGTGTATATAGTAAAAAATGATGCTTAAAGAAGAGAAAAACTGAAAGAATACGGATTCCGATGTCATGTGTCAAACGGTTCCGGTACCAGAACGAGTAAAAGTGAATTGTTTTAGTTGTTAGATGGCAGTCACAAGTAAGCTGTGGAAACCTCACACATCGTGAACTATATTCCTAGGCGTGCGTAAAGAGCGTTTCCAATACAAAAAAATAGTCATAAGTTTTAGAAAATATTGGTACAATTTTAAAAAATGACTTTGCCCATCTTGTGACCGCGGCTGACCGTCAAAAACGTCCGTGTGGCCAATTGAGTCAACTCAATATATTACCCCAGAAGCCACTGGTACCATAACCACAATGACCCATTAACTCGTCTTTACTCGCCATTTTGATTACTACAGCTAACTATGGAAATGTTAAAAAGACAAAGTTAAGAAGAAAACGCAATAGTGCGTATAAACTGAAACTTTTTTAATATCGACTTAAGAAACTGATAACAAATCGCATTATAACAAACAGTAACTACATTAAAATTAATCCTCTTCGCCAGTTATTATGATTTGATTTTTTGGTGAACATTTTACTGGCGTTATTACAAAACCTCGCCATTAGAAGATCGCACTTTAAAAGGTACAAACACATTGCAACTGTTTTGTCGTGCCTTAAACTTTTTCAATGCATTTAAGAAGTTTTTAGTTAGAGAGTTAGAGGTAGCATCTTTAAGTGAAAATAGTCACATCGCCTATAGTTCCAAGTGCCACATCCCGGTACATTGCACTGACCTGCAGGATCAACTAGGTAAGGGTAGCCAAATATGGGTACAAATCGAATCGTCTGACTCAGACTGAACGCAAAGTAAGATCAGGAATAATACAAAACAACTAATGAAGAAAAGAAGAAAGCTATCAAGACAAGCTGATACCGACAAAACCCAATACAGAGAGCTCAATAAACAAATAATGCAATACAGACCAAGTAATGCAGACCATAGAAAAGAACAAAAGTTTGAAAGTTTTAAATAAAAGACTAGAAAACGGTAGAATGAAAATTTTTCAAATGAGGGATAACAGTTGGTAACCAACCGTGGAAAACTGCTGCAGCATTTTATCAAAAGCTGTACAAAAGTAACAACGACGAACAAAGAAACTTCTCTCAAGAAAAAGAGATAATGAACCAAGGATCTGAATACATGCTAGATTTCGAGCAAAATATATTATAGAGAAATGTGTGCCATATAACAAACCATTAGTTGCACTAAACCAATGTCGTATAGACTTTAGATACCGAAATCTTATAACAAATATTTGTATATGATAATGCGACGACAAATATCAAACTGCACGGAAATACAGATAAAGCAAGTTAGAAGAAGGAGTGCGGCAAGAGACTCAATTTCTCCAAAAGTGTTCATCACTGTATTGGAGTATTATTTAAAATATTAGAGTAGAGAAGCATAAATATAGATGGAGAGAAGTTGACTAATTTAAGATTTGCAGATGATATTGTATTAATAACGGAAAACATTGGAAAAGCACAACAAATGATGTGAGAAATAAAAATTGCCACGGAGAAGGTTGGTTTAAAGATAAAACTTCAACAAAACAAAAATAATGACGAATCTTGTAATAGCGAAGGCTTCCACGGCCGGAATCTATACTAACATTAGAATGTCTTCCGGGTTTGGACCGTGTCATAGTTGCAACCGAAGCTGCCAACGTTTCGCCCATTTTCGTAAGAGGCTTCATCAGGGCGTGAGATAAATCGCAAAACTCAAACAAGCAATCGAAATCTAACTAAGAACTTCTCAAAAGTTAGGTTATCCACTTGTGAAACAAGCCATAACCTAAACTCTGAAAAGGTAAGAAAGAAAACGATAACCTGAAAAAGCAAACGAAAATCTAACAAAGAACCACTACCGAATTAGGTAATCAACTTGTGAACCAAGCCAGATTCTAAACTCCGTAGAAGTGACTTAAGAAGAAATATTCTCCGTATTTAAAGGAAAAGGATCGTCATGGATGGTTGAGCTCGACCCTGATTGGGTACGGTTGCTAGGGGTCGTGTTTTTGATAAATGACTAATAACCGGGAACCAAAGAGGGGATAGTTCGAAATCATGATCGCGATTGAAGTTATTGGGGTGTTTGATGATTTCTATGCTTTCTCGGAATTTCCTGTTAAAAAAGAATGGAGATTTGGCAATCAACGTAACATTATTAAAATCTATCTTGTAACCTGTAGTAAAATGATGTTCAGCGACCACAGACTTGGAAGTATACCTTTTCCTTATACAACGCTCATGTTCTGAAATGCGAGTAATGACGGAACGACCGGTTTCACCAATGTAGACTAAACCACAAGAACAGGGAATTTGGTATACACCTTGAGATGAAAGTGTAGGAAATTTGTCTTTAGGAGAAGGAAGAATCTGAGAGATTTTGCCTGTCGAGTTGAATATGGGTTTAATACCATTCTTACGAAGGAGTTTCCCTATTTGATCTGTAACCTTGTGAATGTAGGGTAAAAAGGCCAATTTCGGGTTGGATTCGGGAGTAGAAATGTCCTTAGGTAATCGAGTACGTGGATGTAAACGACGATTAATAACTCTATGAATATCTCGCTTTACATAACCATTGTTCACTAAGGTTCTAGTAAGATGACGGAGTTCTGAGTCTAGATTCTCAGGTTGACAAATAGAAAAGGCACGATGGACCAAAGATTCAATAACAGAACGTTTCTGTGCAGGATGATGATGAGACGAAGCATGAAGGTATCTGTCCGTATGGGTGGGTTTGCGATAAACAGAATGGCCCAGAAGTCCGTCGGGCTTACGAGTCACAAAAACGTCAAGAAATGAAAAAGAACCATTACTTTCGATTTCCATAGTAAATTTGATATCTAAGTGTTGATTGTTAAGATGATCAAGAAACTTAGACAATTCAAGATAACCATGAGACCAAACAATAAACGTGTCGTCAACATATCTAAACCACACCTTAGGTTTTAATATTGATGATTCCAAAGCAACCGTTTCAAAGGATTCCATAAAAATGTTAGCTACAACAGGTGATAGAGTAGAACCCATAGCAGCACCAGAAACTTGTTCGTAAAACTTGTTATCAAATTGGAAGTAAGTAGAGGATAGACACTTTTTAATAAGAGGAACCAAACTCAAGTCCTTGCCATGTTGAGACAGAATCTGTTTGATGATCATAAGCAAATCCTTAATAAGAACTTTAGTAAAAAGTGAAGATAAAACCTCTTCTCACATCCTCAACTCCCAGCATTTTATTCAACGTCTAGAAACTATAAAACTTGAACCCCAAGATCTTCTCGTGAGCTTTGATGTTACTTCACTTTTTACTAAAGTTCCTATTAAGGATTCGCTGCACTAAATTATGTATTTAGAAGTGACATGCCTATGTGCTTAAAACGCAAAGTTTATGATCAAGGTGTTCTCTCAATAGTAGCATATGGTGCAGAAACATTAACCCTAACAAAACGCTCAGCAAATAAACTGATGGTAATTCAAAGGGCAATGGAAAGAATAATGCTCGGTGTAAAATTAAGCGATAGATTATCAAACGACTATATGCGAAATAAAACAGCGGTTTGTGACATATTAAAGCGCATAACAACGGCGAAATGGAAACGAGCAAGGCATATAGCCAAATTCAAGAATGATAGATGGTCCAAGAAAGTTCTGGAATGAAGACCACGAAAAGATAAAAGAAATAGAGGCAGACCACCAACCAGGTGGTCAGATCATATAAAGTGCATAGCAACTAACTGGATTGGAGCAGCTCGAGAGGGGAGACCTATGTTCAGCAGTAGACACAAAGGATGATGATGATTATCAATTTGTGCATTTCTTGACAACACAATAATTCCGGCTGCCTGTAAAATCACTTTTCTCTAAAATTGATCCAAATGATTGATAAATGTAATACAATTAAAAATTGCTATGATTCTTTGAATCAAAGATTATAATAGTAGAGTAATGTTAGGCAAAAAAAGTCAATTTAGAAACAGCTTCATTTTATAGCCACTGAAAACCTGATTTGTTAAATAGTTCTGTGATTAACTTTGGCACGTTCTGCTACATAATTGGTGTATTTTAAAATTATGCAACATATGGCCTTTTTTAAATTTTTCAAACCAACTACAAATGAATGTATGTTTTTTTTGACTTGTAGATTTGCAGACGAAAAAGAAATTGAAAACGAAAAAATACAATTGTTTAAACGACTAATGATAAAAGTATTATCATGAAACAAAACCTCAATAGCGAGAACATGTTTTTTGAAAGACAGAGATAAAAAAATTGTTTTCAGTGGACGACCCAAGAAGACTTCAGAAACACTTAAAAGAATATTAATTAAATTCAACTATTAAAATAATTCGCATCACATTAATTGTTACTGTTATTAACATTTTAAATTATGAAAACCTATTAAATCTCAATATCATAAATTCAATTTTCAACGAAAAAATTAAAATATGTATTTAAAGACTAAGGTAAAAAAAAAACGTTGAGATCGTACGAATACCCCAAGATCATAAAATAAATAAAGAACGCCAAGTATGACAAGTTATGACATTTCTAATTCAACAACAAGTTCTTCATAACCATACAATAATTTACAATAACGCTACTAACTTTATTTATTTTTATAAAATTTATATATACTAACATTAATTTACTAGAAATACGAGTAACATAAATTTTGAAAATGTGTTTACATAGAACTTAATTAAGCTGAAATTTACAGCGTTAGTAAAGAGTATTTTTCAGTTTTAGCTGTAGTACAAGAAAAAATATAGTTTAAACATTTATGTTGTTGCAATTATACCTATAAACAAAAACAACAGACTGATGTGTTAAATCTACAAAATAAGCATTGATTAAAAACACAACGTAGAGAAGAACAAAAATTAAATAAAAACAAAATCAATTTTATAAAATTCATTGTAAAAGTATCAAATATTACAAAGACGAAACGTAAACTGAAAATGACAACGTTTTATGCATTGACAAATGCAAAAGCAGTCGTTTTAAGAACATTAACAATAAAAACAAGTATGAAAATACCCAATGGCAGATGTAATAAAAGATGTATTTGCGTCATTTGCAATTTTATTTTGCAGGAATCAAATAAATACCTTTTCAACGTATTTAATAAACTTTCCGTTGTCATCACGTAAGGCAATACATCAAACTCTTAGTGATTGCAATATACCTAATTTATGCCGGAGAAAAAGCTCTTCCTACCCGCATGTATGTGCATTTATAGTCACGATTATTGTTATATATGTGACTATGATAGAAAAATTTCGATCGCTTTTAGATTGAAGAAATTGTCCTATTTTTTTATGTAATATAATTTGCGGGACTATTGAAAATTACAAAATTCTGTATTGCAACTAAAGAATTTTTATGTAAATAAAACAAGTTAATTATGCCAAGAATAATATCTGTTTAGTCACAAGATAGCACTAATTCACCAACAATAATTACGAAGCTAAATCTGTATTTCAAACACATATCAAACAATAATTTATTTGGTTTCCTTAAAACAACTATCGGCACCATGTTTAGTAATTTAAGATCTAGGATTAAATTTGCCGAATAATTAATCTCCCAGATTCCTTAATTAGTTCTTAAAATGATATCGAATAACGGTATTCGTAATTTAAATAAGACGTACACGTCTTGCCCAATTTTGTTAGTAGAAATTCTGCAATAATGCTTTGATCTATATTAGGCCGGCTGCAAAGACGCTTACAAAGACTATCCCTATACATAGTTTCAATTGTAGTGTAACAAATTAGTTTGCTGTAATATACTTAAATATCATCATCAAATTAATTTAACAAAGTAATAACACAAACTAACAAACGACGAAACAAAAACTTTTTGTACTGTCATATAAAAAAGAATTATTGCTTTAAAAAAAGAGCTTTTGAAGTTCCACGAACGGTTTTTAAACGAATACGCTTAGTTTTCCATTGAAAAAGAAAATTTACTTTGGCAACTGGCCAAATCGTTTAAAAGTTTTAGGTTTCGATTATAATCATTAATATACTAATTCGTTCATTTGGAAACATAACGAAGTTAGACGTATTTCTTAATACAGAGATATTTTTAGCAAAGCGCTAAATTAAAATATCCTTTTACTTAAAGCTGCCGTTAACCGTATGGTCCAATTCCAAAATGGCATCATCGCTAAAAATCAAAAAAAAAAGTTTGAGGCATTCGAATGCTTCTAAAAATAATTGTTTACAAACAAACAATCACAAAATCGCTGAAAATGCTACTCTAAATAGACAGCGATAAAGATGAGTCGGAAAAAACGCATTTCCGCGTAATTAAATAACAGAATTTATTTCTGTTAAAGGTCATAAATCAACACAAATTCATGGTTTTTAATTTATTTTGTTGTTGCGATAAGTTCGGAATACGAAAATAAAAACAAAAATTCTATACCAAAATGAAATATGATGAATCTTAAAGAAACGTTAAATCGAAATCAGTTACTTTAAAACCCATATTTAAGTTACATAATAATAAATGTGATTTTACTATAGCTTTAACAATGACATCAGTTGTAATTTTATTGTTAAACAGCATTTAAAAAAATAAAAAAGTGATTAAATCAATATCTTAAAGGTACCCTGACAGAATACCAAGATATAAAACAAAATTTAATTAAAAATTCTAGGATACGACAACACGAAGATGTCCTCAGAGTAGAACAACTCCAAAACCCAAAAGAAACGCTTTAAATGAAACCAAAAATGAACATAATCAACGTCAGATGCGATATGTAGAATCTTCATCACAACAAGACACAATACAAGCAACATTGTCGACTGAGGATCTCAAATATGTATACAATTATTAATTTAACAAAGGGAAAGAAAAAGATAAAAAAGCGTATGAAACTGGAAGACCTGTAACAAATACTGCTGTAGATAAAGAAAAAAAATGGTGTGGTCACCACACGACTTTCCTATAACGAATTTCTAGATATTTTTTATTTTCAAATTGAAGAAAAACATCCAATTCAAAAGAATATAGAAAATTCAGAAAACTTAGGTTTATAATTTTATTTGCTTATATGGTAAATTGAGGTTATCTTGTCATATCTCTATATTTGTGTGCCTCGATATTGCTTTCTCCTTTAGTAAATCCATTTTTTTCTAAAAAAATCGTCGCAGACAGGACGAAGTCGGATAATTTACATACGTACAAAATTATATAAGAAAAACTGTTTAAAATGGCGGATACGCCCACTTCCGGTTTCTTTATCAGACCCATTTTTTGATAGAACCGAGAGAATATAAAAAGCTAGCGCCCGTACCAAAGTTGAAGTTACTAGGACTTTTGGTACGACAGTTATCGTGCGTACATCTAAAGATAATGTAAGAAAGATCAGCACTCCGTGTATAAACAAGTCACAAAAATATAGAGAAAAATTGTTTTTTTTTACGTATCTTGATTTCCATTCAAGATATAGAATATTTTTCTATAAAAAAACCGTCGCAAGCAGGATTCGAACCTACATTATATATGGAACTCACTTTAAATTATAAATCAAATATCTAATAAACCGTTAACGTTAGAAAAAATTTTTGTTTGAATAAATTGTTACGAATAATTAATTATCTCTATAAAAAACTGTAAAAATAATTCGAATAATTTACATACGTACAAAATTATATAAGAAAAACTGTTTAAAATGGCGGATGTAGCCACTTTCGGTTTCGTTATCAGACCCATCTTTTGATAGAACTGAGAGAATATGAAAAGCAAGCTCCATAGCAAACGTCAAGTTACTAGGACTTTTGGTTCGAGAGTTAGCGTGGGTACATCGTTACACACACACACACAGACACCCAAAATTTTGTTGTCAAAAATATATTTTTTGATTCAAGAGACCTTGAAACGTAAGATTATGTAGAAAAAATTGCGTTCGTTATACTTTCCTTATAGGAAAGTAAAAATAATAGTCGACAAAAAACAAAAAAAATTAAAAAAATCTAGAAAAGTGGTTATTAAGAAAGACGCTTAGTGGTAAAGTGAACAAATTCCAAATAAAAACCAAAGTAAAAAACCATATTCAAGAACAGTCAGTTGTGCCACCTTAGACACGTAGAAGATTTTGAAGAGTTACGAATGTATCTAACTACAAAAAGTTTTTTCTAAATAGACGAACCAACCAGATACGCTGCCTGTAACTCAACTTCTGAACATGACGTAGACGCTGAAGACTGTCACTGACTTAACCAACTAATAGCTTCTCCTGCGTAAATAATGACAAGTCCAAACGTTGATCGACATGTATTCGAACTACTGGAAAAGTCTGAGCACTCGAAACTGGTACACTTAATCTCTGAATTAAACGTGATTCCATAATGAGTGATTTCTTTTACATACTGGAACATTATCTTTAATCTTGAGATATCTTCATCAGAAAGTTTCTCAAGCGTTCCGGATAAAACTCCTACACTAAATGCTAAATCTGGCCTAGTTTCAAACATTAAGTACATGAGTGCTCCAACGGCTTCTCTATATGAACATATCTTTTTTTCCCTAATTGTTGAACTCGAAGCTGGCACGCTTCATCTCTGACTTAAATGTGATTCCACAGTGGGTAGTTTCTTTTACGCACCGGAACACTATCTTCAATTTTGATATATTTTCCTCATAAGGTTTATCAAGTGTTCTGGATAAAAGCTATACACTAAATGTGAAATCTGGCCTAGTCCCAAGCATGGTACATAGCTTCTCTATATAGAAATATCTTCGTTTTCTTTCCCGGATTGTTAAACTTTTGACACTTTCAACATCGGCGTAGGTACTGCTTTACACTCTACTAGTACAAAACATTTCAAAATGTGTTGTGCATAAGCCTGTTGATAAATTTTAATACTGCTATTCTCGTGACGTTCAATCTGTAAATAGATAATAATCTGCAGCTGTTGTGACTACTTTGAATTTGTCTTTATTTGTTAAAAGAAACCCTTTAAAGCTAGTAGATCCACAGCCACAATTAGTCCGTCATCTAGATACAATACCACTAAAATGAATATACCATCTTTAATAAATAAACCAGGATCAACATTACTAGGCTTAAAACTAAGTCTAAACATAAACTCTCTAAACTTTTAGTCTCGATTCTTGTTTTAAGTCATATAAGCCTTTCTCTAGTTTGCACACCCGCTTTGTGCCGTCTTCATACCCTTTGGGTTGTACCATATAAATGATTTCGTCCAGTTCTCCGTACAAAAAAAACTGTGCTAGAAGCATTTTTCCATTTGAAGTAAGACTCAGAATTGGACGAATAGTAATCAGTTTTGCAACTGGGCTAGACGTTTGGCGCTTGGTAAAGCCTATAGCTACTAATCTGGCTCTGTACTTATTTATACTACCATCTGTAGTAAGCTTTAAAAAGAAAACCTACTTACACGGTATTACCTTAGCATCTAGTGGCAAATCTTTAAGTTTCCAGACCTGATTTTTCTTTAATAAATCAATTTCTCCGTCCATTGCTTTTTTCCCACTCAACACTATCTTCTTTTCTAAGTGCGTCTTCATACGTTTCTGGACCGATCGATTTTATGAATGTTTCTGCTATCATCACGTAATCCCTAAAATGTTCTGCTTTCTTCAAAAATAAAACTATTTCTCAACGTTACACCTGGCGTGTAAAGATCATTTTCAGTTTCTGTGCCAACCTCACTATTGTAAACGTCTAAACTACAGATAAAATATTTTTTAAGTGCCCTGCGATTCTTCTACAGCTGACTCTTCTTTCTTCATATCTTGATGTGATGATTTTACTTGTTCAACGCATCCTCATGGCTTCTCCTTAAACTGCGCAAAATAACTTTAGGTTTACCTTTATCCAAATCCTGTAGCGCTCATCATCATAATATTCTACAAGTTGCTTTTAACTGCTTTTTTTTCATTTTTCTTCGTTTCTGACTTAGAATATGAAAATAACAGACAGAGCCAATAATTCTCAAGTATCTAGTACGAGGATTTGTACCTGTCCACAACTCATAAGGACTAACATCATCTGATTTTCATGTTCTGTTTAAAACATAAATGGTGCTATTAACTAACTCAGTCCAAACGCCTGCTGGATAAGTTATTTCTGGACTTGAATATTTAAGCGTTCTTGCCTTTCCCACCACGGTCTCTTATCTCTCTCGCAAATACCGTTTTGTTTAGGGGTATACAAAGCCATAAAGCGTTGAGTAATTCCACTAACACGTAGAATTGTTCTGACCTCTTCATTATCGAACTCTTCTCTATTGTCACTAAGAAGCTTTTTAACTAAATGTTTCATCGTTTTCGTATGCATGAAAAAATCTTGTAGTACTTCACTAACCTCTGATTTCTTCCTTACAAAATAGCCGTAGCAAAACTTCGTGTAATATTTTTTTAAGAAAACGAGGTAACTCTACTTCTGAAATTATTCGTCAAAAAGTCCGCATACATCTGTCAAAACCAACTCACCATGAAATGTAGACTTCTGTATTGCGTCAAATAGTAACCTATGTGTCTTGTTATAGATACAAGATTCGCGTTTGTCTCAAATTTTTGATAGAATACTTATTGTTCCTCTTTCTGTTAGATAGAATCTACTTACCTGAAAGTCCCTCTGACCGAAACCAAACGAGGCAATTGGTCCAACAAAGGGTTCGACTGGTCCTAGTTTAGCTTGTTTATCTGCTTCTTCATTGCCGTCGATTCCCTCATGTCCTGGTACCCAGACAAGCTTAATCTTGTTCTTATCTGCCAGTTGGCTTAGGAATCTATACCTTTCGTGTAGCATCCGTGATTTGAAGCTGTTACTACTGAGTGCTTTTAATGCTGCATGGCTATCTGAAAACACGCTTATCCTTTGATTGCATTTGCCCTTGTTGATCAGCTGTTCCACTGCCATGTTTATGGTTTGGAATACGGTGGAGTTTCTAGCGAAGAATGAGTGTCTCTTGAACCTCGGTCCCACCACTCCTGAGCTCACACCGCTCTCCGTTTCGCTTTCGGGTTCAGTCTCCGTGTTTTGCCGACCATTTTTCGACATGACCACAGTGCTCTAATGGCTTTATCAGCCGTTTTTGTTAGATGACTCTCCCAGTTCAGTTTTTGATCAAGTGTTACCCCCATGTATTTAACTTCCGTTGAAAAAGGTAGTTCTGTCCCATCAATCTTTATGCTACGGATGTCAATCTTCCTTTGCTTGGTAAATAGAACCACTGTTGTCTTATTCGGGTTGATATACAATCCCTCGTTTTTACACCACCTCCGCGTTAAGTTTGCGACTGATTGCATAACCTCTCCTATTGTTTTGTCATGCTTGCCGCCTACTATTATGGTTATGTCATCAGCATATTCAAATATTTTGTGCCCCGCCTTGCTCAGATCCTGAAGTAGCTCATCTACTACCAGTGACCATAGCAGAGGAAATAGAACTCCTCCTTGTGGACTCCCTCGTGTTGTTTCCACTTCATGCGTTGCAGAGCCTAGGTTTGCTGATACTTCTCTGACATCCATAATATGTTTTACCCATTCGGTAATGCATTTGTTTGTCCCTCTTTTGTTGAGAAATTTTACCATTGATTCAAAGGAACCGTTATCAAACGCGCTTTCTATGTCCATAAAGACACTTAGTGCGATATCCTTTGATTCAATTGCTCCTTATATACATTTAACAAGCTGATGTAATACTGTTATAGTTGATTTTCCTTTCTGATAGGTAAATTGGTATTTATGTAGAACTGCATTCTGTAGTACCTCCATCCTAATATATAGATTGACAAGTTTCTCCATCATTTTGAGCAGAAATGACGATAAGCTTATCGGTCGATATGACTTCGCAGTGTCTAGAGATTTGCCCCTTCCCTTGTGTATGAATACGACTCTTACCTCCATAATTTAGGAATATCCCCTTTTTATGTCTCCTTCCATCTTCAGCTCCTTTTGGTGCTATGCAGCATGGGAAGTGTGTTATCATCAAAGCTCCTTATTCCACCAAGGAACTGTGCTGTTGTTCTTCTAGTTTTTTTAAGGGAAATTAGTTTTCGTAGTATAATAATATACTTTTCAAAAATTGTTTTTAACTATTTCACAGAGAAGACCATTTGCTCCATTTTTCAAAATGACATGCAATTTAGTAAAGCAATTACTAGCTTTTTTACCATTAGTTAACAATTAGTCACGAATAGTAGCAATGTTTATTTCAAAAAATCTGTAACCCTCCTGTAGTTTTTATTCATAATCAAGAAACTGAAGACTACATTTGGTATATCAAAAAAAAAGCAATTCACTGATGCTAATTCTCATTACTAAGTAACTACTCCTAATAATTCATTTATTAACGTTAATTTAAAAGCTTTCCATCACTGATAAATTATCAACACCGAAAATCTTCACTTTCATCAATTATCTAAAATAACTTTTTTTAATATGATTGAAGCAGTACTGAATAAAAAACCATCGTTTATCAAATCAGTGCAGTAATAAAAAAAATAATGCAATCAAGGAGCAGTTAACAACCGAGTATCATTAAATTACATTATGTTTTTAATTGATTAATTAAAGTAAAATGTTATAAAAGTAACATTAAAAACTGTAAAATCAAAATAGATGGAGATGTCAATTAAACTAATAAACATAACCCAGTTAAAAACAACAATAACACTAATAAAAAAACTACATAAACACTGATGTCGCTACATTATCTTTTACAAAAAGAACCTCATAGATAGTAAAAAACTAACAGTTACAAATTATAGAAACATAAATGTTAAATTAATTCATTATCGATTAGATTACTTAAATAACATCGCATGTAGTATGTTTTCCAATCAATAAAAATATTTTCAAGCAAAAAATCATGTTTACAAACAACGTGATTACGTTGGCAGTATTTGATTCTGCAAACTAACACCGAAGCAAAATGCAATACATTCGTCAAAAAGATCAAAGAAACTTGATAAATCGCAACCTTGAAAAATTATCACATAATTAAACCTACACAATTATAATTTAAAAAGAAAAGCAATTGAATTTAAAACCGATGTGGTTAATTTCATACGACAAAAATTAGAAAAACTGAACTAGTTTATAACAATAAACAATCCACACATAAATTACGGTTAATCGTATTAAAAAACGATAATCAAAAACTACATTACATTTAACTGTTTCAATAATAATAATAGTTTCTAGTATATGCAGAACATATAATTTCTGTCGGTCTATCAGATTTTTTCTTCTTTATTACTTACTACTGTATCTCTCTATAGTGCCAGATTAAGCCATTAAATGAAATGTTTCTCTTCCTCGTCGCCCAAGACACTGTCGGATTGTTTTTATTGATGAACGTCGTATATACCAAGCTTTTAATGCAACCTTAAAGAAAAAACCAGAGGGAAGATGTTTGGACCCATATTGATACACTTGATATAATATTTCTTTTAGTTATGTCTGAAAAACGCCACCATAACGTAAATGTTGATTGTGCAGAATGTCAGCACCCGAAGAAAAGTGTGCGACAGTCTTTTTCAATTTTGTTACAGTCATAAGTCAATAACAGATAAGCTCGAGACGTTTGCAAGTACGTCTACCATTAAAACAATAGCGGTGGACCTTCCCCTTGCTGAAGATGAGGTTCCACTTACTGTTCCTTTACTAGGCGAAGCAAGAATTTCAGTTACTTCAACAAAACCGAGATTTCTTGAGACATGGTTTATGAAGAAATATTATCGAAAAAGTAAAATATTTTTCGTGCAATGTAAATCTTATGGAACACTAACGCTTGAACGCTTGAATGACAATTTTTAGATTTCCGGCAGGCAATACAAAGACAGGAAAAAGAAATTTACTCATTCTATGATCTTCAGAAAACAGGTCAATAGCAAACAGAAAATGCGTATTGTTTTCCGTGCGTTTTATTCAGAGAACACACTTTTCAGACAGAGAAAAGGCATCCTACATATCTTCTACAATATCACACATAAATACAAGATTGCCATAAATGGCGATTTATCGCCAAAGTGGAAAGACGGAGTTTATTTATGACGTAACTTTTTTCTAGAGCAATTTTATTTTTAAATATCACTGTTCTGCAATTAAAACTAACCTTTAATTTTCATCTCAATTCATACTACTATGTACTTATCCGCTAAAGTCTGTCCATTGATGTCTTCTAGATTTTTCACAACTGTTTGCACTTCACTTGCGCACTGTGCTCTGCTTTTATATACAACATACTACACGTTTTCTCCTCTTCAATCTTCCGACATGATGTTGGTTGTCCATCAGTTGAAAAGCCTCTGCATTAGCGTGGAGGTGAAGTCTAGCTTCATGCTTTTCAGTAAAACTTTTAATTTCATCTTTGACGGTTGGGATGCAAAGGTCTCTATGAAGATCGGAATTTTAAACATACCAAGAAGCATATGTTTCGTAACACTTTATTCTGGAATGTTTGAATGCACTTGTTGATAGAATCACTGACACAGCCCCAAAGTAATCAGTAATTTATTGGAGATAAAGTTTGGAGTTTCATCCAATCATAGAATAATACTGTTTGTATTTTAGTCCTAATTCCGCTCTTTTCTTTTTAACATGCTCCTTCCACATAAGTTTGGCGTCCAAAGTCATGCCTATGTACTTGGTATTGTTTTCATAAGGTACAGGAGTGCGACTTATATATATAGAGACGGTTGTGAAGTTGATATGGGTGGATCTCAACTCGTTTAGCTTTATCCTCCATTAGTTAGTTCAGTCAAGTATTACTGAAGTTGTAGTTTCCTAGTGGATAATTTTTGGCCTTTCTCTACTGTTAGTATTGCGGTGTCATCTGCAAACGTAGCTACTGCGGTTCCTTCAGGGTCTGGTATATCGTTTGTATATAACAAATATAAGACATGACCCAGTACACTAGCTTCAGGCACTCCCGCTCTTATCTCTTTCAAATCTGAATATTCTTCTTGTTTAATTCTCAAGAGTATATCTGTGGTGTATGACGTTAGTATCTCTACGACTTGTTTTAGCAGCGTTTTGTTTAATTTATGTATCAAGCCAAACTTTATCGAAAGCTTGAGCGACGTCTAGGAAGTCTGCAGAGCAGACTTGTTTTACTTCTAAAACACGTTCGATGATGTCAGTTATTCTATGCACCTTGTCTATTGTGGAGTGCTTTTGCCTTAATCCAAATCGATAATCTGGGATTAGGCAATTACTGTTTATTATTGGCCGTATCAGCAGTTTCGTTTTGAGATTATCGGCAGTAATGATATCGGCCTATAAAGTTTGACATCATTGGGTTGTTTACCTAGCTTTGGTAGCATGATTACTTCCGCAACTTTCCAGGAGGCAGGGACATGTTTCAGTCTCAAAGCGTCGTTGAACAGGTATGTGAGTATTACAATACCCTTTCTAAGCCGGTGTTTATCTATTCTCCTTAGCTATTTTTCTAGGGGTGCTGTGCTATTTTCAGATCTTGAGTTGTCCATCTCATTCATAGTGTAATTTATCTGCCCTTGGTTGGGAGTGAATATCTCAGCGAAATGCTCAGCAGACAAGTTAATTTATTGTCTCTGGCCCATGGTCCATAGTTGTTTCTAATAGAAACAATAGAGGTTACAGGTCTTTTGATCTTCTTGGTTGCTCACCAGAGCCAATAATCAGCATCTTCATATACTGCTAATCCTTGTAGATAGGATCTTATAGATTCTTCTTTAAGCTTTTGTATTTCTCTTCTCAGCTGCTGAGTCTTGTTATTAAGTATAGTATAGTGTGGGATCCCTCGACTGCTGCCACCTTCAGCTAGCTCTTTGTTTTTCTTCAACAAGTTCTCTGATACCGGCTGAATAATTTACACAGTTAATTATGTGTGTTATCTCTTTAGTGTTTTCAGCTTCTTTTTCTAGTTGCTCATTTGTTCTCAAACTAAGATTTAGGTTGATGTTTTGTTTGTTTGTTTTTATTATCCTCTCACTTAATGTCAAGATACTGCTGAGCGATCAAAATCCATATCAAAGTTTTCTTCTACTTTTATCAAGTTAGGCGACACTTTTCTAGAGACGAAAAAGTCAAGTAAAGGATCAGTGGGCCAGTACGTTGGCATGCCTTTCAAATGATAGTTGCAGTTTAGTTCCTGTACTGCTTTTCTAAGTTCTCTATCTTTGGTCGTAGTTAACCTGGATGTCTAGTCTAGACGTTTCAAGTTGATGTCGCCTCCAACAACGAATCTTTCGCCAAGATGTCAAAAGTGTTAGGCAACCTTGTATTTTAAAATTGTGCCTTGTTACGCAATATGCAGCCCCACTCTCAGTTTCTGTTTAAGAGATATGATTCCAACCACTGTTGGTTGAATTGTGATTGCACTACCACCTCTGACTTGGTTGTCTAGGTGAATTATGTGATATGTTTTGTATCCTTTTATTTTAAAGTAGGATTGGTTTGTCATCTGTGTGTTAAAAATAAGACAAACATCAATGTGTTGGGTGTTCAAGAATACTTCGTTTTGTTTTTTGTTTAGTATGCCATTGGCATTACAGGTAACTATGCGTCGTTTTGATCTATAAACTTGTTTTGCCTTAGGTATAGTACCACTGCACCTGGCTTCTAGTTTGCCGAGTCTGGCATTCACCCGATCAAATGTTTTCATTATATTCTGCATAAGCTGCATTATAGATGGTTCGATAGAGCAGGTACTACCTTTTGCCAATTTTTGTTGCATGCTTTGAACATAAAATATCACATATTTCACTGAGGTATTAGAGACAATTTGTCTCGGTTGAGATGTAACTTTCTTGGTATTAACACCATTTCGTGTTTTCTGTAGCTCAATTGCTATTTCACAACCCCTGTAACTAGCAGGCTAATCTTTTTTGCAGTTAATGCACTTGGCAGGTGTCTCTTTGAACTAAGTGCATTTTGCAGTTAGGTTCTCTGCTGCACATTTTAGCCAAGCAAGAATGCAGAATCTTCATCCTCTTGTGGTTGATATACCATAAATTTTGTGGATATCTTCCGATCTATCAAAAACCAACATATACAGTGGCAAACGGATATAGCTCACCTGGTCCCGAGTTTTTGAATGAATTATATGATCTGGAATTTTTTGTCTTCTAGTTTTCTGGAAATTAGTAGGATGCAAATTCCTGACTATTACCTTACTAGACCGAGAAGATTTCTTTTCATATGAATACTATTCCATGTCAGCCTCGATTATTAAAGTTGTCAGAGGCGTATATTCTTCATTCAAGTCGACTTTAACTTGGTTATTATTCATCATACTGGTTTTATAATCAAGGTTGGCTCTACTTAAAGGGGTTTCCAACTTATGAGTGACCGAGGGCCGCCATTAGATTCATGGAGTAAATAGGGGGCCGCATCCGCACAGGTATATAGTTATATAGCTACTATTAAATAGGCGTTAATGAAAGCCGCGGGCCGCATGTGGTCAGCCGCGGGCCGCATGCGGCCCGCGGGCCGCGTGTTGGAGATCCCTACTTAAGCTATCCTTGGCAATTTTATAATCGATTACATTGCTTAAACTCACAGACGGTGGCTTAGCAACTTTGGATGTTTTATTTGTTTGTTGCGTTTTAGGGCTTTCGTCAATTTTTTCCGGAGATTCAGTAGCCTTTCGTCTCTCATTCTTGTTTTTAGATTTTTTGGATTCGGCTAGCAACCAGTCCGTTTCTCTGGAAGCAAGGTTCTCTTTTTCATCCAAAATTGCTGGACTGTAAGATTTCTTTTCCGGTACCGTTTTTCTTCCATTTAACTGCAGGGGATTCTCATTTTGTGCCTGTAATGTATTTACTTGGTGTTTTAGCTGGTCAATTTCATTCACAGCTTGCTGTAGTTGCTTTTGCATTTGCTGATAAATGCGTTCTCTGGCGCCTGCGGGAGAGGCATCATTGTAGGTGGTACAATAACAAAATTATTCTGGTTAGTTTTCGGTATTGCTTGTTGCACTGCAAACATAATATTTCTGCGACAGTCTGACGACCCCGGTCAATGCCGGTGAAATGAACACAATAATCTCATTTTTACTAGATGTACGTACATAGTCAACGTTTATGATAGTTGATTTGTTTTTTCCTATTTGATCTAGAAATTTATTTTCTGTGTAGCATATATCGCATCAATTTTTCGGATCAATACAAGAAATTCAAGGTTGACAAGAAAGAATCGATAAAGAGATTAAATTCGGTATTAGCAAATGAAAGTGCACCAATAAAAAAGGTTTTGGAAAACCAAGTTAAAAAAAAACTGGTGTGGTCACAACACGACTTTCCTATAAGGAATGATGAAGGAATTTCTACATATTTTTTTTAAGTTATGTTGTCAAAACCGTTTTGAAGTGATATGTAGACGTTTGTCGATTTCATTAAGATCATGTCGACTAACCCTTATATTTATATTTGTGCGCCTTGATACTACGTACCCCTTTAGTAAATCAGTAAAAAAAACGTCACAGGCAGGATTCGAAACTATATTATATTTGTGAATTCATTTTATATTACAAATTAAATATCCGATAAACTGTTAATGTTAGAATTTTTTTTATTTGAATAAATTGTTATAATGAATTATCTCTATAAAAGACTGTAAAAATAATTCAAATAATTTACATACGTACAAAATTATATAAGAAAAACTGTTAAAAACGACGGATACACCCACTTCCAGTATCTTTATCAAACCGATCTGTTGCCAAAGCAGAGAGAATATAAAAAGCCAGCTCCATGCCAAATTTCACGTTACTAGGACTTTTGGTTCGAGATTTATCGTGAGTACATCCAAAGATAATTTAAATAAGATGCAGCACTCCGTCTATGAACAAGTCAAAAGAATATAGAGAAAAATTGTTATTTTTTAACGTATCTTGCTTTCCCTTTAAGATATGAAATTTTTTTCTAAAAAAAGTCGTCGCAGGCAGGATTCGAACCTAAAATTATATATGGAATTCACTTGAAATTATAAATTAAATACCTAATAAACTGTTAATGTTAAAAAAAATGTTTGTTTGAATAAATTGTTAGGAAGAATTAACTATATAAGGAACTGTAAAAATAATTCGAATAATTTACATACGTAAACAATTATATAAAAAAACTGTTAAAAATGACGTATAGACCCACTTCCGGTTTCTTTATCAGACCCATCTTTTGATAGAACCGAGAGAATATGAAAAGCCAGCCATACCAAATTTCAAGTTACTAGGACTTTTGGTTCGAGAGTTATCGTGGGTACATCGTTACACACAGACAGACACCCAAAATTATTTTGTCAAAAATACATTTTTCCGATTCAGGAGACCTTGCAACGTAAAATTATGCAATAAACATTTTGTGAAAAAAAAATGGCGATCGCTATACTTTCCTTATAGAAAAGTAAAAACGAAGATAGATAAGAAATTTGAAGTCTCTGAGCCCTGCAATGCTTCTATTGGGTTTTTGGAATAGCTGTAATTAGGCCTTAACTGGGGTCATAATTTTGTCACAATAATTTTTTTTTGCATGTAGGATGATTGAGTATTTTAATTTTTTTGCCGCAGGTACACAATGTACGGGACTCATAAGCCGTGGCCTCCTTTGTTACTTTGCCTTGCTGAAAACCATAAAAGCATTCTCTACGCTACTTGTCTTCCATTTTTTTTGGGCATACTTGAGTAGTGCTTAAAATAAAGTTGATAATGTGCATCTTTGCAAATTCTTGAATTTTTTAAACGTTTTGTTTTCATTTTTTTTCTCAAAGAAATGATAAAGTAGGTCATTTCAAATCCTCCTACTTCCATAAAAAAATAAAACGATTTTATTATCTTTCCTGTTGTAAAGAATCTCCGGCGTCACGCATGTTAATCACGCAATCGAAATGTATTTAAACTTGTAAACCGTAGAGACCCACGCCTTTACCACCTCGTCAGTCAGTAGCTATGTTAGTGCTTTAAAATTAACGAATTCACGTAACAAATCATAACATTCTATTTAATAGTTACAAGACCAAAATAAGCCACACTTCAACGTATTTTCCTTAATACCACCCTAACAATGTAACATTTTGAAACTGTAACACAAAATTATTAAATAACTAAATTGTTTATGATGAATAAAATATAGAAAGTTTATATTTAAACCACTGGTGTAGATTGAATTTGTGTAAAGTTTTCGTTAGTGAAAAATAATCAAAGCAAATAAAATATCGGAAAAAAAGAAAAACATAAATCGGAAAACCATTTTTTGCGTCAAATGGATTTAAACGATATTTGTTTAGGTAAAAAATAAAAACCTGGCCAGGTATACGAAATTGAAATCAAAACTTACATGTGAAAGCTTTAATAATTCATCGAGCATCATAATAATTTGGTTTTTGTAATTAATGTCGAGAGCGCTTTAACATTAGAGCAAGAAAATCTAACATTTCAAATGCAGCAATAGTAATTACCACGATATTTATTGCGCTAGTCGCGCTAATGTTTAATCTTCTACACAAAAGATCTTTCTTCTCAGCTTGTCCTATCCTATCAACTACTTAATAATAGGCAATCTACTGATGAGATCCTTTAAAGTAATTTCACGCTAGACAAGAATCAATTTTACCCACATTTGACTAACTGTTCGAGCAGTCGAGAATACGTAAAAATAAAATTTAAAAAACAGTACGTTTAATAAATAAATTGATTTAAAACAAAATTCAAAAATTGTTTTTTCTTATTACGACGTATTACGGAATGGTTTTATCAAACGAGGGAGGAAAATATTCATTTTAAATTTGTTATTCCTAATACGGTATATTATACGAGATTTATGCGAGATCAAAGGTTTTCATGACAAGAATTCGTATTTCGAACTTCACACACTTCGGACAATCAATACCATCTAAACCCTTCTGAAAATACTTTTCCTTGAAAAATAAACAATCGAGATTTGGTAGAAAACGTAATTGTTATAGTGATTCTTTTTTGCGTTTAACATGCATAAATTTGTTCAACTATCAAAAAAAGCTTCAAGCGTTTATTCATTTAAACATGGAAAACGAATTAAAAATTTTAAATAAAACGTTTTTAACAGTATAAATTTTATAAGAAAATTGAAGTCGCTGTTTGATATCGATCGATTTTCTATTTTATACAAGAGTGTGCAGAAAAGAACCATTATTCAAGTTAATTGTCACCAGACCTTGCAGATAATAAAAGACAGCTTAAGCTAACTTGGAATATTTTTATAATCGGCAATTGTGAGAGCGCATAATGTTGTGGAAATTGCTTTTCCTAGATGGAAAATGAAATAAGGTACAGGTGCAATGAAAATAAAAGTGGTAACATTGTTTAATGATAAGTCACGTTTAAATGCCACGTGCCTTTTAATACAACAGGTGCATAGTCAAAAGGGATATAAGCTGCCTCCTGGTGGCCGCAGACCAGTGGCGAATCTACCAGGGGTGGAACTATTGATTTTTGCGAGCTGGAGCACGTTGGTGCGGGCCCGGGTGTGACAGAAAAGCACTGACTGTGCTAACCGTGCGACCGAGACAACGACACCAAAGGCGTAAATCATTGATATGTAAAGTAGCTACGATATATCTTCGCATTGTAAAACCAGAAAGTAATCGGCTGATTACATTTCTTTTTTAAACATCTATTATATTCTTCGTGACATTCATTTTAAACGCGTACATATTTGTTGTACTTTGCCAAGATAAAAATACACAAAGAAAAGAAAACTATGTCGTAATATAGCTGGTGTTTTGTTTCCAGTCTTGACGAAGGTTCGAAAGTAATCATAACGAAGGTAGGATACTGCGAATTCCGGAACCGATGCCTTTAGGACATGCAGACAATTACAGTAGATTTAAACGAGTTTCAACTAAACCAACTATCACTGATACTAAAGACATTTTTTACAGTTGAAGCTTGGTTAAATCCCATTTTCGGCTATTTTATTTTTACACAAATAAACCCTAATTCCAAATTTTAAACAAATCCTTTTAGACTAATTCTATTTACCTATATTAAAATTCTTTGGATCTAAATAAAATTTTAACTCGCTCGTTAACAATTTAATAAAATACACGTACGCCTAATTAGATTTTTAATTTTAACGTGTACCTACGACATCAAAACAAACTGTACGATAACAAAGCGTCAGATTTTTCAAAATCTACAATCACTAAATACAAATAAAAGCTTTTAAAATCAATTAAAACCTGTCATTTGCCAATAATGTTAATGCATTAGAAGAATAGTCCCCGCATACGTTATGTGCGGATGCTGACAATACTTAAATTATTAACGAATTTATTAGCCATTAAATGAAGGGTCTTAAAACATCACGTTTAAAATGTTAAACAAACGTTTTGTAAGTAGAAGAAATATTTTTCTCTTTCTCGAGATTAATGCCAAACTTTATTGAGTTTGTTCAAATATTCTGAAAACAAGCAACTTCAGTTTTACAAGATTTAAACCAAAAGTTTCATAGACAGCAATTATTTAAGTGTAAAAAAGCAGAGTAGAAGAATTAAAAGTTAAACAAATCTGTATGTATTCAGAATCGCCCAAAGCTGCAAAAACTTGACAATCTCTCTATTTGCTTCAATTCGTATATTACCTGCGTCATATTCACACTGTAACTTTTCGTTTGGTTGTTTATCGCCTTACTAATTTTAACCGAATACGTGTTTTTATGGTTAGTTATTTAAATACAATTTTTAGAATCTGCTAGTTTGGAACGGGATACTAAAAATACGTACACTTATTGGCGACAACACAGCGAGCGCCATCTAGTATTTTGACGTGTATACTAACGCTTGCTTTACATTTTTAAGCGAGAAAATCTACAAACTTAAGTAACCCCATTGAGTGTAATAAGTTACGTTAGGCTTACTATGGTATTGTAAAATTGAAAAATAAACACAAAATAACATGAAGATAATTTATTGTATATTAAAACTTTTTATTCGCTGTGTGCAATTTTCTTAAACCAGACAATCTTTGTTTTGTTGATAAACAAAGCTAACTTATAATTTGCTTTTATTGATAAAACTTTTAAATGATATTATTAAGTATTTATTATAAGATTATAAGCAACAACATAGAATGTTGTGCATACAGCTTATCTATATAAAAACTTTTAACGAAAACCAATTTGACTTTTTTACTCTGCACCCTCTCATGTAAGCATTTTAAAAACAATAACATTCAAAGAGGCTAAGAAGCGGCACCAACATCTAACCGCTCAAACGCCAACCTCACCTGCTGGATAAAAAATATAAGCCTGTAATGTTATCACTTTACTAAAGTAACAATCCGGACGCATGCTACTACATAGAAAAAACGCCGCTTATTGTAATCATAATTTCGGTTTATGTTATCAATTTATTCTCAGGTTTGTTTCTATACATGATTCAATAACTTATTTTGTATGCATTTTTAAGCTGAATTTTCACAATACGCTTGTTTAGAGCGAAAAACTTTATGATTGTACCCTAAAAATAGTTGTTTTGCATATTTATCTTATTTTTGCAGTGTTATTTATTTATTTAAATAATTTGACTGCTTTACGAAACGGTACATTACATCTGTAAATACGTTATCTTCGAGAACTAACTTGGAAAGCACGTGCCTTCCTAGAATAACAAATTAAATTAACTACGTCTTATGTGATAACGTTATTTTGTATTTATTTTTAGTGTCAGCAAATTTCTGAGAAGAATTGTGCAGTTCTGAGAACAATAAATGAAGCATCATTTGCTTGTATATACGCTTTGATTTCACCTTCTAAATTAACAACCTGTTAATCACATACACGCTGTATGTATTTACTGCTTTCTAACAAATAAGCATTTTCTGAATTTTGGATATTGTTATCATTCGGTTATTGTTATCAAAAACCTCAAGTCCCAACGTTATTCTATTAAGCGGCGTGCACTGCATAATTAAAAACGCAGGCATTCGGCCAGAAATGATACCAGCATTGCCTGCAATATACTAAACCCCAGATGTGTGTTTGTTATGTCAATAAACAAAAACATGTAGAATATTTATGTTTATTTAGATAAAAGGACCATCCTTAGCTAAACATGGCTCCCACCCAAATTCATAAACCTTTTTAGTCATTCCGTTAAGAATATATCTTTTATAATTTTTTATCAGCATGTGTATTCATTAACTTAACTTTAATCTAATTGATATCAAATTTGAATAGAAATTTTGTAAATTTGTTAGTTTATTTTATTGTTTTGATCGCTCGAATACTATAAAGAAATATATACAAATTAGAAACTGTACGTTCAATTATAAAATTCTATTAGGGGAATGATTGTTTCTCAGAATACCAGTTGTTTACGTAGACCGAATTTCATAACATAAGTGTTATCGTGCATTGATATAATTTTCTTTCAAGGTTATATTACATGTAATAAAATGAACGTATGTCTTTTCGAAATCTCTGAAGCTGTATCTTTATAGACTACTGTAAGAAAATATACTGATCTGTAACTTAGAAATCTGTAACATACATAAAAGCAGCGCCAGATATGTCAATTTTGCGTTTGCATCCAAAATTACTAGCGTTCTGTATCCAGATTAATGTTTCCAATTTTAGCGCAGTCATTGTCTAACTATAATGTATATAAGCAAGGGTAATACTAATAATGGAAGAGAATTCTAGACAACAATAAACATAATACGAGAGAAATATGGAAAACCGGTGCGGAGTATAAAAAAACACTAAAAGTAACATAGAAATAGAAGAAATAAAAATTCAAGATGCATGGAAGAAATACTAGTCAGAAATTAGAATTAAAGAAAGAAGATCTAAGAACTGTAAGACGAATGGCCGAGGATCGCAAACCTTACCGGAAATGGATAAAGGACCCGACGCTGTAAGACATAAGGCATAAGAAGAGAAGAAGAAGATAAAATCCAAAATTATCTCAGAAAGTGTATTAAACACTAGTAGATGATCAGCTAATCTATAAACTGTTCTTTGATACCTAAGAAAACAATCTACACCAATTATACGGTATTCTGCAAAAACCAAATATTCCTAGTAGTCAAATAACAGTAAATATATAACCAAATGACCAATTGCAATCACCAAACAATAAAAAGTAGGATCTCTTACAAAAAAACTAAGAGAATAATAAAACAGCAATATACGTTTCTGAAAAATGGTCAGCATCTTCCGATGCAATTCTAATTAAATCATGGTTTCATCAAAAAAGTAAAATCTTAAGCAAGCTCGCCCAAAACAAGACTTGATGCATGTATTGTGAAGATACGTCAAAAAACTATAAAAATCCACGTTCAAGAGACTCAAATGCAACAGGAAGAATGTTAAAACGAAACTGACTTTATTTTAAATTTCAGAACCATGTAGAAACTTGTTTTGTAGGCTCATACCGTTGACGCGTATATTTCTTGTCTTTTCATCAAATTTGGATAAAAGATAGTGTGTTACAGTTTTAGAAAACTTTAAATCATCCATTGCTAGTAGAACGCTAGTAATAGTAGCGTTTGGGTTCTCTGTTAAAAAACCTAATCAAAGCTATAAGTAATTCAATGACAAACTGCACTGCATAAGATCTTAAGCTTTCGCGCTTTTCTTTTTTTAGATTATAAGCAAACGAGTTGTATTAGGCCTTTGTCGTTTCTGAACCCAAACAAACTAATATTTAGCAAGACTTTGCAGCTTGCATCTTTAAAGCGTTAATTGTCACTCAGGGCACAGAAGATGCAAGCTGAAAGTATTTTGTTTGGGTTCACAAACCTCAAAAACCAAGTTCAACTTCTTGTTTTAGCTCACCACGAGAAACTAAAATTAAGCCCATAAAGTCTGTGGTATTACATTAAGACGTCTAAGCGAAACGTCGCTTATAATCTAAACTGCACTTCAACACTTTTCAAACTGATACAAAGTGTTATTTTTTTACTTTGATTCCAAATTCCAAATACTTTGTCATTTGGATAAACTGAAAACTGCCTCTTCTGAAGTTTTAGCACAAATGCAATAATAGCACCAAAAGTGTATACAAAACATAAGTTTTGACGAACTGAGGTTCGAAGAAAAAGAAAGATTGTTGAAATGCTCAAACAAGTGCAATGGTGCATTTTTTTAAAAAGTGATGTTTCAGAAGCAGAAAATTATGACATAGACTGTGATTTCGAAGCAAGTTGCTATGAGTTTTCTAGATCCAGTGGCAATGTTGATGACTCTGATGCAGAAAATATTAGTGATACAAGTGATAATTTAATCTCAATATTTATGCAAGTTTTACAAACGGCCTAAAGTAGAGGATAGAAGTATCAGCTAAAAATTATGCTCTGTGCACGATATCCATATCCGATAAGTTAGCACTGATATTTTACATCTTGGATCCGTATATTCAGTAAGGGAGAACGTACATTCATAATCCTGATTTTAATCTGAAAATTGATAATTTTTTTAAGTGTAATTGGCAGGCTACGTTTTAAGAAAAAAATTATTCGCGTTGGAGAAAAATCGTTTAGTTACATCTTGTTTATTTTGTTTCACAAACAACGTAAGCATAGAAAGTTACGCATCTATAATTGATGTTGCGGCATCGTAATTATAACGCTAGTGTCACTCACAAACGCATAATTTTTCTAAAAGATTTAGCGAAGAAACTAGTAATACCCTATATAAAAAAGATCGACTAACCCTAACATACAACGTAGCATTGTAGCAAATTTGTTGATATATCTGAAGCACCTACAGCTTAAACAAATGATACAATCATCAAGAAAAGAGAAAAAGTTCTCAACAATAATCCGCAATCCTATGAACATTCCATCCGCATCGATACCTATTCTCTATTGCCTTTAAATCTTGACAAAAAAGTTTTCCTTGTTCTTCGCTAAAATTTCCTAAATTATGATGAAAGTGATCTATATGACTGTAACGCACAGATTAAGAAAAAAAAAGATTTAATATATGTTCGGCTCACTTTTTGGCTAGCTTCCGCGTAGATTATCGTAAGTAGGATTGTTAGTACCTACATTCTTTGGATACGTTGTGCCCTAGCGCCACTTTTTCTTACGTGTAGAAAGAAATCCTATAAGGAAACGAACCTCTGGACTAGAGAAAACGAAATACCCCAGACCCGCAATCCTCAAATGTGCATGAAGCAATAAAACAATCTAGTTATCACAGACAGAAAGTTTCGTTTATTTCAATTAGAGACGAGACACTTCTAACATAAACACTAAATATATCGTGGATCTGGAAGCATTAGTCCTTACCTTAATATACCGCATCAATCAGTTAAAGACGGGGTAATAAAAGCTAAACGCTTTCACGATACCTTATGATTAGATATCAAAATCTCCCCGCACCGCTTGACGTCAAGTGTAGGAATGAGATATAATAGTTTGAAGTGGTAATTACCTTGTGAGTGTCCATAAGCGTCGCAAATCACACAAGAATGACGATTAGATTGACGATCCTCGTAGAATAGAATATTTAAATTAGTAGAATGTTTCTTACACACTATCAAACTTCTTGTAAATTGAAACAGTTAAATTAGTAACGTGCACAAAGAGTGTTTCTTACACCGGCTAAAATTCTCACTCGTCGAAAGCGAAGTTCGATACGTATTACCTTACAGCACGCGGTCGTATTGGTCCATTCTTATGCGTGTTACCGCTTGGGTCTCCATTGTATCAAAAGTATTTAATAAATACCTTGCTAGAATCTCATGTTGTAACATATCCCGCGGAGTTAGTATCTTTTGTTCTTAAGGATCACATCGCATTTGTTTTTGAGTAGCCACGATTATAATGTTGGTTAGTTCAATGACAAATACAACCTTGTAATTAGGTGTTATAAAGAAGAGCTAAAAGAAATAAGCAAAATTTGCGACGAGGTCACGCGTGAATTAAGTAAGTACCAACCTCCCAACAAACATCGAACAGGAAACTAGAAAAGATTTACCCGACGTCCTTTTTATCGCTTACGTACGACTCATATAGCAGGATTTTGTAAAAGAAACGTATCCATAAAATAGATGTTGATGGATGCCAAAATTGTAACCCTGACCAAACCTTTAGGTTCTATCGCTTGTGAAACACACCATACTTCAGTAACAAATAAAATGCCTCGTATTTAGCCGGAAGTCGACTCAACGCCGCCCCATTTGGCGACTAAAACTCGACCAATTCACGAGAAACTTGTTTTCACGCGCCGACATTGGCAAAGTTGCCTAAACGACAGTTGCATAAATCGTAAAACTAATTTTTAGTCGTTACATGACTATGGAAACAGTGTACGTTTATCTACACTTCTAAACCTAAGCAGCATATCCTCAACTAATTCTGTATAGTTGTAAGCCTTGTAATTTCCAAGGAATTTTTGTGCAACTGCTACAAATCATTTCCATGCAAGTCGTTCTATTTCAGTCATAGAAACCTCCGAATTAGTAAAATTAGTAAAAAAAGTAATAAAAAATTAATTGAAGTATTTGAGCTCCAACAATAATGTCTGCTTTTAATTTCTCAGTACTTAATTTAAGCTCATTTATTAAATTCATTTTACTAACAACGAGACCATATCTAGACTATCCCAGAGACAAATAAAGCGAGGGTATTTTGCATGAGCAGTTAACCCAACAAAAAATTAAACATATTCAAGTCGACACTATTACCTATATAAGAAGACAAGAGACCCTAATTACTTGTCTGATAAGTCTTCAAGCCCATATATGTCAGGAAACTGCTCACATCACCAGAAAACAAGCAATTTTTCTCTTTTAATCTCAATGCTGGCAAGGTCGATCTTTATTAGACCTAAGCCTGATGAGATCATTAAGCACATTTTGTGAAAATGTGAAAATATTTGAGGATTTGATGTTTCTCCACAGTATTCAAAGTCATCATCTTCTTGACAGAAACTAAGTTGTTATGTTAAAAAGTTGGTAGATTATTTTTCAAATATAAAATTTGTTCCTCGACACGCCCCACCTTTTGTTCGTTGACGCTATCAAAATTCTATTCTATTTTATTCACTTTCCTGTAAGATTTGGTGCAATACAGACGAGCTCTGTATTTCTGCGCCCAACGAGGCTTTCACCATTAGGTTAATTCACGCGAATATGCTAATGAATTTTTCTTTATTGTGGGTTTAATTTGATTTTTTCTTAATTGTCTATAGCAGATTTCCATACCCCCCACACGTCTCCTTTATCGGTGAAGATAACGAACATGTGGCATATTTGGGGAAAAATTTTCATGACGTCACGTTACTAAAACGTAACTATTCACCGTCAAGGGATTGGAAACCTTCAAAATTATGATTTCTTTTAAGAGGAGGTGCTAACATAAATTGCTACATCAAGTCGAAGGGACCGCTGCGCATTTGCTATCTTAAATTATTGAATGCTTTAAAAAGGAAATTTATTTGTGTTAACGCTGTATGTCCGTTTTGTGTTAGATTTAATATTACGTTTTAGGTAACAAAAATACGGAATTAGCTAATCCCCTACTGGATAAAACCTAACTATGAGTATTACAATTTCTAATTTTACTATTTGTATTTCGGTGGTCATGTCGATTGTTAACCGTACGTGCATGTTAGGTTAACACAATTAATCATTTTATGCTTCACAAAGTCGTATGCAGTGCGCGTTGAGTCTCTAAGGCTTAAATGGTTTTTGTTATATACTTTTGCAATTTTAAATTTGCGAATATACAGTCATTTCTTCTTCAAAGATAAAAGTTTAGACCGACAAGGTCAGTTTACTGTAAGACGTGTTGCTCAGTATAGAGCGCAATTTATATTTGGTACGATCCATTTGTAAAATTTAAATAATACTATTTATGTACCTTCTTCGTCCTCCTTGAACTTATTGTGTGTGATAAAATAAATATATAGTCTGTGTTATTACTTCTGTCGTGTTATTTGTTATTTTCCAGCTACAGGTAGAGTTAGACAACATCTTCCTAATTTTTTATTTCATCGTCTTGGCGCACTTTTTTTTAGATTCAATTTATAATTTAGCATCACAAAGCTGCGACTCTCTCTTCGGAAAGCCGTCGCTTATTCTTTGTTACCCGAAAACCAGTGTAACAAGGTACTTTAGTTTCATCCTCCTGAGGTTATTGTGCTGCCTGATAAAAAAAACTAATATTATAATATTTTCTGAATGAGAAACAGATCTTTTTGCTGAAGAATTATTGGGATGTTTCCATTTGTGGCGATCGTTTTTGTTGATACTCACTATATTGGTCATAAAAAAATAACAGTCGTCATGATGATTTTTTTTGTTCTCGCCAAACGATATGTACTACAAACTTCAAAGAGTGTTCCTTTATTTCGTTGTAGCAAACCTTTAATGTACATTTTACATAGACTATGAGGCAACCACGCTTCATCTGGGTTGGAAATTTCAATATTAAGTTAACTTAATCAAGCGGATCACAGTGTCTGTAATCGTAACAAAAAATATCAGGTTCGTTAACACAACATCCGGGGAAAAATTCAAAATGAGAATAGTAGGTAAACTAGAGCTGCTGGGTTAAAATAACTAATATCAATATACTATAGTAGAGTTCAAGTTTCCACGGTTGCATATGTAACACAATTCTCCATTCTAGATAATTCCCGTGTTGTCGTTATCACAAGCTAAGCTTTCGTCACACGTCGCAGTGGACATCTTCAGAGCCCGTAACAATGTGATTCATTGCTCCGTCAAGTCACGCTTTTATAGACCTGATTGATCGGCTCTGAAGGTGCCCACTGCAACGTGTGACGAAAGCTCTGTTCAGCTCGTGTGATAACGACGAATTGTGTTATCAATATACTATACTAAGCAAAGCTGCACCAAAAAAATTTTTTTATGCTTGTGTAATTTTTGTTATATAATAACTATGTTTAATTTTTGTAAAACAATGTCTGCTTTATTACAATAAACAAATAAAACATTATGCTTAACTTTTGAACATCCATTGTCTACAATATTAACGATTTACATTTATACGCGAATACGTACATGTGACGTAACTAAAATACATAACTTCCACGTCGCTGAGTCAATACTGTGGTGCAAACGACAGCGTATTTGATAAAAGTTCCAGAACACTAAGGCCTCAAAGACTTAGAATTCATTAACAAAGTAATAATTGCTTAACGAGTAACATAATTAAAAGTACTAATTCAAGTATAACGTTAAAAATAATAACATTGCAAAAATGCAAGAACGTTATCTAACAAAACGATCAATACCATGCGTATGTTTCAAAGAGCTATCGGTTACAAAGTCAACACATCTACTATGAAAGTTATACCGTTGTTCCATACAAAAAGAAAGTCAATATATCTTATATACACTAGTAATCTTTATTAAACCCCTTTATTTCTTCGACGAAAAGGTGTTTTTTCTTCTTTTATCAAAGAAATTACTCTAAAAAGCCCTTATTTATTTTTATATCAATTTCATCTAAATCATTGCCTTTTTATATCTATTATAAAAAGAACGTTTTTATTAGATATTATTTAATTTAGATACTGTTTACTTCAAGTGAAATTTTTCGTCGGTTCGTAACAAACGTTAATTAACGCTAAAAAAATTGGTAGTAGAATTGAAACAGTAATTGAAAAACCTGTTATATCACTTGAAAAAAAAACAAAGTCGAAATTACTTGTGAATATGTGATTAACTCTTCACAGACTTTGCTCGGTAACCTTTGAACATACTCGATTCAAAAATGAAATAATAACCACCTAACTAATAAAAATGATATAGTATTTATAACGTCTTATTGCGCAACTTTAGCAATTTATAATTATAGACAGTTTCCAATAGAAGTCGTGTACAAAATACGATCGGCATGCGTGAGTTTTTAATTAAAACGTTACACTTGTAGTTAATAGACGAATTGTGCAACTTTAAATATAAATTGTGTTAAATTTTTTTATGTTTAACAATGTAATTACCAAGTTCATTAGTGCCTCCATGGAGATTTACGCGAAAATCTAATAGTTGAAGCATCACGAAGTTGTTACAAAATGTCCAATCCAAAAATAATGGCAAAAAAACGTTTTCCATACTTATCACATCACAAAGATTAATTACCACATTAACGTTGCTGCCAGCGGCTACAAATTTTGTTTATATGTAATAAAAATTTGCTACTTTATAATGAATCGGCGAGTGTCGTTACGCGTAAAAATTAATTTCCCCACGATCATTAATACGTTAAATTTTAATTTCCCGAAGACTCTCTTTTTTTGATTTATTTTGTGTAAAAAGGGGAAGAAAATCAAATTGTAACGTGTGAGAAAGATGAGTGTTTGGCTTCGGCGGTTTCTTTCCACGTTTCGAAAACGTATAAATGCATTAATAGAATCTCTTGTACAAAGTTTAAATTAACAGCTGCTACATAAAATCTACAAACAAAAGTTTCTAAGTTTCCGTGTATTAAATGGAAATTAACCTAGTAAAATGAAATTTTGTGCTGTATTTCATTCTTTTATGTGTAAACGTTCGTATTACTAACTTCTGCCATCAGATTATTTTCAAAACAAACATCAAATTTAATTCATTTACTTACTAACCGTCAACATTTTTTACCTACTTTACGATAAACGTAATTCCGTTACAGTTTACTGCACGTAACAACAATACTTAAAAACATAAAAATGCAATAAACAGTACAACCCTAGGTAGATATAATTAAATCAGAATAATTGCGATGCCGGTTGTTAAATTCTACATCTTACAAATATTTAAACTAATTTCAGGCGAGGATACGAAAAATATAATAAGCAACACGTAATGTCGGGACTATTAGCACCTTAGGAAGGTAATGCGATCCTCAGCTACGCCTTAGATCATACAAACCTTCTACGAATGCTAATACGTGCTTACATTCCCAGTAACTTAAACGACTATTATTTACAAAGACATAATCTGACATCGCACGAAAATGTAACAGTTTAATTGGATTTTGAGAATTGAGTGCATTCAATTAAACTACGTAAAAATAAAGAAGATTTAACGGTGACACTGAAGAATAATCACACGATAACCTAAAATCTTTAAAACGCAATATATTGATGTCGGCAGCCTAATTATGTTAATAAATATTCATTCTAGCTTTGTTGTAAAGTAAAAAATAACGTTTTTACAGTTCCATAAATTTCTAAACGTCAAATAACTTTTGTCATCAACAAATTAAAATTATTTGCTACAACAATGGCATTTAAAAAACGCAGTAATTTAAGTTATGGACTATTTATTCTGCACCAAGCTTAGAATAGAAATTTATTGACCGACAAAATTAGAACGATATTTTTTTTACGTTTAATAGTTGGATTAAATGGCGCGACTTAAATTTTGGGGACCGCCTGTAGCCTTGTTCTCCCATATAGATTTAAAAAACTTGACGATGAGGGGAGTTCAACGACACTAAATTTACTTTACGCTCATGCTTTGTAAAATTGTTTTTTAAATGCATTTAAACTGTATTCTATTAAAAAAAACTATGGAAAAATTAATGCTAGTGGATTTGGGGCTAGCTTGTATTTAATTGTAAATGCGTCTCTTGCTTGTTTTATAATGTTTTAGATGCGTCCTATCTTCAGTGTTATTCATTTATCGCAAAAATGTTTAAGTTTTTATTACTATTATTCAACAATATAAAACTGAGTCACAATCTTGTATATTAAGTAAAAGGTTTCAAACCCTTGACTGAGCTTTAAAATTTGTTCATAATTCATATCTCTTCTGACTTGCTTTTTTCATTGTAAGATAAAAAACGAAAACCAAAAATGCTAGAGCTCAATATTGTTCATATTGACGATGATCTTACTAATATACATATTTTATTAAAACTGCACTAACAATAAATCTTTAATACTGTTGCATTATTTTCTAAATATGATGCAATACAAAAATTAAATTATAAAAGTAATATTTCTTTCCCAATATTGCCTCACTAAATCCAAGCACACGATGTGACATTTCGAATAAAGTGAATCTGACAGTCATTGTGGTTTTTGCGAATTACGTCAAACCATTGAATCCAACTAGAGCATACTCAAAAAAATATTCTAATTTTGTCACTCAATAAATTTCTATTCTAAGCCAGCTGTAAAATAAATACATAGTCGATAACTCGGATTACCGTGTTTATTTTAAAATGCCATATAAATAAACGTCCAGTTTAATTTGTTAGCGACCGATATTATTTGATCTTAAAGTAATTAAATTTTTATAGCAAATCACCAAATAAAATTTGCTTAAATAATATAATCTAAATGACGATTTGGCCGTTTTACAAAAGTTTAATCTAAGACTAAATAAAAAAATAAATTCGAATAAAAAGTACAAAAAAATTGACGCTGTTATATTATGAAATCGAAAAAACTTTTTAAAGACAGACACAGTGAAATTTCCACAACTCTTATAATTTTACGTTTGCAAAAAAACTGGCAAAACAAATTATAAAGAGAACGCCCGATAACTTAGCGACAATAAGAAAAACTTTTGGCAATGACGCGGCACAAAAAATATGTTCGAAACAAGTTTTTAACAATATAATTATATTAACTTATACTAATCAAAAACGATATATCTATAACATTTTCTTTCGGTGGTAAATATTCGCATTCTTCAAAAATATTTTTTACGAAAAATAATAGCATTAAATTTATAATAAATTAAAATCTCATATCTTTTTTTGTTAATTAAATTTACAACTATTATTGCAAAAAAAATATGTTTATTGCTATGCCGTAAATTTGTCTAGAACAAATCGTAAAAGCTACAATTACAAAATTGTCGGTCGAAAAGTATGATACGTTTTTTATTCTATTCAGTTTTATTCAGTTAATAATATAAAAAAATTGTCATAATAACATGGTAAGGTGCATAATAAATGCCTGGTAACATTTCATCCTGAATGGATGAATTTTCACCATTGTCAAATGAAAGTATAATGTAAATACTAAACAAAGTCGAGTATAAGCACAATAAAAAATAGTTGAAGCAGATGCATAGTACAAGCACAATAACTATTTTTGCATTAGTCGCCTGTTTACTTATGTTATTGTGCTTTTACACAACCTTTTTTTCTACTATCAAGAGTTGTTGTTAATCTACTATGGTACGTTTAAAATAAATGTAAATAACAGATTGTATTATTTTTCAAAGCTAGAATTAGAAAAAGTATACTTAAAGATACAGCAGAATAAATTCATGCAATTACAGTACTTCTTTTTCAAGTGCGTCTCCTAACGGAGGTTTGCTATTATCATAGCTAGCCGAACTTTACTGACGGCAGTTCTAAACAATTGGATTATGCTACAAAATTAAAAAAAAAGTGCCAGAGGATAAGACGGTTAGCCTCAAAAGGGAACGAAAAAATAGACACTAAGAACTTTCCAACGAGAAACCTATACAAAGAAACAAAATAAACCCCCTTATATTGACCGCAAACGATGAAGCATGAGTCAAATTATGCTCTAGCGCCTAGGCCGTTAACCAGTGTGGAGATCATGAGAAAAGTGGTCGAAGCGTTATTTCCACATAAACAAATAACGATAGAAACGCAAATGAAGACGCCAAAACGTACTCCATTTGGTGTAAAGGAGATTATCGAGACGGTAAACACCTGAACAAAATAAAGCCAGCCGGCAAGAAAGAATCGTCAGGGCGCCAGGAGAACCAGGCGACTAGACGTCATGGTTACGCTAGATAGTTATGAAGGTATTACAAGAGAACAGCATACAACAATATCTAGTAGCTTTTGCTGACAACCTGGCCTTAATGACAGCACTAGGGCGGAAGACAAGCTAGTGAATAAGACGAACAAAGCATTACGCGTCATTGAAAAATATATTAAAAAAATAGAACTGGCACCAAGCAAAACTAAAGCAGTCATATTCTCGAGCAAGAGACAAACCGGTGCTGTAACAATTATACAGAGTTATTTTTATTTAATATTTTATTAAGAAAATATTTCCAGTAGACAAAAACAAAGTACACTGTAATAAAGTTATAAGATTACAAACTAAATTTAAACGATTACATAGAACAAAAATAACGTTGCGACAACCACATGGGAGGAGTCGAACAAATGGAAGAACACAACACCTCTTGACAGTTTGACTCAAGGTCTTATTTTATCACTAAACATTTTGAAAAAAAACATCAAAATTTTCAAAATGATGACGTCTAACGTCGTAAAATAAAATCACCACAGTGTCATTACTTTTAGGATAAGGGACCATAAAGTATCTCTCAAGGATAGCATCAAATACCTCAGAGGACAAAGCCACTAAGACAGCGGGGGCCATAGGCAACATAATGCCAAATACCTTCAAGCCGACCACTATAAAAACAAAGTTATGGACAAAAGCGCTAAAAAAGCAAGTACCAAGACATGGTCCACTCGCTTAAAAGAGAACCTGCCAGAGAAGTATAGCTGCTACCGAACTGTAGCATCGGAGGTAGCCTAACTGCTTGCATGGGCAAATGGCAGCAAAGATGACAAAATAACACTAATAGTGTATAGGCTAACAAACCAATAAAAGATGTTGAGGCTTGGGTTGAGAGACGACACGGACAACTAAACTATCACCTAACGCAGGTACTTACAGGACACAGTTGTTTCGTCACTTACCTACATGACATAAGAAAGAAATCAGACCCCGAGTGTGCCTACTGCAGAGAGGTAGATGACGCCAATCACAAGATTTTTGCCTGTCCGCATTGAACCAGTCTTATAGGAGAACTGGTTAGTGCGACCGCCAAGACATTGATGTTACAAATGATGACCAATAGACATAAATGAGAAAGTATTAAAAGTCAGGATAATGCCACAAAAAGAAGCAGACTTCCTAAAGCTGAAGTCAGCAAATACTGTAAACTCTAAGGAGGGCAGAGCACGCTCTCATCCGATTTAAATATTTTATATTACACTACGACAGTAAGTATGTTATGTATATATGCTAAACTTAATTTTTCTATATAATATGTTTATATCCAGAGTCTATATATCTATTTATGTATACATCCAATTTAAACCTATAGTACTTATTTATTACATTTATTTTACTGTATTGTTTCGTACGCTTATACAAGGTTTTTATTTTTTGCAATGTTTAAATGTTAATGTCTACATGCCAATTATCATATGTAGTCGAGCTTTAAAAAAATCGCTCGGTTACACGCCTTTTTAATCTTTTTTTATGCCAGCTTCCAAACCAAATATTGCTAGCTAGGAGACGAGCTCCAGCAACACTATTAAGTGATCCAACTCGTCTCCTATCAAGGTTGAAACAGGAGAAAAAAAGAATTCAAGAGTCAATCATAAGAACGTTATCGTTATTCTAAATTCATGTACCACTTACTAACATAATATTTTTTGAATACAGTATTAAGATCAAGGTGTTGCAAGAGTGTTGCAGCATCCAAACCAGTTTTCTCTTTTTTATGCTGTTCATTATTTCATATTTATTTGTAGTTTGATTAGAACTTCGGTTTTGTACAGGAGACCTTCCACATTCTGCGGTAACACTTCATTTCCAAGATCTGTAGTTTCTCTACGTGACATATGAATTTGAGTTCAGGTTTCGACTCCATACAGGAGTATTGAAAATAAGTAACATCATAACATCCTCATCCAAAGTTACCAATATCCCGACTAGTAAATAATTTTTTCATTTTCATAAGTGTTGATCTGGTTATTTCTGTTCTCGTTCTCATTTCTTTCTATGACCGTGTTTGCTATTATCAGCTTTATATTGTTTTGATTTCTTCGGCACTTTGTAATTACCATTAGTTTGGTTTTAGTAAAATTCATTTTGAGGCCGTAATCGTCGCTCATTTAGTTTTTCTGGAAAGTACTGCATGTCCTTAAGAGTTGTCTGGTAGCAGGACGATGTCATCAGCATGCTTCATATTGCTAATAGTTTCTCCATTTATAATTATGCCTATTGATTCTTCCTCCAAGGTTTTTTGAAAAATGGCTTCACTATAAAGGTTAAATAGGAGTGAGGACAAATGCATCCTTGTCGTTGCCTTAGCCTTTGGGCCCCAATATAGATTATCAATTGTTTTACGTCTCCTAGGTCAACGTTTTTGTTGATTAATAGTTAATATAATTTATAATATTTCACTTCATGGAAAGTCTTTTCAAAATCTATGTAACACGCCAACACATCGTTGAAAAAGTAAATAAAGAAATCATTGAAACTAAGCAAATTGTATGTGGTAACTTTTCCAGTATAAAAAAGTATAAAAAATGGCTGCCTTCGAGGGACCAACCCAAGTAGTAATTCTTTACGCAAAAAAAATAGAGAACAACGATTCAACAACCAAAAAGCAAAAAAATACTAAAAATAAATAAAACATACAAAAAAACTAGAGAATACAAACACAAAATTAAATTAAAGAAATTGGAAAAAATAGATACACAGAAAAAGTAGATCAAGGTGTAAACCACCCACATAAAAACGCCACAATTAAAAGCATCAGACAAAATTTGCAACCAATTAAAACAATGTAATCCAAACTGGTAACGACGTTCGCCAAAAGAACACTCCAGAACCAACTTTTGAAATTGCCAAACGACTTGCTTGAGTCCATCATTTGTGTTACGACCAGTTAGCAGTAGATAACAGATAATTTTACTCCAAATAATACGGATTTGTGCCGTGTAGTTAGGTTCCCCAAAACTGGAGAAACAAACGGACAATACTCGTTTTTTTCACGATCTGACCCCTTCATGCTGTTAAAGCATCGCCTAAAATTCAATTTTTTTGAACCAATAAATTACCAGTATGTGTTTTTTTTGTCAACAAAAAAACCATTGAAATTATATGTAAACATTTCAACAAAATTGAAAACGCAAAAAACCCAAAAGTATCTTTTTGCTAAAAATTATCAGCAAGTTTAAGTTTCTTGTCGTTGCCTGTTTTTGGTATAATATTCTACAGAAAAATCTAAGCCAACAAGAAATTGCACATATAAAGGACAACTACAATAAAAATTCCGATATATTAAGAAGCGAAACAGCATCTGCCATAAACAAAATGAGACCATGAAAAATCCCTAGCCTAGATGCAATAACAGTTGAAATAATCAAAGCAGCAGACCAAATAGACTCTGAAAAACGACACGCCTTATGCAACAAGATATAACACACTCAACAATGGTGCAGCGGAACAAGCAGGTTTAAGACAGGAATAGAAACTAGAGATACAGTTAAAAGTATTAGACAAAATGGAAGTACCTCAATGTACTATAATATCTCTCATAAATCGCTTATATAAAAATAGCACAAGCAAAGTCAAAGTGAACGAAATGCTATTCGACGAATGCCATCCACAACGCGTGGGCTGGAGCAAGGCTGCATCCCATCACTCCAGCTCTTTAACATATATTAAAAACTTATAAAAAGAGTCACAGAAAACTTTTAAGATGTTTTCGCAAACAGCTTAAGATACGCAAGCAACAAAGAAAAACTACAAAACATCATAGAGGAGATAGAAAGAGAAAGCTATAAATTTAAAATATCTTGATTATACAGACACAACAATAGACGCCATATACAAGAAATAAATAATTACAAAGTAGCACAATAATACAGATACCTGGTTCAACAGAAAAAGAAATCCGAAAGAAACACGAAGTGACTAATACAGCTACGAAAAAATTAACAAGAATATGGAAGGACAACCGCACACCAAAAAAAGTAAAATGCAGACCGGTACAATAAACAGAAAGATAGGAAGAAAACTGATGCCGCAGAAATTATCTGTTGGCAAAGAATGCTAAACATCGCATGGATAGAACATCGAATAAATATATCAATACTCCAACAGGTTACCATTAAGAGACTACTGTCGAGCACAATACAACTTTGGTCATATTATGAGGAAAAAACCTGACAACATAAAAGTAATACAGAAGAAGGTAGAACGAAAAAGATCCAGAGGTCGATCACCTACCGGATGGATAGAGAAGAAAGATTCTACAAAAATTTGAAAAAAAAATTAACAGTAGACAGGGCAATTACAAGTATCCATAGCCTTTTTTCAATATTTCAAGATAAACTAAGACCAATGCACCATTTGATGCTATCCTTGCAACCAAAAAGATTTTCGAATATAACAATATACCAGCTCATTCAGAAACAAAGAAAAAAATAAAACAAAAGAATGGTGACAACGACTGTGAAAATGGAAAACACAGTTTATCAAAAAAAATGTTCGTTTAAAATATCCTATAATCCTATAATAATTGACGAAATAGTAAATGCCCTAATATCTTAACTCCAAATACTACAGAAAATTAATTTTATGTTTTTGAACGAAAATAACTCCTACAAGATAGACGTACAATTTGAGAAACCGAAGCTATCTAACTTATACCAAGATAATATTAATAACGAAGAAAATTTTTAACCCCTTAGCAGCTGATGACAGTATAAAAACAACTTTTTAGCAAACTTTTTGGAAATCGTTTATCAGCACAAACTTACCCGGATCCAGATCTTTGTTTCATCCTGGGATATCGGTCTCCAGACGGACCCTAACTTTGATTTATTGCTCCTAGAAGCTTATATAAGCAGCCACATCCTGAGAGCAGCAGAAGTTACTAGTACTGCAGTTATGGCAGATATGTAGCATCAGTACGCGTCGTTAGAAGATTTTTTCAAGCGGAGCTACAATAACTTACAAGCTGGAGTACTGCGGCGTAAAAAGCTAGAGGAAACTACTACATTATTTTTCCAAGGATAATCACCATAAATCAACTAAAATTTATAAGGGCCAAGGCCTCGGCGTCCCTTGAATGAGACAAGAGTGCGAAGAATCCAGAGAAGGAAAAAGCAAAAATAAACAATATCGGAACGTGGAATGTAAAGAATTTATACGAAGCAAGGCAGTTAAAAATAATTATCAATGAGAATTTGTTACAAGCTTTAGCTGGTTACGAACCTGCACGGCCAACTCTCAACAGTCGGAGAGAGGGTAGGGTTGCTAGAGGTAAATAAAAGATAATTAAGGGCGCCAGAGCCTATCCAAAGTAAGTTCCTGCTTGCTCACCACAGGAATGGTAATAAACTTGTAACTAGGTGGGAAGTTCGTAACTGCTGAAAGAAACGACTAAAATGGAAAAGAAACTCGATCATTAACAACAATGGTACTTTAATTCCTCTATAAAAAATAAATGTAGTAACAATTAAGTAGTTCAATATAAGTCCGTGCTGTAGAGAATATAGAACAGAGAATAGCAGCAGGATCGGCAACTTACACTACACGTCGAACAAGCGTGTAAGGACTATAACATGTATATAATTTTATCAACAAGTAACATTAGCAATGATAATTGATTGTAGATATAGGCAGCAAGCGATAAGTAATTTATCTAACTTAATTTAGTAACAAACACAAGTAACAAATCAATTAGCACGTACAATTAGCAAATATAACAAGTCGTGAGTACACCGTAGCGATCACGTATAAATAAGTAAAAATTGACTTACCAAGTTCCAGAGTGCTGTCAGAAAACCGTTTTTCCTACGGCCTCCTACAATTAAACTTTCTGAAAAATATAGACGTGTCTACCTGGCGACTCACAAACTACAAATAAAGACACATTTAAAGGACAGTAAACGAACCGACACTTATCGTATGCTGTTACATTACGGTACGAATATGATGGTATTAAACAATTTCCTCCGAATAGAATTCCATCAAATCCAATAATTAGGATCTTCCGGATAAGGTAATAGTCATCGGTGTTAAGTTACGGCCTTCGACTCGAATTCCCTCGTATTCGATATTTAGAATCTCCCAAATAAGGTGATCGTCACCAAAGTTAATTTACGGCCTTCGAATATTTGTTTGAAGAAATAGTAATACGAAACGGACTCCTCATTAATAAGTAATAATTAGAACTAGATATGCGCACGTGGCGGGAGGCTGTCAAAATACAGGAAATTACAACGAAGTTTTAATAAATGAAAAGTTACAATCTTACCCGGTGTCGACGCAAACAAATTTTACAGGTATTTCACCTATTGATTGATCACCATGGTGGCGTATAATTGTAGAAGAGGTTCACTTGTCAAATCCACCGGCCATTTCAAGTAGTTTCCAAGTTGAAGAGCACGTCGTAAATGACAGTCACGCGTAAAAGATAGTTAGCGGTTGTCAAAACTCGAATCTAATTTCACGTCGCAAATCCATAGGCGTACCTAACGAAGATTTCAACCGTAACAACAAAGGCGTACGTAATGAAAATTACCGTAACAGATTCCCCCCCAGCAAGATAAAAGCGTGGAGCGAGAATAACGAAAACAAAGCTAAAATGAAGACAGAAATTTAGGCATACGCCAAGGACAGAACCCTAAAATCCAAAACCAACCCAATTCCAAGAAACCCAACCCCGTGTAATCTCATCAGATTACCACAAATACAGAAGAGACAGAGCTTTTCCAGAATCTTAAGAATGCCGACAACCAAAACTGTAACAGAAGCGCACGAAGCGAAAGGTATCTCCAAGAAACCAAGAGTAATTTGATCTAAAAGCAAAGAAGAATACCAACATGGTTTACTAATTTCCGAAGCGCATAAAGCGATACCAAAAAGTAAGGTACAAACAATCAGTAACCCAATACAGTAAGGACGTAAGTATCAAAAGAATTCCAGAGAAAATAGATGAATCGCCCGAGGCAAAAGCAATAAAATCAAGGGAAAGAATGTATGGGTATAGTGGGAGAATAAAAGAATCGCCCGAGGCAAAAGTAGTCAAATCAAGGGAAAGAATGTATGGGTATAGTGAGAGGAAAAAAAAAAAAATCGCCTGAGGCAAAAGAAATCAAAGCGAGGGAAAGAATGTATGTATATAGAGGGAGAATAGGAGGAATCGCCCGAGGCGAAAGGAATCAAGTCCAATCTAATAAATTGAAAACGGATCAACAGGATAGAGGTCGCACCAGAGGAAAGGCGCGAGGTGATCGCATCCAAAAATGGGAGATCAGGACCGAGGTCGTGCAAGAGGAAAGGCGCGAAGTGATCGCGTACCAAAAATGGGCCGAGCAAGCGGAAATACCCAAGGTACAGGAAACGGAGTTGTAGCCTGTTTCAAGGTTCAGACCTACACAGCAACCGAGTAATTTACTAATCCCAATGCAGCACAAGAGAGAATTATCACGGAGGGGAACGCAGAGGAAAAAATGATATGACGGCAGTAAATCCACGGAAAGCAAAACTTAAGCAGAGGGAAAAGTTTTTAATACAATCTCAAACCAACCCAGGAGGAGAAGAAAAAAGAAAGCATGAGTTAATACAACCCAGAGAACTTCACTTGCCCAATAGAACGTCGTGAGTTAGTGTTCGTTGCGTTGGGATGTCACGCGGAACCTAAATGCCGAAGAACGGATTAGAATATTCCCAGAGCCAAAAGAAACCCAAAGAAAAGGAATATCCTAACGGTGACTAACAACATCCAGAAAATGCCGACTAGCGGAAGTACAAAGTACAAGAAGTGACGTTGCAGTCTATCCCAAGTTTCAACCCAAAACCAACAAAACAAAAACCCATTAACCCCAATAAAGCGAGAGAAGTAACCGAGAAAGAAAACCAAAAGAAACGAACCATAGTTGCGTGAATACTAAAGAAAGAAGTTACTAAAAGAAAATACCAAGAAAGTATTCAAGCAACAAATCCAGATAAAAGAAAAAGCGAAAGAGATAATTGCCCTAAAGACAAATCCCAAAAAGCGAAAAAGAAAAAAAAATCAAAAGTAAGAAAGACAAGAAAGGATAAAAAGAGACAGACGGAGAAAGATAAGACAAGGTGTAAATGTCTGATTCGTTCTTCTCTCCGTAGAAGAAACGAAAGGGAGTGACCAGCCCTTCAATGCCCAACCAACCGCCCATAAAATAGAAAAAAACAAGGTATGAGAAAATGTATCACTATTAGTTATAGAACGAATGCGTACCAATTGCTGTCCCAAATTGGAAAGTATACTTCACGACTTTAATGCCGACGAGCGGAATAGAAAACTCAAGAAAAGAAAACCAAATCCAAAAGCAGAAAAGAGAATTCTATATATGACGTACCGATCCAAAAATGCCGACTAAGCGGATATAAATATATACAGACGGAAAGGTAGTCTGTCCTGAAGTAAGATGGAGAAGAAAGAAACCAAAACAAAAGTACTAGAAACTTAAGGAAAGAAAAAGAAAATCGGTGACAGCAATATGAGAAGAACAATTGGGTAGCATCCAAGCTACAACCAACAAGATACCGACGACGTATCCAAAGACTTGAACCACCAAAACCGAAAGAAAAGAACCAAAAGAATAGCAAAGGTCGAAAGTCAAAAGCCCAAAAAGTGAACTAGCACTTACGACGTTTGCGACGCCGATGAAAGCGAAGAGAACGATTAGAAGAAGGAGACAACAAAGAATAATTAGAAGCGACTGAAGAAGGAGATGCAACAGCAATAGAAGCGGCTTTTACATCCGGAGAAATAGCACGATCCGTATGTAGACGCATAGACCTTGTAGCAACACTAGTGTTGGAAAGCTTCATCGTTGCTGGCAGAACGTGACATGACCTAATAGGATTGCTACGCTGTGCGTTCGAACAAGAACAGTGGCGTATAAACTCAGCAACCTTGGGTCTCATATGAGGCCAGTAGAAGTGATAGCGAAGAGCTTCCAACGTACTCCTAACACTGCGATGTTCACGCTCAGATGGAAGATGGTGATCGTGGATTAATTGTTTGCGTTGTTCCGAAGGAACAACTAATTTCCACACGCAAGAGTCAGATGAAGATATGCGTACACGTTTACATAGAAGACCTTTCACAAGACACCAACGAGAGAAACGACGAGGACAAGCAGAAACTCTAGAAACCAAACCTAAGTACCAAGGATCGTTAGTAGGCCTAATAATCCTAGAAACTGAAGAAAAATTTGGAGGAAGAGAAGCTAAAGAACGAACAGGACGTACAAGTTTCTCAGTTTTAGAACGACAGTGTATACACGTATTAGACTCAGTAGTTATAGAAGAAGGAAGGGGAGGAGTAGTAAGAGAATCAGCAACCGTATTAACCGAAACTGTGGTAGTAGCAGTATTAATCACAGATGATTCGAGAAGTAAGTCATTCCTTTCGGATGTTATAAAACTACGAGAATTGCTACGATTAAAGTTCAACTCCAAACGTTTGCCTAAAGAAATCAATTGAGAAAAGGATGTAATATCCACCAGTGCAAAATGAGATTGATACAAAGGAGCCAAGTTGCGGCGTACGATTTTAAGCTGCGTCTTCTCCGAGACTGGTTCTAACAATTGCATAAAAAGATATTGCATAGTAGCAACGTACATCACAATAGGTTCCTTAGGTTCCATCACTCGATTACGAATAGTATCCATTAACCTTTCATCATAATCTACAGGCAGAAATTCAGCTTTCAGCATCGCAGTAACCTCTTTCCAAGAACGTAAAGTATGTCGTCTACTTCTAAACACAAGAAGAGCTTTACCCGATAACACATCAGAAGCTGAAAGAAAAAGTTGGTGTTGAGAAACTTCACGAGACAGACACAACTCATCAATACGAATAAGAAACTCCATTAGTACAAACGGATCTTCACCAGAGAAAGTAATATTCCAATTAGCCAAATCCATTTCCGAATCAGAGTCTGATGAAGTAAGAAGTGGTGGTTCTTTATCTGAAGAATACATAGCTACAACAATAACAAGTAAACAAGAAATTAACCAAAGCAGTTAATTACGACGAAAAAACTGCCACCACGTGCCTGACAAGAATTCAAAATAACCGTAAGTACCAGCCGTATTACTACCCAGTAAGTAATTCAATAAGAAAAAAAACAACTTAATCGACGTAGTCGAGTCAATCCAAAAATCAAAACGAAGGTCCGATTAAAAGAAACGTAAGCAAAGTGCTAATCTACAGTCAAACTGCAGCACTAAAGAAAAATACAGAAAAAGTAAAAGTTAATGAAGTAACTCAGACGTCAAGTCTAGCAGCAATAACTAAGTAAAGAAAGCAAAGTAAAATCGAACCCACGTAAGACTAAGAAAAGAATCAATAAAGCTAGAAGAACTTATGATCGCACACACTAAATCGATAGCAAGTAAACAATAACATAAACTACCTATTCCTGCTAGTAATTCTACAGTAATTAGAGAAAGAAAAAAATCTAAACAGCAGAAAGAATTATATCGAATGAGAAATTCAAAAAAAAGAATCGAAAAGTCAGGTAGCCAATTTGCTACACACTAAGTCTAGAGAAATTCGACAGTATAAGTTAATCCTACGCTAATCACAATTAAAGAAAATAGCTAAAAGCAATGTAGAGAAATGAGAAATTCGAAATGAGATAATCGAGGCCCCACACGTTTGGGCTGCCAATTTGTTACAAGCTTTAGCTGGTTACGAACCTGCACGGCCAACTCTCAACAGTCGGAGAGAGGGTAGGGTTGCTAGGGGTAAATAAAAAGATAATTAAGGGCGCCAGAGCCTATCCAAAGTAAGTTCCTGCTTGCTCACCACAGGAATGGTAATAAACTTGTAACTAGGTGGGAAGTTCGTAACTGCTGAAAGAAACGACTAAAATGGAAAAGAAACTCGATCATTAACAACAATGGTACTTTAATTCCTCTATAAAAATAAATGTAGTAACAATTAAGTAGTTCAATATAAGTCCGTGCTGTAGAGAATATAGAACAGAGAATAGCAGCAGGATCGGCAACTTACACTACACGTCGAACAAGCGTGTAAGGACTATAACATGTATATAATTTTATCAACAAGTAACATTAGCAATGATAATTGATTGTAGATATAGGCAGCAAGCGATAAGTAATTTATCTAACTTAATTTAGTAACAAACACAAGTAACAAATCAATTAGCACGTACAATTAGCAAATATAACAAGTCGTGAGTACACCGTAGCGATCACGTATAAATAAGTAAAAATTGACTTACCAAGTTCCAGAGTGCTGTCAGAAAACCGTTTTTCCTACGGCCTCCTACAATTAAACTTTCTGAAAAATATAGACGTGTCTACCTGGCGACTCACAAACTACAAATAAAGACACATTTAAAGGACACTAAACCAACCAAACACTTATCGTATGCTGTTACATTACGGTACGAATATGATGGTATTAAACAATTTCCTCCGAATAGAATTCCATCAAATCCAATAATTAGGATCTTCCGGATAAGGTAATAGTCATCGGTGTTAAGTTACGGCCTTCGACTCGAATTCCCTCGTATTCGATATTTAGAATCTCCCAAATAAGGTGATCGTCACCAAAGTTAATTTACGGCCTTCGAATATTTGTTTGAAGAAATAGTAATACAGAAACGGACTCCTCATTAATAAGTAATAATTAGAACTAGATATGCGCACGTGGCGGGAGGCTGTCAAAATACAGGAAATTACAACGAAGTTTTAATAAATGAAAAGTTACAATCTTACCCGGTGTCGACGCAAACAAATTTTACAGGTATTTCACCTATTGATTGATCACCATGGTGGCGTATAATTGTAGAAGAGGTTCACTTGTCAAATCCACCGGCCATTTCAAGTAGTTTCCAAGTTGAAGAGCACGTCGTAAATGACAGTCACGCGTAAAAGATAGTTAGCGGTTGTCAAAACTCGAATCTAATTTCACGTCGCAAATCCATAGGCGTACCTAACGAAGATTTCAACCGTAACAACAAAGGCGTACGTAATGAAAATTACCGTAACAAATTAACAATTTACATGCAGATTCTTGAGCTTAGCGAGGTAAGAACTTGCTGTACAGACGGTAATGTGTTATATTAGTCCGGATCAAGTAAAGAAGAACATATAAATGGAGTAAGAATACTCATAAATAAAATTTTAGTAAAGCAATTACTATCTTTATACCATATAACGAGAGTAAACACGGCAGATAAAAGTGAACAAAAGAATTTTCATATAACGACCTTAGTACATTAATAAACGTCACAAAAAAACATGAGGTAAATTTACTGATAGGAGATTTCAACGCAAAAGTTGGGGAAGAAAAAACCATGTGGTAGAGGAATATGAATTAGAAGTCAGAAATAATAGAGGAGATCAAGGCGTACAGTATTGTGCAGAACGGAATATGGTTATAGTTAACACGTTTTACAAGCTACCGAAAAAAAGTTAATACGCCTGGTTATCTTCTCAAGATAATAAACAAAAGATTGTTAGAATTTAAATAGATTTTATCATGGTTAATCAGAAATATGGAAATTGTATAAAAAGTGCAAATACATATACCGGCGCTCATGCGGACTCCGACCATACCCTCGCGGCAAAAATAAAAATAAAACCAATAGCAAAAAGAAAAAATCAAACTAAAAAAAATAATTTGAAAAGCTTAAAAAATAAGAAAATTTCAGACAAAATAAGACAACAAACTAACCCAGAACTAAATAAAATAGAAGAAGAACTAGATATTGAACAAGCATGGAATGGTAGAAAAGATAATAGAACAATCACCAAAAAGAGATCAGAACATCAGAAGTTTTGGATCTAATAGAGAAATGAAAAAACTACAAAAACAGTGATCAAGGGAAGTATGTAAAAATAAAGAACGAACTAAAAGAAAAATAAGAATAGCCAAAGAAAACTGGATGGAAGAGAAAAGGAGCGAAATAAAGGAACTTAAAAAAACATAGTGAATTTATAGTTTTGGATGATAACGAAAAACAGAAGATCTGAGAAACCTACAACAGAGATAGAAGATACCAAAACAAACAGCGATACTAGAAGATGAAATCCATCAAATACCAGTAGAACTTATTAACCTGCTAGATGAGAAAAATATGAAATAATAGTCAGCCTTCGAAATAAAATTTATCAAAAAAGGAGAGTAGCTCGAGAATGGGAAAGATCAATATACACCCCCTTACCTAAGAAAAACAATTCTAGAACACGCGACGACTACAGGCTAATCAGCGTGATGAGCCACCTGCTAAAGATATTGCTGAGAATAATTTTAAAAAAGAATGTATAATAAGTGTAAACAAATTCTGGATAACTCGCAATTTCGATTCAAAAGTAGTATGGGTACAAGGAAAGTTTTATTTGTAATACAATATTATTGCAGAAGAGTAAGGAGCATAATAAAACAGTGTATATATGTTTTGTAGACTACCAAAAAGCCTTTAATAAAGCAAAGCAGGAGAAGTTAATAAAGGAACGTAAACAAATAGGCCTGAATTCAACAGATATAAGATTAATTAAGCACATATGTATATTGGAAGCAAACTGCATTCGTCAGAATAGAAAAACAAAATTCAAATAGAGGCATTGGGCAGGAGTGCATGTTATCTTCCGCTCTGCTAAATATATACTCCCCAGTGGTTTTCTAGAAAGAATTGGAAAATAGACCAAAGCGACAAAATGATAAGCTCTAGTTGATAAAATAAAACATAAAAGCGGTGCAATGGGATTAACAATAAACATAAAAAAGACAAATATATGATAGTAGTCGAGACCGTAATAAATAATAACCATTTGCTTTGAGAAGGAGAAGAAGAGAGATTGTGGAAATAGTACATAACTTTTAAGTATATGAGAAGTTGGTTAAATGCGAATCTAGACCCTGATAAAGATTCATGAAATGTTAGGTGTGGTCCTAATAAATGCATGACGTCAAAGCATGAACGGTTAAAGCAACAATAATAAAAACGCTAGAGGTTCCAGAGATGTGGATATATAAGGAAATGTTAAAGAATAGAAGAGACGAAAGGTGTAGTGAGAAAAAAGAAATAATAGCTGAGAAAGATCAGAGATTAGACAAAGATAAATACTAAACAACTATTCCATGTTGTAAAATAAACTTGGAATCGTGATAGCTAACCCCTAAGGTAAAGAAGGCACTCAAAGAAGAAGCACAAACTTAACACAGGCCATCGAAACCTGACCACAAGCATAAAGATATTTTTAACTCTAATCGTAACGATTGGTTTAGACGAAAAAAGTATTTACAATGATGATGTAATCAAAGTGTGCAAAAAAGCTCGTAACTTTAATTTAAACATAAAAAAACTTTTTAAATTTGCCAACTAAATCATTCAAAAAATTGATCTAATTTTGATTACTTAACATTAAATAGATCAGAAGGAAGCAAAGCGCTCCAGAATTCATGTTTGCCCCGGGTGCCACCAATTGGTTTTGGACGCAGATACAGACTAACAACCATAAACATAAAGTCTACAGAAAACTGTATCATACCAGATTACTAGAAATTGCTGTACACCATACTTTTCAAGACGAAACTACCAAACAGTTTACAGTTTTGTCGAAAACACTGACACTACCAACTAAGAGTGCCTGGTTCTACTACACCTAAGGATCAACTTCGAATGACAAAAACTCAGAAGCCACATTCGTGCTAGGAAACAAAAAAGAAAGCATCGCCACAAGCACAATAAAAAATTAACAAACTTCGCTAGACCAAACCAAACATTAGTACAGAAAATATCAAGGAAGACGACTAACTATCAAAAGAAGTGACCAACGACCACATCAACGCCTGCTAGAATAACGCGTTAAAAACTAAAAAAAAATAATTTAAAAAACTACAATTTTCAAGTACTACCACATCCCATGCGATTCAAAAATCTGACAAACGACAGTCAAAATCCAACAACTACAAACTTGTTATGGTAAAAGTGATTTTCGTACCGTATAAATTTCGCCCACTTTTCGCTACATTCAGAGTGACGTGGTTCTACTTGACAGCTAGAAACGTCCGGTGACTGTGATCCGCTTCACGTATATGATCTAACGTAAGCGCCTAGCGAAGTTTTCACTTCTAAATTTTCACTATAAATCGGTGTAGTATTTAGGCTGCTTTTGTGAAAGCATTCCTGGGGTAAGCATTGATTCATATTTTTATGATTTACTTTAATTTTCCTGTAATTGTGATAGCAATCTGGGATATTATCTTGCGCTGAAAAATATAACTAGAAGCACGTACTAAAAGGGGCTATTGGTTAATTAAATTGTCATTTATTCTATTTCAGTGTTGAATTTGAACGGTGCCTTTTTAATCGTACGTTGTAATTAGCACATCAAGACCTGTGCACCCCTTGCCGATTCAACTGAGTTAGTTGCCAGCATTTAAGTTACGAGAAAATCGTCGTAACAAGGTCAAAATTGATTAAGCGAATCTATCAAATAAGTATTAGATATTTTTATAGAAGTTTAATGACTCATTTTCGATATCTTTTCACATACCTATGTTGTAATTACGGTTTAATGTTATAAGGACACGATTCTGATTTCTGATTTATACACTTTTCATTGTAAAGTACGCAATTTTTATCCCACAATTTAGAAAATAAGTTGGTCCCACGATAGTAAACAAAATTATTTACAAAGTATAGAACCAAACTAAAAATAAATAAATAAAATTACGCTACACTTCGGTATTCCGGTTCCTTTATTTATATTAATGCAGTTTGGTCAGAAACTAAACTATAACTTATAAATATTAAACTTGGTTACCGTTGCTTTACTAAACTTAAACTAGTTCCGTTTACATACATATTTACACACACAAAAATCTCCCTTTAAAATATTAAAAATAAGTAATTTCGTAAACAAATATTTTTGCAAACACAAAACCGTTTCAAATGAACGAATAAATATAACGTTTTTAGAAAGAAAGAAAATTCTACAGTTTCTATTGTAATTTTTTTCTGAAAACAGTATTGATTTTGTAAGCAAACTGCTGAAATGACTTAGTGATGAAAGAATTGATTCGTATCCAAAAATTACTCTTATTAAAAGTAAAACTCGACTTTAATGGATTTTGGTTCGTCAAGGCACAAATTTAAAGAGTTTGTAATTGTTATAATCAAGTTAAATTCAACACTGCAAAGAAAAATAGAAACGGCAATAAAACGCGAACTAGAACACTAAAATCGCCGACCTACCTTACAATGTGAATACAATGTAAAAGAAAATTTAATTAAAAACAACGCTGATGCTACAATAAACCAATCTGAAAAAAAATAGTCTACCAATCGCGCCTACGAAGAACGCCAGCAGCAATTAATATACTGCCCATATAACAACACTATCAAAAAAAAAAAAATTAACAAAAAAATTCGCATTTATCAAATCTAGTAACATAAACAGACAATAAAAACCTTGCCATGCATAACGTGCAATTCAATAAACTGCCATTTTAAATAGGCAACGACGCGAACTTGGTTTATACTACGTTTTATTTGTATGCGTATAAACCGTAAAAAATAATCAAAGAGTAAAAAATATTTTTTTTAATAAACCCCTTTACAAAACACTGTTTTAAGTCAAAAAAAATATACGTAACGTAATTACGAATAACCGATCTATAAATTAGTTTTATAAAAAGCCCTTTACAATATAATGTGGTAATCTGAGCGATTGGTTCACCCGTATAAAAAAATAAAAATATAAGTGCAGCGGACGTGTAATGATAAACTAACTAATTAGATTAATTGAAAATATGATTACACAAAAAGCAACGTTAATAAACAAATCATTTTGATAGAAAGGTGCGTGAAAATAATAACTGTAAAATTATTTCAATGTTAATCCGCGTCCTAAATTACAGCAATACATTAAAAAACACGTTATGGTACAATTTACATCACGAGGACATAGAAGACATTGCGAAACGAATTAAATAAAGCTTATCGCAACAATCGGTAAAAGTAGATCTTAGTCTAAAGTAGTAGTAAAGTAGTAAAGGCGTTCTCCACTTCTACTTTTCTTTAATGAAAACTTAAATACTTGAAGTTATATTAATTTTATCCTAACAACAATTATTTTAATACGTTCAGCAGTGAATGTAAGCTTCTGTAAAGCACTTAAAGCATTAGTGTCGCAACAATTACTAAAAATAAAAACATCTCACGTTTTAATTGTAAGTTACGTTATATTATGCAACAATAGCAATAACAGACCAAATCGACAAAAAATCAAATCCGAAACCAAAAGTGCAAATGAACTAAGAAAGTGAATATTATTAGAAGAAGAAATAACAAATCGTAGTACATAGATGATGTAAAGGCGTTAACAAAACAAGCAACGAAGTGAATGATGTGATAAAAACACTAAAATGATTGAAACGAAAAGCAGAAAAAAATAGCAATCCTCGTAATAGAACTAAGAAAAATAACTATACAAATTGAGACAAGATAAAAAATCATACACAAAAAGATTACCAAAAATATGGAGACAGAGTTAGACTTTCGCATCGCAAGAGGCTTAACAAAACAGAATAAACAAGACATAGTTTTAACAATAAGAATAAGAAAAATTAAAGAATTGAATATTTTTGAAGTTTGTTTAATCAAATAAAAATAAGCAAATTGCTTTTTCTAAAACTGTCGCACCAAAATAGAATAAGGTATAACAAATTTTACTTAAAGCCAACTTTTGTATGTTCGGAAAACATTATTTGGAACATAAAATTAAATATCCGTGAACTCGATATCGATGAATTACAAAAAAAACCGCCAAAAGTGACAAATTTAGTTCTGTGTTATTCGTGATATGAAGTGCATACAACAAATTTTCATAGTCTTGGCCAAAAAAAAATTATAAATTTTTGTATTGTTACGCAGATAGCGCACTTTTGTAACGCAAGTATATTTGAATAAAATGGATATCTCTTTTTAATTTAAATTTATTTAAGCAAAGCTATACTCTTGTTTAAGTTGATTAAAAAAATTATCGGTCACAGTTATTAGTACAGTGAACCCTTAACATTCATTAAGGATTTCTTTTTTATTAAAAATTTTAAAAAAAGTTTTTCTAACACCGATATGTTTTTAAAGAATATATTAAAAATAATTTTGTAAAGAAAGTTAGACATATTGGGTTTTATAATTTAATATAATGCACCATAAAAGTTATAGCTCACTATTTTATATTTTTGTTTGCTTTGTTTACTTCCGCAAATAACCAAATCCGCGAATGTTTGGAATTACTGTATATTACTGTATTATTATACTTTAGTTGCCGATTAAATTATTGATACCTTCATATAGAAGGAAACAAGGAATTTACTAGTCCAGTTAATCTGCGACGTTTCGTGCTTATAAATTAGCGCTTTATCAGGCCGCTCTACTGAATCAAAAATGATAATTAAATAGCATAGGAAGTTAATTTTAAACATCTAAGGACATGACATTACGTAATTTGTTGTTTTTCATGATGTCATGTCGTGTCCTTAAGATACTTCTTCAACAAAATGTTTTATTTATATTTTATTTTTCCGTCACCATTTACCATTCAAGAGATCAAAGTTAAATTTGCAATTTTTCTATTACGCGTTTATGTTTCGCTCTGGGGTCCGCAAGTTTTGACTATAAAAAAGGAGTCCGTGAACCAAAACAGTTTGAGAACCACTGGTCTAGATGATCCATGTTTTACAAGTGGATTTAACACTTCATTACACATAAATTAACGCCTTTCGAATTAATAACGCCTTTTGCATCTTCATTCTCCAATTCTTGTGCATTATACAAAATTTCTTTAATTATAACAGATGCTGAACATGAGTCATTGATAAGTTTTCATGTATTGTAACACTTCATGATTTAATGAAAACCACACGTCCGTATTTCGAGTATTCGTCCTTGAATTATGCAAAATAATTTTTGTTGCAGCAGCTATGCCAGATGTATATCATAAAAAAACTTATCCACGCAAGGTAGTACTCGACAAGTAAATATTAAAAAGCATTAAAATCGTAACGAATAGTTGCGTATGTATTAATTCAGTTGGGTCAAGTAAAAACGATTTAAATTTTAAAAAAATACAATTTTATTGTAAAATACATAAAATAGAATCGTTTATTCAAATATCAACTGTTTACAAATACGTAAACCGAATATAAATATTAAAAAAAATTTATAAAAAAGATTGCTTCGTCTAAATCTCTTCTTTGTTTTATATTTGCTCGTTTATTGTTGTAGCCTGTCTGTCTTAGAGCAAAGAAAATTATTTGAAATCGATACGTTATACATTCACATTAAAAAAAACTGGTGTGGTCACCACACAACATTCCTATAAAGAATGATGAAGAAATGACTGCATATTTTTTAAGATTATGTTGGTATAAAACCATTTTGAAGTGATATGTACATGTAGGAAGAATTATCTCTATAAGAAACTGTAAAAATAATTCGAATAATTTACATACGTACAAAATTATATAAGAAAAACTGTTAAAAATGGCAGATACACCCACTTCGGGTTTCTTTATCAGACCCATCTTTTGATAGAACCGAGGGAATATGAAACGTCAGCTCCGTACCAAATTTCAAGTTACTAGGACTCTTGATTCGAGAGTTATCGTGAGTACATTCAAAGATAATGTAAGGAAGATGCAGCACTCCGTGTATAACCAAGTCAAAAAAATATAGAGAAAAAATGTTATTTTTAACGCATCTTGCTTTCCTTTCAAGATATGGAATTTTTTTCTAAAAAAATCGTGGCAGGCAGGATTCGAACCTTGATAAGATATATGGAATTTACTTTAAATTATAAATCAAATTTCTAATAAACTGTTAATCTTAGAACAAATTTGATTTGAATAAATTGTTTGGAAGAATTATCTTTATAAGAAACTGTAAAAATAATTCGAATGATTTACATACGTACAAAACTATATAAGAAAAACTGTTAAAAATGGCGTATACATCCACTTCCAGTTTCTCTATCAGACCCATATTTAGTAGAATCGAGAAAATATGAAGGCCAGCTCTATACCAAATTTCAAGTCACTAGGACTTTTGGATCGAGAGTTATTGTGGGTACACACAGACACACACATGATGGCCTCAATTTTATTGTTTCGGCCGAAACATGTCGCATACTTAAGGAATTAAACGTTATTTTTAATTAATTATTGGTTATTTGACTTTTACTTCATATTTTTACATTTTTTTTTGGTTCGGGAGATCTTGAAACGTAAAATTATCCAAAAAAATTTTTTGAAAAAGATTTGCTATTGCTATGCTTTTCTTATAGGAAAGTAAAAATTCAAAAAATATTGACTCAATCCGTCATGCACTGACGCCAGCAAAATTTGGCGATACATTTTTTACGTAAATGACAACAACAACGTCAAAAAAAACTATCAGATAATGTATAAAACTTGTGTACCTATCAACGTCATTCGTCAACTAAACGCGTAAGATGCAAATACAATAAATCTAAACTTGATAAGGATAGTACAGTTTTTTTTAAACTTATGTACATCGTGACAATATTTGCCGTAATTGTAGATAATAAAATAATTATATGACGATTGCAATCTTCCTAAATCAAGCGCATCTACAACCAAGATGACAAACCAAGACGTACCACCTAAGAATCATCTTTGCAACTACGTACAGAGATAAAGAATAAATCTGATATAATTTCAAGATAAGCACTTACGGTGACAGTAAGTACATACTGAAATTATTTAAACCAGTACTAACACAACACGTTTGAGATACAAGTCATCAGGAAATGAACTGTTGTAGAAAACGCTATAAAGTCCTTGTTATTATATACCAAAGCAAATATATATAAAGATATGGTAATAAAAAACGATAGTCCATAACTACGACTGCAATTTTCTACAATTTCTAGTTAATAATACATATTAGAAATATTTAAAAAAAACGTAAACTACGCCTAAGGTAATTTTTGGAAAACTAAAAATAAAAATGTTTCAATTTGTAAAATTTTTAATAGTACCAGTTGACATTAAAAACAAAAAAAAATAAGAAAGAAAAACATTTTAGAGCAATTTCTTTAAAAATGCAGCATCAGAAAAAAGTGGTAAAAAAACTGGTTTTTTGAAATTTCGGAATTTGTTTTTGTAAATTCGTAGATGAAAGTCAGAAGTACATACTTAAATAGTCTAAAAGTTTTTTTTAATTCGCCATACTTATTTTGTATGAGAGCGCTAATTTTCAAATTTTTCAAATTGCTGATACTCATTTTTTTAAATGGCACCCTCGATTTCTTTCAACTGTTTCTAATGTAGTTTTTAATTCTTTATCGATTTGCACTAGTACTTCTTTCTCCTAACATCTACAGTTTTGGTGAGATTTATAAATTTTTAATGAAATCACCACAAGCATTATTTTAATCAAGCATGTTTATTCTAGTAGCATTTGCTTCTATTAAACAAAAAACCATAAAGAGGAAAAAACCAACAAAAATTTTAAAAAATTAATTTAACAAGTGTTCAAAATTTTGCCTATTTTGTTGTCGGCACGTCTGAAGTCTTTGTCGTAAAGATTAACGCACATTTTGTAATATCTCGTGTGTGCGGTTGTTAATCAGAACATGGAACTTAAAAAAACTGCTCTGTTGTACAATGTTCCAAAAACCACGCTGCAAAGATATGTGAATCCATCTAGAAAAAATGAAACTTTTGTAGACCTAATTGACAAAAGTAAAGGGAAATTTTCTACCGTTTTTGCCAATGAACAAGAGCAGAAGATAGTAAACTACTTAAAAGTCAAGGAGAGCATATTGTTTGGGTTAGCTTTGAAAGACTGCCGCTCAATAAAGAAATTCAAATGACAAGAGTAGATTGAACAAATATTTTCTTGAAAAGGCACCCAGATCTAAGTATGAGGAAACCTGAAGCAACATTTTGTGTCCGAGCCATAGGGTTTAACAGAACTAATGTTAGTAAATATTTTGAACTTTTTACTGAAATTTTTGATAAGCACAAATTGACAGTTAATAAAATTTACAATTGTGACGAAACGGAGATTACTGTTAACCCAAAAGGACACACAAAAATAATTGCAACTAGAAAAAAACGTCAAGTTGGAGTTTTGACTTCCAGTGATCGAGGTAAAACAGTTACATCAAAGTTATGCTTTGGAGCAGCTAATGCATATATGCCCTTTATGCTAATTTATCCCAAAAAGCATGCAGAAAGAATTTGAGCTAGGCCTGCCTCTTGGATCTTGGGCGATAGTGCATGCGACCGGTAGGATAAATTCCGATATTTTCTCCAGGTAGTTTCGAAAGTTTGTGATATTTAGCAAAGCGTCCAAAGAAAATGTGGTGCTCCTTATACTGAACGGTCATACCACACATATTAATGTCATTTACCTCGGCAGATAGAGTGGTGTTGTATTGTTGTGTTTGCCGCATCATACTTCCCATCGCCTACAGTCGCTGGACGTAGTCCTGATGAAGCCCCTCAGCACCTACTTCCAGCATGAAACAATAACTTGATTACAGACAAATCCTGGCAAAGTCATCACATGTTTCAGTTATCCTCTCTCTTTGGCAGTGCATTTGTAAATGCAGCATCAATGCGCTCTGCTGTCAAATGATTTAAAGCAACTGGCATTTGACCTGCTAACATAAATGTTTTCACTGATAAACATTTTCTGACTTCTGACCCTACTTATATCCAGATAATGCCTAACATCCCTGAACAAGAGACAACATTTTGTTACGTGCATAAATTTCAAAATGTAATACCCTGTATATTCTATTTCTACTTTCGACGCCCAGTAACGAGTTTCGTTTTACTTCATTTCCTGTCAAAACGTTAAACTACTTAAAATCGTGCTTGTGATGTTTAAAATTTTAATTTTCTAACATCATCTGCGTATGTAGTAACTATGATATAAATTGAAAACGCATTTCTATTAGTTTATTTATCACAGGGTAAGCTTTTACTATTCATTTTTAGAATTCTTTAGTAATTTCCATGTTAATTTGTTAGCGCGACCCGCCACATGTTTCAGTGTATTCTCGATCGATGAGGGGTTAATATCAACTAAATACCGTTAAAGCTAAAAACGAAGCTTCGACAAAAAATTTTCTCAGATGTACTGTTCCTTATGAGTCAATCGACTGCGATATCTACCTTTAAATTAATGCGTGCAACAGCATTCGATAACCGTTTTTATGTCTAATTTCTTTTAGTATTAATTAATAATTTTGTAGATTTTTGCTTTCGTGAGTCATTGTGCTGACACGATTTGCTTGTTCATAAATATTCCAGATCGACTCAACGAGAAAAACGTTTTATTCGGGTAAGTACTAGATTGTGGCTTTTATTTAATTACAATAATTTTTTCAATACCATTTAGGTATTTTCATTAATTATTTTTGTATGTCGCATGCTGTTAATCATAGATATTTGTAATTATCAATTTAATTTTCTCCGTTATAAACACCCTATGTGTAAACCTATGTATTGTGTGTTGCCGATACTTCCGGCATTTATTGATGGAATAATTTACGATAAATTTCTTGTGCTCAATAATAATCTACAATATTAAATAAAAGTTGTTATACATATTTATCTTAATTTTTTTTGTCCGTTTAGGATTACGAACCTGATTTTGTTACAAACTGAGACCTTCTGTCTTGATGGAAACAGAAGTTTTACTTAGTAAGATCTAGCGCCCTTTAAATTCTATTTATTTGAGCCTCTCCTATCTCCAACTAGTGTGAGTTGGCCGTGCAAGGTTCGTAAGACCTATAAACTTGTAGCAATTTCCAGCTTCTACAACACCAACATAAGAATCTACCACAAAAGACAAAGAGGGACAGGACGTGGCTCCATCGGCTTCAACGTTCTTGCTGTTCCAAAAATAGTAGCACAAGAAAACTGCAAGGAAAAAAGGAAGAGCAGTGATCCTTACATCATCTCCATACAAGAAAGAACTGGAGACTTCACTTGCCAATTCGAAAGCAACAAAAGAATCCGCAAAGAAAACGCAAAGGTCTACTGCGAAATCGAATAAAAGTACAAATAAAAACTAAGAAACCGAGACATCAAACGAGGATGCAGCAAGTGACACAGAGTGCTTATATTTCAATAAATTTTACTCACAATCAGTCGAAGGAAGTGTCATAAGTAGGCGCACAATTCATGCGCTGGAATTGACAGTAATGATGATTCAATCTTAAATTGCGAATTTTGTAAGCAATAAACTTATTTTGGAACAAGAATTATCTCAAAATTAAAAAATGCAATCAATAATTACTTAGATTTAAATATTATTATTAAATTTCTAGGGTTCATTCTGTTACAGCACCGGAGCGAAAAGGTCAAGAAACTCAAAAAATAAGCCGAAAGCACGTACCATAATAAATGAAAAATAAATGAAGCACAGACGAAGGAAAACGGAAGAAATTATATAGAAAGCACGAACAATCTGATCTGGCAGTCGAGTATGAAGAAGTAGAATTATGATCTCAGAATCGACAATGAATGGCAAATATCAAAAATTATGTTTATGCTCAAGCTTTGTTTTTTTTTAACTGGAGACAACTTCTCAAATTTTAAATGATAATTCAGGAAAACTATTAATTCGATTTTGATTTTTTTTTTTTGATTTGTCAACGGTTTTTCCACAGAACATGGGTTTTTTTTTCTTTTTTAAAATTAATAGAACCCGAAGAGCACAATCATCTACAATGAGATTGAAAACTACAGTAAGTAAAAAAAACAAACTTTGTACATTACATACTATGACAGTTTCTAAAAAAACTTATTTTTGATTATTTATAGTTAGAGTAAACGTATATTAAAAATTCTTGCGCAACAAATGATCAGAAATGAATAGAAATACGTAAAATCGAATAGAAAATAAACCATACAATCGAAATGGTTTAAAGTTGATATTTCGCAGTTTTGCTTAATTTTATCATAGAGGTGGTTGACGGTATGATATCAAAATTGGTACATTGACTGTTTTCTATCAATGTCACAGAATACCAAATTTTACGAAATAATTTGGGCATTTCGATTTGATGCATAACCATTTCTATTCGATTTGTCATAAGTTGTAGAAAAAAGGTACTATTTATATGTTTTCATTTGTATATAATACCGACCCATTTTGAAGAACTGACAAATAAACCATCTGTCTTAATATATCATCAATCAAAATTGAAATTTGCACTCAATAATTTATTTAATTGACACATATTGTATGTATGCTACATTCCAAGATGCCAGAACAAATACAACTGGGTAGTTATGTAAGAAATAACGACGGCATAAACAAAGCTGCTGTAATGTCAAAAACGAATTCCATACCTATTTAGATTTTCGATATTAGTAAAATTTCCAAATTGAGTTTATACGTCCGTCAGCACAATATTAATGATGCTTGAAAATAATAAATAGCCCCGTATAAACACGCAATCTTGTTATATTTACAAAAGCATAATAAAAATGTTACAAAAAAATCGTTACTCGATTTAATAAATAAAACAATTTTATATAAAATTCCGATAGTGAATAAATAAGTCGAAAAAACTAAGCCACAAGTCATTTTTTTCATTTAGAAAAAAAAACCTTATAAAACTTTCGAATATTTTCTTTGCGTAATCAATCATATTCCGTTATTTTCTCGAATATATTCCGAATTTAATACTGAAGCACTATAAAAGTCGTTTTATTTATATAGCACGCACTTTCTCTTGCAAATACGCCTAAAATTACGCCTACGCGAAAAATTGGAACAATTCCTTCGATAGTTTGTCGCCTATAACTAATTCTGAATCCGATACGTTTTAAATTAAATATGATTTATGCAGTCAACTTTTTCCGTAAAAACGATCAATTTCCTTTTCGCGAAAACTTTGAAAAACTTTACCAAACTTGAATCTCTAGTGGGTCAACATCCCCAAGCTATTTAAAATCAATATCTAATAAAACATAGCTATAAATTACGTTGTAATACCACAATTATCTCAGAATGTCTGGAAAAATATTTTTATTCCCAAAAAGAATCCATCGAATCTGCTCGACTTGTGTGGCGTTTTTAAGGTGGATACGTAATATGCTTACGCTGTGTCATTAATCATTATTTAAGTAACAATTGCGAATGACTAATGCAAATAGGTGAGGTTCAAGAAGCAATTAAGGAATATTTTCGTCTACACACCACGAGGAAAATAATTTGTTTATGGTATAAGCACAACGTACTACACTACTACAAAAGAAAAACCTGTAATTTCACACTTGAAAAAATTAAAGTACGATTTCTATATTATTTTTGTTACGCAATTCTATTCTTAATATTTCGACAAAATTGTTGACGACGAAAAATATAATTCTCCGACCAAAGTTAATTACGTGTGAGAATGAGAAAAGAAATCGTCTTGGCTACGTATGACAATTAAATGTTCTTCTTGATTACAATTTTTCGTTTTTAATGCGTAATATAATTTATAGCATAACATAACAAAATAAAAACGATGTCGCATAGAATCAGAACACATGCCACATAAATCCCTTTCATTTTATTCGATGTTTTCATCTTAAATTAACAGCATTCGTTTAAGAACGGTTTGTCAACCAAAACACTGTAACTAATAATTAAAATATTTTAAGCGAGTTTATTAATATATGCATTTAGACACTACCTATTAATAAGTAAATTTATAATGTGTTGCCAAAACCGCTACACTACATATAAATACAACGAACACATTAGATAGAAAATCATGTTTTTGGTAAGTGTATGTAAAGTAGGGCGTTAAATTTTAATAAAACGTTAATGCTTCAAATACGTAAGTTTTACATTTAACGCGTTGCTTTATATCTTTTACAAGTTTTGTTCTTCCAGTCTCTATGTAAAAATTTCACTTGTTTCGGGGCCTAAAATTTAATAACATTTTCTTATAATTTAATTAAAAACTAAAACTTCAGAATGACTACAATATTTATTTAACAACTTAACTTCGTTTACATAATACATTGTCTGTGAATTACGCTTTTGTTGTGTTTAATTCTTTCCCAATGTATTTTCCAAATTTCAATTTCACACAAATTTTGCGGTAAAGAGAAATATAGTTCTATGAAATTTAATCCACGAAACAAAGAAATATTAACTTTTAAACTGGAACATTAAGAGTAACGTTCAAGATTTCGATTAACATTGAAATGAAAGTTTTCGTGCTTCGATTTTTGTAATAATTCACTTACAAAAAAACTACACGGCTAAGCGTACCTACTATTGTGAGTGCCACGAAAATAACTCCAACTTTTACTATTACGGAGATGTTATTGCAAGATAAACATAAACATTGTTATTTCCTTAATGAAGGCCTAACCCAGAGTTTGTATGTATGTTGACCGATTGTAACGTATAATCCAATTGCAAAAATACTTCTTTTAATGCATTACTACATTTTCTTGCTTAATTTGTAATCTTATAAAAGTTGAATTTTATACAAAAGCCATAAATTAACAGTCTTTACTGTGGTTCGAGCAGGAAATTTTTTATGCTAGCATTCGTGAAACCATTTCCAAAGGCTAATAAAATACGACAGTCCTTATTGAATGAAGTCGCTTCTCGTCACATCAATCCTACGCATCTACGTAGAAAAAGTAAAATAAAACTTGAACTTATTTAAAATATTTTCTGGCAGTAGTATTATTTTTATTTGCTTTTAAGTACCGCGTACAAAAATATTGCAAACAGCTGTTATCACTGAACTATGTCAATCATTTATCTGTCATTCTTTTTTTTAAATTTGTTTACACAGTTCTATATTTTTTTGAAACGCGAACCCACAACGCTGTAAAAATTGCCAATCAGTTAATTTTAGTAATCCTACTGAGTAAACACCAAACACCAAAAGTAGTCAGCGACAAAAGTATAGTCATAAGAAAAAGCAATGACAAAGAAACACTGAAAGATGTATACATGTCAGTTTTTTCTTCTAGAAACAAAGCTAACATATGTAAATCAAATTGATTAAAAAATATTTAAAAACATTTATCATATTGATTTCAAGAAATCACTGCAAATACGATTTTAACAAGTTTTTGAAAAATCAAGATCAAATCCATTGACCAGGTTAAGTCAGCAAAACGAAAATAAAAAAACAGCAGAAAACTAAACCCAAAAATCCTTTTAAATTGAATAAAAATCAAAATTGGAAACTAAAGTTGCTTTAAGCATCAAAAATAGCAGAGTATACCAAATAAACGACCTAATAGATGCAGTAGATCACAACTTTTGGTAAAAAAAATAATTTTTGTTAACAATTTCACAGATGTTTTCTGCGTTAACACTTGTTTTTTTAAATAACGCGCGATTTAGACTTTTTTTTAATTGACATACCTAAATATAGATTAGACATTACTTAGCAACACATCAAAAAATGAATTGTGGTTGTTTTTCTAATCAAAATATTTCGATTAAATGTTGACGTTGACCGCCGACCTTTTTTTTAAATGACGTGCTATTTTATTTTTTTTTGCAAATTGACATAAATATTAATTGATCGTTATTAAGCAGCATATCAAAGAATAGCGTGTTTAATTGCATAAAAAAATCATTTGGTTTAAAGTTAACGGTGAGCACCAAGATGTTGAATATGTTCAGCACTTTTTTTAAAAAGGGGGTGAAATTCTCACTTTTTTAAATTGACATAAATATAGATTTAACATTACTTAGCAACATATCAAAAAGTAGAATGTGGTTATTTTTCTAATCAAAATAATTCGATTCAAAGTTGATGTTGACCACCAAACTTTTTTTAATGACGTGCAATTCTATTTTTTTGCAAATTGACATAAGTATTAATTGATCGTTATTAAGCAGCATAACAAAGAATTAGCGTGTTTAATTGTATAAAAAAAAATTGGTTCAAAGTTGACGGTGAGCACCAAGATGTTGTATATAATCATCACTATTTTTAAAAAGGGGTAAAATTCTCACTTTTTTAAATTGACATAAATATAGATTAAACATTATTTAGCAACATATCAAAAAATGAAGTGTGGTTATTTTTCTAATAAAAATAATTCGATTAAAAGTTGACGTCGACCGCCAAACTTTTTTTAATGACGTGTAATTCTAGTTTGTTTGCAAATTGAGATAACTATAGATTGATCATTATTAAACAGCATACCAAACAGTGAGAGTGTGTTTAATAATATAAAAAATCATTTGCTTTAAAGTTGACGGGAGCGCCAAGGTGACGTCCATTAACTTGGACCCCCACCAACAGAAAAAAGAATCAGACTTCTTGAAAAAATTAGTGCTAATTATGTGCTAATTTGTTACCCTATTCAAAATTTTGTTGCTCAAGAAGAACAATAGAAAATTAGAAATGAAGTGGGTGGGGCTAGCTTAATGTAAAGCTGGGCCCCCCATCCTCAAAAAAACTTATTACGCACAAAAAAGCAAACCAATGTCAGGTGGAAATTTGTTGCTAATTTGTTGCTCTAAAATAGCATTACCTAATTTGCAGGATTCGCAAAAAAAAGTTACGTATTCGTTTACATATGAAAATGCTGTAAAAGACTAACACCATACATGATTTAAGCTTCATTAAAAAAAGATAACAATACAAAATTACTTATTAAAACATCATAAATTTTAACTAAATCTAAATTAAAACTATTAGGCATACCCTCTACCTGCTTCTTTAAAATAACCACGATGCGTTCGCCGTCCTGGCGCAAGTTAGCCTCATTACCTTTAATTATATTTGCATTTACATCTTGCTAAAATAATTATTACGTAAAATTCTTTTTTGCACTAAAATCAACAATAGTTTATGCGTAATCGAATTTGTTGCTAACTATAAACAAAAAACGACAGAGAATCGATGTGCTCTCTACGGGACTTTTTGTAGTTTTAATCTGCATAAACAATTTGTTACTTAAATTGTTGCAACGTAAAATTGTTCTTTGCACTATGATTGACAGTAATTTATACATAATCGAATTTGTTGCTAATTATAAACAATAAAAAACGACATAGAATCGACATGCTCTGGTGCGGGACTTTTCAAGTTTTATTTTGCCTAAACAATTTGTTGCTTAAATTGTTACAACGTAAAATTCTTCTTTGCACTATAATCGACAGAAATTTATACATAATCGAATTTGTTGCTAATTATAAACAATAAGAAACGACGTAAAATCGATGTGCTCTCACGCGGGACTTTTCATGTATTAATTTCCCTAAACAATTTGTTGCTTAAATTGTTACAACGTAATAATTAGCAACAAATTGTTTAGACAAATTGAAACTTGAAAAATCCCGCGCCAGAGCACGTCGATTCTACGTCGTTTTTTTTATTGTTTATAATTAGCAACAAATTGGATTATGTATAAATTATTGTCGATTATAGTCCAAAGAAGAATTTTACGTTGTAAGAATTTAAGCAACAAATTGTTTAGGTAAATTAATACATGAAAAGTCCCGCGTGAGAGCACATCGATTTTACGTCGTTTTTTTATTGTTTATAATTAGCAACAAATTCGATTATGTATAAATTTCTGTCGATTATAGTGCAAAGAACAATTTTACGTTGTAACAATTTAAGCAACAAATTTTTTAGCCAAAATAAAACTTGAAACGTCCCGCGCCAGAGCACGTTGGTTCTACGTCGTTTTTTTATTGTTTATAATTAGCAACAAATTCGATTATGTATAAATTTCTGTCGATTATAGTGCAAAGAACAATTTTACGTTGTAACAATTTAAGTAACAAATTGAAACATGAAAAGTCCCGCGCTAGAGCACATCGATTCTACGTCGTTTCTTATTATTTATAATTAGCAACAAATTCGATTATGTATAAATTACTGTCGATCATAGTGCAAAAAACAATTTTACGTTGCAACAATTTAAGTAACAAATTGTTTATGCAGATTAAAACAACAAAAAGTCCCGAGCAAAATGTAAATGTAAATATAATTAAAGGTAATGAGGCTAACTTGCGCCAGGACGGTGAACGCATCGTGGTTATTTTAAAGAAGCGGGTAGAGGGTATGTCTAATAGTTTTAATTTAGATTTAGTTAAAATTTACGAAGTTTTAATAAGTAATTTTGTATTGTTATCTTTTTTTAATGAAGCTTAAATCATGTATGGTGTTAGTCTTTTACAGCATTTTCATAATTAAACGAATACGTAGCTTTTTTTGCGAATCTCGCAAATTAGGCAATGCTATTTTAGAGCAACAAATTAGCAACAAATTTCCACCTGACATTAGTTTGCTTTTTTGTGCGCAATAAGTTTTTTTGAGGATGGGGGATCCAGCTTTACGTTAAGCTAGCCCCACCCACTTCATTTCTAATTTTCTACTGTTCTTCTTGAGCAACAAAATTTTGAATAGGGTAACAAATTAGCACATAATTAGCACTAATTTTTTCAAGAAGTTTGATTCTTTTTTCTGTTGGTGGGGGGTCCAAGTTAATGGACGTGCCAAACGTGTGTACAAGCAACACTTTTTTTTAAATGACGTGCAATTCTAATTTTTTTTTGTAAATTGACATAAGTCTAGATTGAACATTATTAAACATCATATGAAAGAATTAGAGTGTGTTATTAAATATAAAATCATTTGGTTCAAAGTTAACAGTGAGCGCTAATGTGTTATATACAAGCAGCACCTGATTTTTAAATAGCGCAAAAGTCTGATTTTTTTTATTGTCATAAATGCAGATTCGACATTACTTAGAAGCATATCAAAAAACAGAGTAATTATTTCTCGAAATAAACTCAAAAGTTACAATTATGATCAGTTAAAAAAGTCGGTTTATTTAAACTTTAACCAAACTTATCGTTTAGTAAACATATTACGGAAATTATAAAAAATTAGGTATATAAAAACCTAGAATTTTTTATAAATGTTGATACAAACAATAGTTCTATTAAATTTTAACTGAAAAGCTATTTTAAGATATTTGTGTTACTAATTTCTAACAAACCGATTATACAACAAACAAAAAAACTTTTGTTTTCAAATTGAAGAAAAACATCCGAGTCAAAAGAATATAGAAAGTTCAGAAAACTTAGGTTTATAGTTATATTTGCTTAAAAGAAATAATAGTAAAAGCACTAAGTATTACACATTAGTATATATTAGTATATATAGATAATATTTTGAATTCATTTTAAATTATAATTCAAATATTTCATAAACTGTTAATGTTAAATTTTTTTTAATTTGAATAAAATATTTAAGAAGAATTATCTATATAAGAAACTGTAAAAATAATTCAAATAATTTACATACGTACAAAATTATATACGAAAAACTATTAAAAGGGTGGATACACCCACTTCCGGTTTCTTTATCAGACCCATCTTTTGATACAACTGAGAGAATATGAAAAGCCAGCTCCACACCACATTTCAAGGTACTAGAACTTTTGGTTCGAGAGTTATCGTGGGTACATCATTACACACACACAGACACACAAAACTACATTTTTCTGATTCAGGAGACCTTGAAACGCAAAATTCTGCAAAAAAATTTTATACTTTCCTTATAGAAAAATAAAAATTACACAACAGAAACTATAAATAACATGACCAAGCTGAACTCTTTTATTACAGCTATTTCGTCACCTAGGCGAAAACCTTTTCCCAAAATTAACAATAAATTGATTATTACAATAACTAAAACCTTTATATATACAGGGTGGGCCAATAGTGTGGCAAAATAAAATATCTCTCTTGGTATACAAAACCAAAGAAATATTTATAAAAGTTCTAGGGTCCTTAAAGTTTTACATGACTATACAGGGTATTCCAAAACACCAGGGCGACACAAACCTAAATGTATTTTTAACAAAACTGTATATTAATACGTTTATGGAATCTTCTTGAGGTGTCTACTTTACAGTGATATAAGGTTATAACCATTTGAAGTTAGTCTTAACAAAATTATAAGCATAAGCATTTAAGTTTCGAATACGTAACTGTGTAATATACGTATTAAAGGTCAAAGATGCAAAACTTCAAAAGGCTAAAACTCAATTTTTTAAAATGAAACGACCTAATTTGGAATTCGACATCTTGTAGAGAATTAAATTTTCTATCAAAATGGTATAGCATGTGATTATCTCAAAAAGGCAATGGTTTGAAAGATATCTTATTTTATTGACGGCTATTAATATTAGATAATTTTTTGGTAATTTAGTATGCTTTGAAAACAATTGCGAATTCTGACAAACAAATATTGAATGCTCTATTGTCAAAGTCAGTGAAAAAGTGTTTTTATAATATTGCCTTAAAATAAATTTTGCTACAAATAAAATTGGTCGATATGATTTATGTATTTGTAACAAGTGACAAAAACTGTCTGTTGACCAAAATAATGTATCAAGAGCGGTTTCCCAAAAACAAGCAACCATCGAGGTCTTTTCAAAACCTAATGGTTCGAACAGGAAATGTAGCGTATGAGAAAAACCTTAGAACAAAACGGTCTTTAAATGAATCCAATAAATTTAATGTACATTTGGCTGTGATTAAGAAACTGCCTGTAAGTGGTAGAAGCCTATCGTACCAATTAAATATTAGATCTACTACACAGAGTACCCTTAAGAAAAATAAAATGAAACCATATCATATTCAGCTATTGCAACAGTTTAGTGAAAATGATGAACAAAGAAAATTGGCATTTTGTTATTGGACTGAACAAATGATAAATGTAAATGCTGGTTTTTTTGACTTTGTCCTACTTGTAAATGAAAACACATTTCACAAAAATGTTTGTGTTAACCGCTATCACTTTTACTATTATTCTGATCAAAAACCACATTTTATACAAGCAAAAATCAAGTTAGGTTGCCTTTAAATGTTATGTATTATCGGAGATTATATAATAAGACCCCGCTTTTTTGATAATAGTGTGAATGGCCAAATGTGTTTAAAATTCTACTGAATATAGTATATTATAAAAAAGATGTGGTATTTGCATGATGGGGATCCTGTTCACCATTCTGGCCTATCCATCATCGCCCTAATGCTGCATTCCCAAAAAGGTAGATTAGAATAAACGGTCCAATTGAATTGCCTGTACGATCACCTAACTTATCCAAAATTAACTTTTTTATATAGAGTTATGTTAAAAATGTAGTTTATTAAACACCACCCGCTAAAAGAGATGATGAGTGCCTGTAACCTTATATCATTGTAAAGTAACAAAAAACGTATTAATATACAAGGTGTTCCCTTAAAAAAATAAGTTTTTAGTTGTGCTGTTATTATGCAATACCCTGTTATTAAAAAATAATTTTAAAATATAAAACTTTAAGAACCCTACAACTTCTGTAATTTTCTGTAATCTGTAATTTGTATTTTGTATAAGGAAGATATTTTACGATATTTTACTTTGGCACACTATTGACCCACCCTGTAGGTACTTTTTTTTGACAGTAATTTTCAATAATTTGTTTACTTTTAGTTGCTTTTGTATTGTTTTTTTTATCGCGTTATTGCTGTTATATTGTCAGCTTTCAAATTATAAAATTTCCTTTTTAATGAACACGTCGACATGCTATTAGTTCCTCGATTCTGACAAGGCAACTGCCTTGAAAATATCCGCGTGTATCGAGAGAAGTATCCAAACCAAAGAATTCCAAATCACAAAACTTTTAGCTGAATGAAAAAAAGTCTTGGAGAAATAGGAAGTTTCAAGCTAATCAGAAATAAGGCTGGAAGACCTCGACAAATCCAAACACCCATTGCAAAAAATGCTGTTCTTCAAAGAATTGATGGCAATCTTGACGCCAGTAGCAGAACATTGCAACGATACTGAGATTCCAAAAAACACTGTAAGCTAGATCTTTCGAGATTAATTACTTTGTCCATTCCACATCTAGTCAAACCAAGGATTATTGCCACTTGACGACGGATCATTTATCTAATAATCTTGTTTTACACGTTGTGGCATGACGAATCTACACAATGAGCATATTTAAGCAGATGAAAATCTACATGCTATTAAAAGAAGATAATATCAACGAGAATTTAAAATTAACGTCTGTGTCGGAATTATTGGTAATTTTATGGTTAGGCCATGCCGATTGCCTGATCGTCTGAATGGCGCTAGTTTTTTTTTCAAAAAAGTTTGCCAGAATTAGTAGAAAACTTGCCTCTTAATTTGCGTCAAAACATGTTCTTCATCCACGACGGTGAAACTCATTTTGTACGTACCGTGAGAGAATACCTTAAAGATCAATTTGCTTAAAAATGGATAGAAGCACCCATTCAATGCTCTCCGCGGTATCCAGATTTAAATCCTTGCGACTTCTTCGTCTGAGGAGTGTTAAAACCATAAGTGTTCAAATTAATAACTCCAAACAACCGTAAAACAAAATTCAAAATGCTGTAAACACACTACGAGAAAACGATAATGCTTAAAGGAGGGTGCATTTTAAGTTTTTTTACGTCGAATTGATTTCTGCATTAGTAGAGGTGGAGGTCACATTGAACACTTGTAAAAAAGTTTTGTCTTTGTGTCTTCCACCAACTAAATTTTATATTACGATTTTATTAAAATTCAGCTATCAGTGTATGAGAAAAAATTGTTTTCCTTCGAAACTATGCGAAACACGGAGTTTTTACAAGAGTAAAAAAATGTATATGATAAGTAGACCTTCCCGTTTAGAAAAATCTTAGAGCCGTATTACCACCCCTAAGAAAATTATTTAAAAAGATACAAGAGGGTGAGTGCGGTTTTAACCCTTCTACAATTATTTTTGTTTTTTTTTTTAAATAATGAAAGTAGAATAATCCTATGAAATGCACTTTTGACAAATTTTATTTATTAATTTCTAAACAACGTAAAAAAATGTAATTTTTTAAATAGACTTTGAACTCTGATAGGAACAAATAGTACATTTTGGTATAGGTATACATAAATAGAGTCCAATCGACTTATTTTGACTTCTATAATGCGTGCTAGCTTTATTTCCCAGCAATTTTGAGACACTCTGTATATATGTAACTGTTTGTATGATTGTAAAATATAAATAATAATAAATATGACATTTTCATTATAACAAATTTGGTAAATATTTTGGTGTTCCCACAAAATTTAAAAAAAACGAAAATTTTTTGTTCAGTCGAAAACTATGGTCTAACTTTTATTAGATGTTATTTTACATATTAGTTAAATACTGTAATTATAACAAATGTATCCTTGCATTGATTTGACAGACATTTAGATAAACGCATTATTAAAAAGGTTCATGTTAAAAACTAATACTAAAACCATTCCATATTCAAAAAGAAATAGTAACGCAGAATATAATATCTAAAAATAAACATCAAAGACAAAAAAAACGTAAAAGTATCGGTAACAACCAAAATCAGTAAAAATAGCAATCAATAAATATGCCTAAAATTAAACGTTTTAAAACATCGACTTCTATCGGTTTTTCAATGGGAATTACTAGAATCTTACTCAACTAAATAATAAATACACCCAAGAATAATACACTTGTAATTTTAATTAATGGAAAATTATCATCTTAGTAAACCGTGCAAAAAGAGAGAAACAAACTAAACTATTTTGCAAACAGTTTGCGGACACCTCTTTAATTAGTCCCAAATACAAACATTTATGTATAATTACAATTCAAGTTTAGCAGCATCAACGCTTCTGCCAAAAAGTAAATTAAAATAATAAATTTTGATGTGCTTAAGGAATTTAAATTACAGAAACCTGATTATTACTGTAATACATTAAGTTAGTAACAATTTTTCAAGCATCAAAAATAAGATGAATAAACTCGATAATGCACATTTATAAAAATTTATGTAAAAAATTAATTTTCTAAGTTGGCGCCACAAAAAAAATCTGTTTATTTTCTTAATATTTTAACTCTGTTCATTTGAATCCAATTAAACGAAAAATGTATGTACTTTTTTTTGCATGAGGTCGTAGAATTTTCTACGCAGAAAAGCGATTGATAGAGCCGGTGTAGCAATGTTAATTATAATAACTTTACTTCCTATACTAAATCGAGCAAATACAACAGCAAACTATAATAGAACCAAAACAAACATTCTATTCTCGATTCTACTTAGTACGCAAATATGTATAATTATACAGAAAGTTATTGTTTCTTTTTAAGAAATCCAATAAATTATTGTATAAAACTTTTTAGAAACTTGTTTCTTCTTATCTCCCAGAGATTTTTTATTTAAGACTTGCAAATAAATAAAATTCAATCATTTTAATATTTTTGAGTGACCAATAAACACAATTAACCATTCAAACAATGTTATCTTTACTAAAAATGTATTCATCATTCGAATAATGTTAAATAACAATTAAAAATTCTGGAATGTTTGGTTATTATTTATCAAATCAATTAAATTTATCATCCCCGTTAATTTTCAGTTCGTGGCAACCTCTACTCAAATTCTTAGTTAGAAAATAAACCTGATACTGGTTGTCCATAAGATTGGAAATAGTGTTTGAGATTTTTTCATTGCTTGATTTTAAAATTGCAGATTCCTAATTTCATTTAAACAACATCAACGATTTCTAATATTGTTTTTTTAAAACTTCAAACTTGTTTTTTACTCTTTTTTGTAGTAAACTTTCAGAACTTCGTACTAGAACTAACGTCAAATGTATCACGAAAAGCTTCAAACCGTAACACCAAATCATTTGGTTCCAAAACATCTTCGTGCCTAAACGTCTTCGCAAAAAACTGCATGTGTCGAAAGAGCCCAACTCGTAAAAATTACTCCTGATTATCTAGACCACCTGAACCCTCAGAACACGACGTAAAGCAAATGTCATTTGAACCCTAACCAAATCAAAGCCCAAAGTGATAAAACTTTACGAATTGGAACTGTTAAATGGGCAGTTTTTAACGCACGCCTTTGGGAATTTTTCAGTGTTAATTGTTTTTGTGATATTTAAACGCCGTTTCTTTCGGTTACGAGACTGTTAGAAGCCTAAATATTTCTGCGCTAAAACATTCGTTTCCAAAAATTCGCATCTAACTGAAGTAGACCGTTTATTTCAGACTCTTGCAAGTAACTATAGTCAAACCCTGAAGAGGTCAACTAGACGTGCTTTGATAATTAACATGCACATGAAAATAAATTGGCACTTACTTTTGCAGAAGCTGAGGTATTAATCATTTAATTGGCGATTAACAGTAATCTGCTTCTTTCCAATCATCAACTAACAAATACATAATTAAAAATGATCAATTGTAAAACATTTTGTAACTTTTTTACACGTTAATTGCGTATTATAAGTTTCGATACAATTCTTTTTATAAACCCTAAAAGTATTGATCCGAAGAAACATTTTGCAATAAAATAATTAATCAATATAGAACGCATACGTCGTAATAGAAAATAAAAGCACTTTTACAAGAAAGGAAACTCATAAAACCAGTATCCTCTATAATTAATCATATGCGGGTTTTCGTTAGCATAAATTCTTAAATATAAAATACCTTGCATAACACACGTTCGAGGTCAATTTGAATTTATTGCCGACAAATGCATTCGATAACACTAGAATTATGAATGTTATATATTTTAAGAAAAGCAAGAGTAATTTATGATCGGATTTAGAACGAGGTACTTAAAGTACTCGGTTTCAAAAACTATTATAATACATTGTCTTAACTATACCAGACAAAGTTTTTGGATGTGCAATTTTGCAATTTCTGATCAAAAGCATTAATTTCGAATCTACTAATACAAAACTCTCAGTACAACAATCGACAGGTACTAATACTCGAATTTGTCCAAAAACTTTCTAGTCCAATGCACTTACGTATAACCCCAATCCACTAGCGCATAAACTAATCTCTTACAAGGCCAATTAAAAACATCATTATAAACACCAGGTTCAATAACCCTCATTAAAGGATTATAAGCCTACATTTAGGTCTACAAAAATATATTTAATTACGACACGCAATCCATTCAAAAACAACTAATTTTCAGACACATTTCATTTAGTCTTAAGATCTCTTGTGCAGATTAAATTTTCGTTAATTTCAAACCTTAATGAAGGATACAGACAGAAGCACAGAAATAGTACTAGCTACAGGATTAACATAAACAAAATATCAACAGCCGTTAGAATTCTTCAATCGTATCAGTTTTGGTGCCGATTTTTAACTGTGATAAATAAAATTACTGTATATTTGTGTCAATAGTTAGTTCGAACTTATGCATAAAGTGCAATATTAATTTAACAAGAAAAGCTCGATTTCGTGTTCTTTTTTAAAACGTTTTGCACAAACTGACATTTCTTAATTTTTAGAAACTTAAAAATTATATAAAAACAGCAAAGAGAAACGTATAAAAAGTAATTTGACCACCAGATAATATATAATTTAATAATAAATTTCCTTTGTATGTTTGCGATAGAAAATGAAAGTAAAGTTTTATATAATTACGCAATTTCGTAAACGTCGAGTCATTTCGGTTAACAACAAATTAAAACTTTTTGACGTTTATTAAAGTAACATTTGAAATCCAATACCATAATCTAAATTGCCGAGTATATTCCACGATAAGCCTAAAATGAACATTTATTGAATCATATAATTGTACAGAATGGGGTTTTTGGAATTTGATAGATTCATTTGAAACATCAATCAAGTTTCCTTTAACGTTTTTTATAATTTGCAATTATTAAAATACTAATGAATTTTTTTGCTGTACCTTTCTACAGGTACATACACGTATTGAAAAAAGTGTATTTTTACATTAATATTACATGTCTGTAATAGTAAAAAATGCGTGATTAGAACTTTAATACATTATCTATGTTTGTGATATTTAATCATCAATGTAAAATAACCTAAGTAAAATGTAAAAATTGCATGTTTCATGTTTTTTTACAAATATATTTGTAGTAAATATACTGTAATTTTTCATTCAGTAAAGAATTTTACTATATAAATCATTGGTCATTTTGTGTACATACACCGTTAGATTAGTCTATCCGTGTAAGTAGTTTCGACATTAATTTTATAATTTAGATGCAAGCTTAACAATTCAAGACTAATTTCGATAACGTAGGTTTTTTTGCCCACGTAAAGTAATACAATAACCCTCCTTTTTTTTTCAAATTAATTAGGTACTTAATAAACGCATTATTTTCTATTAAAACGTTTCAAAAACCATTAGCAATTATCCTAAATAAATTTAAAGATTGAAAAACTTTTAAGAGAACAAAACTCAATGTTTTAGACAACTATTAAGCATGTTTTTATCGTTGTAAGTAAAAGTGCAGTTTCTAAAACTAAATGCGTTGAGATTGTGTAGCGTTTTCTTTTTTGTCTACATTGTAGTGTTGTAATGTAACACGATCTAAGTAACGTAACCTAATTTTATTAAATTTATTTGTCATAGTTTTAAATTTCTTTTATATACTACAAACGTGTTCTAAAAGTACAATCTTAAATATGAATTCTATGAATAGAAACAATCTTTTTAAAAATGTTTGCAAAAAAGATTAACAATAGATATCGTAAAACACTAATTTTAACAAATATAATTGTTATTGGACTGTCTTAATTCATTAGACTATCCGTGAGAGATGACGTTGGTACAAACGCGGAATACCGTATGACTTCATTTTAGGTCAAGGCTCGATCACCAAATTACACACAGATCATCTTCAAGGTTGTCTAAAAACTATCTTCAGTTTAATTAAAATTAAGAAAAATAATTAATTTTCAAATTGAAATTCGTATCTTTAAAGAATATCTAAAGTACCTAACATAGAAGTAAATAGAATGGTAATACAGATCTTTTCGTTTCTTTAAAAAAAATAACTTAAATGTTACAAATAATTGAAATCAACTTATAAGAAACATTACCTACTGTCGTGAGTGACAAAAGTATTTATTTTGTAAAACGAATAAAAACCAACACGTATTACCAATACATCATAAAGTTCTAATATCCAAAGCGACTTCAAGACTTTTTGAGCTCGTAAGAATAGCTGAAAGTATGCTGAAGTTAGACATGTCTAAATAAAGCATATTATAAATTCGCTTGTGTGCTCGTTAAAATAATGAGTTGTGATTGCCTGTAAAAGCTTTTGTTTAAATACAATTAACTTTGTTTTTAAAGCGTGTGGTCGCAATTAAAGAAAGCTTGATTTTAAATTGTTCAAGAACACCATTCAAAAAAGCTTCAGGCAACTATATTCGCAACCCTAAAAACCAATGAAAAGAAACATTAAAGATTTTCTCTCATTTTTCAAAACTGAGATATTATTCCATTTATAAAAGAAACACTTGAAACTAAATTTTAATAAAAATATATGTTAAGTGAAAGACACAAGTCACCAATTAACGAGTACAAAACTCTGTGCAATGTATTTTGTAATATAATATTCGACAAGTTAACAATAAATAAAAGTGCTAATCAAGATAAACAATTAAAATTATCATTTTTGAACTTTGTAATCGTGTATGAATGTACAAACAAAAAATTAACTGATTGTGAAATGAGCAATAAACAAATTTTTTTTCAAAATTAGTCAGAATGAAAAAACCAGGTTCCAAGCTAACCGAGCAAGTCGTTTCCAAATTACAAGATTTTAACTTAAACAAGAAAATTTACAACTTTATTTAAAAACCTAATTGATACAGGAAAACCATTTTCTTTCAAAGAAAATTGAAAAGAAAAAATTCTTACTGTATGAATATACAGCAATAAACCGAATTCTTGAAAGTCCCATAAATCTTTTAATATACGCCAAAAAAAACAAAAGAGATAATTACCACTTCTATAACAGACATAACAATAAATCGGCATGTAGTACATAAAGAAAAGCAAGAGAAATATTAATTCCAAAATTCAAAAATAAAGTCAAAGCTAGATAACCGATGAGGATGAAAAACAAAGCAAAAACTATGAATTTATACAAAGTCTAAAAGGTGACATTAGAACAATCAGAATGAAAAGAGAGTCATTATGCCAAAATTGTGAACCCTATATGTAATAATGTGTGTAAAATTAACCTACTTGTAATAAAACAGAAAAAAATACAAATACTTTTGCAAAATTTTAAAAAAAGGCATGATTCAAAACCAAAATGAAGCAAGACACTTCAACTTCACTTATGACGTGCATTTTCAAACTTTAATGAATCGGAAATTAATAATTCTGAAATATAAAAAACTTGGAAGAACGCCGTTTAAAGCAACATTTCCCTCATATTTGCATAAACAAAGATCAAAATCCAACACAATTTTAAATATTAAAAAAAAACGTGTTTATCGCACAGCCCTATTGGGAAAATGCATCTGCTTTTTGTGCAACTGTGTTTTGTAGCAATAATCGGTTTAATTATCAAAACGTTCTAAATAGATGTCATCTAAAAAAATCTGAAGATGAAGGAATCAAAATAGATAGATTATCCACTGACGGAGATATGAATGCTATAAAAACAAAACAAAATAAAACATGTGTGCAAAACAAAATTCATATTTCAACTAAATTAAAAAGAAATTTTCCTCAATCATTTCTTTAAAAAAACATTTATCTACTATTCGGCAGTTTTTGTATTTTTTCAAATCACATTAGTATTTTAATGCAAATGTCCTCAAAAGATAAACATCATCTAACAGAAAATGATGCTTGTGCATTTGTCCAAAAATGATAATTATAATACTGTGCACGCCGCTTAATAGAATCACGTTGAGACTTGGGGGTTTTAATATCCCAAATTCAGAAAAAAAATTAATAAATGTTTATTGGTTAGAAAGCAGTAAATAGATAGAGCGTATTTATCTGATTAAGAGGTTGTTAATTTAGAAGGTGAAATCATAACATCAATACAGGTAAAAAATGTCAAAAGAAATTCACTGTTCTAAGAACTATACATTTCTTCTCAGCAATTTGGTGAAAATAAAAATAAATACAAAATAGCATTATGCTTAAGATAAGTTAATTCTCAAAGATAAGAACTAATCTTACGTAGGTTAGTTAAAATGCGTGTATAAATAAATAAAACTGCAAAAATAAAGCTAAATATGCAAAACAAATATTTTTAGGGTACAATAATAAAGTTTTTTACTCTAAAAAAACGTATTGTAAAAATTCTGCTAAAAAATTCACGTAAAATAGGTTATTGTTCATGTATAGAAACAAACCTAAGAAGAAAAGTAATAACATAAACCGAAATTATGCCTACTATAAACGGTGTTTTTTCTATGTATTAGCATACGCCCGGCCCGTTCTTAATTATAGTGATAACATTACCCGAATCATAACATTAACCGTGATTCTAATAAGCGGCGTGCACTGTATTTCGTCCTTCTTTCAACTTCGATTGCACCCATTTGGTTTCACGGCACATGCTGATTCATGCGTTTCTAATGGTTTGCGTCTAGTTGTGTTACTCAGAAGTAATAAAACGAAAATCAGTTTATTAAGAAAAAATAGCCTAAATATTACGTCTAGTACATATTTAACAATTGTATTCAAAATAATCCAAATCGACCAAAACCTCTAAGACTGACATAGATTTCAATTTTCAAAAGCTTATGATTACCCCAAAAAGGAATGTAATTTCAAGTTTATTTTTTTATGAATGTATAGTTACTTAAATGTACTGTATTTACAAAAATCAAAACTGGGACTTGTTACATTTATCTAAATTACAATTTTTCAAAGAAACCAGACGTCAAGCATCTGTGTTCAAAGAAGTCAAAGAAAATCAGAAATGTTTACAAACAAGCTCCCTCTTTTGTTTTATACTGCTGTACAAATTTTGTTTGAGATTTATGTACAAGTAAAGTTACCGGACCTTAAAAATTACACAAAATAACAAATGTTTAACAACGATCTATTAAAAATTTCACGCCATGTATGTACCTACGGTGTTATGATTAAGACCCAAATAATTAGTTATTCTGAAAAAGACCTTTTGTTCTTTAGTTGGCTCTGAAATAACATCCACATTTACTCAAATGTTTTGTAGTAGCACAAAAACCGTATAACAAAAAAACCAATTAACCATTTCTCAAATAAAAATATTGCCAACATTGTACTTATATAGTCATTGTGTACAACTTGATATGCCAACATTTTTGTTAACAAAGACAAGAAACAAATAAAAACCTCAAAGATTCTCGATAAAATTGACTTTGCATGTTCCGACATGATTTTTCAACACTTTATACAGTATTAAAACTGAGCTTAGAAGAAAAGTTATCGTCTTAAAAGAAACGTTTGATACGGTTTCGGATAAATCTAAATAAAATATTTTTACTTCGTCGACCAATGATGAAGCCTCTTTTTTTTGTTTGTATTTAGGTATCTACACATACCCACAAAACATGAGATTACATTCCTTCTTGCTGTAACATACATTCAAATATTGAAAATTTGGTAATTTTGAATTTTGGTGTCAAATGTTTAGGTAGATTAGACTATTTGGAATACAAAATTCAGTAAATACGCACTTGACATAACATTTAAACTGTTTTTTGTTCAATAAAAAACTTCCAAAGTTAATGTTCAGATTTACGCCTAATCCTTTCCCAATGTCATACATGGCATTGTCTTCAAAAAATAATTTCATGTAAGGTAAGAGCACCGGTAGCTGACAGTGTCCCTATATCTAACACATTGTCTTTCAAAATCAACAATATCCTCTACCTACTCATTAAATTCGAATTAATGGCGCTAAACGTATCTCTAGGTACGCTCTGCGTTCATCGATTCAAGTTAAGATACCTGCTCCAGCTGAAACGTGTTGATGTCGTATGTCTTTTAAAATTTTCGTGTAATGATAATAAATAAAGGTGAGAATTACATAATGAAACGTTCTTAAATTCAAGCGCCTTCTCGAAGTTGTTATCCATCTGCTAGAACGTGTACCGAAAGATATGGAACACTCGAGAAGGATTTCCAAAATGGGTATATATACGGAACAAACAAATCGTAAGTCGGTTATTCCCGTAATGCGAAGACAGCAGTGTTAAGAAGATTATTCAAGTCTAAATAAGTAAGTCGTTAGCGCGTGTGTGTAGATAAATATACTGAGAATAATCTTGTACGTGACTTTAGTGTAAACAAGTGTGTGAAGCTATCCGCGGACTTTATCTTATCTTCGTCTAAGTGATATAAATTAGTGTAAGTGTTTTTATTAAATATTATTAGATTTTATTAGTTCGGTTAATTTAAAAGTGTACATATTTTTAGTATAAGTAAAAATATTTTTAATAGAAGTATAAATAAATTAGTTTTAATAATAAAATTCGCTACAATAATATAAATAAAATCTTGTACTTTATTTAGCTTAGAACTTTTTTGTCATTTGTTTAGTTGTAAAAACTTTTGATGCAAATTGTTTTTAACGTCATAATTCATTAACCTTGGATAATAATATTTGTAAGGGTGTCAGCTTTGGATTTTATTTTTTTTAAGTGATCTAGTATCTGATATTAGTGCCGGGAATAGGATCATATCAAAAAATTGTGAAACCTATACTTGAATAGTATTTTGATGAGAAAAATAACGTGAAATATTGTATTTCACTTAACGATTTAGCAGTTGCTACAGCTGCAAAGCAATACTTTGTTCCCAAAACAACTCTTTGGTGTAAGTTTAATTGAAAATATCCAGAGCAAAGAAAAATGAGCCAATTGTCATTTTTTTCACCAGAAGAAGAGTGTACACTTGTTAACTTAATCAAAGTAATGGCTCGTAAAAGGTTTCTGATAACAAAAAATAATCTGATCTTATGTACCAAAAGGCTAACAATAGAATTAAAAAATAGTCACATTAAGCTAGGGAAGAAATGGTTTTCAGGGTTTATGAAACGACATCCCGATATCAGTCATAGCCAAAATCTCACAAAAAGCCATAGAAATGTGACAGAGGAACAGATTAGAAACTGGTTTCTAGAAGTTGAAAAATACCTAACATGTAATAACCTATTTAATATACTTTCCAATCCATCCCGTGTATTCAAGGCGAGGTGACGAGTCAGCTTTTCTTTTAATCCGAAAGGGCTGAAAGTATTGGCCCCTAGATGTGACAAATCTATTTACCAGACTGCCAATAATGATGAAAAAGGATGCCTGGCGGTATTGATCCACTGCAACGCAGCAGTGCACGAGCACCTTCATTAATTATTTTCAGATATACTAGAATTCCAGTAATTTTGGCAGAAAGTGTTCAAACAAAATGAGGCATTAGGCGATTAATATAGATGACGGCAGAAAGTTTTTACAAGTACATCATTAAGATATTTCACTCATGGCTGATTCAATCAACCACAGTTCTACTGTTCGTTGATGGTCACTCGTCTTACTTGTCTATTCACTTCAACATTTTTTGTTTAGCAAATGGCATTGTTCTTATTGCTGTCTTAAACCCAGCTGGAAAGAAAAAGTTTATAGAAATTAGAAAATGGGAACTCGGAACTAAAGCGACAAAACTTTGCTCCTATATTAAAAGATGTGTTAGCAGAACGAATAACTCATCAGATTGTGGGTAATGGTTTCAGAAAATGTGGATTAATACCATGGAATGCAACCGCAGTGGCATTTGAAAAAACAAACGATGCGACGGAACCACAACTCAACGCATCCATAACGTTTGTGCCCAATAGCAACGCAGCACATGTGCAGATGTTTGGAATGGTGATATTAAAGATACCTCTTTGTTTACAATTTGTAAAACCATTAGAAATGAAATGTTGATTGCTACAGTTAATGTGCCCCAAGGAATTGATGTACCCGTTAGTGTTAGTAAAGCTGATGGATTAATAGATGCAAAGTTTGAAGGCACTATAACAAACAATTAAATCAGTAGAATTAAAGTCTTGAAAGTCGAATACTCTTAGCACATTCAACAACTTAGAAGTCTATGGAACTGAATAACCTGTAAACATGACAGAAAAGTCTCCAGAGATGCTGGCAATGCCAGCGTTTAAATAAGCTCTTTTCTGGCATGGAAAAAGTTGAAAAATCGGTGTCTAAAACAAAAAAAATAAAAAGTTCCTAGTGTCATTACCTCCTAAAAATGGCAAAAATATAACACAAAAGAAAAAGATGAAAGAGAAAAACTAGAGAAAGGGAAACAAGAACGCAAACGAAAAAGAGAAATGACAAGACTTCAAAAAGAAAAAAAAATCCAAAACAAGCGGGTCTTGGAATCATCAGAGTCAGCTGTAGAATCAGAAGAAATTGACTTTATAGAGTAAGATTATTCTTCTTGGAATGAGAAGAAAGAAGAAGGGTGTGAGGGCGTCAATAAATTTATAAACAAGAAACAGTTAATTCATGGTTCGTTTGTTCTAATAATGTTTATGGGGGAAAAAAGACTCACCCAGAAGTTTATTTATGTTTGTATTGTCCAGAAGATTAAATCCTAAGATTTAAAAGTAATGGCATTAAAACGTCTAGATACTGCTAAAATGTCATTTGTACCAGATGAAAAAAGCGTATCCTTTGTCAAATTTGACCAAATTCGTGGGTTGTTAAACTCTTCTAAAATAGTATCTGCAAGAGTTTTGATTTTATTTAAGATTTCTATGTATTAGGTTAATTATTTTATGCTGTTCGATGAAGACTTAATTCAGATGAAAAATACTTTCTGAATTGATTGCCATTTTACAGAAATTTCTTTAAAAATACAGCATCAGAAAGAAATGGTCACTAAATTAATAATTTTTTTAATTTTAGAACTTGTTTTTGTAAATACGTAGATGAAAGTCAGAAGTAATTAAATAGTCTAAAGGATTTTTTTAATTTACCATACTTATTTGGTATGAGAGGACTAGTAGTCAAATTTTTTTAAATTGCTGAAACTTATTTTTTTTTAAATGACACCCGCGATTTCTTTCAACTGTTTTTAATGTATTTGTTAATTCTCTATCGATTTACAGTAGTACTTTTTTCTCCTAACATCTACAGTTATGAAGATGTTTATAAATTTTCAATTAAATCACAACAAGCGTTATTTTAATCAAGCAGGTTTATTCTAGTAGACTTTGCTTCTATTAAACAAAAAAGAAATAGTCAGTAGAAGTTACTTATTGTGTTTAGTTGTTACATTATTACCTATTACTGCTTTCTACTTCATTAACTTTCATATAAAATTAATCTTTTACAGAACGAATAAGTGGACGTGGTGTTTATTTTGGGCGAATCTAAAAAAAATGTCTTTTGGCTTCTCGTGTTTATAAACAAAGATCTCCTGATTGTCGTGCTCCAAGTATCCGTTCATTACAAAAATTATTGGACAGGATCCGTAAACTACAAGAATCTGTTCAAAGAAAAACTGACAGAACAGAAAAGGCAAAATTTATGGTATTGCAGGCTGTAGTTGAAAATCCAAATGCTAGCACAAAACAAATTAGTGAAGAACTTGAACTCTATCAAAAGTTGACTATAGGGGATTTTTACTCGTGAAGAACTTTCTGTGTGTAGATGATCAATTTACCATCGTTTATAGCTATCTACAGTTAATGATCAATAAACTTCATGATGTGCCAGGCTTTATATCCACTGTTTTATTTACCGACGAAGCTACCTTTCATAGTAATGGCCGAATAAATCGTCGTAATTATCATTATGATAATGTAAATCCTTATTTTTTAAGAGTTTCGGATCATAAACATAGATAGACGATCAACGTATGGGTAGGAATTGTGGATAATTCTATCATAGGTTCTTTCTTCTTTGATGGTCATTTAAATGCCGACAGATATTTGGAGTTTTTGAACAATTCTTTGCCACAGTTACTAGAAAATGTTCTGGAAAACACAAAAGGGGCCATGATTATGCGCCCTGTCATTTTGCTAGGAATGTGCGTAATTATTCAAACGAATAATATCATGATCGATGGATCGGCCGAGAAGGTCCTTGCCGTCATGGATTTCTTTACATGGGAAGTTCGTAAAAAATTACGTATTTCAAAAAGATCCTACTACACAAGAGGCAATGAAAAACAGAATAAAAACCGCATTTTCTAACACGTCCATTAACTTGGACCCTCCACCAACAGAAAAAAGAATCAGACTTCTTGAAAAAATTAGTGCTAATTATGTGCTAATTTGTTACCGTATTCAAAATTTTGTTGCTCAAGAAGAACAGTAGAAAATTAGAAATGAAGTGGGTGGGGCTAGCTTAACGTAAACCTGGACCCCCCTTCCTCGAAAAAACTTATTGCGCACAAAAAAGCAAACTAATGTCAGGTGGAAATTTGTTGCTAATTTGTTGCTCTAAAATAGCATTACCTAATTTGCGAGATTCGCAAAAAAAAGTTACGTATTCGTTTACATATGAAAATGCTGTAAAAGACTAACACCATACATGATTTAAGCTTCATTAAAAAAAGATAACAATACAAAATTACTTATTAAAACATCAAAATTTTTAACAAAATCTAAATTAAAACTATTGGATATTCCCTCTACCCGCTTCTTTAAAATAACCACGATGCGTTCGCCGTCCTGGCGCAAGTTAGCCTCATTACCTTTAATTATATTTGCATTTACACCTTACAACGTTTACAACGTAAAATTGTTCTTTGCACTATAATCGACAGTAATTTATACAAAATCGAATTTGTTGCTAATTATAAACAATAAAAAACGACGTAGAATCGATGTGCTCTGGCGCGGGACTTTTTATGCTTTATTTTGTCTAAACAATTTGTTACTTAACTTGTAACGACGTAAAATTGTTCTTAGCACTCTAATAAACAGTAATTTATACATAATCGAATTTATTGCTAACTATACACAATAAAAAACGACGTAGAATCGACGTGCTCAGGCGTTTGACTTTTATTGTTTTAATTTGCCTAAACAATTTGTTACTTAAATTGTTACAACGTAAAATTGTTTAGGCAAAATAAAACTTGAAATGTACCGGTAAGAGCACATCGATTCTAGTTAGCAACAAATTCGATTACGCATAAACTATTGTTAATTTTAGTGCAAAGAAGAATTTTACGTAATAATTATTTGAGCAAGGTGTAAATGCAAATATAATTAAAGGTAATGAGGCTAACTTGCGCCAGGACGGCGAACGCATCGTGGTTATTTTAAAGAAGCGGGTAGAGGGAATGTCTAATAGTTTTAATTTAGATTTTGTTAAAAATTTTGATGTTTTAATAAGTAATTTTGTATTGTTATCTTTTTTTAATGAAGCTTAAATCATGTATGATGTTAGTCTTTTACAGCATTTTCATATGTACACGAATACGTAGCTTTTTTTGCGAATCTCACAAATGAGGTAATGCTATTTTAGAGAAACAAATTAGCAACAAATTTCCACCTGACATTAGTTTGATTTTTTGTGCGCAATAAGTTTTTTTGAGGAAGGGAGATCCAGCTTTACGTTAAGCTAGCTCCACCCACTTCATTTCTAATTTTCTACTGTTCTTCTTGAGCAACAAAATTTTGAATACGACAAATTAGCACATAATTAGCACTATTTTTTTCAAGAAGTCTGATTCTTTTTTCTGTTTGTGGGGGGTCCAAGTTAATGGACATTTTTCTAACGTTACGCATGAGATCTCACAAAATGTGGGTGAATCTATACAGCAAAGACTTGAGACGTGTCTACAACAAAATGAACAAAACTTTGTTGATTTTTAAATAGTATCCCACTCCGTCTTTATGTTTTTTGTTTAATAGAAGCAAAGCCTACTATACTAAACCTGCTTGGTTAAAATAATGCTTGTTGTGATTAACTGTTAGGAAATAAAAAGTACTCGTGCAAATCAATAGAAAATTAAATACTACATTGGAAACAGTTGAAATAAATCAAGAGTGCCATTTAAAAAAGTTTCAGCAATTTGAAAAATTTTAAAATTAGCGCTCTCATACAAAATAAGTATAGCGAATTTGAAAAATCTTTTAGACTATTTTGGTACTAATGACTTTCATCTACGAATTTACAAAAACAAATTCAGAAATTTCAAAAAACACCAGTTTTGTAATCATTTCTTTCTGATGATGCATTGTTAAAGAAATTGCTCTAAAATGACAATCAATTGAAAAAGTTTTTTCATCTAAATTAGGCCTTTATCAAACAGCATAAAAAAATTGATGCATTGGTATTTAAAAAAGTACAACAATGTGTAAACAAAAATATTTTTAAAAAATGCAGCTTTTCAATAGAAATGAGTATAGTACTAAACATTTTATGCTGACATTTATACAAAGGTACTACAAACAGAGTCCGAAGTAAGGTCGAACACTGGATATTAATATAAATACAGAAAAAAAATGCCCTAACCTATCAGCTACTGGTGCCTTACTTTAATAAAAATTTCGTTGTTTAATTGTAACTAAATAAATTAAATTGTTTTTGACTTTGTGGTAATAATAGGGATTGTAGACACTGAAAACCTTAAAAACGCACATCGTTTTGTTTGATCAATTTCTCATGAGTCCCATCTTCAGAATTTGACCGAATTAAAATTGGACCGCTCCTAACGTGCCCCTTTTTTTAATAAAAAAGGAATCCGTTAGCGTGGTAAAGAATGAAGGCTAAACCTACATAAAAACAAAAAAAAATATGAACTGGATAGAGAAAGAAAACCTATCAAAAAAATGTTAATAAGAGGTAAAAAATTAATTGGATACAAAAAACAAGAGCAAAAATTTTTTTTTTAAATTGTACAAAGTCGGATAACTTAAATTTATAAAAATATATATATATAAAGTAAAACAGAACAAAAAACAGTCCAAAACATGTACACAATAACGACAGAAACATTCGAAAATACACAAGAAATACCTATAAGTGAATTCAGACGAAAACCAAAATTAAAGAAGAGTAGCCGTAAGAAAAAAATGTTAGAAAAAGACTTTTCAGAATAAAATTGACGTTTTTATAGACAATATGTGAAGTCTATTTATTATATTTTTTAAAAATACCGCCTAATTATGCAAATTTTTATAACTACTTGTTTAAAACTATGTTCCTTTTAGAACAATTTATAACGCAAAGAAAAAAACAGACTGCAATGACAAAAATTTACAAATTAAAGTACCTATAATTTGTGTCCACTTTATCTGGTTCTTTCTAACTTGAAGTCATTTTCTAAACTCAAAGTGTCTTAGGTTTTATATAGGTTTGAGATCACAGCTTTGGGCATCACTGGGTGACACGTTTAGAAACAATGTCGAATATTAAAATAAAAATTATAAAACACGAACTATAACAAAAAAAATATATTCCTTTTCCATAGTTAAAAAAAATAAAGAGGTTTAGAATGTATTTCAAAGACTAAAGCTATTTTACGTGCTTTAGTTTTATATTTATATTATGAAACTAATAAAAAGCTTTGTAACTTTATAATTGTATCGATTTGTTACTAACTAAAAACCATTAGTTCCATCATTGAAAACTTGCGCTCATAAAAAAATTACCTTTTTTAATTACCACAGCATATAACAAAATTGTATCGATCATAAATTACAAAAAGTTTCGTTATTTAATCGACCTTATATTTTTCCCATGTTGAACACCCCTACCGTGTCCAAACTTATTAAGACGCCCTTTATCGTATGTATCTTTAACGATTAGCTATCTAGGAATGATGTAGCATTTTATGCATTATTACACCAAACGTCGCCGGTGAAATACGCAAAAAAATTGTCTGACAAAACTAAACACTTTGTATAGAATCAACGATATACGCGCTTAAACAGTAATGGCAATGCTGGAATTATTATTTTATGGAAATTTACCATAACGTATGTTGAGCACTACAAGAACATGGAATCAATTATAGGCATTTGGTTTAGATTTTCGATAAATGACCGTAATTCACTCATGCAAATACTCAATTGAGCGCCACAATTAGAATTGCAATACACGTTATTACATTAAATATATAATAAGGCCCTTTATGCCAAAACTAAACTAAATTTATGTAATCAACATTAAAATATGAGTTACTTCATTGAAACTTTCGCCGTATAAATCAAACGAATGAAACATTTATACTAATAATGTATGGACAATTAAACTGTTGGCGATTTATGCGCAGAATTACTTTAGCAATAAATTTATAATATGAAAACATAAAATGCACATTAAATAAAATTTTCCAGCGAGTAAATAGCGTAAATCGCAAACGTAGGAAAACGAAAAATTATCTGGACGTTCGAGTGCGGCGAGTTCAAACCCGTCTAGGGTGTTCTAACTTGATAAAAATCTAAAGAGGTTCTTATCAAATTGGTTCGGTGTCGACACCACGTTATACACCTTAAGGGATGCAGTAATTCCACTTTGTCTATTGATAAAATCCCAAACAATAATGGATAAAACGCGTAATCCGCTCGAGTACGATAAACAAATACTTAAAAAATGTTTTCTCGCGGTTTAAAGAAATTATGTACTTATTTCTACACACACATTACACCAGTATTTACTCATTTTATCTTATCTAAGAAAACGTTAGTAGTGAAATGGTACATAACACTTTGTTCCTCTCGAATTTTTGTCTAGAATCGGTTCCGATTACTAAAAAAATTTTGTTTTTGGTTAAAAGTAATCAGCCTGGCGGGTATTCAATAAAAATCGAAAGAAAAGCTGTTTTATGGCGTTCGAAAATTCTTTTATTTATACAGAAAACGCCCGGAAGCGATTGGCTTTCATATCGCACCAAAACCGTGCGATTTATGGTTATTTTAAAATCATTTGGAACGCGTACAATGTCTTCGGAGATAAAATAATTACAAATCTAAATATAAACGTTTTGCGTTATTATTGTAGTGTTTACGGGTCAGCGTTGCATAAAATCGTCGCGGTTCGTTTAGTTTTGTTAAGTTAGAAAAGATCAAAACACATCAAGCTTTATCTAACGCAAAATTACAAAAAACATTATTCGCAAGTATTTTATTCGAAAAAAATGAAATTTGAAGACGTTTTTGAACGTGATCGGGTCTGCGAACACGAAGAGCTAGCAACCCTCTAATATTGTAGGAAGTGACGTAACGCATTAGTTGAACGACGTAACACCAGAACGACATCCGATTTACGACTTATCAACTTTATTCGGTTGGTTGATCACGATTCTCCTAAGAATCTAAACCTCGTTCGTTTTTCGTTACGGATGATGACCATAAAAGAACTGTCACTTATGCGAAAGGAAGAAAACTATTATAAAGCATAAATTGACGTACCTAATAGCCGATACAAAGGAAGAACGTCAAATTGCATCGACGATTTAGAACAAAAGGTCTTGGAGTTTTCTTGTTTGAATTCGGCAAGAAGAATAAAATAGATTAGATTGCAAGCCGCATTCTGCGTTTTAATGAGTTCAAGAATATACCAAAAGCATCCAGTAACGTCTACTTTAGTTTGATGCGCATTCCAGATAAAAATATCAACACTAAGTAGAGAACATAAAGCTTTTGTTTACACCAACACTTAAGTTTATTTACTTTTCCGCACTTTTACACAGTTTCCGAAGAAATACGGATTTCGTTAAACATCAAACATTTATAATCACGTGCTTACCTGGACTAGTTTGCCAGCTGAGGCCTCCAATAAACATTTTTCTGTAACAAAAATATTAGTGTAAGGGAAATATAATTCATCGGAGGCGGCTTTGGGCCACGCGGGTTTGAGCGTGTCGTGCGAATATTTTCATAATGGTTTAAGAAACGCATGCACAGCCGGCTAATATCGGCATCTGCGTGACAGTCCTCAAAGGGTTAAAGAATTACGAAAAACATTAAAAAACGATCACGCTGTATTCGTCGAACGACAAATACGGAATATTTTCTACACTTAAGGGTGTTCTGTGTGAGGTCAACCTACCCTGGGTCGTTTGGGACCTCCGCCGGGGAACCACTAGCTACAATCTCCTGATTTTGAGGCTCCATAACAAACTGTACGATAGATCTTCAACTACGACTAAACTAAAGGTAAATAGAGACCGGGATGGATTAGCGGGCTCCCGGATTTGTTCGTTCAGCCACACTATCAACACGATACTGACGAGTATGGATGTTGAAGCGGTGAATACGAATTCGGTTAGGGTCGTTACTGTTCGGACTTCAAATGCGCGTCTGCGCCAACTACCCTGATGGAAGAGACAAACAATGGCTGTGATTGGGTGCAATCCGTGCATCGTTAGTGCGACTGTGACGCAAAAATCTTTTACTGCGCTATGCACGATACGCGTATTGAAACTTTGCATAACGCAGACAGATATGGGCCACTATGTCAAGAAATTCAAATTTTTTTTCAACGCGTTATTAAATAATTACGCTATAAACGTCGCATGCATTTAAAAAATACAACTTTATTAAAATAGTAATTTTTAACGAAACGCAATTACAGGTAGAAAACTAAAATTGTAGTTCAATGTAACTAATCGTTTTTTAAATTATTTAAAAATAATCCGTCTTCGATCCAATTGTATAATTTTATAAAGAAAAAAGTTTTAATTTTAATTAAAGATAAATAAATCAAACTTGATCTTTAGCAAAAACATTCAAAATAAAGACGAAAACTTCAATTACTTGGAAAAACAAAATTATTTTCTTAATTCTCAAGTCGACGTGAAAACTAAGCTTATTTATTTACCTCATATTTTTCTTTACGTTGCCTTGTACTTTTTATATTTTCTTTAGTTTAAGTTTAAGGTGTGAAAGAAATCGAGGAGTAACGTAATCAAATTCCTACAATTAATTAATAGATTGCGCCTTTAAGACCTTTATAAAAACTGACCAAAACTTTGATTTCTAAGACTTTTTTAGTATAAATTTCTCGTGGAAGCCTCTGATCTTGTATTAATACAAAAAAATATTTTTTATCGAGCCGTGACACTATTCCGGGTGATTCTTATGTAAAATGACGTCCTGAATCCAAATATGTCTTCTGTTTTCTTCCATCACCCACCCGAGGGAGCCCTAAATCTCTAATTTTACCACTTTTCGATAAATTAATTATAATTTATTTATCGAACGATAATAATAATTATAATAATTATTATAATAATAAATATATGGACATGAATTTAATTTAAAAGGGAAAAAGAACTATTTTAGCTATAAACAGTAATAAATAAAAAGATATTCATCGTTACTTGGTGCTTGCTTTTCTTTTATACCCTGAGGTACAGCTCTCTCGTTTCAAAAACCAGAAGTACTCCGCCAACATGCTTGCATTCCACTTCCCTGAAAATATCTTCTCCAGCTTAGCGATGTCTTGATGGAACCGTTCCCCGTGTTCATCCGAGACTGCTCCTAAATTTTCAGGGAAAAAGTCCAAATGGGAGTGAAGGAAGTGAACTTTAAGAGACCTGTTACATCCTATGTCTTGTACGTTAAAAGCAGTTCCTCGACGTGAGCGACATAATCTTCACTTTTGTGGTTGCCCAGGAAGTTCTTACAAACGTTTTGAAATGCAAGCCAAGTTCGTTTTTCTTTTCGATTTAGGTGTTCAATAAACGTCGAATCTTAGAAGAGTTGTCTAATCTGGGGACCAACAAAAACGCCTTCTTTGATTTTAGCTTCGCTAAGACGAGGAAATTTAGTTTTCAAAAATTGAAATGCGCCACCTGTCTTGTCCACTGCTTTCACAAACTGCTTGATCAATCCAAGTTTGATGTGTAAAGGTGCTAAGTAAATATTTTCCTTCGGAACCAAAGGATTGTGGGCGACATTTTTCTGACCAGGAATAAGATTTTATCGCAGAGGCCAGTCCCGTACGATGTAATGTTTATCTCGGGCTCGGCTATCCCATTCACAAAGGAAGCAGCAATATTTTGTGAATCCTGATTGCAGGCCCGTGAGTAGATCAACAACTTTTAAGTCAGCGCAAAGTTTCCACTTATAATCATAACTAATTTTATCAAGGATTCTGAAGATGTTTTGGTACGTTTCCTTCATATCAACAGAGTATGCAACTGGAACTGATGGGAAGACATTCCCATTTGCCAACAGGACAACTTTTAAGCTTGTTTTTGATGAGTCTATAAACAGTCTCCATTTGTCTGGGTCACATGGCATCTGTAGGTCTGTCATCAATAAATTTGCATTAGGGCAGAACACTAAACCTTTATCTTCTGAAAAAAGACATTTCAAGGTTGCTTGTCTGGTCCTGTAAGAAGATATTTTTACTCCCTTTTCTAAGAGATTCCACTGTTGAAGTCGCGATCCTAGGAGCTGAGATTTAGTTTTGGGTAATTGCAAATCCCTGACAAGATTAATTAATTCCGATCGAGTGAGGAGGTGAGGTTGCCGAGAAACTAAATCTGCGGAATACTCTTCATCATCATTGAACGTATCATTCGAAGCCCCAGGTTGTGGCTCAGAGTCTTTTAAATCAATTTCCGGCTTTAGAGTATAAGTGTTTGGGGGCTCTGGGATTGGCAAAGTATCGTTATGAGGAACAGGTCTTAGAGCTGACGGAATATTGAGATACTGAATTGTATGCTTACTTTAGCTCGAAAACCCGACGGTGGAAGTCATACAAAAGTAATAATCTGTAAGATGACAGCGAGGTTCACGCCAAACAATGGGCACAGCAAATGGCATTGATTTACGGGTACCTTTGAGCCATTTAGTCAAACTACTGTAACAAGTCGTACAGCAAACTGATAGAGCCCAAGTCTTGTCCTAGTCGCCAACTTGACAATCAAAGTACAATTTATAAGCTGTTTTAACAAGCGGAGAAAGGGGTTTTCGTTGCGCTTTTAAAGCTAATTCCCCGCAGACATAGCAGAAGCTATCGGGATGATTTTTACACTCGTGTGGCATAATTAAACAGTAATTCAACGCCCGACATTAACCACAAATCACACTTAGTCACTTGAAAAAATCCGTAGTTTTACTGTTTTACACAAATGAACAAAAATTAACACAAAATTTTAAAAACGTCGACAAGTTAACTCTGCAACAGCTATAGATGTACTGATCGAAGCAGTTAAGCAAACAATGTAATATACTATAATGAGAAGAGTAATGCAAGTTTAAGCTTGTCGAAAATTCCTGTTCAAACCTGCATGTGGTATTGAGATCGCCAGCGTCGTGCAGTGAATCTTCCTAACTGTTTATTGATATTTTTTTACTGTTCTTATATATTGGTATTTTATTGTTGTTTCTATATACATTTTATAGCAAAACGTTTGCCATATACTTTGGTATAAATTTTATTACCTGCTTTGGGATGTTTAACGGTTATAAGTTAAAATTCTAAAAAAAAATGCAAAAAATAAAATAAAAATGAGGTCCCCCCAAAATGGGTAGGTGATGGGTAAAAACTGAGCTCATTTTTGGATTCAGGAGGTCATTTTACATAAGAATCGTCAAGAATGATATCAGAGCCGATTTTCATGCAGACCAGTGTAAGTAATCATTGTTTTTTCTTAGTTTTTTCAGATTTTTCACTATTTTTGAAAATTGTTTTATATTCTTGTTCTATAATATACAACGTGTCCAAGATAAAAATACACACATGATCTTATAAGTGCAGGCACGCGCCCAGCACTTTTGGCGCCCTTGTGCAAATCTAAAAAAATAATAAAAAACATTAAAAAAACTCGTTTATATAGCACAGGACGAAAATGAACGACAAATAAAAACAATATAATATATTATTTTAATAATGCAACATGTCACATTTTAAAGGTTAATATCCAGGTATTAGGTATTGTTATTAATATTTTAGCTAAGTGAATTGAGCTTTCCGTGCTTTAATTTTTGCAAATTGTTTAATGAAATCTTCGGTGTCTAATTCTTTTAGCTGGTCGGTTTCTATTGAAATGATACCAAGATTACTTAGTCGGTTTTGCCCAATAGTCGATCTTAAACAATTTTTTATTATTTTGAGTTTTGAAAAAGATCGTTCTGCGGTAGCAACAGAAACCGACATTGTTAATAAAATACTAAGTATTATGCTCGTATTGGGAAAAGAACTAAGTTGTTAATTGTTATATAATTTAAAGTTTCTTCTGGAGACGTAATAACTTTATCATCAAAATTTTGTAACTATTGCAATTCTTTCACGGCAGTTATGTCTCGATCATTGCGAGTTTTGTTGTTTAATAAATTTTCAACTTTTTGACATAATTCTAATTGTTCGTTTTGATAATAATTTTTAAATCTATCAATATTCCATAAAAACGCGAAATTATTAGAGTAAGAAAAAAGTAATTGGAGTCTCACATCCACTGATGTTGATATTACATCTACAGCATTAAAAAAACAATCAACTTTAAAATTTAAAGTTTCGTCGTGGATCGGTTCATCGTCACATTCGTAATCAAAATGTTGACATTGACGGTGTAAGCGATTCCGAATCAGAGGTGGACGTTTCAAGTAGAACAGTTTTTATTAACCGAGAAAAGGCAGATGTCGAAGAATTAACTTCAGAGGACAACATCAACAAACAGACACCCCCACGAAAACTGTTTTTATCTCCAAAGAAACAGCCATTAAAAAAAAGGAAACAACAGGAAGATCCGAGAAAATCTGCTGCATATGATATTCTTCAAAATGGATCAAATAGTCCAAAGGACGAATGCTTTACTTTTGGCCAACATATAGCCACCAAAATACAAAAATTTGAAGGCAGACTTCGCTCTATTGTAATGCATAAAATAAATAACATTATTTTTGACGCTGAAATGGGGAAATACGATGACAACAATTCATCTATGCAAACAGTCAATCAATCAAGAATGCCATCTGTACATGCATCATCAGCATCATCTTATACTCATGAACCACTATCTTCATTATATCTTCATGCTCTACCATCATCATCTTCACCAAATATTTCTGATTATTCTTGTAAAGACGTTCAGTCACAAAGCTTGTCCAATTATCAGTTTTTGGAAAGTCCTGTGGCTACCACGCGAGGTTATTTTCATACATTTGATGTTGATAACAATTAAGGGATTAAATTGCTAGCGATTTACGAATAAAAATAAAATATTTCCTTACCTTAAGGTATTCTTTCAATCCTCTATTAATGCCACACATACTTCCATAATTATTCTAGAGATACTCTGCATGGAGATCTTGAAACTGTATATCAAGCTGGTGAATGAGTCTCCAGTAGCCAAAAACCGAAGCGTTACAGCCAGTATTTCGTTAATGGACATAGCCAACCTAAAATTGGTATTTTGCTTCTGTATTTTGGAATCGATAAGATTTAGTAATAATTCAAAATCACTAGAAGACAAACGGCAGAAATTTTTAAACTGTCCCGTATCTTCAATTGCTAGATCACAAAGTCAATCACTGGCGCTATATAAACTTCTGCTTTAAAATATACGGGTCATCCAGTAACGCCTCTTTGCTCTTCTCCTTTTCTTTTTATTCGATAATGAATCACACAAAGCAATGAAAGCAGCTGCTGCAATTTTAGAATCGTCGTTCATGTTTAACTGACTCGAGAAAACTAACCGCGTATCTACTCAAAACTGGAACCTTGGCAAACACGAACATTGCACGCGAACGATGCTGCTGTTTTTACTTACCACGCTCAATTTTTGTGAACGCTCGCGAACGTTTTGCGCGGTATCGCGCTGCTATCTGGACGCGCCTTAAGAACTACACAATTATTTTCTGACACTAAATATAAATACAAAACAACGTTATCACATAAGACGCAGTTAATTTAATTTGTTATTCTAAGAGGGCACGTGCTTTCCAAGTTGATTCACGAAGATAACGTATTTACAGATGTTAAAATAATGTACCGTTTCGTAAATCAGTCAAATTATTTTAATAAATAAATAACACTGCAAAAATAAGATAAATATGCAAAACAACTATTTTAAGAGTACATTGATAATATTTTTCACTCTAAACAATCGTATTGTGAAAATTCAGCCCAAAAATGCATACAAAATAAGTTATTGATCATGTATAGAAACAAATCTGAGAATAAATTGATAACATAAACCTAAATTATGATTACTATAAGCGGCGTTTTTTTCTATGTAGTAGCATGCGTCCGGATTGTCACTTTAGTGAAGTGATAACATTACCCGATTGAAAACATTATCCGTGATTCCCATAAACGGCGAGTGATACGAAAATTTAAATCATTAATTTGGTTCTGAAGTCCGAATCTTTGAAGCACCGACCTGAATTTATTGCTACAGATACATCTAAAATGCTAATAAGCTTGTATATTTATATTTTATGTGCCTTTTGAGTAGTATAAAAATTTAAAAAAAATTAAATTAGCACATATTCGTTGGCTTCCGGCTTGAAAAGAAAATTAAACAAAATAAATGAAACAAACCACTCAACTGATTATAATTTTATAGAAACGTTTGCAGGATTTTACTCATTCTATATTTTGTTTATAAACAGAAATTAAAGTGTACGAATGATTTTTGCAAAGTCAGAATTTTAAGAATCAAAGCAAGTTAACTGGTAAAACATTGCTTTGCACATATGTCGGAACTAATAGCGTGTGTAAGTAGCTTACTTGTGCCGCCATCGTTTGCAATCTTTTAATAACCACAAACGGTTTGAGGCTTTGCATTTAATTATTACCTTGTTTTCACTATCGCCATCTAACATGACTAAAAAATCCGTTTCCATATAAAGCTATCTCATTGTCTAACTATAATTTATATAAACAAAGGTTTTACTAACAATGTTAACTTTACTTAAAATATACCAAAATATAAGAATGCAAATAAACTCAAAATTTTGCTATGCAGCCAAATTTTTTACATTATTTTCAAAGTTTCCTTCGCTAATTTCAAACAAAGCATCATAAACCTCCCCAAGTTGATACCTTAAAGGAGTTATTGCATGTATTCTACTACAGCATCGAGTATCCCACTAAGGTTTTAAAGTTGAATTTGTTACATTAAATTAGATTTCAGAATTGACCAGCGTTGAGTAAAAGCTGAAAAAAATACAAACAGTTCTTGAACTAAAGAAAAAAATTGATGCTCAAAGTAATCGATTTTGCGGCATCATTAACGACTAATTTAGGGTATGATTGCAACAAGGAACATAGAAAGCTCGTGGATTAAAAATTTGTACACCATTATGCCTACCACGCATATTTGCCTCATTGTCGTAACCCTGACCCCCCAAATCGTTGATAATTAAACGTTCTTTCTCTAACGCCGACAAAAGAAATTTTGTCAAGCTTCTAAAATTTTGGATTTGATATTTTCACCGATCAAGTTGATTACTTCATTTTATATTTTATCCCCGAGATAGTTTTTGTGATCTTTTATTTGAGAGCGTTTTTTATGTTCTGACATAATTGGGTCGAATTTGGAAATCATTTCTATGCATTTTAAAAAGTTACCATGGTTTTTCTCAAACAACTTATTACTACTTCCACGAAAAGCTAAATTTTGCTAACCTAAAAAGTGAATCGCGTAGAAAATTCTTTCTATAACAGCTTGCCAGTATTTAGTTTCTCGGTTTATTACATTTTGAATTTAAGAATCAATTATTTGATTTTTATTAAAACGGTTAGAAAAATCTAGCAACTTTAGAACATTTTCGATATGTAACTTTTAAGGAATGTTTAAATGTTCACTTAAATGCTGCCAGTCATTGTAACCAGATTCATCACTAAGGCGAACAGATTTCAAATCGCTGTCATTAAAAATTTTGCAACAGAAGCAGTAAAGTGAATTTTTTGTTTTGGAATACAACAACCAAAAACGCTCAATTTTTTCTTTGTTTGGTAAAATTCTAAAGAAGTAACTATTGGAAAACTTACGCCCCGGCTCCGGACTATCTCTCGGATAAATATCCTTTTTGTTTTGATAATGAGCAGGGCCACGTTTTACTAATTCTTGAGTATTATTAGGACGTAATTTCTTTGGCCATAGTGCAGCATCTTTCGAAAGTTGACTCATATTTTCCGTTCTGGTAATTTTTGAAAGTGTCGATTTCTCATTATCAGCGGAACTTGAAGATGTTGATGAATTGCTTTCTAGAAGATCAGTTTCTTGTCTGCTGTTGATACTCGTTTCAAGTACAGGTTCAGAATATTGGGATTCAGCTGTATTATTGTTGTTATTAATATTTGGCAAAGTAAACTCGGGTTTTGAAAAAAAATGCGTAATTTTGACATGGTTTTCCAGTTCTTTCTCTCTTTTTCTTTATTTAGCAAATGTTGCTATCCAGACAATTTCTTTTTTTTCTGACATCCTGTATACTGTAAAGAAATTAATACATAAGTAAACAAATTGACAAATTATTCATGAAAAATTGAACTGTTTCGACGTCTCAAACTTAAACTCGAAAGTATTTTCTCAACATTACTTATTTCAGGTTATTTCAAAATTTATTAATTTTTATAAATAGTTATATTAGTGCTTATCAATTATTCTGTTTGAATTTACTTCAATTAACAATGATGTTTATATAATCAAATATAAAAGGATTTTTTAGTTGCATGTTTTTGGTTTTTAATGTTTTAATAAATCTAAAATAAAAAATAAATTTTAGATGAACTCACTTTAATCTACAACACAAAACACATCACTATAAAGTTTGTAAAACTATAAAAAACTAAAGTTTTAAAAGCAGCTATCTTTTACCCGATGCACTTTTTTACTTCGCTAAGTTAATTATCGATCGGGCATCAGGCAACAAATGAAATCGCGACCGATGCAGTGCTTAAATATATAAAGTTTTGTACATTGCAAGCTCAGACAGGAAAAAAACGTTTGTTCCCTCGTTCGCTCGTTGCAAGCCAAATTTCAAGCTCAAACAAGAATAAAATCATATTTGTTTGAGTTCACACAATTCATGTTACCATGTTACGTATTACGTATTCGATCGAATAAATGCTATTGCATACTCTCATTTGGAAAGTATATTATTTTCGAGAAGTAATTCGGTCTCAATTCGTCTCAAAGAGTATAAATAAAAAAATAATAAACAATGTAATAGCTAGCAATTCCTTACTGGTTTTTTATCATTATAAATTTTGTTTTGCCAATGTTGTTTCTTGCTTTATTTTTTTTTCTGAGGCTTTTCGGCGCCTCGGCGCCGTCGTGCACCGCACCACTTTGCTCTTGTGTACGACACGGGACTGTATAAACGGTAAAGGATACAGAGTGGCTTAAATTGGAAAACAATTGAGTTAATTAAAGTATGTCTACATGCCGATCGGAAAAATTCATTATTCTTTATCGTTTTCAAAACTTTCTAAAAAATTCGTTTTTTTTTAATTTCTTGATTATTTGTTTTAAAATATTTAAAAAAAACTAACAGCACTTTGTCATTGCTTCTTTTTATGTTCTACAAAATTGCGTTTCATTTCCGAGAAACCTTCATAAACTTAATTTTTTTTATACGGCCACAAAAAAAAACACACAGGGTGTTCGATAGAATTTTTTATTAAAAATTTGACGATTATAGTTCTAAAGCCAAATAGGACAAAATGAGCTTTAATGTTTTCTTACTCTATAATCTAGTAGCAATTGCAATAAGGTTTAGTTATTAACAATATGTATTAACATTAATTTGTAAACAATATGTACTACGGCTGCCGCCGCTTTTCGCATCCCATCTCTTCGGTCGTTCCAGTCTCCAGTTTATGTCCTTTTGGGCATAGCCTCCACCACTTCGTCTCTCCAACTCCTACTTGGACGTCCCCATTTTCTTCTTTGGGGAGACGTCCATTCCCAAATAACATCGCCGCCAGTAATTTATTTCAGCAGCTAATATTTTCGACTTGTAGGCTTTATTAATTTCCCACAGCTCCGCTCCATACGGGAAGGTCGGGTAGCCACGGACAAATAAGCAAAACTCCAAAAAATATGAAATCAACAGAATTAGTCTTTAATTTTGAACATAAACAATAATTCTAACATATGTAAAGTATTAATTAACATAACAGTCCGATAATTTCACAAACTTAGCTTAAATCAAGTCTCACAATCAGCCTTTAATTTTTGTCAAAAAAAATCTTGGCGGGTAGCTCCGGCCACACCTATTAATGATAACCATGTCTTTCTTTTGCAGTGCATACGTCACAATGATAGTAAGATTGCGCTCCATTGATGTATACACAGTCTTTGTGCGCCGAGTCTTTACATTTATCACACTGTACCCAGTTTTCTTCAAAGGTTTCTCCGCAAATAATGCACTCTGTCTCTTTTTTTGCAGTTGCAGACTTATTTTTTGTGTCTTCGGCTTTCTCAATGTGTTATTGTATGGCAAAAAAGTGAGAATTTCGCTTCTTTGAGTTTTTTTTCGTGAACGCGTCTGAAGACGTTTTTCAGATGCATCAGGTAGAGGCGACAACTGTTTTAGTAGCTAATATGATATATTGGGACTCACGTCTGTCTAGTTGAAGGCTGAGATGAATCAGTGGTGAGTGAAACTCACTGTTGGTTGCGGCTAGTTGGTGGCTGGGATGTTGCAACAGTAAACTATTGGCTAGAAATTTCATTGCTGGTTGAATGCGTGGTGACTGGAGCAGACGACAGCTGGTCGCGGCGGCAAGTCCGTAGCTGGGATGTTGCAGCAGTGGTGTTGCATGGTAGATTTTCAGTCAATACTGGATCCTCTTTCACGTTTGTCATTTGGAATAGCAAAAAATCCAATTCAAGGTATCCCGATTAAAAGGATAAATTCTTGAGCATTTGAATCAACTTTGAGCAAACGTCTAATTTAGCTGCCTTAGAAAATGCAGAATTGACTAAAGCAGCAATGTCATAGTCAATGATTCTTGCATCTAGATTGCTTCTCATCCACACTGCGCTTGCTGAAGCAAAAGCAGAATTGAATGGCTTGAAAAATACTCTGTCGAGCGGTTGTAACTTATGAGTGGTGTGTGGTGGAGTACTGAGCATATGATATTTCCAACTTGCCAACTTGCTGTTTGCCTTTTATGGAAATAACTTTTTCATTATACGACAATGAAAACATATGTGTTCCGTACTTGTTTATGAGCTATGAAAGGTCATCTTTCCCGTGCAGTGCACGAGAAGTTTTTCCCGTGCTCCATTGTTGCCAACTTTTAAAAATAACATTACACTAGTGACTTTAATTGTAGGTAACAATACTAACGACTAATTTTATAACAATCATTTGTAGATACTTCAGCTAGAGTTAATTCTTTCTTAAAGTATAGTTTCAATGTAATTTAACAGTTCTCGGTCTTATTCGGGTCTTATAATAACATTTTTATTGAAATCTAGTTTTCACGCCATGAAATTAATGTTGGCGATCTGCATTTTTACACTTAATTTTTGACATCCTTCAAAATCTTTATTTGTATCCAAAGTTGAACCACATTCTTTATTGTGAAATTTTTATAGTAAATTCTATTTCAAATTTACTGGATCGAGTGAGATGTAAGATATAAGTTTTCCTTGTAAAGAGTCAATTATGGTACATTGCTTTTTACGAATGCATATAGTAGAAGAAGAACTAACCCAACAGCCTTCATTTTTAACAATAAATTAATTAAATGTAACATTACTGGTACAATTTGAATTATTACTGATATTTACAGTTTTAGTCAAACTCTCCGATTTGCTTTTGTCCGACGTGTCGACATACCTCCATAAATACCAAATATCAAAAGTACCTGTACGAAAATGGTTAGTATTACTATCAGAAAAAAACATTTTTTACATATAAGTCAAACACAAACCTTTGTCAATAACCATTTCTCATATGAAGCTTCACAAATGAGTTTGGTTACTTGTTCTGCTGTTAATACTTTGGCTTTTTTAGGTACGTAACCAACACCTTGACGTTTGAAAAATGCGATTGTTTGTGGAAATCTGTACGAATGAATGCATCAGTGTATAAGTAAAAAATAGAAATATTACGCAAGTATACATTGTGAATTGTACTTATTGCTAATGTCTACATTTTCTTTAATAGATAAACAACTTTTTATCGTAGAGAATTGACTCCACAGGGTAGATGGTTTCAAAAGATTAGCTTTCTTCGACAAATAAACAAGAAAAACATCATCACACAGATTTTCCATTTTTTTGTTTGCGCCATTCATAAAACAAACGATACTCTTTTTCATATCTGTCTCGAGATTTTTTAGGAAGTAATTCTGCTCGTACTTCTGCTGCTTGCTGAGTAATATTTTCTGGTATTTCAAAATTATGTTCTACAGAATCTATCTTTTAAAATATTGGCCCACGTCAAAACAATTATGCATAAAATTTTCAATGCATCCTAGATATACATTTTTTAATGAAGGGTGATTGAGACATATGTATTTTAATTTTATATGTTTTGTTCTAGTTTTGTAGACAGTTATAATGAAAAATATCGTTCATTACACGGCAGAAAGGGCTTTTCCCGTTCTCGCAAGCTCGCACGGGAAAAGCCTTCTTTCAAGCCTAGTAATGAAATATACTATTTCATTTGTATGGAAAGTTCAAACCATAGTTTCATTTGCATTGTAAATTTTCGAGGGAGGAAATTTATATTCTTGTTGTAATTGATTTAGCTGATCATAAAAACGATCGACTTGAGGCTTGTTGAATCCAACCGCTCTTGCAATGCTGGTCGATTCAGGGGTTCTTAGAACAATATCTGGATATTTCTTCGAGAAACAGTAAAACAATTTTTGACAGCCATTTTGTTTTCTTTGTTAAACCTATGCGGAATTTTTAATTTTTCAGCGAATTGATAAGCTAATTTCAAAAATTCATCTCTAGTTAGTGGCATCAAGAGGCTTATTAAGATCCTTAATATGATTATATAACTGCTGTAAATGCTTTTCTGTAAATGTGTTATCAAATCTCTCTAGTTCATCTTGTAATTTTACTTCTTGTTCACTATTGATAGCTTCCAGCCTGTCCTGAAGGGTGCTTCCGTGTACTTCGTATTTATTAGCAGCTTCTCTTATCGATATCTTCTTTTGTTTGACCCATAAAATAGCCTGCTTCATTACATTTTCGTCCCAATCACCTCTTCTTGTAACTTTTTCCTCAAATTTTGGCATTTCCGAGTGACCTAACAATCAAAAAATATTTTGTATACATACCATAACGTATTGTACCCACTCAGTTGTAAAAAATAAACTTTTAAATAAGTTAAATACACTCATACTCTGCACCCAAAAACTGGCCGAGGCTACCCGACAAACGTGTGGCCGGGGCGGTCATCTCGATGTTAAATTTTTTTTTTAAAAACACTTACTACGCTAACGAAATTATCTAACCTGGCACACTTACTACAATAATAACCACACATAATTAATTATAAGTAATGATAAAACTACTTATATTTGATATATTTTATCTGCTTTCGAAAAGTAATCGGCGCCTGAAAAAATCTTCATCAAAAATTCAAACCGTTGGCACTTGCTATTCGCTCGATGTTCACCGCACCACTGTTTATATTATTCAATCACGCGGCGGTGCGAACTTTTTCAAGTGTGCAAAGTTTATCTATGTGTGCGTGGGAGCTTGGTACTCACAGTGGCCGAGGCTACCCGCCGGCCGGGGCTACCCGACCTTGTAGCTATTTTATTATCATGATGTCCCAGAGCACGCTATTCAGATGCCTAGTAGCTGCCCTGGCTTGTCCCAGTCTAGCTTTAATCTTGTCGTTGCTTGGGGTGTTGGAGATCGTCATCAATTTTTGTCATCACCAATGGGTATTCCTAACGGCACACATTTTCGTTTCTAGCTTGCTAGTACTCCATGTAAGTAGATTTGAAATAGAGTGAGCGCTATACAACACCCTTGTCTAAGACCCTTCGTAACTTTGAATTCCTTTGTCACTCGTCCTCTGATCTTTATGCCGCTTGTCATATTATCGTAAAGCTGCAGTACTGCTTGAATAACACCAAGTGAGTTTCTTGATTAAGTGAAAGAAACCGGTGTGATGAAGCGTATCTGAGATGTGCCACTCCCAACAATGCTGTCAAAAAGTTTCAATCTTTTAGGATTTGTTTAATCAATATAGATGTATAAAAGAAAAAAAAATTACGCCATCCTCAAAAACGTTGAATGTTTGTATTACCTCAAATCAAAACGAAACTCTTGAGAAGACAACTGATCAGCAATTTGGAACGATAATAATGTAAGTTGGTGTCAGATCTTTAACGTCAATGTTTCAAAGGTTACTTTGAGCAAGTATAACTTTGAGCAATATCTCAGCTGATTCTTCGAATGACGACGAAATCGAATTCTGAACGACAATATAAGAAAATAGTAATTTGCCAAAAATTCAATGTCTCTTCCTAAATCGATCCATTCTAAAAGTATGTCGCTTCTAATACTTTTCATACATAAATAGACTCTTTTAAAAGCAACATTACCTAATTATCAGAATACATTTCCTCAGCAGCTCCATAATTATTGTGGCACAAGATGTAACAAGTCAACAAATCAAATTTTTCTTCGTTTGTGAAATTTCCTTTTCTCATTGTAACACCTACCAATAAATTAAACAAAAACACAAAACAATATCACACTTCAAGTTCTTATATACAGTGTGTCCGAAAAGTATGGAATATATTATACAGGTCAATAAATATGCACTTTACACGAAAAAGTTGTAAATAAAAGTTGTTTATCACTTAGTTATCTACCACCTGGGAGATATCAATTTAAATTTTTGCTGTAAACAAAATCGCAACGAATAACACTTACATTTTTTTAAATGGCAAGGCACGTCTTTATTATACTCATTTGATAGAGTCTTTTTTTCTCTTTTCAACCATATGAAACTTGAATACCTTTACATCAAAAAATTTTCAAGAAAAACAAGGACATGTCTAACAAATTTATTTTACTGAGCATTATTAATATATTAAAATAGTATTAATCAGGTACGTAATATGTAGTATTTAAACAATTGAATGCACTGTCACAATAGCAAATATTAAACTTTAAATATCTTTACATAAAATTGTTATAACAAAAGAATGTATTTAAACTAAACTTACAATAAATGTTCAAAATGTAAACCATTCATAATTTGACAGTGGTAAATTCGATTTTTAAAACCATCGATTGCTTTTGAAATCATATCTCGAGTTATAGCTCTTATCTCAACTCTAATGCGATTTTTCAAATCTTCAACATTATCAGGTCTATTTACATAAATTTTGCTTTTAATATAGCCCCAAAGAAAAAATCTAGTGGACTTAAATCCGGCGAGCGAGCAGGCCATTCTATCGTACCTCTTCTGCCTATCCATGTATTTTGAAAAGTATTATTAAGAAAGTGGCGGACATTAATTCCAAAATGTGGAGGTGCCCCGTCTTGTTGAAGCCATATTCTGTTATGAGTTATATCTGGATCTACTTCATGTGGAAATAACTCGGCCAAAGCAGGAACTAACTCAAATCTTAAGAAATCGAGATAAATATTCGCCGTTAAACTACCTTCAAAAAAATATGGCCCCAAAATTTGACTTCCAATCATTCCTACCCAGACGTTGACTTTCTGCTGGTATTGGGTGTGTCCTTCTAGATACCAGTGAGGATTTTGTGAAGACCATGCAGTAACGTGTGTTTTGTTTGTTAATTGTGCCGTTTAAACAAAACGTGGCTGTATTTCAAGCACTAACAAATAGCAAACTGTGACAGTGTTCTAAAGTGCATTCGATTGTTTCAATGCTACATATTACGTACCTGATTATTACTGCTCAGTAAAATAAATTTGTTAGACATGTCCTTATTTTTCTTGAAAATTTTTTGATGTAAAGGTATTCAAGTTTCATATGGTTGAAAAGAGAAAAAAAGACCCTATCAAATGAGTATAATAAAGACGTGCCTTGCCATTTAAAAAAATGTAAGTGTTATTCGTTGCGATTATGTTTACAGCAAAAATTTAAATTGATATCTCCCAGGTAGTAGATAACTAAGTGATAAACAACTTTTATTTACAACTTTTTCGTGTAAAGTGCATATTTATCGACCTGTATAATATATTCCATACTTTTCGGACACACTGTATATAGTTTAACTTTATTTGAATTGCATAACTGCTTACAAATCGATTCGTGTTTCTTCTATTTACAATTACTACCTTACATTCTATTTACATTTTTATACATATTTTTTTTATCTCTCCTCTCCTCTTATCATTTTCCTATCATTTTTTCTTGTTATTGCTTTTATTCCCTTTAACCTTTACATATTCTGGCACCCCTCCTCCTTGATATCCTTATAATTCTTATTATATCTGCCCTCTTTTATCCTTGTCCATCTTTCTTGTTTTTCGATGTCCCTATCTCCTCTTATTATTTCTTCCCTTACCCCTGCTCCCTCTTCTCTTAACCGCTCCACTTCTCTCGCGTACCCGTTTCTTTTGTAATACTCTTCTCTGCCCTCTTGCCCGTACTTCACTTTTCTTCCTTTTATCTCTTTCCAACATTCTTGCAGTATTTTGCATTCTGTTCTTTCCCTCAGTTCTTTCTCGTATTTTATGGCCCTTTTTTCTGCTTCTACTCTTATTTTTGCTACCTGTACCTCCTCTCTCACAATATACGCCGGTGTATCTCTGTCCAGTCCCCAAAACCGATCTCCAGTGTTTTTACTGTAGCCCCTCTACCTCTCTCCACTCCTTCCACCCTCATATTTCTGCTCCATACACAACCACCCCCTTTATTAACTTTTCAAACAACAGTTTTCTTTTTTCTATATCCATCTTAAATACCCTTTCCCCCACACCCCATACTCGTCCTATTAACCTGTTTTCTTTCTTCACTCTTTCCTTTATGTGTTCTCTCTCCTTATTATCCTGCTTCATCGTGTAGCCCAGGTATGTAAATTCCTTTACTTGCTGCACTTCCTCATCCCTCCATTTCCACTCCTCTCTTTTTCTTTTCTCCCCCTTTTTCTAAATACCATTATTTTTGTTTTCTTTGTGAGTACTTAAATTCTTTTTTTTTTCATGTAGTTTTCTTTAAGTTCTTATATCGATAACTCTAAAAGATGCTACTTTTTCAACAATAATGTGACAGATGAAATATAAATAAGGTACTTGTACTAAGGGTTTGAAATCTCATAAAACCTTTAGTTATCATGATGTACTTCATCATTTTCTTTGAATTCCCACGCATTTCTTATGAACATTTCTTAGGTATAAGGAATATAAAAAAAAAAAACAACTTTCTTCCTTCTTTTTCTTTACCTGCGTGGCTGATTGCTTTTTTTTGGAAATTTGCTTGTTATAATAATAGTGATTTTACTACAACTTGAGTAGTTGAATTCAAATCTATGCGTTCTCTTTTATTCGATGTTTTTATCACAGAAGTTGGAAGTAATTTGTTAAAGGTGTGATTACTGGATTTTGCATTAATATTATTTTTGGTGATGGGGTTAAAGTTCGCATGTCAAGATGAGGAAAAAAAGAAGTTGACGACTGTGGTCTAAAGCTTTGAAATTTTGAACAATGAGACTGAGATGATGAATGTTAAATCGGTGAGTATGACTCTGGTGGTTGTGAAGCATGTCGGACCTTCGAAGAAAGTTCTGCGGCATTGAATGTCTATTCTGCAAAAAGAGGTTCGCCAAAGGCATATCATTGCAATCTTCAGACTCATTATGTGCAGCTGAAAAGTTATCAGAATCAGAATCATTATATACGCTGCTGAATTCTTCATTTTTACGTTGTGTCTTGGAGATAATCTTCATCTTAATTTTTGGGTTATGTCGGGTATTTTCTGCAGTTTGATGCTTTTTTGTGCTTTTTGCAAGTTCATGCTTTTCTATCTCAATTTAAGTGAAAGCATTAGGAGCAAAAGCAATATCTGGTAAAATAGTTTTATCAAATAGAAAAATTATGGTCTGTCTAAATTAAATCCTGCTATCAAATTATTGGGAGTCATTACTTTTGGCTACACTTTGCTTAGAATTTCACCAAATATCAATCGTGTGATTTTTTTTTCTGGATTCCTTACCCAAAACTAAAGCACCTCATCTCAATAATGCTCGAATTATCAAAAAACGTTTTTATGTAGTAGCTACAGCTCGTGTGTTTAGTGCCGTTTTATAGTACAGGCGCAACGGACCGTAAATTGTATATGCGCCTGAGGCCCTAAAAGCTTGGAAACCGCTACTGCATGTGTAGTGTTGCACAGGAGACAAAACAAAGTTATTTTGTGCGTATCAGCTACAGTCACAATGTTGACATCTAAATGAGAAGATGCTCCATCAAATATAAGTAGATATCTCCGTGGAGGTTTATATTTAACAAAACGTTCTACACAAATGACAAAGATTTTGAAGCCCTACTGCCTTTCTCCGTCATCTCTAGTGCAGATCCAGGGGACAATAAGTCTAGCCACTCACCTTTCTTACGTTAATCTTTAAATAAGATCATCGGCGAAACAGCTTGCCTTACTGCGTTCTTACTAGCAACCAGTGTAACCTTTTCTGCATGGTACTGAACTACCATATGTACTCTTTTGACGCCTCGGTTTGATAGAACTTTTTGTTGATGGTGAATCGTCAGTCGACACCTTTTCTTATCTATGTTAAATATTTTGTAAGGTTTGTTCATGAGATTTAGCTCCAATAATATTTTCTTCAGTTTGAAAAAATAATCCGTCACAACATACCTATTATTAAGTTTTTGAGTTTTGGTGGGGTTTAGAAATTGGATTTTTGCTGAGCCACATTGGGAATACGTTTATAAAAAAAAGAACATTTTCTACCAGTCAGTAAGTGGTTTCTTAGAGTTCTTCTACGATCGAAACGTTAATGCGACCATTCTATCGCTGATATTTTCCATAGATCTTTTAGGAAAGTCCTCGGACCATAGAGAAAGTTTCTCTGGTGGCATTTCAAGATATTTCTACTAAAACAAAAAAAATAAAAAATTAAAATCAAGCTTTTATTTTCAGAAAACATTTGTGTACATAATAAGGCCAGTACGCCAAATAAGGCTACTCGAGTCCTTCCCGCCCAGCCTTATTATGCACACATAACCTCTACAAGGAAATATTCTCACAAAAATGTTTTAATAAATGTTATTAAATTTAGTCACAAATGTATTGTTTATAATGTCTGTGTTAATTAAAAAACGACTCCGTATAAACTACACAACATTTACATCTGACCAGCACATAATAACATTTTTACACTATGTTCCTCTAAAGGATTCTAACGGTAACAATTTTACTTGCACACTATGCTTTCGTGCTATAGAGAACAAATAGTAGTTAATGTTTTATTTGATCCGTAGTTTTCCTAAATTCGACGATTGGTCTCATTAAGTACATGGTCTTATTTGGAATAGGTACCTCGATAGCATAATTGCTCGGAGCCCCTGGGTAGGTTTAGCAGATGGAAGATAGTGAATGGGGAACTTCCAGCGCCACAACAATTGGGACTTCTCGACTAAAGGAAGGAAAACCTCAACAGAAAACCTTAGTCCTCCAGGTTGGACGTTGGACCAAATACTTAACTCTGTAAAAATCATCAAAGTTAAAAATCCTAGCGACAAGCGTTCATTATTTCTTTTGTCTTCGCACATTAGTATTTCTAGGCGCTTGAAAAAGCGCGTTACAAAATTAATTATTTACACGTAATTTAGATATGGTTATTCTAATGTAAGTAAATTTTAACTGATACTTACAAGTAATTTATGTATAGCTTTCACTCAATATTTATAAACATTGTCCGCGGAAACTTGCACTTTTTATTTATCTAAACTGGTATTTATTTTCACTCGTTTATTTGTACTTAGCACACGCGTTAAGCACTGTGATTTATCTAGAGTCTAGACCGATTCCTTTGGATACTTTTTATATTCTTACGTTATCTCGATCTAGAACATTTCAGCTTTTCTGAACATCGTCTCGAAGTTTCCAAATACTTCAGGAACACTTCAACTCTAATTATTTAAAAATTACGGCATTAATAATAATTTTTAATTGCAATTAGGTTAGTTTTTTTTAAATTTTAGAATAAAAAGTACGAAAATAATGATTAATACTGTCCAAAATCTTGACATTAAAAATAGTATGAAAGTAGAAACTAAAAACTTGTTCCGAAAAAATTTATTGCTAAGACTGCTTAGTAGTTAACGATTTCTGTGAAAACTAGCAAAATTTTGAAACTTGACTAATGCAAAAGGCAACCCCACGTCAATATGAGAAATATACTTTGCTTACATTCACTTAATACAATTGGCGCTACTGGAAGAATTTTTAGAACATTTGTTTTGACAAGTTACTGAAAACATTCTTTACGGTTAAGATAAAAGAGTTTCCGCAATGATTGAATAAGTGTTTTCAGCCAAGGTAAACTGTACTGAAAAGTAGTATGTAAGTCATTTCAATTGAGTTATAAATAGTTTACGTAAATAAATGTCTGTATACTATCTTCCTATTAACACTGTTAATTATTTTATTCTCTTTCTTTCATCTTACTGATATTACATATGTTTTACAAAAAGAAAAACTCAATAATACACTACGCAAAAATTATTTAGAACGGTGAAAAGTAAGTTAAATTGATGACACCAATACAAGTCTTCTTAAAACATTGAACTAAAATGCGTTATTTAATCATTCAAAATTATATTAATCAAATATAAGAAACTGTTTGTTACGTTATCGCTAAATTTCCTTTTGAATATTTTAACACTTCTTACTTTGTTTAAAATTCCTAAATTGTATGATCTGTGTTATCGATAAGCATAATTTAAATCTGCATAATTTATGTACAATGTAAAGAATACATTTAACTAGTATATTATGTAAAATATATACAGTGAATTTAAATTATTAACATTGTATTTTCTTCAAAATTATAATTTTATTTTAAATCTAAACGTTGATCTGACTTTTATGGTTTTATTTCGCAACTATTTACATCGTTGTCTCAAGAAATGTACCTATACTTGCTGGCTTAAAAAAAGCTTTTAGCGCAATGAATATTTAAAAAAAAAGTACGACGGAGACGATAGTAACAGTTACTGCTCAATCGGTATTTTTCCTTTTTTGAATGGATCATTTGAACTCGTTCTTTTTAAACGTCTCTTTGTCATTTCTTTCCAAGTTTCAGTGTGGTTTTGTTATCGATAAAATTACGTTTCCACGTCTTTATTTATTAACAACATCTAATGGCTTATGCATGATTTTTTGATTTATCAAAACGATTTCTTCTCAGGTTGAATAACGCACTTGAAATTACAATTAAATGTGCCACTTATAAGAAGAATTCACACGAGAAAATAAATTATAATTCATTCTTTTTCTAATTAAGACTAATTCAGGATTCTTAGTTCATTTATTCAGGTAAATACATAGCTAACTTAATAGATAATTGTATTTGTTTTCATAATATTTAACACTAGTGGCGTAAACGGGAAAGATCCCAGAGAACCCGAACCTCACTCTTATTATAAGTTGCTCCCCAGTTAAAAAATTACAAAAAAATTTATTTTTTGAGTTTACAAATAGATAAATACACAATAAAAACGACTGGCGAGTTTCTTAGCAATTTTAGGGGATAATTGAAGCATGCAGATAGCTATTAGCATGTCTTGGATAATCGTTTGTTATTGCTATTAATTCGTGGATTTGTCAAACGTAAAATAAGAGCGACTTAGATATAGATATTATCACAATTAACGCATGAAGACTTTTCTTTGTACGGATTCAATTTACGCTAAATGCGATTTGTTACTAGTTTTGCATTAAATCGAAGTTTAACTCCAAGATTACATATTATCTGATTTTGTTGTACTGTAATACAATAACTGTACGTGTGGAGTGTTGCCTACCCTCCAGGACTTACATCAACGCTATAACTCTGATATTTATAAAATTATTCGTTGTTACTTGTTACGTGCAAAATGTTCATAACGTAATACCCTGTATATTGAATTAAAATTAGATTCCGCCCTCTGCCGGTTTCTGGTTACTGACATGTCGGAATTCATTTTCAAGCTGTCAACTACCTAAGATGGTTTGTGTCGTTTGAATGGGTCTAATGCAAAGATTTAATAGTACATCCACTGTGATGGACATGAAATTATAAATTAATTACGTGTTTAACATAATTTATTCGTCACAGGCCGTTCCGCCACGCTTTGACCACCTGTTCGATTTAATAAAAGAACAATGAAGAATTATTATTGGTAAATACCTTCATTGAACGCTCTGGATTCTGGAAGGCATATTATCCACAACGAAAATGAAGTCTTGACCAGCATTTGCTTTTGAGATGTTATTTTTTATACGCTAGTCGATTGCGATACCCACCTTTTTGTAATTGCGAATAACAGCATTCGATACAACGGGTTTTTATATCCAATTTCCTTTATTATTAACGATTTTGAAGCTTCCTATCTTCGTGAGTTATTGTGTTGACACGATTCGCCATTCATATCTATTCCAAGCTCACTCACCGGAGAAAACGTTTTCTTCAATCAAGTAGGTACTGGATTGTGGGTAAGTTTATTTAATTATTTTGTCGCTGTCAGAAAAGTCACTCACGGAACTTTTGTTTATGTTAATCTCCGTAATTACGATCATTGTTACAATACCATTAAGGTAGTTTCATTAATTATTTCGTGTGTATCGCATGCTGTGTACAAACGAAATGTATTACGAAATTTTCTTCGCTATTCATTTCGATTCAACTTATGTATTGTGTGTTGCCGATGCTTCTGGCATTTATGGATTGAGAATTAGATATATTCTTGTTAATATTCTACGTTACTAAATTATATAGTTATATCTAGTTTTTATACCTGTTTAATCTTTCTTTTATGGTAACATACCTTTCTCTTTTATTGTGGTTACCCGAACATCAGAGTAACAAGGATTACAAACCTAAAAACTCGTTACAAGCTTAGACCGTCTGTCTTGATCGAGGCAGAAGTGTTAATTATAAAAGATCTGGCGCCCTTAATTATTATTCACTTGAACCTCCCCTATCTCCGACTGTGAGTTGACCGTGCAAGACCAATAAGCTTGTAACATACTATATATGTAATTCTGCCTTGCTTACACTTTTTCAACCTCTTTTTCTCTCTTTGTTATAAATAAATATATTTGTCTTTATAACCAGTGGCATTTGTTCTATTTCAGTGTTGGATAGATTCGAACGTTGTCTTCCATTCTAGTTTCTAACCGTTTTGGCGTCTGTTTAATTTTACGTTATAATTAGCACATCGACACCTGCAAACCGCTTGCCGATTCAACTAACTTAGTCGCCATCAATAAGTTTACGAGAAAATCCTCGTAACAAGCTAAACAAACAAATTATAAAACTATACAAAAAAATGACGGGAACAAAAAAATAATGATAAAACAGGACACAATGTGGCATACTGGCAGAACAAAAAAGCTAAAGATATGTTCTAACAACACTTAACAACTATGACACGGTCCAAACCCGGAAGACATTCTAATGTTAGTACAGATTCCGGCCGTGGAAGCCTTCGCTATTACATAAAGATATGTTGTAATAAAACTTAAAAAAATACCAGTGCATATTAAAAGCGACTACAAGAACAAAGAGTAAGTACAAAAAAAGCAACAAAGCTGTTAGTAAAAGAAAAGATATGTAGATAGATTTCTTAAAAAATGTACCAAATTGTATCCAAAAAAATTTGAGCTAAAAACTACACGAGGAGAACCATCGCCTAATGAAAAGTGGCCTAATAGAGTTGCTTCGTTGTGAGTCCGAACAAGAACGATAACGTATAAACTCGGAAACCTTAGGTCTCATATGAGGCTAGTAGAAGTGACAGTGAAGAGCTTCTAAAGTGCGCTTATCACTGCGGTGGTCACAGCCAGATGTACTGTAGTGATCCTCTATAAGTTGCTTGCGTTGGTCCGATGGTACAACTAACTTCCAAACACAAAGATCAGAAGAGAAAAGGCGTACACATAATAGACTTTTTATAACACACTGACGAGAGAAACGACAAAAAGAAGCAATAACTTAAGACACTAAACCTAAGTATCAAGGATCGGTTTAATAATTCTAGAAACTGAAAAGAAATTAGAAGGAAGAGAAAGAAAAGCTTATCACTTTGAGAACTACAGACTTGGATTATTGTATAGTTTTTGGGTCCAGCCACCCGCAGCTTTTATTATGAAACAAAATGATAATTTACAAATTATGTTTATTGCAAAAAATTTGAGTCCAGTGTAACTTAAAGGCTTTGAATTTATCAATCATTATTTATTCCTAACTTGGACTTATATAATTTCGTCAACTATATAAGAAATTAATATAGTTATTTATTTGCCGTCGGTGAACAGATTTAACCGATCGACAAGTATTGATACGTATTTATTTTGTTTGCTTTCAAGCTAAATAAAATCTGCGTCATTTATGAAATGCACCGTTAATATTTTAGTAAGTAAGTTTTAATAACTTAATTTTTATGATTAGTATTTCTTTGCTTAATTTTTAAGTTTGTTTGCTCACGTTATTAATAAGTAACCATGCAGTTTCATTGTTCATGTAAATTTTATTTAAATTATGTCCTTTATTTTTTTTGTTCCTTAATTTAAATTAACTGTTTTCTTACATTGCATTTCTTTTTTTAAAATTTTATAATAAATTTGTAAATTTTAAATGTACTAAAGCCTTTTAATCACACCGCGTTTGTGTTGATTTTGAGTTATAATTTTAGATTTGTGACATTACAACCCTAAAGATAAGTTCGTTTCGGGTTGCAACTAACCTTTTGAGCTTCTGGGTGATCCAAGATCTGGAAACAAATTTCATCGTGTCCATAATTCGCGTTCACAACGATTTTGAGTACTCTTATCACATATTAAAATTTTTTAGAAAAAAATGTAGAAACGAGATAAAAACACCAAAAGGAAAAAAACATTTTAATGAACTAAAACACAATACAACGAGCAAAGGTCAGAGTCGTAGTAGACAAGGAATTGCAGAGGCAAACATGGGGTGCAAGGCCACTATCTTCAACTTATTGCAATAAAAGACGAATTTTCCATTACCAAATTAATCGCTGATCAACGGTTAAATAATGAAGGTAGTCTTGTAACTCTTCGAATATTATACCGTCGAATTAAAACTTTCGGACTGCAATCCTATCGGCTACCTTTTCTGCTACTATTGACGGCTCTACAACAACATCAACGTTTGGAGCGGTGTAGGTTGAGACTACTGGAATCTGGAATGGCATAGAGTAGTCAACGATAAATCCCTAGCAGCTAGAGAGCCCGCTTTTTCAGCAGAACAGTGCCTGTCCAAAGATACCAATTTTAATCTCTTACTATAGCCACCCAGATTTCCTGACCTTTTGCCCGTTGAGCACGTGTGGGACATTACGGTATCGAGCATTTTTGCGGCTGTCCCGTAAAGAGTGGTGGCAACTACAAAGAATACGCATCAACACGCATTCCAAAAAAAGTACAAAATTCTAATACAGTTCGACCGAGTAAACAAAAGCTCTGAAAGACGGAAGTCTCCGGACAGTTTTTGCTATGTTTGTGTATTATATGTTACAAAATCGCAAAAGAAAACTGGTAAAGAGAAGTGAATTCATTCAAAGATATTATGAACCAAGTCAAAACATAAGTAACGCCACATAGAAGTTTTCTATGGAGTTTAAAATTTGACTTGGTTTACAAGTTAATTATCTAACTGTAGTGAGTCTTTGTTACAAAAGTATGCAAAACGTTAGCAATTTCGGTTACAACATCAACGCGGTCCAAATCCGTAAGACGTTCTAATTCTTTTAAAAATATCTGCAAACTTTTTCTGAGAAACCAAAAAAGTGAAAAATACCAAGATATCGCGACTAATTTGCTAAAAAAAACTATAAAAATTTATGGTGGCGAATTTCGCTTAAACTTTTTGTAATCACATTTGAATTTTTTGTTTGCTAATTCAGGAAAGCTGAGTGATGAACAAGAAAAAAATTCCATCAAGATATTTCAGAAATGGAAAAACTATATTAGGTTAGGTGGGATCCCGTCATGATGGTAGATTATTGCTGGTTTCTCATTAGAGAAGGCAACAGCCAAAACTTTGATATGTCAGCAATTTTCCTTTGTATACAGGTAAGTGTTTTTAATTTTTATAATAATTACACTTTCTAGTATTTGTTCTGTTTATCAAAATTTGTAAATAAAATTATTATCTATCTACTAGCGGAGTACTTATTCACAAAAAGTTGAAAATTGTAGGCTAGTGTTATCATTAATCTTAAAGAGAACATTTTAAACATACATATTTTATGTTTACGCGATTATGTTTTTGTTATTACATTATAAATTAAGCTTTATGTAGATTTTATGACAGATTTTTTACACTATCGCTTCTTCTAAGTCGTTGAAAAAAATTTCCTAATTACTTCTCTCTTTTGCACTACAACAATATCACTTTTACTTAAGCTTAGAATATTTAATAAAAACACACACTAATTTATATATAGCACTATCAGTATCACGAAGATAAAGTCCGCGGATAACTTTAGTATAACACTTAATGTTTAATTTATCTCGAACACACGCGTTAATCACTTATTTATTTAGACTTGAATAATCACTGCCGTCTTCACATTACTGCAATAACTGCCCTATGATTTGTTTGCACCGCATTTATACATTTTGGCGAAATGTTCGCGAATGTTCCACATTCTTCGGTGAACGTTCTTGAAAATAGATAACCACTTCGAGAAGGCTCTTGAACTTGATAATAACTTCTCGAACGTTTCACTGCCCCCTTCTTAGGACTGTTCTGTCCTAGAACAACAGACTGGATGCGACACCGGTAGAAAGGATCGTGACGATAGCGGCAGCTTCGTCCATTTCGGCAACTTCCTTGACCATAAAAGTAACAGTCAATAGACTTTTCCTGACCCGTCTGTCACCACGTAGTCTTTTCCGACTGCCAGTTGCTGTCTCCGCAGTTCATCTAGCTGCCCAAACTTCATTTTAAATACGACTGCAACCCCTCTGGACATGTCAAGATATTCGCTCACGCAATGTGCGATGGCGTAATCTTTTTGTGTTTGGAACAGGTCTTGTTGTTCCTCGGTGGTAACTCCGAACCTAGCTTTTCCAGAATCTCCGTATAAACTCATAAACTTATCGAACTCTATTCCTTTGATTTGATTTCTGGTTCTGCTCCTTATTACTCTCGTTCGGACCAGAACTTGTGTATTGTAGTTATCGCCAGCAAACGGGGCTAAACGATCGACGTGGACCACTTTTGGCTTGCCTCTGGGTGGTTTTCGGATGACATCATTAATACGCTGCACGACTTCATAGAGGCCCTCCCATTGCCTTTGCAGCTTCGGCGACAAACCACGTTTTCTTTGGGAATTATATAACCACACCATGTCGCCAGGTTGAAACCCACCATTTTGTGCCTTGACGTCATATCTAGTCCTCATTCTGTCGCTGACAATTTGTGTGTTTTTACGGACCTCCTCATGTACTTCGCCTAGCCTCTTGGTCAGCTTGCTGACGTAGTTTTCTCCAGCAACTTCTTCTTCCAGTCTTCGTCCAAATTGGAGGTCGTATGGCACTCGTATTTCGCGACTGAGCATCACACAGGATGGTGTTTGGCCTGTGCTTTCGTGAACGGACGATCGGTATGCCGTTAGGAAAAGGTGCAAGTACTGATCCCAGTCTCTTTGGTGTTCGGACGCTACTTTGGCTAAGTATTTTCCCATTGTTCGATTCATCCGCTCAACCATGCTATCAGATTAGGGATGGAGAGGCGTCGTCCTAGTTTTCTTAATTCCCAACAATCGGCAAATTTCTTGAAACAGCCCAGACTTGATCGGAGTGTAATTCTAACGAAACTCCAAACCGGCATAAAAACTCTTTTACTAATACGTTTGCAACTGTAGCTGCTTCTTGATTAGGTACTTTCAGAATCGTTTTCTTGTTCGCGACGCAACTGCTCAGGTTCCCACTCGTGATCAACCATAACAGTTCTCCGGAGGCATTCGACTTTTTCTTCAAGTCGCGAAGAATAGCTGCAGTCTGCTGGACATGGTCTTCTGGACAAGGCATCAGCGTTCCGAAAACTGCTTCCGGCACGGTGTTTTGTGTTATAGTCATACTCTTGCAGCCTCTCGATCCATCTTGCCACTTGTCCTTCCGGGTTACGGAATGCAGTAGTCATTTTAAAGCGGCGTGGTCTGTTCTCAGTAAAAATTTTCGTCCATATAAATATTTGTAGAAATGTTCTATGGACTTGACGACTGCTAACAGCTCCCTCCTAGTCACGCAATAACTCCTTTCTGGCCTGGACAAAACCTTGCTAAAATACGCGATTACTTTTTCTTGTCCATCTTGAGCCTGCGAAAGGACCGCGCCTATGGCCAGATTGCTTGCGTCCGTATCTAAAACAAATTTTCCAACTTTTCTTGGATAACTCAAAATCGGCGAAGTGACTAAGGCCTGTTTTAGTTTATGAAAATCATTTTTGCAGTTTTCATTCCATCTAAATTCTGCTTTTTCTTCGGTCAATTTCGTCAAAGGTTTGGCAATATTGGCAAATCCGAGTACAAATCGTCTATAATAGGTGCACAACCCAAGGAAACTGGGGACCTGATGTTTGTCGATTGGTCTTGGCCATGCTTGCACCGCTTGGATTTTGTCTGGGTCAGCCTTTACTCCATCTCTAGATACGACGTGGCAAAGGTATTGCACTTCTTTTTTTAAATACGTGACACTTGTTTAGGCTCAGTTTGAGGTTTGCACCACGTAGTCGCTGGAAAACTTCTTCTAAATTGTTCAAATGTTATTCAAACGACCTTCCAATCACGTCTAGGTAAACCAAGCACGTCTTCCAAGACAGTCCGCGCAAGATGGTCTCCATCAAACGCTCGAACGTTGCAGGAGCGTTACACAGACCGAAAGGCATCACAGTAAACTGCCACAAACCAGTTCCAATCGTGAAAGCTGTTTTTTCACGATCCTTGGGTTCCAATTCTACCTGCCAGTAACCACTCTTTAAGTCTAACGTAGAAAACCACTGGAATCCTGACAGGGTGTCTAACGTATCGTCAATTCTGGGTAAAAGGTGGGCCGTCCTTTTTGGTCACGTCGTTTATCTGTCTGTAGTCTACGCAAAACCTCGTTGATCCATCTTTCTTCTTTACGAGTACTACTGGGGACGCCCACGGGCTATTTGAAGGTTCAATCACGCCTTCTCTCTCCATATCCGTAATTATTTGTTCGGCTTCTTCTCTTTTCGCCAAAAGAAGTCTGCGTGAATGTTGTCGTATTGGCCGAGCGTCTCCGGTATTAATTTTATGTTTTACCACGCTAGTTCTCCTTTTGAAACCACTCTCCAGCGCCAACACACCTTGATACTCTTGGATCAACACTTTAACTTTAGCCAGCTGGTCTTGGCTGAGGCTTTGGCATTTAGAGGTAACAATGCCTAATAGATGTTGTGGGCACTTCTTCGGCGACGTATCTTTGTTAGATTTCACGCATCTCACAATTTAAGATACTGGCGTGCATTGGTCTACCACGGTCTTGTTTTTCAACGTTACAGGATCTGAGTTGATATTTAAGATCTTGACTGGCATCGTGTTTTTTACTCGTACTAAAGTTCTGCCAACGAGTAATCTCTTTTCAACTAAGTTGCCCTCCTTTGGCTCAATCGCGCGTATGTAGCCTTCCCGGAGATTTCCATCCAAGCGTGCCATCACCACACTTTCAATCCTTGCAGGCAGAGTCATGTCTTCACTCAATAAGACTCGCACGGCTGCCTTCTCTGACGAATGAAAGGGAATTTCTTCATTGTCGATCTTCAGGACATCGTTTTTCATATCTAAATGGAACCCATACTTCATTATAACGTCTATTCTCAGAATAACTTCTTCCGTGATGTCGGCTACCAGTACTTGATGGTCGAGTACTTCATTTCTCAAACTAATGGTTACTTTGACTTGTCCGTGAGTAGGTATTTCTTCGCCTGTCGCCGTTTGAAGTCGTACTGTTACTGGTGATGTCTACTCATTTTTCAATAATATGTCAGGACGAATGGTGGTCTTCGTCGCTCCCGTGTCAACCAGTAACTAAACACTTCTTACATTGATCTTGCCATTGAGATAACTTTTGCCCCATTCGGTCGACCTGTTCTAGTTTTCCGGACGCTCTTCTGGTCTTCTTTAGGGCTTAGTACAACGTCGTCGTACGTGGCCCACTTCTCCGCAGTTCCACGTCACTTCTCTTCCTCGAGCTACTTGTTCCCGAAATACTCGTCGCATTATGTCTTCAATGGTTTCTTCTGCGTGCGAGGGTATTTCTGCAGCACAACGGAGCTTATTTATGCCTCAGTGAGACGCCAACATCTTCGGTCAAACTAACCGGAGAGTCTGCTGCGTTTCGTTGTCACGGAGGCCGTCTACAAATGGAATAACCAACTGCTCTAAGAAGGTCTCTGGTGCTGTAGGATACGCAAGCCGTGTTAATCTGGCGATGTCAGCCTAAAACTCTTGAATACTTTCGGCAGCTTTCTGAACCCAACGTTTAATTTGAGCTTGATACACTTGTTGAAGGTGAGCATCTCCATATCTCATTTCTAAATGTGAAATTAAAAGTTTGTAATTTTCTTGTAGGCGGTCAGGAACAGTTTGCAATATTCCAAGAGTTTCTCCACGTATGGACACTATTAAAGACGTCGCTTTCTGCTTGTTGCTCCAACCATCAGCTGTAGCTGCGGCTTCAAACTGTTTGTAGTAGGTTGACCATGGAACTTTACCATCAAAAAATGAGTGGTTTCTTCCCGATGGTCCATTATTAAATCTTCACTCGTGACGCTTCCTTCACCGTGACAATTCATTTGCTTGAGTTTCCTCTTGAACAATTTTGATTTAATTTTCTACATTAACTTGTATTTGTTCCTCAATAGTCTTTATTTGATTTTCTATGCTCGCTCGTATTTCTTCTTTTAAACTTCTAGAATTTTCTTCCATTTTTCTAGTATTGTCTTTCATTTTCTGAGAATTTTCTTGGATATTTTTATTCATCGATTCTTGACTATTTTTTATTGATTCTCTAAATTCAAATAGTTTTGCATCCATTTTGATTTGATAACAAGTTACCGTCATAAATAATAAATAACAAGAATAAAAAGTTTAAATACACTACTTTAACGAACTGAAATAGCTATGATTACACTTTATAAATAAACACGCGTATCGCAAACTAAACAGTTATTTACGCAATCAATGTTTTTATTACGGGAGCGATATTAAATTACTTAATGTTATTGACACTAAACAATTCTTTATTTATTCGATTCGATACTACATAAAAATTATTATTAATACTAATTTATTTATACTAAAAATATCTACACGTTTATAACTAACCGAACTAATTAAATCTAAGGATATTTAATAAAAACACTTAAACTAATTTATATATAGCACCATTACTATCATGAAGATAATGTCCGCGGATAACTTTAGTTTAACACTTATTGTTCACTTTAAAGTCACGTACAAGGTTATACTCCGTAAATTTATCTCGAAGTTTAGACTTAAATAATCTTCTTAACACTGTCGTCTTCACATTACTTCAATAACTGCCTATGATTTGTTTGTCCCGCATTTATACATTTTGGCGAAACGTTTGCGAATGTTCCACATCCTTCAGTGAACGTTCTGGAAAATGGATAACCACTTCGAGAAGGCTCTTGAACTTGAGAATAACTTCTCGAAAGTTTCAATATGATCTCAGTAAGATAACACACAAAGTAAATCTGGGACCATTTTGGAACAGAAGAACACGTCCTTGACTGTTTCTTTTTCTTATCCGTCTGCCCTACCCTTTTCAAGAGACAAAAAAACTAAAAAACAACGGTCAGATAACATTTATCTACCCGCATTTTTTATTAATACTAGTGACAACGCACATTAGTAGTTATTTTAAGCATATATTTATGTAAAAGTTAAAAATCAGCTTATGTTAAAATATCTTGTGGTTTTCGTACTGTAGGAATTTTGCCCTATGATACGTCATTTTACATAACGGAAACCAATAAGATCACTCTCATTTTGTATTTTGTTAAAAAAATCACACGTATGTGAGTTTCTACATGTTAACGATTTTTTTTCTATTTTATCATTAGTAACCTGCACGTGTTCTTTTAACTTGAGTTACCTGCACATTTCCCTCTAACTTTAGTTATCTGCACATGTTCCTTCATCTTGAAAAATTGCTATGAACAATTAATAAAGCACGCATAGATTAAGGAGAATTATTTCGGATGCGTATTCCGCAAACCTATGTTAGATGAGGACATTGAAATCACCGTTTCGATTGTTATGATTGCAAACAGCATTACGATTAAATTAGAGGGCACACCTACTGAAATATCTTCACTAATTTCGGGAAGCTTAGTGCACTTGCGTTACTATAAATTCTTAAAACATGATTGGACAAACGTTTTGCCACCATTAATTTTTAAATGTAGTTCACATATTTTCGCTAGCACTTGTTTGCTACTATGCGCTGTAATTACCAAAATAATAACAAAATTGTTTTCATTGCGTTTAAACTGTTATTGTAAAAACGTTATAGTTTTTTTTGTTAAAATCGACATTTTTGTACAGCACGGTTTAATAATTGTTATGGCCTTCGTAAAACAAAACAAATGCGTTTTTAAAAATATGAATTCGCATTTCAGATTATCGTCTGCAATCGATTTTTTCAATTTACATCAAATCACAATCAACTGTACAATGTAATAAATTAGATTTCAAATTAGAATTAATGCGTAAAAAAATTATTAGACACCGTGTCTAAACTTTTGCGTTTATTTATCCTAACTAATTCTAAAAATGTTTTTGCCAAATCACAATCTACCCAGCTTATGTTTTTAAACAAAAAATCTATTATTGGTTCTGATGTTAAAATAGTAGCATATGTACTGCTTCAAAAGAAAACCTATTCAAATAGTATTACGAAACAAGAACTGTCACTTTCTTATAGGGAAGGCACTAAAAAAATAGTTCAAAGCTAATAACTACGTTTCGTGTACCCATCATATCAGAATTTTCTAAATTAATGCTGTATGTTTAATTTTATTAATTGACTTATATATTACAATTTAAATTTTTACTTTCCTATGTCAGTATTGATTCTGATTCTCTCCTCTGACACGAAGGCGTCAAGTTTTATTTGGTTTTATCTCACTTTTACATCAAGTAATAAACTTTTAACGTATTTACGTATTTTTTCAAAGTAATATTTTTTACCAAAAAAACGTGTTTCGTTAAGTATTGTACTATATTTATATTGCAGTCATATGACACTTTAATAGATGACTACATTATCACATTCGCTGTTTGTCTTAAATACCGTTGCATTTTATTAGTGTTAGTTAAAAGTAATTATAATAAATCGTGTAAACATTCAGTTTATAAATAAATTTAATTTTAAAGATTGTTATACTATGTATTTTAGAAGTATCTCAATTTATTAACCATTTTCTTTAATTTAACAAAAACATTCAAAACCGTTTATATCTTAATACACGAAGATTGCTGAGCAACGCACAAGAAACAAACTTAGAACAAACGGTAAACGTATAAAGCGTGCTAAATTTTAGAAGCAAAAACTATAAGCATGACAGAAAAAAACTACTAAAAAAACAGGTGAACATAGAACAAGGTCCCGATGTGTTTGTATATATGCCATACAAAAAAACAGTCGATACTTTTGAATCACGCCAGAAATGCCAAACGGTGGAATAGTGCTAGTCTTAATTCATGGTTTCATTTCCCTTCATATTTAGTTTTTAAATCTGTAGTTTGTCAAAAATTTTGAATGCGTGGTGTTTACCCTTAAAGCGTATACGTCCCCATCCTATCCCGCAACCACATCCTTGTTGGCAATGGAAGAAGCGATGAAGTTCTTTGGAACTCCCGATTGCAGCGATCAATTATCTGCAAATTGCAGAACTAATTGTTACCGATCTATACATGAATGCGTTGGTTTTCTTATGCAGTCGACATACTTAGAAAAACAAAAATTCTATCTAATTGAAGTCCAACACGCTCGAGGTCATTTACCTGCCGTGCGATCTTGACCCCTAAAACAATCAGTCGCCTACGCGATCTTAGTTAATCTCATTTGACAAAAGCCAAAACTGATCCCACATTAATCAAATCAAATTACCCCTTAAAGTCAATAAAGAAACTGACATATTATTCTTTTGTAACTATGTTATGCAATTTATCTACATTTCTATTATCTACTACGCCTTAAGCAATTTTAATTATGTTGTGCTCTATTACTTGTTTTAAGCCGTCAGTATATTTTAAGTTGTGCATTATTGATTACGTTGACTTGTACCGTTCGAGTATCTTAGTAATTTGTTCGTATTCAAGACAGTGGTGCCTACGATTAAATCTTAGAATGTAAGCTTACACTCTTCGAAAGTGTCTAGAACAATATACCAGCCCGCGCTAATCTGTTGTTAGTGTCATTGTATTCACAAAGGTGGCACTTTAAGAGGGCGGCGGAGATTTATTCATCGGCGTTTTTTTGAAACCGAGTACTAACAAAAAATTTAACTATTTTCATAAATGCGAAAAAGAAAGCTTCTTTACAATAAACAAAAAAAAATAAAAACAACATTTCTAAGAAAGAAATTGTGAAAATATTTGTAATACTGTGCTCTTTTACTCAAAACGGTTTGTTAGGCATTTGACTTCGTAGCTGTCTTGTGGTTGTAAAAACAAAATATTATTTTAGAATCAGAGCAAGCAAATTTGGCAATTAATGAATCTTCGAAATTCTACTAATTTTAAAAACAACAGATGCAGGTAGTAAAACAAAGAAATTGTCTGGTTATTAGTATTGTAAGGGTATAAGGTCCTTGTAATTCCTCCACTGTTAACATCCCAAAATTAAAACACAACACTTGCACAAATAATTGCCTTATTAAGTTTTATACAAAATAACGCTTGATATCATTGTACATTTTATTAGTAATGAATGTCATCGCTTCTTACATCCTCCTTCTTTGCACCACACGTACGTCCCGGGTGTGGGGCAACGGAAGTATTAATACAGCAACTACACGGTGGTTTTACTGTCCTTCGACGGCGACCCTCGGCAGTACTTTTTACCTTTCGCAGATCGGTTTCGTCAGATTCGGTTAGGAAGTCAGTGCAGTCAGGTAAGGGCACTGGGTTGCGTGGTCGTCCGCGTCTTCGTATTGGTTGCGTAGGCGATGGCGGATCTTCATCAGGATCAGCAATGTACGGTGTTAACGCCGAAACGTGATATTTGCCAATAGGATTTACAGTATCTCCAAGCGTCGAAATTTCATATGTGGTGGGTGACACTACTTTATGAATTCGATATGGCCCATCGCGGCGCGGCGCGAATTTAGAAGTTTGCGCTTTGTTAGAATCACTGAAGATATGGGTATTTACTAGCACTCTATCGTCAATTTTAAACGTTAAGGATCGGCGATGTGAGTGTTTATATTGTTTTTGGCGGTCTTGAGAAGTTTCATGCTTATCAAGTGCCTCACTTAGTGCACTATTTAGTGTTCGTAGATGCGGAGTTATTTGAGTCACAAAAATGTCATTGTTCACAACAGATCGCAAATCACGAGTTACATCATTAGGTGTTCGAAGTTCGCGACCGTAAGTGAGATAAGCAGGTATGTAACCGGTAGATTCGCATTTTGCCGTGTTCATTGCGAAACGAATAGCTGGCAGCTTATCTATCCAAGAAGTATGGTCAGATCCTGTTAAGATGGCTAGTTGGAACTTCATATCTCTATTTTTGCGTTCAACCGGATTTGATTCCGGGTGGTAAACGGGCGTCAGGCTTTGTTGAAAACCTAAGCAGTCCGCAATCTGTTGCATAACAGCTCCAACAAACTGCGATCTATTATCACTAATTACACGCCTTGGTACTCCATACCGTAAGATGATTTCGTCAATGAGACATCGGGCACAAGATAATGCAGTAGCGAATTCGAGAGCAAACATTTCAACCCACCTGCTTGCGACATCCTGGACAATGAATATCCAAGAATAACCACGTCGTTGGGAGAGGACCAAACAAGTCGATCGAGAGCACTTCGAATCGCTGCGACTGTATTGGTGTTTGTAGTAAACCGGCTGGCTTTAAGTTTTTCGCCTTGAAACGTTGGCAGTCGAGAAATATCTTCGTGCTATGCGTTGATAAGTTCTTTCAGCACCATAATGACCAGACATTTCCGAATCATGGTATTCACGAAGTATATAAGGTACCCTAATTTTAGAAACTACTAATTGCGGTTCTTCTTCATCAATCTCTGGAGTGTATTTGTACAGCACTCCATTTGACATAACATATCCTCTTTCGGACCATTTCTTTAGGTAACGTTGGCTTCCAAAGTATCCTCTAACCAAGAAATGATCTTTTCTATATCAGGATCGTTTATTTGCTCAGCTCTGATCTCGCCTGCAGTAAGCGTAGGGAAGTCGACTGTTAATAGATTGACATTTATTATTTTTTCAGTGTCATCTCGTGGTGGTCGAGATAACGTGTCATTGCTATGACATGTACTTCCTGACAACAAAATGAGCACTTCTTTCTGTTAAGAGTTAACTTAAACAGGTCAAGTCGTTCGAACGTCCTTCTTAAATCTTCTAAGTGTTCCGAAAATGTGGTAGAAATTACGATCAGATCGTCCAAGTAGGCAAGTAGAAAGATGTCTTGCAACCCAGATCGAAATCTGTCCATTAGCCTCTGAAATGTTGATGGAGCATTCCGAAGACCAAAAAGCATACGTAAGTATCTGTACGTACTAAACGGAGTGACAAAGGCAGTTTTGTTTCTATCTGATGATTTAACATTTACTAGATGATAGCCGCTTTTTAGGTCCAACGTAGTCATGTAATCGGTTTTCTTTGCTGCACGGAGGATATTATCGATACGTGGAATTGGGTACCTATCTGCGCGCGTAATGGCATTCAAAGCTCTGTAATCAACTGTTAGTCGGACGCCATCATTCCTTTTTGGGACCAGGACAACTGGCGCAGCATACGGCGATTCACATTCTTCAATGTATCCATCTCGGAGAAGTTTGTCTAATTCTTGACGTAAAAGTTCCTTTTTAGTTTCAGACATTCTATATGGAGGCACTGCAATCGGAGTTTCATCCAATAAGACAATTGAGTGCTCTTCGTAGGGTGTCGCTTCGTTGTGTCGTTCAAAGTTCGAACAAAATTCAACCAAAAGGCAGTCTAACTGTTTTCGTTCTTCTGGGGTTAGGTTCATTCCTTCGTCACTTCTCAGAGATACGTCATTAGACTGTACTTCGTTTAAGAAACATGTTGCAGATTTTCTCCAAAATAATATTCGTTATTTGGTATGTCTAGGATTATGTTGGCATCTCAAATCGATTCCTAGTAATGTACGACTGTTTACATGATCAGGCACAGAGACAAAACGTGTTAAAATTGTCTTGTGTTGCAGTGTAACATCTACTTCGAAGATACATGCTTCGACGTCTCTTTTAACTCCATCGGCCAATGTCATAACTAAATTTTCTTTGGTGTATGAGATACCATCCTATACTAATAACTTTGCTAACGACGAACCAGCAAGCGTTGTTTTAGATCCTGTGTCTACAAAAGCACACCCTTGGTGATTATTTATCGTTAAAGAAACAAGAATGATTATTATCAATGCTGTTATACATAAATTCGTTAATCGTCGTTTTTGGTTTGCACTTTAGACAGTTGCTTTTGATATAACCAACCGTACTACAACCATAACATGTAATTTCAGAGCTAGTCGGAGGAGATGTGCCGTTTGGCTTATTTTTCGAAATGTGTAGTGCAGACGGGGTATTTGAGAACACGTTTCCATTAGTTTTAGTCTTAGTTAGTTTTCTACATTCGTCTTTTACATGACCGAGATTTTTACAGTACGAACATGGTTTTTTTGAAAAATCTTTACACTCATTTGTATTCACGTTAACCGTAAGATCAAATGTTTCCTCAGCCACCCGCGCTTTAGCCAAGAGTTGCTGGAATGTAGTATCTGCATCTCGTAGAATTTTCTCACAAATTTTGTAATTTAGTAAACCGTAAACCATGTCAATTTGCGTTGCTTCCGTCAACGTATCCGATGGTAATTGAGCTAAAATCGATCGAGCTTTACAAATGAAAACATCGGTTTTCGTTTTTAAATCTTGTTCTTGCGCAAATAATTTCCGGTAAACCCGATATGGTGGTTTAGCTGGACCGAAAGTTGATTTCCGCAAATCAATAGTGTTTTCCCAAGTATCGAGGGTTAACTTCACTCCCTAATACCACGTTGCTGCAAAACCGTCGAGTAACATAGGAAGTCCTTTGAGCGCGTTATTGTCAGATATTCCCGTGCAATCTTTATAAATGTGAACAGCGTCTGTAAATGCATTAACGTCAATGTCCGATGAACCGTTAAATTTTGAATTACACTTCGCGAAACTACCGCATAAACCACGCACGACCGAATCACCTTGGGGCGGCACTGACGCAACTGTTAAGTGCGATAAGAGTTCCTTAAATTGTTCATTTGTAAGCGTTACCGACATGGTGGTTTCCGAATTTCTACTTTTAGACGAACGTAAAAAGTACGAATGTTGAACTTCCACAGTGTAAAATATTAATAATAACTTACAAAAGTTTCTCGCAGGTGAAGAATCTTCTCTAAACTGCTGCAGGATAAATGAAAATTTTGGAGAGTAAGCAGTGAATGCAAAAACGAACCCACCTACACCTGTAGAAGCAGATTTTGGTGCGAAACACTGTCACTTTAAGAATCTTTACGGTCACGTGCACTTGTGTGTTAAAACAATTAAGACATTAAATTTTAGAGGTTCCACGTCTAGGGCGCCAATGTGTAAGAGTGTAAGGTCCTTGTAATTCCTCCACTGTTAACATCCCAAAATTAAAACACAACACTTGCACAAATAATTGCTTTACGCGTGATACCATTGTACATTTTATTAGTAATGAATGTCATCGCTTCTTACTCATGCGCACATTACTTATATTCAACCAAAGGCGGCGTAGCTTAGTGGTTTGTTACAGTATTAGAAAAAAAGAATGATGAAATAATATTTAAAAAAATTAAATATTTATTTACTGAAATTTGTAGCAATGGATTTTCAAAAAAAACTATCTTCAGAAGTACTAAATATCGTTAAAGTTAACAGCTACTTTGACTGACATCATAGTAGCTCCTCATATAGCACAAATATCTACATAGTATGTAGGTACTATATACACTATACATACATTAAAGTATGTATGTATGTAAGTACAACGTATGTACTTATACAAGCAATGTACGTCCATTGTACGTACATAATACATCCAAACAACACTGCTTTGAAACATTCGCAAAGTTTTTGTAAATTTCGAGAACGTTCCCGTACTTTTTATCCACATCTAGAACGTTCACGAAACAATGTATAGGCTTCTCGAATATTTGCAGAAACGTATAAATACGGTACAAACAAATCGTAGATCAGTTATTTCCGTAATTCGAAGACAGTAGTGTTAAGAAGATTATTCAAGTTGAAATAAATAAGTGATTAGCGCGTGTTATAAATAAATCTACGAAGTGCGTGACTTTAACGTAAACAATAAGAGTTAAACAAGTGTGTGAAGTTATCCGCGGACTTTATCTTATCTTGGTGTCAGTGATAGTGCTATACATAAATTATAGTGTAAGTGTTTTTATTAAATATCCTTAGATTTAATTAGTTCGGTTAATAATAATGAACGTGTACATATTTTTAGTATAAATTAGTTTTAATAATAATTGTGACAGTATATTAACTTGGAACTTGCTCCTTGTAATTAAAATATAAAGTACAAAAAATAGATACATTTAAAAGTTGTGTTAAAGAGGTTATCAACGAGAATCCTCAGCGAAAGTTACTGGCATCTGAAAGTAAACTTTGGCACTAGGTTATCGAGCGCCTTATAGCAAGGATACAATATTTATCAAAACTAGCTTTTACTGGAGCATCTAATCAATTACATGATTCTGAAACGAAAACTCTTTTAAGGCAGTAGAAATGATTCCTAAATTAAACAAGATTGATTTTGTTTATTTTTAACTTCGTTATCACTTACTCGTAATGCCTAAGCATACGAGATACGTAAACATATACATAACCGTGGTGTTATGAGAAAGCGTTACGGATTCATAACGCCTGCTCATTACGTACCCAAAAATTATATTTCTTTTAATCTTATCATAGTTTTGTTTAGATTTAGATGGTAACATGCACACTTATTGTAATTGTAAAATTAATTTAAAAAGTAAATAATTAAACGTCAAACTATTTATTGTTCTAAACTACTATATATACTTGTAATAGAAACTAAAGTAATTGTTTTATTTTATATAAAGTGAAAAATATAATCTTGCATGCACCACTGGCGTTACTGGAAGGTGTTGGAGACGCTCATTAAAGCTGCGACCGGCAACCTTAACTAGCCTAAGAGCTCATTCTAAAATAATTTACTCCTGAAGGACGCATAAATGGTTGACGCAAATAAAATGTTACACAAGGACAAAGCAAGATTTTTATTAGGCACCTACATGAGGCATACATAATATATGTACTCAATAGCAGTAGCTAGTTATTTCAACAATTCGTGCGATCTTTGGCCTTGCATTACTTTCGACAATGATCCAAATTTACATTTGTCATTCTGTTTCTCTGGTTTCTCTTCAATTAGCGATTAAATCTGTCACCATTAGCTAACGCAAAAGGACTTTGATTTAACTCATTTTTGTGCAACCAAGCGAAGTCGGATAATTAAGGCCGACAGTAATTTTGTAATTATAGCGTTGTTGCTTTGTGATAAAGTTGTTCCTTTCTACGGTGCTTTAGACCCTTACCTCCACTAGGTTAAAAGTTGGCAACGACTCAAAAGCTATAACCTCAACTGCTTCTGGCAATAAGCTTCTGTAAATGGCTAAAAAGGTATCAGGCAACAGTTATTTTCTCATCCGGCAATCCTTCAGCCTCCTCCGCCATGGAAACTGAATCAGCCTCTTCTAAGCGACAACGACGATATCCTAAATGATACCACATCGCCTGACAGAAAGAATATTCCTTCGACTCAGATATTCTTCGTCTTACGAAAGTAACCTCTGCTTGCAAGATTACTACTTTCCGTTAATCAGAAATGTTTGACATCGTCAGCAGGCTTCAAGCAACTTTCCGTAAATCAATGCTGACATTGCTAACACCTTGGCGGATGTCCAAATATCCTTGCAATCCGTATCAGCCACACTTTTCACAACTACACCTCTCGCCCAATTATTCTATGCTCAAGCGGCACGTTCAAAAACTGTTGAAAAGGTCAAAGTACCTTCCGGTAAATCCGTCGCTCCTGTTCCCAAGTCGACAGTAGTAATTATTCCCAAACTCGGTTTTCCCCTCAAAACCGTTCACGAAACTAAGACGACCTTGATGAAAGTGTTGGATCCACAAAGATACGACCTTAAACTGGACCGAGTGACTAAAACGGGCAAAAGTTCAATCAAACTAGAATCCAAAAAATCTGACTTCACTAAGATACCTGAGGCCATCCTAAATAAAGCCGATCTTGTGATTAAGCCCCAAGGCAAGTCGTTCCCTCGCATATCCGTCCTTGACATTCCTGGAAACCTGTCCCCTGAGCAGATGAAAGAGGCCATCATCTCGCAGAACTTCCACGACGCATCGGATGCTTTATATCGCCAATGAGCACGTCAAAGTACAGTTCCGCTTTGGTCCTAAAGACAGAACAAATTGCAATTGATTCCTTGAGGTCCACCCGGAAGTACGACGCGTCGTGTTTACGTCGCCTGGAATGCATGCCGGGCCAATGACCATATCCGAGTCACACGCTGCTGCAATTGTCAAAAAAACAGCCATAACTCTTGACTGTAAAAGCAACTTACAGTGCTAAAAAGCACAAGATGAAACCATGCCCCAACCCGAATCGAGACCCGACATGTGCTAACTGCGTTTGCTTTGGCCACAAAGAAGACATCGTCAAGCATAAGACGACCTTTAACACCTCCCAGCGTACCTGGAAAGGCTCGACGCCAATATATGACCGATTATGAACATTGAGGGCACTCAATTAACTTTGAGGTATGTGCAAGCGAATCTTCGCAATTCACGTGTTGCGAGTTTCAAAGCAATGAGTTTCTCCTCCGTCAAAGACGGCGACAGACACCATCTCAGAACAAGACACGGTCAAAGTAATACTTTCCACATTATTTCCAGACGACGACCCCTTAACGGACAACGCGTATCATGCACAAATAAGATCCCGATCTCTTTTGAAAGCCAATTCCAGACTAGACTGGGTGGCCACCAGCAACGATACTCCTGTCCGTAAGGTTTTCCTATTCAAGTACCTCGGACTATTTCAATCCTTGTTCCTCAGAACTATCATCGGGGTGTATCGCACCGTTTCCGTAGATACCCTCTGCGTTATATCCAAACATCCTACCCTACATCTCCTTTTGCTGGAAATTTACTGCACCAAAGTTTTTCGCAAGGTTGGCTCGTGCAACTTCTTTGACCAGCACGTTTGGAACAAGAATTTTCCGTCCTTTTCAGCGACTAAGCGTCACTTAAAGGTCTGGATCTTGGTGAATGGCAGCGGCTGTGGGACACTTCCCTAAAGGGCGTAACGCCTACTCTCTCATCCCAAATATCTTTACCTGGGTCAGAATGCTCCACGTTCCCGGACGAGAGGCGATCCAAATTCTGTTTTCACACGGCGGATTTCGTTGTCACCTAAAATGCATTAGTGTTTTAGATGGCGACAGCTGTCCGTCGTGTAGCGTTCCTGATAATCCGGCACATCGATCGGAGTGCCTTGTCATCCACGGTCAACTCCCATCCCGATTTCTCTCAGATCATCCTCGAAGTGGTGCCTGATGGGAACATTTATAGACATTTCGCACGGAGACACCACAGCCTACAGTAAAAGAATGTTAATTTACTTTCTAACGTATTTTCATGGTTTTAGTTTTATTTTCTTTGCAAGTATGCGATGACAAAGTAGGTATTTAGTTTGTATATTTAATAACTGCATGTATTTAATTTCATTTATTTTACTATTATGAGTTTGAATAACACTTTTTAGTTTTTCGTCGTCGCTACTTGACTAACTCTGCCTCTCTTATTTCCTTCCGCTTGTCAAAGTCCTTTTCCCACCAACTTGGTTTTATGCCCAAGAAGCGAGGATAAACCGTAAGGCCTAGCCTATCCAACTAAGTCTGACTATACGTTCTTTCTATATCGACACATTTTCATGAACTTAACCTATCCCTCTTGTGGCGAACTTGTTTTTTTTTAATTTCAAGTGCTTCATACGCGTGTATTTTAAGAGATAGCACTAATTCATCGTTATTTTATATGTCAAAATAGTTTGTAGTTTGTAGTTTGATCTTTTCCAAAACATCACCTTCTGCGAATGGATTATTTACGAACTCCAAGATAAGCTCAAGATTCTTAAATTATTGAAACGAGAATTAAGTTCGTCCAAAAGTGTATCTAATTGTGCGGATCACGAAATGATATCAATATATTTTTCACATACCATGTGATCGAAAATTTTCTTTAAATTTAGAAAGTGTGAAGTTGAATTTCTCAGTAAATCGGATTTCCATAGTCAGTTTGGCTTTGGATGTATTCACCGATCCAGCCATTTTTGCAACATGACGATTTTTTTCTTGCATTTCCAGGTTCAGTTCACTTTATTGTTATATCAGTGAGAAGCCCAAATCAGCAAACCATGTGTGATCAGTCAACTGCGGAGAATCTTCCTTTCTCGTTGACAAAAACTGTTTGATTTCGTTTATCAAACTGAGAAAACATACAAGTACTTTGCCTCTGCTCAGCCATCAAACTTTCGTAGAGTTAATTATCTGTACGGCAATCGTTATGACGTGTTTAAAACGAAGAATTTTGGCGCATAACGCCTCTTGGTGGATGATGCAATAACTATGGCAGCTAAATTTTTTAATAGTGACTGACTTTCTTATGCAAAGTTTATACAAAATTTTTCTCTTCTTAGCCAACAAATAAGAAAGCTTTAGAGATGCAATATAGTAACACTTTTTGAAATTTGAACTGGCCTGGTGAAAACACTTTGTTGTTTTATTAGATTTGTCTTCAATTCGCCGACACGTTTCTTTCGGATTTCAATATTGTCCTTCAATGTTACTTTATTAAGGCACTGCTACATTGGCGTTGCATAATAGACAAATACGTTTTCCATTAAACTAAATTAAAGAAAACTGTGCTTTTATTAAAATAATAAGCCCTTGGTCTTTTACTCATGTTGTTTTTTGATGTTATAACAATTCAGATCTACAAGTATATACCTAAAACTAACGAAACAAAAATGCGGCTACTGAACTCTGAGTATCGCAGCACCACTGACTCACTCGAGTGGCCGGGAGCCTGGCAAGAGGAAGCTCAGGTAGTTTGCACGCTTTATTACGTCGTGCCGTCACAAAAGGCCTTGCCGACATGTGATATAAGCTAAAAGTCGGTTTATTCCAATAAACGTGTTTTCGTGGAGGACGCATCAGAAAGCCGGTTACAGCGTTGCCAACTACAGCACTAGAGACTGCGCTATCAATTGGGTTGCAGCTTGAGATTTCGTACACCTAGGTTTTCTTAGATGAGTGGGCATAAAACGGTACAATAATTTTTGGATGTCATGGGGTGACATATAAACTATAAAAATCTAAAACAACCTTAATAAAATCACTATATTTTGACGTATCTACGAACGAATTACAAATCTACTTATATATAACATGATGATGTAAAAGTATAACAACGAGTATAACAATCAATGCACATACATTTGATATTTCCAATTAAAAATGTTTGATATTAATTGTACGAATTTTAAGTATAAAAATAGTTTGATATAGTATTTTACATATGACTTCAAAAAAATAATGCATTGTACACTATTGCGATAAAAACTGTCGTTAATAAAAACAAGTCAAAGTGTCCTTGTCTCGAACACTTTAATAAATGTTTAGTACGTCATTCTAAAACATTACATTCATACTACACTTAAAAAACAGTCCTCGAATAACATTTTTGGCATATAAAAGACATTTAACATTACAACTGAGATTATACAAAAACTACGACAAAATACAACACTTATATTGACTAGAATAAGTACATGGAAGAAACTGTAAAAGAATGGGACGTCGTAAAAATAAGACCTATGGATAAAGAATGTCACTTTGCATTCAAAAGAACATAGGTTTTCGTTTACATTGCAAAAATAGTGCTTAAACGGTGCAATCTCTCATGTAATGCATTTCAATTAAAACCATAATTCGACTTTTCTACAATTCTGCAACAACTCAAATGATAAGATTAACCGAAGAGCAGTTAAAAGAAAACAACCAATTAGATTAAACGTAAAAAATCTGGGCATTTTCAGTTCATCCAACCTTAATTAACGCTGCAAACAAATATTTAAGGATTCTTGATTAATCTGGCAAGAATGTACCTTAAAACATATATTATGTAAACGAAATTAAAGACTACCATATGGAGAACTGCTTAAAACCAAAAATCTTCAAAAATAATAACAAATGAACAAACATAATCTATATCAACGGTACATGACCAAACAGCACTTATTCCAAAATGCAACGAGAACATCACACCGTATATTTTGACAACCATAAAATGGTCTTAATGCCATAAGTGAGTGGGAAAGACATCAGATTAAAAATTTAACGAACGTTTGTATCTTTGTCTTGTTGGTCTCACCAAGGCCTTTGATGCAGTACAACTACCTGAAGTCTTCTCCATACTTTGAGAAAACAAAGCTACATCAGAATTCATAGGACACCTGATCTTGAACAACTCGCATAAAAAAACAAGAATTAACTGAGATAATGACAAGAGTCTAACAAAGAGACAGCTAAGCCCAATCCTGTTAGTAAAATTGTTTGAGAATGCAGAATAGAACAAAAAACAATAAAAAGAATGGGCTACGTGAATAACCCAATACTGAAATCAGGTAACTAAGATTATTTGTAAGGGCAAATGTATAAAATTGGCAATATATGAAAAACCAATCCAACAAATATATAATGTAATTAGTTAGAAATCGAAGAATCAGACTGCTAAAACTTACACCAAGAAGATCCCAGCAAACACGAAAAAAAATTGAAAAACGGTTATACAAATAAAAAAAAGCAATTGTCTAAACCAAATACTATCTATTCCAAAAAATTCGTTCACTGCCGTCTATCAGAATGGGTATTAGCAACGATGTTAAATGACGATAAATCGTCCAAATAATCAGACCACTTCCAAAACTAGTTCCCAAATTACCGATCAAAAGTCTCGACTAATTTGTCGAAAAAGTTCGTATAGAAGTTCAATAAAAATTATCTTGCAATTAATTGGGCAATTCAACAGTATACGTCACATAAAATACGTTTCTGCCAATCTTTCTTCCACTGCTAGAAACACCTCTTCAGCTATTCTTTGGTGATGCACTTTAATAAATTCAATTTTTGGCTAAAATTCACGATTTGTCTCTCGCCAAATCCAAGCGTACACAAGAACTTCGTGCTTTCAGCCTCCTTAGTACAATTGTCTATTCACTGTTGGATCCGGGGAACAAACTCATGATGCACAATGATACAAGTATAAAAAAAACTAACTGATGGGGCTCCATTCCCCATTAGAAACGGTTGGTGTTGCACAAGAAACAGGGTAGATGACAGGTGACATTTTTGTACAGTGGCTGAAACACTTTGTTTCTTTTGTGAAACCCACAAATGAAAATAAAGTAATCTTTCTCTTACATAGGCACTCAAGTCACAAAAATGTTGAAGCAGTCAGTTACAGAAAAAAAATGGTGTAATTTTGGTGTGTTTCCTACCCATTGCACACATAGGCTCCAGCCTTTGGATGTCTCATTCTATGGACCCCTCAAAACTTACTATGACCAGGAGGTAACAAAATGGCTCAAGTGCAATCCTGGAAGAATTGTGTCTCAATACCAGATCTGCCCTTTATTTTCCAAAACTTATGAAAAAGCAGCTACTATTGCCATTGCTGAAAGTGGTTTTGAACAAACTGGACTTTGGCCTCTCAACCCGGACATATTTGCAGATCACTTGTTTTCTCCAGCAGCAACCACAGACATTCCAAACTCTGAGCCTATGATGAACCAACCAGAAGTTTCCACTGGGACTGCCACTCCTTGTGAAGCTGACAAAAGTAGAACATTTGAACAACCTAATGAGAGAAATCCTACAACCGTTGGTGTGAATATGGATGTTTCAAATCAAAAAACTTCTCGATCGCCAATGGAGCCAAAATCAAAAATCAGTCCCGTTCCTTCATTTTAAACTGCAATGGAATCCAGAGAAGGCGAAATTTCAAGAAGACTCCTACTGTGGTTACCACTAGTCCATTTTTAAAAAAACTTAGGCAGAAATGTCAAGAAAAGATTGATAGGGAAAAGCGCGTTGCAGCACAAAAAGCAAAAAAAACAGATGAGATTTTTATGCAACATAAATGTATGATGATGTATTTACATTCAAGATCTGGTGAACACTGGTTGAAGTCTCAACTGTGTAACATATGGGCACACACTGGCTATGGTGGACTAAACAAAAGAGCTAAAAATTTTGTTTGTCATGTATGTGAATAGGACAATTTTCTTTGTGTTCAGTTGAGTTTACTTCTAAAAAGTAATTAAACCGCAATACACTTTCATTAAATGTTAATTTTTAAAATTTCCCAAATATGTTACACCCTCTGTCATATTACCCAAACATGTATAAAAAGGTGGTATTCTGCTACAGAGTAATAGTGTTTAATCAAAGTTTTGTACCCTTGGGTGGCACAAAACAAAACCAGTTGCCGTTATATGGCATGAAGCTATTTCCGACAGAAAAAAAGATGACACTTAAAGCACTTTTTATCAGTTCTTTTGCAAATGCGCGATAACTGTGCATCTCAAAATAAAACTGGACGTTGTTTTCATTTCTGACGTACATAACTAATTCCACGGAAATGTCTGCGACAAAAATTATAATGCAATACCCAGGTCGGCTGATAACTTCCACAATCAGGTTGAGTTATCTGTGAAACGAACTCCAAAAATATATGATTTTGAAGTCTGCAACTGCAGTTGAAAGACAAATTCTAATAAAGTAAACATACTTCGATTAACCGACTTCTACAAATTTGACCTGTTCCTCAGTTTATAAACTTAACAAACAACAACCACAACCCTATATGAAAGACATGGATCAAATTACTGCAAAACGAGGAGAAAAAACATTGAGATACAAAACTTCATTTTATGTAGATGCAAATTCCTTCTTGAAAAACAAGGAAGCAAAGCACGGAGTCATATTTTCTAGGAAAAAAAGACAATCAAAGGAATAACTGCAGAACGAAGAAATGAAATTGTAACACAATTATCTTCGATTATGCCTGCAAGTAGATTGCTGTTTTGGAGTAACCCGTCCGTTAATGACGAATCTTCCAATTTAATAGACAACATAGACAATAACTGAAATACTTACATTTTCTGTTTGTATGAATTATTATTATATCGCTCATTTAAAACAACACCGCCACAACTCAAAATTCTTCATTTTGTGTTTGATGTGACAAGACGTCGCCAAAATCGGTACAGAATCTACAGAAATAACGACAGAAGTGAACTTCGACTATTAACCAAAAGAGCGCGCAAGTGTCGTTATTGCCTGACGCGTAAAAACTGTGAGACCTGTTGTGAAACAGTGACACAACCAGTGTTGTACCGGTGTCTATGAAGTAAACTTACTCAGAATTGTGCAACAGTAACATCTCAAAAAAAGCCTATTAGATAAGTGTTTTTTTCGAGTCCATAACGACACATTTTGAAATGTGACACTGTTTCCTATATAGTACATGTTATGTACTAGATTCACATTTCTTGTAGTATCACTATTTCTCTAAACGCTTGTCTATTTTATGTATTCAGTTTTCTAGAATAGTGTATCATTCAAAGTTGTGTCATTAATCTTCTATGCGAGTACACACATTGAACATATCTCTGATTATGTCATTGTTGACTTTAAAAAATTGAAGTTACTCGCTTTTGAGCTATCAAATTCCAATTGACGTTGTAATTAGTGTGTTGCAGTGTAACTCAATATCGCCGTTTTGTATTGGTTTTACTTTTTTTTTCAGAGACGTATTCGAGCCGTACCTTACGTATCCTAGACAACCCAAAATCAGGAATCTGTGAAGGCGAAAATTCAGATCGTAAGTTCTTCGACACACTTCATTTTAGATCGGTCTTCATAAACTTTTTCTCATAGGTGGCACTAGCGACATCATTTTAGATGAGGTGGAATTATCTATCAATTCACTCGATTCAATTGACCAACCTACCCAAATGAATGAACCAGATCTCTCTGGGCTGCTGGATACTGGCACCAGTGACGTCTGCACCGTTAATAGTTTCTCAGAAGTTATAGAAACTGACACACAATTAGTTGCTTCAGCGAATATTCAAGAAGGCAGCAGTACACACACAAGTTCAGATATTGCGGAACACCAAAGTGAACAACTCGGCTGTGACGAATTACATTCTGGCTTCAATGAAGACTCCGACAACTCTGTGAAACATGCCGAATACGTTGCATCATCCACATCATCTACCTCCAGTAGCTGGTCAGGGTGCAGCAAATGTTCAAATTCTGAAGCAGAAAATATCAGTCCAAACCTTACGCAGAGTACAAACATACATTCTGAAACTGGAGAGACCAAAGTAAAAAAAAAAGGAAGCTAGGACATCAAATGTGGAAGAAAAATGTTTCGAAGCTTTTAAAGAACACCGGTACAGAGTATGTGAATAACAAAACTAAGAAGTTCTTTGCTGAGAAAAAAAATTTCCCGACATGCACAGATAAATGCAAGTTACAATGCTATGAAAAAAATTCTGAAGGAAACCGATCAGAGATCTTTAAGAAGTACTGGGACTTAGGTGATATTCAGAGGCAAAAAGATTTCATTGCAGCCAGCATGTTATTAAACCTAGATATAGATATGTCAGAGAAAGTAGTAGCAGAAAACCGAATAATACATTCTATTTTAATATAGGAAGTAAGAATATACGTGTGTGTAAACTGTTCTTTAAAAACACATTATCCATCAATGACCGATCCATAAGAACCGTATTGCATAAACGAGATTCCCAACTTCCCTAATTTATTGGCAGTGATCAGAGGGGTAAACATTCCATCCATAGCACGATAGATGAAGAGATGAAACACAGCTTCAAAGATTACATAGACTCCATTACACGAATTCCAAGTCATTACTGCCGTGCCAATACGAGTAAAGAGTTTATTGAAGGCAGATCGACAGTTGCCGACCTCCATAGGAGTTACAGGACGATGCAGGAGAAAGCCCGCAAAACTGCCGCCCCCTATCCCATTTATTATAGAATATGTAAGGAAGAGTATAATATATCATTCTATACGCCAAAGAAAGACCAATGTGAGCTATGTGCAGCATATGAAATTGCAAATGCCTCTGATAAGAACGAAATTAATGAGAAATATGAGAAACATTTGCTCTAAAAAGACCTTTCTCGATTAGAAAAACAAAAAGACAAGGACTTCGTGGCTGTTTACGATTTGCAAGATGTGTTGCCTTGTCCCAGAGGACCCACGTCGACCTTTTTTTACGTATCAAAGTTGAACGTTTTTAATTTCACCATTTACAACTTGAAAAACAATGAATGTGTTTGTTATGTCTGGAAAGTCAAAGCTCTTCGTGAAACGAATGAAATCGGTTCATGTGTGGTGACATGTTTAGAAAAGCTGAATGAAACATTCGACAGTGAGCAGAATGTGATCTTTTACTCGGATAATTGTTCTGGACAGCAAAAAACAAATACCTCCTGGCACTCTACTTACATGCAATCAAGACATTGCCAAACATCAAAACAATTACACACAAATATTTAGTAACAGGGCATACCCAAAACCAGAGAGGTAGTGATTGAGAGGAATGTAAAGAAATACTTGAAGGCTAGTCCGATTTACCTCCTCGAAGAAAAATGGAAAACCCTATGCAGTGCAGAAGAAGGTGTACGAAGATTTCTATGGTCTCAAAGATTTAGCCCTGAATGTGGGGCTCGGTAACTGTCCGTAATTGAAGATTTCTGAAATGCAGATATTGAAAGTTAGCAAAAAATTTCCAAAATCAAGTTTTTTACAAAACATCATTCGATGAACTTGTGGTAGATTCGCCCAGGAAGAATCGGTCGAAAACTAGTGTTGACGTCGTTGATTTAAAGAGCATACAGCAACAAGATTGGCATCAGTAAAAGCAAGAAAGATAGCCTTCTGTCCCTATTTCACAAGACGAAGGACAAGAAAGCCTCAGTTCCAAGAATTTATAAGTCATACTATGAGAATCTTTGATAGTATGAGTGAATTATTTTTTCTCATTCTTATGATTCCTTTATTCTAGAAGTTTGGTTATCCAACGGAAGTGTTTTGTTCTTTTAAAATAAATATATTGACTGAAATTAAGAAATAAAGATGAGTTATTTTGCAGACTTATGTCGTATAATTATAGTTGAACTTACGCAATTTTTTCAGAAACAGTGACACATGTGATCAAAGTTCACTTCTGATCAAAAATTATTTTCAAGTAACCTAAAGAATAGCTGCACAAGTAACCTAAAATGATTCTGTCCAAATTTCTGCTGCAAAAGACTTCTCATAATCATAATAAGTGCCTTGAACTGTGCTTCAAATTTTCAAATGCGCTTAGTGAAAATATGCAATTTTTTAATTGTCACTGTTGTTTTAAATGAGCGATATGTGTATATTTGTGCTATTATATGCGATACATCTTATTACAGAACCTGTGTAAAAAATGTTGTTGTACAGTCCAGTTGAAGAGAAAGGTAAAAAGAGAGCAGCAAACAAAAAAAGTTGAGGAAAATAGAAAGCGACTCTTCACATGAGCAAATTTATGCACACACATAGCATTACGCGCACCCACAATCGTAAAAATTTCAGTCACAAGTATTTTGTGTTTCTGCGTGCAAAATGCCGCTCCAGAGCCATTCGTATGTTAGAAATCATTTAAAAAAAATCCAATTTAAAAGTTTGATTATCATATCCTATATAACATAGGTTTTTCGTACTCGTCAATTAATTGCAGATTCAATTTACTGCTCAATTTCATATTTACGCGCACGTACACAATTTGGAATAAAGTCGTCACTACTCTCTATAATTCAGTGAAAGTCCTCCACAGTCAACGCACTTTTTCCTTGAAGAAATAGCAAAAACCGACAATCAACGGATAGAATTCGTGCGTGTTAAAACGCTCGCGTACACAAAATTTAGTTTGTACCGACTAGAGCGAATTTACGCGTACACCATTGGTGGGCATAAAATTGCTCAAGTGAATACGCACCTAAAGGTGTTATAATTTTATACGTATTTTAAGTACTGTCTAAGCTGTAATAGTACTGATAAAATGCATTACAAACGTCCCATTCCTCCACACTCTCTCCTACTTTCATGTATTCTACCACCGCTAATGTAAGAATTTAAACATTTAGCAATTACCAATTCTTTTCCTTTGTAACAATAAAAATCTATCATAACAATTAAATAAAATATTGACTAGAATAATAACGTAACACATAAAATATTATCCATAAATATTTGTAAATACCTGTTGTGGTGAGCATTAGCAAGAATTACAAATCTTGAGAGTTTTCTGTAGACCCATGTACAGATAACAAATTCGATAAGATTTTGTCGTTATGTAAATTTTCGACTAGATTTAAAACCGATGTATTATTATTGGAACCCTCGACGGCAACGCCTATCAACATATGAGGTGAAAGATTACTAGAAGTGCGCAATGGACTTTGTGTGTATGGACCAGACATGAAGGAATTATTTGAACCTGGACTAGTTTCAGGAATATTAATCAAACTATTAATATCAGATTGTTTGGAACTTGTAGTACTTAACGAATGAGTTTCTAAAGTTTGAAGAGTATCAGAGGGTGTGGAAGGAGCCGAGTCGATAGGAGTCATACACTGACTGGTTTGGTACTCGAATAAATCAGTACAGTGTTTTTTGTCTGTTCGTACATGCTCCAGAAACGCTTTAATTTTATGTATCATGAAAGGAGGTGCTTCAAAACCTTGCAATTCATTTAGCTGCAAATTTGGACTGTTTCTGTAATCTTCGTTTAAAGCCAACTCTTGTATATCTTCTAAGAGCATTAAATACGCTTTTCCACCGCTTGGAGGCATTAAATTTTTTGCAGCTAACCACTCTTTGTCTTCGGTATCACCCGAATACCTCAGCATTTCAGGATGTCTTACGTATACCCGTCCACGAGTTTGCCCAAAACCAAGTACTTTATTAGCCCTAGCACCCATTATAAATAACGTATTAGAGTGAATTCGATCTGGGTCCCACTTAGGCCCCTCTCGCTTATCCGGTAACTTCTGTAAAGCATTTTCCAAACATTTCACATTTTTAATTTTGTAGCGTTTCCGATTCACTATGTAACCTGTTTCAGAATCAGTGTCCGACTCTTTTCTTTTGTAGTGCACGGGACTCTAAAATATGTAATTACGTAATTTTTGTTAAATTAGTCGACTACCTACCACTTGTTCCATACGACTATCGATAAAACTACTACCTTCTGAGTCGCTACAATCATAAGGTGAACTATCTCGTGACAAAGAACAAACTTTATACATTGTTTTAGCCTCTTCAAGCATTTGCTGACAAACGTTCTTAATTAATTCGTCGTTGACGCTATTTTTACCTAAGTTCATTCGAATATTATTTACTGCCGGTTGAAAAAATTTCTAAAACACTGCCGTTATTATTTAATTAGATTAGGGTTTACTTTACCTCTAAGTACTTCTTAATTACATTATCAATATCTTTATTAATAGCATTTTGTAAGTTTCTGCGTAGCAAATCGAGTGATTTAATAGGACTTGTAATACATCCTCCGCTCATGTAATTGTCATTCCTAGTGCCTAAATGCGATGCTGCCAGGTTCATAAGAGTCACCTGTCTCATGTTAAACGTATTCTTCTACAATAATTCAATGAATTTGTTTATTAATCGACACCGATTTACTTACCCATCCGACCATGTTTTGTTGCTCATCTAACTGTCCTGGTGCCAGTGGTGGTATCATTATTACAATTAATACTTGAAAATTAACGTACTCTCTCCCAATTCTTGATAAAAAATGCTAAGGCAGATTAATAAAAACATAACCATACATTTTAATAACGTAACAATATTTGATGTAAAAACTGGTTTTAGATTAATTTACTCATTTATGTACACGTTTTTTTAAGTTAAATAAACATATTTTAATAAGATTTTTGAAAATATTATCTCAAGATGACTTCCATGACTTGGTGCTGACATTATTGTTATAAAATACACATTGTTGGAAAATTAAACTGTTTATTTTAGAAATAATTACAACAATAATTTAAGTTTCATATAATTCTTTAATTAGATTCTTTTTTTTACGTTAAATTGATAATAGTAATGTAATTATAAAAATGTGTTTATTTAAATATGGCGCCGTTTATTTTGTGTTGGTGTACAGGGACGTATCTAGGAATGTAAAAATTTGAGGTAAAATATAACGTGGTTCGTATTCAGTAGATTTAAAAGCTTTTTTACGGCATAAAAGTTAGATAAAAAGCAGTAAATTAGAAGCAGCTTGAGATGATCTAGTTTACATTTAAATCCAATTAAAGAGGCGCGAAAACTTTTGTACTCTACTCTCTCTAGTTATGCATGATATCATTATGATATGTAACTGCAATATTTTAAGTATCATTGTTTATATAACATACATATATTTATTATGTATCTAAGTTGACTGGGGTACGTTCTAATTTTACCTCAGACTTAGAAACAGTGTCATAATATTTGTCCAAGAAAGATCTATTGTTATACATTATACTGTCCTTTAAGATTCTTCACCAATAATATCAATCAATTTTGATTCGGACTATTAATTTTCTTTCTTTTTTCGCTTCCACTCAGATACTTTTTAGAACAACAACGTGAAAGGTTTATAAAAATAGTTTTTATCATAAAACGGATGCTAACAAGTGCCAAAAAAAATAACGTAACCGTAAAAAAGTTTCTAGCAAATGTACAGCTGTTGTTCAACCGTGTACCTACGCGTATTTCTGAAGATTTTATTTATAACATGTTAAAATTTCATTGCGTTCATTGTGAATTACAAAAACGAAGTAAGTTTCAATTATTTTTTTCAATACTTATGTAATCGGGCAAACGCATCTAAATTTTAATATGTTAAAAATTAACTTTCTAACAATACATACAGATATTTTCGTATTGTATATAGCTATTATACGAATTTTATGTATTTAATTTGTTCCTAACACGAGTAATTTGTAAGATTTTGTGATTATTAAAAGACACAACGAACATAAGTATAGTTTTAATGGTTATAATTGTCAAAATAGCGATTTGTGATTTTAAAATTCGCGAGGAGAATCGGCTATGGGTAACTCTTAAATTAATTAAGGATAAAACTAGTAATTTTAATAAATGTTAGTATCCTCTTGTGGCAATTCCGGCTGAGCGCCCATCACATTTACTCGTCCTGCTACTCTATTGGTATGCCACTGAGGTTAAACGTAAAACCCAGTGGTAGTTAACAAAAAAACGAGTAAGGTCTTTTTTTGTGAAATTTTATGGATTTGTAAATTTAAAAATAAAGGACAGGAAGAATAATGATAAGTTTTAAACACTGTATTAAAACTCCAGCGTTACAAAACACCTCGATTTCTTTGTTTTGGTAAAACAAATGCATTGGCTCCCATTGCAATTTTGCCGATTTAATTGTTTTTATATTTGTATGGATACGGATGATACGATGCATTTAAAAATCAATTTGAGTGTAATTATTAAACGATTTTTCATAAATAATTACTAAATCAAAACTTAAAATTACTCAATCGACATGTCTTAAAAGAACGCTTGTAATGTAATTTAGATTTGTCGTATTTTCTTTATTTCGTAGTTTTAATTTTGAACATAAGAGTCTGAAATTTAAGATTATTAAAATTGAAACATTGCGCCGACGTTTCTTTGTTTGCAAAAGACGCTACTTAAATTTCTTTGCCTATTTGTACATATCTGACGTATTTTAGAATCAATTTACGTTAATCTATTAAATTATTTTCTTTGCAAGTTATTAATTGACAATTAAAAAATGATTATCTTTAGATGGGTAAAATAGGTTTTAAAAACTATTTAAAATGGAAAGTACATTTGTTAAATCTATTTAAAATACAAAATGGATTCTATCAAACTATTTAAAATACTAAATAGAAAATGGGTATTGTAAATAGATTTAAAAATACAAAATAGTTTAAAATAGCCAATGACTAACTTATTTGTTTTAAAGACATTGATAACATTACTGTACCAAGAGGTTACTGTTTAGTCTACTAAGAAACAGTTTCTCAAATGTTTCATTCTTTATAAACTTGCATTTGGGTCTCATGATCATTCCGACGTACGAGAATAACCTCTCAAACGGGAGCCGATAAGAAGGAAATGAACTATTGAATTTTATAAATAACATATTGACGTCTTGATATTGATACAACATATTAAAATTTTTATCATTTATTTTGCAGTAATTGCAGTCCCTGAAGCTGCAAATCGTTATTATTTCCAAATATAGAGACGGAACTAGTGCTATCAGTGCTAGATTTATCACTAGGCCGGTAGGCCCAGACACACAATTGTTAGGGGTTGCGACCTATTAATTATTATACTAGCTGTTTATATTAATATTTGGTTCAATTATAGAGGCTATTGCTCAAATTATGTTCATAAGTGACTTTTATACAATAAAAGTTCCTATGAGAACGATACAACTCCTCCAAAAACTTAATAGCTTGGTAGTGATTCTATGCGACCATAGATCCTTATTAGATCCTCCACATCTAATTAAGGATCTATGGTCGCATAGAATCCATTACCAAAATAAAAAGTTCATTGTCATCATACGGATGCTTTTTTTTGGAAACATTACCGATTTGACCACCTTTCTTGTCATTAATAGAAGGCGACAAAAATTCTTGGGGTTAGGCTAGTAACGTCCACACTTTAAATACGGCCGTGAGTACTATTCTCATCAAATAGGAAGTATTTATTCGTTAACTGATCAGAGGAAGCTTCTATTACTTTAACTCCATCATAAACACGTTCTTTTCTAACGAGAGAATCTCTATTAGTTCGTTGAAAAACAATTGCTGAAGTTGTTTTTTATCATCTTCAGAAATGCATTTAATACACTGTGCACTAACCATATTACGGTCACATGTTTTAATTTTGAAAAACTTTCCGTTTAATATAAACGATGTTGCTAATGCTAGTTTATTATCACCCTCATCTGCATTATGCTTTTCTCCAACAGCTGCATTTTTTTATGTTCAGTGAAGGTCGAAAGATTTATTAATCGGCTTTGATATAGGTAAGAAACTTGCAATTTTATCCCACGCACAGAACACCGTTGCAGAACACAACAAAAAACTATGGATGCTATGATCATTGATAAGAAAAAGGTTTTGATGACCAGAACACGTGACGAAAATGTAGCCACAAAAACTTGCACAAACGTTGGTATCTCTAGGGACTCTAGGTCGCCTATGAGTAAGTATTTAAAATAGAAAAATATGTTAAAAAGAAAATTGCCTGAATAAGGTAATATAAATAAAGCTCAATGGAGACGGTCGTAGATTTAATTAAAACAAATCAGTGATTGATTGGGAAACTCAAAAAAATCAAAAGGGCGCCAGGAAGATTTATAGCTCAAAAAGGGCCTCTGAACCTTGCTAACCAAAAAGGCCGATCCTGTTGAATACTTAATGGGTCTTAGCTTCTTAGAGTGTATTACACTAAAATCTGTAAGTATGTAGTACATTCATTAAAAAAAAACGCGAAGACCGTCGTAATAAAAGCTTTATTACTGTATCTACTTAACATTTATTAAAGCAATCTAAATCCCAAACGAAATCAAAAATAAAAAAACATTAAAATTCAAGTTAAAATATGAAAATTACAAATGAATTACCAAAATTAATAAATCGATTAGGTACCAACAAACAAACAAAAATTCGCAAAGCCTTAATCGCATGACAAAAAAATAAAAGTCAATAAACTGCTATCACAAAATTAAAAAAAAACAGAATAAAACTTTGGAAACTACAGTTGGATTTTAAGGTCAAATAACAATCAAAATTTGAAATCGATGACAAAAGTATTTGTCGCAAAATCGAGAGTTCACTTATTGAAGCGGTAAACAAGCGTTTAACTTTATGGTTAAAAGTAAGTTCGTGAGATTAAAATCACAATTTTTATTTTAAACAGTAAAAATTTTGAAGCGTTCCCGAAGTATTTAAAAACTTCGGAACGCCGATAGAAAAGAATGGAATATTCTGCATTCCGTTAACGGAAGAATATAAAAAATATTCAAAGGAAGGTCGGGTTCAGTTTTCGAATAAAATCGGAAGTGTTAAGAAAACTGTTTAAATCAGTAAAGTAGTGTTTAACCCGTGTGTTAAGATAAATAAAAGTGCATTAAGTGATAATAAATTCCGGTGTAGATAAACAAAAAGTAAAAGTTATCGCAGACAGTATTTGTAAATATCGTTACATTTTATTAGTGTTAGTTAAAAGTAATTATTTTTATTGTGTAAATAAATACGTGTAAAATAAATATAGTTTTAAAATTCGTTGCAACATAAATACCTTTATTCGATTTCATAGTTACACAGATAGGTTTTCGTTTAGTTGTAAAACCTCTAAATGAAATTGAAAATAAATTCCCAATACAGCGGCGCTAGCTTCGTCGAAAGATTTTCTTGCCGCAACAGCAAAATTAAATTGTGTCGCATAAAATTTAAAAAAGAACACAATTCTTCGATTTGATAATAAACTCGGGAACAAGTGAAACGTGAAGACCGTAAATCATACGAACTAGAATGATTTCCAAAAACCCTAAAACTTCACTATATCATTCTTGATGAAGTCAACGGACACACTCTTTTAAGGGCACAAAACAACCAGACCGAAACTACTTTAGCTTTGTTCGTGCAGCAATTTGTGATTGTCTAACACTAGTTAACTATAGTTGTTGCGCATGTATAATGCCAAACTACTTGAAACCGTTAGAAGATAGTATGCTGCTCGAAAGCACCCAGTTGGATGAATGGTTTGGCATCTGAAACCTAACCTCGATAGTAGTAGGTAATTATTGTAGGTTAGTATAATTAAATTGTATGAAATAAAGACAATGTTAGTTAATATATGTACTGTTTGTTGTTACGCTGCCAATGATATAATGAAGGAAGCAAAATTGTGGTTTTCACTCTTACCCCAACAAACACAAGGATGTCCCAAGGATGTCCCGGGGACATGATTTTGCGGATCACTGAATGTCCCAAAGTCATCCCATTTTGGTTCTGTGTACGTCCTAGGGACATTCATGGGACGTTCTTTTGTCACAAGTGTGTGCATCCCTACGATGTCCTTATAGGACATCCTTGCGTATCCGCAACGGGACGTCCCTTTTAGATGACTGTAGGATATGTACTAGGTATATATGTATATTATATTTTTAATAAAAAATAACTTTATCAAATAAAATACAAATTTTTATTACATAAAACTATATTTTTAAATAATAATCCAAATTATATTCAAATAAAATAAATTTAAATTTCATTTTTTTATCTTCTCGATCCCGGCGTTCTTTGGCCCTCCTTAGCGAGTTTTTATACTTTCTTCCCGATTTTTAAGTGGCGCCTGAAACAATGCAACTACATAAGAGATGGTAATCGTCATGTAGAGTCGATAAAAAAGTTAATACGAAAAGCTTATTTTGGTATTTCTATGTAGTTAGAATTTACATTTTTCTAAATTAAAGAATTGATAAATTGATACTTTTTTTGTAGAATTATCGATTGATCTTTTTGACGATTCTATTATTGATTAAATCATAAGAGATGATCGATTATAACCAGTTAAAAATTATTTAAATCGTTTTTAAAAAGATTTTGTAAACGCGTCAGTTTTGCAAATTCATTAAGAATTTTTATACGTTTCGCATTTACATTTCATCAGAGGAATGTGATAAAAACAAAATTATTTCTAGACGTATTTTTAACTACGAGAATACGCACAGTAATCATAACGATGAATACCAAGAACGCGATAACGTTTTAGTTTCTTAGTTAAATTAGCCATTTTGTGCCTTATCGGTCATGTTGACATTTTTGGATGACTTATTGCGAATCGCGACTATAAAAGTCGTGAGATAACGTCACACTTTTAAACGTTAAATAATTTTTTGAGTAAAAAAATTTTTTTTAACATAACAAATATTTTCAATTCACCGCATAGGTATGCGCGCGAGATGGGGTTTTAAATCACCATTATTAATAATTGTGATCTTTTAATTTAAATAAACTTTTATTAATTTTTAGTGATTCAAAATAATAATTATAAATGATGATTTTTATACATTATAAATAAATACCAGGTACCAAAAACTTACCAAATAAATTTGTTTATGCACTAAAACACCCAAAAACGTTAGATAATAAAATAAAGAACAGATAAATAAAGTAGCCAGAACACAACTAAAAACAAATACAGAGTGCAAACGGTGCAAACAGAGTGTACCACTTTGATATACCAAAGGAGCGTACGGGTGTTGAGTAGGCACCAGAGAACAAGCAGGAAAGTGGGCACGCGCACTAAGTTTGCATTTGTTTTTTCCCGCATAGGACATCCCATCGTACGTTCTTCATTGACATCCTGAGGACGTCCTATTAAAGACATCCTATACAGGTCCGTTTTAAAGCCCGGGATGTAAAGACATCATTTGGACATAAAACGAACGTCCCTGGGACGTCGTGTGTTTACTGGGACGCTACCTGATTTATATAAAAAATATAGAAGTATAAAGTTGGTTCTTTCCAATTGATTAAAAAAAATTTTTGAAAGTCAGCTGAGGTTGATGTTTACGAGTTTACGCATTATTACAATTATAAACCCAGTTTCAGAAAACAGCTAGTAGTCAGAATTGGAAATTTGCACTGCACGAACGCGTTATTGAATATGCTTATGCCTCAAAGAGTTGGCAACTGCTGCACGAACAAACCTATATTGACAGCTCCTTGGTAAATTTTTTCCACAAAAAACAGCTAAATCATTAAAGTGATATCAAAATATAATAAAAGGTAAACTAAGTAAGTAATCAGATAAAGTTAAACTATATAAATAACCAAAGTAAACTAGCATAGTGAAATATAGAATTACAATCTTAATCTTTAAAACCAAATAATATCAGAACGACTGTCGGAAGTAATAAATTATAAAACGTACGTATGACAATAAAATCGACCAAAATGAGTCAAGTGCATATGCACTAAATACGCACGTACGAAACAATTAAAAGTAAACGCTAAACAACTTTGCTAGTTTAATGCGAAATTACTAAAATGACTACCATAAAATGCAATCCCACTAGGCATGTAATGTGATGTCACCAAAATGTAATGTCCCCAACTAGTGTTGAACTAGTGACAGATGTAATGTTGGAATTTCACATCAGCAAAACATGAAATAAGCGTTTTATTTTGTGATGTTATAAATTCACTTCATATTAACATCACAATTAAAACGTTTATCAAATGTATCTTAGTTAACATCATTGTGACATCGTAAAGTTACAAAAAACTTGATTTTTTCAAACAACATTGCATCAACATCGCATTTCTGTCAAATGGTTAACAATGCGCACGCTTTTATCTATGCGCGCGGCACACTTATGGCGACTGTGTTAACACAGAGTTTAATAGAGTTTAACGTTCACTATTATTAGAAAACACGTTCGGACGTGCTAATAATATAACAGGAGTTAGACACCATCATCTTAAGCTTGCACTGAAAATGGAGGAGAAAAGAAAGGTAAATGTATTTTATTATTTATTATATTAGTTGGTAAAATAAATTAAGTTATTTTCTGGTTCAATTAACAAAATTTGATGAAAACTTGATTACTTAATAGTTCTTTCACTTCACAAATTGTAACAATACCACACACAGTTTATAAAATGATATTTAGTTTATAATGCTTGATATGAATTGGCTTTTTATATAATTGGGCATGCAGTACTCGGTTGTTCATTTTACTGACGAAGGAAATGTGTCAGTCGTTCCAACATCTTGGATCTTAGAAATCGAGAATGGTGATAATGATAAGTATGAATGTTGGTGGCCAAAGAAGAATGTACGAAAGGCTATTCAACTAGCTAGCCGCCCTTCTACTCATTGGGATTTGTTTGCCGTCGATGTATTAGGAGTATATGGTAATAATTAAAATGGTGTTAACAACATAATTTGTTAGGTAATTAAGGTCCTTTCAGATACATACGAAATGGGGCTCAAATATGAAAGGAAATGGATAAAGGAATCTGATGCGTCTGAATCAGATAACCATGTTGGTAGGGGACAAAGACGAAAGTTTAGAAAAAGTCAGTACTTATTTATTGATTTAATATAGTCTTATATGTAGTTATACCTTTAGACTTTAGCAATGAGGAAAGCGAAACAGAATCGGATTGCCTTGAAGTAGAAAATATAGTTGAAGAACTTTTAGTGGAAGACGATTTAATTAACAGAGCTGAAATTGTGGAAGGTATATTTGATATAGAATATTTAATGTAAGGAAATACTGAAAGTCAGGGAAATTCCGCAGACATTAATATACAACAAAAAGAATGTCACATTGTTCCATTTAATTCCACTAAAAAGTCAATCGTTTCCACAGAAGAAAATACTTCAGCATCCATACATCAAACTTTGCTAAGTATCAATGCAAAATTAACAGAGATACATAGAAAGCAATGTGAAATGGATCAAGTATTACAAATATTTAGTGAACGGTTGTTAAATGTTGAAGTAAAACTTCCTGCAACTATGCATTCTGCTTTAAATAATACTGGTAATGATCTTTTACCAAAAAAACAATTTAGTACGGTTGAAGAATTACAAGAATTTGAAAATAATTTTTCAGAAGAAACGAACAAACAGCTGGTAATTAGATCCAATCAAATTGATGCCTGCATTATTAAAGTTGGGTGTTTTTCTTTTAGATATGCCATCTTAAATTATGTGGCGGACGAGATTTCAAAGATGCAATCAAGAGATATTTGAAGTTGCTTTTTAGTAATTCTCTTGCGAGAATTTGTTCGTGGACAGGACAGAAACATCACTATAAAGTGAAAGATATGAAAATCATGAGAGTGATTAAAGGTTAATAAAATCTTTTATTGAATTTTGTGGTGCAGTTAGTATTTCAGTTTTACTTAACAATATTTCCTTTGCAGAAGCTGTTTCTTCAAGCTTTAATGTAAATACTAGTGATATAGAAGTAGTGATAATGGACTGGTTTCGTTATGCAGCACAGCGAGAAAAAAGAGAGCAATAAGGAAGTATAAAATAAATGTGTATTCAAAAACTACTTGATTGTGTCGGTAATGTTACAATTAGTATAATTTGTTACTTTCAATTGGTAACAGATGTATTAATTATATGATCGTTTTTAGTTAGTTATCATAGGTATTAGGTATTAAGTCTTTCATTTGAATTAGTTTAATGTATATGTTGCATTGTCATTGTTTTTATTGATTTTCAGTTCTTAAAACGGAAACCACTTTCTTTGTTGTCAAGAAAATATCTAAAAAAGCTAGCTCGGGAGCAAAGTAAAGATTTATTGGCTTCAGCTAGCAGTTCTCATCATGAAGCTGCTAATGATACCAACAGTATACTATTACCAGTCATTAATAGTATTGAAAGTGACAATGATTTGCCCACTGTATCTATTCCATTTAATAATCTGAATACATTTACTACTTCAGTTTCTTCTAATACATTAACAACCAATATTTCTCAAAATTATTCAACAGAAAATGATAAGAAATTTATAGCCGATTTGACATCTTTTGCTCTAGAAGCTCATCTGTCTCGCAATCACTTCAATAACCTATTGGAGTTATTGCGTAAATATGATAAACTAGATAGTAATAATGCCGTCAAAGATTGCAGAACATTACTTAAATCAGATTATAACAAAGATTCTATCGTGACAATGGGAGCAGGAGAGTATTTTCATTTTGGCATAAGTAATGGTATTGTACAAATTCTAAACTTTCTAAATTCGACTCCTACTAATATTTTGTTGTCTATTAACGTAGATGGATTGCCACTATTTAAAAGTTCCTCTTATCAATTTTGGCCTATTCTAGGATCAGTAAGTAATATAACAGCTTCAAAAATTCCATTTCCAATAGGCATTTATTATGGCAAATCGAAGCCTGATACTCCAAAAATGTTTTTAAGATACTTTATTGATGACTTAAAATCTGTAATGGATAATGGTGTAATATATAAAGAAACAACAGTGTCAGTTGATTTGAGTTTTATTATATGTGATGCTCCGGCAAAAAGTTTTATACTTGGTGTGAAAGGGCATAATGCCTATTTTGGATGTACAAAGTGTATCACTGAAGGAAATTATATAAATAACCGAGTGACATATCCAGAAACTAATGCACGACTACGTACCAATCTAGAATTTCGAATAATTCTTATGAACACGACTATCACATTCGATCAACACCATTGCTTGAAATTAATTTTGATGTAGTAAAACAAGTGCCATTAGACTACATGCACTTAGTCTGTCTAGGTGTAATGAAAAGAATGCTTCTGTTCTGGAGTGCGTGGTAAAAAAATGTCCGCTTTAATGAATCTGTTATTGAGAATATTAATGCTACAATTTCAAAATTTCGCTCCACTCTTACTGTAGAATTTGCTCGCTTGCCACGGTCTATTTTGGAAGTTGAATATTGGAAGGCAACCTGAGTTTCGTATTTTTTTATTATATATTGGACCATTAGCATTACGATTAATCCCAAAGTCATATTACCTTCATTTTATGCTTTTACATACAGCAATTCGCATTTTAGTTACACCACATTTGTGTCAGACTTATAATTACCTTGCAAGAAACTTGTTGCAAAAATTTGTTCGCAATTATGGAAATCTGTATGGAGAGGAATATATCTCGCATAATGTACATAACTTAGTACATTTAGTTGACGACGTCATAAAGTTTGGATGTTTAGATAATTTTTCATCATTTATGTTTGAAAATTACATGCATACATTAAAAAAAAAGTTCCAAATAGGGCGCCGTCCATTACAACAAGTAGTTAAAAAAATATATCAGGAACAGTTATATTTCAAATCTAAGAAGCATGTTCATTTTCCTGTACTGAATAAGCTCACAAATCAACAACTTATTAAATCCAAAGTAGTATCTACTTACAAATCAGTTGCATTTGAACGGTTTCAATTTATTACTAATAAAAAAGATTGTTATGCTATCTTAAAGAATGGTCATTTTGTAAAAATCCTTGAAATCTCTTCCTGTGGAGTTGATATATTTTTTTTAGCTACAGTATTTTCAAAATTGCAACCATTTTCTTACACAGATCAAATGGTAGACTTACAGTTTGGAACAATTTCTAAGGATGTATGCGAAACCAAAATCATTGAACCAAATGACATCGCAGCTAAATGCATTAAATATTATAATTATGGAATTGCTTTGGTACACTCAGAGTGAATTTAAATTATCTTCATTATTTTTAGTTTAGAATATTTTAGTTTTACAATATGTGAAAGTAACTTTTAGATATAATACTCAATAACATACTTACTATGGAAACATTGATGATTACATGATCATATGTAAATTATGTACCTATTTGCTTAGATATAATAAATAACATTTACATATTTGGATTTGGTAATTATATATTAATTATCCCTACACAGTGTCCTATGTCAGTGATTTTGCAATATCACATTAATGTGATAAAACCAACGTTAAAGGGATGTTATTTAATTTTGTGGATCAAATGTTACTGTGTGACGTTTTTTGGATGTGACAATATGTGACACCATGTGATGTTGTGGTGTGATGTAACAGTGCAGCTTTTATAACGTCACAAGGATGTTATTTTAATGTTATGTTAACAAATATATCGACATCACGTGTTAATTAGTGATGTTTAGTACATGTTACAACAATGTTAATTTGCCTAGTGGGATATATAAAACAAATCCAAATACGGTTAAAGTATGTACAAGCATCTAGCTCGGGAGTATCCATGTCAACGATGATATCTGGTCGATTCTCGCAGGACTGTCAACTGCATTGGCCACATACAATAGAGCACTTCAAGCCTGGTTTTCTGCAGCTACATATCTTCTTACAGTTGCAGGCGATCATCTGCATCAAGTGTGAAAGACATCATCCTTAGAGGAAGGCCGTATGCTGTTAGAACCCACCCCCATTTAAGCAGATCTATACAAAGCCACCTCTGCACCTGGTGGTAGGTTCTAAGTGAGTGGAACCTGGCTACGTCTTGAGTAGGTTGCAGTCTAAATATAAAAACATTATTGAACTATATGAGAAATATTATTGATGGTTTGAGGCTAATATAGCTTAAAACTTGAAAAAAAAGTTCGTCAAATCTTCCATCACTATATCAGTGATAGAAGTTTTGACGAACCTTTTTTAACATTTTTGGCAGTGCCATATCTCGGAAACTGCTACGCCTATAATAACCATTTTGATCTTAAATTGTAGTAAATTTAATAATTTTTCTTTATGAAAAAGTGCTGCTTCTAGGTCAAACGTAAAAAAAGTGCAAAATTTCGTTGATTTTTTACGCTGCATCACATACAATATAAAAAAAGAAACCTATTACGCTTTTGATGACAAGGTTACTGTACTAAATAGTATGGTGTAAAAAAAACATTAAAACTCCCTGTACTAGTAGAACATGTACACACCCAAATCCATCATTAAATCAATCGCTTAGGTCACAAGTGGGCAAGAGAGAGAGAGAGAGAGAGTTATTCAAGTGCTTAACGCTTCCAGAGTAACAGATTATTTGTCACATCATCGATAACAAGATACTCATACCTCACACTGTTGGTTTCATATTGATCAAAGTGACCAAATATTTTGTGGATGTTCCTATACAGTTTCAATAACAATAACCATTTCTAATTGCCAATAAAAGATTTAGATTATTACTTTTTTTATTTTTTAAGCCGTAATAACATTAACGCAATATAAAGATAACAATTATGACGTAGAGACATGATCGTCTTTATTACCAGTTTGAGATAAATGTTTAACGATGTCCACCCAATCCCAACCACGAGGCCGCTCTCCTTTATCACAAGCACGATCCCATTGTTTTCGTTTTTGTGCTTTAGTTAACTGTTCTTTTTTAGGAGTTTTCTTCTTCATATCTTCCTAAAAAAAACAAAGGTGAAATGATTAAAATAGTTTTACGTGAGAAAAGTAGTGCCAAGTTGGCAATTTCATGAGTTCTATATAAAAAGTGAGAAAAATTCCAGATTCTGAACAACTTATTCTATAATTTTGCATTACAATTACACAGTAACCAAGAAAACGATGTCGATCATAACATTTTAAAAACTGATTGTTACTCAACCTCCCTGCCATAATCAAATTGATGAAAATCATACTCTAATCAAAAATAACTTTTTTTTAATATTTCAATGAAACTATATTACTGAAAATCCAAAGCAACAATAATTTCATCAAGATTTATATATATATATGCATTTACTTACAGAATTATCGCCGATTGTCAATTCTTTTACATCATTATTAAGTTCAACTTCATCAATAAATTGATCTTCAATAAATTCGTCAAATTTCTCCTTGATGTATTCAAATAAAGAGTATGTCATCGACATGCCCAAATATTGTTCGGCTTCCGCCAATACCGCATCTTTAAATTTATCTTTCAAACATTGTTTACTAAAATCTTTTAAATAATTAAATATTTAGATTCAACTTCTTTCTTACATATGTTTGTTATAAAACGTATCCATATTAATCGTAGGTTTTTCGTTAGGGTATTTCTCACCCCAATGTATTTCTAATAGCATCGATTTAATGTTGTCTGGTTCGCCATACTAAAACAATTACTTTTATTAATATGCACAATGAAGAATTACCCTACTTTGTATTGAAAGACGGTAGGTGACAATTGCTTGAATGCCTCGTCGCCTTCGTAAATCGCTTGTAATGCTTCTCGTTCTTCATCTTGAAATTCTAACTCAGACATAATGATTTTCTATGTTCTATTGCTACATATTAAATATTAACATGATTGAATCGTATTATTGTTAAAAGTTATAGGTAACCTAAGATTACGCAAAATCTAACCTCACTTTTTGTAATTTAGTAAGATTTATGTAGTGACATTTGATGGAAATAAAAAAACACTAAAATGACAGATGACCCAGATCCGTACTAAGATTTTTACAGAAATTCTGTTTCCTTTGTGTCGAAGCTAACCTTTTTTTTTTAATCCTTCTATCTCTCATTTGGAGGTGAATTCATTAAATAGCAAACCGGAAGAACAGAACAAATTAACTATAGAAATACACTCGAGTTGAATCTTGTACTTTTTCTTAAATTATTCTACTGCAAGTGAGAGGTAAAATTAATTGCCAGAACCAAAAACTCATTAAAATGTTGTAAATAATATATTAACTATTAAATAATAATATACATCTAAAAATATAACAATTATAAATTTAATTTAAATACTTTTCAATTTCATTAAGGAACAATTTTCTAAAAATCAACCAACATCAATTATTCAATAATACGTTTTTCGCTTTAAGTTCTTGTTTCTTATGAGACACATGGTCCATATAGGACAAGAAACAACCCCAAAGTAAACTACAGGCACTTACGAATGGAACACGATTTCTTTCAGCAATAACCAAGAAATTGAACGTTTGTACTACAGGCCAGAAGCAAAAACCTACCTATAAACGTAATTTATAGTAAGTGTGTACAAGTTAAGTTACGACGTACTTTAAAAGTAGGTATGAACTTTGTTTTGACTTCGTCGACTGCTTCGTCAAATGTTTTATTGTTTAACAAACCCATACTAAAGTAAAAACAAGCTAAAGCTGCAGGTCCATATGTAAGTTGTTCTACGAAAGCCTAAACATATGTTTAAACAAAGTTACATCACTTTTGCAATTTATTACCTTTGTTAATGCTGTTTTTACAGTAATTTGAGGCCAAATAATTGTGCTAATTCTTATCCAACCATACAATGTAGGGCCTACAAACAAAGAACCATATAAACCGAACCTGGTTATTTGTCCCCAGTCATAATTATTCCAGCTTTTGCCAGCGACAGTCTGTTGTATTAAACAAGATGAAGGCCAAATTATTGCGTAGCTTACCATACCCCTCACAATAGGGTGTCTTCGAGAAAACAAAGCTATTCGTGATAGCACCGTCATGATGAAACATAATATAATGATGTAATTGCTGCAAAAAGTAATTATAACTTTAAGGTTTTTGAGAAAAAAAGTCTTACCTTAATTTTTTACGTTTTAATTAGTCAAAATCAGTCGCCAAAACTATATTTGGTTTTAGTTTCATCACTGGCAAGCGCGTGCATGCTATCATCATCGGCATTGACAATTACAGGAATTCCCATAGCGCTAAAGGTCACAGTCAAGTTACTCGTAAATTTGTAATAGTTACTGATTTTGAAGAACATCAATCGTACTGCACCATAAATAAACTCGTAAAGTGTTAAATGCAATGAGATTATGAGTATTAAACACATTAAACTTATAAAATATGAAGTACAGTTTATTTTTATGTTCTGCAGTAATTTTTGCGCAGTTGGCTAGCATGGTTTCAGACATGGTTTATTTTGATTTTTGAACTAGGTTATGTTATCATGACGTTTTATCAAGTTTGTTTTTCTATTTTTATTCTTACTTTAGGTTTACTTTTAAGTGTTTATAACGAATATTTTATCACAATTCTAAATAACTTACTTAATAAGTCTTCAAACAACGACATATTATTAACGCCTAGTCAATTACAAGAATTTAACGGCATTTCTAAACCCGAATTGTATTTAACTATATTAGGGAACGTTTTTGACGTTACCAAGGGTAGCAAGCACTACGGACCCGAAGGAAGTTATAATATATTTGTTGGTTTGGATTCTTTTTTTCAAACATATACACCGAATTAATTAAAATTGTGTAGGTCGTGATGCATCACGGTCTTTTATTACGGGCAAATTCCAAGCTTCTGATGCTACCGACGATGTCAGTGGATTATCTAAGAAGGATTTATTGGCGTTAGAAAATTGGATAAGTTTTTTCACTCGTGAATATACAAAAGTGGGTATGTTTTACAAACATTTTAAGCTTGGTGTTTATTATTGAATTTAGGTAAACTTATTGGAAAGTATTATGATAACACTGGAAGCGAGACTTTGTATTATAAGGAAATCAAAGGGATGATTAAAGAAGCCTTAAACGATAAAGAAAATGAGAAAATAGAGAATTTTAGGTTTCCTCCATGTAATGTAGAATGGGATATGCAACAAGGCACCAGGGTGTGGTGTACTAGACGAAGGTACTTTTTAAAATATCGTTTATGTGTAATTACATTTATGTATGTAGTGGTGGGATTGAAAGGAGCTGGATAGGACATCCCAGAAAATTATATGAACCTGGTTCTGACTCTTTTCGATGTGCTTGTGTTAAAACGGAAGATTTGGGTTTGGGGAATTTAGAAGAATATGATGGATGTGCTCCAAATTTCGATAGCTGCTACTTAAAGAATGCATAATTGTAGCTTTATGTTGCTGTTTCTGTGTACTTATCACGTTTGAGTTTTCTTATACTAATTGTGAAGATTTTAGAATGCAATAACGTTTACTATACATTGTTGGTTTGTGATTTAAAGATTATAATAAAATTTAATTCAAACATACTAATTGCTTTTGTTATAATTGACACTTATTTTGTATCTACATGTTTTTTCTGATTGTTCAGTTTTATTTAATCACAAAAGTATATAATAGTTATTTGAATTTTTGCGCAATTTTAATACATGAAGTTAATTTTGATAGATTTTTATAAATTTAAAACATTACTTATATATCATTCTCATCACGTTTTGCTGTTATTTTTGAACCGCAACTGAGTGCAATTTTCTTAACGAATTCGGCGAAAGGTGCGATGGATCTGCTTGTGGATTGCCATCCTCAAGATTTGCATTCTCGATTACTTATAGTTTTTGGATGTGCGAGGAGTGGGTTTGCTACAAGCGTAGAAACGTTAAGTCGTGGGTTTTATAACGTACTCGTACTATTCGAAAGGCGCTTTACTTGATAAGTGCACTTCTTTGATCTATGAAGTTGGTACAATACATGAAGTATGTTTTTAATCTAGCTAGATTTTCAAGTACCTTTACTTCTTTTCTTCCCTAACGGTTCCTTCTAATCTTTTATTGTCATTATGTTCTTTGAGATTGGTTAATTTCTCCTGTAGTATTTTCGTTATGACCACAAGAACGTGCTTACGGTTTTATCCCCGTACAGCGCTAACGTCGTTTTTAGCATTTTGCTTTAACTCAATAAGAATTAGCAACACGAACAAATTTTGCGAGACTTCTACTGTTGCCACGTACTAATTCAAAATGAATAGTAGAACGTTAATTTCTAATCAGTTATATTGATACCGCACGTACTCTTGTTTTCAGAATTGTTTACAGAAATCTCTGGCGCTAGACTTTGTCCAACGTTCAAAGACTGTAAACGTTTTTAATTCCACGTGCTCTACTCTTACCGTACATATCTGCTAGACGATCGAATGGTACTAAATGTTTTAAATTCTCAACAGATCCTATCTTGATTGTTTTAGCATAAGCAGAGATTGCAGTAAACCTCTGCTTCAAATATAGATTATTAGTACCCATAGTAGATGTTATACCGTTGTTATATCTTTGGTTGTTATATTGTGTTATAATTATATACTCGTACTTATGCACCTGTGAAAGCAACCGTGTATGGAACCGAGCTGAGAAAGTCTATTTGTTGTATCCATCTTCCGTGGCAACATCTCGGTTTTAGTTTACCTATAATAAAAGTATTGCTCTTCTTTAAGTTAGTTAACCATACTACAACAGTAGACAACGCTAAAGCTGCTCCCTGATCTACAACCACTTATAGATAGACTCAAAACTAAATAGTTTGACCTTGGTACAGTTACGCGCGCTCACATTTACCAGAGTTCGCTTTAGTCTCAATTTCACATTCCTGAGTACTCCTACGCCGAAACCGGAAATCAATCATCACCACGAGCCACTTATATACCTTTGCGTATAGATACAAGCTGACCTTGGCACAAAGATATGCATCAGCCAAATCTTATTTACATTGTCAATTAAGAAGTTTTACAGACTATATAAATTCTATTTACAATTTTTCATTCTGGATAATTCCCGTGTCGTCGTTATCACACAAGTTGCAAGGTTTCGTCACACGTCGCAGTGGAATAAACTGATGATTAGTTGCGCCGTGAAGAGTAGATTTTATAAACCAACCTCCGATCGATAACTGGTTTTCAAATTTCTGGTGAAGAAAAAGTAGAATGAAGGACGTTATTCGTTTTCAATCCAACGGCGTTTATAGCATTCCTTGCTTGTAGTCGTGCATACATTTGAAAAACGGACAAAAGCGTGAAAATTCTTTACCGGACATTTGAAAACCAGTTTTATCGATTGTAGGCCAGTCTATAAAAGTGAGGCATCACCGCGCAATCAATCAGTTCATTCCAGGTTCTGAAGATGTCCACTGCGACGTGTGACAAAAGCTCAGCTTGTGTGATAACAACAACACGAGAATTATTCAGAATGGATAATTGTAATACGAATTCTAGTTTTTGTGTAATACTTAAGTAACGTTTGACAAACCCAAGAATTGAGCTACTTATCGAACGCGTCTTCAGGTGGTGGATAGAAGGGAATATGGGATGTAAGTGTAGGCAGCTTCACTAGCTGAGCCGGGACGGCTCTGTTTATCTTGGCAGGTGTTAGAATTGCGGTTAAAAATTCGTACCTACTCTAATACTACTGTCACACAAAACAGTGCTTTCAACTCAAGCTGTAGTGTCGTGGCAAGAGCCAACACTGAGGTAACGATGCATGTAGCTGCTCAGCTGCCTTTGATTAGCACGCACGGCAGCTAACCCAAACCTCTTGCTGCAATGACATGTTTCACGGGGAAGCAGTGGTAGGGGTTCTTGGCTTAACTTGTCTGGACCAAAAAAAACAACCTCATAAAAAAACTAAATCTAAGGTAGAGAGGACCACGCCGATAGATGCGTGACTGGATAAAAGAACGGTCGTCAATGGTTCCAACCTCAGGACACCAGTCAAACTCCGTTCTATATACGTTTCCGTGCGTATCGGAGCACTGCGCACGGCGACCTTCTTTTTCTCCGTACTGGTTTGACATATATGAAACCACCGACATAAAATTTAAAAATAGACGGGGACTCTGAGCAAAACAAATTGGCCGATGCCGACCGCAAACCCAAAAAACCTAAAAAGCTTTCAGAGGCGGCAAGGCAAAAGCTTAAAAAACAAAGAGAATCGGGAGCTCAGACAACCGGTTCCACTCTAAAGGCGGGACGTCAAGAACGCAACAACAACACCAGACGGTGCACGCAATTGTAACAACTGCCGGAACAACAAGGACGCAAAAACGCAATCCCTTTAGCAGTAGCACACCGGCGTCACAAAAACCACCGGTAACGCGAAGTCGAGGGGTCGAAGAAACCCAAAAAAAAGACATTCACGAACACTGAAAACATCATCAGTCCTTAAGAATCCGAGGTCATAAAAACTTCGATACTCGGATGAATTGACGAATTGAAAAAAAAGCTCCTCCGCGTTTTTAGGAATCTATCCATAAAGAAGGTTTCCTGAAAATAACGTGTGCAAACGAGGCAACCAAACAGTGGCTAGCCGGCACGTCAAACATTATGGAACAACTGGAGGAGGAGGAAGTGGACCCACCATACCATCCAAACTTGCTTCGTACAAGTTCGCCACAAGAAAGATAGGTTAAGAAGGAAATGTTGCAAGTAGATAGGATAGTCTTACAAGACCAGTAGAATGGGCTAAGTATTTTTGCATGCTATGAGAGCGTGTGATTACGGAAGGCACCTGCCTTATGCTTATAAGTTTATACCAAGTCGGTAAGGAAAAGGATCTGCATATAGACGAATTAATCAAACAGCGACACCTAAAACGAAAATCAAACGTGTTATTTAACTAAAAATGTAATAAACTAAAAGTGTCTCTAAATAAACGTGCAACGTTACATAACAAAACTAAGCTCCTACTTTGCCAGCGCTACTTGCAAAATAATCAAACTTAAATACCACGCATAAGTTAACAAAACTAAAGAAACTATATTTCTAATAAAGGCACAGATCTCTCTTTCAAAAAATTTGTATACATTTACATCAGGCACTAGTCTAAGGATGACCTGAAGAGATTTGTAATAGAAGTTGATCGTGGCTAACAGTTCATCCTGAACATCATCGAATTCGCAACAAGCGAGAATCCGATGTGCTGGGGTGTCAGGAACGCCACACGACAGACAGCTGTCGTCATCCAAAACGCTAATCCGTTTTAAATGACAACGAAATCCGCCGTGTGAAGAAAGGATTTGGACTGCCTCTCGTCCGGACACGTAGGACATTCTGATCCAAGCAAGAATATCCGAGATAAGAAAATAGGCGTTACGCCCTTTCTGGAAAGTGTCCCACAGCCGCTGCCATTCACTCAAGATCAAGACTTTTAAGTGACGCTTGGCCGCTAAAAAGAACGAAAAGTCGTTGAGCGAAACCTGCTCGTCAAGGAAATTGCTCGTGCCTGCCTGCCAAAAACTTTGATGCGGGAACGGTGCGATAAACACCGAGGATAGTTCTAAGAAATAGGAATTGTAGCGAGGCCAGTTTCCTGACCACGTGGGAATGTTGAAGTCTGTGGTACCAAATGTCTAGGCCATAGGCCTAGACTAACTTTCAATGGTCATCTAGAAAGTCACAACTAAGGTCATCTAGGTTTTTAATCCAACCAAACAGATGCTCGGACACACGTAGTGATTGAAACCCACAATAACTAAATGGTTATATACTGTGGTAACAAGACCCATCATCACATACGGTGCGCTTGTATAGGGTCAGAGAACCAACATGAAAAGCACAGCTGCAAAGCTAAGCTAAGTACAGAGAATGGTGAGTCTGCTGATAACAGGAGCGATGAGAACCAATCCCACAACAGTCATGGAAGTACTACTTTTACTTTCACCATTACACCTTGTCGTAATGATAGAAGCAAGACAAGCAATGCACACACATTAGTTACCAAAAAAACAAACCGGGTATATACAACGTGCTGCGTAAAGATTCAATCTGAACTATAAAATCCGACTTCACAAAAATTTATCACATCTTAAAGAAATTTAAAGTGATAATACCGTCACAGAACGAGTGGACAGAAAACATTTATTTGAAGGAACTATCTGGTACACAGATGGGGCCAAAAATCGCAACGTTAATGGAGTAGGAGTATATGGAGGCAGGCACCATGAGACGCAATTTTCGTTGACCTTAGGTAAATATGCGTCCGCGTTTCAAAGTGAAGTTGCTGCTATTAACTGGTGTGTCAGGAACAGTATCGACTCGAAATCATAAACAAATGATCCGATATCAATCATGTCTGATAGCCAACAGGACTACTGACGTTAAGATCGCCAGTATTAAAACCTAAACTGATTATGGTCTGCATAAACAGTCTGGAAATATTGGCAACTCGCCAAGCAGTGCAGCTCATCTGGATACCAAAAGACCAGAATGTAAAGGGAAACCTAATGGCAGACGTACTAGCTAAAAAAGACACAACAGGGACATTTATCGGACCTGAACCCGTTTTCGAAGTCGTTTACGAGACCGGAAAAGAAACAATTCGCAGCAAACTTGCAGCGGAGCATAAAAATCTATAGAAAAACTCTTCAAAAGGACCAAGGAGACCGCAGTGCAGGGGCGCTAGACGAACCACCTTTAGAATTAAGTAAATAACATTTGACATATGTTTTTAATCAAATAAGTAAAATTGTTCTTGTGAAAACTTATTTATAAATAGTCCCCAGGCTTGATGACTACCCGATTTATTAAAGTAGACAGTTGAACTGATTTTGTCCAACTTAATGCTTATGTAGTTTTTATCTATCTGTCCAAACATCTAGGTATGAATACTTTTGAAGTTTAATTTAGTATCTGACGTTGATTCCAAATATAACCCCATTGCTCCGTTGCAGTTTATTTTCCCACAATTAAAAACTCTTCCAGTTCTAAGTATCCTTCTTCTTGTGAAGCTAGTACTGTACTTTTGCAAGGTTTACTGCCAGCATCTCTGTGGTGTGTATCAATTTGATGCTATTTCCAGAACTTGTTGCATTGTTGCACGATGTTTGAAACAACTCCCCGTATCAATATTTTGTTTCTTTCGTTGTTCTGATAGCATAGCAATACTTTCGACTAGAAGTTTTGTATTATATCTATCTTCTAGTCTTTTTGACCCGGTTAAAAAACTTACAAATTTTTTTTCCGTTAGGAAGGAAAGTTCTAGATTCCACAAAAAGGTCTTTCGGTTATAAATCTTATTAGTTTCAATTCAACGGGTAGTTGTTCTCATAAGCATCTATGATTATAATCTAGTCTTTGTTTAAGTATTTCCTTAAACAGATTCCAGTTGCAGCTCTTTGGATACCTTTTACGTCTTTACCTTTCCATGTGACAATTTCACTTTAAATTTTATATACCTATAGACGGAAACTGATGCGCCCAAGTAGACCAACACGTAGAGTGTTAAGCCACCGCGAACAATGATAAATAAAGACACAAACAGGTATGAAAAATGAAAACTTACTGAAATGCTTGCGTAATGAAGATGAATGACTTCGGTGATGTGATGCTGGTGAAATTTTTGAGTCCGTGTAACAGCGTTTAGGTTCAGCTCTTTTTCCAGTCTACATAAAGAGTAAACCGGATAAGCGTAGCAAAAAAATTTGGACGTAAGCTTATCTGTAAGACCGTAAAAACAATCACCTTATGGCTCGCAAGCGCCAACAGAAGACTTGGAATTTTACCCATCAGCTTCGTTCATAAAAAAATAAATTTATGTCCTTTTGGATCTTCCTTAATTCCTATTTACAACAGGTTTCTATAAAAAGCTCTGGGTTTTGTACATTTAAGCGCTTTAATACTTTTTCCAGTTCACGGATCATGCAATTCATAGAATGGTCCCAGCTGTTATTAGCACGTCCTTAGCAAGTTTTTGCATATTTCTTGGATCCGCATTAGCCAATTCTTGGTAGACTGATCGGCACAAAACGCCATGAAAAAGCCTCCGTTAAATTAAGTTAAGCAGATTCTCTTTTTGTTAATGTGTACAGACCTTGAATGAGAGTACAAGAGCTTGAATTAAAGTTTGAGTAAAACCCGTTGGTTCTTCGTTTTAGTGACATTGTAGGTGAAGGGTTTTATCCCTTTACTGTTCTTGATTGACGATTGTGTTACGGTGTTTATAATAATGGCTTCAGATCGATTTTGTTTCGCGCTCTCCAAGGTGTTGGTTCTCGACTCATTTCGTGTTCAAGAATGCGCTTTTCTCTCTTATATCTCAGACTTTTTAACTCCAAAGACGGCGCCAGATTTTCTTAAATGGATGGACACAAATGGGCATAATATTTTTGAGGTAGGCAAAGTCATTTGCGTAAAAATATATTATTTTAAAATTTGTAATTAAGGTTTTCAAAAATATGTAAATTATTTAATCTTTACTAATAAAATCAATTTCATTAATTTTTTTTTTCATTTGGGTGAGTACGTGGGTGAGCATTCCACAATACACGGTGAGTATATTGGCCCCCCTGGCGCCGTCGCTGCTTGGCTCACTCTTGTTGCTAAAGTTTTTTCTGGCGACGCTTCTTTCTAGCAGTACCTAAAAGCTTCTTGAGTGAGTTCTTGTCCCAGTGCCTTTTTTTGTGTTTTAAGCTAAATACGAGCAACCATGAGCAGTATACACAAATAAACTATATACAACAGGGTTTGCTAATTCCCTCGAGGTTGTGGCTAGTAACAACTGGTGTTCTATACAATCACGCATTTATCAACCTGGTCTTCCCCCTTTCAATTCACGTTTTAAGGATATTGTTTCCGTTTATTCTAGGCAATTCAGCTAAGACTTCACAGCATCTCATGTCGCTTAAGATATAACAGCAAAGAGTGTTAGGTTTAACTGCCGTGTCCACTGACCAAAGCCAATAGAGCAATCACAGGCATCGGCCTAACAACAGAAATGTTTGAACCAGTTACAGTGATTCAATTGTCTTTGTTCATGACCGATAAACACAAACCCGACGGTTTGTTCTTGTGTGCAATTCAATGCTACATTTAGAAGTCTACGATGGCAGAATTAGTTTTTGTTTTAAGTGCACAAACATTGTATCATTAAAACTTATACAAAACAAACGAAATAATGGACCGGTTAAGCAGTTAACTAAAAAGCTCCAAGTAAACATTTCAAAATAAAAAAAATTTTTTTATTGTATCAACTATGTTTGAAGAAGACATGATCTTTTACCGCTCAAATGCAAGCTTAAAATCTGAATTCAGTATACAATATTTTTTGATATAGCTTTTGTGTTATTATTGTTGTATTATTGATATTAAAAATATCATAATTTTAAGTTTTCTTTTTTTTTGAGGTCACTTAAAGAAAGTAAAAAATTAAGCACAGTAGAGTATTTTAGGAGTGTAGGTATTTGAGATCTATATAAGAACACATTTGTGCTTTTAATTATTATATTATTACGTCCGCAACAATAGAATAATTTAATTTGGACAAACATTTTAATAAAATCCTTTACAATATTTGACAATATAAATACAATGACCAAATTAATAGTTTTTGAAGACAAATATTTGCAGTTTAATACTAAGTGCACAACTAATTATTCCGATATTAAACTGAGTAACAATAGTCAACAATGTCTAATTTTGCCTGAAACCTTGACTTTTAGAAAATCGTACTTTTATCAGTATTGGATATTTGTGCATACAATTATTATCCTGTGCGTTTTGTAAAAGTCTTATCTGAAACTACACACAATTTTGAAAATTATTTAATTTAGTGTAATTGCTTACATCAATAGCAGAGCATGTATAGTTTTTAATAAGTGACTTAAGTGATTTTTATAAAATTAAACTAAAAAAAATGGAAAGAATTAAAGTGGGACCAGTCGTTGATATTTTAGGGGACGAAATGACGCGCATTATTTGGAATGGTATTAAAGAAAAGTTGATTTTTCCTTTTTTGGATATCGATCTGCACGTTTACGATCTTGGAATACAAAATCGAGATTTCACCAACGATCAGGTTACGATTGATTGTGCCGAAGCTTTATTAAAATACAACGTTGGTGTTAAATGTGCCACTATTACCCCGGACGAAAAAAGAGTTAAAGAACTTAATTTGAAGGAAATGTGGACTTCGCCTAATTGCACTATACGGAACATCTTAGCTGGTACCGTTTTTCGCGAAGCTATTATGTGTAAAAATATCCCAAGATTTGTTAGTTGTTGGAGTAAACCAATCATAATTGGACATCACGCCTATGCCGATCAGTACAGTGCTACGGATTTAATCGTTTCTGGGCCTGGTAAATTAGAGTTAGTATTTACAGGTACAACTGGCGAAGAAGTTCGTTATACAGTACATGATTATAAAGCTGCTGGTATAGCTTTGGGCATGTTCAATACCGACGCTTCGATAATCAACTTCGCGCATTCCAGTTTTCAGTACGCGTTAGAAAGAAATTATCCGTTATTTCTAAGCACAAAAAACACAATTTTAAAACAGTAAGTATCATTTTAATCAAAGTTAAATGGCATATTAATTATTGTTGTAGGTACGATGGTCGTTTCAAAGACATTTTTCAAGAAATTTATGAAAGCGAATATAAAAAAAAATTTAAAGCAAAAGGTATTTCGTACAAACATTATCTGATCGATGACATGGTTGCGTACGTAATGCAGTCAGAAGGTGGTTTTGTATGGGCTTGTAAGCATTATGATGGAGATGTTCAATCAGATTATGTTGGCCAAGGATATGGTTCATTAGGGTTGATGACATCAATACTTGTAAGCGGCGATGGCAAAACCGTACAAGCAGAAGCTGCTCACGGAACTGTAACTCGGCATTTTCCAATGCATCAAAAAGGCTTAGAAACTTCTACAAATTCTGTGGCGTCGATTTTTGCGTGGACTCGTGGTTTACAACACAGGGCAAAGTTAGATAACAATCACAAGTTATTTAAATTTACACAAGCTTTGGAAACGGTTTGCGTAGAGACAATCGAATCGGGATTTATGACAAAAGACTTGGCAATGTGTATTAAAGGTGCTTGTAATATTAAACGTTCAGATTATATGGGAACTTTTGAATTTATAGACAAAATAGCCGAAAATTTGAAGCTGAAGTTAATGTTGTAATAATTGTTTTTGATTTTATTTTACGTTGGTGACATTTGTATTTATTGAACTTGTAATTTAGATTTGTTTAATATTTATTAATTGTTGATTATTATACAAAGAAGAACGAATAAATATATACTCAATTTTTTTAACATGAACTTTAAAAAGTTTTTTTGTTTAGAACGGATCTCATAAACAAAGTTCGTAGTTTTAGCGAAATTGAGATTTCGTCACATTTTTGGATATACTATTCTGACATGCACCAACAAATACAAAGAAGAGCATCAAAACCGCGATTTTTAGAGTTTATTTCAAAGTATCAAATTTAAATAATTATCTGAGTAAGAGAGATGAATGTATTACTTGTGGTTTTTGATCGATTATTACAACCACGTATGTATGCGGTTATAATAAAAAATCAATCTTATACCATTTTTTAAATAATATTACATTAGCCGTATGGCAAAAACTACGATATTCAAAATAATAAAAGATGAAATAACAAACGCTAACTAATTATAGTTATAATGGAAGAGTTATAGATTTAAATTACATAATCTAGTACATTACTAATTGTTAGATAAATAATTTAAGTAAATGTTTAATTATCTGTAAAATTTAAACTGCTTACTTAAGTAAATTAGAAACTAATATTTACTGCGGAAAAACTTGTGGCGTTTGTCATTCATGAGTTAATAAAATTAAGGACAGTAAAGATTTATCTAAAAATTTTCCTAATTAAATAACAATCATAATAAATTCAAGGAATACTCTTATATATACTAAACTCAAAACTGATAAGTTTATAATGACTTAGCTTTGGGTTAATAAAATAAGGTGCGTTAATGTTTATATAACAACAGTGTTATCAACACCTTTGTTTCTTGGTTTTACCACTGATGACATGATTCTATAATTGTACTATATATACAAATTTGATTTTTTTTTAAACGATTAATTTAAAGAAACTTTTCTTTGGTCACCTATCAGCTACTTGAAAAAACAGTAAACTCGTAAAGTATGGAATATATTCATTATTTCCTAAATGATAAAGTTTGAAGAAATTTCTTCGAACATGTCGATTTTGTCATCGACATTTTTTAAATGGCAACACATAATTTTTTTCAACGGATTTTGATACAGTTCATTTTTCTGAGTGAGCAAATGTCAAAAAGTGTGACTTTGAAGAGAAAAGTTTTCGAAATATTCGGTACCAAAGTTACAAAAATCCAAGTAAAAGCTATGCGATTAAAACCAATTATCAAGAAGCGCTGAAAAAACAAACGATGTTGGCAGTTGTTAGAATTTTGTACCTAGGTTCCTCGAAAGGGAATATTTGAAAATATTTGAAACTGAAAAAATGGCACCTGCATAAAATGGTTTTGGTCCAAAAACTAAACAGAACTAATCTTGACCGCAGGTTAGAATTTTGCCAAACCATGTTTTCATGACTGGATGATGAAAAAATTCTTACGAAATATTGTATTTTCCGACTTCCGACTACTCTTTTTATCTCGACGCCACAGTGAATTGCCAAAATTGTAGATATTGGTCTCATAAAAGTCAACACTGGAAAATAGAATCTCATAGTCAGTTTCCACAAAAAGTTTGAGCTGGCATTGTAGGTAACCGTATCTTGAATTCATTTTTCTTTGGGGGTGCGTTAAGAGATAAAAGATACCTTGAGTTTTTAACAAACGAAATAGTTCTTGCACTGGCACTATTTTGCCCAAATGAAAAAAATCCAGATCTGCCCAATAACACAATATACTACCAACATTATGGTGCGCCACCCCATTTTGCAAGAATAGCAATATTGAAACCAAGTAATTGCTAACCAATGGATTGGTAATAAAGGATCTTCCAAATGGCTTCTTAGATCTCCTGAATTTACCCTCCTCGACTATTTTTTATGGAGGTATTTAAAAATCAAACTCTATCTGAATAGATAAAATACCATCGATAAACTAGAGGACAGAACTCGTAAAAAAATGCAAGCAATTCTAAGCGACAATTGTTAGTCGGATTTTACAGAAGTTTCAGTGGCGGAAGGGATGTTGTCAATAAATGCTTGGAGGTCACTTTGTACATTTACTTTGATTTTTTGTTGTACATGTCTGCTTTTATTTATTCCTTATTTTCATTTCTTGTAGATTAATCGTATCTCAAAAACTTTTCTTTTCAAGGTGACACTTTTTTGACATTTTCGTAGTCAGAGAAATGAACTCTATCAAAATCCGTTAAAAAATATGGAATTTAAAGAAAATGTCGTTGACGCCATAACTCGGAAACAAAACACGAGCAAAAAATGTCAATGGCGGAGAAAAATGATATTAAGAAATAATAAATTTGTTCCATACTTTACGAGCTCACTATATATAAACACAGGTAATAATAATTTGTTTGTCGCCTTTCATATTCGGTTTATTTATTTAAACCTTTGTGTTCTTACCACGCCAATTACGTGGAATGTCATATTTAATCCGTATGAAATTAATTAATCAAAAGTTTGTTATAGTGTCCAAGAGCTCTAAAAAATTCATTGTTATAAAAGCTAATGCTTAGAAACATATTGAACAACACAACTCATACATCGCATGAATTTATGTTGAGGTGTTATTACTTTTTGAAGATCCGTGTATTTTGTAACTCTGGTGTCTTTTCAGATATTAATTATAATTAGTGAGTAAACTGCAAAAACTATTAGAACCAGCCTAGGTGATGAAAGTGACTCTCACTTAAAACCTTGGCGCCACTATCGACCTTTGAAAAGGATCCAGAGTCAATAAGTATAACTGCATCTTTTTTCAGCAATCCGGCAAGTGCAACAGAGCAAACTTTTCGGCAAAAAATTAGATCTAAATTACGTGTAAATAGTTAGTTTTAAATAAATAAATTTTGAAATCCGTTACAGTACAAATTAAAGGGCAGAAAAGTGTTTTCGAAACTGGATTTAATGCGCATATCATCAAATGTCCGTCAAGGAAAACACATTCAAAAAACTACTTTCGGACTTTGTTGTTCCAACGTTCCAACATTTTATGAATACAGTATTACATTGATTAAACTTTTGTTACTGTTACATTGATGACATTTTAGTAGCGTCCGCAGATTAAACGGCACTTGAAATGGTTTTCCAGCTGCTTGACACATACAGAATCGTCGCGAACGTGACCAAGGCATTGGAAAAAAGAAGAAAGGCAGCCCGAAAACATCTACAAAACCCAACGCCGAGTACTTACTTTCCGATCTAACAATTTCTTAGTAATCATGTAAATAAAACTGTATATAAACTAGCGTAACTATTATTAATAACCCTACGTACGGTATACCTTCTTAGACCAAGACGTTGTCTACTTTTTGCTCGACAAACATAGTCTTAAAGTGTTAAACTTGGAAAAATAGTAGTAGTTACTTACAAATCTCTCATCTCATACTTGCTTCGGGATCTGTATTGTTACGGGTTGATTGACGTTGTCAAAAGGCGGGTAGAATGTTGCACTCGCTTTTACGCTATTTTCTGGATGTAGGACGTACCTGGCTAAAAACACAGATAGATGAACCTCACGATTACGGACTATATCTCTTCTATTATTTTATTCAAGAGGTGGTTCGTTTAGCGACCTTGCACTGCGGTATTCTTGCCTAGTCCTTTTGTGACCCTTCGATTTATTACTCCCTCAGCAGTTCTGTTTCGTCAATAAAGTCCAGACGCTTATTCCAAAGAGCTTTTTTCTACTCATCATCGGTTACTCTTGGTTTGCCGAGAATCGTTGTGTTCTGTTTGATATGCTTCGCATTTACACAGCATATATGTTTGTTAAGACCACAAAACCCTGTTATTAATCCTGTGAGTTTCCTTAACTTTTGTCAACTCACTTATTTCTTTTCCGGTATCGTAGGCGATTTTAAAGACGGGTTCAGGTCCGATATATGTCTCTGTTCTGTCTTTTTAACTAGCGCGTCCGCCATAAGGTTTTCTTTTACGCTCTAGTTTTTTGGTATCTAGATAAGTTGCACTTGTTGGCGAGTTTTCATGTTTCCAGATTGTTTATACATGCTATAATCAGTTTGGATTTTGTTACTGGCTGTCTTAGTGCCATTAGTGCTGCTTGGCTGTCAGACATGATCGCTATCAAACCATTTGGGTATAATTTCGAGTCGATAATGTTCCCGACGCATTAGTCAATATCAGCTTGAAAAGCGGACGCATATTTACTCAAGGTTTTGCTTCGTATGATGCCTGCCTCCATATATTCCTCCACCGGTACCGCTGCGATTTTTGGTCTTACCTGTGTACCAGATAGATCTTTTAATCGCGCTCGGGTAAATGTTCTTTATCTACTCGTTTCGTGACGATATTATTACTTTAAATTTTCTTAATATGTGATAATATTTTGTGAAGTTGAATCTCATACATTGTTTCTTTACGCAGTACGTTGTATATACCCGGTTTGTTTTTCTCGGTAATTGACGTGGGTTCATTAATCTGCAGCCTGTATGGTGCTTGTCTTGCTTTCATCATTGCAACAAGATGTAATGGTGGAAGTGAAAGTAGTGCTTCCATGATTGCTGTGAGCGTAATTCTTATCGCTCCTGTTATCAGCAGACATGCCATTCTTTGCATTTTGCCTAGCTTAAAAGCTGTGCTTTTTAGGTTGGTTCTCTCGCCTCATACAAGCACAACGTATGTGTAAGACCTGTCGTCTTGTCACCGCAGTCTATAACCATTTGGTCATTATGAGTTTCAATCCCCATGTGTGTCCGACCATCCGATTGGTTGTATTAAGAACCCTGATGGCCTTTGTTAAAACTTTTTCTAGATAAACGTCAGTCTGGTACCAAGCGTGAGTCCCAGATATTTCATTTCTTAAGTCATCGGGAGCGTGATTCCGTACATCGTAGGTAGTTTTAAGTCATCCATTTTCCATCGTTTGGTAAACGAAACGATTGCGTTCTTGGTTGAGTTAACTGATAGCCCCTCTTTTTTGCACCATTTTTGACGGTGTTTAGTGCACTACGCATTATATTCGATATTGTTGCCACAAACTACCAGTTTGTGATAATGGTGAGATTGTCGGTATATCCTAAAGTGAATTTTCGATCAGCATGAAACCGATTTTTTCAGTGCGGTTCTTGCGCAGAGCGTTTTGAAGGCGAGAACATCTAGGTTCGTTTTCTACGTCCCTACAGTATATCTTCTCCAAGAGTATCTCTTTGTCTTTTTAATAGGATTGTTCTCTTCACTGAGCGACATCGTTATAAACGTAAGCACATTTCCGTTATTTCCTACGAAATGTAAATTCTAAAAATTTTTCACTTTTTGGATTTGTGTTTGTGCTCCCTCATAATGTGTCTATCTTGTACAGTTCAACCCTTCCCATACAGCACCCAATATTCTGAGGATGCCAGTTTTTCGGCCAATTCATAGATGTATGTCGCTGCTATTTAAACAATATCCATGAGATATATTATAAAAATGATATATTTAGAAGATCATTAAAACTTATATCCGTAGGATATCTTTCACTGGCTTTTCAGCTGTTTTAGCTAATGCTTCACGCATTTGTTTCGTTTTGTGCTGTGATCTTGATTGTTGCGTACGTAAAAAAAAGAATGAAAAAATATTGATTGGAATAAGTAAGTAATTATCCTTGTTTTCGTATTCTGTATGAACTATTTAAAAAATAACTTTTAGATTTTATATAAGCGAAAGTGAGGTTAGAGTTTGTAGTGTAATGTGCGAGTATTTAAAAAGAAAGAATATCCCGCGTAAAATCGTCTACCAACTACGTTGTCAAAAACAAAATTTAAGTTTAACCCAACACCAAAAAAACTATATTTCATTACTCTGTTTTACTCTCGGACATTAACATGCGTGAAATAGGTCTGTGCATAATAAGAAAGGTGAGAGAGAGAGAGAGATAAAAAAAGAGATAAAAACTAACACTTGTAATAAAATGTCGATTTATTGTATGACTTCCGCTATGCTCGATTACTCGATGGAGGAAGAGCATGCAAGAAACCTCCACCAGTCGTTATCTTTTCATATCCAAAATATTTAACAAACAATAAAATAAAATACACACATGCAAATAATGTAAAAAAAATGCAATAGATTACAGAAGTTCATATATAATGAATCTAATCTACAAATTGAATACGGAAGCTTGCTTTGATCAAAACATATTAATAGGACCTTAATCGCTACGTTACACCTTCGCATATCATCAACTAAAACACAAGAATTGTTAAAGAGTGGACATGCCATGTCCAAGGTACCAATATGTCTCTGGATTGCGAGTACGTATGGCTAAAGTTGAAGATGCTTCGAAATTGCAACATTAGTAAAACCGGCTACCAAAGTAATCTAATCATGGCTCATCGTTTCGAGGCCGATCATAGACCGTTCTAAAGAAAACGTTCAGCATAGAACGTTTAGATTGGTTTTTTTAAATCAATCTTACATTCATTACATACATGAATCACATTGAGTTACTTTACAATACAATCAAGGAGGGATGGTAATACTTTAGCAATTCGAATTCACGGGAGAAAATCGTTAGTAAAATCAACAAGGCATTTCATACATAGCATAACGTAGAATTAAGGTGAAAAAAATACACACACGAAATCGCAGCAAGTTCCGTTTACAATCACAAAAAAACAACATGCGTCTAAAACTACGTATATGACGTAATCGTTTAGGATTAAGTTTTCTTTCAGCCGCGAGAACAAAGAAATCGATGCGTAAACTCAAGATTAATACCTAAATTCGATAGCAAATTCCATTCAATTATTCATATACATATTAAATCAAAATTTAATACAAAAGAACCAATTACGTTACTTTTAAATAAATTACAAATAAAATGGCCTACAAGAAGTAAAGAAAAATACAACAATTAAACACCAAAACTAAGACAGCGCAATCTAATTCCTTTGTCTTAAGTGAACAAAGGAAACATGTATCAAAGGTTTTAAAATTAATTTTAAACTGCTATTACAAATAACATTTAATTATTTTGAATTTGAATGTATAGAATGAATTCATACCTGCAATTGCAATATCACTATTTACTTATTATTTTTTCACCCGTAACTTTCTTTTGTTCTCTATTTCTTTGTTTCTACGACCACCAGCAATCCAAAACTTCCCTCATTCCCTCGGGTTTCAAAGTCCCCCTATTTTTTCCCGCAAGCGCTAACCCACCCCCGTTTCCTCGCTAAGATTAAGATACGTTTTCTTAGACAAATAGCTGTGCAGGCAACCAACAATACTTGTGAAATTTGAACTGGAATATCTGGATACTACAAGTTATTCTAACAAAAATTTTATCGTTTAGCTAAACAATATGCGAGTATTTCTATTACTGAGCTAAAGCTTCCTGTAAGCTCTGAAGAACAACTTGACGCTTTGAGAAAGTATCTTCAAACAGAAGAAAATATCAACAATTCCGTAACTATTGTAGTGGTTTTCTAACTATTCAGTTTACATTTAATGGATGTGTAATTTTAGATAAAAGAAATTGTAAAAATATGGGGGACAACGTGGAGGAGTTCATATGGAGCTAGTTCTTCCAAAATTGATTAATAATTGCTTGACCAAAAAGGTAAGAAAGCCTTTACATATTTATTAACAAAAACACTTATACTGAGTAAATTAAAATGATGTTTGTAGGCTAAAATTTTGAATTTAAATTTCGCGCTTGTGGCGGGAGGGGATGCAGTGGCTCCATAACCGCCAGAGTGAAAAGAAGATGACATAATTATGTAGTTGGAATGTAAGATGAACGTGTTCGTTGTGTAGTTTTTAAGGAAATAAAGTTATGTTAAATGTTTCTCGATCATTAATAGACGCGCCAATACCCACGAAGCCATCCTACATGTTTATTTTTATTTTAGTATAATAATAACTGTTCTAGAAGTTTTGGAAAAAATCCTCTAACAGCAGTAAACTAATAAACAGGAGGCAATGACCATCGTTGGTTTTTTGAAAAGGTCTAAAGAACGAGCAGAAATTCAATTAAGCAAATTCATCGTCTCTATCCTTCAATATTAATACTTACTGTTAAACAAAATGGATAGGTCATCTTGTTTCGGATATCCCTAGGTCATCTTATTTCTGATATCCGCAAGATGTCTGTCCGTAGGATATTCAATTCTGTGTCATTCTGCTTTCCCGAAGATGTCCATAAGATATTGGTCGGCGATGAAATTGATATCCCTCGGATATACGCATATCTAGTATGCGATATCAGTAGGATATCATTAGAATAGAAGTGTGCTGTGTGGATCCATGGCTCTTGAACAAGAACAATATCGTGTCACTATATAATTACTGAGGGGCGATGAGGCTGCACTGCAGTGATGTATATTATTCTGAACGACTTTGAGCATTAAATTTGCGGTCAGTGCGTTCTTTCCGGCTCTAGATTTACATCTATTACCTTGTGGACAGAGCTTGTAGCATCCGGTTCTTTTTAGAATCGACCAGACAGTGATCTTTGAGAATCCGAGGTGCAGTTGGTTACCTAATGCTTTCACTTTCTCCGAAGACCCTTTGTCCACAAACAAGACGTATTGAGTATCTTTTGGATCGGGTTTAGTGTTAACCACCCGCCACGTCGCGGTACTGATGTTCTGTACCGATATTTTTTTCAGTAGAGTGTCCGGTTTCAGTACTGTTCCTGGGGACCCAAGTGATAACCTTTTTGTGTGTAGAAAAGTCTTTTAAGATAATTAATTTCAAGTTCCCTACCCCCCCGCAGCAATTTCTTTTTATTTGACGTGCCGAGAAGGTACTCTCTGGTTGCCTCGTCTGCGCACTTTATTTTCAGTAATCACCCCTTTATGGGTGCATTCTTAAAAATGCGGAAAAACCTGTCTCTTCTCTAGTTTGTCAATCCATCTGAGCATCAAGATTTTTATGACTTCGAATACTTCAAGACTGATAGTGTTTTCAAGAAACCCTTTTGGTATGATTGCAAGAGCAAATCCCGTTCCTTCGACTCGACTTTGCTTTACCGATCGGTTTTGTGACGCCGGTGTGCTACTGCTGGAAAGGTTGCGTTTTTGTGCCACTGTTGTTCCGGCAGTTGGTACAATTTCGTGCGTCACTTGTTGTTGCTGTTGTTCACGACTATTTGTAAATTATATTTTACTTATGATTTTGTATGTTACTGTACTTGTATATTTTCATTATTTTCGACGAATTGCCTTTTGTTACGAACTTACCTCAGGTAGTAACCCTTTTTGAGTGTAAGAGGTAGAATTTGTAAGTTTTAACATTCTTAAGTTAGCATTCAACAATTCAACTTGTAACGTTAGTAAAATACAGTCCACATTTCATCAAACGTTTTATTTAATTAAAACCAGTGATACCATTAGGATTAATATCCTACAGCTGTTGCGTTCCTGACGAGTCCGCATTGTATAGGTGGGTTTCGCTCACGCGTCCCTCTCGTTGAAACGGAACCCGTTGCCTAAACTTCCGATTCTTATTGTTTTTTCAGCTTCCGCCTTACCGCCCCAAAAGTTTTTTAGCTTTCGCACTCATTATCAGCTAATATTTTTGGGTTCTGCTCAAAGTCCCGGTTTTTTTTTTTAATTCTGAGGGGTTCTATATATGTCCCACGAGTACGGAGAAAATGAAGGTCAATGTCTTCGAGGCTGATTTCTCGTTCGTTATTGCTTTGCTGTACGTTCCGGCATTTTGCTGCGTCTTCGCTGACTAGATTTTGTAAGCAAACATTTTTCCTGCGTTTAGACTTCTATCTGAGCAGCAGATTGGTTATTAATTTTCGCTCAATGCTGTAAAAGTTTCTTCTCTTATATCTATTTTTTGTTTTCTTGTTAGCTGGTGGAGCGGTCGGGATACTTTGTACTTTTGGCTTGCGTATTGTGTCTGGAGGTTCCTTGCCATGCATCCGTACTTCGTTATGTCGAAGGTGATTTAAAATTGATTCTGAACTTGATGAACCATAGTTTTGAACCGCCCGTCCAGAATGGAAGAATTCGCACCTGCGCCTTTGGTATTTTTGTCGTTGGGCGGTCTCTTTCTTGTTCCATCTTTATACATTACTAAAGAAAAGAAGTAAAAAAACCAATTGTTTTTGAGTTTTCCCATACTCGCAAAAACCATTCGCGGAATCATGTTTGTTCGATCACGTTGAAGTTCACTAATTGTAGTTGTTAGCGTACACTGTTTATTACATGCGTGTTACAAATATTTACAATTTATTATTTACTATCGATCCCTCGTGACTACTGGTAGCTGCTGCAAATCTTTTATCGTCGCAGGTCTGCGACGGTAATACACCAGTGCTGGAGATCGTTGTCAAAACCAGTGATTTAAGCAAAATTCTGATACCATTGAACAGTCTGACCAATTTGTTACTTTTTTAACTTTTGTCAACATATTCCTAACAGGGTGGTTACGACTTAATCGAGACTTCTATACATCTTTTATCTATTAATTTCGCGTGAACATAAATATTATTGGCGATTTCAACGCGAATCGTAGTCATACCTAACAACACAATCGTCATTATTTTACTCAAGTTTAATCTGGTTTAGATTTTAATAATGATTAGATAATTATTCATTTTCTAATCAACTCCAAAACCACAAGCAAAGATAAACAGACAGGAATTATTTGATATTTTTGAAAAATGTCGGACCAAACTACAATCTATAAGAAATGCAAGGTTTTTTTATTTATTTAATTTTTTTGTAAATTGAATATCACATTTAAACATTTAGGATAAATCAAAAATAGTTTAAAGTGTAAGAATATATTAAACTTTGTGTGTATAAATATCCACCAACTTACGATATCCTATAAAACATATAAAATCCACATTAAAATACTGTTCACATTTCTTGGAAATCGCTAGCCCCTTAAAAGGGACCAATTATAAAATTAAATAAAAACAACAATAAACAAAATTGAAAATAGTAACATCCGGTTATTAATTGACCCCCAATTTTACCTTCAAATTAGAAGCCAATTTATCCATAAATTCAAAAGTCTCCATATAATCTGATCTCACAACATTATTCATGCCTTTAATACAAATTGCCAAGTCCTTAGTCATGAATCCTGCCTCGATAGTTTCAATACAAACATCTTCAAGACTTTGTGCAAATTTACTTAATTTGTCGTTGTTATCCAGTTTGGCTCGGTGTAGTAGTCCACGTGTCCATGCAAAAATAGATGCAATTGGATTGGTAGAAGTTTCCTGACCTTTTTGGTAGAAACGATAGTGACGAGTGACTGTACCATGAGCAGCTTCGGCTTCGACAGTCTTTCCATCAGGACATAAAAGTACAGATGTCATTAATCCTAAAGAGCCATATCCTTGAGCAACGGAATCCGATTGTACATCACCATCATAGTTTTTGCAAGCCCATACAAATCCACCATCAGATTTCATAGCATATGCAACCATGTCATCAATTAAGCGATGCTCATACCAAATATTTTTATCTTCATATTTATCTTTATATTCTTTATCGTAAATGTCTTGGAAAATATCTTTGAAGCGGCCATCGTATCTGTAAAATAAAGTAAATTATAAATGTTAGTGTATTTTTATAAGTAACACTTACTTTTTGAGTATTGTGTTTTTGGTGCTTAGGTAAAGTGGGTAGCCACGATCAAGAGCATATTTAAACGACGAATGTGCAAAATTAATGATTGATTCGTCAGTGTTGAACATTCCTAAAGCAACTCCTGGACCCTTGTATTCGTGCACAACATGACGAATTTCACATCCGCTTTCTGGTGTAAAAATCATTTCGAGTTTCCCAACTCCGGGTACTACAAAATCAGTTGCTTTATATTGATCAGCATGTGCATGACGCCCAATTATAATTGGTTTTTTCCATGCGGTTACCAAGCGAGGAATGTTTTTACATATGATAGCTTCTCGAAATACAGTTCCACCTAGAATGTTTCTTATAGTTCCATTAGGCGATTTCCACATTTGTTGTAGTTTGAATTCTTCAACTCGTTTTTCGTCAGGAGTGATCGTCGCACATTTAATTCCAACATTGTATTTTTTAATGGCGTTGGCACAATCTACTGTTACTTGATCGTGAGTTTTGTCTCGGTTTTCAATTCCAAGATCATAGACGTGTAATTCAATATCGAGGAAAGGTAAAATTAATTTTTCTTTGATGCTGTCCCAAATAATACGTGTCATTTCATCTCCAAGGATATCGACTACGGGCCCTACTTTAATTTTTTCCATTGTATTTCTAAAAAAAATTTAAACTTAATTAAATTTGGTGTGCCTCTATATAGGCATAAGTAATTGATTGATCCTAAAGAGTACCGTTACGTAAAAATTGTAATAAAATAAATTTACCTTTATAAATGCACGACACTAAACGAACTTGCCCCCTTCAAACCACTCGTGGAAATGACTTGCTGTAGGGAAATTCTGTACACTCGAAGATAATTGAAAATGAAGGTAAGTAGTGGGGCGATAAGTCTAAAGGTTATCTGGGTTAAGGTTTCGAACATCGAGAAATATAAAGCAACGGTAAAACGTTACACCGTTAATATTTAATTACACAAACAACGCATTTTTTATTAAAAAAATCGATACAATTTTGATTACACCCTAATTTTAAAGTTGGCGCGTTAAATCAAAACCACAGCTGATTGGTTACTCCAAAGATTCAAATTTCGGCTCCATATTCAAAAATGAAATACTTTTATTCGATTCCGAATTCAAAAATAAATATTTGCATCTAATTAGTGCCTATCTGAGAATAAACATAAATTCTTGTTTACTTTTATAACAGCTTTAACCCAGTAATTTGAGGCTCGACTATCGTAGTCTAAATAAAAACATCTTGATCGTAACCTTTAAGCTCCGATTTACTGCTAAAAGTTTCACAATTTTATGTTATTGGACTTTTAAACTATAGACTCTGTCCGTGTTTTTAATTTAGGCAACGCATTCGACTGCAGTGGTCATTAGCATTTTGTTCGAATTATGGTTATTTATGAATATCAGAAAAATCGTTGATTTGTATACTGGTATTTTCGAGTGATCGTAAATCCTTATCTTACAATGGCATGGCATATGCAAAAAGGGACCGTTTTGTTTAGATATTTTGAAATAAATTTGGAATAAAAATTAAAAATAATCGTAATCTTTTTTTTTGAATAGTTGTATTAGTTAACGTTAAATTAGAGAAAAATCTAAAACATCGTAACTTTATAACTTATACTGTCCCATACAACCAGAAATTACCGATGACATTAAATAAACATAATTCTTGTTTTCTTACAGTAAGTTTAGAACGACTTTGCGTTGAATTTACGTCAAAAAAACATCATTTTTTTTACGCCGTGTCGAGTCAACTTTTGCGAACGCTCAAAGTCAAGATTGACACATGCAATACTATAACTTCCAATTTCGACTGAAGAATCAGGTTTAGACGTATCTCTTGCAAGGAAACAACGTGGCTGTTACTTATTTATTACTCCAGATAGGTAGAAATGTTTACATTACAATTACAAAACTTTTACTCAAAATAATTTAAATATAAGAGTAAATTATAAAATTAAATATATGTAAAACGTTTTTCTAGGTCCTGAGAAAACGAAAAAAATTTAAATAACAAGCTTAACAACTACATACTAGATTACTAGTTAATTTATTTGTCAAAAGAAATTACACATAAGCATTTTTTTTATAACGTCATAACAATTTAGAGGACGTTCTTGTACACTTTGTGGTCCCGAATCCTGATCGTGTCCAAACAGTTCTGTTAATTATAGTTGTATCTGTTGGGATTTTAGTTATTTTTATAGAGTGAAATGCAAAGAAGACTGTTCGCGAAGTCGTTTATTAATTTATTAAGTATAGATATAATGACTACAACTGTTATTGTTTTTATTAAGTTTTACAGCCGTCTACCACGGTCTCTATTACTCTGTGTGTGTTAATTTTACAATACATCTTTTATTACTAGGAGCGCCGTCCCTTCCATTTACATTAAACTTACGCTATCTAGCGATGTTGCATTTAACTTTTCTTAACACCCCCTCTTAAATGAAAAATCGCTTCAGCTCTAATTTTTAGTTTTTTTTTTTTTACGGATATTTTATATTCTTGGTTTTACGATAAAAATATAAATGGGATATTTTACTTAAAATTTATGCATCAACTTATTTCTAAAATATGCAAATTTTACACAATGTAAAGGTTTTGTAAACATATCAGCGATCTGATCTGCAGTGTTACAATATTCAATTCTCATTTCATTATTTTTAATTTTTTCATGAATAAAATTATATCTCACGTCGATATGTTTACTTCGTCTGTTTATAACGCCATTTTTTGCTAGATCAATAGCACTTTTATTATCTACTTTTAAAACCACATCCACCGTCTCACCTTTCAGTTCTTCCAAAAAATGTTTAATATACAGTAAATCTTTACAACAATCAGCAGCTGCAATGTATTCCGACTCTGTTGTTGATAAGGCAACAATTGGTTGTTTTCTCGAAGTCCATGTTATTACGCCACCGTTATAAAGTATTACGTATCCTGTTGTACTTCTTCTTGTTTTGACATCACCAGCGTAATCTGCATCACTATAAGCAATAAGATTATTGCTTTTACAACTATTAAATTTTATTCCATAGTCTTTGTTTCCTTTTAAATATTTTAAAATATGTTTCACATTGTTAATGTCACTTCTAGTTGGATTTTCCATAAAACGACTCACAAAATTTACAGAGAAACTTAAATCTGGTCGGGTTTTATTATTCAAATAAAGCAAACTTCCAATCACTTCACGGTATGGATATGTGCCGTTTTCTATCATATCACTTCTTTCTACATCTCCACTGTTTAATGGTACTTTAGTTGCATTACATTCTTGCATCTTGAACTTTTCTAAAATTTGCGTTATCATTTCAGTTTGACTTAATGTTATTCCCGTTTCATCACGTTTTATTTCAATTCCTAGAAAAGTTTTTGAATTTTTATTAATTGTGATTTTAAATTCGTTCTTTAATTTTTCTAAGAAAATGTCCATTCTGGATTCGTCACGTCCAATTAACAAACCGTCATCAACATAAATAGCTAATATTAAACTTCCTTCGTCCTTCGATTTAAAAACACATTTTTCCGATTTAGTTGGTTCTAACCCAGTTTGTTTTAAAAACTCAGTAAATCTAATGTTCCAATTTAATGGTGCTTGTTTTAAACCGTAAAGCGCTTTATTTAATTTACACACATTATTATTGTTTTTATAACCTTGAGGCACTTCCATGTACACTTCGTCACTTAAATGACCGTATAAAAAAGCAGTTTTCATGTCAAATTTTACGATGTACGCGTTTTGTTCAGCTGCAATTGCGAAAATGAGTCTTATCGCACTGCTACTTATTACAGGGCTAAACGTCTCATTATAATCAATTTCATGTTTCTGTTCACACCCACGCACTACCAATCGCGCTTTATATGTACCGTCTTTTATTTTAAACACCCATCTATTACTTAATATTTCTCGATTGTTTGTAATTTCACTTTTATTCACTAGAGTCCAAGTTTGGTTTTCTTTAAGGGAACTTTTTTCTTCTTCGATAGCTTTTAACCATTTTTCTTTGTCTTCTCCTTCTACTGCTTCTTCATAGGTTAACAATGCGAAATCGTCATATTTCTTTGGCACCTTTTTAATTCGTTTTCCTCTTCCTAAATTATCAGTTTTATCTGAAGTGCTGTCTTCAGGTTCCGTTTCTTCGAAATCTTTCATTTCTTCCTCGCGGTTTAATTCGATAATTTTATCTTCCTCGCACTCATCATCGTCACCTACACTTTGTATTATTTTTGGTCTTGTATTTGAATCAACGTAATTGTCTTCAAATATCACGTCTCTTGAGATTATAATTTGTTGCTTTTCTTTATCAAACAAGTTGCTGATATGCGTTTGAAGTATAACCCACAAAAAACAATTTATCTGATCTTTTTTCAAATTTCTGAAGATATCCTAATTTCTTGGCATATGCTATCGCACCGAATATTTGCAAATATTTTAGATTCGGTTTTCTCTGATTCCACATTTCATAGGGCGTAATTTTTAAAGTTTCCGTTACTGTTCTATTTAATAAATAAGCCGCTACTCGAATTGCTTCTCCCCACATTGTTTTATTAAAATTTGAGTCAAATATTAATGCTCTGGCTTTATTCAATAATGTTCTATTTAGTCTTTCAGATTTTCCGTTTAATTGGGGTGTGTATGGCACCGTATAATCGAACTTGATCCCTTTGTTCTTACACCAGTCTTTTTAATTGTTTGTTTGTATATTCTTTACCATTGTCACATCTTAATAGACTTGTTTTTAAATTCCACTTGGCCTCGCTCTCATTTATGAAATCTTTTATTACCTCATAAGTATCATATTTTCCGCGTAATAAATAAACCGCAGCAAAATGTGTGAAGTCATCCAAAAAGGTTATAAAATATTTCATACCATCCCATGTTGGTGGATCAATTGGGCCACAAATATCCGTATGTATTATTTCTAGAGGACGTGTAGCTCGGTATCGAGTTGCGTCAAACGCTTTTCTTGTTTGTTTAGACTGGACACACACTTCACAAATCGTTTTCGCGAAGTCATTAATTTCGTTTTCTTTCAAATTTATTCCCACACTAACTGATTTTAATTTTAACATGTTTTTTACACTTACGTGTCCAAGTTTTTTATGCCATTTTTTTACATTTTCACCTAACAACGCACTTTCTTTCATTTTATTCGTATCAATTTGGTAAAGTCCATTTTCATTACGCGTTCCTTCTAACACCTTCTTTTCATCTTTAAATATTTCCACTATTTTATTTTTAAATATCACTTCGGCACCATTTTCAGTCATTTTACACACTGATAACAAATTTTTACTAAGGTCTGGCACGAAGTCGACATCTTTTAGCAAACATTCTTCGATTTCAATTTGCCCACTACCCAAAGCTTGCATTTTTTCACCTTTTCTAGCGGTTCCAATTTCTGTTTCAATTTCTTCCAAGTTTTTAATCAAACTTCTTTCGTTTGTCATGTGCGATGTTGCACCTGAATCCAGAAACCATTCTATTTTATTTTCGTTAGTTTTAAGTTTTCCACCATTTGTTAGAAATGACACCTTATTGATTTGCTCGTGCGTTCCGGTTGAAACTTCCGATTTTCTTCTAAAAAAACAATCTTTATCTATGTGATTTGTCTTTTTACAAATCCCGCACTTTACTTGGATTTTTCTACACTCTCTGGCGAAGTGTCCAAAATTTCCACATTTAAAACACCTTTTATTTTCATTCTTACGTCTGAATTTCATATTTCTACTTCGATCTTCGGTTGATTTGAACGCTACTTGTTCACACGTGTCCTTCTGATTATTACGTTTTTCCTCTGCCAATAACCTTGATGTTAATTCTGTTAGTTTTTGTTTTTCTTCCGATGTCGATTCCCACGCGCTTATAAAATATCTGTACGTTTCAGGCAAAGACGCTAAAATTTTAGTTATTACCATTGTTTCAGTGATTTCCTGTTTTAAGCCATTTAATTTGTACGCCAAACTTTCCAATTCACTAATATACGTAGACATGTCACTACCTTTTTTATACTGATAATTATAAAATTCTTGAAGCAGATTGTATTTTTGTTGTTGATTATCCCTTTCATACAACATCTTCAATTTTTCCAACATTTCGCACGATGTTTTGCATGTGAGTAAATGCGTGAGTGGCTGTTTTTCTACCGTTGTTATTATTATTTTTTGTGCAATCGCGTCCTTTTTCTCCCATTCTTCCATACATTTTAGTTCTTCTGGACATTGGATTTTACCGCTAGCAATATCATATAGTTGTTTAGCTTTAAAAAATATTTTTATTTGGAACTGCCACAGTTCGAAATTGCTGGCATCTCTTAAATGTTCGATGATTTCGGTATCTTCTTTTGTAGCCATGTTTTTCTTTATAAAACCTCCAATTTTACACTTAATACTTTTTATTATAGTTTTTACTGCGAACACGCGCTTTTAACGTTTTTACGAGTTTTTTTTTTAACTCTTTTTTTTTTATTTCCAGATTACACTAAATCACTCTGGGTCTGGACCGGTCTGGGCCCATAACCTGTTGGGATTTTAGTTATTTTTATAGAGTGAAATGCAAAGAAGACTGTTCGCGAAGTCGTTTATTAATTTATTAAGTATAGATATAATGACTACAACTGTTATTGTTTTTATTAAGTTTTACAGCCGTCTACCACGGTCTCTATTACTCTGTGTGTGTTAATTTTACAATACATCTTTTATTACTAGGAGCGCCGTCCCTTCCATTTACATTAAACTTACGCTATCTAGCGATGTTGCATTTAACTTTTCTTAACAGTATCAAATACGATTTTCCCACATTTGTAGTTATAAAACAATTTTTATGCTACGGAATGTGCCGTACCTATGTTCAAACAACAGCTGAGACATGTACAATTTGATTACGTTGATTTGTAAGAATAGTAATTTTTTATAGTACCTATAATGCAGTTACAATTTTAAGAAACGTCAGATGTAGATGTAGATGTATTAGCTGGAAACTTAAGTGTTTTGTGCCCATATACTGCATATAGAGAATAAAAGTAACTGCAAATTTCGACATAAATAAATTTATGCATAATTGGCACCATGATAAAAACGTAAGTATGAATTTGAATAAATAAATAAAAAATTAAACCATTTCTAAGTTCTCAGAAAATTAAAAACTTTTAATTAAGAGTTACCTAATTTACTTGTTAATCCGTTAATAGTAGATAAGTAACTCTTATATTTTTTATCTCTAACACCAACATTTTTCCAATTGTTTATAAATCAATTCATAGCTATATTTATTATAAGTTGTCAGAGTCAGACTAAATACTGTTGCAAATTTTACGATTAATATTAATACTAATTTATTTAAACGACTAAAAATATGTTTTACTTATACTAGAAATATGTACACTTGTAAATTAACCGAACTAATGAAATCTAATAATATTTAATATAAACACTTACACTAATTAAGATAAGATAAAGTTCGCGGATAGCCTCACACACTTGTTTACACTAAAAATCACGTACGAGATTATTCTCCGTATATTTATGTACACACACGTGCTAACGACTTATTTATCTGAACTTGAATAATTTTCTTAACACTGCTGTATTCGCGTTACGGCAATAACTGACCTACGATTTCTCTCTTCGGTATTTATACACATTTGGAAATCCTTCTCGAGTGTTCCCTATCTTTCGGTATATCTTCTAGAAGATGGATAACAACTTCTAGAAAGCTCTTAAATTTGCAAGTAACTTCTCGAACGTTTCAATACGATATTCTCAAATGGTCTTACCTTAACGCCAATGCGTAGTAAATAGGTAGTAAAATAAATTGAAAACAAAACCTTTTTTAGGTCCTCAGAAAATAAATAACTCTTATATGTTTCCTTGTTCTCTACACAAATTTATTGCATTTTAGCAATTAACTGCGTTTGTCAATATTTTGCCACTTACGGTAAAAATAGGCAGTAAAAAATAATAAAATTTAATATTTTTTTAATATTTTACAGTAAAATTCTACTGACGTTAAACTTTACTCCCATTGTGTAATTATTTTAACAGTTATAAAAAACTATAGTTTTATCCGTCGTTCATCATTCAAAATAAAATAATGACTAAAATTTGATTTCTTACTCAGAAGCAGTAAAATAACAAATGAATTTTTATTCGTCTATACTAGTATTATAAAGAGGTAAAGTTTTTATGTATGAAGTAATTTTAGAAAGCACTTATCCGATTTCAAAAATTCTTTCGCCAATATTTAGAATAAATTTTCAGAGTGAACATAGACTATATATTATCCCGTTAAAATAGAAGGATTTTTCGTGGTAACCTATTTTACAACTGAAGTCGACGAAAGAATGATCGAGAAATGCGTTTTTTACAAACGCAGCCTTAACGATAAGCGATATTTAAATACTTTCTATAGGGAAGTTGTAGAACTCAAAAAGTTCTATAAAAAAATCGGCTGCTAAATCTATCTGTATGTTAAGGTTAATAAAAGAATTGATTATTTTTAATCTATCACGGAGAATTTAAGGAGATAATTATCAATATACATTTGCTTATCATCGAAGAAATTTTATGTGGATAAAAATTGCCTTTTACACAACATTGTTTAGACAAGTAATTTAGATTTTGCGATCGTGTTTGACAAAAACGAAATAAAATACGCTTTGGTGTAAGCCGGTGGCAAAAAAGACAAGGGGCAAAGTGTGTTTGTCTAGGGTATAAGTAGAACGCTGTTAGTGAAATACTTTTTTTTAAAACATGCTAACAAGGTTGTTTGAACTTTGTATATAACACAAGAGTCAAGTAACAAGAGTTTAATTTCTTCTGCAAGTAGATACAGGCAAAATGAAGAAAGTGTCAAAAATTCAAAATCTGCGAGTGCGAAGCAGCGAGAGTAAACTAGTAATGTATAATCAATTGAGCGATAAATACATTTTTATACAGTGTGTATTTTAATGATTGTCAGGTGTTTGAATTTGCCGCTTGTTTATTCGTCAATGAACCAACATTGTTTGATTTTAGTTACTAGAATGACGACGCGGGACATTCAAACAACGGACAATCATTAAAATTCGCACTTTATATTATGTATTTTAAATAAATTAAATAAAAATTGCATTTTTGTCATTCAAAATAATTTAAATAATTGAAATTTTATTTATTTCAAAATTATAAATCACGATTTTATTTGGTAATGCTCATCCTTGTTGACGGTATCGTTGATAAAATTTGTAGAATATGTTTATATAATTACCTAGAGTTTACTTATCATTTAAAAGTTTTATAAAAAATGATTATTAAATTAACCTGTTTGTAACATCAGTGGTCCAGACTGGCGTCAAGTAAAGGGAAGGTAGGATTAACCGGTTTCAAAATAAAACTAAAGCAAGAGGTTGGAGAAAACACTAGGTATATAGTAAGTATGTAGTTCGAAGAACTATGAAAAATTGCAATTGTTTAATAAGTTCGAAAGTTCGTATAGAAATTAAATAAAAATTTGACTACCCTTGTCAAAGTACTCCACTTCAAGTAAGATACATTTCTGCCAACCTTTCTTTCACTGCTGGAATTTTTTTTTGTTTCTAAATTTTCTCTTAGAATCGTGTGCATTGTGTCTTTATTCAAATTAGGCACATTCGCTAACATTCTGACAGTTTTGTTGTTTGTGCTGCAACACAGAAGTTTCTACGCGACCAAGGTTCTCGTTAGTTTATAAACTGGATAGTCCAACTGACCTTTCATCGTCTTTCACGCTGTTCCGACCTTCACAACATTGTTTTACTCAAAAAATTATTAGTTCTTCACAAGCATTTTTTCCACAAACTGTATTAAAATCTTGTAAGATTTGGGGTTTATTTTTATCAAGTTTGTGAGAGACTTGATGACGATGCGCTGTTTCTTGCTACCAAAGAATTATATGGCGACAAGAACATAAAAAAGTGTAGAAATAAAACGCAACCAAACTATCTAATTAACTATCTAGCCGCTCTATTAGAGCTCAATTGAGTTTCGAAGAGAGGGAAAAGCGTTCTGTCTTACCCCCACTTTCCTTTTGAGACCAAACAGACCCGCACTATACAGATAATTTAACAATGGTCACAACATAACCTTACATAGTGACATAAGTAGGTACTCAGTTATTAAAGTGTTTTCATAAAAAAATTTTGAATGCTTTAGCATTTTTGCTAACTCTTCAAAAATGTTGTCAGTAAATAGTTCTCTATAAATAGACAAAAGAATCAGACTATTTAAAATTGTCTAAAATGCATACAGTAGAGTAAGCAGTCGGTTACTAAGTAAAAACGTTTACAAAGTAAAAATTCCGAGAGTCCGGTCATAAATCCATAAAGCACTTGTAACCATAAATCGTTTAGTAAGTAATAAATAATTGTTAACGGTAAAAAAGACTTTTTCTGATAAAATTTTCTAATTAATTTGTATACATTTTGTAGGTTTCAAATTACATATGCATCAAAAAACGAATATAACAGGTAGGTAACATTTGCATTTACCTAATCGTCTATACAGTTTACACCTATTCTTTTTCTATAAAAATAACTAACTCTTGTAAAAGCTACGTATTCTATCGCCGACGTACAGTGTAGGCTGTAAAATTTTATATTGTTTGAATAACAGAACTTTGTAACTTGATGATGTCGGGTGTTAAAACAAAATCTCTGTCAATCGAAATTAAATTAGCAGTGATTGATTTACTAAGGTATTTGTATATATTTAAGTAAACATTTGAGTACAAAATAGTATATTATATATCAAGGTTGAGAAGTGTATGAATATAACCTAAGCGATAGATGCTACTATTATACGTAATAATGAAAGCCTATACAACTAGTAGTGGAAAATAGTATATTATACGCCAAAGTTGAGAAGTATATGATTATAACCTAAATGATAGATTATATAACGCAGGTTATAATAAACTTCTCAACCGTGGTATATATACAATTTTTTCCACTACTAGCATTATTAAAACCTTTCTACCTGTTACTAAATCAAATTTAAAATTTAAGATATTAATTTCAAATTAAAAATGAAGTCAGTGATTGTGACAGTTGTATAATTTACCTGCACTTAAAAAGTGCTGCTTCACAACATACTATTATACATAATGATAAAAGCCTATACAACTAGTAGCAGAAAAAATATTTTATGGTTAAAGGTTAAGATTAAACAATAAATAACTTTTTTGAATCAACTGGAGATGATGATTATGTTTTATTATATTTAGATAGAATTGAGAAAAATTTCTAATGCAAATTTCTTAATTCACGTAAACAATCAAACATTTAGGATTTTTTAAAAATGAATATGTATGTACAAACCGTTTTACATATAGTATTGGCCATAAAATTAGTAACATTTTATTTTTTCTATTTTTTTTTAAATGTGCAACATGTTTGGAAATTTATTTTTATATTAATTTAAGTCAGGTTTGATATAATTAACAATAAAAATGAAATAAAAAATATTAAAAAATTATGTAATTCCTTCAAACAAAAAATTGCAAAAAACAAAATAAAATAGCAAACATTTTTAACATTAATAAATCAACAGCAACAAAGATAATTCGACGTTTATCATTAAAAGAAATTCCAAAAGCTTTCAGAAGTCCTGTTAAGCTAAGGAAAACTACACAACAAACTGATAAAAACATACTAATATTAGAATGTCTTCCGGGTTTGGACCGTGTCATAGTTGCAACCGAAGCTGCCAACGTTTCGCCCACTTTCGTAAGGGGCTTCATCAGGGCGTGAGATAAATCGCAAAACTCAAACAAGCAATCGAAATCTAACTAAGAACTTCTCAAAAGTTAGGTTATCCACTTGTAAAACAAGCCATAACCTAAACTATGAAAAGGTAAGAAAGAAAACGATAACCTGAAAAAGCAAACGAAAATCTAACAAAGAACCACTACCGAGTTAGGTAATCAACTTGTGAACCAAGCCAGATTCTAAACTCCGTAGAAGTGACTTAAGAAGAAATAGTCTCCGTATTTAAAGGAAAAGGATCGTCACGGATGATTAAGCTCGACCCTGATTGGGTTACGGTTGCTAGGGGGCGTGTTTTTGATAAATGACTAATTACCGGGAACCAAAGAGGGGATAGTTCGAAACCATGATCACGATTGAAGTTATTGGGGTGTTTGATGATTTCTATGCTTTCTCGGAATTTCCTGTTGAAAAAGAATGGAGATTTGGCAATCAACGAAACATTATCAAAATCTATCTTGTGACCTGTAGTAAAATGATGTTCAGCGACCGCAGACTTGGAAGTATACCTTTTCCTTATACAACGATCATGTTCTGAAATGCGAGTAATGACGGAACGACCGGTTTCACCAATGTAGACTAAACCACAAGAACAGGGAATTTGGTATACACCTTGAGATGAAAGTGTAGGAAATTTGTCTTTGGGAGAAGGAAGAATCTGAGAGATTTTGCCTGTCGAGTTGAATATGGGTTTAATACCATTCTTACGAAGGAGTTTCTCTATTTGATCTGTAACCTTGTGAATGTAGGGTAAAAACGCCAATTTCGGGTTGGATTCGGGTGTAGAAATGTCCTTAGGTAATCGAGTACGTGGATGTAAACGATATCTTGCTTTACATAACCATTGTTCACTAAGGTTCTAGTAAGATGACGGAGTTCTGAGTCTAGATTCTCAGGTTGACAAATAGAAAAGGCACGATGAACCAAAGATTCAATAACAGAACGTTTCTGTGCAGGATGATGATGAGACGAAGCATGAAGGTATCTGTCCGTATGGGTGGGTTTGCGATAAACAGAATGGCCTAGAAGTCCGTCAGACTTACGAGTCACAAGAACGTCAAGAAATGGAAGAGAACCATTACTTTCGATTTCCATAGTAAATTTGATATCTAAGTGTTGATTGTTAAGATGATCAAGAAACTTAGACAATTCAAGATGACCATGAGACCAAACAATAAACGTGTCGTCAACATATCTAAACCACACTTTAGGTTTTAATATTGATGATTCCAAAGCAACCGTTTCAAAGGATTCCATAAAAATGTTAGCTACAACAAGTGATAGAGGAGAACCCATAGCAGCACCAGAAACTTGTTCGTAAAACTTATTATCAAATTGGAAGTAAGTAGAGGATAGACACTTTTCAATAAGAGGAACCAAACTCAAGTCGTTGCCATGTTGAGACAGAATCTGTTTGATGATAATAAGCGAATCCTTAATAGGAACTTTAGTAAAAAGTGAAGTAACATCAAAGCTCACGAGAAGATCTTGGGGTTCAAGTTTTATAGTTTCTAGACGTTGAATAAAATGCTGAGAGTTGAGGATGTGAGAAGAGGTTTTACCTGTAAACTCGCAAAGAATGTTGGACAAGAACTTGGCTAGCTTGTAAGTAGGAGATTGGATAGTACTAACGATAGGTCGAAAAGGAATACCTTGTTTGTGAATTTTGGGAAGTCCGTATAGACGAGGTGGTTTAGAATCTGAAGGGGTAAGTCGACGTTTAGTTTCAGGAGGTAGATTGGAAGATTTGATGATTTGGCTAACCTCGCGTTCAATCCTCGAAGTGGGGTTATGGGTTAGAAGAGCGTAAGTTTTCTCAGACAAAATAGAATTGATTTTCGTAACATAATCAATTTGGTTCAAAACTACAGTGGCGTTGCCATTGTCGGCTGGAAGAACAATAATATCAGGGTTCTTACGAAGACTTTTTAGAGCTGACTCTTCCGACTTAGAAATGTTGGATTTAGGAATTTTAGATGATTCAAGGATTTTGCCAGTGTTAATACGAATGGGATCTGAGATGTGGCGAGGAAGATGTCTTATAGAAGACTCAACAGCACATAGAATATCTTCTTTAGGAATACGTTTGGGAGCAACCGCAAAATTCAAACCCTTGGAGAGCACCGATTCCTGTTCTGAAGTGAGAATCAAACTAGATAAATTGACAACCGTCTTTACTGAGTTAGTAGTAGAAGAAACTTTACGATTCTTGGATTCCAACAATTGAAACTTTTTGAGATGACCTTCAGTGGTTAGTCGTAGAGTGTTATCAGACTGCTGGTAAGTAATGTTGTCAAAGAATTTCCAATCATCCGGGGATAGAGTGTTGGCCAACTCAAGATGAAGATAAAAGAGTTGTTTCGAAATGGTGTCTAACTCTCGCCTAGTTTGCTTAATCCGTTCGCGTATCAACGCTAGACTAGCAGGGTGTAGGATGTTTTTAGAAGAACGTGTCTGAATGTGGAACTTAATTTTGAGGAATGCAGGAATGATGTTGTGGTCACGACAGCGACTAAGAAAGGTTAAATTGCACAAAAGTTTGACGAGTTTGTGGCGAAGTTTGAAAAATACGGAGGTTTTAGAAGAAATTTTCTCCCCGTAGAGATTGTTAAAGTGGGCGAAACGTTGGCAGTTTCGGTTGCAACTATGACACGGTCCAAACCCGGAAGACATTCTAATATTAGTATAGATTCCGGCCGTGGAAGCCTTCGCTATTACATTGATAAAAACATAATAAGAATTGCCTTGACGATTCCTTTTATGTCTTCTTCGAGACAATTGTGGGAAAAATTGCGCAAGAAGACGGAAAATTATTTCTTCGCTAACAATACAAGGAATCTTAGTTTAATAGACGTCCAGCTAAAAAAGACATTGTTTGAATGTGAAGGCCCGATTAGCATTTACTCTGACACACAACTGGACAGCGGAGCCATGTAAAAGAGTGGTACAGTAGTACCTCATTAATCCGGACTAATTAAAACACGACCCATTCGGATTATGAAAAAATCCGAATAAGTGGAATTATTATCGTATATACAAAAATCAAATACTAAGTGCATGTAATAAATTTATTATAAAAATAAAAACAGAATGATTTGAATTTTTCAAATGAAAGTTATATAATTAGAAAAAGCTAGTAATTTTCGTTTGGAATAATTTTTCACTCTTCAAGAAAAATGCTCTTTCTTGAAGTCTTTGCAGAACTATTATTTCTGCTGGTGCAATCATTTTCTTTCGCCCACTCTAAAGCAGTGTTTAGAGCTTTTACTGCTTCTTCATTCTTAATTTTTCTTCTAAATGGTTCTTCTTCACCATCGTCGGATTGAATTTGAATACTTTCTTTCAAGGGGAGTAAATTTGCATCTCCGCAAATCCAGGACTGTACTTCAGCTTCTGTTAACTCTTCTCCTCCAGTCTGTAGTAACATAGAAGATATTAAATGCAAATCATTTCTTGTAAAATTTTCTGTGTTTTTAAAATGCTTAAAAGCAAAAGGTCTTCTTCATCATATTCGTTAGGATCATTAGCTTCGGAACCAAGAATGTTCGTCCATGATGTGGATATTGTGTGTGGTGCAATAGTTTGCCATGCATGAAAAATCCAAAAGACAACATCCTTCACTGTAAGAGATGTTATGCATTTGGAAATGTTATTTTTATCTGATGACAAAATGTGAGTCACTAAACTTCTACGGTAAGCTAATTTTTTTAACTGAATAACATTTTGATCCAAAGGCTAAATAAGAGCAGTTGTGTTTGGGGGTAGAAACAAAACTGTAAAATCACCTTCATCACTAGCTATTTTTTCTTCGCCTGGACCATGACATGTCGCGTTGTCAATCAACAGTAATGCTTTCTGCTCCAAATTTTTGCTTTTAAGAAAGCTTTTTACTTGTTTAACAAAACAGTTTTCTTGCCAATCGCGAAAGATTTCGGATGTCATCCAAGCATTTTTTGATGATCTGTAATCTATTGGCAAATCTACATTTTTAAATGCTCTTGGATTTCTTGACTTGCCTATGACTAAAGGCTTCATCTTATGTGTTCCATTCCTATTCATGCATAATAAAAAAGTTAATCTTTCTTTTGCAACTTTTCTACCAGGGGCTGTTTTCTCTTGGCTGTCTACTACTGTTTTATACGGTAGCATTTTCCAAAACAGCCCCGATTCATCACAATTGTAAATTTGGATTTAAAATTTGCTAACCATCCTCTACTTGCGACAAAATTTTTGTTGGTATAAACTTCTGAATATATTTTCTGTGCCATGGCAGCCAAAATGTTAAAAGAAATGAGAATATGTCGGGATCTTTGGGTTCGAAACCAATTGTATAATCGTTTCTCCATTTCTGGATATTCTTTCTGCCTCAAGGTTTTTCTTTTCTTGGGAACTTGGTAACAATTGTCCACGAATTTGTCGATTTTAATCTTGTTTTTTGTAATGTCAGAAATTGTTGATGTGCCGACATTATATTTTTGAGAAGGACTTGTCCCACTTACACCACACTGCAGTTTTTTCAATATTTCAAATTTTTCTTGAATACTCAAAGTGACGTGCTTTCATTTTGGTGCCATATTGCAGAATGCGCCTTAAACTAAAATTAGTTAGAAACAAGTCGAAACGTGCAAATTTCTCTTTGTTTCTGATTTCTGGAAAGTCCGGATTACCGAAACTATAATAAATCCGGACTATAAGATACATATAATGGGAAAACGAAGCAGTTCGAATTATTGGGTCATCCGGATTACTGGATGTACGGATTAACGAGGTATTACTGTATTCAGTAATGAATTCAAATTCAAATTTAAATTGTTTAATAGTGATGTTATACAGCATGTACAAAAACCAGCAAAAATAAGTGTTATGTTTTGGTCATCCCAGTCCCCCGACTTAAATCCCTTAGAAAATCTATGGAAAATATTGGACAAACAAATCCGGAGTAAATATTTTTCGAATAAAGAAAAATTATTCCAAGTTTTACAACGTGCGTACGTAACTAGTAACTTTTCATTATTTGTCTTGTTCATTTGTTGTATTTAGTTTCAAAATATCTGGAATTATTAAAAGTTGCTATCTTTATGGTCAATGCTATATGTACATGTAATATAAAATTACAATTTTAAAAAGAAAAAAATACGCTTCTTAAGTATCTTCGGTTAAAAAATAAATATGTCAATAGTACCTTGAGTTACTTACTAAACGATTTACACTGTACAGTTACAAAACATAAAGAAGTGAAAATGTCAATAATTAAAATTAATAGTTAAACAAACTTATATTAAATTTACACGTCAATAGCATAACATATTTCAAAAATGAAAAAGATACAGGAACATTTAATAGTGATTAAAATATATTAACCCAAAAAATAAAGATTCTAATAAATTCACAAATAAGTCAGATCAAATACGTACATATAATCAAAAACGTTTAATTACTTGCTTCAAAGCACATAATAGTAATTATATATTTTTGCAGAGACAAAACAAAATCTCGTAATCAACATTTTGTGCGCAGACACTAAACACAAAAACCAAGAACATATATTTTTTTGCATTTATTAACCTTTTTTAAAGCTTTGTTATTAATTCATCTTTTCGTGTCATTTTTTTACTTTTATCCTATTAGCACGTGTTTTTACGCCTCTGAGTTGTACAAGTAGTACATATAGGTACCGGCATTATCGTATAAGAAATACAAATAAACAATCAGAAAATTTCTAAAAATAATAATTATTGAAATGTTATGTAATGGTAATAGATAGTAATATAAAATTAAACAGCTATTATAAAGTACAGAAACAATGAACCTGGAAAATAATCAGAAGAAAAACACTTGAAAATAAAATGATTTCCTTATTTGGACGTTATTAAAATTATTTTGTTAAATGAGCACATTGATGTTCTTGCATAAGTAAAAAACTATATTTAGAACATTCTTAGAAAAACTAGAAGACAACTAAATTGGTAGATGAACCAACTACAGCAAACCTATACATATATAGACTATACTGACAGACATCTCGTTCAAGTTATAAAATATCTATCTAAATTAGAATCTATATCAGTAGACACTATAAATTCAATAGCCAAAATTTAGAAACTTTAATAAAATGTTTGGATAAATTAGAAACTGTTGGTAACCAGCGACAATGCCAGGTTTGTTTAGCAGAATGGACACAAAACTGAATTTTAATTTTTCTTAGATTAATTATTAAAAACTCTTTTTGATTCGATGTTTGATCTATTTCTTATGTAGCCCAAGATATTACTGTAACTGTGAAAACTGCTACAACTATTACACGGTGTAAATTCGGTTACTACTAATCACTATTTTAACAAAAATTGTTTTATGCAATACATACTCACGTTTAAATTCTTAAATTAAAAAAAAATATTTAGAGAAGAAATTGGTTACGGAAACAATTCTCGAATGTGAAAGTTAGAGAAAATAATAATTATTGTTAAAGTTGTTTTCTTAGTAGTCCTCTCTTTTATGATCAAATAAGTAAAATTATAATATGAAAAAAGAAAAATATTTGAAGTTGGTAAATTTAATTTTTGTATGGTTGAAACTAATAGTTGGTTAGCTAATACTTTTTATTTTAAAGATTTATATTTTTATTAACAAGTTTCTTTTAATTTTACATATAACGTAGATAAAAAAAGAAAGTCTGTGTACTAAGATTATATGTAGTTATTTCTAATCTATCGGAGTATAAATATTAATAAATAGAACATAATTTTGTATGGTAATCAAACTCGAGCTTTTATAAAGTTTGATGTTTATTCTATGCGAAAAATATAATTTATCGATAAGAACCAATTAGAATTAGTTGTGAACATTTTACTAGAGTAATTGTTTAAAGCAATACAAAATACAAAAAGACATTGTTAACTTTGTAATAATAAATACTATCAGGTACATGTTGTCACTTTTGTGGCGGCCATATAAAAAGATAAGGTTGATAATGGTTTTTCGGAGACAAAACTTAAAAAAATATCAAGGAAGACGTGCTCTTAGTTTTAAGAAACTTGTTCAAATAAATGAAATAATTAGAATAAACGAAAATTCTAAAACTCACTAGCTTGAAAAAACTCGAAAACGACAAACAGCAAAAAAAAATTTAGAAACACCGGTACTTGTTGGAATTTTTTTGTAATTTAAGCGTATGTAGATCTGATTTCGAGATTTCCATACTGTTCGTCCTTAACTTTGAACACACTGTATACTTTTTAATGTTATCTGATTAAATTAAAAATATTACCAAAAAATCTGCATTTAAAATGTTTTAGATATGAAAAAAAAATGAGACATAAAAATTCCCCGATGCTAATGTACACTCAACTAAACTAAAAACGGAACTTCTTGGTTAGTTCGAATGAAATAGTTAGCGGTGTAAGCTAAGCTTGTTAGCAAATGCGATCGACAATCATTCGTGGCCGTGCTATTCCAGAAACTCAAATTAGACAAATAATAAACATTGCCAAAACCAAAAGGTCAAATCGTTTATCTAAACTAAAAAATCAATATATTCTTATTTTTGAATGATTTGGACCAATAAATTGCATTTTATTTTTATAAGAAATATTTTCGTGTATAAATAAAAGTTACATATTAACTTTCCGATTACCATTGGGGTCTTTTTTGACCCCAGACGTGTTGTTTTTGTTGTCTTTTCTTAAGTTTTTTTTTACAACTGGCCCAATATTTTTTTAGCTGAGTTTCTTTCAACAATATTTAATAATATATAACAAATTTTTCAATTGTTATTTGTTTTGCGACGTAAAAAAAATATTGTCGTTGGGGTCATATTTGAGGTCGTTGTAAGATATGTCCAAGAGCAAATGACAAAAAATGTTCGGAAACGTCTTTGTATGTAAACAACATTGCCAGAAAAAAACTACAATAATATGTAATAGTTGTTGCCCTCATTAATTTATGTTTACATTTTATTTTTATATTTTTATTAGTTTATGTGAAATCTAATGTTAATTTAAAATATTAATAAAGGTGTTACCATTACAAATTAATCGGTTTTTCTTTACAAAATAAGAAAAAAAACTTGGGGTCAAATCTGACCCCACTTGGTAATCGGCGCCTCAAAAATTGCGTGGTAATCCGAAGGTTAAAACAGTGCATTATAAATTTTATTAAGGCTCTTATGAACACATTTTATATTACACCCAAGTAACAACCTACTAATAGCATTGTAAATATAAGAATAAGTTTTATTCACAGTTTAAGTAGTTGTTTCTTTAATATCTTTTTTTTGCCAAATATATTTGCTGCATTTTATTTTTATAGAAAATATTTTCATGTATAAATAAAATTGATTGTAACGCTGAATTTTTTCTTCTTACATTAAAATTTACGAATAAATTAATTTAATACACAAAAAAATTGAAAACATTTATTTGAATGTTGACAATACGTATGAATTTAAACGCGTATATTTTTGATAAGAATAAATAAATCAAACTAAATATGTCATTGCGTTTCCACGTTACGTTCTTTTAGGGGCGGTGGAGGTACCATCACTAGCATAATAAAAAAAATTTGTATTTTTCCTGTCACATATATCCTGCCTTACTATAATACCGTTGACTGAAAAAATGTATAAAGACTCGCAACTGCATGTTAAAAATTGTACCGTATTACTATCTCACTTTTGTGGCTCTCTGCACCCCGCTGCCTACAAACTTTACTCTTGGATAGTAGCGACACGGTTGTTTTCAACGCAAACTAAGATAAGACTGGTAAAAGATCGCTTAAAAATAATGCTTGGAAAGTAATAAGATAACTCTTCAAAATAATCGTTTGTTGTATTTACTAAGATACCGTTGACTGATATAAAATGTTTTGAGTAAACGGAATGTAATTTGACAAGTTGAATTTTTTTCTTCGTTTGCCAGAGTTTGGTTTTGTATTTTTTCTCTGCTGTTTTAATTTACTTTGCAATTCGCAATTCATATCGAAATATCGATACGTATCGGAATATCGATACGTATCGGAATATCGATACGTTTCAGAGTATCGCTACGTATCGAAATATCGACATTTACCTTCGATACTTATCGATATATCGATAGACGACCCAGGCCTAATAAAGTAGAAATGGTGATTTAAATCATTAAAAAACCGATTTTCGTACTCTAATAAAGCGATTTTTATAATCGATTTTCTATCCAATTTTTGTTTATTAATTGATTCAAAAATATAATCGATCAAAAATCGCGAACTTTATGGAATTATAATTATTCTACAATCAACTAGAATGTAAAAACAAAAAACTCATAAGTAAATAATCAAATCGCCAAAGTGAACAATAATTTAAAATAGCAAATTACAAATTCAAAACCGCCGGCGCCGGTAATTTGATACTTGCACAAGAAGCAAAGCAGAATTTTTGTTATGTTTATAAATGTATATAACTGTTTTATCGCATGTTTTGCAGTTGATAATATTCTCTGAAAGGTGACTACAAAAGGGATTAACAAATCGGTTTTCCGTTTAATTAAAACTTTTTAACTTGATTTGCTAATTAAGATTACAATGAATGTTCAATAAAATTGTGAATTTGAAACGGCGTTTTAGTTTTTTTTTCTTAGATGCAGCATACCGATACATCGCGAGTTGGTCCCCTAATTCATAAAAAATTAACTAGAATTCCCATTACTAATGGTATCTCTTGGTAGAAAATCGTTTGTTAAATCATCGTCATCTGAACTGCAAAGAGAGCGGTATTACTAAGCGAAGCCACTGCTCGATGCGCGTACGTACTTTGCGTACGTACGATGTAAACACTACAAGTGCCAGCAATGAACTGAAATCTCGGACCCCAAGTAGACGATGGCGCCCCCTATATCTCGGACCCTGCGGTGACTACGATTTTTAACATAGGCTTTGCGAGTCTTTACACATTTCTTCAGTCAACGATAATACGATAAATAATCGTTTTTTCAGGAATGTCAATTAAGCACAATAAAATATTTAACCGTTATATTCATTTACTACTTTTAATTTAATTTAATTGTTTAAATCATTATACACCTTACAATAAAACAATAACATTTTAGTATTCAATGCTTACTTTTAAAGTATCGAGATACGTTATTTATAAATAAACCCTACAAATCCTTTACAAACGCTATAAAGCGGAAAGTTTTTAATTTCGAACAATGAAAGTATTGTCTATTATACATACAATTTAAGAATTCATTTAATTCTCACTTTGGTATAATATTGTAATCATATTTTTTATGATAAATGTCACTAGAATAAACAGAAAATATACTTGAACCTAATAAGTTTTTATAAAGTGGTGATTTTTTTAGTTATGTAAGTAGTTAATAAGAAAAAAAAATTACAAAAAAAACATAAGTAATACCCCTCACTTCTAATCGTTTCTGACAGACAATTAGGTATAAATTCAAATAGTTTTTCAAATTATACATGTGATTTACGACCAAACTTTGTTATACAAGCATATAAAATATTTAAATAGTCATATATAGCAACAAATAAAGAATCGATATATTAAGAAAAAAATATGTTAGTTGAAAAAATAAAGTAAATCCACTTCTGTGGTTTGTTTGAAACAATGATTTAAATTAGTCGGTATTATTACAAATATGATAAAGTAAAATGTAAATGATATTAATTTTAGAATTTGAAGGTCGTTTTGCACAAATACGGAATGGTTTTCTTTAATTGACTATTTGAAGTATTTTCACAGTATTCATATTGAAGTATTTTGCTATTAAATACATCAGCACAACCAAAAATTTTTTTTAATAATCAGACCAACATTAAATGATGATATTAATTATGTATTGTTATTCCGAATGTGCAATTATAACATTAGTAACATTAGTGATAGTAGCATTAGTGGAGGCAATACTTTATATAAATATTTGATATAAGAAATAAAAATTTTAGAATTATTAGCTTGTGTAAGAAGTCAATTCTCTAAAAATGCATTTTAAGTATTAGATACATTTAAAATTTGAAATAAATGCCAATCTGACGTACCGTACTTATTATTATTTACAGATCACTAAGCTTAAAATTTTATTATTTTATTGAACTATGTAGGTAATAAAATTACAATGCTTTATTTGCTTCAAACCTTTAATGAGAAACACTATACTATTAGAATGTGAATACGTGCGATTTTAAGCGGTCATTTTGGTTAAAGGCGACTGTACATATAATTGTCATGTTTAATCAGAAGAATATTTTTTGTTTGTGACAAATGTTAATTTAGCTGAAATTAATTTTTTTCTATAAACAGTCTTATGCATACCCGCTGTAGATAAAACTAAATATTAAAAATTTAAACATAGCAACGTCTTGAACTGTGTATTTTGTTGTACTAAATAAAAGTATATCCGCAGTTGTGTACGTTTTAAATCTTTGAAACGTAAGCAGATTTTTTTAAACAATAATTCGATACAAAGTTTTTCAGATTATTTAAATAAATAAGTATTTTATGGTTAAAACATAAAATATTTATCACGCGATGTTTAAAAATGTTACACTAATTTTATCGAATTTTATGAACCACTATTTATAAATTTTAGTTTCAAGGTGTTTTTTTCTCTAAATATGTATTTCAGCAATTTTCATTTCAGTTTCTTTTGGATAATATATAATTATCGCTCTTCTCGACGATTTCTTTTTACTTTTCTATTACCTATTTAAAAACGGCGTTTTAAAACTTGTTTCTGATAAGTATGTTCGTTTACGTTTTTATTTTTGTACTTCTCCACGCGATTTTTAATTGCGATTAGTGCCATACTACTTTATTACATTACGTAATAAGATAAGTCGATGAAATGATAAGTCAGATAAGTATAAAATACTTACTGCGTATTTTCTAATTTTTTGTTTAAGTTTTTTTTTGATAAATTTATAAATATAAGTTTATTTTTAGAGAAGAATCTACTAAATTGTTTGACCGAAACAGCGGCAATCAAAATAATTTCTCGTGTTACTCCTATGATCGTATATACTATTAAAATTAATTATCTGTAAATTACAACCATATGCTACATTATTTGTGTAATAAACATCCAGATAGAATTGAACTATCTATATTTAATACAATAAAAAAAAGTAATTATATATGTCATTACTTCAAATTATTCTTTCGCAATGTCAGTTATAATTCAATACGTAATTTACTGTTTTGAGATGCTTTTTCCAATGTTACAAACTACCAATAAAGTATAAACATTTGCAGTTTAATACAAAGATTAAATTTCGTCGTGGTATTGTCGATTTTTCATGTAGTCTTAACGTTTTTTTAAACCCGGTTTTCATATACATATTCTGATTTTGAACGGGTTATTATTTGTGCAATTACAAGTCCTTCAACTAAAACTGCGTATTTTTTAGGTTAGTAGACTGTTACAACAATGATACAAAATTTTGGTGGTGGTCAAATTGTTTTTATTACAAAATTATTTGATCATTTTATCAATAAAAAGTTACCCAAAAACCTCGACTTTTGTGTTGCTTAAAAACTTGGTAATGATTTAATTCAACTAGATTTCGATAAATCATTGAAACAAAATTACACAATTGAAAGTTTTACAATTATGGAATTGTTTGATTAAATAACGCGCTCTGGTTACAAATACACAAAAACTTTTGTAGTTTAAGCAAGGTTTTAAAACTTCATTGCTGATAGCGCAAACTTTAAAAAATGCAATCAAGTAATTTAGTACTTATTCTATTCAGCATTCTTGAAAATCTACAATAGAATTATTTAAATTACCTATTCTTTATATCTTTAAAAACGCATTCTTACTTAATAAAAGATTTATATTTAAAGTCGATTTATCTATCTTTGAAATAAGCAAAATGAAACGTTATATATTTGCAATTGTAAATTAATAATAAAACAATGTTTAGTATTTTTTTTGAAAGTCACCAACCAACAACCTAACGATTTACATAATTATGTTACGTTTTCTATAGTATACTGTTTCATCTCAAGTAGGTTTACTTATATTCCATTTTGACAATGTTATTTAAAAACAATAAGATGTACTAGATAAACAATAATAATTTATAAACTATTAAAAATATACACGATGAGTTACGATTATTCCCTTGCCCTGCCAAAATAGCACATAGAAACCCATACAAGATTAAATTGGTTTCAATGGAAATCAATGAGATACATTGGAATCAATGAGTTTCGTATTGAAACGTCCGAGAAATTACTTGCAAATGCAAGAGCCTTCTAGAACTGTTATCTAGTTTCTAGAAGATATAGCGAAAAGTGAGGAACGATCGAGAAGGATTCGCCGATGTCTATAAAAGCCGAAGATGGAAATCGTAGGTCAGTTATTGTCGAAACGCGAATGCAGCTGTATTAAGAAGATAATCAAGTTGAAATAAATACGTATCGTTAGCACGCGTGTGTATATGATTATTAGTGTAAACAAGTGTGAAATCCGAGGACCTTATCTTATCTCGTGTTAGTTATCGTGTTATACAACGGTTATACATAAATTATAGTGTAAGTGTTTTTATTATTAGATTTTATTAGTTCGGTTAATTTTAAAAGTGTACATATTTCTATAATAAGTAAACGTAGTTTTAGTCGTTTTAAATAAATTAGTTTTTAATAAATAGATACGTAACAGTATTATAGTGTTTATAGGTTTTTACATGGAATTCCCAATAAACAGTATTTTAATTGAGTTCTATAGGTTTTAATGTGCTTTACTACTACGAAATATTTAATTGGTAGTTACTCATCAAATTTTAACAGTTTTTAAAGGCTTTTTTTGATAGAAAAGTATTTAATAAATAATTGCACATTAAATTTGAATTAGCAATTACTAGTTAAAATAGTAACAATGTAAATTTTAATGGTTAAAAGTGGCATTCCTAGTTTTCTATCTACTGGTGGATGCCGGAGCGACCAGTTACGACCAACGATATAACTCACGAACATTACTTTCACCATTTTATTATTTTGTTTGTGTGATCAACTCGAACATATGTGATAAAACCCTTATATACTTTCATTTCGCAATGACGGGTGTACGTAACTAATTATGTTAATGTTTGAATTATCCATGCCGATTTTATCATTTATCGATTTTGTTTTTTAACCTTATAATTTGCTTGACTAAACAAACAGAAAGTTGGTGACTCTGATTTTTTATTTTATTTATTTATAGAAAAGTACGCTAGTGTCGTGGGTCGTCCCAACCTGAAATATTAAGCTTAAATTATATATGTTGTATCGTGTAAAACAAAAGTAACATTTGGTAATTTAATTATTTTTGTAGAAGACGTGGAAGAAACAGTAACTAGAAAACGATAATTAATACAAGTTTATGATGATATAACAGATACTAGTAAGTTTTATGAGAATTTAAAAAAAATTCATGACTGATAATAAGTTCCGTGAAAAAAGTTTTGATTGACTGTTGTGTCAATATGTACATTGATCAGCTTAACTGTATACTAATAATCGTTTGTTGTAAGATCTGAATAGTCAAATGCTACGGTGTAAAATCAAATTAACAAAAATGTTAAGTTTTTTTAATACATACGTGACATGTTTAGTAACAATTAATTAATTGTCTTTCACTTGAATTGACCATTTTTCAGAGCGTGTTAACACGAGAAAATTTGAATATTAATGATCTATTTATTGGAATTAATAAAGAATTCCGGATAGAAAATGTTGTAAAAAAAGTTTTAATTTGGAGTTTACAATAACAGTAATACATAATATTAAGTTTTTATTGGTAATTACTTATTAGAAAATTATGGCTTTTTATTAGTTTTAATGGGTCTATCTTAATTAAAGTGTATATACTTATAAAAAAAATTAATAGTTTACTATTGGTCTCGGATAAACAAAATAATTCTATAAGTATTTTTCTATTGGATTTTAAGTTTTGAATGGATAATTAAGACCAAACCTGTATAGAAACCTATTAAATCTAATTAAATAAAATCGTATTGGTTTCTACGTAGAGTTTTTCATAAGGCGGTCTCTTGTGCCAAAACGGTAGATTAAATTATTTTCAGTTATACAAAGTGCTTTAGACAATTGTAACATATCTAAATTAGGTTCTTTCAAAAGCAACACTCTGTATTTTATGATATTTTTAGATTATACGTTGAAAGCTAGGTCTAATTCATTAAAGGTTTCCTATACCTATTTATTATCAATTTCGAAAAAAATGTGATTTGAGAGAAATATTCAACAAAAAGGAGTTAAAAACATAGAAACGTTCTACTTAAAACCATGGATATTATAACAAATTCTTGTGGCCTTTAGGGCTTTTAACGGCTTTGTGTAAGATTTCGATATTTTTCACAATTTGTTTAACAAAAGAGTTCCCATTTTATATTTTTCAAACTACAAAAACTCCTTGAACTTATCACCCTGAATTTCTCTATTTTATGTGGAAGAACAATACATTTTCTATCAAAAACTTTTTATAATGCATCGGTCTAAAATTAATGATTAAAACGTTATTAAAAATTTTTCTCCAAAATATCTTTCCTATTTTAGTAGGCCATGATGTTAAAAGCAAGATATTGTTTATTCCGATACATAATTATTCTGAATGTTCATTTCAAAACCTCAAGGATCTATGTTATTACTGCACTGTGCTCTCTATAAAAATAGAAAGTTTTAATTCATCTAGTTGACGGCTGTCATTAAACTATTTTTAATGGTAGCACCTATTACCTTTAATCCTTCAAGTTTGAGTTACCTACGTTAACAAAATAAAACAATATCCTCAACAAGAAAGAGTGCATATGACGTATACGCACAAAAATATCTGGATCGACCACATCCAGACAAAAAAATTATTGCCTACTTTTTGTAAGACGGGTAGTGTATCATACAAAAAAAAATCAAAGGAAAAGTCTGTTGTAAATAACGGAGACAATGAGTTTTTGGTTTTACAAGTAGTGGCCGAAAATGGCAATGTAAGTTTAAAAGAAATTTCTAGACATACTGGAATTAGTCAATCAAATGTATATGTATGCAAAATTTTGAAAAAACGAGTATCGTTCCTATGATATACAACTTCATCAACAGTTATATGAATAAGACTTTCAACAAAGATTGGATTTTTGCTTATGAAATTTTGAAAAAGTTGTCTAATAAGAAGATAATTTCTTTAAATATGTTTTATTCACCGACAAAACAACTTTTTATAAGCGACATAATTTTCATTATTATGATACTGAAAACTGTCACCTGTAACGCACTGTTAACCGCTAAGTTCGGTGGAATGTTAAGGTTTTTGGGCACGTAATTGGTCCTTATTTTTTTGATGAAAACTTGAACGTCGTAAAATTATTACATTTTTTAGAACAATCATCTTTGACTCTTCTGGATGACGTGTCTCTAGATATTAGAAGAAAGATGTGGCTCCAACTGGATGGTGTTCCTCCACATTATAGTCAGCGTATAAGGAATTATATAAATAGAAAATTCTGCAACAAATGGATCGGAAGAGAAGTAGAAGAACAAAATATAAGTGGTCACCTAGATCTCATAAATTAACCAGCATGGAGTTCTTTGTATGAAGTTATATTAAAAATCTAGTTTATAGCACTCCAGCTACCACTACTAATGATATGAAGATTAGAATAAATAATGCATTTGTTTCCATAACACGAGACTTCCTGAGCAATTTTAGAAAATTCTTTCAAGAACGAATACGATTATGCATAGATGTCCATCATATTGAACATTTATTGTAGTTTTTATTTTCTTCCACAATAGCAAGCATCTAATGATTAAAGCTGTTTGACTATTGACTAACTACCGAATTGGTAAAGTCGTTCATTGAACGGTAAGGCCATTTTCTCTTAACTCGCACAAACCTCAGATGTCTTACAATTATTAATCATAAGAGAACGCTAGTGCAGTTTTATTATTTATTAATTTAAAAAGCAAAGCCTACTTCATATAAAATAAATGGAAATAAAGCTAAAAGTTTTGTTTACAGATTTGAGAGAAAATTTTTAATAACTTTTTGATCATTAATTTTTATGCATTACAAAAAGTTTTTGTACTTTCAATATGTTCTTTCCCATAAAATAGAAAAATACAAGGTGATCCATTTAAATTAAAAGAGTTTTTGATGTGTGAAAAATATAAAATTAGAAACCTTTTATTAAAGAACATGTGAAAAATATCAAAATCTTACACAGAACCAATAAAAGCCCTAGAGGTCACAATCATTTGATATAGATATATGTTGTTCTAAGTAAAACGTTTCCGTGTTTTTAATTGTTTTTGAAGTTGAGTATTTCTCTGAAAATCGCAATTTTCTCGAAATTGATAATATATAGGTATAGAAAACCTTTAATAAAGTGAACCTAGTTTTTAACGTATAGTCTAAAAATACCATAAAAAAGTGCGTTGCTTTTAAAAAACCTAATTTTGACATGTTACAATTTTTTAAAACACCCTATATAACTGAAATTAATTGAAAAAGATACTCTTTAACACTTTACATATCTCATAAAAAAATTAAGCTGATATCTTCTACCGTTTCGGCACAAGCGACCGAGGAAATGGTCTTAACTCGCCCTGTATATATAGAAATCTTGTAACTGCATAAAGTTATAATATGACGGTTTCGCTCCATTATAAAATAATTTATAAGGAGAACTAATAAATATTTCTGAAAAACATGTTCACTGTTATTATAAACCACAGATAACGTACTATAGTAAAGGATGTTTTGAATAAACCCCTAAAATTTTTACTTATAAGTTATAAGCATGACAATTGCTAAAAGTACAAAACTTGTTTGTGCTTTTTTGTTTTTTGTTGTCTAATTAATAATATTTTGTTCGATTGAACTTAGAAAATTAACGTAAACATGTAGTCAACTATTTAATTGGTTATCAATGACTGCATTTGATATAATTCATAAATTACGATTAACCATTATAAGTGTTAACTGATACCAATGGCATGCAAAACGTTGCCAAATAAATAATAGCATTTTCATTTGCATACATTTTAGTAAATATCGTCGTTATTTATCAATGCATTAAAATAAACTTTTTTTATTTAATGCCATAATTAATAATGAAAACAAAATTCTACATCGATCCCTTCGATTGTTTTTTTAGTAAATTCAGCATAAAAAAAACTATCACGAGTCACCAAAAACGATACCATTTGAGTCTTGAGTTAAAGAGTTGAAAATTAAATTTCGACCGCTTTAATACTTTTTTTGAAAAATTTTTCTTAATACGTAATTTCATTGAAATTATCCGTACTTAACAATAACACATTTTCATTTTTCTTTTATAGTAGAAAACGCTTGCTAAAAGTATTTGATTTTACATCAATAGTAAAAATTTGATATCGGGTTTGTCCGATTTATTAGGCATATATTAAATACTGTTTTCAAAATTAATTTATTTATAAACTATATATTTACACGATTAGGAGTAAACGTAACTTAACTAATTAAGTCTAACAATATTTAAGAAAATCTACTTACATGTATTTATATATTACTATCACTCGGTATTTACTGTCCGCACTTTTTATTTTTCTAAAACTCGCCTTTGTTTATGTTTAAGATACGTTCGCGACGTTATATTTATCTTAGCACACGCCTTAAACACTTAATTCATATAAACCGACTAAGTCTTCTTCCGATTCAATTAGAAAAACTGCCCCAAACTTTATCTAAACACTTTTTATATTCTTCTGTTATCTGCATCTAAAGGGTTCCACGTTTTTCGACCATTGTCTCAAAGTTTCCAATTACCTCGAGAACGCTTCAATACATTTGTATTTGGTTTTTGTAGAAGAGTTATTTATAAATGCTGTAAAAGATCCTAATTTATAACAAATACTCGAGTTTTTTTTACTTAAAAGCTTCCATTGGTAGTTGCTTTGAAATGATTGATATTGAATGAAACTGCAGATACCTCATTTGTTTAAATCTATTAATTAATTTTACTTGCTAAACACGTCCTAGAAGCTGCACCAGCCAAATCAGCCCACACCAACAATAATAGTTAGAAATGATTGTTACTTTTTGATTACTAATTTATTACTACTACCCTAAATTTATTACCCCTACAAATACGGAGTAATCGAGCTCGGCAAATTATTTGTAAAAACTTATTCATTGCCATTACTATAACTTTGAACAAAAAAACACAATGCAATTACGTAGTAATGTAATTGCTTTGATAAATAACTGGTGTGGTCACCACACGACTTTCTTATAAGGAATGATGAAACAATGTCTACATTTTTTTAAGGTTAAGTAGACATTAAACCATATGTTGTCATATCGACTAACCCTTATATTTGTGCGCCTCGATATTACTTACCCCTTTAGTAAATCAGTAAAAAAATCGTCGCAGGCAAGATTCGAACTTATATTTGTGAATTCATTTTAAAGTACAAAAATAAATATCTAATAAACTGTTAATGTTAAAAAAATTTTTATTCGAATAAATTGTTAGGAGGCAGGATTCGAACCCAGATTATATATGGAATTTACTTTAAATTATAAATCAAATATCTTTTAAACTGGTAATGTTAGAAATATTTTATATTTGAATAAATTGTTAGGAAGAATTAAATCTATAAGAAACTGTAATTATAATTCTATTAATTTACAAACGTACAAAATTATATAAGAAAAACTGTTAAAAATGACGGAAACACCCACTCACGGTTTCTTTATCAGATCCATTTTTTTAATAAAACCGATAGCATATGAAAAGTTATCGTGAGTACATTCAAAGATAATTTAAATAAGATGCAGCACTCCGTATATAAACAAGTCAAAAGAATATAGAGAAAAATTGTTATTTTTTAACGTATCTTGCTTTCCCTTCAAAATATGGAATTTTGATCTAAAAATATCGTCGCAGGCAGGATTCGAACCTAGGATTATATATGGAATTCACTTTAAATTAAAAATCAAATATCTAATAAACTGTTAATGTTAGAAAAAAAATTATTTGAATAAATTGTTAGGAAGAATTAAATCTATCAGAAAGAATAATTTAAATAATTTACATACGTACAAAATTATCGAAGAAAAACTGTTAAAAATAGCGGATACACCCACTTCCGGTTTCTTTATCAGACCCATCTTGACAGAACCGAGAGAATATGAAAAACCAACTCCATACCAAATTTTAAGTTACTAGGACTTTTGGTTCGAGAGTTATCGTGGGTACATCGTTACACACAGACACCCAAAATTTTTTTGTCATTCCTGATTCAGGATTATACTTTCCTTATAGGAAAGTAATAAATACATTACGAATTACTTGAACTGAGAGTCAGTATTACAGGTATAATTCTGCTATATGCTGTGGTTATAAAATAAAAATACTATGTCATTATTACCATTCAAATTCTTAAGAATGAGGCATTCTAAAATAAGCACTTAAAAGCATACTAAGTAATTTAACTTTAATTAAATTTAATTTAAAAATAATAATCAGTAATTTTTTATTATTTCTAACAACTACGGGTTTCGAATGGAATTCAGTTTATCATCAGGTTGTTTAATCTAATTACTCGAAGCATTAAAATAGGCATCTTCTAAAACAATTACATAATTGTTTAGAAATAATGCGTTCAAGCCAAATGCTGTAAAACCTATCTGCATCTCCAAAAAAGAGATTCCAATTAAATTAATAAATTTGAGTAACACTCAAAGATATTCAAAAAAGATACAGCGGCTTATCTTTTGAATAAAAATTTAATAATTAAGAAGTATGATCGTAAATATAATAGTTCTGAAATAAAAACTTATTTTACTAAAACAGCAAAAGTAATGCAATACTTCATGTGAGAAAGTAATTTAATTATTAATACTGAAGTAATGTACTCTTGCCCAGCTCTGCTTGTGGGCTAACTTAGATCTAAGCTAGATCAGCTATAAGGTAACTTTGCTTAGAAAAATGTATTACTTTTTTATTAGCATTTAATGATCACCACCCCAAATTTATTAACAACGAGGAATCGTTTTGTGATCCAGCTTTGCTCTAAACTGAACCAATCACAGCACAACTTTGCTTAGAAAAATAATATTTAAATGCTGTTTACATAAAAAAATTATTATGTTTTTATTACGTACCATTTAATTTTTATTACAATACTGAGTAATCGCTTTGTAGGCGAGTTTCGCTTAAATGATTTGTTTTACACTGTAACAATACTTGTCTGCATTTATTACCATGTCTTAAGTAGTTAAAATCGAAAGTAAATAGGTAAAAATGTTAAAAAATGCAATAAAGTACACTTTTTTGATAAGTATAAATTTATTACCCTTTCTCAAACTATTTTGAATACTAAATGTATTAATTTTTTGTAATGATTTGTTTTTACATCGAAACAATATTTGTTTGCAGTTATTAGCATTCTTAAAAATATAAAATCGAGTGTAAATAGATTAAGCGTTAAAAATGCAATAAGTCACAATTTTTAACAAATATGAATTGATTACCCTATCCCAAACCAAATTTTAAAAAAAATCAATGTTTATGTCTAATATAAATTTATTACCCCATACCAAACTACTTTTAATACATTCAAATGTTTAAATAATTTGTTTTACAACGTAACAATATCTTCTACATTTATTACCATGTCTATAAATGTTAAATTTGACTGTAAATAAGCAAAACAAAAAAAGTTTAAGCGATTTATTTTACAGTACAAAGTGGTTTGGTATGGAGTAATAAGCTTATATTATATAAAAACATTGTAATGTATTGATGCTTTTTACATTTTTACTTATTTACAGTAGATTTTAACTTCACAAGAAACAAATGTAAAAAAGTATTGTTACGCGCTATGTTAGATTTAAACTCATTCAAAGTGGTTTGAGATAGAATAATAAATCTATACTTGCCAAAATTTAACTTATTGCATTTTTTAAGTTTTTGCGTATGTTTACACTGGATTTTAGCTTCTTAAGACAGCAATAGATAAAGAAGTATTGTCATCAATGTAAAACACATAATTTAAACATTTGAATGCCTTAAAATAGTTTGCAACAGTAGCGGCTGATGGTCAATGCTTTAGGAAGGTCATTTCAATATTAAAACTTAAAAAACGCATTGTAACTTTACTACACGACTTTCGAGCAAGTTCGCTAGTTTTCGAACGTGTTGCGTGTTCATTAATAATTTAAACGTTACGGATTTGCAATTGTTAGTAAATATTAAAACAATTTTTAGTATTTTTTCAGAGGGTCATTGACCAAATGACCTAACGAAGAATACGCCACTGATTTGGAACAAGGTAATAAATTTATATTGACATTAATAGTGCTGCTTAATACAATTTTTTACAGTTGTACTTATTAACTGTCAAATTTCTTTAAAAAAGGAAGATTATAAATGGTGAGTTTTAGTAATAAAAAATAAATAAATTATTACGTAAGTCCCATTTTTTACGTTATGGTTCATCAGATTATAGCAAGAATGGCCTACTCTGTACTAATAGGAGTAATAAATTTGGTGCAATGAAAATTCAATGACAATAAACAATTAATAAATTTTGTTGTGAACACCATTTCAATATAATTTTTCTAAGTAAAATCACCCTTAGATTAGATCCAAGTTAGCCCACAACGAGATTATTCTGTATTGGTAAGGTTAATGCATTTAGAGTAATAGTAATAAATTGATTATCAAAAAGTAACAAAACCTCCAAAGTACATAAACGATTAAACGCATCTAATGATTTGATTACCTAGATTAGTGTTGTCAATGGTGTTACCCAACCTTTTTTATACACACCTTTATATTATTATAATGCTTCCGACACACTAAAATTGCTAGGGCAAAAAGTATTCTCACTAATTTTTATATATTTAATAATTTCAAAAAAAAGATGTACATTTGTCATTTGAATTTTTCAAGTTCTAATAATTTCGCGACACACTTAATGAGGTCGTGTGACACAAATGTGTCGCGACACACGGGTAGGGAAACAGTGACCTAGATTATAAACTGTAAATCTTTGTTCAAAAATAAAATATAGAAACGCTTATCAATCAAGGAAACCGTTTTCAGAAGTAAAAGTACAGACAATATGCAAATAACAAAAAAAACGGTTTAAATTTTGAAACGTGCTCGGTAGTTCCAAAAAGCTGGAAGTTCTATGAACAGAAACTGATGACGACGCCATCGAATCCAAAAGCAAGGACAATATTGTGTTCTCTGAACCACCACAAGACCAACTCGAGGCAGGATATCACAATAGAGGGTGAAGCTTATAACGGAGATTCTGACACAACTTCGGAATGAGACGACAAATGCCTCCAAGAAATAGAGAAATGTATCTCGGAAAAGATGGATCAAAATGAAACAAACTTGCTTCAAATCAAGTGTTGAAACAAGAGCAGCCAATATCATCACTCATTTGCTAGGTATCAAGCAATATGCAAAAAATGCTAAAGGAATTTTAGATTGTTAGCAGTTGTTTTTCGATCGCAAAATGAACGAAGACATCGTACCCTGGAGCAATATCAAAATTCAGAAAAATTCCATTGCATATCAAAACCAAAGCATGGTGAAAGTAACTAATGATTGTGAAGCTTAAGCATTTTGATCGGGCTTCAGTATTTAGCAAGTAAGTTCGGTTCTAATCGACCAAATTTTGAAGACTTATGGCAAACGGATGCAACTGGTGTCGCAATATGATGTCTATAAATCGTTTTCAATTCTTGAAGGTCTGTCTTCGGTTCGATAACATCGAGAATCGTAAAGAAGCAGTACCGATTGACAAATATGTTTTAAACTTGGAAGTAAGTATATGCAGGAAAACAGCCAGAAAAGCCATACAATCTTAGCAACTCCCCAATAGATACAACCTATTTCTGGTATAGGATTGCATCAGTAAAAACGTGGAGAAAGAACAAACCGTGCATTCCAGCGTTTCTTGACAATCCAAAACAGAAAACCAAATACATCTTTATTTGATTTCCAAAAAGATATTACACTTTTACCTTATGTACAAAAAAGTATAAAAATGTTCTGCCGATGTCATTAAAATGTTGAGCTTTGAACTGCTCCAAGACATCTCTGAAGGGGAAAAAAAGTCCAAGGATAAAAATTTAACATTTTAGCCAAAATAATCCTGAAGTGCCACCTGCACAGATTCTAAAAATTATGGAAAGGTGTTACGTATGTCCAAAAAGCAAACATCGGAAAACTAAATGTAACTAATATAACTAATAGCTTCTCAAATATGTTGCCACTATCGAATTCAGGCGTTGCCGCAGTTCACCGCAGACAATAAGTGAATTTACAGCAACTGAATCGTCTGGGGTGTGTCAAATCCCATCACGTTTGTGATTTTGACATTGATATTTTCGACTAATTTGAATCGGGAAAATTTATTGTATAATTTTTTTAGCTAAAATATCATGTCGTACAAAGCAGAACAAAAAAACGACGCCATAGAATCCGGAACCGAAAATAATATTGATCTCTAAAAACGAGCACAACGCTGACTAGGAGCATAATAATAAAATAGAAGATGAAATTTATGACGGAGATTCAGACAGGGAGACATCAAAACCACAACTTCAGAATGAGACGGTAAATAAAAATACTGACATGCCTCTAAGAAATAGAGAAATTTATCTCGGAAAAGATGGATCGAAACGGAACAAACTTGCTTCAAGTCAAGTGTTCAAACAAGAACAGACAATGTCATCACTTATTTGCCAGGTGTCAAGCAATATGCAAAAAATCTTAAAAGAACTTTAGATTGTTTTACGATCGCGAAAAGGACCAATGTCAAAATTCAGAAAAAAATCCATCGCATATCAAAATAAAAGTATGGTGAAATAAACCAATAAATGTGAAACTAAAGCATTTATCGGACCTCACTATTTATCAGGTATCTTCCGTTCTAATCGTCAGAACTTTAGAGACTTATGTCAAACGGATGCGACTGGTGTCGCAGTATAATGTCTATAAATAGTTTTCAATTCTTGAAGGTCTGTCTTCGGTTCGATAACATCGAGAATCATGAAGAGAAAGCAGCGATTGACAAATTAGCTTCTGTTTCCATTATTTGACGATAAATGAGAAGTTGGAGTCTTAGTTGATGCCCGTTCGTACTATGTTTTAAGCTTGGAAGTATATGCGAGAAAACAGCCTAAACTCCCGAAAATATATTGTCGAGAGACCCGTACAACCTATTTCTGGTTCTAACCGAAATGTGATCTTTGATAACTGGTACACTAGTTATGAATTGATAATCATTATGAAAGACTATAAGATTACATCAGTAGTAACGAGGAAAAAAAACGTTGCATTCCAGCATAATTCTTTACAGTCCAGAACAGAGAACAAATGACATTTTTATTTGGCTTACAAAAAGATATTACACTTTTATTTAATGTGCAAAAAATAAAAACGTCATCATGTACCATGATGAAGTTATTCATAAGCAACCGGGAAAAAGAATTTATCCAAAATGCACAGAGATGGCTTCTTACGACTGTAATTTCTCTCTTGGATACACCCACTTCCGGTTTTTTTATCATACCCATCTTTTGATAAAACCGAGAGAATATAAATAGCCAGCTCCATACCAAATTTCAAGTTACTAGGAGTTTTGGTTCGAGAGTTATCTTGGGTACCTCCAAAGATAATGTAGAAAAGATGCAGCACTTCGTGTATAAACAAGTCAAAAAACTCTAGAAAAAAAATGTTATTTTTAACGTATCTTGCTTTCCCTTCAAGATATGGAATTTTTTCTAAAAAAACTCGTCGCAGGCAGGATTCAAACCGAGATTATACATGGAATTCACTTTAAATTATAAATCAAAGATCTAATAAACTGTTAATGTTAGAATTTTTTTTATTGGAATAAATTGTTAGGAAGAATTATCTCTATAAGAAACTGTAAAAATAATTCGAATAATTTACATACGTACAAAATTATATAAGAAAAACTGTTAAAAATGGCGGATACACCCAGTTCCGGTTTTTTCTATCAGACCCATCTTTTGACAGAACCGAGAGAATATGAAAAGAGATGTAAAGTTATGCAAAATTTTTTTTTGAAAAAAAATTGCAATTGCTATACTATCCTTATAGGAAAGTCGTCAAAATGATCAAAAAATTCTTAAGGTTGCATGTTGCTAAAGTTTACAATTTCACTATCATATAAAACGTCAACGTATTCAGATAAAGTGAAAGTAGAAACAACAAAAATAGATTAAAGTTTAATTAAACAAATATTTTTCTAAGTGTAGCTGCTATAAATAAGACAACAAAAATAGTAAAGCCTATGCTGCACATTGTCTTACTTGAATTAAATTTTTTAAATTCTCCATAAAAATAGTCTAATTTTATTTGAGAACACTGTTGAACTGCCGTTTTTAAAAATCCAGAATCCATACTTTGAAAAATATGTTAGTAATTTTATAATCTTATCATAAAATCCAACTAAAAATAATTATATATAAGAATAGTAAAAACGGTTTATTCATATAAATGTATATTAGTTCAAAACTTCAAAAAAAGTCATTAGGTACTAAGTGAAAAACTCGGATTCTGTTTGTAGACTACGTTGTGATTACATTAAGCATAATCATAGTAAATTGACTTTTATTATTCTCTATTGTTAATTCTTTTTGAACTTGTCCTGTGCTCATTTCCATTGTTTAATTTTCTAAAAATAAATGCCTTACATAAGTTGAAACTGCAACAGCCAAATTGTGACCGCCTGTAAATCCTAAGCACATTCTAAAAAGCTGCGATTTAATTATATGATTACAAACTAATAAAGACAAACGACAGTGACCTTTAATTAAGTAGGAAATATGCTCACATGTTTAGATAAGTATATATGACTAATAATGGACAGTGATTTTATAGAGAACAAATATCATCGTATTATTATTGATCTAGTTAATTGGTAATCTGTGAAAGTGAAAACCGTCCCAATTACTAAACTGTGTTGTGGTTTTCAATCTGACGAACTGTTAATCGTGCACGAGTGTAGTAGGTCCAAAAGTTCAAAATTTTAATTAATCAGTCAAAACAGCATAATTACAAAATAGCTTGCAAAATTACGTTTCTGTAGATATCTGTAAGATTATGCAAGTTATTGTAACTCATAAAGTTTCGTAGTTTAAAAGTCCATTCATTCAAGGTTTTTGGTGATAATGAATGATAATGACATACTACAAAGTTTAGTGTCAAGGTCTTAGTGTTTTCTATTTTCGGTTTGTTCGAATTTTTGTTTTTTAAAATGATAACATTTACGCACTAATACCTGCTCTACTATGCCGGCGTGAATGTTATCATGAAGAGTGTTAACAACTAATATACATAAATAATAACGATAACGCTCAATTACTAATAAAAAAAAGAAAAAAAACGAGAGGAGAATAGAAGAGTAGACAAATATATAAAAAATAATAAAACCAGAAATAAGTATAGAGCACATTAAAAAAAATTAAAAAGGAATTCTGAATCATTTAAAAAAACTTTCCAATGAAGAAAACATATTAGAAAGTCGTTTATTTATGAAATAAAAATAATGGAATATACAAAAATTACAACAAAATCGCTTTATTAAATATGGAATTTTAAGCTAGATTTACGGCTGGTTGCACCAACACAACTTAAACTTAAGCAATGCTTAAAAACAATCGTTGCTATGGTTTCAACAATTGTATCTAAATTTTTAAGCTTTGCTTAAGTTTAAGTCGTGCTGGTGCAACCGACTATTAGAAATTAGATATTACCAAGATTAATATTTTGACCATTCCAGTGGCTTAGGGTGGGAGAGCAAAGGGGTCTGTCATACCCCGGGCGCCATTCTCAAAAAAGCTCCGGTGCCCAAGACAAACAAAATATTTCGGAATTTTTTATTATGATCGATTTCTGGGAAATATATTTTAAATTAATAAATATTGTAATAAATAATGTTTGCAGTGAATCAATCAAATATCTCCGATACAAAACGTTCTTTCTAAACATTTTTAGAATAAACAGATTGCTGATGCAGATGCTGCCGTGATGTCAGGCCACATAGAATTATGGAAAAAAATAATAAAGCAACATCTATAAATTGTGATAACCAGTCATTAAATTTAGTAAGAGTTAGCGGAGTTAAGCAAGATCCAATCGTTGTTACATGTTTAGGAGTGATTGGAAACATATATCTTTTTTTTCACGTTCAGCATTGCGCAGCAAATTATTAAAGAATGTTTTAAAGAGACTTAAACGTGGATCTGAAATACAATAGAGCGCCAAAGTATACAAGCGGTTAGCGTTATTGCCGATAGACTATAAGAATCAGTAGAACTATTAGAAAAAATAGTGGAGGACAGTATTACCACAAATGACACCAGAAGTGAAGTAAAACTTTATTGCAAAATATACTGAATTCAAATTTCATAACTAGTCTATTTCTGGCTTGAAACCTTGACGAGAATTGATCGTGTGCAGCTCAGATTACGAGATCCTATAATGAATTCCATGCGCGTCAATGATTAGCGACTGCGGGATTTCGAGACGAGATCTGTAAAGAGGCAATAGAAAAGGCTAAGTTTCTATGTGAAAAATTGGTTATGAATACCACAATCCATGTTAGAAAACGCCTAAAAACACCTGGAAAATTGTTTAGAAATGTTGACTAAACAGTGAAATTTCTCGCGTTATGAAAAGCGTTCTTAATCGCTTGCAGCAAGAAATAAGAACTGGACGTTATAATTATTAACGTCATAAAGCCGATATGTTCCAAATAGCAAACTCGATTGATTAAAGAATCTTTTTCTCGTCTTAATTTCAATCTTGTTGTGTGTGTTGTGTATTTGCGTATCGACCGTGTGTCGTTCAGTACTTTTCATCATACCATAAATACTTTCGTATTTAACGATTATTTGTAAATTTGCAAATTTAATAGTCAACTGTGCATTTACTATATCAATGGTTGTTTACGCAAAAAATTTGACAAAATGGAAGCAAATGGAAGATTTGCGGAAATTCCTCAAAATATTCTAAACGAATTGGCTGCAGCAAATAGTGAACTATTGTCCATGAAAACAAGGAAACGATACATTAAAAAATATGAAGCATTTACAACGTGGAGAAAACCAAAAATGTGTGTGACATGAATGAAAAAATTTTGCTGTGCTATGTAACGAAATTATCGAAAAAAATTGCACCAAATACTTCATGGATGGATCTCTATGCTAAAAACCTATTTGAAGCTAGGTTGTATGTTATTATTACAAAGTCCCGTTATGTTCTTGCAGATATGGAAAAGTTTTTACTTTGCTACGTAGAAAATCTAAATGCTACAAACCAAATAAAGCGAAAATATTAACAGAAGAAGCGAAAAAAGAAAAAGTTATTACTGTATTTGGAGTATTTGGTGCTTGCCGGCGTGAAAAATTCGTTGTGTCTGACCAAAATTGAAGATGCTGGTCGATTTCTAATTGTTACATTAAAGGATACAAAAAAACAAGTTTATAAGAAAGTTCACTATCACAGAACACGACACGCCCTTTCAAGGTTGTACTTTATTTAGGAAATACGCAGCACTTCGACCGTTTGCAGTTTTTAAATTTGAAAGAGCCTGAAAAGTACACAGATCATAGATTCAGAAGATTTGCTGCTACTATTTTGGCTGAAAATAAAGATAACATTTTGACGTTGAAGAAATTTGGGGGTTGGAAATCGTCCGCAGTGGCTGAGCGATATGTTGCACAATCTATTAGTAAGAAAATCAAGATTTCCAAAGAATTTTTTAATTTAACCGAAAGTGCTTCAACCTCAATTTTAACATTAGAAAATTGCAATGATTCTTCGGTTATAAAATAAGAGATTTCTACTGCTGTAGTACCAACCACAAATGAATATAAATAAAGAAATTCGTTATTTCACGCAATACCAGTTTCATTTCAGTTATTGTTCTCATACAAAATAATTTTTTTTCAAAATTATAATGTAATTGACATTTGTAAAGGGCTTAAAAGCCTCAGATAATAAACTTAAAATACTCACACGTAAGCCAAGTAAAAAGGATCAACCATCAGGCGTTAGCTAACAAACAACCATTCAAAAAGGCAACGCCATACGAGCGTAATAATGAAAACTCTTCATATTTTTTTCCATCTGCATCAAAAAAATGTCACGGCTAACTTAACCCCGCATCAATAAAAACAAAATTAGTTTTTTTTCTAAAGAAACATAGGTAACCAATCGACGCCATCTCAATCACAAAACCAAACCCCAAACCAGTGCTTAGATACTAAGTTTTAGTTTCATTTTAATAAAAATGGGAAATTAACAAACCAGATTCCAACTGAATCGCGTGAATGCACAATAGGAAAATGATATAAAAGCGGGAGTAGGAAGAAAACAAAAGTACGAGACGCACGTAAAATTTGAATTCAAAATATAACGCTTAAAATATATAATTAGAAATAATGGAAACGTGTATAATATTAACACGTTACACATTAATAAAAGTTGAATTAAAAAAAGAAAAAAAAAACATTCGCCAAGGCCGATACAGGTATCATATTGAAACGTTCGAGAAATTATTTGCAAATGCAAGAGCCTTCTAGAAGCTGTTATCCATCTTCTAGAAGATATACCGAAAAATAGGGAACACTCGAGAAGGATTTCCTTATGTGTATATATACCGCCGAAACAAATCGTAGGTCAGTTATTGCTGGAATGCGAATACAGCAGTGTTAAGAAGATTATTAAAATGGAAATAAATAAGTCGTTAGCACGCGTGTGTCTAGATAAATATACCGAGAATAATCGTGTACGTGATTTTTAGTGTAAACAAGTGTGAAGCTATCCGCCAACGTTATCTTATCTTCCTGTAAGTGATATAAATTAGTCGTAAGTGTTTTTATTTTTAGATTTAATTCGTTCGGTTAATTTAAAAGTGTACATATTTCTAGAATAAGTAAACATAATTTTTAGTCGTTTAAATAAATTAGTTTTTTTAATCATAAAATCGCAACAATACCAATGAGGGATAGAGCCTTAATATCAGTACGGTATGAAAAAAAATTATTAAACAGGGATACTGTTAACGACCTTGAAAATAATTGTAAAAATTGAATAAATTTTATAATACAAATTTTAATGAAACAGAAATCTATGTGAAAATATGTGACTGCAAGATGTACTCTGCAGTAAAAAAATTAGGCTTAAAACTCTATTACTACAGTTTCTTATCTTTATAATCTCGTACGGAAAAGATGTTTTTCCAAACCTAAGAGTTGCGCTTCAAATACTACTTCAGTATCAGCTGTATACGTTCAGCAAATTAAAATTAATTTTGACATATCTATGATTCATGATGGTACATAGTCGCCTAAGTGACCTAGTTTTGACTGTGGAGAAAGAAAAGTTTAAAATGATCTACAAGTAAAATGTATACATAATCATTTATTGTATTGTTATTACATATTTATGTTATTATTCTTAATAATAAATATATCTGCTTATATACAATAATATATTTATACTTTTTTCATTGTTTAAAAACATAATAAATAATAAATAAAAATATGTATATATGTGTCCCGTTGAAAGTTTTGCAAAAATAAGTTTTGCTCATTAGACGGCGATATTCTATATATTATACAGTGCATGCCGCTTAATAGAATGATGTTGGAACTCGGCGTTTTTGATAACAATAACCGAATGATAATACCCGAAATTCGGAAAAAAAAACTAAAATAAGAACACGTTTTGATAGCAAACTAGAAATAAAAGCATAAAATAAATTTTACTTATGAAAAGCTTATGATACAGCAATAAAAAGTCTAATAGTCAATCATTATTAATAACCTCAAAATAATATTATAGCAAAACATAAGTTATTAAGAAAATAATTTGTAACGTTAAAATAAGAAATTAGTAGTTCAATTCGCGTGTATGGAAAATTTCTCGTTAGTATGAAATTTGTCAGGACCTTTCTGCTCTTGCGCCAGACTGTCACATTTTCGAAAGGGTTGGATTTGTATTCATGGGCTGGGGTTTCAAGGAATTTTAGGGCGTTGTCCTTGACCGTGCTCTAAACTTCTTTCTTTCCTATACTTCTTCTTTTTCTCTTGGTTTGCTTAGTATTGTCGGTCAGTGAGGTCTATGGGACTGCGTTGTATTCTTGCTTTATAGCGTAACGACTGTTGTCGACTTTCAACGAGTACCTGTTCTGATACTTCTCTTCTGTTGGTTGAGTTTTTGGTTCTTTGAAGTATTATCCCGCTTCATGCGACTTTTGGACACATTTGGTTGGTGATGCTTAGCAAATTGGGAAAACTTCTTTCGTCTACGTTTCTTCTGGGGTTGGGTGTTATTGTATTTGGGTTTGTTTTGGATTTTAGGGTTTTGTCCTTGGCGTAGGCCTAAATTTCTATTCTTGACTTTAGCTATAGTGTTCACTTCCCAGGTTTTCATGTTGCTGGGGGAAATTTGTAACGTTAAAATAAGAAATTAGTAGTTCAATTCGCGAGTATAGAAAATTTCTCGTTAGTATGAAATTTGTCAGGACCTTTCTGCTCTTGCGTCAGACTGTCACATTTTCGACAGCATACCCACAATTCATTTTACATTAGATTTTTGGCGAGTTTGTTACTTGTACGCCCGGGTTAACCTCCACCGTTAGATTGTGTCACGCTGCTAATTTAATATGCGATTATTTGTGGAAGGTTGAAACGGGCGGATTTTGGTAGCCACCAATTGTTCTGCGTTATCAGTCAAGATAACTAACAGGTGGTCTTGTTCGGAATATTCCATGACGTCGAAGTATTGATACGTCCTTATCATATCCACCGTCAAAGGTTGAGAACCGCCAGGACAATCCTTTCTTTTAACAAGACAAACATGGAAAATTTAATTGATTAAGTCACAGGGAAACGCTGCGCACTTACGTTCGTAATACTTTGATGCTAAACAGACTTTTTTTATTTGTGTTAAACGTATATGCTCGTTCCGATCTGGGTTTAATAGTATTTTTTAGGTACATCAAGTACGGAGATCAGCTAACTTTCCGGCTGAGGTAAAACCTACCTGTAAGTATTACTACTTTCAATTTTTTATTTGTGTTTCGGGGACTAGGTCGTTTAGGACACTACGTGCATGTTAACTTAACACAATTAATTGTATTTTTGTGTTTCGCGAATTTACCAGTTGTGCACATCGAATCTCGAAGGCTTAATTTGTTTGATTAGTCTACAGTTTAAATATATGTACTTATAAATTCAGACGCTATGTGTACGTAATTATTTAGTCCGACAAGGGCAGATTGTTATACGGTGTGTTGCTCGCCACTCGGCGCAGCTTCTAATTTAATCAGCCTACGTATAAATGTTGTCAAGAATTTACATTTCTATGCTTATTTTAACTTCTGTGATACAATAAATATATATATTCGGTGTTACTATTTTTGTAGTGTTATTTATTCTTCGCTTACTACGAGGAGAGTTAGACGGTATCCCTCGACTTTAATTTTTCATCGTCTTAGCGCCTTTTTTTAGATTCACGTTATAATCAAACATAACAAAGCCTGCGATCCCTCTTCGAAGAAGCTGTGCTAGCCGTTGCTTTGTTTGGTTATGAGAAGACCGGTGGGACATTGTATTTTTGACAGTTCAACTCTAGAAACCCGAGTTTCTCGTAACGAATTCAATTCAGAGTAAAAAAGCGTGGGGTGCAGTTAACCTATATTTTCATAATTGTTCTTTCATAAATAGTTACAAATGAAATAATTGTAACGTTTAATATCAAGCACCCCATGCTTTTTTTAATTAAGATGAAATCTCAGCATCAGTACAAGCAAAAAATGTCAAAATAAAAATTCTCATAAAACGTTTAAAAAAACAAAAAATGTGTGCCAATAAAATGGAAAATTACAGACCTGTAGCATTAAATAGTTTGTTGACACCGTTAATAAAAAATCAAAAACAGTGCTATGATGTTTAATACACTGTTCTTAAAACTACACATTTCTTCTCAGTTATTTACTGACACTAAAAATAAAAATAAATACAAAATAACGTAATCACATAAGACACATAAGTGGTTATTCTATTATTCTAAGAATTCTCGAAGATAGCATATACATAATATGTTACGTAGGTCAGTCAAAATACTTGAATTAATAAATAACACTGCAAAAATAAAGCGAAATACGCAAAACAACTATTTTTAGGGTATAACCTTTAAACTTTTCTTTTTAAACAAGCGTATTGTTAAAATTCAACTAACAAATTCTTACAAAATAAATTATTATTCATACAAAGAAACAAGCATAAAAAGAAAATTGATAACAAATCGAAATTATGACTATTATAAACAATGTTTTTTCTATGTCAGTGCACGCCGCTTGTTGGAATCATGGATAATGTTATTAATCGAGTAGTGTTATCAATCGGGCAATGTTATCATTTTATCAAAAAATTGGCCTGACGTATGCTATTACATAAAGAAACACCGGTTATAGTAATCATAATTTTAGTTTATGTTATCAATTTTCTTCTCAGTTTGTTTTTATGCATGAACAATAACCTAATTAAGCTAATTTTATAAGATAATAAGATTCGTTTTTATAGATATATGTTTATAGTATAATACGCCTGACGATGACCAAAAGTCGAAACGGATAGCGTTTATTAAAATAAAAAATCCGGTTTATGGGAAGGTTTCGAGAATTTTAGAAATAAAAATAAAATAACATAGTACAAACCAATTTAGAGTTTTTATAAAGAATTAATGAAAAAAAAATCATTTTTTCGTTCATATTGTATTTTTTAGGAACGGTAATTAAAAACAATCAAGTATTTTACGTTTATATTCATTTAATATTTTTAGTTTCTTAGTCGCTGTTATAGTCTTTTTTTTTAATCGATCGGTTTATTATTCATTATACGTGAATTGTAAATGTGAATTACTGTCACCCTTAATTATTATAAGAGTCATTGTAGCTTTCAGTTTAATTGATGATATAGTAGAAAAATAGCATCAAGTTAGTAAGTTTATTTAGAAAGCTATTTGTTATTGATAATCCCTGCACATACGAGTGTTGATTTGAAGACTCAAATCATCGCGCAGTCAGCGCGCGGTCTAGTGTTTGTGCAATTGTTCGAATGTTTATGATTTCACGGACTGCTGTAAGGCGTATCTGAGTTAAGTGGTATCCCAAGCACACGATAAACAAAACTATCAGTACTGTCAGACGAAGAGTGTCTACGGTAGCCCAGCATTCGGCGTTAGTGGCATGTTACTCAAAATCCTTTTATAACTTTTCGAAATGCTCTAGCCGGCGTCTAGTTTCCGGGATGCCAGTTAACCACACGGGCAAGACTGAAAAAAGCTGAATTAAAAAAGTATCAAATGCTATAGAAAAAAATCTTAGCAAAAACAATTAAAAAATGCGTCTGGAATTTGCAAGACGTTACGTCAACAAACCACTGGATTTTTGGAATCGAGTTTTTTTTGAGTGTTTGAGGGTCGTCTTAATAAAGATGGCTGCTTTAAGTATTTATGCAGCCTTCTGCCCAAATTTTGTATCCAGAGAACGATTACATCTTTCAACAAGTGAGCTTCCTCAATACTTAAATTTATCTAAATTTCTTCACTATTACTAAATGCACGTCGAACAATAATCCAACAGTGACTCAGAATATAAGCTAGTTATAGTCTTTTCAACTGTTATTACTAATTTTGTTCATTCTTTAAGGATAATGCCCCTATACATATAACCAGGTTGGTGCAAATTGGGTACAGCAAAATAACCTAAACGTGTTACCGTTGCCAGCAAAAATCCCTGATTTCAATATATTAGAAAACATTTAGAGTCAAGTTGAGGTAGTACCATCTGAGAAAAACCAGGGCCAATTTCATTGCCCGAGCCCACGAATATTTAATTGCCGCCATTGAAACTGCTTGGGGAACGACTAGTGATGATTATCTACGTGTTCTTGTAGCATCAATGGGTAAACGACTGCAAGAATGCATCGACAATCAAAGAAGTCATACTCATTATTAGCAATCGTATGTTTAATTTAAATAAAACCATAAAACATGTAAAATGAGTTCTTTTTTTACTAGCTAAGATAAAATTTCGATTTCAATTTATACGGTAACGCTAGAGAATATCTTCTTGGACCTACTGTAAAATATGAATTGAGAACTGAAACTTATTTAAAAATACATTTTTTAAGTAGTTACAAGATCTTTTGTTTAAATTGTTTTTAAATTTTATTAATACGATAAACTTTGAACGACCGATTACTGTAATGCAATAAAAGAAATTAAAATTACATTATTTCTTCTACGAGGACTGTCTGTTGTTAGTTTTTTTAGACTATAATAGTGACGTATAAACTAAGAATAGTAAATGAATATAAAGGTAAAATATTTCATTGTTCTTAATTGTCTTCCTGAAAAATACAATAAGAACGATTATTTATCGTATTATAGTAAAACAGGATATGGGTGACAAAGAAAATATAAATTTTTTATATAGCATACTAGTGATGGTACCTCCCCGTCCCCTAAAGGAACGTAACTTGTGGAAATTCAATGACACATTAAGTTTGATTTATTTATTCTTACGAAAATTATATCCGTTTATTTATATATATTTTGTATAAAAATAAAATGCAGCAAATTTTTTGACACAAAATCATTCTTAATAAGTGAGTTGGCAATTATTTAAAAAATTTATTATAACTTTCTTTGACATTTCGACAAAAAAAAATATTTAAAAAAGTGGTGTGGCCACCACACGACTTTCCTATAAGGAATGATGAAGAAATGTATTTTTATAAGGTTATGTTGTCATAAAACCACTTTGAAGTGATATGTTTGTATTAAAAACGATTATTAAATCGCCAATTAACCAGAATTTTGTGCAATCGGCTATTTACTTAAAAAAAAAAAATCGTCGCAAGCAGGATTCGAACCTAGATTATATAATGGCAATCACTTTAAATTATAAATTAATTATCTAATAAACTGTCTTTATAAGAAACTGTAAAAATAATTCGAATAATTTACATTCGTACAAAATTATATAAGAAAAACTGTTCAAAATGGCGGATACATCTACTTCCGGTATCTTTATCAGATCTATCTTTTGACAAAGCCGAGAGAATATGCAAATCCAGCTCTATACCAAACTTCAAGTTACTAGGACTTTTGGTTCGAAAGTTATCGTGGGTACATCGTTACACACAGACAGACACAAACACATACCCAAAATTTTTTTTTCTGACTTAGGAGACCTTAAAACGTAAGCTTATGCAAAAAAAATATTTTTTTTAAATCGTCGCAGGCAGGATTCGAACCTAGATTATATAATGGAATTTACTTTAAATTGTAAATTAAATATCTAATAAACTGTTCATGATAGAAAACATTTTTATTTGAATAAATTATTAGGAAGTATTGTCTCGATAAGAAACTATAAAAATAATTCGAATAACTTACATTCGTACAAAATTATATAAGAAAAACTGTTAAAAATGGCGGATACACACACTTTCGGTTTCTTTATCAGACTTTTTTTTTTTTCTATCATCTTTTGATAGAACCGAGAGAATATGAAAAGCCAGCTCCATACCAAATTTCAAGTTACTAGGACTTTTGGTTCAAGAGTTATCGTGGATACAACGTTACACACAGAAACACAGACACCCAAATTTTTTTTGTCAAAAATAGGTTTTTCTGATGCAGGAGACCTTGAAACGTAAAAGTCTTCAAAAAAAATTTTTTGAAAAAAAATTACCATCGCTATACTTTCCTTATAGGAAATTAATAAGTTGTTACATGGGTGTTACATAAAATGTGTAAAAAAATAGCATTAATAAAGTTTATAATGCACTGTTTCAATATGAAACTTTTATTTACATACGAAAGTATTACGTATAAAAATAAAATGAAGTTTACTGTTCAAATCATTTAAAAATAAGATTACCTATATTGATTTTTTAGTTTTTGCGGATAAACGATTTTATTTTCTGGTATTGTCAATGTTTATTAAGGTAAGATAAGTGTAAATGAAGGGTATGTGTAAACTGTATAAATAGCATTAAATCTGTTGTAGTATGTGATCTGCCAAATAGTGCAAAATAGCATTGCTTACAACTGGTCATCTCACAAGTTAGTTTTGACAACTGTAATTTCCGCCAGTTTAGTAGAAAGTCTACTGTGGTATTAACGTGACTGTGTAAGTTAAAAGAATATTTGGGTAATCGGTTTTTTAATAAGTTTTGTCTAGGTAAGGTGTGCAATTTGTGTACATCAGCAACAAACATGTTGAAATTATTATATTATCTTAACATATTTTAAGGTATATGATATATTCTCAAATTATGAAAAAATTTACACTTAACCCATTTTTTTGCTACAAAGGGACAAGTGTACACAAACATTGAGTAAGTACTGGAGTAAATGTAAACTTACACAATTGTAGAATTTTCACAAAGCATGGTCCGTATAATTATATACGGAAAAGTCAACGACCCATAGTATTCTAAAGAGGACTTAGAAAATGCCATTCTAAAAATCAAGAATAGCAACATCACACTTCAACATGCACATCGTGCATATGACATTCCCAAAGCTACTCTTTACATTCATGCTACAGAAAAAAGAAATCAAAAAAGCTCAACCGTTTTACTTAAAAGAAGTTTTGAAAACTAATCAAATACTTAAAAAAAACGTCGGTAAATTGGCAGCTGTCAATAGCGATAACCACAGCGATAACTGTAATCGTAATTGACATATAGTTATCACGAGACGGCGTATTTCTAAAAATTAAAACTAAAAAATCTTTACGTTTTTGTGCATTTATATCATTAAATATAATATACCTAAAGTAACATTTATTTATACAAAGTTTAGTTTTATCTAATTAAAATACTTTTTAGATATTTTTTAAAGTCTGGAATTTAGTGCTTATTTTACCGCACTGTAGAGGATTTTACAATTCTGCCAAGTTACATTTGATGTACAAAAAATTATAAAATACGTTTTACACCTAAAGAGATAAAATAGTTATTTATTTAACAAGTTCGTCTGTAAAATGGGCGATTTTTCACGAGCGGACATTTTGTCCGGAGTGAAATGAGGGTTTTAAAGTTTTAAACGTCAATGATTTTATTGCTGGAAGAGTCTATGAGGCCTCCGAAGTCTCAAAATCTACCAAAAATAGTTTGATGTTTATGTTGACAAGTACGCAAAACATTCAGAAGACTGTCTACAAAAACAAAAAATTAAAAATTTACTTCTCAAATTTACGAGAACAATAACAGTTTGCGCTATAGACTCTGATTATAAAACATCACTTTATTTCCTCCGATTATGCTGAAACAACCTGTACAGTACCATTTTTATCTTATCCAATTTTAACAACTGTTATAGTTTTGCACGTTTTGTATCATTTTCTCTTTAATAAATTTATAATGATAGTTGTCATTATTTAATCGCTTTAGGTCAGTTTTTAGGGTATCGACTTTATCTATAGTTACAAACGTAATTTCAATTGCGTTATTAGAAGGTTGTTGTCAAATTAGGACACATCAGATCCCAGATATGTTTTTATGACTTAATACTCCAACAAATGTCTTAATTTATTAAGGTTTGTAAAAGTCTCAGTGTTGGCAATTCAAATAAGGTTTTTGTCAACACAGGTTAATTAAATGATAAGAAAATACTTAATTAAAAAATATTGTTTTCACGTGGCTACTGTAAAAATTCTATTTAATGCTATTTTTCTATTATTTCGTAATATTTAAATTTGCTCATTATCAAGATCAAGGTGAAATTTGAATATTATTTATGTGAGAAAGAATTATATACCTAAACTTGCACGTCATTGGAGCGTTAATATACATATTCAAAATAAGTTTTATTTGGAAATAAATAATCCTAACTTTAGATTTAGTACTAAAATAGACTTATAATTTAGTTGTAATGTATATAAATATTGGCGACTTTTCCGTTAGACTATGAACCATTTTCATTTTGTTTACTTTCTTTAAATAGTTGGAATGCCTATATTAATTCTTTACAAACTTAAAACTTGTAAATATAAAAGTTTATTTAACATTTACATCAAATTTACGTATGTACTACAAAAAGTAGGCAACACACCATACAAACTCTCAATATCGTGTAATTCAAAGTAATTCATTACAATCACGTATCAAGTCTACATGGTGATTGAAATTTGAGTTCGTACATGGGAATTTCGTTTATTATTTGAGATAGAAACTCGATTTTCATTCGTAATTTGCGATCGTTTTGAAAAATTATTACAACATTCACAGGCGTATTTGATAGTAGGCATTTTTTTTAAGTTGATTCGATTTTGTTTTACAAATACAGTTCATTTTCCCGTATGGGCGCTATACGAGATAAACACATTGTCGGATTGCATTTATTTTTCTGAAACCGTTAATGCATAACACATTGACATTCCAAATAATTTTGAGTGAAGAAACTACACAAAACGTTTTTAATTGTGTTTTCATGGAAATAAAAGCTACAAACAAACGTTCAATTTGCAAGGATGATGTTTTCCAATGAAGAAAAACGTGATATGCTGCGTATTTTTTATTTATCAAACAGAAATTCTTTAATAAGTGCACATAGATACCTCGAGAGAAGACATCCGTCAGTTCGATATTTTGCTATTTTGGCTACCAATTTAGGACTACACCGAGTATTCGAAAAACTGAGAAGGAAACATGAAAGTTGATGAAACAGAGTTATAAACTTTCAGTTATTGGCATCACACCACAGATAAAATAATAAAACACGATAAATAAAGAAAATGTACGTGCTAGTGAAAAATAAATACGGCGTTGTAAGTACATGTGTTTTTAATATAAACAAATACCGTGGACAATATTTTCGAGTGATAGTAATAATTAGTTTATAATAATTAATTTCAAAATTGTTACAATAGTAAAAATGGTAACTGTTCTTATTTCAACAGAAGTAGGCTATCAGCATAGACTAAAGAAAATATTTTAGAAACTGTAAGCAAATAGACACCCAATAAATTAAAAAATATATTTTTATATTTTCACCATATTTTCACAGATAAAGTTTATCTGTCAATAAGACAAGCAACTGCAAATGTAGAACAAACGTATTTCAAATTCAAAATACAGTAAAAACAAGTTTAAACCGTACAAAATTCATTTGACCCAAACTTGCCCATACATTAATGTTCGGGGATGAAAAGTATTTATGTTTAATGAGACTGACGGCTCAACGGTATTTAGATTTTTTGAAGTATCAAGTACTAAATTTTGTTGATGAAGTTCCCCTTCAACAATTACGTTTTTTGTGGTGGCAGTACGAAACTCTTGCCTGCTAAATGGATAGGAACAAATGGTTTGCCCTGCTAGATGCCCGGATTTAAACTTTTTAGATTTCATTTTATAAGGATAGGTATACAGTCCAAAAGACTTTTTACAAATTTATTTTGCCTTGCGGTGCGTTATTTACTACGGAATGTGATAATTATCTTTACGCCACTGCCTCAACTATCGATAAGAGCTGTTTTGTCCTAAACCGTTTTAGGTATATTTATGGTTTAGACATTAGGAAATTTGCGTTGTACGAGATAAAAGCTTAAATGTAAATATTGTGACATGGGTGTTTCAATCTATGCTTAAAATTAGTTAATAAATGTGTTTCGCTAACGATTAATTGCAAATAAAATAAAAATTGAGATGCCCTGCACCTAAGCTTACGAGTCATCTCACAGGTTAATTGGAACCAGCCAGAAATGACACAAAGAATTTTGCAATTAAATACATCGCAATTTACATTTCAAACAAACAAAGCCGAAATTTATTTCGCGCCAAAACTAATGGTTACAGTTAACATTACGATGCCACTAGAAGAATGCAAATGTCAAAGCAGGTAAGCGGTTGCTTAATGTTTTCATTTTGTACAAATGTTGCGGTTTCGTATTGTTAAATTGGCTTTCATTTACTTCATTACCTACCTACGCCGTTAGCAATTTCCTATTACGTTGATTTTGAACACTAATTGCTTATTACTATTATTGCCCTAGTTATTACACAAAAATGACAAAGTCAAAACAAGTCGTTATTGCTACGGATCTAAAAATTACAAATGGTAAAAGCAGGCAGGTTAATAACTACATTGCGCGAGTATGATTGCTTTATTCGAACTTTAAATGCCGACGGGATTTCACCTATTGAAATAAAAAAATTGTACATAACACAAAAAATTGATAACGATGAAATCTATGAGAAGTTAGTTGTTGCTGAAGCAGATCTTATTACAGATATTGAATTCTATACACTGCATGGAATCTCTGTTCCGAAGCAGAGGTTATATTTCATTTTCATCCTAAAAATTTGTCGGATTGCCACCAGGCTTTGCCTAATCTTCAATTGCCTACTTTTAATGGAAAAATTAGCGATTATCCCTCTTTTATTACGAATTTCACATACATTGTTGACCGCGTCATCCTTGAAAGATGATGCTGCCAGTTACATCAGTGGAGCTGCCGTTATTAATAAAAATTACAACATTGCGTTAGAGGTCCTCGACTCAAGGTACAATAAACGTAAATTAATTATTGAATCACACATTCACAGCATTATCGAACTGAACTGTTACCAAGGGGATCCCCTCTTCATTGCCGCAATTTCTAGACAATCTAAATAAAAACCTTGTGTCTAAAAAATTTGAATATAACTAACGAAAAACTAGCAGTTGCGTTGCTCGCTCACATAGTGGATAGCAAATAAGATTCGGAAACCAATAAAAAGTTAAATAAATGTTGCCCAACTAAACTTTTTTCTTTATCACCTGAACAAAGGTCTCAAAAGATCCAGGAGCTCAAGGTTTGCATCAATTGCTTGCGCCATCATTCGTCGTACTCTTGCCCTTTAAAGTATATTTGCGCAACTTGCAAGAAATTGCATCACTCTCTTCTGTATTTTTCTAAAGAAACGGCCTTAACCTAAGAGCCCGGTACTTCTTCGGCGATACTTCTTACTCTCGGCAATCCGTTATCCCTGACATGTAGCAAACATTCTTACAAAAAAATTAGTGTTATTGCCTACGGCTGAAATATTGATTTAAGACCAACAAGGACGTTTTCATAAAATCCGTTGTCTGCTCGATTCAAAATCAATGGACAATCTCATTATAGCTGATTTGGCACATAAGCTTCAGTTGCCACAACAGCCTACCGCTTTGACTCTGATCGAGGTCAGTGGCATAATCACGAGCATTACCAAATTTGTAAAGGGTATTTTACTCTCTAATTTACAAAAGTCACTGTAGTGGTTAATTATTGACCGAATAACATCCCAAGTTCCAAGTGTATCTTTTAGTTTAAACTTTGAGATACCTCACAACATCGAACTCGCATATCCACAGTTCAATGTTTCTTCTGACATTGATCTCCTCGATGGAGCATCGTTGTTCTACAAATTGCTATGTGTCGGTCAAATTCCTATTGGATCAAATGATCCTGTTCTTCAAAAAACCAAATTAGGTTACTTGGTTACTGGTCGAGTATTTTGACAAATTGAAGTGTCCCCTTATAGTCACTGCATTTTGATATCCAAAGGTTCTGAGAGATTGAACACGTATCGCCGTCCTTGACAAAATCGTTGCACTCAACAGAGGAAAGATTCTGCGAAGATCATTATGATCTAACGACCCATCGCTCGACAGACGGAAAATACGTCGTCTCGATTCTCTTCAACGATCGCATCGACAAACTTAAATCCTCGTATGAAATAGCTCGCAATCGCTTTTATTTGAATTGAAGGAATAAATATATGAATGCCCAATTTAAACAGTTATATTGCCAACTTCTGCAGGAGTACCTTGACCTAGGTCATATTACCGAGTTGCTACTGCGGAACAACCAAGGTCTCCATTTTCTACCTCACCAAGGCGTAGTGAAGCCAGAATCCACAACCACAAAGTTGAGCGTCGTGTTCGATGGTAGCCTAAAGACCGACTCCGGACTTTCTTTAAACAATTGCCAGATTTCTGGATCAGTTGTATAACAAAACCTCTTTTCTATATTGTTGAATTTTCAGCAATACCATGTCGCAATTACGACCGATTGCAAAAAAATGTATAGGCAAGTTTGGTAATGCCCGAGCAGATAAACTTCCAAACTATTTTGTGGCGGAACAATCTCTCTGATGACATGAAAGTGTTGCACTGTGACTTACGCGTTGACAAGTTCTTCTTGTCTTGCCATCTTGTGTTTCCAAAATTTAGCTCTAAACAATAAAACTTTATTTCCAGAAGCGATTTTTATGCGAACGATTTCATTTCGGGTGCTAATTCCGCTGAGGAAGCCACGTTGCTCAAATATTGTCGCAACAGACTTTCCTTTGAGAAAGCGTTTTTCTAATGATCCTACTATACTTTCAAAACCCTCTCAGCCGAATGTTGCATTAAGCTTTAGAGAAACTAAATCAAAATCAATAGGATCCCTACTCTGATAAATTTCAGTACAAGTTTTCCTTCACTTCTTCTAATAGGGTCACAAAACGCGAACTGTTGTCTCGAAATTGTTCAATCCATTAGGGCTAGTATCTCCTCTTATTATAACCGCCAAAACTCATCATGCAGGAAGCGTGGAAACTGCAAGTAAACTGGGATGAGTCTCTTCCTACGTCTTTGCAAGGTGAGTGGATAAATGTTACTCGAGGTTTGTCAAAAACGCCTACTATTAAAATTCCACGATACGTGTTATGGGCTTGCATTTACGTACGTTGCGTTTTTACAAATATTGTAGAGTGCGACTTCTTTGTTCAAAAAGTCGCGTAGCTCCTCTCAAATTAGTAACACTTCCGCGCCTATCTGCTGTTGTTTTGATAGCCGAACTTACAGACAAGGTTCGGACTTTTTTTTAGCGAAATTAAAAGTATTTTCTACTGGAGTGACTAAAATAACATTGAGTTAGATACAAGTAGCTCCAAATCGATTCAAAACCTTTGTAGCTAACCGCTCTTTAGATCTTGCACTACCTCAGCTAAAATGCTCGAATTCTGCTCTCATCGCTAACAGCAGTAATGATTTCGCACGTGAGATATTTTGCAAAATTTCCTCTTTCACTAAATTACAACGGATTATATCGTATGTGAAACGTTTCGTTAGAAATATTTGGTCTTCTGAATCCAGAAGCGTCGATAATCTTTCTATTGGCGAACTTGATGACTCGTTACGAGATTAAGACACTATACGCCTCAGGGAACCTCAAAAATTCACAAACGCAGTGTCCGAGCGCCTTCATCGACGATCGCGAAGTGCTTCGAATTAAAGAACTCGTCACTCAAATCTTTCGTTTCATACAGTCTATCCACTATTACTACCTAAAGGTCACGGATTCACTAAACTCGTATTAATATACTATCATCTAAAATATTTACATTGCGGCACCAATCAGCTATTGTCTATAATAAGGGATCGCTTTTGGCCCATTTCTGATTATAGTATGTGTAGACAAATCACGAGGAATTGCGTAGTCTGTTTTAGGGTTACCCAAGGGTTGTGAGTAACTTAATAGCGATCTGCCCTCATTTTGCCTTACAATGCACCGGCTCTTTTTCTCTTTGCAGGTGCTGTTTAAATATGTGACCGCTACATTAGAGGCCACATGTTAGTAATGTCCTACATTGTCCTATTTATTTGCATGAGTTCCAAGGCTACGCACTTGAATTTGGTTACCAGTCAAACCTCGCAGAGTTTCATTGAAGCCTTTAAAATATATATTTCAAGTCGTGGAAGCCTAAGTCAATGTAGTTGCCGCCTCGAACAAGTAACAAACATTGCATAAGAAATTTTGAAACAAAGAAACGCAATCTATATTGCAGAATTCGAATCTCAAATCAACCAAATCACACTTTCATAAAATATTGCGTGATGTTACTTTGACGTATGAGGGACTGTACACCGTATTAGTACAAATAGAATCCGCCCTGAATTCAATGCCTTGAAGCCCATTGTCTTGAAATTCCAATGATGTATCCCCTTTGACTCCCTACCACTTCATGCTGACCCAATAGCTTGAACGGTTTCCAGAGTCGTCAACAGATGCTACAACATTTTTGGCGAGATGCAGCGTCGCATGAAGTGGTCCTCGACAGCAGAGGCGCAGCTCCGTAGCGGAATGTTGGTCCTCCTGACCGACGCTGACATGAGTCTGGCAGTGTTAAGTGAAAAGAGCAGTATCTAAGTTGTGTATGCTGCCCAATCAAATTGTATAACTATATTTTAGATTTAATTATTGTTTAATACTGTTTATTTCATCACTAAATTTAGTAGCTTCAATTATCAATTATTTGCTTGTGATGTATTGCCGTATTTATATTGTGTATTATATATATTAACAATGATATTAATCAATCTTGCTTTATGTCTTTAGCTATATGTTTTGTCATTTCTTGTTTACTGCAATTGAAATCTCAAGGCGCTCGATACAGTTACGCCACTGCGTTAAGTATCGACAAGGTATGTTTTGTTTGAAGATTTAAGTTAATTATTTCTACCGATATGGTGAATGAAATAGTAAACTTTACAAATCAACGAGGGGCTCACGAAGCTTGTAATGACAGAGTAGATGCTAGTTTGGAAGGATGTAGATGAAACAGAAATATATGCCTATATTGGTATGTACTGGAGCACTAAAGACTAATCGTGAGCCCATTCAAATACTGTGGCAAGATGACCCCTGTTTCTATCGTCCAATTTTATCGAGAACAATACCTCGAAACAGATTTGGCAAATTTACAGTTTGATAAGACTTGAAGGCTAACGAGAACAGCAACAAACAAATTAGCACGTATACCAGAGATATAGCCGAGATTTTCATTAACAAAACTGTCAAATGTATTGCAACCCAAATTCAGTCTAGACAATAGACGAACAACTGGTGCCGTTTCGTAGTAGATGTCATTTCAGAGTCTATATGAAGAGTAAACCTGCCAAGTACAGTATAAAAGTTTGGATTCTCGCTGATGCATAGACTTCCTACTGCAAAAACTTGCAAATCTATTTGGAAAATGTCCCAGAACGGAAGCAGAGCAAGAGCGTGGTACTGGACTTTGTTTCGTGTTGGAGTCCTGAATACGGGGTCGCGACAGACAACTTTTTTACTTCTTTAGAGTTGGCTGAAGAGATACTTACAGTGCGTCAAACACTAAAGAAAAGTCAAGCTTTCATACCTGCAGAATTCTTGCCACAACAGCAACGTCCCGTGCATTCCTCTATTTTTGCACATCAACCAGAGGTTACCATAGTATCGTATATTACATAGAAAAGCAGAACCGTTATTTTACTGTCATCTGAACATTGCGATGGTATCGTTTCAGAGAACACAAAACACTAGAAACTATATCTCACTATACTACTAAGAGTGCGGTTGATGCACTAGATAAGATAAGATAAGAATACTTGAATAGACAGATATATAAGAATGCTGCTAGAACAGACAATCAAAGAGATGGCCAGTCGCCCTCTATAAATTTTATCAACCACGCTTTTGTTTTATGGAAACATCTGCATCCACATTGAAAATCAAAGTGTCACCACAAAAAACAATCGCTTCTTTTGGAATTGGGCAAAGAACTAGTAGAACCAAATATGAGGATTAACAACACTGCCATACGTTCCAGACTAACTAGAAAAACAGTTCCAGAAATAAACGCAATATTAGACGTCAGAAGATTAAAAGATAAAGTGCAATCAAAATGTACCTTGTCTAAAAATTTTAGTAACTCCAGAACACAAACAATATGTAAAAAATAGTAAATTTGATTTTACACAATGCATTCAATTACATTTTAGCAATTGACGTTTTTTTTCAGTCTTCTTTTATTAATATACTTAAATATGACAACAAATAATAACTCAATTAGTGACATTTACCACTCTGAAGATGCAAGCTGCAATGTCTTGCGAAACGTCAGTTTGTTTGGGTTGACGAACGACAATACGGCAAAGGCCAAGTTCTACTTCTTGTTTTGGCTCTCAAGGAGATACTAGGACTGAGTCTAAGTGTTTAACTGCGTCGCGGTCTAAGCCGAAAGTCGCTTATAATCATAAATAATAACTCGTTCATAGTTTCTTCCTTCCTTCACCTCAAGCGGTATCAGGGGTTATGAAAATTATCCAGAGTCGGAGAGGTTAAATGGCCTCAAACATTTTCAATGTTCAAGAATGTTTGAAAGCGAATGTTACGTTATTGTTCTCACTGTCGCAGCAAATCTCTTTCTTTAAAAGAGACTACCACCCAATATTTCGTAACCAAGTGCACGTTTTACTCTACGGGTCCACGGTATACAAACTTAACATCGTCAAGGGTATAACTATCGATGCTTACGATAAAAAATGTTTAAACTTGGGGTTCAGAAAACCATACAAATTGCACTTTTGTTTAGCAAAAACTGGTTTTATTACAGCAAATTTTCAAGTCAATGGCTATTGGTAAATCTACAGAATCGCAGACTCGAAATGGCATTACCTAACTCTACCAAAATGTAACGATACCTAAGAAAAACGACTTACAAGGAATTTATATATGTCTATCACTCAAAATTTATAAACACTGTCCGCAGATAAGTCGCACTTTAGTTTATCTAAACTGGTATCTATTTTCACTAGCACGCGCGTTAACTTATTCATTTAAAACGTCAATTCTTACTTTTTCAGATTTTTGACTAGACTAAATTAAACTTCCTTCAGACACCTTTTATATTTTTACTTTATTTCCTTCGAGAACATTTTGTCACTTTCGGTAATCACCTTGAATGATCTCGAAGTTTCTATGCGTTTCATTATATATGTCAGCTAAGCAGCAGCCAAGCGGCGAACATTATGCATTGTAAGAACGAGTAATAGGTTAACTACTATTTTAAACCAACAGTCACTAAAACGCAAAAAGAAACTGAACCCACAATAAACAGCACTACACAGATATACGAAATTTATAACCGTGGATAACCAGAACCTTTAAGAATGGACTTGATGATTACTACTGAATTGATTTTAAAAATTTATATCGTTAATGTATAATAAATGTTTGATGTTTTACTTCTTCTAGAAATATAAATTACACACATTACAAAAATACAAGAAATCTGTTTAACCCTAAACCAAGAATTATAAAAAACAATTATTCCATTTTGTTATGACCAGGTACTGAGTAATCACGTGGGGACACATCCAACACACTTTTCCATTGAGCTCTCCACTCCCCAGTCTCAATTGAATGCGTATTGAGATTCCATCCTGAAAAAAGCAAGTAAAACGAATCGATTGACAAAATTTAACTATTACCATTAACATTTAAAGCTGTGAAAAACATTACTGTCTCTTGTTTAACAACATCACTAAAAGTTTTTAGCGCGTTTAATAGTAACAATTCTTCTCTAACCGCAACAGTTTTTTGATACGGTTTCAAAGCAGTAAACAGACGCACTATTGGGGTCACGTGACGCAATTGCCGTTTAGTATAAACATTCTAAAAAACTATAATTAATAAATTAATCTCGCATCGCTTTATAAATTTACCACATTGACATGATTGTAGTAACAAGTCGCTATACCCAACAGCACTGCATGAAAATATGCAGCAATCACATCGTGCACACTTTCTCCTTTTTCCAATGCAACGTACATAACTCTATTTTTAACGTCTGGCACAATTAAATATCTAGAATCTTTATAAACTTGTATTAGATTAGTTAATTCAAACAACGTTAAAGTGGACGGTAACTGATTTAAAGATTTTCCCATTTTTATTTTAAATCCGCATATATCTGAAACTAAAAAACGTTTATTGCAATTAAGCGCAAAACCTCAATCTTACTATTTTCACCAAATCCGATTACGACTGATTCACTTTTATTTACACTAATCGGATTTGGTACTGTGTCAAAGCGGAAGTATGTGCTTAACACTTGATTTAGACGTGCCGTATTTAAATGTGGAATGTTAAGAGAACACACGGCGAAATAATTAGCTACTAAATGCACAACCATAAATAAGAAAAAGAGTGCCCATTCGTAACTAAAAAGCAAAAACAGGTCAATAGTTGGTTGAAGAAGAGTTTGTGCAAGACTTACCGCCAGTCTGTTACAACTGCCAATAATACAATTCCGACAAAGCTTGCTATAAGATTAACACAAGTTTCTTGACTACCATCTTTGGCAGACACATCAGCCATATTACCTTGAATGGCTTGATGCTGTGTAATAGAAGCTCGTGTAGCACTTCCAGCTACACCAACCTATATTAAAAAAATAAACAATAACGTTCACAAATATTAAAAACAACACTTACAACAGCCTTCATTGAAGTTGTAATGCATAAAATCTGAAGCGAAAATCTACCAATAAACGGAACTAATAGTTCTAAGAACATTGCAGTATCGTTTAAAATGTCTGCGCATAGCCTCCATTTTTTACAGTCTGCATCTAAACTGTTTCTAAAGTAAAAACAATTTATTGTTAATTTGTTGGTATATGGTAATTAACATAAGTTATAATTACTGATTATAAGTAAGAGGAACAAAGATGCAGGTTATGCGAAGAACAAGTTACTTATTGTAGGTTTGTCTCTTATACGTAAAACAAAACAATCTGTTTTATCAGAACTTTCTTTGCTATTCTATATTACGTAGGTACAATGCTAATCAATTTAGAATAGAATGTAATAAAGCGGTAATGGAAAACTCAGGCACTATACATACTTATAGTTTCTGCAGAAAAGGTTATTCTCTTTCTAATTAACGCTACAGTCATTTTTTACCTTATTTTAGTTTCATATATTTAGAGTACTTCGGTTTTATCATGGACATAACGTCACGATTTCGCGCATATATACTCGCAATATAAGTAGATTTCAGTGGCGGCTGGTGGTCAATCATACAAGAGGGTCATTTAAAAAAAAACGCAATGATCGCAAAAAGGCTAAAAAACATTCTTACAGTAACGTGATTTATATTTAAGATCAATTATGTTTAAGATTTAAGATATTCGTCTATAATTACAATTACCAAAATAATCAATAGCAAGCTCATTAAAATTTACAATGATTTTTCAATGCTTAGCATAGAAATGCACATCTTTCTTGTCTCATAGTATTGCAAATTGCGTAGAAATGTTTGAATTGTTAACATAAAGAAATATCGCTCTCTTTCCACTGTAGTCATATGTAAAGTCAATCAATTGTTTTATTTAATATATGTATCTATTTTTAGTTTTTACAAACTTTTTCATTATAGTCTTTAATTGACTGCACAATTGGTTTTTACTTTTTCTTTTAAATGCTATAAATCCGTAACATTATTTTTACAACATAATGATTAATGCATCATCTGAAAACAGTAACCATAAAACACTAAAACCTATTATTTATTTCAATTCCACAAATCCAATCGAACGAATCATACACAGATTCCTTAAAATTACTGTAAACTTCTTTATTTTTATGTTTACTGGTTGGTCGAATTTGAAGTAAAGGCTGAGGACGAGCATTAAATATAAATTCTAGATGTGTAAACAATTAAAAGCTATTCATTTTTTAACGTCTTGTACCAGTTATTATGAAACAAAAACTACTGTCATATGTGATAATAAAACTGTATTTAACACACACGTGCTGCGAAGATAACGATAGATGACGTAAGTCACGTAAGCAATGTAAGCATTGCACTCAAAGATAATTGTACTGAATATGATCTTTGGCGTAGGCGGCCGGCTGAAAACCCAGCGAACGAATTTTAACATCTACTTATCTTCTTTTCTAACTCGCATAAAATTGTATTATGTGTGTCTCACTCTTGATTACAATAACTATCATCGTAATATAATGTAAGTGCGGGCACAAGTTCGTGTCAGCCTCGGGTAAATTCGCAAGCTTTCGTATCTCTTGCGTTTAAATTGACAATTATTTAAACGAAAGAAATTTAAACGCTGATAATTTGATTTAAACGCAAATTTTCTGTAATTTTAAAGCAAATAAAATACCTTTCTTATTCATTTTTGGAGGGTCATTGACCAAATGACCTAATAGAGAAGCCGCCACTGGTAGATTTTAAAAACATTGTCAATTTATCACTTAGGTTCAACAACCTTGCAATGTTTAATATGAATTCGTGCAACTGATTAAAGTAACTATTAATTGTACGTCGTTACTTAAAAAAGACTTGAAAATAATATTCACGATGTAATTCCGAGAAACAAGCACAAACAAAATATTATAACATGGCGAATTGGCGACGGACGTTTTTAGATTGAGTGACGTGTCACAGCTGATTACCGAACGCATTTTTTTATACTACGCAATGTGACGTCATGTTCATAAGAAAACCGAACAACTCTACATCATTACCAATACAATTACATTGGCATGACCGTTGTTTTTAGAACTACCATCGCAAGTTCTTAATGCGCACCTATCCATCTACACTTGAAGGATTGTGTCACTGGATACGGTTCTGCTACATGTGCTTACAGTACATTGTTATTTACGCCTTTTTTGTTTTCGTTACACCTATGTTCGCCATTCATTTATCATGTGTTGTTATAGCCAGTTTTTCAGTACTTTTAAGCACCACGTACAAATTTTTGCTAAAGATGAAATGTTCGGATCGTATGTTTTTATTTGCTCGGATAATTAATTAGCCACACTTTATACAGCTTTCATCCCTTAAAGTTGACAATGTTGACAAATCGAGTACATACAGGTGTCCAAGAGCAACAACAACGAAGCAGAATCATTTGCCTTTCTAAATATCTTCTAAAAAATCATAGTCGGTGGTCTAGTTTTTAAAAGATAATATTACATATTTTTAAACTTAACCAACGCTATGCAAGCTGTAAGGATTCTGCATACGGCGTAAGATATCTTACACAAACTAGGCACAATGTGAAAAAACCAGACAAAAAAAATCGCAAAACAATAAAATAGGGATAAAATGAGAAAATATCAAAGGCGACTAGATATTCACTACAATGACAATTATCGAGTACAAAAAAGTTCATGTGAAATTATAAAGACTGAGTAAAAACAAAAAGATGAATACAGAAAGCTATAAGCGGAAATAAAGGAGTAGCACCAATGTATTATTGTATACAGTTAATAAACAAAACAAGAAAATGAAAATCATCGGAAAGGTTATGAATGATCACATACGTTGCAAAGAGATTAAGATAATGGTTGGCAAGTTGAGAACCTTAAAGTTAGCTTTGTGAAACGCCAACGTGCTAAATAGAAAGCATCATGAGCGGATAGCGCTTCTGTTAGAATGAGATCTCGACGTTATTTTTATCAGTGAGATAAATCTGAGCGTGAGTCATGATCCACTATAGATTAGAATCAGGTAATTTTGTCGTCGTGGTAGTTTAATTTTTTTTCAACAATGAGAACAATTAACAAAATGTCAAAGAAAGTTCTAATTGAAATTGATAATAAAGCTTCAAAAAGTACACTATGATAAATTAATCAAAGTAATAACAAATGCCACACATTTTTGATCTCTATGTAAAGTAACCGATGTGAACACACTAAAAAAATTGAAAACACGATCCTCGTTTACTCAAAATTATTAACCGATCACCCTCCTATACACCACAAGAAGACGTTTGACAAGAAATGACGGTAAATTCTGAAACCCTAACCCTAACGCGAGGAAGGAAGCAGACATGTTATAAAGCGCGAAAGTGTTGAAATTGAATTACTACCGTCAAGCTTTCATTAGAGCCCAAAATCAGTGCTGTAGCCCAACGTGGTGAAGGGCTACTGTTTTAATAAAAATAGATTAGTAAGTTGTATAATGGAAGAATAGATAATTAAATACCAGTAGATAGAGTGAACAAATGGGTTTAATTTGACGGGTTGCTTACCCTTGTAGCACAAAGGGTGATAAAGTTATAGGAGTGCAATGTTTTATCATGGAAGCAGTGATAAGCTTGCTATAAAAGTAGTGGATGTAATAGAGAAAAGTAGATGGTGCCAAATTTGAAGAGAAAATGAACGACAAATGATAGACAAGTAACCAAATTCAGAAGAAGAAACTCCGAGTCCTAGATAGATGTCACTTTGGTGACCAAGAATATATGAAGGCGAATTAGAAACTGGGAAGTTAGTGAGCACGAAACCCTTCCGAATGAAACATGGTCTGCCAGAAAAGTAAACAATATTTAAACAAAACAATAAACATAAACTAAATTGAACTGTTTTTACAAATATGCTGGAAACCTGTATCTTCAAGAAGTGGAATATAACCATCACTGTAACTCATAGAAAACTTAGCAAAACCGTGTCAAATTGTTACAGATCCTCACTTGAATATGAAAGCGACAAAATGCTACCTTTCTGGTGAAGAGCGAAGATCGAGCGTAGATGAGATTGCATGAAGTTAAGAAGGAGGTAGTCTAGATTAAAACATGAAACAAACAAGATACAAAAACAAGAGAAAGATAAATACAAAAATATGAAGAAACAACTCGAAGTCTGGAGAGTTGAGTATAAAACTATAATCAGAAAATTTACAAAGCTAACACCCGCCGATATATCAACAAGACAGAGTGAAAAGCACAAAAAAATTATTTAACATTCGTGATGATATGAACGAAATCGAGGTTATCCCAAAATGTAAATATTTCAGAATGTAAGAACTAGAATCTGCGATAAAAGAAATGAAAGAGAAAAAAGCTCCGGGTCCAGATGGGTTAAATGCCAAATCGTGCAGATCAGATATCCGAAGTATTGCTGAATATATACATCAGACTACTTAAGAACCAAGACTTCCCAAATAACTGTAAAACGACAGAGTTTTATTTCTGAGTGGTGCCTATCCTCCACATCGAAGGATCTATCGTTGTATAGAAACACACCAAACTAAAACTGCTAAAGTCAAATTAATACCTAAACCTGGAAAAAACCAAGAAGTCAGTAGCAGTTAGACCTATTAGTTTAATTAACGAAGTGAGCAAGGTATACGAGAAAATGGTTAATAAAAGATTACTGAATAAACTGACTGATAAACCTATCAGATAATCAATATAGGTTTAGGAAAAAGAGGTCTACAATCACGGCGGCAGAAGAACTAAAAACAACATAAGCACCAGCAGGCACAGTGAGTAGTCATTATTACTTTCGATGTAAGAAACGCGTTTAACGCTGCGTCCTGGAAAATGATACTGGAAGCTATGGAGAAGAAAAAAAATATCGAAGTATTTTATTAACATAATTGCGAGCTACTTGCAAGATAGGAAAATAGAAATTAAAAAGGGAAAAAAGACTTACATAGATGCGAGTGTCCCACAAGGATCGATAGTAGGTCTGACTCTTTGGAATATTTTGTACGACAGCGTATTGGAATTACCACTGCCCACAGGATCAATAACAATAGCGTATGCTTATTATCAAAGCCGAGAATATAACAGTAATAAAAGAAATTGGAAACAACGCCATGGAAAAAATCTACGCATAGATGTACGAATTAAAGTTAGCTACCCTGAAACTAGAGGCGGTGTTCTAGAGATGTAGCAAAAAAACGTAAAATAGGCAAGACAAACTGGCTTTGATGATAACAACCCAAGACAACATGTGAAATACATCGCTAAAAAATGTTTAAATAGTATAGCTTCGTTGACAAATATTTTGCTGAACATCGGAGGCCCATCATACCTTAAAGGAATGGTGTTAAGCAACATATGCAACTCGATAATGCTATATAGAGCTTCAATTTGGGAGAAAACTAAGCTACGCTTTGCATATAGAAATGAAGTAAACAAACTGCTGTTGCTCAGAATTGCCATGGCATACAGAACTACCTTAGAAGTGGCCCTGCAAGTAGTAACAAGCTGCTTGTCGATGGATCTCCTAATTAGAGAGAGCCGATAACGAGAACATGGCCTTGGCCGGCCTTCAAGCCAAAACAGAAGATTTAAGAAATAAGTACATTAAAGAAAGACAACATAGATGCGTTGCAAATGAAGACAAAAGACAATAAACAAAAGAACTAATAATGTAGATCAATGATGTCGAGCACACCATAATATACCGCTCTACATGGGACAAAGAAGACAATCGTCAAATCATAACAAGCAAAATGAACGAAGAAAGGACCTAGCAAACCTTAAAGTAAATGATTAGTAAGAGTTAGTTGTGTAATAAACCTTTTGGTTAATAGTGTTAAAACCAATAGTGTCGCCAAGATATTCCATGATGTAAAAAGCTTCTCGAGAAGTATTTGCGATGTCTTTACGAATCTTGATTTTGTTTTACAAGTTATTACGATGTGTAACTTAGACGAATCTTATCGTACCGAGGCGAGAGTTCAATCTTAACGAACGCGTTAAAAAGATAAATAGAAACTATCGATGTGCAATACTTAAGTAGACTGAAAGCAATAACAAAGAGAATCAGCATTAAAAGTGATTTAATAAATACAGAATTAGAAATTAAATATATCAACAGTAGTTAAATTGGTTTAGACATACGCACAGATTTAACAAATTGTGAGGCAACTAAACAAAAAAATGAGACACCTTGGTTAATTCAAATAAAATAGCGGTGTAAACTACGCTTGTTGGCGAATGCGATCGGCAATCATTCGTGGCCGTTCGCTATGCTATTCATGAAAATCAAATTAGACAAATCAGAAAGATTGAGAATAGCAAAAGTGAAATCGTGTTGTTTCTAGCGACGAAAAAACTTTTAAAAGTTCAAAAATAACCCACCTATAAAAGTGTTTCGACTTCCAAGAAGTCGTTACGGAGTTAATTACAGAAGCTATAAAAAGTGTAGCAGACACTTTTCAGTATGGGGTTGGCTGAGTTCCCATGACCCAGGCATTTATTAGGCGATTGAGGGTCGTCTCAATAGAGAAGGCTACTTAGGTATTTTAAACAACGTTAAGTAGTCTTCTGTCCTAATTTCGTATCCAGAAAACGATTACATCTTTCAACAGATGAGTTTCCTCAATACTTAAAGTTATCTAAATTTCTCCACTATTACGAAATGCACGTTAAACAATAATCCAACACTGACTCAGAATATACGCTAGTTATAGTCTTTTCAAATGTTATTATTAATGTTGTTTATTCTTTAAGGATAATGCCCCTATACATTGGTGTAAAACTCGGTACAGCAAAATAACCTGAACGTGTTACTGTGACCAGTAAAAAGCCCATATACACGGCGACTGTCTGTTGTCAGTTTTTTAGACTATAACAGCAACTTAAAAACTAAAAGTTTTAAAAACTAAAGTAAACTAAAAACTACAATTATTTTTGCGGCAATTCACATATAATAAAAAAATAGACCGATCAATTAAAATTTTGAGACTATAACGGTGATTTAAAAACTTAAAACAGTAAACAAATATAAAGGTAAAATACTTCATTGTTCTTAATTGTCATCCTGAAAAAATACAATAAGAATCAGTATTTATCGTATTATAGTAAAGCAGTATATGAGTGACAGGAAAATTAAATTTTTTTTGTTTATAGTACTAGTGATAGTGCCTCCCTCGCCCCTAAAAGAATTTAATTTATTTTTACAATTATGATATCCGTTTATTTATACACGAAAATATTTTGTATAAGAATAAAATGTAGCAAATATCTTTTTTGTCACAAAATCTTTCACATTTTGACTAAAAAGAGATATTAAAAAACAACTATTTAGAATACAATTAAACCTTAAGAGCAAGTCTTATATTCACAATGTTATTAATAGGTTGTTACACGGGTGTAATATAAAATAAGTTCAAAAATAGCCTTAATAAATTTTATAATGCACTGTTTCGATATCGAATTTTTATTTACACACAAAAATATTTTGTATAAAAATTAAATGCAATTTACTGTTCCAAATTTTTCAAAAATAAAAATATATTGATTTTTTAGTTTTTGCAGATAAACGATAAGACCTTTTGGTATTGTCAATGTTTATTATTTGTCTAATTTGAATTTCTTGAATAGCATCGCGAATGGCCAGGAATCGACGAATGATTGCCGATCGCATTCGCTAAGAAGCCTACTTTACACCGCTAACACTTTCAATCAAACTAATCAAGGTGTCCCGTTTTTCGTTTAGTTGAGTGTACAAAGAAATAAAAAAAAGGAAATACCATTTACAAAAAACAAACAGAATGTAATTATTGGCCTTACAACAACGGATATTTAAAATGCACAATAAAACTACCATCGGCAATTGATATATCCTTCAATATTATAAACAAAACAGATGCATTATCAATGATGAGAACTACAAAGAACAATCGAAGAAAAATTCCACCAGTCTTCTAACCATAAAAGAACCGACAAGTTGGAAGTACCAAAACAAATCAAGATTGTATTGATATTTTAATCTCTCTCTTGCTGGTCATATTCTTTCAGCCCGAAGATCGTGATTTGTAAGTTGTACATTAATTAATCCTGAACGTTCTAGGTAATTACAGAGTAGACGAAAGATACACAGTCCTCATTAAATACGTATACGATAACGCAACTATACAAATAGCAACATCAATTCAAACCAGTACATTCAGTACGACAAGGCGACTCAATTTACCACAAATTATTTACGTTAGCTTTGGAAGACATGTTTAGAAGATTAGACTGGGAAGAAAACAAAGTGACAATAGATGGAGAAAGCTGAACCGCCTAAGATTTACCGATGACATAACACTGACAGCAAGAGAGAGAGAAGAACTACAAGAATTGTTAATACATAGGTACATAGAATGTGTCAATTTGGAAACTTTGGATTGGGAATATATTTACAACAAAAAATAATATCTAGAATTACAAAAATCCGTTTTGGCCATGCAGGAGGGTACATGGTCAGTGGCACACCCCCAGCTACCCTAACACTTTCGGGAACCCTAATTTCAAAAATGTCAAGTTCAACCCCCAAGATACTTCATTGAAAAGTTCTTTAAAAAATACTATTCAGAACTACCAAAAAAGTGACATTCCACTTAACAGTTTTAAAATGATTGGTAAATAATGAAGTTTGGGGAGATGCTGTCAACCCTTAAAATTACACTGTTTCACGTTGTGTCTCTTAGAGTATCCAGCGCAAATATTTTTGAGGATATTCGGTGTGATACTCTTGTAAAATACGATTAGTTCCATTAGCTCAATAAAGAGAATCAGGAGAAGCATATAAAAGATTTTTGTAATTTTGTTTAACCAAAGGCGTTTGTTTGAGCATTTCATTTATTATTTACAGTTATTTACACGTCAGTATTTGTTGTTACTTTGAAGTGTGTCATTGTTAAATTTTATACGCATGTAAGTGAAAATCGATGTGCTTTACGGGTGGCTACTGCGTCAATGCAAGGTAACTGGATGAAAATGTCAGCGATGTTTACGTGCGACTTCTTGTACGGAAATTTAAAGCCACTAGTTCTGTAGTAAATATCAAGCAAATTGAAATTTTGGGCCAAGCTGCCATGTTTCCAACAATGTCGCTTCGCGTATTGTACAAGAGAATCACACCCAATATCCCCAGAAACTAAACGTTTGGGTTGGAAATCTAGGAGATAAAACTGTTGGACCTTTGTTTCTGAATGAACGTTTGTCGTTCCATCACTAATGGGACATTCCAAAAAGTGCTCAGAAAAAACGGCGAACATTTCTTTCTTCTTGTAATTACTTTTCCAAAAAAGATTTCACAGTGTAATTTTAAAGCGTTAACAGTATCTCCCGAAACTTCATTATTTGCTAATTATTTCAAAACTGTCAAGTGGAGTATCACTTTTATTAGCATTTTCTGAATAGCATTTTTAAAGACCCTTTCAACGATATATCATAAATGGGAGTTTGCAGTTTACATTTTTGAAGTTGGAGTGGCCGTGGGTGAAAGGGTAGGTGGGGGTGAAAGAGTAGGTGGAAGTGTACCACTGACCATGTCAATTAGGTTCCACTTCCGTATTGTCAAAACGAGTTTTTGTAATTTTTATTATGTTTTGTTGTATATATATATCCAATCGAAAGTTTTCAAATTGACACACTGTAAATCTAGGGCAAAAACTTCAACTCTCAAAAAACAACTTGACAGCTGACCTAGATAGACGATTGGTACGGTCAGCGTTCGGGAAACAGAACGTCATATTTACGGCAGACATACCAAATACGTTAAAAGTAGAGATCTTCAACCAATATGTGCTGCCAGAACTAACCTACGGCACTAGTGTTGCCAACCGTCCCGTATTTCCCGGGACGTCCTGTATTTTTGATATAAACTTAAATGTCCTGCCGGGACAGACACTGTCCTGTATTTTAACCGTCGATATTATTGCGAAATCGATAGCGCTACATCTGACAAGACATACATACAATACATGAATACACCCACCTACCGCATCAAAGTATGACTCAGCTCGGCTATCAGTTTACCACTGCCTGCCATTGAATAATTAGTTATTAATGGTAGGTACTGTCGACTACTCGACTACGTAGTGCCGGCCGTTTCCCGCCCTCTGTACTCTACGTTTCTGTTTATATTTTGTTTATTGTCTACCTCACTTCCTTTCTAGAATTAGTGTTAGCTAATTGTTTTGCGAAAAACTATTGAGTAAATACGTGTTACGTTCGTAATTATCTCTAAAACTACCTAAATATAAAATGAGTGATTTCAGTGACAGTGACACAGATAATTTGTGTAAAAGTGATGGAATACCTTCCAAGAAAGTCTAAAGGCTTACTAAGTATAATGTAAACTGGGAAAATAGTTATTCGTGGTTAAGACAAGTGAAAGAAAACTCGTACAAGGCGTCCTGTCGCCTATGCAATAAAGAGTTCTCTTGTGAGCATGGTGGCGTTGCAGATATAAAACAACATGCATCTACTAAATCTCACATGGCTATTGTTAGCAGTAGAGCATCGAGTACTTTAACAAAATATTTTATGAAGCCTGAAACATCTGCCTTGGAGACAAATGACAAGATTGCTGCTGAAGAACTGACATCAGTTTATCACACGGTAAAGCATTCTCTTAGTTGTAGTAGTATGGATTGTACACACAAATTATTACCATATATATGCAGTGATTCAAAAATCGCTCAAAGTTTTAGCTGCGGAAGAACAAAAGCGGAAGCTATTGTATGCGAAGTATTGGCCAAAGAATCTCTTAATAATATTTTAAATATCATCCAAGAAAAAAATCTATATTTTTCGATTGCAACAGATGCAAGTAATAAAAAAAAACAGAAAAATGTTTCCAATATACGATTCTTTGACTATGATTACTGGCATTGAAAATCGTCTACTGGAATTTGTAGAATGTAACGATGAATGTGCAAATCAAGTATCGAAATTATTAATAGACACATTGGAGAAAAACGGATTGTCTTTAAATAAAGTTTCCGCATTCGCCGCTGACAACACTAACGTAAACTTCGGCAGAAACCATTCCATTTATACACTGTTGTTAGTTGAAAATAATAAAATTGTCAACGCTGGCTGCCCCGTCCATATTCTTCACGATGCTGCAAAATACAGTACTGATAAATTGGAGGTGGACGTAGAAAGTTTGATACTGAAAATATGTAGTCACTTCAGTAGATCTGCGAAACGAAGAGTGGACTTAAAACTACAACTTGAAGCGAATGAAATGCAATGGGAAGAGATAATTAAACATATTGTGACGAGATTTTTATCTCTTGGTCCTGCTGTCGAAAGAGTCTTAAAAATATAGTCTGCAATAAAATCGCATTTTCTAGAATTTCGGAATGAATGTCCTCGTCTATTAGAGAAGATAATCACATCTGAAGAAGAAGAGAAGAAAACTTTGGCGTATTTGTCATTCCTTCATAGTGTTATGTTTTCAGTAGAAGCAACAATGAAGCAGATTGAATCTGATTCTCTATCAGTTGTTGAAATGCATGCTCAAATGCACGGGATTCGGGAAAAGATTGAGCAAAGTATAAAAGATAAGTTTTTTGGAAGTCAGGCAAGAGAAATAATGGGCGGATTAAGTATTAATGCAAAAAAATTTATTGAAAACGATTTTCTACAGTTCTACACCAATTTCATAGGGTATTTATTACCACGATATGATTGCTCAGAAAACAACATCCTTTCCCAGATGTTATTTTTAAACTTACTACCATTTCCAAAAGGCTGCGGAACTCTTAAGGATCGATCAGTTGAACATGGACTCCTTATACGAAGAATTTCAAATTATTAAAAAAAGCCTGGACATTGCAACGTCTTTTGATGACAAAAGTAAGGGTGCAATTGAGAATTGGATGAAAATCATGGAAGGGTTTTCCAAGAATGAAATCCCCAACATTTTTCACATCATATCGTTCATCTTCAGTATCCCTAGCTCCAACTGCTTCGTAGAAAGGGTTTTTTCACAGATGGTATTAAAGTGGACTGATGTACGAAACAAATGTACCCCTAATTTGATAAAAAGTGAATTAATGACCATTTTTAATTATGATTATAGCTGCATTGATTTTTTTAAACATGTAAAATCAAACAAAGACATGTTAAAACTTACACATTCTTCGTTAAAATATAACAAAAAGCAATAAACCACAACAAATAATTTTGTTTTTCATTTGTACCGGGTAAAAAAATGAAATCCCCTTTTTTTTGGCCAAATGAGAGTTTGTCCCTTCTGACAAAAAAAATCTGGCAACACTATACGGCACTGAAAAGTCGGTTTTAAACAAAGCCATTACACTCAGACTCCAAGTAACACAAAAAGCTATGAAGAGAGGAATGCCAAAAATCAAATTACTCGACTATATCCCCAACACAGAAGTACGCAGAAGATCCAGGGAAAGAAAACGTATTGTGTACTGAGATGAAACTAGGCGATACACGTAGGTAGGATGAAAAAAGATGCATAGACACAAAAAATTATAGAATAAAGACCTCGACAAAATCAGATTGCAAACCAGGTGGACGGATGACAAAAAATTGGTACAACACGTTTGGGATGAGGAAAACAAGCAACAGAAAAGAATGGAAAGATCTGAGAGAGGCGTATGTCCGACGATCTACAGAATGAGCTGATGCTGATGATTTCATTGTAGATTGATACCTGTCAGACCCTATATGCTTGGTCTAGCTACTTTCTTGACGATCTTCCTTTTGCTTTCGATTTTCAATATTATACAGAAATAACAAAAAATGTTTAGAATCAAATAAATCTGAAATAATTTTATAAAAGAAATCGCCAAAAAGAGCAGTGGATATAAATATCGAAAAAAAAATTACTAAACGAAACCTTGTAAAAATGTCGTTGCAGTTAGTGAACGAGTACCAAAATAATCGCGTTCACTTTAAATTTGTAGAGGAACTGCAATAATTATAAAAATATTGTAATAAATGCATTTGTTTTTGATTTTTTCTATTACGGTATGAAATTATAAATAATGGGGTGGCTAGAGATATTAAAGAAATAAAAAATGTTGCGTAATTTACCCAGATTCAGTTTATTGTATTGAGGTGTACACTATGTAATGATCCGTTTTGAATCTGCTTAGTAATTTTCCAATGTTTTGCATGAATAATGTTTTACTGCTACAGGAATTTGTAGAGTTGAAACAATGAAAGAGACTTATGGCATGTAGATATACTTTTAAAGAATATCTAAAAACTGTCGATTATTCTACACTGACTACATTGTTACTAGTAGAAAATGTTTCTCAACATATCAGTATTCTTAAATCTTAAGAACTAAAAATAGTTACAGCAAACTAGGATTAGTATATCTGTATTCTTTATCAAACATTATCGCTTTATTTTACTACAAAGTAATGCAAATGCATTATGTAGCTGATTTTAGTTACCATTGAGATGTATTCTAAATTTTAATAAAAAACAGAAATTTGAATTACATTCGTCCTTAATCCTGTTAAACGTTTATAAGCCAAACATACTATAATGTACTTGTTTAAGGTTGTGTGAGTGATTCTGGTAATACATTAAAAGCGTGCAGATTAAGTTAGTTTAGATTTAAACTTACCCTTTCCACCAAGCAAAAAATATACGTCCGATCATTCCGGTACCATCTTTCATAATCCATGTAAAAGCAGCAGCAAACGGTGTGGCCTTAGCATCCCCGACACCAACACTTTTCAAAATTGCTTGAGTTGTAAATGTACCCGTGATAGTACTACAAAACGCCTGCAACGTATCCCACACTTGATACTCCAAGTAATCTTCGCTAACACTATCGGGATAGCCATGTGGTAAAAAAATCTCTCGAAAAAGATCCTTTGCTCGATCGAAAAGTGACTTGGCTAAAGTATCGGATCCACTTAACCTTGTTACTTTGTTGCTGGCTACAAAAAAATTGACATTTTGATTAATTTCAAAAAAAATTGTTACCTGGATTTTTGTGATAAACCATTAATCTGCCCAAAGTGCCGCATTTTTCGGTTAAGACAATTTCCGTGCTGCTCATTTCGAATTTTGTAAATGGTAACGTCAGCCAAATTCGTGTCAGTGTGTCAAAACTGCTTCAAACCGTCGCGGATTTCTCTTATCAGTACGTACACAGGTAAGCATACGGCTTTTGGGTATCGGTAGAAATAAGTATTGAGTACACGCGCGTCGCATTGGAACTACTACTGTTATATACAAAATGATACATACTAATAAAGATATTATTAGGGAGTGTTTATACTTGATAATAAGCATGTCATACTAAAATTTCAACCCCTCAGGACGATGTATAAATGAAATACCCAAAAGCCCGATGCCCTAAAAAAAACGAAAAATTATTCTAAGTCCCGCGTTGAAAATACAAAAAAAATTAATTATTTCAAAACTAAACGAGATATCTTAACGAAATTTTAGGGGGTGTTTATACTTGATAATAAGCATGTCATACTAAAATTTCAACCCCTCAGGACGATGTATAAATGAAATACCCAAAAGCCCGATGCCCTAAAAACGAAAAATTATTCTAAGTCCCGCGTTGAAAATACAAAAAATTAATTATTTCAAAACTAAACGAGATATCTTAACGAAATTTTAGGGGGTGTTTATACTTGATAATAAGCATGTCATACTAAAATTTCAACCCCTCAGGACGATGTATAAATGAAATACCCAAAAGCCCGATGCCCTAAAAAAAACGAAAAATTATTCTAAGTCCCGCGTTGAAAATACAAAAAATTAATTATTTCAAAACTAAACGAGATATCTTAACGAAATTTTAGGGGGTGTTTATACTTGATAATAAGCATGTCATACTAAAATTTCAACCCCTCAGGACGATGTATAAATGAAATACCCAAAAGCCCGATGCCCTAAAAAAAACGAAAAATTATTCTAAGTCCCGCGTTGAAAATACAAAAAAAATTAATTATTTCAAAACTAAACGAGATATCTTAACGAAATTTTAGGGGTGTTTATACTTGATAATAAGCATGTCATACTAAAATTTCAACCCTCAGGACGATGTATAAATGAAATACCCAAAAGCCCGATGCCCTAAAAAAACGAAAAATTATTCTAAGTCCCGCGTTGAAAATACAAAAATTAATTATTTCAAAACTAAACGAGATATCTTAACGAAATTTTAGGGGGTGTTTATACTTGATAATAAGCATGTCATACTAAAATTTCAACCCCTCAGGACGATGTATAAATGAAATACCCAAAAGCCCGATGCCCTAAAAAAAACGAAAAATTATTCTAAGTCCCGCGTTGAAAATACAAAAAAAATTAATTATTTCAAAACTAAACGAGATATCTTAACGAAATTTTAGGGGGTGTTTATACTTGATAATAAGCATGTCATACTAAAATTTCAACCCCTCAGGACGATGTATAAATGAAATACCCAAAAGCCCGATGCCCTAAAAAAAACGAAAAATTATTCTAAGTCCCGCGTTGAAAATACAAAAAATTAATTATTTCAAAACTAAACGAGATATCTTAACGAAATTTTAGGGAGTGTTTATACTTGATAATAAGCATGTCATACTAAAATTTCAACCCCTCAGGACGAAGTATAAATGAAATACCCAAAAGCCCGATGCCCTAAAAAAAATGAAAAAAGTCCCGCGTTGAAAATACAAAAAAAATTAGTTATTTCAAAACTAAACGAGATATCTTAACGAAATTTTAGGGGGTGTTTATACTTGATAATAAGCATGTCATACTAAAATTTCAACCCCTCAGGACGATGTATAAATGAAATACCCAAAAGCCCGATGCCCTAAAAAAAACGAAAAATTATTCTAAGTCCCGCGTTGAAAATACAAAAAAAATTAATTATTTCAAAACTAAACGAGATATCTTAACGAAATTTTAGGGGGTGTTTATACTTGATAATAAGCATGTCATACTAAAATTTCAACGCCTGTAAAAAAATTTAATAGAATTTGAAAACAAAAATCAATGATAATATTCTAATTATACTTCCGTAATGATGTTACATTAATTTCGAATATAAACTAATAATTTTTAAATTAAAATTATACCATAACAAATTAATTAGGGATATAATCGTCCCAGTGGTATTCTAATTATTCTTCGGTAATGATGTGACACCCTATAAAAGCGTTTTGTAAACAAGCAAAATAATTAAAATGTAATAGAAACTAATATTTTTAAAATTTAAATGATACCATAACAAATTAATTAGGGATATAATCGTCCCAATGGTATTCTAATTATTCTTCGGTAATGATGCGACACCCTATATAAGCATTATGTTCTTATCATCCTTTACCACTTCGGTGTTTTATTTGTAGACACGATTTCACGTTGCTTGCGGAAGTTTTGCTACAGAGTGTATTAATTGCGATTCTAATTGCAGATTTGGTTTGCGTTTTTTTAAACTTACTATTACTATTACTTTTCAGATTTTTTGTTTTGAATTTTATTGTTGCTTTTGTCGTTTTGTTTGTGTTTTGTGTTTTAACTTTGTTTTAGAATGGAACGGATTGTCGCTGCTGAGAACCTGACGCTGCTACAGTTAGGAGCGTTCTTTGGGAACCATGACACCGAGGAAGAGTTTAGAGAAGCAAATCGTCGTGGGATAATGCTGCTGGAGAACCTCGAGATTTTACCCACCAAAGAAGAGGAGAAGACGTGTCCAACATGTCAAGCTGGGATGAGTGCAATAACGGATCGTACTCGCACTTTAGGATGGCGTTACAGATGCAACGGACCTGTCAAGCATCGCATGGAGCCAACAGCGAACACCTTCGTCGATCACGCTAGAGTAAACGAGATAGGTTCGTTTCGCATAATTATTTTAATGTATTCGTGGCTTATAGGTATGCCTGTGACCAGTGCACAGGTCCAAGTTCAGGTTGGTGCAGAAACAGCGATGGCGTGGTACAAGTATTGCAGAGACGTCGCAACGAAGATCGCGTGGCATGACTTGGGGCAAATTGGAGGACCAGGAGACGTCGTTGAAATAGATGAGACGCATCTTTTCAAAAGGAAGTACCACGTAGGAAGAAGAACGATGTGGGAACACCACTGGCTGTTTGGAGGAATTAGTAGAGCCACGAAGAAGCGCTTTGGAGTAATGGTACCGTCCAGAGATACAGAAACGTTAGTCCCCATCGCCCAGAATTGCATCGACAGCGAATCTTTTATTTGTTCAGACCAATGGAGGGCGTACGGCATTCTGGATACCATATTTGAGGGACACGGTACTGTAAATCATTCTACGAATTTCTTACAGCCCCCGCTAGGAGAAGATCCGATTTGGGTACCTACGGGAACTTTTCTGCCGGAATGCCTCGATAAGAATTGGATTGGACCACCGCCTCGAGAAAACGTGCAACCATTCCGCATACACACAAACAACGCCAAAAGGTCTTGGAGGGAACTGAAGAGCATTCTGACGAAATGCAACGGGTTGCAGGTCACGGAGGGATACATTGGCGAATGGATGTACCGAAAGAATATCCTAGACGAAAATGCCACAATAACAGAGAAGTTTTTTAGATTCTGCAACGATGTCGCCAGAGCTTATCCAGGTATAGGAAAAAACCCAATGCAGATTGATATAGAAAACTGCAATTGCCACGAGTGCGAAGAATAATTTAATTTTTCTTTCAGATTCTTTTAATCTTTTTTTCTTTCAGATTCTTTTAATTTTTTTTCTTTCAGATTCTAATAATCTTTTTTTCTTTCAGATTCTTTTAATCTTTTTTTCTTTCAGATTCTAATAATCTTTTTTTCTTTCAGATTCTAATAATCTTTTTTTCTTTCAGATTCTTTTAATCTTTTTTTCTTTTAGATTCTTCAAATCTGTTTTCTGTCAGATTCTAATAATCTTTTTTTTCAGATTCTTTTAATCTTTTTTTTTCAAATTTTTTAAATCTTTTTTCTTTCAGGTTCTAGTACTTTTTTTCTTTCAGATTCTTTTAATTTTTTTCTTTTAGATTCTAATAATTTTTTTTTCTTTCACATTCTTTGAATTTTTTTTTCTTTCAGATTCTTTTAATCTTTTTTCTTTCACATTCTTTAATCTTTTTTCTTTCAGATTCTTTTAATCTTTTTTTCGTTCAGATTCTAATAATCTTTTTTTCTTTCAGATTCTAATAATCTTTTTTTCTTTCAGATTCTTTTAATTTTTTTTCTTTCAGATTCTTTTAATCTTTTTTTCTTTCAGATTCTTTTAATTTTTTTTCTTTCAGATGCTTGGTTTTTTTTTTAGGACATCGGGCTTTTGGGTATTTCATTTATACATCGTCCTGAGGGGTTGAAATTTTAGTATGACATGCTTATTATCAAGTATAAACACCCCCTAAAATTTCGTTAAGATATCTCGTTTAGTTTTGAAATAATTAATTTTTTTTGTATTTTCAACGCGGGACTTAGAATAATTTTTCGTTTTTTTTAGGGCATCGGGCTTTTGGGTATTTCATTTATACATCGTCCTGAGGGGTTGAAATTTTAGTATGACATGCTTATTATCAAGTATAAACACCCCCTAAAATTTCGTTAAGATATCTCGTTTAGTTTTGAAATAATTAATTTTTTTTGTATTTTCAACGCGGGACTTAGAATAATTTTTCGTTTTTTTTAGGGCATCGGGCTTTTGGGTATTTCATTTATACATCGTCCTGAGGGGTTGAAATTTTAGTATGACATGCTTATTATCAAGTATAAACACCCCCTAAAATTTCGTTAAGATATCTCGTTTAGTTTTGAAATAATTAATTTTTTTTGTATTTTCAACGCGGGACTTAGAATAATTTTTCGTTTTTTTTAGAGCATCGGGCTTTTGGGTATTTCATTTATACATCGTCCTGAGAGGTTGAAATTTTAGTATGACATGCTTATTATCAAGTATAAACACCCCCTAAAATTTCGTTAAGATATCTCGTTTAGTTTTGAAATAATTAATTTTTTTTGTATTTTCAACGCGGGACTTAGAATAATTTTTCGTTTTTTTTAGGGCATCGGGCTTTTGGGTATTTCATTTATACATCGTCCTGAGGGGTTGAAATTTTAGTATGACATGCTTATTATCAAGTATAAACACCCCCTAAAATTTCGTTAAGATATCTCGTTTAGTTTTGAAATAATTAATTTTTTTTGTATTTTCAACGCGGGACTTAGAATAATTTTTCGTTTTTTTTAGAGCATCGGGCTTTTGGGTATTTCATTTATACATCGTCCTGAGAGGTTGAAATTTTAGTATGACATGCTTATTATCAAGTATAAACACTCCCTAATAATATCTTTATTAGTATGTATCATTTTGTATATAACAGTAGTAGTTCCAATGCGACGCGCGTGTACTCAATACTTATTTCTACCGATACCCAAAAGCCGTATGCTTTACACATTTCCTCAATTACGGTTTCTAACTATTGTTATTCTCCGAATAAATTAACTATTATATTTTAAAAACCATCGATTTCTAACAATTAAAATTTCTTTCCGCCAACTGGTTGACCTTGAATTCGCTTGAATCGTTCAGTGGTTTTTAACTTAACTTCAAGATAAGGCCAATTTTACACTAACCCTAAAATAATACACGTTTTGTAAACATTTTTTTAAATCGGTTTCAACTTTCAACAGATAAAATTCGTTCGGATGCATTTTAGTCGATTTATCGCGAAATTAATATATACACCAATTTTTATGCTGCAATACTTAGTACTTTAAGTGAATTTTGGTAAACAGACAGATGTAAAAAAAGCGTATGTTTACTATAAAAGTTCGCTCTTCTGCAGAACAGGCGATAAGTTCTAATGCAACAACATCTTATTATTTCAGTAATCTGTTTTATAGAATCTTAAAGCTTTCGCGGTTACTTTGGTTCCGATTGAACACTCAGAGTTTTTAGGCTTGTTCACGAACGACAATACTGCAAAGTTCTACTTCTTGTTTTGGCTCTCAAGGAGAGACTAGGACTAAGCCTAAAAACTCGCTTATAATCGTACTTTGTTTAAAATTATCCTCATTGTGAAGAATTCTTTTTTTACTAAATGTATTTAATATAACTTTTGGATATTATTTTATGCTACAACTTTTCCAAAACCCGTATTTGCTTTCATATTTACGCAGTTGTTAATAGTCGCATATCAACAGTTTTTTGAACAAGATTCTTTTGAAGTTATAATTAAGCATTCTACTTGTTCTTGTTGTCTCGTCATTTTGATATCAACATTACTCCTGCCAGTTATTATATATATTTTTTTAAATGTTGGTCTTTGGCAGTTAAACTAGACTGATGGATATTGATTTTATTACAATAGTAGAAACACTGCCGGTTCTAGACACATTTTCCGGTGTAGTTTTTTCTTCAGTACTGAAAAAGTTTATTGCTCATTATGCTATACTTCATTATGCAATATCTTTAATGTTCATGTCTAAACCGTTACAAATCTCTTCTCAGGATTTTTATTTGCTTACGTTAATATATATTGTTGAAATGGTCATCTTATTCATTTATTTTTTTATTCACTTTGAGATGGGTCAGTGTTGTGACGTATCTAGATACAGTATCTAGATACTTTTTAAATTTTCTAGTTACATATCTAGATACATTGGACATAATGTAACTGTATCTAAATACATTTTTCGTTGTATCTGAATGGTTTCGATACTTAGATACTTTTCCTTGCTCAAATTGTAAATTATATGAGTTTTTATAAAACATCGCTGTGGTTTTTTGTCAGTTATCCACTTATTATAGGTAAATAAAATTGTATTTTTTATTGATAATGTAATATTTTGCCTAATACAGTTATTGTGTTTTTTAGCTGAACAAAATTTTGTTTTAAATTTTATTAACAACAGTTAAAAATGTATCTAGATACTTTCTTAAAGTATCTGTAACTGTATGTAGATACTTTTTTAAAAAGTATCTTATGTGTATCTAGATATAACTTATGAAAAGTATCTGTATCTAGATATTTGAAAAAAATATGTATGTAGGCTATAACCAGATCGCGTTTTTATTATATCACTTTTACGTTATCAGAGTAATTTTGTAACGTACCCCACATAACCACGAGTACTTGCTTCCTAATTAATTTAAGTATGTAAACCTCAACGTCAACAATAATAGTAATTATGTATCACTAGCGTCGAAAGTGAGTTATGCTATAAGATTTTCGACGAGAATTACATACATTATTTTTTGTGCTGTTTTTTTACAAAATTTAATCTAAATTTAATCTTTTTAGAAGTCGTTTCTTTTTTGTTAAAAAAATAATTTTTCCCTTTTTAGTGATGTTAACAATAGTTATATAATCACTGAAAACCTTGAAGACCATGCAAGAGAATTTCATGTTAATGTAAATTTGACTTAATTAAAATGGGACCACTACTGAAGTACCCTCTTTCTAATAAACAAAAGAATAATCGAAATTTATCAGCGTGGTAAACAATGTTATTTTATAAAAATTGTTTAAAACATTAGGTCCAATAAAACCTTCTTAGCTTTTTCAAAATTTAGACAACTGACAATAGTAACTGAATTACCAACACTACGTAAACATGTAAATCCCCTAGATTTGAAATTCGAATTGTAAGCAAATTTTGTATTCAAGTTTTTTACAATTATTATTTGGATGTTGATGTGTGTGATGAATTTAATAAAGATAGTGTTGTATTCTGTGTCGGTGGACGTAGATGAGAGCGTTCCTACAAATACAAAGGTAAGAAATAATTTTTCATTCAAACGTACCTACTTTTTTCATGCGATGTATTTGATCCATGGCTTGTGGTAACAAAGGTCGCATTGTGTTGATTTCCATTAGTGTTAGATTATCGACAGCAGCATATGAACCACCATTCTTAATTAACATATCAACCGATGACCTAATTTTTGACATACGAATATCCCAAATATCTTTAATTACAGTTCTAATCTCGTCTGCCCTTGATATGTCGTCCGCAGCATAACCTAATAACAATTTTGCCTCGATCATGTAGTGTTCGCTAGGCATTTTTGTAAATGTTCTAAAACGATACATCTGTATTATTGTCTCGAAGGAAACAAAACATACCGTGACGATTTTTCATCATCCTTTATTTGTTCAAGTCGTGTAACGTCCATCCAATCCGGTGGCTGAATTTTACACTTACGCTGCTGTTTTAAATTTATTGCTATCCATAATGGCACATTCAAAGGAAGACTGGCTCGAAATGGACCTATATCACCTGATACTAAATGTATTGTGCTACTATTAAACGTTGGAATTATACTAATTAATTGCTTTTCTCCAATAAATTCAACTTCATCTGGGTTCATTACTGTAGCAAATTGTTTATTTGCTCATAACCTTAAACTCAAGTTTGTCTATGTTAGAATTACTAAGTTGGTTACACTGATTTTTTTAAATCGAAATTTCTAATCATCATTTTATTTATTTACAATTAAACGACGAAATTTTTATTTACATGAAATTACTTTTTGAAGTCCATGCCAAACATATATTCGATTTAGACTTATTCTAACTGCCAAAGTTAATTTTAAGAATCGACGTCAAAAAGTAATTTCATGTAAATAAATATTTCGATAAAAATTTCGTAGTTTAATCGTAACTGAATTAAATCATTATTTTTTACTTTTTATTTGATACATTTAATTCTTTTGAAGTTGTTTTTTGTTAAACGAATTTTATTTTTCTCTCTTTTAGTAATGTTAACAATAGTGACAAAATATAGATTTTATCGAATTGGTTGAGCAATTTCAGCTTCAATCTTAACATAAGCCAGATATAGTCACTGAATCCTTGAAAATGTACGTACATCATTCATGTCGATGTAAACTTAAGAGTTTTCATTTTCTCCTGGATCTTATCATGAGAACCTGACCAACTGTATATAGGACCACTTGTAAGGCACTCCCTTTTGTAATAAAATAAGAATCATTTAAATGTGGCAAAGATTTATAGCTGTACATGCATTAAAAAAAAAGATTCCGACGAAATGAGAAGCGCTTCTCTTTTTTTGAGTCTGTTAAAACGTTCTTCAACCATGTTTTTTATGTCCAAATTATAATATAAAACGCAGCAAAATAAATTGATAAAAAAGATGTTACTCTTCATATCTTATGTAATTCTGATACTAGTATTATTTGTATATTTTACTTCTTATCTTTATTTTTTCTTTCTAAAACTATACTCTAAAGCAGAGGTTCCCAAACTTTTTTGTGTCGTAGACCTCTTGCCATGTTTTTCGGTTTTGGGTAGACCCCCTACTTACCTGATATTGATTTTTTGTAAATTTCTAACTGTAGTGAAGTTTGTGTGATAAACTACCAGTTTATATTTTTTTAAATATTTTCTTAGCACTTTCCTTTTCAAGATTCAGGAAACGAATAAACGTATTTGTCTCACATTCGTATTTATAGAGTGACGAATTGAACAAGTCAGTGCAATAAATAAATAAATAAAATGAACAATGTCGTAATCCAATATGAAATGTCTTTTATTTAATTTAATATATTTAGTTACATGTTTCGGTCTCTTAAATACATACGACCATCTTCAGACTAAAAACGTTATTATAAATTATATAAAAAATTTAGTCAGTGCAAGTTCGCGAAGCTCTGAGACTGCATGTATGCTTTTAACAAGATGATACTGGTATATCATTATGTGCAGGTTTTTACAAGTTCAAAATGTATTGCGACCACTAAGCGAATGCCTACATCCTACAACTTACACAATTTTATAAACATATATAATAATTTTTTTACTTCTTAGGTACTTTTATAAATAATGTATATGTCTTTCATATTATAAGATAGTATAATGTAAGTAAATAGGTACTATCAGTGTATGTTGGGATCCACTATCGTAGACCCCCATTTTCATTTCATGGACCTCCAAATTTTTTTTTGCTGACGTATACTCCTTGTAGGTTGTCATAGACCCCTGGCGGTCGATATAGACCACTTTGGGAATCACTGGTCTAAAGAAACTACAGAATTTTATTAGACATAATATGCGGATTTTCTTCAATTTTAATTACTAATCAAAGTATTATAACTATTACAAACAGATGCTAGGAATTCGATTGAACCGTAACACAAATTACAACATTTATATGAATATAATGTGAAGAATAAAATAATATACAGTAAGTACTAATGAATTCAAAACGAATTTTTGATTTTAAATAGAACATGCTAAAAAGAACAAACATACTAAGAAACTATTGGCTGTGGTGTATCTAAGAGTTACATGGGTCTTTCTTTCTTCTTCATTAAATTCTATGAACTAGGTTTTGTTTTTTTTAAATGGTTCTAATGAACACCGGTCTACAGTCACCCACTGATGGAAATTTATTTTCGCAATCATATTTTCCTCAAAATTTCCTTCTATAATAGTCTTAATTTTTTCTACACCTGACCAAGCGGAGCAAGTGTTTGTACAACAGTAAATTGAAGGGGGGTTACACAACTTATTTGCCAAACAATGTTTGTATGTTGCTAAGTCACCATCTAGAACTTTGTTCAACACACACTGAGTGTGTACCATTCTGGCCCACAAGAATACAATTCTTCGGGCGAACCTCTACAAATTTGGAAAAGTCGATTTTTCGATCAGCATTTTTGACAACTCTTTTTCATCAAGCACTATGTGGCTTATCATATCATTTTTATAAAAGATATGGACAGATTGTACAACCTCTTTGGGCAAGCTTTACTCGGTCTTTGGTTAGGATTTTCCGAAGGATTTTCAAGGGTCAGAAAAAATGTCGCTTTTAGCAAAATGTTGACGTTCTATAGCTCCTTTTATTTTCTTTATTTTTTTTGCAGAATATCGTTTTGATTTATTTTTACTTTCCTATGACAGTACAGCGGTCGCATTTTTTTTGCAAAAAATTTTTATTGCATAATTTTACGTTTCAAGGTCTCCTGAATCAGAAAAATGTATTTTTGACAAAAATATTTTGGGTGTCTATGTGTTTGACGGTTTTGAATATCTTAATAAATAAATAAATAATAAAGGGCGTCTCCCTGCTTTAATCACGTGTGCGTTTTAAATGGTTTTGATTTTATCCTTTATTTGAACTATTCCTGTTACGTTTTTGTGTAAGCTTTTTATACTATTTGTTAGAGTTGTTATTGTTCCTAGTTGTTTTAGAAGCTTCCATATTTGTCTTCTTTCAAGTATGTCAAAATCTTATTTAAGATCCACGAATGTTAAAAACAATTATCTTCTGCTATTTGCTTTATCTTTTATAAGTTTTGCTGTAAATCTTTAGGGGCACTGATGTTCATTTTTATTACCTTTTTTGTGTATTGGTATTGGTATTTTTTCGCATTCTTTTGGTATTTTGCTGGTTAGCCATGCTTTGTTACAGATGTCTTGCATCCATTGTTTTATCTTTCTGCCTCCCCATTTTATCCCTTCCTTCAAAGTGCAAAAACAAAAATGGATTTGGAAAATAAAGGAGTATATGAAATACCGTGCAGAGGCTGTGACCGAACCCATGTGGGACAAACAAATCGACGAATTGGTGTTAGAAAAGTGAAACACCAAAATGCTGTTAAGAAGGACGAGAAAACATCTTCTCTAGCACAACACGTAAAAACGACCTCTCACACCATCGATTTCATCAAATTAAGCTATTTGCTGGTCTAGAACACACCAAGTCCAGAATAATTCGAGAAGTCATTGAAATCCAAAAACGTCCAAACAGTTTAAATACTCGAGATGACACCCAAAAATTGGCAACAGCATGGAAACCTATTATATCTAAGATTGAAATCCACAAAAAGACAAGTCAGAAAACATCTGCAACTGTATCAACAGCACCACCTTCGACAATATCAAATAAACAAACTGGAAAACTATTTGGTCTGGCTCACTTGCTTTTTCTATTCCTAGTTCTTTTATTGCTTCGTTTATCTCTTCCTCAGAGATTTCTTCCTGTCCTTCTTCCTCTTGGTTTTCTGGTTGCATGTTTCTGGGATTTTTTTTTTGAATTTGTCTATAATTTGTTGTAAATAGATAATTTTTAAATTATATAGATATAGATAAAAAATTTTTCTTTTAAAAATTATCTAGTATGAGATAACAGATAAACTATTCAAATTTTATATACATAACAGATAATAGATGAAATAATCAAGGTAGTAACAACGATAGATGGAGTTCTTTTGAGGAACTACTATGGAATGCGTAAAATTACTGAAGAAAAACATACATATTATAACTGGAATTTTATGAGACACTCGAATTTTTATAAATATAATTTAAATAATTTAAATAAAAAATTATATATATACAGATACATATAACTTATATATTTTTTGATTGTATATAGATAATAATAATAATAATAATAATAATAATATAGATAATAAATAGATAAAAAATATGAATCTAGATTAATTTATCTATTAGCTATTTTATCTATTCTGTCTTTGAGGGATTTCACTATGTTCCAAAACTTTCTGTTGTTTCTACTGTGTGTTTCGTAAATCTTTTTCCAAATTCTTGCCAACTTTTTGCTTTTGTTTTTTTACTTCCTCTTTTGCTTCGTTTCTTCTTTTGTTATATTCTTCTTTGTCTTCTTTTTTGTTAGTTTTTAAATATTTCTGCTACGTTTTTTTCTTACCGTCAATTTTTTGTTTCACTTATTCATTCCACCATCTAGTTTGCTTTGTACGTGGTTGTATTGTTTTTTCTCCACATATTTCTTTTGTTATTTATAATATTGCTGTTTTAAACGTTGCTTATGTTTTATTTACGTCCATTTCTTGTTTCTGTTCGTATTGATTTAATATTTCTTCAAGTTTTCTTTGGTATTCTTCTCTCGTAGTTTTCCTATTTTTCAAATGGATTTTTTTCCTGCTTCTATTTTTGGGTGTGTTATATTAATGTTTTTTATTACTAACTTAGGTTGTGTATTCAGTTCAGCTTCTTTGTTTCTACGTTCTCTATGCGGTTACTCATTTGTTTTGTATCTATTATATAGTCTATTAAGCTCTTAGCGTTTTTTGGATCGTGATGTATTGTGTCTTTTTTAAAATGTTTTTGGAACGCCATCCTGTGGTAAAAATACCACGTATGATAATATAGAAAACTAATTAATTGTGTCTTGTTTTCCGTATTTGTGTTGTTGGTTTGTTGTTTGGGGAAAATCGTTTGGGTCCAGATTTTCATCTTCTGCGATTTTTGTACCGTTTTCGTTTCTTTCTTGTTGTTTCCTCTCAGGTACTTTTTGTGCGCTGATTTCCTTCTCTTTTTGTATTTGTTCCTTGTGGAGATTGTTGTTTTTGCTTTCACTTTCGTCTTCTTCTATCTGTAGATCTTGGAGAGTATATTTTTTGCCGCTTGTTTTTATTTTATTTCCCACTATGTATGCTAGTTGTCATTTCTTCCTTATGTCTTTCATTTGTTTTACAAGTGCTTTTGTGTATGTTCATTCTTTTTCTGTTAATGCTTCAGCAAACTGAGCAGCAAACCATATGTTTAAACTTTTACGCTTCTTAGCATTGTTCATTATCTCTCTCTTTTTATTCATTAATACTAGTTCCATCAAGATTGGTTTATTTTTGTCTTCTTCTAATCTTTCGAGTCTGCGTATTTCCTGTATTTTTGTTTCCATGTTAATAGCAACTTCTATGTCTCTTAGTATCTGTCTTCTTTCTTTTGTCTCCAACTCAGGCTGTTCTTCTGCTTCTTGGACTCCGTAGATTACCATTTTCTTTTTTCCTACATTCTTTTCTAATACTTCTATCCTTTTTTCTTGTTGGGTTGTTGCAATTTTCTAATTTTCTCCCTCAATTCCATGTTATTGTTTGTGATTTTTCTAATTTCTTCTTAGGTGTTAGCTATTTTTCCTTTCATTCTTTCGTTTCTATTTTCCATGTTATTTAATTTGGTCTTAATTTCCATTATAAAGCCTCCATATTTCGAGTTTTCTTCTGTTGTTTTGTCGTTATGTTACGTTTCTTTTATTACGTTCTTTTCCGATTATACGTATATCTGGTCTTCTTAAATGCTTCTAATATGGTATTTTGAAAATTTCTTTAAAGTCAGAAATTTGTAATAAAACACCGAACTGCTTTTTACAATTTCTAAACATGTTAATTTTAGACTATAACAAAAATCATACGCAATAATTTTTTTTTACTAAATTTATAGAAATATTGTACTTGTTACTCAGTATTATTTCAACAATGCACATTATTTGGACTGAACTCAATTGTTAATTTTATTATTGGATTTCTCCAATTAAGTAAATAATGATGTTATGTCAACAGGGAATAATCAAACTTAGTTATTGCAATGGGAGGTTTTCAGTCACCAGCAAAACGCACATTTTTCAATATTTTTTTTAAGTGTGAACCCATTGCGGTCTCATCTTAATTTTTAGAACACTTGTTGTTTCCGTCTTAATCCCTTTTAAGCTGCATGTCATATAAAAGGTTTAACTCTCAATCTCGTCCAAGAGAGCTGCAATTTCAATTTTAAGATGACGTAGTTATATTTTGAAAACCGTTTGAGATATTGGGCTGAAATTTTGCATTTTTCGTAGTCCAGTCTAATAACCTAAGGAGCATGTCATCAAAATCTGAGATGGCGAGGTTTAATCCCTGTGTTGATTTGATATCGAATGACCAAACACCTCATTTTTACTTTTTTGATGTTTTGGTAAATTTTTTTTGCCACAACAGCGTTATTTTTTAATTTTTGCTTGTTGGATTACTTTCAATTTTTTATTGTTTTTTAACTTTTCGTAGCAGTTCAAGTCAATTTCGTGACAGGTCCGTTACAAATTACGCGAATTCCAGCTAAACTTTATTATTTTCTGTAATTCAATAAGAAATATACAATTTGGATATAATTAAAAATTTAAACAAGTTGGCAGTAAAATGTAAACCAATGTAGAGATCGTTTCTTCTTTTATCCTAACAGTTTCTACGCACGACCGATATGTAAAGACACTGAAAAAAAGTGCATAGAAAGAATTTACTAAATATACAGACACAAGTGTTTAATTTATAATTTGTTTTGTATATTTATTATAATTAGGATGCTTTTTGACGATTAATTTAAAATGCAAAATTTCGAAAATAAGTACTGTAAAACTGATCGCGTATCCAATAAACAATGCAACGATTGCTCCAAAAAACTTTTTCATATTCATGACTGCTTTTATACTGTCACTATCGTCAAAATAAACCTCATCGTTATTAGCCGATTGCATAACATCATCAAGCCACTTTTTAATCAAACCCGCTTCTAACACGCGCCTTACAAACTTATCAACTTTGGTTTTAATTGGAGAATTTTTTTGAAGTCCTATCGATATCGGCATATGAATGAGGCAATCGCTCATTATATGCAAATTATGGTCTCCTTTCGGTATTTTATGAATTTCAAAACTTTCGTTTAGATTTAGTTCGGGCATTGTATAACGAAGTTGCTTTTTTACGGATGCTTGTTTTAAAAAATACTCGTTTTCGTATAACGCGAAAGATCCTTTTGCTATTTTATCGATCGCTTCATCGGTGTCGTTTATTATTTGAAACCTTGCACCAATTACTTGAGTGGCATGATCCATTGATGTTTGGAAAAAATCAACATTTATTTCTCCCCAACCTCCACATTCTAACTCGCTATCGACCAGCTCCTGAAGCGTATCTATAGTAACTCTGAAATTATGATTTTTATTAATTATACAAACGTGTAAAGTTATACCTAGGGTCTGGATTTGCTAGAATTGCCGTCATGCTAGCTTTGTATGCTACAACTATAAGAATACAGTATAGCCAGTAACAACCGGTGAGCATTCGTATCGACCATCCAGTAGGCAGTTTAGGCAACGATATAACTAAAAGCATACTATAAGTGTATAACAAACTATTGCCTATACTTTGAAACATATGTAATCCAGTAGGTTCTCCTTCTATCTTAGGCAACTTGTATTGTCTTTTCATTAAACAGTACGTAGCATTTGGACTTAGATTTTGTCCAATTTTAACTAGTTCGGTTTTTTCAATTTCTAGTTTTAAAGCCATTTTACGCGTTTTAAGATCTTTGAAAATATCTTTATTTACGTTACAATGAAATTTACATAGTCCACGAAATAGAAATGCTATTAGTATCATAGACAGTAAGATTGTTGCCCAGAGATAAGCGCTAAAAATAGTCGGTAACAAACAGTGAACTGTAATGGTGCGAATTATTACGTAAATGGTAATACAAGCGTTTTCCAAGAATTATTAGTTAGAGATTCTGGCGTAAGGAAAGTTAGGCATTCGGTGTTATAAGGTATGGATAAGTCTATGATTTTTAAAAAGTACAGCGTGTAGTGCAAATCTCCCAATGCAATGTCTGCGTTGTTATTCACCATTTCACCAATTAATCCAGTGTATTCACCATCTGGTAACTTTGTGCCCCACAATTCTATATCAGCGTTTTCGCTTTCGTACAGATTTGGCACAAAATTTAATGCTTTAGATAGTGTTTGCAATATCTGAAATATTTATTTTGGCTTTAGAAATAATATGCTACGCAAACAAACTTCAATTTCAATTCCGGCAAATCTACGATTCTTTGTAGTCATCACTGTTTTCGTGTTGTCGTGTACTAGAAATTGTACTTTGAGTGTAGCGGGAATGTGTGCAAATGTTACTACTTGTAGAGTTTGATTTTTAAGATCTGAGGTTTTGTCTTTAAATAGTTCGGCACCTATACGGAATAAATGGCATAAAAATGTATGGTGTTTACTACGCGTAATTACCTGTACGAAATATAGATTGTCTCCAAATGTCGACCCGTTTAGGTACCATTACCTTAGGAATTGGGAACGGGTACTGTACTGTAGAAAGTTCAAACCAAGGTACCGGTTTCTTTTTGTAATTTCTTTTTTGGTGGCCTTTGTATTCGCGAATGAATATTACATTGATAATGCGTTGCCATAAATAGTGGAGATCTTGATGAAATAATTGATGGTTGTGCAAAATTATAAATTTTCCTCTAGTGTTCAACAAGCGATATCTAAAATTTTGGCGTTAGTATCAAAACGGTTATTCTGAGATAGTAACACTTTTCTCCAAAGATCAGCAGTTGCGATGCTTGTTTTCCATTTTCTAAAGCGATTATGTAAACCTCACAACCGGCATTATTCACTTCTTCTAAAATAAGTTGAGTATCTTCAGTTGATGAAAAAAAATCTTCAGACGATGCTATAATAATCTAAGCGGCCGTATAACGGAATTATGAAAATACCGAGCTTACCATGAAATAAGATATATACAATTCGCGGTGTGTAGATAGAATCTGGTCAAATACTTGCTGGTAGCTTGTATCGCAAATGATAACAACACATGTTGACTTAATAATTATGAGAACGTCGTAAATTAAAGTACCTAGATAATTTTCCTCTTTGAAATTTTCAAATATTTTTTGTATTCTAAAACAGAATTATTTTACCATTTCTTCTATCGTGTACACATGGATGATACCCAAAATTATCTTTTAACGTTACTTGAAGCACTTGTAGCAATACCAACAACATTAAAAGCTTCATTGCACTGCGTCATTAGTGATTTTTTATTTTCATTACATTTCAAACGGCTTATGAATAATTACTATGCAATTAAGCTTTAGCTTAATTAGATTTTAGTGATTAATTATTGACTCAAATTGTTAACCTTTATCAGCGATCTATAATATAAGCGATTGAAAAGTAATTTAAATCTAACGTATTACTGATTGTGGTTAAATTATATATGAGGATACAAAAAACAATTTAAACGTTGCTTAATTTTATTAAATTAATAATTAACTTAGTAGTAACGTAATTACATAATACTGAATTAAAGTTCGCTGTGTTGCAAGGAACGGATTGAAGCATCTGCGTCTGCAAACCATTTAATGTAAATGGATACTGGATCTATCATCCAGTGTTTGTGAAATGACACTACTGGTTGGTTTTCTAAGTACTCAGGAGCATAATCCATGGGTCGTGCCTAAAAACACATTGGATATTGCGCTCTTAACAAATAAAAACATACCTGGTGAAAAAGCGACGAGTGTGTAATATCAACTTTTAACCGGTTCAAACAAACGCCCAGAAACATATCGTCAGGGCTGGATATGGTTGGACATTTACAAATTTTTGATGAAATTAATTGGCGTAGTAATGCACTTGTGAAGACGATTCCACCTCCACCTGTAATATAGTTGTAACCGTTTTTATTGTAGATGTTGTAGCCGTAACGTTCTCCAATAGCAATTAGACTATTATTGTCGTAACAAGATAACAGCTCTTGGATCCGAGTAACGCTGTAAGTACACGTATCACTGTAAGTTTGACCAAATCATAAATACCTTAAAATAGTGTCGTCGTCTGCTAATACGATCCATTTAATACTTGGAAATTTACGTAAATCTTCACCAACGTGCTTTAAAATAGCAAGAGTTTTTTCACAATGTCCTTGCTCAGTATTAGGAACACCTACTGATATAGTGGGTACTGATTTATCTAAATGTAAAAATATCTGTTGCGGCGTTTCGTTTTATCAAACATTTTAATTTTACCTTCGACGTTACTGAAGAAATTAATGAACTCGGCGTGTTTTCCCCAAGTATTTTTAACCACCGTCACTCGATCTTTGTGAAATTTTTCATAGGTCTTAACGGCAAAATATATTGATGATTTAGGTACTGACGTGTACTACAACGGAGTAACACTCATAAATTAAAACCAATATTTTAAACTTACGCAAAGCTTAAAGGGTACTGGAAAACTGGCGCAAGAGCTTTCTTCATTAACACAAAATGAGGGGTCGTGCTTGAGTGTAGGTCCTTTATTATTGTCCCATATAAATAAAGCCAATTCGTGTGCATAGTCAATACTAAAATCAGATGTTGACGGTTTTCGCGCTTTCCATCGATTTTCCAACCTGAGAGAATACGATGTTTATGCTGTGTTATTAGAATATAAATTATAAAGTCAGATGTTAAACAAACTTTGGAATATTAAATTTAACTGAGAATAATATTTATGTTGATGAAATAATTTAATCTATTAAACATGCATGTAATTAATAGTTGTTGTTCCACAAATTCTTGAGTATGTGTTGCGGAACGCCCGCAATATAAAGCTATTGTGAAGGAAAGCAACGGCGCAACGTTGTTGTATTTTATGAAAAGCAAAACGACAACTATAAGTGCATAAATTACGACCGTCCATAGCTTACCAGAGAAAATAAATGTAGAATGATTAAATTAAAAGTTAAACTTTATGTTTAGGTGTTTAGGAATAAAAAGTTTCCTTCTTTTTTTTCCGGTTGGCCAGTGATTTATTCTAAAATAATTTTATTTTTATAATCATATCCAATTTGTGGTCTATTTAGAAGTCTTTGTTTATTTTTTTTTTAAACTTTATTCTTTTTTTTGTAGGTTTTCTACAATTGTAATTGAAACTTTGTAAGAACACTTCAATATGTAGTTCGATTTTTGTGTATCTGTTACTATTGTATGGAGGCTGCACGTTGTTTTAGGTGACTGTTTTTAGCGCCGCTTTTGACACACTTGGAATTTTCTTTATTTTGTCGTTTCGGCAAACTGTATCACTAGAATAGACTATAGACCTGGTAGCTCCGCCTATCTCATTTCTCTCCCCCCCCCCCACCGTTCTCTGTTTTTATTATTATTCAACTATTCTCTAATATCGTTTTGGTGTTGTCACTTTTAAGCTTAAAACACCGCTTTTGCCAATGAATTTCTGACTAATGTCTGTTAAACTCAATGGTCTTTCTCTTTGTAACCTGCGTTTGTATCTTTTTATGACAGACCCCGTAAATCGATTCCGCTGGCTGAATTTTGTTTTTTTTTGTTGATTAGTTCATTATTAGCATCAAAAACGTTTTGCTCGTTATTTGTATTGCGTGTGATTTAAGTTATTGGTATTTCAAGTTGTTTTACAATCATTACTGGTATTTTTTTTTTAATGCATAAAGTTCCGTGGTTTTGATTTTGATTTAGTATTTTACTTATTTATCTCAGTAAAATAACAATTCTATATAATTTACGACTTCCTTTTTGAATGTAAGTTGATCCATTTTTCTTGTTATTTACACCTTGTTTAGGCTGAGTTCTATATTATTCAGCGCTATTATAAGCCACCTGCAAATAAGCAAGCTAAGCATTTTTGATGAGAAATGTTTCGGTCGAAGGTCTACGTGATAGAATTCACGTGGCTAATTATAGTTTTCATCTTTGTTAAGTTCGTTTGTTTAATGTTCTATCTTTTACCAAGAGTTTACAGCGCACATTCAATTATTTAAGTAGGGGTACGAAGTTTTAAAAATGGTAAAGTTTGGTCTTTGGGAGGCAATCGATCGTTGGTCGCAATTAAGAAATACCGAATACCGTGAGATGTAGTGGAGTGATTAGGGTACTTTTACCCTATCGTTAGGTAATGCCGCGGAAGTAGAAATCGTGAAAATTAAGTGTTGTGGTGAAAATGTTAATTTTTCAAATTTCGTAATGTACGGCTTATATAGACTTCATGGTTTCTAAAAATAAACTGTCACGTTTGTGGGATTTAATGTTGAGGTATTGCGTGAAAAAGAAATCCTAATTTCGCCGTTGTGCGGTTATCAATTAAATTGTGAAATAAATCTTCCGTCGGTGTTCTATTGTTTGGGGATTCCATCGAGCCCGTTTCCAACTACGATACTCCTGGAGCGGCCGAATTCAATCTAATTACGTAGCTTCCGGAAACGCTGTGCCGACAGTTCATCTAAGTAAAGGTATTTATCGATTTTGGTTATTATCGTGAAGTGAACCGCGATTGAAATGCAGTAAAAGCTTTGAATTTGAGCCGATTGAATTACGACTAACGTTAAATTTAATTATTTCGAGTAACACTTAAAAGGTGTTTACGTGAAGTTAAATTGGATTAATTTTTGGTTTTGTGCGTATATAGAAGTAAATCGTATTCCATATAAAAGATAATGTAACGATTTGTAAAGTATAATTTGTTTGAACGTTTAGTTCGAAACAAGTTCGGACATATATTTTATAACTTGTATTTTTAGTTTAATCGAATTGTTTGTTATTTATGCGGTCAAGGCCTTGAAATTTATTTGTGTTTTGTTTTATTTGAAAACGTCGAGTTACGCTATTATAGTAGTATTTTCTTTTTATACATTTTAATTTTTGTGTTTAGATTGTTCATTTTTGTTTGTTTTGCTTAAGATTATTTCATTTCTTTTATTCAAATTTGTTTAATATTCATTATTACTTGTTTTTTTTTTTAAATATTCAATCAATAAATGTTAAATTGTTAAATGTAAAGAGCTTTTATTCATTCAGCTGCCGCATACGTAATTTTTGTTTTTAAGTGTATTTCAGAAAAGTTACAACTCAAGGTAAGTTCCGGGGTTGTAACCAACCAGATGGGCTTTCGGATAATCAGGGGTCCGGAAGCTACCCTCATCATGACCTTGATTGGCGCCCTTACCGATTTTTGAGTCTTTTACCGTTTTAGTTCGATTTTATGTCGATCTCGTTTCCAATTTATCACGGAATTTTAAATTATAACCCACCCCATCTCCATTGAGCTAGTCGCACAACACCGTTTATGTTACCTCATTTCAGGCAGTGACTTTGTTTTTAACTTTGGCATGTAACATCTTGCACTAGATTTATTTATGTTCTTTCTTTTCACTGCTACTAAATCTGTACATTTTGATTTTACTTCTTCATTTTCTTCTCTCGCTCAGTTGTATTTAATGAAGTATCAATTTTTTCTACGCTATGCTAAACGTTTTTTATATATAAAATTTCGAAAAGTTTTGTACGCTTTCTATAAATTCCGCCAAAGCTGCCAGCTATTTAGGTTCAAGCCGTTTTCTCATTCATGAACCGTTACTTTTTTGGGTTTCAGATAAGTTAATTTTTAGACAACTCTGGGGTCATCTTAATAGCATTATACAAACATTTTGGCGTCGTTTGTATTCTGAATAATTGCATCTTCGTCATTAGCTTAAAAAATCCATTCTTGGACGTAGGCGCTTCCCGAAGCTTTCCATCTGTTTTAATTTTGTGCTTCTCGAATCTATGGAAATATCGGTGTTCTTTTTAGATTGTTACCATTTTTTTGGTGACTTTTCCACTGTCTTCTTGTGCTCGTAATGCTCGTACTCAATTATTCTTCAACTTCATCTCACATCTGCTATATATATATGTGTTTCGCATATCGCCGTTTTAAATTTGTTGGTTTTTCAGCGATGTTTACTACTCTCTATCCACTCTAATTTGTGAGCAGTTTTGTGCTGATATTAATGTTTGTTCAATTTTCTGTTTCATATGTCATTATTGGCAATATACATTTGTTGTGTTATACAACGTATCCAAAGTTATTTGTTCACTTTTGCTATTTTCTTTAATATTAAAGTTACAAATTGGGTTAAATTAGCAAAGTTGAAGCATTTTTCTCGTGGATTACTACAGTGCAATAAAAAAAACAATGGAACATCGAATTTTAGTGATATTCATAAAAATACTTTTTTTTAATGGAGCGCCCTATATATGTTTAGATGTTTTACATAATAAATTTGAATAACAAATGTTTTATGTTCTACAACTTAAATTTAAATTTCAAATTAAGTACCTGCTTCAAATTGTAATAAAAGCGAAAGACACAATTTAACTAATTTGTCAAATTTTCAAAAAGGTTCGTGAAAACATAACATTCCGCGTAGCACTTAGAATGGTTCTTTCTCGAATATGTTGTCTAATTTCTCAGATTTTGTTTTAAAGTTTAAAACTTTACGGTGTGTCTGCTTATACATTTTGTCTTTTACAAAACCCCACAAGGAAAAAAAATAGTGGCGTTAGGTCCGGGGAACGTGTAGGTCAACGTATTCGTGTGCTTGTGCCTATCCATTTTCTATCAAAAGCATCATTGACAATATGATTCTGAGCAAGAGCCCTTTGCTGAAAATAAAGTGTGGCACTTGCGATTCCGAAAAAGCGTTATGGTCATACCTAAGACCATTTATGAATTCTTTCTATAATTGACCTAATTTATACTTCCAGCATATCGTATTTTTCTCTATATCTAAATGGCGTTTTTTACCAAATTAAAAAGAAATATTATTTATTAAGTAATAGGATATTGCGAAACCAACAAACACACGTGGGGAAAGTCGGTCCCCCGCCCCACCAACGCAAAATTAATAGGGGCTAATTAATTGCTAATTTACTGCTAACCTCCACAATTAAGTGCTTGACTGGTTTGGCAGAAAATTGGGTTTATATTGGGGGTGCTGTCTTAAAATTAAGCTGGACCCCCCACATTGAAAAAAATCAATACTATGCATACTAATCGGAAAATAAAAGTTGCAATAATTAAATGCTAAATAGTTCCTTCAAGCAACAGTTAATAGAATTCCAAACTATTTGCATTTTATACCTAAATTTAACAAAATCTTGTTTTTTTTATATATATATGTAGGTGACCGATGCAGGGTGCTTATTATACACTTAAAAATTATTGTGGTAAATCATTACCTACATGCATCAAAGCATTTGTCTGTTATTGTATAATTAAAGTATGTAATCGCAGAATTTGGTGCTCGTCTCCTTAACTTAAATTTTTGACTTGTAGCACAACTTCACGTACTATATTAACAATAATAAAACTATTTAAAAAAATCAGGTGCTGAAGAGTAATCTTTCACGTTTGTTTATTTTGTTGCCATACAACCTACTGTTGTTTTACAGAAAATAAACATGAGTAACCCTATTACATGATTCTTAAATACAGGGGCGGACTGGTCATGTGGACAATGTGGAAAATTCCACATGGACCTTACACAAATTAGCCCGTGTTTCTAAATACATATATGTAGAAAACAAGACTTTTTTTATTTATGGGCTAGCGCGTAATACTTTTTTTACTCAAAAATTTTAGGGCCAGTCCGCCCCTGGTTAAATATCACAATCTTAAACATTTCTCATTTGTTTATTTCTAACTTAAAGTAGTAGACAATACTTATAAGAATTTTAATTTCTTTTAAACTATTTAAAAATATATAGGGTGTTCTATTTAAAAAAATAGAATTTTTATGAATATTGCTAAAATCAGATGTTCCATTGTTTTTTTTTGGAGTTTCCTAGTTTAATCCAATAGTAAACAGATAACTTTGGACACCGTGTCGGAGTATGTAGGATAACTTTTTATAGGAACTCTGTTCTATAATTTTTGTTCGCTTTTTTCTAAGGTTAATTTTTGTCTAAAGTGTATACAGTCGAACCTCCCTAAGTCGAATCTTAATAATCAGTGAAAAAAGAAAACATATGTAAGTTCAACGTAAAGAAGTTCGACTTCTATCCGAAACTCGAAACTTCTGTTCCATCTACTGAATTTTTCCACAACTTACATTTTTTCCTAAGAAAAATATCTGTATATTCTTACTCAACAGTGTAAATAATGCAAACTGAATTGAAATTAGTTCTTGTTTATGTTATGGATCCTTGGCCCAGTTACATCTAGGATTTAATTGTTTCTTTCGGGTAGCTACTGCTAAAACCTCCGGTGCATGCTTTGTCTTGTTCTTTTAGCGCATAACTTCGCTTTCTGATCTTAAATGGCAATCCTTTCTCAACTTTTTTTCCGATTTTCAACCTAATGTAACTCTTTCCAGATGTTTACTACCTGCTGTCGTTTATTGAAAATTTTTTGTAAGGACCAGTTTGTGATTGTTTTCTTTTTTTATTTAATCGCTTGTGGGATTCCTGCCGATATACGTATTACTTTATGCCGATTTGAAGAACCCATTACCGGCTTTCATGCGGTTGAAACGGTGTCGAATATTTTCCTCCATCGATTAAATTTTAATTTAAGAAAAAGCTGCACGGTTAAGTACGAATATACCGAAGATCCATAGATGAGCGCAGTCGCGGTTCAGGTCGCGGTTTAAGTTGCGATCGCGGTTTACATCGATGTGGGGACGTGATTTGGGTTCAAAAATTGGAGCTTTATTGTAAAGTTGTGCATTTTAATTTTGCAGTACTTTTTTAACTTGTTTGTGTATTTAAATGAAAGTTTAAAAACTCTAGATTCTGTCGTGCAGCCAAAAATATCAATCACAAATTTAAAGGATTTAACTTAATTTCAAATCAATGTACTCATTTTTTTGTTTAAAATAATATTACTTCTATTAATTACTAAAAAAAATACTCTATTTATTTAATTGTTGCCAATTGTATTATTAAATACGTCCTATACCATTACTTATTAAAAGTTTACTTGAAGTCATGCGATTGTGCTGTATAACAAACCGACATTAACTGTTATCTGCATTGAATCTGTTTGTCTATTATGGTAGATAAGCAAAAACCGCAACGACATCCTCACGTTGCTTCATTTCAATATTTCCTTTCTTTAACGAGTAACGCCTAAGTAAGTGCCAAGCGGTTTGAGATGGACCAATAAGCTTCATGTTAGCTCGGATTAAATACTTTTATCGCGATGAAAAACAAACTATTATGCTTCGACATCGCACTAGACTGCGAGGTAAGCGACGAGGAAAGCGTCTTTGGTATGCACGGTCTCATAAGTAAACGTTTGTTTTACATAGAGGTGAGAATCTTGTAGCGACTACCACCTAAACCGCATCCATCATCTTTGGTATGTCCATAGACTTCTACATTCACATCGTCGTAAACCGCGTAGTAAGTCGCGAGAATAAACATCTTCGGTATGCACGATCTCATAAGAAAGTAAAGGTTTGCTTAACATAGATGTTTAATGTAGCGACCGCGACCTAAACCGAGCTCATGGATGCTTATTCGGTATGTTCGTACCCTTATGTATGAGAAACAACCGTCAATTGCGCATAGAATATTTAGTGCCATGGTTAACAGTTCTACGCGAATCTAACGATCTTGCTCTTGTTCTTTGTACAATTTTGCTTACCTCCGTTATGTTTTTCACTTCTTTAGTTCATTCTTAGAACGTGTTTATACAAAATCAGTGCCTTTTTCTCTATTTTTCTGTAATTAAAGATTTTTTTATCAAGTATCAGTCATGAGTTATTTGCGTGTGTTTGTGTTGGTACTATATTGTTGACACTTAACTTTGATTTAATCTTTTTTTTTAATTATTGGTTTAATCTTTACACTGTCTTAGACTATCCCTTCATACATCTTGAATTTTTTTTCTTCTTTATTATGCGTGCTTCTTCTTTAACTTTATTCTATGCAGATTTAGATTTACTAGCGGATCAAAGTCGCTCATTTAAAGAAGAAAATTATTAAAACATAACAAGAAGGCGTCTAAAAAAACACTGATAAATATCAATAACACAACGGGGCAACAATGTCAAATCAACCCACGGATATTTTCACCGTCTTAAATTTGGTTGAAATTTTGCACACTTGTAGTCTGTGTCAAAACTAAGAAAAATACAAAATTTTGTTGAAAAATCCGTTTAGTATTTAGAGTTATGTAAAGTTCTCAAAAAACGCAAAAAAATGCACGACGGACTTTTTTTTAAATTATAATTGTAGCTCTCCTAGTTGACTTAGAGAGATGGGAGTGGTGTCCCTTTGTTGCTTTTTTGTGCCCTTTAAATTGATATACAACACTATATATTAGAGCAAAATATTTTTTCAAATATAAACTGAAAATTTTATTTTGAAATTTAAAAAAATGCGTACTTTTGTAAATTTTAAAAAAAATATATGTTTTTTATTGTGTTTTTATAAGTGCATTCTCAAAGTATCATTATTCCAATGGGTTCAATTGCATTTAAATTGTATTGTGACCCAGTTTTGACGAAAATGCACAAATAATTGGGTTTTTAGTCAAAATATAGTTTTTTTTATAAAACTAATGGAAAAAAATTTAAAAGCAATTCAAACAAGCGTAAATAAGTTTTCATATACTAATACAAATTGTAATATTAAACTTAAGGTTAAGAATATACCTTACTTTTTACTGAAGTTTGTATACAATTATTTCATGTTATTCAGCAAATTCCTGAAGTTTTAGATTTTCTCAATACCTCGTATAAATTGTATTGTTTAAGTGAGCAGTACTGACTAATCAAGTTATTATTTGTTTAACTGCTTCAAGGCTTCATTTGATTTTGCCGTCTCCTCCTCGGAAAGTTTGTATATTCTTCCTGTGGGAGTAGTAGGGCCAACTGTACACAAAATAGCATTTAAAGATGTTTACAAAGTCTCAGATTTTCTACTTGGATATGAAAAAGATGGGAAAGGACCAGCTGGGGGCATGAATGTGACTTTCACTTCACCTTTACTTTCACTTTTATCTAACACATAAGCTAGCCACCATTTACTGTTATATGTAATAGCTACATAACCGTTAACGTCTGCCATTGAAATACGGAAAAAACTTTGACTTTGATTTGGGTCATGTTGTTTTTGATTGGTAAAAAAGCATGGAACTGTTGAGTTCCTTTATGGTCTGTGCTTTTTCAAAACGATTACTCAAAAAATTTTCAGTTTCTATGTACTCTTCTTGCTTGACGAGCTCAAAGTTAACAGTTTTAATATTTTGGATCGACCAATCAAAAAAGTTGCTGATTATAAACAAGATGATAAAGTAAAGCATTACTTTATCATCTTGTTTATAATAAAATACAAAAGGGTGTATTGTTACATAGTCACTTGACCAGTGGTAGCTTTGGGCTTTGTCTTGAACTACAAAAGCATAGTTTTCTGAGAAGTCTAATGTGACTGCACATTCATTTTCTTTCAATGTTTCTTTTACTTCATTCATAAACGAGCTTTGTTGTTTTGCTATAAAATCATAGCGAATTAATTGACCAAGTTTGTCATATAGCATCTCAAGGAACTCAGTTGTGCTTTTTTGTATTGTCTCAAGATTACACCGATCCACTGTAATCCATTGCCGAAAAGTGATATTTTCAATCATATTTTCCTCAAAAACATTTTCTAAAGTTTCTGTTATTTGATTAGTTCCTGGGCAAGAAAGGCAGCTTTCCATGATACAATCATTGGAAGGCGGGTTGCATAACATTTGAGACAGAAAATGTTTTTTTACGTTGCAAATTCCCCATTAGTTAATGTTTCTAAACGGGCATTCTCAATTATTAGTTTGACGTTTTGGTGGATTGTACAAACACAAACTGAGTGTGTACCACTTTTTCCCACCAAAATACACTGTTTCGCAAACTTTGAAAACGCTACTTTTATCTCAGGATACTTTTGTTGGAAAAGGATGTATGCTGTTTTTTTGCTTGCCTTGCCATATAGTTAGGTGCATTCAATTCTCGCATTATTTTACCTCCATGTCTCTGGTAAACAAGTTAATATCCTGACTGTTTTTTTTTCTATGTGCAGTTGAAATTGCTTGTAGATTACTGAGTACAGAAGATTCAAGTTTTTCTGGCTCATCATCAGAAAACTTTTAAGAATGCGGAAATAATGTTCACCTAATTGAAGATTCTATCTTTTTATGTTTTTACCGGAGTAATGCTTTAATTTTATTTTTTTAACATCAATGGGTAATTCTCCAAGTTCTTTTAAGGATATATTAAAAATCTTTACAATATGTGAGGACGTATTTGGGACATCAAAAGTTGGATCATTAACAGAGTCTGGGTCAGGTTCTGCCTTCTCTTTTTGTTCTTTTAAAACGGTTATTTTCTTTCGGCAGGCATCACATATTTTCGAAGTTTCAGGCAAATCAGGAACCAAATAATGCATCCATTCGGTTCCTTAGTTTTTTTAATCTCTTGCAAGATGGTTTTGTTTTTTAAAAGGATTAACACAGTTTATAATCTGAAACCGATGCTTTTCCATATTTTAAGTCACTTATCACACAAAACTGTACACATTTATTAAAACTCATGAAGGTCCAATGAACTGTAAAGGATATTAAGTAATAGATAATGCCAAATAAGAAACCATACTATACAAATAAAAAAAAATACTTCAAGATTTTTTTACAACACGTAGCCTACTACAATTTTCAAATCGTAGTATTAAAAAAATAAAACTGATTCAGCAATTCCAAAATATAGCTTATTAGTGGTAAATAAAATGTTTAGGTATTTATATATTACAACTTACTAACAAAACTCTAAAGGGATCTTATTTGGCAAATCTATTATTTATTGAATTCACTTTATATACACTATGTACTATTTATCTTCCTTCACACCACTATGAAATAAAATAAAAACCTATAGAATAAAAAAATAAAATAACACCGCACTCTACCACTCTCTCTGGATAACTGATCAACTGATGTTTAGCCAAGCCAAGCCAAAGTCAGACAGGAAAACTGACTGCACTGACTTGTCATGACATGAAACTCAAGAGTCTTGACTATTGATAGTTTTCTAATCTGAGTCTACTCTTCCAGTTATGACATGAAAATGTACTAGCCTTCTTTTAAACAAACACCTAATTCACTAAAATAATTGTTTTCCTACAGGGTGCATTAAAAATTGATAATCGAAAATAAAACAATAGACTTATATATTTTAATTATTAAAATGAAATAGTTGTAGACCAACTTAATTAAATATTCTTAACTTATGTTTAATACTATGTTTATTTATATATTTGTTTATGCTTATGTTAAATGCTTTCAATATCTTTTATAAAAACCCTATTATTTGTGCATTTTCGTCAAAACTGGGTTCACAATACAATTTAAATGCAAGTGAACCCATTGGAATCCCATAATGATACTCTAAAAATCCACTAATTAAAACATAATAAAAAACATATTTTTTTGAAAATTTTCAAAAGTACGCATTTTTTAAAATTTCAAAATAAAATTTTCAGTTCAGAATTTGAAAAAAATATTTTCCTCTTAATATATATTGTGTTGTATATCAAATTAAAGGGTATAAAAAAGCAACAAAATGACACCACTCCCATCTCTCTGAGTCAACTAGGAGAGCTACAATTATAATTTTAAAAAAAGTCCGAGCATTTTTTGCTTTTTTTGAGAATTTTACATAGCTCTAAATCCTAAACGGATAAACATTTTTCAATTAAAATTTGTATTTTTCTTAGTTTTGACAAAGACTAAAAGTGTGCCAAATTTCAACCAAATCTGAGATGGCGATGAAAAAAATTAATAAAACTGTGCTGATTTGAGATGGACTGACTCAACGTGTTTATTCTATCGCTTAATCGTTGTGTATACGTCGCTCTTTCCACTTATCGATTATCAAATCGCTGCTTCAGAAGTTTCGCTTTCTCTAATTGAAATAATATCTAAACCTTTTCCCTTCTTTTGTGTTATTTGTTAACATGTGTTTGTTACTGTTATTTGTTCTTCTGTCTTATACACTGCTTCATTTTCTAATTTATTATCGATTCAAGTCTTTGTTCTTAGTTTAAAGCGGGATGAAGTTGCATATTTTTTTGAGTATTAAGGTAATGTCTGTTGTTCATTCTTCTGTGTTTAATCTTACCTTTTATAGGAAATCCTTTTTCTTCTAACCATTATATTATCTATATCTGTTGTTATTTTTTCCTATTATTTCTTTCATCGTTTATTCTAATTCTGCTACTATTTTTTCTTTCTTTTGCTTCAAATTTGTTAGAATGATGATTTGCCCTATACTCATATCACATATTGAACTTCTTCTTATCTCTGATAGCTTTTAATTTTTTGTGCTTCTCTGTCGTATTCATTTTTAATCTCCCGAAACGTTTCATATTCAGATTTACTAAATGTCATAAAAATGAGTAATTAAAAAAAATTTGATTTAATTACTGCTCGAATGAATGTTAAAGTATTATCTAAGCTGAAACTAAAAATATAAATGTATTAAGTTGTGGGAACGAAACGTTATCAAAAACTATCTAAAATGTTAAAATGAAATAAGTAGTCTTCTATTCGAACTGTGAGTACAATATACATGAAAAAATGCAAAAACATTTACTTTTTAAGATTTGTTTGGCACAGGACCTGTCTAAGGATGATTTTGACAGGCTGCTATTTTACTAAGTATTAATCTTGTAGTATCATGTCAACTATAAGCATGTGATGAATATTCTTCTTTCGCGAGGTAACTTTTTGCTTACACAAACATGCCGCCTAAAATGATTATTCGATGATAAGGGCTCACATGTAATATTTTCTAAGGGTTCGTGTGCTTGTTTGATATTTGTTATTTGGCCTGTCTTAAAAATTTGGTTTTAACAAAACAATGCGCTCTTCAGTACATTCGACCTGTACGTACGTTTCTCTATCGATGATTGGAAGAAGTGGCATTTAGTAACTATGTTAACAGTCTAGATTCTGTGTGGTTGTATTAGAAATAACGTTTTCTGATTCATTTTATCTTATACAACATTATAGGATATATTCGTATAAAGTAACTCGATCGATATTTTGAAAAATATTATTATATGTGAAAAATTTTTGATAACGTCAAAGGCAGAATAATTTACACCAAAAATGCATTTTCAAAAACTAACTACGACTTTTCGTAGCATTATTTTTGGACAAAAAACTTTTTAACGATTTTACTAGCATTATTCAGTATACAAGTCCTGTCCTATTAAAGTTAGTTTTATATTTATGAGCTGTAGTTCCGAAACTAACAATACTGCGCTATCTGAAATTGTAACGTTATTGTTGACAACGTTCATTAAAATACACTTGATTGATTACAAAAAGGGAAAGAATAAAGCTTTAATTAATTAGCTAAACCTAATATGAATCAATTGTTGTAATTTTTTTATTCAGTTACCCCTCTGATATGCAAATAATCTATTGTTGAATTTTAATTGAAATATTAAAATGTCTAACCTCTCCATTAAAGCAGCGCTAATTGCAAATCCAGAAGCTGCGTTAGGATATTTAAATGCACTCGGATCTTCGAAAAATGCAAAGTGGTGAATAATAGTCGCTTCTCTATCTTGTATAGCGTGTCCTAACCAAATTTCCTAAGAAACTAATTTTAAATACAGCCGTTAAACGATGCTTGGTTTAGTACCTTATTGTAATCATATTTTCCTAAAACTTCTATTAATTTTTTTAAACGTATCCGTGTCTTGTCTTCCATAAAGAAAAACCACGAGCAATTTCCATGATGTAATTTTCTTAAATAAGGTATTAACGGTAGTATCGCCCATCCTCCGACGTGTGGAAAATCTATATGTGAAACATGGACAATTGGCACGACCTGTAACAATTGCGATTACAAAAATGTAATAAAACATCCATTTGAAATTAAAGATGAGGTAGTTTGATTAGAAAACTAATTTGTGGTGATAGAATATTCGAACTATTTCAATACTTTACAAACATGCAAACGTGTAATAAAATTGATTCAAACGATTTTCTTTTTTTTTGTGTTATTTTGAAGATATATGGTGAGATTAGATGAATTTCGATTGAGTGTTAATACAATTTTTGTAAACAGTTTTAATATATTGGATTCTTTGAAAAATTCTTCCGGTTGAGTGAAATGTAATTAACTTTACGAGAATTACTTTTATCGTATCTTTTATTGTATGACAGTTTAAGATAACTATTTTCAAGACACGTGTTATTTTCTAATTTAAAGTTATTGATGTGATGAAGCATATCGATACCATTGGTGCCAGATGAGACTGTATCTAATAAGACCGTCAGTAAACCCGTGCTTTGCATAACTGGATACCTATTTATATACAATGCTATTATTCACACAAAAAGGGAAAAATCGATAACAAAAGAGAAAAAAATATACTTTGGTTGTTGAAATTTTTCAATAAAGCGTTAACATAAAAATTAATAGTTTTTATGATTGCAATTTTAAAAACACCAATATAATAATGTAATAGAATAAGAGAGATATTTTTTTCGGATTATGTTTGAAAAAAGCTTGAACTTAAAATAAAATATAACAGTTCTGCATTACTTTATGAACTAATTTTATATTGTCAAATGAGTACCTACGACATATTGTGGGTCATCTCCTAATCTTCTCTTTTCTTCGACAGTTTGGTTTGATTTCACTATTTGAATTTCAAGTTACATTCTTTTTTATACTCATTGAAAGTTTCTAAATATTGACTACTAATTTATTCTTGGAATCTTCAATGTCAACATTCCACATAATTTTTGATTTTAGAGAAATTTAAAATTGTTTTTTCAACATACTAAATATCATGAATACATTATTATTCTATTGGGACATTGAAATAGTCATATCTTGAGCGAAAATGTTGTTACAGTAAAAATGCTTAACACGTGAAGTTAAGCCATTTCCTACAAATTAATTTTATTGTGAAACCAGATTTACACACAACAATACTTCAAAGTTGACAAACGTGTGGCGTCGAGTGTGAAAATGGTAACAAAAACGAAAATGAACTGAATCAAAAGCACAGCTAACAAGTCACATCACAAAACATATGTTACTGAAGTGAACACAGCTGCATAATACTGTTCAAATATTTGACTAGTGCATCAGGCTTGCACGCGTCGATTTCGCGCTCAATTCAAATTAGCCATTCATGTAATTTCTATAAGTTTTTGTGGGAAGTGACTAAGTTTATTTGTTGAGCATTTCAACTATAGCTATATTTCAAATATATGAAAATGTTTTTAAAACTAATCTGCAAATTATTCAAAATGACAATAGACAGTAGGATGCAAATGAAAGCATATGACATCTAGACCCCTAAACACTTCTGTCGCATTGAAGAATATTTTATAAATTATTTGGCAAGATCAACTGTACGTAGGGACAGAAGCCTAACCAGGCTCGACAACCGGTCAAAATCGGACCCTGTCAAAACCCGACTTTTGATAACTGGCTTTGGTTAGCTCGAATATCAAATAAACAGTTTAGCCGGATCTTAATTATATGATGAGGCGTTACGTCGATTTTCAAAGATGGTGAGCCGAGCCAAGAAAAATTATAGCTCGAAAAATGGGGCTTTTCAGGTCGGTGTGTGCATTTGACAGCTGCTAAATGTATATTAGAAAATTAAGAAATTATGAAGTTAAATTATAAGCCAGGTATTTTAAATTAAGTGGAGTGGACTACCAAAATATACCTACTAGTAGATAGTTCTATAATATAGCAACAAAGTATTGTATTCGTTTAACTATTTTTCATTTGTTATTAAAATGCAATTTCTGGTTTAATTAAATTAAATTTACTCTTACATATAAACGCAGCTATAGGCGATTCAAACTAAGCGATACGCTAACTGGCGGCGACGGTTTAAACTACCGTTGCAATGATACCTTAATACGCGTACTTACTTTATTGTTGTTTTATTTTGAATTTCTGCTGCATTGTTAAGTATATTTCGTAAAAAATGCACATAATTAATAATTATGGAACTGACAAACTTGTTGAACGACATGCAGTCCTCGTGGTGAAATTATAACTTGGAAAATCTGTTAGAAAAGAATAAGAAACTTTGTTTGCAACATTTTTAAATATTACATAATTTTTATCAAACAAGTATATATTGAGTTGTTATTATAATTCTACACTAGCGCCAATAATAACCCAGCAAACACAAGGTAGCTTAATTTAGTAGTTTATTGGGTATTGAAAAGTCATTTATAAGTAATTTAATTTTTTTCGTAATTTGAGAGTAGTCTAAGGTGACGTTTAACAGTAATTTAAATGGTTACTAGTTTAAAAGTAGTATACGAAGTAGTTTAGGAGTATTTCAGTATTGTGGTAGCATAAAAGTAATTTAATTAGTAACTTAATAATAATTAAAAAATTAAACGTTGTAGTTTAATGGTAATTGAGTCACCATTATACTACCCGGTAATTAGAAAGTGATTAAGGAGTAATGTAATGGTGCGTAGCTTAAGAATAGTTTAACCAGTAACTTAAAAGTAATTAAAAAATTGAACGTTGTAGTTTAATGGTAATTGAGTCACCGTTATACCACACTGTAATTAGAAAGTAATTAAGGAGTAATGTAATGGTCGGTAGCTTAAAAATAGTTTAACCAGTAACTTAAGAGTAATTAAAAAATTGAACGTTTTAGTTTACCGGTAATTGAGTTACCATTATACTACCCAGCAATTCAAAAGTAATTTAGGAGTAATGTAATGATTGGTAGCTTGAATAGTTTACTCAGTAACTTAGTCGTAATTCTAGAATTAGGTTGGGGAGTTTAATGGTAATTGAATGTCCGTTAAAATACAATGTAAATTAATAGTCAGTAGTAATAGAGTTGCTATATAAATCTTAAGCTAAATTATTTTAAAAATAGTCGTTATATTTCCCAAACAGTTAGGTCTGCTATCAAACAATTGCTTGAAGAATGCATAGAAAGAAGGATAGTGGCAATTATTATCGACAACTAAAAAGATTTCGTACAGTTTGCGAAAATATTAATATTGGAAAGTCAAATAGCATTGGTCAATCTGCGGGATCCAGTAACGCAATATAAATATAAAACAAAAGTAAATATTATAACTTATGATACAAGAATATCAATATTGCATGAAATTATGTACCTGCCGTATCCAAAAATATTCGGATTATATGAACCACTTCAAGCAACTAAGACATGAATTATCCTGATTACAAAATAACAAAAACAACAAGAGTATAATTAATACGTAGCGATGCAAATGTACATATAGGACTAACTCATCATCAGTCTGATTGTCATGTGAAATATTTAATGGTTCACGTTGAAAGTATTAAATTACGAATAAGTTACTTGATTTTGTATTCAACATATATACCGTGTAGTTAGCATTTATAGTATTAGGTCAGGTAGAGTAGTGGTTAACACGTTTAGGTTGCAAGGGATTTTCCTGATGTTCGTGGGATCAAACCCCAGGTAACTACTTAAATTAAATTCTAATTTAAAAAAATCCCACAATTTATCAATTATGTGCGTCAAATTCTGTAAACGAAATAAATAAAAAAATACACAAACAAATAATTAATTAAAAAAACTATTTTTTTAAATGTGTTAGTGGTTTTAATAATAATTTAGTAGTTTTGCTAGTAGTTCAAAACAGTAGTTTAACAGTAATTCAATGGTAATATAACAACAGTATTTTAATGGTAGCTTATTAGTAATTTAGAAGTCAGTGAATTTGTGGTAGTTTAAGTGGTTGCTTAATGGCGCCCTTTTTACTGTTTAAATTACTACTTAAATTACCGTAATTTAATGGCAGTTCAACAGTAATTTAAGTCCATCTGTGTTTGCTGGGAAAATTACATACGTTCAGACAAACTGGCCGACAGTTAAAAAAATAAGGGTTATGACACTACATTTGCCTTCCGTACAATATCTAACAATTAGAACTACAACTGATATAGCAAGCAAAACATTTCCAAGTAAACGTGCTAACCATCGCTTTATTACAAAAGAAATTTAAATAAAGCCGATGCCTGATGAAGTTTGCGATGAGAAAACAATGTACCTACATGCAAAGTGAAATTGATGTTTCTTAGTGACTAATTGTACTATTAAGGACCCAATCTAACGATGCTGGCTGTAAATTGAGTTGTAACTAATTATTGTGTTGTTTTATAGCACGAAACTAAAACACAAAACTATTAAACTACAATAAAACGACTAGTAAATGCAATTTCTAACCTGTATACAATTTATTTAGAATCACTAATAATATTAGTAAATCTTATGTAATGCTGAAAAAACTTATCGAACTATAAAAAAAGATTATAGAGTACATAAATTAAGCTTTGGTTTTCAGAAAAAGCTTGTTACAACACAAAAAGAAATAGTATAAATAGTATGGAAGTAAAGGCAACTATGACGTTTATCATTGCAACGTTAGTTCGTTCTTTGCCGCGTTGGAATCTTAAATTGAATCGCCTATTGAACACACACATTTTATTGATCTGCATCACTTTTTTCGAGACGGTCCGATTTTTTAGCCCGGCCTGATGTAATAAAAATATATACCTGAAGCCCAGCTCAAACTTTTTTCGATAGCCAGCTCGAAGTCAAACCGGGTTTCGAGTCGCGCCGGGCGAGTTCTTAGTCCATCCATAACTATAAGTTAAAACTTAAATTTTTCAGTCGAAATTAAGGGGTTGATAACATTAGTTGCTATGGTAGAACCGCGCCTGACATTGAATGAAATACAAAAGATGTATTTTTCGAATTGTTAGAAATATATTACTATAAAAGACGTTCAAACAAATAACCACAAAAAGCCAACCAAAATAAGATTTAAAGGAGAATTAGTGGATAACTTAACGTACTAAGTTGTTTAGATATAAGTTCACTTGGCAGTTCGTAACAGAAACCATTCCAATGAATACCGGCATTAGAAACGGTGATACCCTAAATCCACTGCTATTCAATATGGTAATGGATAATATTATAGAAAACGAGCAAAGGTGGTTATTTCAGTAGAAAAAACTAAATGCCTAATTATCACCAAGGGACCCTTGAGATGTAAACTGGAAATAAACAGTAAAAGTATAGAACCGTCACTGAATAGACATTACAAGCGACATCAACCTCTACCGAGAAACGGCCAAGCAAGTAAAGAAAGCAGCCATCGTGTCAAAAGCATCGGGAGACACAATATGAAAGAATAAACTCCGCAAGATATACTTCAAAGCAAGAAAGTATAAGAACATCTAAAATGAAAGTATTGAGATCCATAATAGGAAAAACAAGACGAGATCGCGTCAGGAATCAACGCATCATACAACAATGCTACATTCACGATGTTGCAAGATAGAGACGAGAAAGAAGAATACAATGGAACCAATACATCTCCAGAATGGATAACACAAGAATGGAAAATCGGAAGGCGCCAGACCACCAGGAGGACCGCCAAAGAGATGGCGGCACATCTGATCATCAGCCTCACAAGAAAACCGAATCAAATAAAACACAAGTCAAGAAGCCTAACGTACGAAGAAGAAGAAAACACTTTCGTCGATTTAAAAGTTAAGATATAGTGTGATAATGAAAAAGTTAGAATGTGGTTCAAATAAATTAGATTGATAGTTTGAAGCATGCTGGATGGAAATGGTTTTTCAAGATACGGAAATATTACATTTATTAGAACTTCTGTGGACTGTTTCTTCGATTGCCTCTATATGCCAAACCAATAGGAACCTAGGCGGTAGAACAGAAGAAACATTTTAGGAAGATTATAAAAACGTTTGTGATTGTTTTCCTTTTCTGAAAGTTTTGATAAGCTAAAGCGGCTAACTCGAATTCTTTTGGCCTAGCCCAAAAACAAACCGGGTTTTAGGTGTCAGGACGGTTCCTAGGCCATTCCTAACTATACGTTAAAACTCAAATCGTCCAATCTAAATTAAGGAGTTCATAACATAAATTGTTATGGAAGAACCGCGAACGTTTAAATTCATCAAAATATTAGTTTTACTATAGAATTAGAAAGGAACTCTTTTTTACCATTTTTTTGACGTTTTAGTAAATCGAAACGAAAATAGTTTTTTTTATCACATTCACATTCAGTTCACTAAAATTTTGGCGAATGTTTCTAATTATTATCAGCGAATTAAATTAGAGAATTAATTGAAATAATTAAAAATCCTTTTAATATTAACAGAGATTCTAGTTTTCCTTTACCGGAGATTTGGAAACCAGTTTTATCGATCGGAGGGAGGTCTATAAAAGCGACGTGTGACGAAAGCTATGTTTGTGTGATGACGACAACACGGAAATTATCCAAAATAGAAAATTGTATTACAAATACAACCAATGGAAACCTGAATTCTACTATTAAGTATTATCTTTTACGTTCATGACTTGAACCTATCAAGTAACCTTAGCAATTCTTCGCATTCATGCGTACCAGACCAACCATCCGCAACGTCAACTATATAAATCGGCAATTTTTAACTTTCCACTGATACGTCAACAGCAACTGCAAATTTTCCAAACGCAACTTCAACGTCAGGTTTATAAATCGACTTTTACTCTTACGTTACTTTTATAATACTTCGAACGAGAACTTGTGTCACGACTAACAGACAATCGAAAAAGAAACGATGAAACTATGCAATGTGATAGTTTCCTTTAAAGAATAGTTATAGTGTTCCAAATTATCGAATCGATGTATTTAATAGACTCGACATGCACAATTTCCAAAAGGACACGTGGCAGTGACCCAAGTCGCGATGATAATTACGGGAAAATTAAATCATGTCACAGAAATAGAAGTTTTTTTTACCACAGGAAAACATCGCATATGAAATGTATAAAAAAAACAAAAAAATTACAGTTGACACTCTTAATATAGCAAGGGGGTGTTCCGAGACGAAATTCACACAGTACGCAATCTATATCAAAAGATTGTTAACATAACAACTTCTTTCAAAAGGTATGTACATTGTTGGGCCTTTTATACGTAAACAATCAATATATTCAATTATATATATACGAAACCAACTACTTTACTACTTGTTCATTGGGAGCTCCTTTACACACAAAAGCTAGAAGTGGTAGAATGAAACAAAGTTGAAAATAATTCAGTAAGAGTGTGATCCAAATCAATATAAGCGCTGGAGAGGCCGGAGCATTCTGGATGTGGTCTTTCAAGATACGAGAGTAAAAATTATAGAATCTGCATAAGCAAGTTTTATGTAACCAACAGCACATTGTTTTTTCTATAAGACTATGTGTCTATATTGTCAATGAAAAAACTGTAAACTGACAGTTAATTAGAAGTTTATGCTAAATGGTGCAATCGTAATCGTGACGCTATATTTGCACATGTGTTTTCATAGTGGTTAGCCGCCGAACCCACGGTGTTAACACGGTCAGTAACTACGGTGTATACATGGTATATTAAACCCACAGTGATTAGAGGGTGTATCTATCGTGGTTTTTGACTGTGTGAGTTTTGCCTTTATTTAAAATGGAACCCTAGTGGTTACTATTGTGAATTTGTATTTTCTATTTTCATATAATAATGTTTTCTTTTTACATGTTGATAAAAACTGTTTTTCATAAATATAAAGATGGCCTCTGTCAAAATAATTATTATGTAATGTTATGTAAAAATTTAATAAAATGTGTTTGTTTATAATTAAAATCCATAAAAATACATCAGGTTATGCGCCTAGTTAAACGTGAAGTTTGTGATTAATATATTCAATGAATAAACAAACAGAAATCTGGATGGATTAAATGGAAGTGAAGTGAACAATCAAGAACAAGCACAAGTACTAAAAACCATGTCTACTTTTGTAAGTTCAATTCCAAATATTACTAAATTAAAGGGGATTGAAAATTATCAAAGTTGGAAGTATGATATGGAAATGTGTTTAATGCATGAAGATTTGTATGATTGTATCGAAGTAGACGAAGATGGAAATGCATTGTGTACCGATAAAAAGAAAGAACAAAGAGCGAGGGCGAAAACTGCACTTAGCTTGGAAAATGGTCCAAAACTTCTGGTTAGAAATTCAAAGTCAGCTTTTGAGTCATGGTTAACTTTAATAAAAAATTATGATGATAAAGGAATAAATAGACGACTTGTACTTCTAGACCAATTATTGGAGATAAAACTTCAAGATAATATGGATAGTTATGTGTTGAAATTTAAAGAAATAACTAGCCAGTTGCAAGAAATGGGAAAACCAATAGATGATGACTTAACAACTGTTTTAATGTTAAGAGGCCTTTCTCCTGAATATGAGGCATTTAAAACTGTTATAAAACACAATCTAAAAGGAGTTACAGCTGATGACGTAGGAAACAAAGTAGATTTAACTCGTATCAAGGTCTTTGGTTGTATTGCTTTTGTGCACATTCCGAAGGAGAAAAGAAAGAAATGGGATTTTAAGGCTCAAGCAAAAATTTTTGTTGGTTACCCAGAGGGCATGAAAGGTTATAAGTTAATAGACCCTAGTGTGCCGAGTAAAATTACATTAGGAAAGTGTAGTTTTCTTTGAGAATATGTCACTTAGCAATTTAAAATCGTAGAAGAATAACAAAATAGAACCACTTAACATTGAAAATGTCATTAGTTATTTAGAAAACTATGTGCCTGAGGGCGACTTAACTGAAAATTTAAATGAAAATAATTCAGATGTCGCAGTTTCTGATATGAATGAAAGTAGTGACTTGTCAGATAGTGATGGTGAGTTACCTGAAACTTCTGATGAAACAGATGAGGGTCAAGTTGTAAGTAGGCGATACCCTTTGAGGGACAGAGTAGCAAAGAAATATCCTGATCACGTTCTTTATAGTGCAGGGATGAATGATGAGGAGCCGGAAACTTACAAGGAGGCCATGTCAAGTGTAAATAAGCAAATGTGGCAACGGACCATGGAGTCAGAAATTGAATCATTAAATGAAAACAAAACATGGACCCTTGTAGATTTACCTCCTGATAAAAACCTCATTGACTCTAAGTGGGTGTTTAGGGTTAAAAGGGATGCTAGTGGCAAGGTAGATAGATTCAAGTGCAGAGTGGTTGCGCGGGGTTTTTCCCAAAAGTATGGGGTAGATTATGAGGAGACTTTTGCCCCTGTAGTTAGACATTCCACTATTAGGCTACTTTTTGCATTAGCTATAAAACATAATATCTGCGTAGAGCACTTAGACGTGGAAACGGCATTCCTTAATAGTGAGTTAAAAGAGGAAATTTACACGAGACAGCCAAAAGGCTTTGTTGAAAAGGGAAGTGAAAACAAAGTGTGCAAACTGTCAAAGGCAATTTACGGATTAAAACAGGGATCTCGTGCTTGGAACGAAAAATGTAATCAAGTATTGAGTAAATGTGACAGTGAACCATGTGTTTATATTCGTAGGAAAAATAAAAATATTGCAATTATGGCGTTGTATGTTGACGACTTTTTATTATTTTGTAATGATGTTAATTTGATGCAGGAAATTAAATCTAAACTAAAATTATGTTTAAAAGTAAAGGAACTAGGTCCAGTGTCACATATTTTAGGAATGAGAGTAAAGAGAAAAGATGGGTGTTACTTTCTAGATCAAAATGCTTATATTAAGAAACTATTAAATAAATTTGGCATGAGTGAGTGCAAACCTGTTAGCACGCCTCTAGAATTAGGATCTAAGTTAGGATGTAATGAGGACATAGATGAAAACTTACCTTATCGTGAGCTTATTGGTGGGTTGATGTATCTGGCGGTCTGTACCAGACCAGACATTATGTATGCAGTTAGTTATTTAAGCCAATTTAATTCGTCATTCAGAAAGGAACACTTGTTAATAGCAAAACGTGTGTTGAGATACTTAAAAGGAACATGCGATTTAGGTCTTAGTTTTAAAAATTCCGATGATAATTTAGTAGGATATGTAGACGCGGATTGGGGGAGCGATCATAATGAGAGAAAATTTTATACCGGATATGCATTTAAATTCGGGGATTGTTTGATATCATGGGAGTCAAAGAAACAAAGGTGCGTAGCACAATCCACCACGGAGGCCGAATATGTAGGCTTGTCTGAAGCAAGCAAAGAGGCAGTATTTTTGAAAAATATGGTTCATCAAATAATTGGATTAAATGAGCCGGTCAAATTATTCAATGACAACAAAGGGGCGATTAAACTAGTAAAGAACCCGGTTCATCATAAACGAACGAAACATATTGACATAAGATACCATTACGTTCGAAACTGTTTTTATGATAAAAGTATAACCTTGGCTTACATGCCAACTTCAAAGATGCCTGCGGACGCACTGACCAAACCTTTAGGTAGGGTGAAATTTAATGAATGTATCTCTAGCTTAAGTGTGTCAAATGTATGTGAAAAGGATAAGTAATCTTGAAATTGAGAGAGTGCCAATAAATAGATAGAATAATTATTATATTCAATAAGAGGGGGTATTGTGAATTTGTATTTTCTATTTTCATATAATAATGTTTTCTTTGTACATGTTGATAAAAACTATTTTTCATAAATATAAAGATGGCCTCTGTCAAAATAATTATTATGTAATGTTATGTAAAAATTTAATAAATTGTGTTTGTTTATAATTAAAATCCATAAAAATACATCAGTTACACCGTGTACAAATGGAACAAAACACGGAATAAACACAGTGGCACCCTGTGAATTAGATGATGTTTCCATTTCCATCCGCGAAGAACCTTACGTATTATGGACTACATATTAGCTTCACTGTTTGCTGTAGACTTTTCTTTTTTTTTGAAATTTATGATGGGATTAGGGCTGATGATTGCTTTTTTTATGGAAATAATATTGTAACGATTATTCAAACTAATTTATTTATATTAAAAATATTTACACGTTTATAACTAACCGAACTAATTAAATCTAACGATATTTAATAAAAACACTTACCGCGGATAACTTCTATTTATCTAAACGCTGACACTTGTTTACATTAAAGTCACGTACAAGGTTATACTCCGTTATACTTATCTCGACACGCGTTAATCACTTATTTATTCAAACTTGAATAATGTTCTTAACACTGCCGACTTCGAATTACTTAAATAACTGACTTATGATTTGTTTGTACCGCTTTTATACATTAACGCTGTCTTTCGAGAATTTTCTATATCTTTTGGTGAATAAAAACCTCGTGAACGCTCTCGAACTTGAGAATAATTTCTCGAACGTTTTAATATAACATGGATTTTTTGTTTTATTCTAATTAGTAACTTGTGTAATAATACGCTTTTGTAAATCTTGTTTTACGCCTTGCTCCATTAGCTGACAAAGTGTGGTAATGTTCGGTGGAAAAAGATAAAGAATTCTCAATCGCATTTAAAATCTAATTTTTAACTAAGGAAGTATATAGCGAATTTATAGGTTGAAGTTATGTTTGTATTGAAAAACGCAAGAACCGAAATAAAAATTGTTGAAAAATATAATTGTCGCTATATGAAACGGCAAAACCTCTTTCATTATATGTCAACAAGCAGTGGATCTAATTGGATTACAATTTAAAAAAAGAGAAATGTTTTGTTTTGTTTGTTTTAAGTCCTAATGGGTTAATAAATACTAAAGCGCTTCTAAATCCATGCTGGTGTTCTACTTTTTATTTTCGTTTTTTTATGTTATACTTTGCTTCTTTCCAATTATAATTATTAACGTATTTTATTTCGTATAATAATTGACAAATAACTCGATTGTACAAAAAACGTTAAAAAATGCAATTTGTATAAAAATGAAACATTATTTCCTGGAAAAAATATTCTTCACATCTTTTTAATCGTACTAGGAGTACACTTTCCCAATATCTCATTTCGCGTTTCTTTTAAATTAGAGTTTTGTGTATGAATCCTACATTTAATTTTTCATTTACTGGTACTCTACTTTTTTATTAAATTAGAAGCGTAACACAAATCCTCTACTACAATACTTGCGGTTTGAGGATACATTCATACGTACGAGTAATGCTTTAAAAGCTATTTTTATTGTACTATAGTTTTAAGATTGTTTTGATGAATGGCTTTTATTTTTGTGGGCAAAAATTGTAGCGTTTTATTGAAGTACTCACGAAGATATTTTGTATGTTTTTCAAACGAATACTACAAAGAGCGTATTTTGTAAGTTATCGTGGAATTATTTACAGCAGCATTATCAAATCATTCGGAAGTGAAAAATTATCGAAAAACCCATTTATATTAATGTGTAAAGAACTATGATCTTGACAATTATTAAATCTATTGGACTTGTCTCACAGATCAAAGTTTTTCATAAAAATAAAATTTATTTTTATATGATTTTGATAAATAAAAAATAACGTTTAAGGATGTCCAGCTAAAAGTAATCGAAGAGTATCAAAGCTCTAGTTGACACATTATTTATTTATGAGTAGAAGCAACCAGTTTCGTTCCTGATTACATTCCATAATAGGAAAAGTGCTATATTTGCAATATTATTTTTATTTCTTGTTCTAAATAATACCTATTGTATTGCAAAAATTACCATTGGGCAAGTGACTTGTGTATTTTTTTATTTTGTCAATAAAATTAAATAATATCCTCGAAAATATCAGCAATGAAAACAATAAATAAAATACACTTATTATTCGATTTCAAGGAATTATTTAAAAAGGTTTCTCAAGCCAACACTTTCTGAATGATTTAGGAACGGAAAATCCAAATTTAACTTACCTGATCAAAATCTCGAGCTTGTTTCAGTATGTCGTTTTTCAGGTTTTCGGCTAATAAATAATGATAATTGTTCGATTGACTGGATATAGTTATAACAGCATCTTTAGAATCTGCAAGAAAACGATTGAGTAAATATTAAATTAAACGTTTTGTTACGGTGTATTTTTCTATACGTCATTGGGAGTAATATGAGTATGGAATGGAAAATCTTGGAAAAGAAATATAAATCACGCAGCAAACAAACTTCTCTCTGGACTTCCTTAGGGGTTGTCTCGAAAGCCTATAATATTAGTTGGGTGATTTGGGGTTGGTTGATCAGGATGGGCTGAGTGTAGATTATAAATTACGTGACGTGATTTTAGAAAAGGCTAAGATTAAATGCATAGAATGGCAAATTTTTATAACGTTCGATTTCCGTTATTTTCATTTTCATGTTTACAAATAAATTAATTTTAAAATTAATGTGTTAATTTTTCCATTAAAAAAATTTTATGTTTCAATAAGAGCATAATAATAAATGTAAGAAATAACATTCGTATATACACATAGTCTATGTGATATTTCCGAATTATTTCGATTGTCCAATTTCATTAAAAAAATAAATATTATTAGACTATTTTTATAACATTTACATACAAGCTTCGACACTTTTTATGCTACATAACGAGGTAATTAACATGCTAATTACTAGTGCATTAAAAAATCCTAAAGTATGCACTGAAAACAATGAAAATATGCACTAAAATATGCTTTCATGCATTTTAGTACACTGTTACGAATTTTAAAATTAATTTAATTATAAACTAAATATTGACAGGATTTATTATAATTACTTTTATAACTTACACTAATAAAATGCAACGGTATTTAAGAAATACACTTACATAAATTTATATATTACTATCACTCGAAAAATATTTTTCGCGGATAACTTCTATTTATCTAAACCGTTATTTGTTTATATTAAATTCAGGTACACTTATACGCCGTTATATTTATTTTAGCATACGCTTTAAACGCTTAAATTATTTAAACCGACAAAGTTCTCTTGCAATTCAATTCGAAAAACTAAGGTCAGCTTCTTTTAAATAGTTTTTTTTATATATATATATATGTTATCTGTGTCTAGAATCTTCAACATCCTTCGGTCATTGTCTCGAAGTTGACAATAACTTCGAGAACATTTTGTTACGTGCAAAATTTTTATAACGTAATACCCTGTATATTGAATTAAAATTAGATTCCGGTTTTGACGCCCTCTGCCAATCTTTTCTTGTGACTGTCATTTTTACGACGAAGTCGTTAAGCTGACAACTGCATAAAATGGTCTGTGTCGCTTAAAGAAAAATTTCGAATGACATCCTCTGTAATGGAAATCAAATTATAACTTCATTACGCTTGTAAAATAATTTAGTCGTCACAGGGTAAGATAGTTACATCCGTTTTATTAGAATTCCTTTGTAATTTCTTCTTGATTTGATAGCCGTTTCCCCACGCTTTGATCACATGTTCGTTTCAATAAAGAATAATGAAGAATAATTATTATTGAGAAATACCGTTACCGAACGCTTAAGATTTTGGGAAGGCATATTATCCACAACGAAAACGAAGTCTCGACAAGCATTACTTTGGGGATGTTATTTCTTGTACACCAGGCGATTGCGTTACCACCCACCTGTTCCTAATTACAACCAACAGCATTCGATACAACGGGTTCTTATATCGCATTTAATTTATTATTATTAATGATTTTGTAGTTTCCTATCTTCGTGAGTTATTGTGTGACACGATTTGCTATTCAATATCTATTCCAGGCTGCTAACGGGGAAAACGTTTTCTTCGCGCAAGTGAACACTGGATTTTGGGTAAGTTTGTTTGATTATTTTTCTTCGCTGTCATAAAAGTCACTCACGGAACTTTGGTTAATGTTAATGTCCGTAATTACGTTTACTGTTTACATACCAATAAGGTAATTTCAATTATCATTTAGAGTGTATCGCATGCTGTGGACAGACAATATTTATTACGAAATTTGCTTCGCTATTTCGATGTAATTTAACCTATGCATTGTGTGTTGCCGATATGTCTGGCATTTATGAATTGATAAATTAAATATACTCCTGTTAATCTGCTACGTTGCTAAATCAAAGTTTTTATACCTGTTAATTATACTTGTTAATCTTTCTAGCATTTATGAATTGAGAAATTAAATATACTCCTGTTAATCTTCTATGTTACTACATTAAAGTTGTTATACTTGTAAATCTTTCTTTTATGGTAACATACCTTTCTCTTTTAATTGTGGTTACCCGAACACCAGAGTAACAAGGATTACGAACCTAAAAATTAGTTACAAGTTTGGACCGTCTGTCGTGATCGAGGCAGAAGTGTTAATTAGGATTGATCTGGCGCCCTTAAGTATAATTTCCTTGAACCTCCCCTATCTCCGACTGTGTGAGTTGGCCAGTTTCACTGTCCCCTTCTTAAGACTGTTCAGTCCCAGAACAGGAAACTGAATGTCAGCATAAAAGTAGCAGTCAATGAACTTTTCCTGACCCGATATTCTATTTGGATGGTAACTGCAGACCAACACGTGAACGCCTGTTCCTTGTAAGACGACCTGCAACCTGTTTCGAACTGTCCTCCAATTCAGTTGATTTGCTTTGCACGTGAGTACTTTTTGGTGACCAAATAGAAAACGAAGCGTTGATCACCACGTAGTTTTAAAATCTTTCCGACCGCCGGTTGTTGTCTTCGTAGTTCATCTAGCCGTCCAAACTTCTTTTTAAATACCACTGCAACCCCTCTGGGCATGTCAAGATACTCGCTCACGCGACGGCGTAATCTTTTCGTGTTTGGAACAGGTCTTATTGTTTCTCGGTTGTAACTCCGAACGTAACCTTTCCAGGACCCCCATATATGCTCATAAACTCATCGAAGTCCATTCCTTCGACTTGATTTATGGTTCTGCTAGTTATTACTCTGGTTCGTATCTAGACTTGCGTAACATTGTTATCGCTAGCACACGAGGCTAGACGATTGATATGGACCACGTTTGGCTTGCCTCTGGCTGCTTTTCGGATGCGATATATAAGGTCATTAATACGTTGCACGACTTCAAGAGCCCTCCCGTTGCCTCTGCAGTTTCGGCGACTAAAGCTTGCTGACGAAGTTTTCTCCAACAACTTATTCTTCCGGTCTTAGTCCAAATTAGAGGTCACATATCAGTCGTATTTTGCGACCGAGCAGAACACAGGATGGTGTTTGGTCTGTTCTTTCGTGTACAGATAATCGGTATGGAATCAGGAAAAGGCGTACGCACTGATCCCAGTCTTTTTGGTGTTCGGGCACTACTTTGTCTAAGTACTTTCCCATTGTTCGATTCATCACGTTATACTGTTTCACCGATGCTTTGCGCTTTTCGCTGGACCATTTCCTGATGCACAGACCGTGCACTTACGGGACCATTTTATGACGTCCTCTTTGCAGATCACCCAGTAGAATCTTCGAAGTTTCGCCAACGTTTTCTTTACGCCAAAGTGTCCTCCTGAGTCCTGGTGTACCATCGTGCAGATGCTTCAACATCTGTGACACCCGGCTTTTTGGCACTACCAACTGCAGTCTGTTTTCCGTGATCTCAATTCTCTCATTTAGGCATTTTCAGTAATTATTTTGTGTTATTGCATGCTGTGAACCATAGTTATTTGGCATATAATTTTTTTTCGGTGTCGTGTAAACTTATGTATTGTGTGTTGCCGATACTTCCGGCATTTATGGATTGAGAATGTACTACAAAATTTCTGAGATTCGTTGTTAATAATCTACGTTATTAAATTATAGTTGTTATACATATTTTATTTTTCCTTTATGGTAACATAATTTTCTCTTTTTTTGTGGTTACACAAACATCAGCGTAACAAGGATTACAAACCTGAAATTCGTTACAAGCTTGGACCTTCTGTCCTGATTGAAACAGTAGTTTTGCTTGGAAAGATCTGTCGCCCTTTAACTCTTATTTATTTGAACCTCTCCTATCTCGGACTGTGTGAGTTAGCCGTGCAAGGTTCGTAATATCTATAAGCTTGTAACATAGTCATACTCTTGAAATTTCTCGATCCATCTTGCCACTTGTCCTTTCAGATTACAAAACTGCAATAGCCATTTCAAAGCGGCCTGGTCCGTTCTACTACTACTATCTCTAAATACGATGTAGCCAAGGTATTGCACTTCTCTCTTAAATACGTGGCACTTCAATAAACCCAGTTTTATATTTGCTCCATGTAGTCGTTGGAACACTTCTTTCAGATTGTTGAAATATTCTTCAAACGACCTTCCAACGTCATCTAGATGAACCAAGCACGTTTTCCAAGACAGTCCTCGCAAGATGGTCTCTATCAAACCGAATGGGCCGAAAGGCATCACAGTGAACTGCCACAAACCAGTTCCAATCGTAAAAGCTATTTTTTACGATTCTTGGGTTCCAACTCTACCTGCCAGTAGCCACACTTTAAATACAACTTGGTAAACCACTGGGATCCTGACAGGGTTTCTAACGTATTGTCAATTCTCGGTAAAGGGCGGCTGTTCTTTTTGGTTACATCGTTAAGCTGTAGTCTACCCAAAACCTCGTTGATCCATCTTTGTACTTTACGAGTACCACTGGGGACGCCCATGCGCTATTTGAAGGTTCACTCACACCTTCTCTCTCCATATCTATCAATCTACGCCCGACTTCTTCTCTTTCCACCAAAGTAAGTCGGCGTGGATGTTGACTTATCGGACGAGCTTCTCCGGTATTAATTTTATGCTTCACCACGTTAGTTCTTCTTTTGGAACCATTCTACGCCGAACACATCTTGATACTGCTGGAGCAACACTTTAACGTTAGCCCGCTGGTCTTGGCTGAGGTTTTGGAATTTGGAGGTAAGAATATCCAGTAGATACTGTGGGCACTTCTTCAACGACGTATCTTCATTAGAATTCACGCATCTCACAATTCGAGATACTGACTGCATTGGCCTACCACTGTCTTCTTTTTCAAGGTTACTGGATCTGAGTTGACATTCAAGATCTTTACTGGCATCGTGTTTTTCACTCGTACTAAAGTTCTGCCAACGAGTAGTCTTTTTTCAACTAAGTCGTCCTCCATTGGTTCAATCGCACGAATGCAGCTTTTCCGGAGTTTTTCATCCAGACGTGCCATCACCACACTCTAAGTCCTTGCAAGCACAGTCACATCTTCACTCAATAAGACTCGTACAGTTGCCTTCTCTGACGAATGAAAACGAATTTCTTCATTGTCGATCTTCAGGACATAGTTCTTCATATCCAAATGGAACCTATACTTTTTTATAACGTCCATTCCCAGGATAATTTCTTCCGTGATGTCGGCTACCAGTACTTGATGGTCGAGTACTCTATATACTTGTCCGTGAGTAGGTATTTCTTCGCCCGTCTCTGTTCAAAGTCGTACTGTTATTGGTGATGTCTTTTCATTTTCTTGTAATATGTCCGGACGAATGACGGTCCTCGTCGCTCTCGTGTCAACAAGTAACTGAAGAATTATTCCATTGATCTTGCCATCGAAATAAATACTGTGCAATTGCTCCATACGCAAAGCCATTTACTAAATGGTAATCTCCGATACATGACTAGTTGAGAGTAACTTTTGTCTATTTTGATAAACTCGTTCCAAGGTTTAGTACGGTGTCATCGTACGTGGCCTATTTCATCGTAGTTCAAAGTCGTCACTCCTCTTTCGCGAAGTATTCGTCGCGTTATCTCTTCGATGTTTTCTAGTATATGCGCGGGTACTTCCGCACCACAGCGGAGTTTATGACTGTCTTGGTGTGATGCCTGTTTTGTTGTTTCAAACCCCAAGGCATGCACTAAAGCATTATCCAATGTCTTAGGTCAAGCTAGCCGTAGAGTTTGCTGTGTTTTGCTGTCTCGGAGGCCGTCCAAAAAGGTTTGAATAGCCAATTGTTTCAGGAAGGTATCTGGTGTTATAGGATACGCAAACTGTGTCAATCTGACAATGTACGCCTCAAACTCTTGAAGACTTTCGCAGCTTTCTGAACACGACTTTTTATTTGGGCTTGGTACACCTATTGATTGACCATTGCTAAACGTGAAATTAAGAGTTTGTAATTTCCTTGGAGGTGGTCAGGAACAGTCGGCAATATTCCAAGCGCTTCTCTACGTAAGGCCACTATTAAAGACGTTGCTTTCTGCTTCTTGCGATAGCTATGGCTTTAAACTGTTTTGGTAGGTTGACCATAGAATTTTACTGTCAAAATTTGGAAGTAGGGAAGACCGGGGCTAGTTGGCGCATTCTTGAGTTTTGAAATTGTTATTTTTTTATCTAACAATTTTTCAAAAAACGGATTGATTGTATAGTAGCTTTCTTATCTGAACTTCATAGTAACCATGTATTTGTTTTGTTTTATCTTTTAATTTTATTAAAAACATAGTTTTAATATAGTAATGCACAACACGCCAAAGTTTTGTATGTATGTATATATATTTTAAATAAAAATAAGAAACCAAACAAATATCTTTTTAAAGTAAATTGAACCACGCTCACGTACACCAAGATAAGAAAAGAATCAATATAAAATCTTAAGTTTTCGCGGTTATTTTGTTTATGATTATAAGCGACTTTCGGCTTAGAACGCTCAGACTTTTTAGGCTAGGTCCTAGTCTCTCCTTGAGAGCCAAAATAAGAAGTAGAACTTGTCCTTTGTCGTATTTTCGTTTCGCAAGATATTGCAGCTTGCATTTTCAAAGTGGTAAATGTCACTTAAGGAAAAAGTGTAAGTGACGATATTTATATCATTAGGGATTGGTGTAATTAACGGACCTTAACCTTCCGTTACCGCTTGACTGACATCGTTATTACTCGGAGTAAGTGTTTGTATCCTTTCCAAGAAGGTTGATCTTTGTCTTGCTGAGTCTTAAACCGTCTTCTCGGTTCATATTACACGGATGTTTTTCTATTTCCAAAGCTTCGCGGATTAGTCCGGGAAAGTAGAAAGGAGTTCTAGCCAATACTTTAGTTTGGTTAAAGTTTAGCGTGTCCTAGGTTCCACACGTTTGTGACTCTGCGGTGTTTGCAGTCAGCCATATGTTCCTTTAGTCTAATTTCAATAGAGCGTCCCGTCTGTTCTATATAACTTGATCCACAGGAACAAGGAATTTTGTAAACTCCGGCATGTTTTAGAGTCCCTTGTTTGTAAGCACAATCACTAAGGCCTGCAGAACGCTCTCTGCAGAGGCCGTAGAAGTTGATACCGATAGAAGTACTAATAAAAGGAAAATTGCACAAATATGAAATAAAAAACAAAAAAAGCACTTCATACAACAATGTAACAATAGGCAAAGAATAAGTAGAATACTCTGCAACGACACGACAGAAAGGACACCCTGCTCTACGAAGCAAAACCACGATCGACCAAACTAAAGTAGACAACAAAAGACACGCAATATAATTCAAAATAAAAATAGAAAAAGCTGAAAAGTCAAAAGGGGAGCAATATATCGAAGTAATAACAACTAATACCGATACCTGGCACAGTCAAATATCATGGTACCATAACGAAAACAAATACGAACACAACGAAATATGATCCATAAACAAGTCGATAAAGCAAATACCAAAAACGCATAAAAAAAGACTATTCTACTAACTAATCAGAAACAAAGTACAAAAATTTAAAGCGCAAAATGAAGATCCATAATTAACAAAAAAAAATAACCAAGCGAACACGAAGAACCAGGATACAGAAAATAACACTTAAGCAAGCATACGATAAATTAAGAAAAGAAAGCCTAAATTTCTGGCAGCAAAAGTGGAGCAACTCCACAAAAGACAGAAACCTTTTTTCCAAATATACTAAACAGAATAGGAGCATTGAAATGGATACCATGCAGATGAACAACCCACCTAATGACCAGGAAGATTAAATAAGTACCAATTCATGATAAATAGAAGCGACTCAGAACAACGCGGTTGCAGCTAACACGTTATTTATAACTGTCCAACACATAACTTCGACAGATATGCTCTGATAAAAGCTGCGGAAGAACAAAAGATCGACTGGCCAATGGCAGAAAATTATATTATAAACAACAAAAAACGAGAGAATGCTTTATCTGTAGACTACACGCCACTTCCTCGAGATTAGGGATGTCCACGAAAGCTAGGTCACCCTACCGCTTGCGGTAAGTCTTCAAACGGGGAACGGGCAATAAAGCCCTAGCTACTGCTAAGGCATAAATACAAAACTAAACAGAAGCTAAACAATGTGAGACAAAAATTAACGGAAACAAATAATAACATAATCAAATAAAAACAAATCTAATAGACTTAGAAATGAAAGGCTCGAAGAAAAGCCAGATGGCTTAAGTACAATCCATAAAACAAAGAAAAATCTATTTTATTCAATAACGACTTAAAGCAACTTTTATACACAGAAACATTCGAAATATTTTTTCTGTTACGGTTTTAGTTTCGTATATTATCTAGATCGGATTTAATATCCGATTTGGATGTGTAATTGAGAGTACACTCAAGAAAAGGAAAAACGGGACATCTGCTTCTAAGCAGTTTTGTCGGTTACAACGGTGTTTTTAAAGTATTTGTTTTACCACAGATTTAAATAAATTTTATTTAAAAATAAATCTATTAAAATTGCAAAAAATAAAACTATGCAATTATAAATACCAGTAAATAATATAAAATTATTAAAGTGTAGAACCCTCTTCATTGTGATTGAATTTTTGCACACGCCACTAAATAATTTAGATAGTCAACTTCAATCGCATCCGATAAATGTTAATTGTCGCAATAATTTTTTGTAATGAAATTTACTCTTTGTTGATTTTTAATATTTTTGGTGATTAGATATAAAAAATGAAGAAACAAAAACAGCATTTTTTTAAATCTATTTAAACGTTTTGATACAAAACTTAGAGGAAACGTTTACTTATTAAATAAATGACAACGCTTACATTTAAGGTAAAAGGTAAAGAAAGTAAAGAAAATTTAAAAAAAAACTAAAAAATCAGCGATCACAATTTTTTCGTAAAAATTTAAATTTATTTAAAAAAAAAAAGTCGAAATTGTAAGACAATGTGAAAAAACACAGTTAAATTTTGTTTTTAATTTGAAAATTTATGTAAAAATTAAAAAATAAATCTATTAAAGAAAATTAAATGAAGATTTAAAGTCTGCATTTGTCTTTTCTTAAGAAAATATTATTTTTACAGTTTGAAATTTATCTAAATTATTTAAGGCGTGTGTGTTGTAATGGATAATGTTAAACCCTGCTTATACAGTTACATTCTTGTACTAAGAAGCATGTGTCCTGTTTTTTCTTTTCTCGAGTGTACGTGTTGAACAATAAAATTAATTAACGCCCATAAACTATTTCATGCACTGATAGAAATGAATTGTAATAACTAAATATTATTGACGTCTATTAACAGTAGAAATAGATTGGGATAGGTCTACTAACCTTAATTTAAATTACAAAATAGCTTGCATTGTTAGCTAAAGTTAGTCAGTTGATGCATTTTTGGTCAGAATGCACATAAATAAATTATTCATGCGAAGTGGTTTCATATAGATAGTAAAGCACTAGCATACCAGTCGACTACAAGAAATGATAAAATTTACTTTAGACGTTATTTTGCATTTTAAAAAAAATCTTGTTTTGTATTAAAACTTCTCGAGTTACGGATTTTTTTGCAACGCTAATTGAAAAATCTGATTAAAAATAAAAAACTTCTAAAGCATCTCAAAAAATACATAATTACAATTATTGAAAATACAATTTTTTTTAAAAGAATAGTAATTAATTTTCTTAAAAATCTACAGAAAATCATATTCAAGTGTAGTTTTATTTTAAATGGCGAGATCAAAAGAACTTTACAAAGAACTCTGGATAAGGTAATCTTTAGCCTGAGCTCTTGTTAGAAAGACGAGAATTCACAAACACAAAAACTAGTGGGTTTGATCCTTTTAAATTTCTTTTAGTTATTTCGTTATTGAAAATAGCAGATAACAATTGTTAATAATGCTTCAAATACTTATATAGAAAAAAGAACGATATTGTTTGTTTGATTGATTTTTATTATAATTATAGATACCTCACAATTTTGATATATCTTCTGCCAAGGGTGTGTCAATTCAGACGACGTTAATGGGAAAGTCAATTGTGTCAGTCTATAAGAAACAATGCTCTTCTTTTGCGATACAATTCACACAACGTACATAATGAAAACAAAGTGAAATCAATGTTTCGTTGCTATTCCACCTTAACACAATAAATCATTAAATATTCAACGAATGCCAGATTCAATCCTAAAATACAACTTAGATTTAAAGATATCCACCCAATAACTTGTCTGTGAAGTCGTATAAGTTTTGGTTTAGACTTTATCTGTTTCCAATAACACAAATCTATATGCACACCTTTTCTTTAAATCCCGATTTTACCCTCCTTTTGGATTTAGAACGAAGGGAATGAATAATTATTAAAAGCTTAAGTACGTGTAAATATTTTAACAGAAACACCTCAGGAAAATACAAAACGTTGTAGTTTAGTGCTCAGTTTAACTCAAGTTAAACTTCTACCCTTAATATTTATTAAGCCACGCGTGATACAGAACAGCGTATGTGGCTTACGATGAGCTTTAAATTTTAATTCAAGACGGTTAAGATGCTACAGTGTTGTAAAATAGTTTTAACGTATTAATATTGTTTTTGTGCTACGATAGCGGAACATTGCACCAATTTATTAGAACAGACAAATTGTCCTTGGCTGAAGGCTTTTCCGATCCTAATTATTCATCATTAAAGAGAAAGCAAACAATATTTTCGTATTTACTCGCACTTAATCTTTCTTTAGAAGCGCTAACAAGCGCTGAATTTGTAATTTGGTTCCAAGTACACACCTTCGGGTTTAATTAAACCAATCAAGGGCGTGTAATAAGTTATTTCAGTCGGTCGTTGAAAATATTCCTTTCAATCTCGTTAAATCATTTATGTCGATTCTTGTCGAATGTTCTTTCAGATTGGAGAAATAGTTGAATATGTCGTAAAACCAAATATATATCTAAAAAGGGCAAAAATATAACCTAACGTCATACGTATAAGATGACAGGGGCTGAGCAACTATTACTGAGCGTTATTTGGAGAAAATCTCTAAAACGCGAAAGGCTGATTTGGATTTTATTTATGGTATAAATTTTATATCTGGTTGACGGTTTCAATATAAAGCAAATCAGAAAATATCTATACGATTGAAACAGCCTAGTAAAACTCTACTAACAACAGTTTATGTAATAACTGTGGCAACAGAGAAAAAACCAATAATATTCAGATAAATTCTAATAAATACATTTCACTTCAAGTCTTAATTTTTAATTTTTACACAAATAGAGAGAGAACTAAACGTATATTGTTTCGTATAAAATAAATTATTTAAAGCAAAACCCTTTCGGTTATATTTTGTTAAAACAATAATGACAATGCAGCAAAGCCGCAGATGATTAATTCAAAGCAATTCCTGTTAGTTATATTTGTTAGGCAAACTTGTCTTGTGGATATTTGAAAAATTCGAGTTAATTTTAGAGCGATACGTTATAGGTATTTTACGAAAAAGGTTTTTTGGTATATTAATGGATACGATAGATAGCGTAGCAAAGCGAATGAGCGCGTTAGTATTCTTGAGATTATTCATCGGCGATTACAACGTGTTAAGACAATAAAAATTAAAGTACGAGTACGAACTTAAAAAACAAGTAACACCTACCGAGAAGAAGAGAAGAAAAATTCGGTATACAACGAAATAAACACCTGTTTTCTCCTTTTAAGACTTTACTAATACACTGTAGATAGCTATTGTTTATAGCTATCTACAGTTAATTTTAATCACATAGTAAATTTATACTATGAGATGGCTCTGCCATCAAACACTTTTGAATTTACTAATACAAGTTTTTTACTACATTAAGTGATGTTTAAAAACACGTAGTGTTTTGTTTCAAAAAAACTTTTTAAAGTTTTTGTTGAGATTTTCACAACTAAATGTAATAATTTATGAGCATTTTAATAAAGTAAGTACTAGAAAGCAAAATTCAAACATAATGTCGTAAAAACCAATTCATATTATTTATTGTGTTTAATATAATTTTATAAGTTTACTTATTTATAGTATATTAAAACACAAGTTACAGAATGAAGGCGCTTCAATCACGAGACCGGGTTTCATACACGAGCCGCGCAGCGGCGAGTTTATGAAACGGAAGAGTGATTGAAATGTATTCTATGACGTGTGTTTCATACTATTTTCTCTATTTGAATTCAATTTTAATATTTTCTGTAAAATTTTAATTGGAAACAACATTGGGAAACTTTTGTATTTTATTGAATTAGCAACACTTACACTTTGACATATTGAAGTTTATGTGTTAACCTAAAATCTCACACGAAATGATCTCTTTATACCATTATAAGTAAATAACTTTGAATTAATAGGACGTCTTTGTTTTATCTTGGCATCAACATTTGAATTTGAATTGTTAAGTCATGATAATTTTGATTTATTTTTCATGTAACGTTAACTTGCAATGCAGAGATACCAACTTTGTAAAAACTATCATTACTAAAATTCGTGTAAGAATTTGCTAATTCTTACACGGATTTTAGTGCGAGAATTGCTAATTCTTATGCTAAAATAGAGAAAAATAATTCTTATACTTTCAGCGGATCCTGCTTGTAGCAATTTGATTAGGTACTGTTATGTTACTGGAATTTCGTGAAAAGATTGGTAAAAACATTAGAAAAACAGAACGTTATATACATAAAATTTTTCTGTTTGAAAATTAAGTTTTTTTTAGTTTGTGCTAACAAAACTTGTACGTTAAATAAATAAATAAAAGCAGCGACAATTAATTTTCATAAAAATTGGTAAGTGCTTTATTGTGTGCATATCAGCTTGTAAAGATAATTTCTTGAGTGTAATCGCGGAACAACCCGATACAATTGACATTACCGAGTGTTTCGTGTGTGAATACCTCTTATGTAATTCTTGCAGTTGCATGCAATACTGTTATCAACTAAACTTTCTTCGCAATCAGCGAACGATATTCTGGCATTGCGGTTAGGAATCGACATTAAGCAGTTTAGGCAATATAAAAGTATCTGGAAGATTACCAACACTGAGAACGAATACGGTACTTAAAGAAAGAAAAACAAAACCAGTAGATGAAAGAGAGTAATGTAAATATGAAAACATAAATTAACTGTCAACCAGAGGGCTCAAAGGCGCGAGCCCCCCAGACGTTCATTAAAACAAAAAAAACGGTACAAATTACACTGGTCTGCATGAAAATCGGCCCTGATACCATTCTTGACGATTCTTATGTAAAATGACCTCCTGAATCCAAAAATGAGCTCGGTTTTTACCCATCACCCACCTATTTTGGGGGGACCCCATTTTTATTTTTTGCATTTTTTTTTAGAATTTTATCTTAAAGCCGTTAAACATCCCAAAGCAGGTAATAAAATTTATACCAAAGTATATGGCAAAAGTTTTGCTATAAAATGTATATAGAAACAACAATAAAATACAACTATATAAGAACAATAAAAAAATATCAATAAACAGTTAGGAAGATTCACTGCACGACGCTGGCGATCTCAATACCACATGCAGGTTTCAACAGGAATTTTCGACAGGCTTGAACTTGCATTACTCTTCTCATTATAGTATATTACATTGTTTGCTTAACTGCTTCGATCAGTACATCTATAGCTGTTGCAGAGTTAACTTGTCGACGTTTTAAACGTGCTGGAATTTGTGTTCATTGTTGTTCATTTGTGTAAAAGAGTAAAACTACTTTTACTCCGGATTTTTTCAAGTGACTAAGTGTGATTTGTGGTTAATGTCGGGCGTTGAATTACTGTTTAATTATGCCACGCGAGTGTAAAAATCATCCCGATAGCTTCTGCTATGTCTGCGGGGAATTAACTTTAAAAGCGCAACGAAAACCCCTTTCTCCGCTTGTTAAAACAGCTTATAAATTGTACTTTGATTGTCAAGTTGGCGACCAGGACAAGACTTGGTCTCCATCAGTTTGCTGTACGACTTGTTACAGTAGTTTGACCAAATGGCTCAAAGGTACCCATAAATCAATGCCATTTGCTGTGCCCATGGTTTGGCGTGAACCTCGCTGTCATCTTACAGATTGTTACTTTTGTATGACTTCCACCGTCGGGTTTTCGAGCAAAAGTAAGCATACAATTCAGTATCCCAATATATCGTCAGCTCTAAGACCTGTTCCTCATAACGATACTTTGCCAATCCCAGAGCCCCCAAACACTTATACTCTATAGAGTCGGAAATTGATTTAAGAGACTCGGAGCCACCACCTGGAGCTTCGAATGATACGTTCAATGATGATAAAGAGTATTCCGCAGATTTTGTTTTTCGGCAACCTCACCTGCTCACTCAATCGGAATTAAATGATCTTGTCAGGGATTTGCAGTTACCCAAGACTAAATCTCAGCTCCTAGGATCGCGACTTCAACAGTGAAATCTCTTAGAAAAGGGTGTAAAAATATCTTCTTACAGGACCAGACAAGCAACCCTGAAATGTCTTTTCTCAGAAGATAAAGGTTTAGTGTTCTGCCCTAATGCAAATTTATTGATGACAGAGCTACAGATGCCATGTGACCCAGACAAATGGAGTCTGTTTATAGACTCATCAAAAACAAGCTTAAAAGTTGTCCTGTTGGCAAATGGGAATGACTTCCCATCAGTTCCAGTTGCATACTCTGTTGATATGAAGGAAACGAAAACATCTTCAGAATCCTTGATAAAATTAGTTATCATGATTATAAGTGGAAACTTTGCGCTGACTTAAAAGTTATTGCTCTACTGACGGGCCTGCAATCAGGATTCACGAAATGTAGCTGCTTCTTTTGTGAATGGGATACCCGAGCCCGAGATAAACATTACATCGTACGGGACTGGCCTCTGCGAGAAAATCTTATTCCTGGTCAGAAAAATGTCGCCCACAATCATTTGGTTCCGAAGGAAAATATTTACTTACCACCTTTACACATCAAACTTGGATTGATCAAGCAGTTTGTGAAAGCAGTGGACAAGACAGGTGGCGCATTTCAATTTTTGAAAACTAAATTCCCTCGTCTTAGCGAAGCTAAAATCAAAGAAGGCGTTTTTGTTGGTTCCCAGATTAAACAACTCTTCCAAGATTCGATGTTTATTGAACACCTAAATCGAAAAGAAAAACGAGCTTGGGTTGCCTTTCAAAACGTTTGTAAGAACTTCCTGGGTAACCACAAAAGTGAAGATTATGTCGCTCACGTCGAGGAACTGCTTTTAGCGTACAAGGACATAGGATGTAACATGTCTCTTAAAGTTCACTTCCTTTACTCGCATCTGGACTTTTTCCCTGAAAATTTAGGAGCAGTCTCGGATGAACACGGGGAACGGTTCCATCAAGACATCGCTAAGCTGGAGAAGAGATTTTCAGGGAAGTGAAATACAAGCATGTTGGCGGACTACTGCTGGTTTTTGAAACGAGACAGCTATACCTCAGGGTATAAAAGGAAAGCAAGCACCAAGTAACGATGAATATCTTTTTATTTATTACTGTTTATAGCTAAAATAGTTCTTTTTCCCATTTAAATTAAAGTCATGTCCATATATTTATTATAATAATAATTATTATAATTATTATTATCGTTCGATAAATAAATTATAATTAATTTATCAAAAAGTGGTAAAATTAGAGATTTGGGGCTCCCTCGAAAATGGTGGGTGATGGAAGAAAACGGAAGACATATTTGGATTCAGGACGTCATTTTACATAAGAATCGCCCGGAATAGTGTCAGGGCTCGATAAAAAATATTTTTTTGCAGACCAGTGTTATTATAAATTAAAATATTTAAACATATTATTTATAAGACATACATAGGTATCATATACTTTTCATTACTCTAAAACATTAATTTAATATGGATGTCGTTCAAAGCAACGTAAATTAAATAGGTATTTTTTTATGTTCGAGCTAAAATTATTGGAGCCTATGTCTTTATGTAACAGAGCATTGTAGCCTGACGTCGCGACCCCTACTACGAGATTTTCATATGCATATTTGACATGCGAAAGGGCTTGCGCTGTTATAGCCTGCAGTTAAGTAGTGATTGATCGGTAGAATGTGTACGAAAAAATAGTGTAGAATCTATTTTTAAAAACGAATTCGTAGTACTTTCGTTAGAAGAACAGGTTGAAATAAAATCTCTCGGAAGCCCTACTTCAAATTAGAACTAATTCAAGCAGATAAAGCTGCGAAACGTAATTTTACACGGCATTTTACTAGTGCAGTTTATAATAAAATAAAATTTGACAAAAAAAGGAACCACTTTAAAAAATGAACTAAAAAGTAAAAAATTATTTAATTTAGTTACGATGTAATGACGAAATTTTTATTTACATAAAATTACTTTTCGAAGTCGATGCCATATTAGGCATTGACGTATGATTAGGTTTAATTTATTAATTTCCTTTGGTAGTTGTAATATATTTAACTCGAACGTGTTTCGCATTGCCTTCAAGTAATTTCATGTAAATACAAATTTCGTTGTTTAATTGTAAATAAATTAATTGATTTTTTACTTTTTAGTGCATTTTATTGAGATCGCTTTTTTGTTTGTTAAAGAATTTTATATTTCTCTTTTTAGTGAACAATATTGGTTATAGTCACCAAAAACCTTGAAAATGCACATCGTTCAAGAGAATTTTATGCCGATGTAAATTTGAGAATTTGATCATTTTCTGATGGAACGCATTTGATCAAATTGAAATGGGACCACTAACCCTTTTTTGATAAAAAAAGAATAATCGAAATCGGTCAGCGTCGTAAAGAATGATCGCTGAACATAGCATACATTTAAAAAAAAATATGTCGACAAATTGAGAACTGCCTCCTTTTTTTGAAATCGGTTGAAGAATAAGTGGGTATGTGGATGTGATATGACAAATGCCTTGTTTTGTTTCCCATATTTATTGTTTTGTTCCGAAAGAGCTTTAAAACTTTAAAACATTTTGGTAGTTACCTACATAATGCCATAATAATAGCTGAAAACGTTCACATTACCTACAAGCATTTAAAAAAATGTAGCATACTTTAAGGTCGACCTCACGAGCCGCTACTGCTGTCAATGTAGTTACGTGTCATTGGCGTTATTTTCTTGTTTTGACATCTGACAAAGATTTTCAACTTACAACAATACAAGTATAATTGAATTACTTTTAATAGCGTTGAATTTTGTGTTTGCAAACTGTATTGATACCATTTGAAGAAAACTGCTGCATAATCGCATTGAAGACACGTAGAAGCTTACGGTGAGAATGTTTATGGTAAATCAAGGTGGTTTAAAAAAAGTTGAAAGACAGCGAATTTGCATGAGGTTGATGTTTAAACGCAACAATTCGCGGTTCAATTAAATGTGACACGAGAAGCCATCTTCATATATCTCAAAGCCATGGGGAAGATTCAGAATATGGGAAAATACGTTCCACATGAACTGAATAAAAGAAACCAAGAAAGCATCCGAAAAACGTATTTCGAGAATCCTAAGCGTAAAAGATCATGGTTGATTCCAGGTAAATCATCAACAACCACTGTAAAGTGTAATTAATACTGAACGCTACCGACTAGAAATAATTGTTTTAAATCAAGCTTTGCGTGAGAAACAACCAGAATATTAAAAAAGTCAACAAAAAGCGATTTTGCTTTATGATAATGCACCATCACACATAACAATATCGGCCAAGAAGAAATTTTAGTTGGATAATACCTTCGCAGATGGCTTACTCACCAGACTTGGCTTCGTCTGACTGCTACTTATTTGCATCGATTGGACACGTACTTGCCGGGAAAGGTTTTACTGTTTACGAAAATTTATGAAGATGGCTCAATGATTGGTTTGCCTCAAAAGAGCATCTTTTTTTTGGCATAGTATCCACAAATATTTTGATTCATTTTCATACAATTAACGTGTATTTTCCATTTCCGTTCAAAATATATTCTTTAAACTTATCAGATCTTTAAAAAAAAAAGTTTTGTAACTACCATTTTTTCATTTGATGTTCTTTGCGCTTTAAACGTTTTAAGTATTCCAGTTTTTCAGGACTTCTCGCTTTTACTCATTCTATGCAGTATCTCATGATTCGTAGTATGGTCATCCTAGGAGATCTTTGTTACTGTTTTGTACGACTCCATCTCACATGTGTTTACTTTCTTTATAAATGTGTTTATTATGCCTGGTTTTTCAATTAAGGTTTAAACTCCGGATTAACTAATCTACGGTAAATTTTAAAATTGTGTTAACACAAAACTAATGATATGACGGTATTTTTAAATGAATTTGAGTTTAAGTTACCCGAAACTGACCCTATGCGTCTGACAGCCGTATTCATAGTCGTTCGCTGGCGATTTTCTATTTGCTAGAAGAGACTTTCAATGCATAATTGTTTGCCAGCAACGACGCGCATGCGTTTTACTACAAACTGTGGCGAAAAGCTGGTGACTCGCCGGCGAACGTATGGAGGGTAATCGATAGCATCTCCGGCGATGCGCTGACGTTATACAGAATAGATTGTAGATTGTAATTGCAAATTTTTGTGATTTGTAAAAATAAAATAGAATCTAATTTATATATGACATATAATAGATTTGGTAATTCACATACCACGCAAGTAAATAAATCAGTAAAGCAGCTGGTATTAACTATTAAATTACTGTTACGTATCATGTTTAAGTAAAACAATGAAGTTTAATTTTTGTTTTTACAATTATTTCAATATTAAATATATTTTGCTATTAGTTTAGAGATTTCAAACCAAAAATTAATAGTTACAACCTGTATAAAAATTATTAAACAAAAACATAGTAAAAGTTTGTTGCAAAATCGTTCGGTATAAAACTGTAGCGTTAAAGAATTGTTTTTGTTATAATTTGTAATAAAACGCTTTTATTTTCTGTAACTAATTGCAAAATATAAATTTTTTTAAACAGTTTCAAAAATTGTTATATGTATGTATAAATAAATATTATAAAATCTTAAGCTTTCGCAGTTGTTTTGTTTATGATTATAAGCGACTGTCGGCTTAGACCGCGTCGTAGTTAAACAGCCAGACTTAGGCTTGGTCCTAATAGTCTCTCCCTGAGAGCCAAAACAAGAAGTAGCCTTTGTCGTATTATCGTTCGTGAACCCAAACAAATTTACGTTTCGCAAGACGCAATGTCTTGGATCTTTAGAGTGTCACTGAAAGGAAAAGTGTAAGCGATGATATATATCAATAGTGATTAGCGTAATTAATGGTAGCCAAGATTTGCTGAGTCTTAAACCATCTTCTCGGTTCATATTACATGAATGTTTTTCTATTTCTACAGCTTCGCGGATTAGTCTGGGAAAGAAGAAAGGAGTTCTAGCTAACACTTTAGTTTGGTCAAAGTTTAGCGTGTGTTCTTGGTTCCACACGTGTTCTGCCACAGCTGATTTAGTAAATAAGCGATGTTTGCAGTCAGCCATAAATCAACAAAAGGAAAAGGAAACACTGTTGGAGTCCCTACAAAAAAATGGATACGGGTTCAGAGAGGTCCAAAACGCATGGAAGGGAGCAATAAATCCAAAAGTCAAAGAAGACTTATCACCTCCTATTAGCACCGCTTATTTACCATACTGTATGGGTTCGACACACAAAATATGCATGGCGCTAAAAAAACATAATATCAAAACTGTCTTTACGACTAAGAATACCCTGAACATTTGGTTTACATCTGCTAGAGACAAACAAGGGGCTCTAAAACATGCAGAGTTTACAAAATTCCTTGTTCCTGTGGATCAAGTTACATAGTACAGGCGGGACGCTCTATTGAAGTTAGAGTAAATGAACATGTGGTTGACTACAAAAATCGCAGAGTTACTACATTAGCTGTAGCAGAACACGTGTGCAACCAAAGACACACGCTAAATTTTGACCAAACTAAAGTGTTGACTTTTTTTCCTTTTTACTTTCCCAGACTAATCCGCGTAGCTGGGAATAGAAAAACATCCATGTAATATGAACCGAGAACACGGTTTAAGACTCAGCAAATCTTGACTACCAGTATTACATCATCTAAGACAAAGATTAATCTTCTTGGAGAGGGCACATATACTTACTCCGAGTAATAACGATGTCAGTCAAGTGGTAACGGAAAGATAAGGCCCGTTAACTACGCTAATCGCTAATGTCATTTACCAGTCTGATGCAAGCTGCAATGTCTTGCGAGGCGTCAGTTTGTTTGGCTTCACGAACGACAGTACGGCAAAGGCCAAGTTCTACTTCTTGTTTTGGCTCTTAAGGAGAGATTAAGACCAAGCCTAAGTCTGGGTGTTTAACTACTACGTGGTCTAAGCCGAAAGTTGCTTATAATCATAAATAAATATTTTTAATTCGCATGCTTTAGTTGACCTATTCATTATGCGTTGCTGTATTTACATGATACTGATAACACTATAAATATTTGACCGTAATTTGACCGATGCCACTATAATTTGTAAGTACAATTAAAGTGTATTGTGTATTAGTTTTAAAAAATAGTTGTAGAATTGTCTTACTAAAGAAAAATGAATTACTTATTTCAAGAGTTGTGATTAATGATAATATAAATATTAAAACAAAATACGATTTTTTCACTATGTTAAGCAAGATTTATTATATGCAGTTGACGGCAGAACGACTATGCAACACAAATTATGTCTTGGCCTGTCGCTGGCTAAATCTCCAGTGAAAGCTCCAACGAATCGCTGGCGAGTCGCCAACAATCGACTATGAATACGGCTGTTACAATCTGTTGTATATAAATGGACGGATCTTTGTTTATAAAGGATCACGATATCTGAAGATTTTGGCCTTCGGATATTTTTGCAGTTTTAGGTGAGTGATTTATTATTTGCACATAGGTAATTGTAGCTGGCGATTCATTTTTTTGTGCTTGTTGGTTTTTGGTTATTTGACCAGGCGGTGTTTGATTTTTGCTCGTTACCATATATTTAGTTTATCTACGGAAAAATGTAACTTATTGCTTGTCACTTTTATCGCGCGCGATTTTAAGGTTTTTAAGCGTTTTAGACACTCCGTGAAGGTAAGTGTGTTATTGTGTTAACGTTTGCCATTTATGAGTAATGTTTCATTAGTATCTTCTGACTGCTTTCATGATTATTCCGAGTAAACATTGAAAGACAATGCAGGAAGCATAAACTCAGACTACTAGTCTGGTAAAACTCGGCAAAACTTCACACCAGCAACGTTCTCTCTCGTTTTCTGTCTGTTTCATACCCAAAATGCGAGTGGGTTATTTGTTTTTTGCATTTTCGACATATTTGTCTATGCATTATTTTTATAAAAAAATTAAGATTTGTTCTTTCTCGCATTTATTTTTCAGTTATATTTATAAACATAGATTTAAGTCAGCTGGATAGAATTTGATCTTAATTATATAATACTATTGTCAGTCAGTGAATTAGTTTGTCATGCGTGAGTTTTATAATTTTCCATTGCAAATTATTTGGTTTTGCTGGGTTCCCATTTTTTATTCCTTAAGCAATTTTAAAAAAGGAGGCGGTTTTCAATTCGTCGAAATCGTCGAAACCACGATTTATTTACCTGAAATTACTTTTTGAGGTCGATGTCAAACAGGTTCGATTTAAACGTATTCCAACTGCCATAGTTAAAGTTAAGAATTGTGATACATTGCATGGACTTCAAGTCATTTCCTGTAAATCAATATTTTGGGATTTATTATAATATTATATATAATTTATTGCCACATATATTCTGTTAGATGTGTCAAAAGAAAATTTCTTCGTTTAATTGTAATTAAATTAAACGATTATATTTACTTTTTAGTGCATTTTATCCATTTGATGCCGTCAATTTTTTTGAAGTCGGTTCTTTTATTTGTTAAACGTTTTTTCTTTTCTTTCATTTCTTTTTCTTTTATTGTAGCTATAATGTTTGATCAGTTTTTTTTAATTTGTTTTTGTTTTCTTGATTTTTACTTTTTTATGGTGTTGTAATTCTTCATATTGGTTGTTTAAGAGATTTTTTTTGCTTTTCTGCTATGTTCCATTTTTCTTTTTAATCTGACTTTTCTTTCTGTGTTATTTATTTACGAAAATAGGACGTTTTCAATATTGTCGAGAATAACACTGCAGGAACAACTGTGAGAATTGCCACGACAACATTGTTTATTTGCTCAGTTATCATGTTGAGCAACAATATGAAATTAGTATCGTCGAAAGGCGTACGATAGGTTCTAATTTCCAAAATATGAAGAAAGATTCGATAACTTAAAAAACTGAACAGTGTAATGTTATTTTTCAGGTTCATGCCAAAATGTTATTGCACTGCAAGAAATTTTGAAAAAAAGAAGGTAATATTACGAATACGGAGTAATAAATATACAAGTAACTCGTTGGCGAAAATTAATTAAAACGTTTAGTGTTTCCGATTGCATGATATCTACTGTCTAAATTTGTCAAAAATTTTATATCTGCACTATGTGCACTATTATAAAATTATCTTAACAACGTAGTGTAAGATTTCCTAACAAAAGCTTATAATATGATATATTACATAATAATTTATGTGTAAGCTTACGTTTGCAATCACTATATGTATTAATTCATACTTAATCCTAACCGCGTAGTAAAAAAACAGAACAATGTAAACCGCCGTGCAAACGAACTCGACTATTATTTCTCAATCCTTAGAAACAAAAATGCTAACATAAAAAGGAAATATGGATTTTAAAGTTATAAACGTACCAAAATATATACAGTGTAAAACTAAAGACTTTATGGACAAAAACGACGACATATGTACATGAAAAACTAATCAAAATATTTATAAAAATCAAATGTTATTAAACTCTATTTATGCAACATTAATGAAACAACTTTATCCAGATCATTTAAGTACGCGAAACTTTGTTACAAGCAAACGGATTATAAAGCTTTTATACCCAACAGGTAGTGGTTTCAGATAAAACCTCGAGTTTTAACAAAGATACATAAAAAAGATCATTGGTGCAGGGACTAGGAAATAATCATGAAAGTAATCGATTGTACCCGACTGTATCTATTTTTTTATTCAACAGCTTTGGAAATCAAATTATTGTATCGACATAATAAATGCAAAAATTATACAAATACAAAGTTTTGTCCACGAACCTTGAAAATAAAATATGTCTATTTTTCCATAGTTTAGTGAATCTTATGTGTAAAATATGGTTAAACTCAATGCAAATATGTAGAAAAACGAATCTAAATGGTATATGAGATTGAGATTTTTATCGATAGGTAACATTGCTATTTAAAATGAAACAATGCGACGGTTAAATCTTAAAATGAAAGATGTAGTCAGTTTAAGTAATGCGTTAAAAATAAATAAACAATATCCCTAGTAGAACAAATCCGTTTTTTAAATCTTACAAGTTATTTTTTCAAAAACAGTGAACGTTTTAAATTTTGGCACAAAAATGTTTTATAATCACTATAAGAACAAAATGAACTGGATTCGTTGGGAGAGCGTCACGTTGGTGTTGAATAAAAAACAATTTTGGAAAGTAAAATAAAATGATGTTTTTTTTTAATAAATAATTAAAATTTTGGTTCTTGAATGGCATTTTTTGTATGTCTTACCGTTGAACATTAATGACTTAATTTTTAATTAAAGCGGCGGTGGTTGTTTAACAAGTTTTTAGAAGTGGCAGCTACGGGATTTGAACCAGGAACCCTCGGTGTAGTGGGACCCCTTTGGACACTACACCACGGCGGATTTCTTGTAAATTATGCTTAGTTAAAGTATCAAATTCGTAAGTTTTTAATGTTTGAAATTTCAATAAACAAAGAATACTTTTTTACACAAAACAAATATTACATTTTTTTTAACTTGTAGAACAAAATTATAGAAAACTTGTAAAGTTGTCTAAAAATTTTACGACAAAGATTTTAAACGTAATGACAACGCACAAATAATTTTTCTCAGCTGTTTACTACAGATTTGTAGGTTAGAATCTTTATACAGTGTTTAAAATAAAGTTTTTTTGCTGGAGTCTAAAATACTATTTATCTTGTCGTAGTTTTTCGATAAACAAAAGCTGCTATGTTAACATGTAACTGGAAATCAACAAAGTTTTTTTTTAAGCAAATGAGTATGTAAGAATTATTCGTACATAATAAGTAGTGCTATTAGGAAAAAAAACTAAGCAGGAAATATTCAAGTCTTCAAAGATCAAATGGAGTATTTTGACAAATTTGATTTACGCATCTTAAAAACGACCATTTATTTCATTAAATGTGTATCGTACTTAAGAAGATTTTAACCTCAGACCAAAACTATCAACAACGAGGATTTTAGTTTAGAAGATTAATTACAGAAGTGTCTGGATAAAAAAAATCTTTTGCCAAATTGGGTTTGGTTATAAAAAGTTATAATGAAAGGAAACTGTTATTTGTGGATGTCGCTACTTAACAAAGAAGAATATATGATTCTCTATGGGTGAATAATGATGAAGACGTTTGTTTGACGTTCTTACATATGTGTTCGTGTAGTTAAATGTTTTAAAAGCATTTGGTTATTATAATTTATATTGAACTTTTAATTGCACAAATGTGTTACCACAAAACGTTTTTGAAATCTTTAAAACTTAACTCAAAAAACCGTTTTTGATAAATTGCACAATTTACGTTTCATAAAATTCAAAACGTAAATATTATTAAAGTGTTATTTATTTTTTACACTGTTAAGTTGTTTACACTAAAAATACGTTTGTGATTTGTTTTGAGTGGATTTGTTCTACTAGGGATATTAAAACGTTTGAGAAAATGTAGTTGTAGAGGAACATAAGTTCTCAATTAATCGAAGTTTATGTGAAACGTGACACGTAAACCTGCAAGAAAACACATTAATTTTTAACGTACAATTTAAAAAAATAAAATATCAAAAAAGTAAATTAATACTTTCTTCATTTACGTACATGACCGTTTCAATAACAACATTATTTTTAGAAAACCTTTGCTTAAACATATTTAGTAACAGATTGAGTGCTTAAAAAATATAGATTCAAAGTGCTGATAATTTTTGTTTCCGTTATCTTTGCGGCTCAGATCTGAGACTTAATTTTATCGTTTAAGTCTGATGGCCTTGTAGCACTGTGTTGACAGGTTAATGGTTTCTAAAGCCGCTTTTATATAAACTATGTGAAATTGAATGTTTGTAGACAATGTCTATATTTTTTGTAAATTGTACGAGTAATATCTATGTAAATGACTACTCCAACATTGTTCTATCAGACGAGACAACGCCTTTTCTTCGTAAAATTTTTAAATACTGTCTCTTGTAAAGAAATTCCATAACTAGTTAGGTGTCATGGCAAATGTTTGCGCATCTAAGTCATTGCAGGTTTTTATTGGTATTATTGACTACTTAGCGTATTTAACATTAATTGCGGTTGTAACGTCAGTTAATGTTAATTGCTGTAGGGTTGACTAACCATTGCACTTTAATTAAATTCCTTTTTATTTTTTATAATTACAATTACAGTAACTGACAACTAACTGAAATCTAAAATCTAACTTAAAAACTGTTATAAAATAAAACTCTTATTTAAAACTGACCCACTTATTCTGTTTATATGTAATGGAATTGCCAACGTTGCTTACATATCACTATTGCTCAAAGCTGTTCGTTGTACCCGTGATTGCATCTATGCTATCGCTTAATGATCGTTCTTTAATAGGTCGAACGCTATCACATGTTCCAATGCTTTTTCTTTCCTTTACACCACCCCTCTTTGGGAAGCGGATGACATACTCTAAAACTTGTGATCCGCTTAAATTTGAGTTGTGAATAATAAATGCATGTTACAAGTTTAACAAAAACAATTAAATATAAAAATGATGATTTTACATTAAAACATTAATATTTAACATCAGAATAAAATATTGCAAAATTAACAGAAAAGTCTAGTTAAGGTAGGTTAGTAAACAAAACATAATATGTATATAATAAAGATACACTTACATAATATAATTGTGTTAGTGGCTTATTAATTAATAGTGATAATATGGAAATGTAATTTCCTCAAAGTTACAAATGTTAATAAAACTATTATGCAATAAACATCGTCTGTAGCGCACTTTTCTTTGTTGTTAGTTTCACATTTCACTTATTGTTTCTTACTCACAATTCATAACTCACTTTACTAAAAGTTTATTAATTTGCACTGTTTGTAAACTATGTTAATATCGGTAGTATTCTATTTTGAAAATATTTTAACTAGATTTTTATGCACAACTTGCGTTTTGTCTTTTATTATACACTTAGCTGCTGTATTTACTAATTCGTACGGGCTTTTGTAAAGTGGTTCAAATTTTTGTCTTTGTTCGCTTGTAATGACAGTTTGGTCTTTAGTTCGAACATTTTTGCTTTTTTGTCAAGTTCCGTTTTACGTTTAAGTTTAACTTTTTTAAAAGTGTCTTTGTTTTTTTGCGATGCGATTTGTAGCCTATACTTCAGTTATATTACATAATTGTTGCAATTGTAGACGAATTGTACTGACTTGGTTATGGTGCTTGGTAAATTTGCATTTTTCACAAAAACTAACTCGAATGGTGTTACCGGTTCTTAAATTAATTGAAGTGTTGTGGCAGAAACAGAAGTATGGAATCCATCTATCCCAGTCATCTAACCTATTGTTGATGCAATTTCGTATGATGTTATTGAAACCTCGATGCATTCGTTTGACTGCTCCTATAGTTTCTGTTATATTTTATTTTTGTTATATTGTCCAAAACATCGTCGCGATATTTTAATCCCATGTCCGATTTTAATACTTTGGTATCCCATAAATGAACATGCAATTTTTGTCGTCGTTTCCTTGTTTGGAACTGGTACTATAATAACGTAATTTAACAAATAGGTGTTTTTTTCGGTTCTGTTGAATGGTCCTGCCGTGTCTACTTCAATAATATCAAACAAGTTTTGTGCAGTATCTGATATTGGTTCGTTATGACGCCTTGAGGTTTTGTTGAATTGACATTTCTTACCTGTTGATACGTAGTTAGCGATGTATTTTATCATATTTTTCCATCTACATTTTTCACGAAGTTTTTTCAATATTCTTTTGCTTCCAAAATGTCCTCCGATAGTTGGGGATTCATGGATAAAGTTGTAATAGTTTTGGTTTTTCCTCAGCATTAGTGATTGTTGGGTTTTTAAAATAAAAATTTTAATGTTTGTTAATAAGTTGATGATGCTTTCTCAAATTCTTTAATTGTGCACACGCTAAAAATATCGTCGGGCGATCAAATTTTTAGCTTAGAAATATTCAAGTCAAGTCAACCCTTGTAGTTGATCCAAGATCTTTAAAGGTGACTCAGTGTAACCTATATGTAAGATGTGTGTAGCAAAATGGGTTCTATCTCGGCTCAGGCTTACTCTGGCGTAATCTGAGGTTATTCTAATACTAGGACGTTATATCTTGATAAGATATTATTTGTGATGGTTATTTTTTCATTCTTGCTTTCTATTTCTTGAGGTTTTAGCTTGTTCTGATGCGGCGCTTTTGTGATAGAGCTTATTCACTTCGTTGTGGCGAAAACGTTGTTTGCGCAGTAAACCAAATGGGCGGTCGTAAGATACTTACGGGCAACTGAACCCGTTTAAAATCAAATGCTGGGGAAATACAGTGGCGTAGTACTCACTGTACACATTTTAGGGTTATAACGTGATTATGTTGTATGAGATATAAAATGCACAAACATAATTAACGAACGTTAGATTCAGAAAAACATCTTAATTACGTTTTAAGCGTTATGTACTATGAGAATGATGGCAATAAGCAAAATGTAACTTTCCACAACATATCATTATCAAGCAGTAATATAAATGGCACTTTTACATTAAATTATGTTAGTTACCTTTAGCCTGGTAATAGTGTACTTTGTGCTTTTTGATACATTGGTTTGTGGTGTAGATTTGTTTTGTAAAAAAATGAGTACTTTGGGTGGAAAAAAGACAGTACACAGCCAAGCACGCGAAATAGTGTACAACAATTTTAATTACCTGACAACATTATTTCCAAATGAATCAAAGCAAGAGATAAAACAACGTGTTCAAAATGTTTCTGTAGATACAGAGCGCCGAAGCAAACAAAGTCCACGGAAAATATGTCAACTAACTTTAAAAATTGAAAGCGGTAAATGTTTCAACCAATCACAATTAGAAAGTACCGTCCGCTTGAAAAATTAAATTACAATCAAAATTCCTTGATTGCCTCGTGTTTGTTTACATCTTTACCTGCTGTTTTACTTAAAAATTCGTCGTTATTCAACTAGTCTTTATAAAGACTCTTTTGAAAGCCATTATTTGTGAACAAGGTATGTGTATTTATAATTTTTGTTTTAAGTATAACCCAAATTTTTGTAGCATAACCTCAACATCAGTTATTACTTGGTATTCATTATTTAAAGATCTGTATTTAATTTCAGTATTTATTCTACAAACAATAACTAATTTCTATGGAGAGTTTTACATTACTTACTTTCTGTATTGTTTCAGCTGTTATTTACCAACATGGAATCTAAGTCGAAGAAAACCATTCATTCCGAAGCCAGAAACATTATTAAAAATGTTGTGGAGTTTTTCGATAAACAGAAAGCTGCGGGCGTATGGACTTTCCCTCTAGAGAAGGCAACAGAACTAGCTGCTGCTGCAACGGGCAAATCAACCACCTTTATTAAAAAAATCCGGAGTGAAGCAACGACGACCAGTGATGGTATTTTAAGATCTCCCTCGAAGAAAAAAAGAAGTGGTGGTGCAAATAAAATAACGTTGGATAATTGCGACTTAAGCATTTTAAAAAGAACTGTCCATGAAGTTTACACGGTTGATAAGAAAGTTCCAAACATGAAAATTTTAGTTGAAAAAATGAAAGAAAAGATTAATTACAAGGGGGGAGCAGATACACTAAGAAAGTATTTGTTACAAATTGGTTTTAAATATAAGAAATGCCACAATAAAAGAAAATTATTGATGGAACGTGATGATATTATTGCTTGGCGTTCTCGTTATTTACGCAAGTTGCGAGAAAATGATGCTTTAAGCGAAAACAAAAAACCAATAACGTATTTAGATGAGACCTACATTCATCCATCATACGGTGTTAGTGAGTGCTGGCAATCCGAAGAAGAGGCTGGTGTTTATCATACGGACAGAGCAGGTCAAAGGTACATTATTGTGCATGCAGGTGGATCATACGGATTTGTTAATAATGGCCTTTTAATCTTTAAATCTAAAACTAAGTCCGGTGATTATCACGACGACATGAACCATACCAACTTTATGCAGTGGATGGAAAAACAATTAATTCCAAACTTGCCTCCTAATGGTATTGTTGTAATGGATAATGCACCTTATCACAGTGTACAAATTAATAAACCTCCAACACAAGCAGAACGTAAGGAAAGCATTCGACAATGGCTCGAAAATAATGGAGTAACAACGACAAATGAAATGCGTAAAGCAGAACTAATAATGTTAGTGAAGCAATTTAGTTATACGAAGACATATTACGTAGACGAACTTCTTAAAAAACACGGGCATACAGTGTTACGTCTGCCACCGTACCACTGCGACCTAAATCCAATCGAGTTGATATGGAGTTTAGTAAAACATAAGATCGCTATGAATAATGTTACACAGAGTGGTTTAGAGATAGAAGCCTTAGTGAGAAAGGCATTTTCTGATGTAACTGCATCGGACTGGGACAAACATTGTCGACATGTAAATCACTTGGAGCAAGAAATGTGGCAACGTGATGGATTGCTGGATGTAACGGTGGAAAACCTGTCGTTTATGGTGAACACAGGATCATCCGACGATGAAAGTTGTAGTGGAGAAGACGAAAGTGACAGTGATTGATCTGCTTTATTTTTTTTATGATTGTATTTTTCGATGTAAATAAGTAATTTTTAGAATTACTTTTAGAAATATGTAATATTTTGTAATGCCATACCTCATCTTTTAGAAAAGTAAATGTGTAATTACAATTTATTTTAATAATCATATCTGAAATAACCTCAAACTTCAACAAGCTCTAATGATTATTTACACAGGTAACCTATGAATAATTTGAATTTCCCACCAAAATACTTTTTAATTTGAGTGTACCTTTAAGATTAGAGTGACACCAGCCACGCCTCTCCAGGGACTTTGTTTATTCAGCTCAACTGTAGCAGCACCGATGATAGCTTTAGTGACGACGACTATGAGTAATTTAATCAGAATTTGTAAATAATAAATTAATGTTTAATCATATTTTGAAAACATTAAATTACTAATTTGAAATCGTTTTTCTTATACATTTATAATAGTTTCAAATCTTTTATTGTGTAATGGATAATTTGTAAATAATTAAAAATTAAAAACATTTCACTTTTAAGTACAAGAAATTACCTACGCTAATGACCAGATTAGTAATGAAGGGCGGAGTTATTAGGTAAACTAACCGCCATATCTGACATTGGTTTCGCCACAAGGAAGTGAACAAGCTCTACTTTGTGTTACTGCTAAAACTATATTGTTGTCTTGTAATTTAATACATTCGGAGATGTTTATGCTTGATAACGCGTCGCTTTTGTTGTCTTTACCTCTATTATAGATCATGTCAAAATCTTATTCTGTTGAAGACTAAGCCCTGATAATTATTGTTATTATTATAACGGGGTTTGTTTAAGAGGAATGTTAATGTATCTTACGTTTTTTGCAAATTTTTCTTGAGGCCGTCGAATATTTATGTAATTGCCAGAGATTAATCTCCGACTTGATTCTGACCGGTGTACATTACTGTTGATGTTGATTTGTCAGCATTTACAGTAACATACTTACTAAGTGGTTTGCTCATTGTCTTGCCTTCTTAATTTTGCTTTCGTGTTGTTGCAGTTTTCAGTGATCGATTTTACTGCGATGTATGATGATTTCATTTTTATTTACTCATTTTTCCATTTCGGTAGAAAATTGTTCACTTGTTTTACCAAATTGTTTTAGGTGTTCGATTTTCGATGAGATACTGTGAACGTCCTCTTCCTTAATGTTAGTTCAATCTGATTGATTACGGTTGCGTAATTTGTGTTTGTCGCGAATTTTCTTTTTCTAATATACACTTTGCTTCGTAAATTACACATTGTTGAATTTCGTACGGTTACTTCGTCTCGATGTTCATGGTCGCCATGTAACGTCACATATTTTAATTATAGTACGGTCGATTGTCTGAGGCACTTTATTTAAATTTACTTTTATGTCCTATATTTACAAGTACATTAACTGACAATTAACTACCTAACTGTTTATCATTTAATTATTTAACACAACCATTAACTATTAACTATTGTACTAACTGCTATTTAAAACGTTAACTTAAAAACTGTTTTAAAAACTCCTATTCAGAACTGAACTTAGCTGGACCACTTATTCTTTTTATACGCAATACAATTGCCAACGTTGCTTACACATCACTATTGCTCAAAGTTGTTCGTTGCACCCGTTAATGCTTTTATGCTATCGTTCAATAATCGTTCCTTAATAGATCGAATGCAATGACATTTTTTTACACGGTATCTTATATTCTGTAGGATACTAAACTAGGAAATATTTGAATTTTTTATCATTAGCAAAATTTTGGGAGACGATTTTGTTCACACTGTCAACTTAATTTGTACAAGATTCTCATTTTCACGCAAGGTGTACTCAAAAAGACTTCGAAACAAATCGATTTCTTGATGGTCCTTGATGTGCCAATTTATAGACTGCGATAGACTGGTCACAATTATTAATATCTTTTTTCTTGGCAGTTTTTTGTGCCATACTGCCATAGTATCTTTTTTTGCTTAAAGCCGTTCTATAATTTTGAAATCCAGTTCATTGACTTGCTATTAGTCTAAATTGTCGACATGTATCGAAAAACGAAGGTTTTCTACTATTCTAATCATATGAATTTGCTTGAGTTATTATTGGAATTCTTATTGTTAACGCGGTAAAGGATTAAATTCTTTCTAAAAAAATTCTACGACTGCAGTATACAAATAAAGTAAAGCCAAATTAGTTTGTTAATACTGCGAACTACTCCGCTCAAAATCATTATGTGTCCATTCTTTAGTTCTATAACTTCCTCTCCTTTCTTTTTAGTTTCCGTAATTGTCAATATATCTATATTCATTTGTTCAAAATTTTTTATAAGTTCATTTTCTTTACAATTAAGTCCTCTAATGTTCCACGTAGCTAAATTTAAACCTTTGTGTTCTTCTTTTTTGTTTATCATCCTAATCCTGCTCCTTTCCTTAGTTGTCATCATTTGTCCGTCCGGTTTATTTTTTTTACCCGTTTTTTGAATCGTGGATCTTTATCATTTCTTTTCCTTCGTCCCATATGTGTATTACGTTATTAATTATAAGTTTTTTATATCCTATTTTTATCCGTTTGCCTTCTTCTTTTAACTTATCAGCAATTTCTTTTAACTTTATTTGCGTTGCCCTCTCTTTTAACGTTAAATCATTTTCAATGTATACTTTCGTTCCATATAATCTTTTCTTTTGTTGCATAATTTCTTTCTTTGCTTCCCAATTATGCATTTTTACAATTACTGCTTGTTTGTTTTTATCTTTTCCTACTGTGAAAACTTGTTCTATTTTTGTTTGTATTTCTAGTTTTTCTTCAATCCATTTTTGAACTGTTTCCTTGTTTTCTTTATTGGCATCATCCAGTCCTTTAATGACAATGTTCAGTTTTTCTTTTCTTTTTCTTGTCTCTCTAAATTTTCTTCTAGTTTAGTGATTCTGTTTTCCAGGTGTGTTTTTTCTTCTTTCCATATATTTGCCTTTTCTTCCCACTCTTCCTTTAATAGTCTAAACTCTTCTCTCATTTCTTTATGATTTTTACTTATTTCTTGTTTCAATTCGTTTTTTAATTCTTCTATCTTGCTTAGAATGACATCCATTTGTAACAGTATATCTTCTTCTTTTTGTTTAATTTTTATGTTAGTATTTATGTGATACGTGCTCTCTGCTGTTGGCGATCTTTGCGTTTTCTTACTTTTTATAAATATTTCTTGTTCTTTAGTCTTATCCTCTCTTTTCCTTTTGAAATATTGTTCTAGTTGTCCTACGCTATTTGTTCTATGCCTACTATCACTGTTACCATTCATTAGTATTATTTAATACGCTATTAATAACTATTTATTTATATTACAGCTTTATTGTTGTATTGATATAAATACAAATTTTACTTCGAAATTTCAACAATTTGATTGTCTCGTTATCTATGGCCTCGCACTCGTAACGTGTAAATTCCGTAATTTTATTAATATCTTGATTCTCGATTTACATATATACGTAATTAAATTAAATTTTCTTACCGATAATTACACTAACTTTATACACTGTTATTTACACAAATTTAAATTAGTTCGCTTTTATTACACTAATTATAACAACTCAATGAAGCAGAGTCGCGCTTGCGATATTCACGCTGTCACTTACGTCGTTACCGTTACATCAATTGAATGAAAAACTAAGAAATACAAAAGTAAAAATGTACTTAGCATTTCTAGATTTAGAAAAAGCATTCGACAGATTACCGAGAGCAGTGGTAGAAGAATGCTTAACAAAAACAGGAGTTGATGCAAATCTGACACAAGCAATTATGAGTCTATACAGGAACAATAGAAATTTCGTTAGAACAGACAACATGCTATCAAAAGATTTTCCGGTGAGCGAAGGTATACGGCAAGGAGGAGTCATAACCCAATGTTGTTTAATATAGTACTAGATGATGTCATTAAAGAAACAAAAAGATAAGCAAGTAAATTCTACGTAGGTCATAGAAACATGGAACCGGTATGGATTAGTGAATGTGTCTTTGCCGACGATATAGTTGTGTTTGCTAAAAGTGAAAGTGACCTTCTAAGGAATATAGACATCTGGGTTAACAAACTGGCACAAAAAGGACTAAAAGTGAGTGAACAAAAAACTAAAGTTATGGTCAGCGGAAAACCGGACATTACTATAAATATATCCATAAACGGGAAACCAATAGAACAGGTAATCACCTATAAGTATCTCGGAGTGCATGTTAACAGCAAGGGACATCAAGACACGGAAATAAATGCAAGAATAGAAAGTGCTGCAAATGTGTACCATACAATTAAAAACAGTTTCTTGGGGAAAAAGGAGGTAACATTAAAAACCAAGATAAATGTATATAAGACAGTTTTTATCCCTATATTGACGTTTGGATGCGAAAGTTGGATTTTAACAAAAAAGGTGAGAAGCAAAATTCAGAGTATGGAGATGAAATTTTTGAGAAAAATATTAAATGTAACAAGAAAGGACAAGATCAGAAATGATAACATCAGGGAAATATTGGAAGTACAAGCAATACACGAGTATATTGAAAGATGCCAACTCAGATGGTATGGACACCTTATCCGTATGAATACAGAGAGACCTGTAAGGAAAGTATGGGAAATACAAAGAAATGAAAAGAAATCAAGAGGACGACCAATTACAACATGGAACCAGCAGATAGCAGAAATATTGGCTAAGAGAGGATGCACCATGGCACAAGCAGTAACCTTGGCTACTAACAAAAGAGATTGGGCAAAATTTGTATATAGCATAGAAAGCAAATGAGTATATATTTATTATTTTGTCACATGTATTATATTTTTATAGAATTTATTATTTATTTTAATTAGGTATTGTTAAACTAAAGGTACATATATAAGTTTCTAGTTTAGTTAAGGAAAAATTATTAATGTAAATTAAGAATCTTTTTATTTTATCATTTTTTGTAACTAGATTGTAAGGCACCTTTACACCCTACGGGGTAGAAAAGGATCTGATTATATATATATATATATATAATACTGCGAACTTGTCATTTTTTCATATCCGAATATTCATATAAAATTTAATTAAATACATAGTTTCAATAGTTTAAGTATTAAAATAATTGAATATTTAAATAATCGATTTAAATTTCATATTTGTTTAAACAAATGGTTTAATATTTCAATGATTTTAATAAAATACATGAGAAAGTGATATTACATTCGTCAGTACTACATTGAAATAAACGTTTGGCAAATACGTATTGTAAATTATAGAGCGCTTTGTAATTCAAAGAGTAGACATGGTAAATACGAAACTATTTGTGTTAGGAAAAACTTTTTATTTTAATACTATAGATTTTTTATATAATATGTAACAAGAACGACAAATGTTTATATTAAAAATAATGAATATTAAATTGCAGTTTTGCATATGTTTTATACTATAAATAAGAAAGCTCAATAATCAAACGAGATATTTTTTTTGTTCAAATGTCTAATAATACGTTTTTCCGTCCTAGTAATCATTAAAATTGGAGTGTACTGTATTATTTTTTAGAAATAAAGTTGAAAATAAGTTAAATGAATTGCTTAAATGCAAAATTGTAAGACGTATTAAAAACGAATTATTAAGTATCTGAGTTTATCGTTAGAAAACTCAAATATAAGTAGAGGTTTTTTTTCGAATCGTATAAATGATAAATAACAATAACCTGTAGTTAATATTTAGTTCTATACAAATTTTCCAAGTCTTTATTGCGCTCAGGTATACAATGATTAGTGTCAAATGTTATTCTTAATTTTCCAACCATAGTTATTTCTGCATAAATAATATTTTTTTGTGCTATCCGTCCGTATTTTACAAGCATCATCATCGTCCGGAAATTTAATTTATTGTTCTTAACTGTCATAAATTTTAATTTTTCGCTATTGTAAACCGTCTTTGACAGTTTTGGCACACTTGTGAACATAAACGTTAAATTATTTTTGAAAGATTTTGAGACTTTGTGGGCCTGCTAGTCTCTGTTCGAGCAATAAAATGTTGTATTCAACTCGTTCCTGTCTAAATTGGACGCTTTTTTTCCCTCGAGGACTTTTTAAACCCGAGTGAAACGAGAAACGAAAAATGCCCTCTTGGGAAAAAAGCATCAAATTTACACAGAAACTCGTTAAATAAACTACTATTTCCGGTATAGGCCGGTAAAGTGTAGTAGAATTTTATAACTTGAAGTTGGCACTAATAATCATTTATTAATTAAACGTCATCTGTCAATCTGTCAGATTTATTAACATACACTATTATCAGAGTTATCGTTTAGAATAACGCTAACAAATAATATTTAAACAAATATAATAAATTTGCTTATATTTTCCAATTGCTAAAAACAACAATAAATTTATTTTCATATAAGTTAAATTGTAATAATACTATGTAATTGTCAAATTAATATCAGAAACAATTGAATTTCGTCATTACCAGTTTCAGTTTTATCAACATATGTTATTAAATTTTATTAAAAACCAATACTTAAATAACTGCTTTTAATCAATTTATACTATAAAGGTCAGCACAAAAAATTTTTGCATCACACGTCCCAAAAGTATTTTGCGAGTATTCGCATTTTGTAGGAATCGGTTTCACGTCAGTCAACAAATATGCTCATACTCATTATATAGCACTTTATGGACTAGTGATACAAATAACTATTTTAGTTTTGGGATTTTCATTTATGTAATTGCTTTTACATTTACAAATAATGACTTTTGATACTTAACTAATGCTCAATTGCACCGTATTTTTTAAGTTATACTTAGAGTTAAGTAAAGCTTAATTACTGTAGAAACGATTCTTATAACAAATATTTCTATGGTAACCAAGTGTTACTTAGCACTAAGCATAACTTAAAAAACACGGTGCAATTGGGCATTAGTGTTTTTATGTATATTTTTTGAGTTTTTTAATTATTTATTTATTTATTTTAAAAATTGGCGAAAAAATACGTGTCCTGTAGTTTTATCCTTATGCTAAATTTTCACTAATCTGCGAAATTATAGTTAAAATTGAGTTCATATTATTACAAACTGACAAAGAATATAGAACCCAAGCGCGACTGTAGCAGTTTATTTCGGGAGGGTTCTCATCAAATGTTGTAATAATAATGTATTCAAAATTGGGTTAATATAAAATAAATAGTACTTCATTATGCACCAAACTTTTACTTGCAAGCGATAAAGCATTATAAACCATACCAGTATTAGAAAAAGCATACTTATTAAATCAAATGTGAGAAAACTTTCAGTATCATTTTCAATTTTGGGATGGGCCATAGCATGACTTCTATAGACTACACAAACAAGTTTGGCGACTAATTAGAAGTCAAACAATTCAAGCAATTGAATTCATTAGCACTGGAGCCATAGAAAGATATACTTGAGCAAAACATTTAGAGGAACTTACAAAAAAGAGAGACCTAAATTGAGCGGAATACACCATCAACAATGGGATAACATGATCAACAAGTTACTCAAATATGGGGGACAGAAGCTAAATCTACAATTAACAACTTTAATAAAAACAAAATATAATCTCAGATGAGTGGAGAACCAGCATTACGAACCTACTATTTAAAAAAGACGATAAAAATGCCAGAAAACTATAGAGGAATAAATTTATTCTGCACTAGTCTGTAATTAACCACAAGAATAATAACAAACTAAATGAATGTATTTCATTAGCAGACGAACAACAAGGGTTCAGATTAGGCAGATCCTGCACCAACGCTATTTTTGTAATAAGACAAATAACGGAAAAATCGATAGAATAGAATAGACCAGCCTTCATGTGTTCTATCCATGTGCAGAAGACTTTCGACCAAATGCAGTTAAGGGATTAAAAAAACAATAAAAAACATATTTTAGAAAATAAGATTCAAGCAGAATAAATGGCAAACTAACTGAAAAGACACCTATAAGTAATGGCATTCGGCTCGGTTTAATATCGTAATGGATGAAATTATAAAACAAGTACCCAAACTAGAGGATACAGATTGGAAAATAAGGAAGTGGCGGAGAACGAGAATGATCTCCAAAGGGCAGCGGCATGCCTAAATGACGCAATATGTCGAAATAAGATTGGAATTAGATCTATACTAACTTATGCAGCAGAACCCTGACCCCAGACATTCAAAACAAAAAGACTACTAGAAAGGTAAAAGTAAGAACATCAAACAAACATGCAGAATAGATAACAGCACCTCGATTGCATGATAGAAGAACGAATTTTTAAAAGAACAAGGGACTGATAGCGATATCAGGAGGAAGAAGCATCGGGAGACCTAAAAAAATATCAATTGACAACCTTCCAAACGACTAAATAGGGACAAAGATGTGAAAACAAACAGGCAATTATGCCTAAATACATAAGGAAAAAGAAGAAAAAGAAAGTAGTTGTTGAATCTATTTGTGAAAATACGTTTTTCTAAGGTTTGATGAATTTGAGTTTACGTGATTTGTAAAGGACCTGTTGGCGGAACTTTAGTGTGCCACTTTTTAAAGACAATGGCGTAGCAAAACGCCAACTATTATATTACGACAAAAAACAGTGGCGTATATAGCAAATTTTTACTTGTAGCGTTGTCTTGAAAAATACACTAATCAAAATTTTAAAATTTAAGCAAACAACACAAATTCTGCAACGAAAGCAATAACAATCGTGAATCGACAATTACATCAGAAAACCCTTTATTTCGTAAGAATGGATTCGATCATTTGAGTGTACTGCGTACAGGTTCTTTACAATTATGTGAATTCTAAATCTAGCGAGCGAAAACAACACTTTTTTATACATTACTTCAGCGATATATTGTCAGGTCAACATGTAACCCTACGCGAAGTGACCTACCCTCCTGAAGAAAATGAGGTATTATTCATAATAATAGGTTGAGTGGTCTAAGACGAGTAGCGAGACATACAGATTTGGAATTTTATATATTAGAGGTTCTAAATCTATGTTTAATTTACAACGTACAATCTTTATGCCTAGATATAGAGTCTTTGCACACAAGAATTTTTTCGGCAATCGTGTTTTTATTAGCCAATGATTTTATCGCCATGACGTTATATAACGCTAACATCTGCACTTGTATCGACCAGAAAATATGTTGATGAGCAGCGGAAGTGGTAGCTCTTATAAAATGATGAATTGGGTCATTTGAGTTGTTTATGATTCAGTTTTTTCTTCCATAGAACATGCCTATAACAATTGCTACTTGAAATATTAAAAATTTATTTTACAAATTTATATATTACTTTATATTTGCCACTAAGAACTTTTCATTCTGAGCTTCTTTCAGGAATCGTTCAACACTTGCTCTTTAGTAAAGAATTTTTGATGCTTCTTGTTGATGTCTATTATTTATTCTTTATACAAAGATGGGTTTATGTAAGATTGACCAGATTGTGGATGTAAAATGTTGTTACTAGTAACACACTCTCGCTATGAATTGTACTTGTTTTACCAGGCACCAATCAAATTTCTTGCAACATTTGTCGCAAATCTTGCAAGAGTCTATCTGTAGCAGATTCTTCAATTGTTTTACCACACATTTTTTTAATATTGATTTATAAATATTTAAACACTTGGAAAAGAAAACATAATTTTTCGATATTCTTAAAAACACTCAATTACAACCAAGTTTATGTCTGATTGCTCTCCTACAGAACTTGGCACATTATGCTAACTCAAATGAGAACAATTTTGTTTCTTTAATTAAAATAGCAGTGAAGAGCATTAAAGTAAACTTTTTTATTTACGTTTGAATTTAAATTTTTGCTAGTGTCGATACTTAATTTAAAAATTAATCTTGCAGCGCAAAGTAGTTTTATGCAATAAATTAAAACTATATCTTTTAGTTTTAGACATAAAACATTCACCATAAAACATTATTAAATTATTTTTTTGGGTAAATGGTGTATTATTTATTAATTAATAATAATAATAATAATAATAATAATAATAATAAATACACCATTTACCCAAAAAAATAATTTAATATATCTTTTAGTATTGTTACTAAATAAGAAAAATAATCAATATTTTAACTATCCTCACAGATAAAACCATTTTCTGCATTAACGTTTATTTTTCGTATTGACGTGCAATTCTGATTTATCTGGAAATTGACATAGATATAGAACAAGCATTAATAAACAACATATCAAGAAATTAGAGTGTGACCATTTCTATAATTAAAAATGATTCGATTCAAAGTTGGCCTTGCGCGCCAGTGCTGCATACTAACGGCACCTAAATAAAGTCGTTTTTTCGCAATGACGTGCAATTCTGATTTTTCTTGCAAGTTAACAGTTATAGATTAAGCGTTATAAACGACGGAGAAAATCAGATACAATATAAACTACACGACTTCTCATGTTTACTGAATTCTGTATAAATAAGAAACAAAAGTAACAATCAAAAAGCCATGTACATATATTGTTATACCTACAAAAAATTATTTATTGTTCAGTAAATAACCACTAACATAAACCATTTATTTTACTACCGTCATGCATAAGAAAACAAAGACAATAACCGATATGCACTGTTTTTACTTTCCTGGAAGGAAAGTATAGCGATCGCAATTTTTTTCTAAAAAATTTTGTTTGCATAATTTTACGTTTCAAGCTCTCCTGAATCAGAAAAATGTATTTTTGACAAAAAAATTGGGTATCTGTGTGTGTATGTCTGTGTGGTCTGTGTGTACACCGTGTACACGTAATGATGTACCTACGATAACTCTCAAACCAAAAGTTCTAGTAACTTAAAATTTGGTATGGAGCTAGCTTTTCATATTTTCTCGGTTCTATTAAAAGATGGGTTTGATAAAAAAACCGGAAGTGGGTGTATCCGCCATTTTTAACAGTTTTTCTTATATAATTTTGTACGTATGTAAATTATTCCAATTATTTTTAGTTTCTTATAGAGATAATTTTTCCTAACAATTTATTCAAATAAAAAAAATTCTAACATTAACAGTTTATTACATATTTTATTTATAATTTAAAATAAATTCACAAACATAATCAAAGTTCGAATTCTGCCTGCGACGATCTTTTTTATAAAAAAATTCCATATCTTAAAGGGAAAGCAAGATACGTTAAAAATAATAATTTTTACTGATTTGGAAAGCCATATCGAGGCGGACAAATATAGGGGTTAATCGATATGACAACATAACCTCAATTTACCATATTTCGGTTATATCTTAATGAAATCGAGGTGAAAAATTTCAAAAAAATTATAGCATGCTAGAAAGTCAATACAAACGTGTACATATTACTTTAAAGTCGTTTTATGACAACATAACCTTAAAAAAATATGTAGACATTTCTTCATTCCTTATAGGAAAGTCGTGTCGTGTTTTGGTAAGGTAAGTATTGTTTTTTTAATTCTTATTTTTTTTAGATTTTTGTAACGTAGTACGGATGTAACGAGAATTCTTGAAGATTATAACGGCCAAAGACCGAGCTCGTTTTTCTAATCACGGAGGCCCTATAAAACGAGAATTCTTCTGGAGGATCAATTGTTTTCCTAGACACTGAAATTACTATAAAAAATTTTCGTGTTTATTGATTTTGGTTTTCTACATATTTCACAAATATATTTTACTGTCGTATCGTTTGGGTTACATGTTTTATGATTTTTTTTGCATTATACGCACATTATTTCTGATTTTCCACAATGCAGTATTGTCAACAGAATATTTCAGTATTTGATGTTTCAAAAGAATGTATACTCAATTAAATTAAAACCTTTATCTAATGTAAAATTGGATAGCTTCCGCGTAGTATAGAATGTATACACCGCAGTTCCAAAAGTCTGGTTGTGTTGGATAGTCATAGATGTGTTTAGACTAAATTTTGTTTTTGTATTGAAACGTTGTGTCAATTTTTCTAAAAAAAATGGCCTTTCTATTATTTTGTGGAAGAGGATAAAAAAATAGGGCATCTATTTTTTTCAGGTCAACGTACATGAGTATCCAATGATCTTCTTCTTCTTCTTCTTCCTCTTACGTTAAGCCTACTGGCTTGTGTTGTCCGGCTTATCCAGCGAGTCTTGGGAATTTGACTGCCATGCCTCTCTCCACCTTTCATAAGGTCTTCATGGAGAGCGCCTGCTATCCACCTTCCATTCTATTGATATGGTCGTTCCACGCCCTTCGTCGTTGACGTGACCATCTGACAATATCTAGGACCTTACATTTTTCGCGAATCGCAGAATTCCTAATTCGGTCTCTTATTGTGACGCTTGTCATGCTCGTTAGCGTTTTCATCTCTGCCACCATAAGTATTTGTTTGGTTTTAGAGTTGTCTGCGCGTGTCTCTACAGCATATGTCATGATAAGTCTCACGCAGGCCTTATACCTTGCTTGCTGTTGCTTTACTGGTCTGTCGAAACACTTCTCTATGGATATCTCCGTGGCTAGATATTTCTGTGCCTAGGTAGTTTAAAGTGTTGACTTGTTCTATTATTTGATTTCCAATTACCAGCTTGCAACGTTTCGGCTCCCTAGATATCACCAGTTTTCGTTTTTGCAGTAGAGATTTTCATGTTAAATTTGGAAGCCCCCAATGATAATTTGAATATATGGGAGATAGTAAATTATATTATAGTGTAGTTGTGGAAAATAATACAAAAGGAGGATAAACATTTCAAGAAAAAAAAAGACACGTCATAAACATATTAAAAAAGAAACATTCATTTGTGGTATAAACAATATACGCAAATTAAAACAGTAAAAAATTTTAAATCTTCAGTGCGTCTCTTTCTCAGGAGAAAAAACTTAACCGAAGAAAAAAAGTATATTGTACTGAAATAACTCCATATAACCATCCATGAGGCAAAATTTTTACATTTTTTTTTCAAGATAGTTGTACACATTATCCCTGTTTAATGAATTTTTAAAAGTTGAATAAACCCATTTTGAATCTGTGGTGATAAATATGAAACAGTTTTTGACTTTTTTATTGCATTTTTAAGATGATTTGCTAGTGGATCAAGTTTGACTAAAGATAATAAATTTTTGTCATTTGTACTGTCACGAAGCGCTGTAGATTTTTAAAGAGAAAGATTTTGTACAATCAGATACTCATAAAATCTATATTTGATGCCATATATCTGCCACCGTTTTTTCGGATGTTTGCTTCTAATGATACATTGATGCACGTTTTATTAATTAATCTTATTACTTTTTATTTCCAAGTTGTAAACGATTTTTGATGATTTGGACTTCTTTCATTGCTAATCGATTTATCTTATCTTCGATTTATTAAAACCAGGTGTTACAAAAGATAATTGTGTAATTTAATGTAGTAAACGTTAGCGACAAAAACAGTATGCTGCATTATTTGTCGGTGAATATAATAACTCAACTAAATTAATTTCTATTCCTTCTTCGTCATTACCGACCTGTCAAGAAAACCAAGATTTTGGCATTAGACGATTAGCTGATGATTAGTTCTGAACCGTGGAATTTTTGATGTACTTGCGCCCCCATTTTCAAAGCCTTGTATTTGTTGTGATGTGATGAATAAAATTTTAGTAACAGTAGAAATACAACCTGAATCTGACTATCATTTTTCTTCTTCATCTTTCTTATCTTGTTTTTTTTGCGATTTTTTAAATTAAATATGATTCCATTATTATTCTGGATTTCTGAGATTTCTTTTCTTGCTATAGTTTTCTTCTCCGATTTTGAGATCCGCTAAGTTATTCTCTAGCATTGTCACGTAAAATGTAAAAACGAGAACTTACTTTATTGCAAATTTGCAAACATAATATAGTAATAAATTTTGAATATTGTCTATCTCTTCAATTATTTTATTAAACATTGTCCACAGTTTCAATCATACATAATTCACTGAATAATAGAATCGTTGAGTAAATGTTTTGTGCCAACGCCTAATATCCGACTGTCCTTCCTTATCTGACTAGCTGAATTGGCTCACAAGCTTTTGAATTTGCCTGCTAGTACCACATAGCGCCTTTCTGCAAGTAGCGCTCGGAGCATAACAGACCCTCTTGCCCCACTTTAATTAGGTGCTGTTGGATGCAGCACTGTCGCGCAAGCCTAACTTTGAATCGGATTATTTTTAAATAGAAATGACCACATCCGAATTTTTTGGATATGTTGTTTACTAATGCTTATTCTATACGTATCTTAATTTCCAGAAAAATCATTGCGAAAAAACGACTTAAATTAAGTGCTATTAATATGCAGCACTTTGAACTTTGAATCAAATTATTTTTAGTTACAGAGATGACCATACTTTAATTTTTTGATATTTTATATGTCAATTGCAGAAAAATTAGAATTGCACGTGATTGCGAAAAAACTATTTTAATTAGGTGCTGTTAGCATGCAGCACAGTGGCGCGCAAGTCCAATTTTGAATCAAATTAATTTTAATTATAGAAATGACCACATCCTATTTTTTTGATATGTTGTTTATTATTACTTATTTTATTTCTATGTCAATTTGCAAAAAAAGTCTAAATTGCACGTCATTGCGAAAAAAAGAATTGAATTAAGTGTGCATGGTATGCAGCGCCGTAGCGCTCAAGCCCAACTTTGAATCGAATTACTTTTAATTATAGAAACGTCCACACTCTAATTAGTGGATACGCTGTTAGCTAAACTATCAGTTTGCAGCAAAATCAGAATTGCACGTCAGTGCGCAAAAACAACTTTGAATCGAATTATTTTTAATTATAGAAATGACCACATCCTAATTTTTTGATGTGTTATTTACCAATGCTTATTCTATATCTATATCAATTTGCAGCGAAATCAGAATTGCACCTCACTGCCAAAAAATAACTTTAATTACGTGCCGTCGGCATGCAGCACTGTGGTGCGCAAGCCTAACTTTCAATCGAATGATTTTTAATTATAGAAATGACTACACTTTAATTTCTGGATATGTTGTTTACTAATGCTTATTCTATGCTTATATCAGTTGGAAGCAAAATCAGAATTCCATGTAATTGCGAAAAACCACATTAATAAGGTGTCGCTGGCATGCAGCACCTTGGCGCGCAAGCCTACTTTGAATCGAATTATTTGCAGCAAAATCAGAATTGGACGTCACTGCCAAAAAACAACTTTAATTAAGTGTCGTTGGCATGCAGCACAGTGGCGCTCAAGCCTAACTTTGAATCGAATTATTTTTAATTATAGAAATAACCACACTCTAATTTTTTGTTATGTTGTTTATTAATGTTTATTTTATACCCATGTCAATTTGCAAAAAAATCAGAATTGCACGTTGTTTTATTACTTAGTAACGATATTGAAAGATATATGACTTTGTAATAGTTCTAATTTGATTTTAAGATGAGAATCTGAAATCTATGGCTAACTTCACACCAGTTTTTCTTGTGTGTAAATTAGGAATGTCATGTTACCAAAAAACGAGAACAATATTTCAAGCGACCTATTATCGAAAAATGTTTGATTTCTATATATTTTACTTTTAAAGAAAAGTTTTACTCACATACATCAGCAGCCGCCATGGATTCTCCGTTTTCACCGGTTGTTGCTAATATATTTATGGAAGATTTTGACAAAAAAGCATTATGAAAATTTTATCTAAAACCCAAGTGATGGTATAAGTACGTTGATGACACTTTTGTCATTTGGCAACATGGCCCTTCTACGCTCAACGAGTTTCTATGTCATTTAAACTCAATTCATCAAAATATTCGTTTTACTATGGAGTTAGAAAAGAACTCCTCTTTACCATTTTTGGACGTTTTACTTAAACGAAATGAAGATGGTATTAGTATCACATTAAGTTTATCGAAAACCTACCCACACAGATAAATATTTAAATAGATTGTCTCATGATCGCCCTTCTTAGAAACCATCAGTAGTGAATTCTTTATTGTACGGAGCTATTTCCTTAAGTTAACCCCAAAATTTTCAAAATGAGTTGAATCATCTAACGGTGTTCGTCGGAAACAAATACAATAGAAAAAGTCTATTACAAAGTTTACGTCTGCCAAGTGCCAAACCAAGAGTAACAAACAGCAGAATCTATGTCTCAACCAGTGTCTATGGCTCATCTACCATATGTCAAAGGTTCAAGGAAAAATGTTGTCTAAACACAACATTGTTACTCGGTTTTCTACGCTTGCTAAATTGGGCCAACTCTTAAATCCTATGAAGAACGTTATTCCTTTTCAATCTGACGGCATCTATAGCATTCCTTGTCCTTGTGGTCGTGCATACATAGGAGAAACGCGTAGAAACGTGGGAATTCGTATTAAAGAGCATCAAAAATGTAGTCGTCTTAAACAATCTTCAAAGTCAGCGGTGGCGGAACACGTACTAGAAACGGGTAATCAAATTATGTTTGAAACACTAAAATTTTGGGGAATTTACTATCAGCGAAAAATTAGGGAATCGATTGAAATAATTAAAAATCCATTTAATATTAATCGAGATTCTAGTTTTCCTTTACCGGAGATTTGGAAACCAGTTTTATCGATCGGAGACCGGTCTATAAAGGCGAGACTTCACGGCGCTATTAATCAGTTTGTTCCGGGCTCGTTCCATTTACAAAAATTAAGATATTTGTTCATTTAATGATCATTGCCATTTCTCTACCGAATTTTTGTAAAAAAAATGGCAACACAGAAGAAACCCCTTGTGTGTTTTACACAATAACCAAAACCACAAGTTTTTCCTAGTTTAGTTTCAATTCCATAAATCTTTAACTTATTAAAGCACTGCAAACGTCTAATTTTTGTAGAACTGTCAAGTTTCGTCTAAATAGTACATATTAGGCCAATATTGGTACATATTTATAAATTTTCTCTAAAACTTAACAAAAGAACGTAGAACGCAACAATACACAGATTGTTTCGTTTAAAATCAAATTAGTATCAATTTTTTGTATAAGTTCGTCATTTTCAACCGATTTCAAAAAAGATCGCGGCTCTCAATTCGTCGGAGTTTTTGTTTGTTTCTACGTTCAGCGATAATTCTTCACTACGTTGACCGATTTTGATATTTTATTAGCAAGGGGGTACCTTAGGAGTGGTCCCATATAATAATTATTATTATTTGGTAAACTTCTAATGATGGGACACGAAAAAAAAATCAAACTCTCAAATCTACATCGACATGAAATTCTCTTGAACGATGTGCATCTTTAAGATTTTCAGTGACTATGATCACTATTGTTAACAATTCAGAGGTGCACTGGTGCCGGAACGCCGTTCCAGTACTGGTTTGGGGTGAAAAAATTTGTAAAAAATATTTGGCTTAAATTTGCACCGGGATTCATTCACTGGCGTCTTTTGAGTTTACATTTTTTTAAATACATTGTTTTGTTTTAGATTTACGTGTTGCTAACCGGCTTACCAGCTGACTCACCCCATGACTCCCACTCCCCCCGGCCCTTCCGCCACACTCGCCACAATCTCAGTCTGTTGTTTAGTTGTTGTCTGCTGCTCGCGCGCTAATGAGCGTTCACTATTATAGTAGTGTTGTTGTGAAAAGTAATGCAGTTTTTCATTGTGCGGTTTTGATGGTAAATGTGGTTTCTTTGAGTAATGATAAGATTTTGTAATCAGTGTTAAAAGTGATAAATGAAACATTAATTAGTTCAGGTAGTGGGTTAGAAACTACAAATACCTAACCTAACCTAATACAATGGAAGCTACCAATAAAGAACAGAGAACTCTTACATTGTTCTTTAGTAAAGGAAACAAAGAGTACGAGCCGACGAACGAGTCTTCAACCTCTATTTCACGTGACATAAATAGACTATCAAAACCTTCCCAGATCCCAGTTATCGTACAACATACCGAATCAGAATCCAGGTCTATTTGGTCTCAAGAGATTTGGGAACGAAAAAAGAGTGAATTCTCTTGACTAGATTCTAGCAACGGTAAACTTGGCTGTAAAACTTGTAGAGATATTGGTAAACTTTGAGCATATCCAAAGAATGGCCAGATTACTTGATTTCATTCAATGGGTCAAACAAAACAAAACTCAGTTCATGTCAACCACAAATGTGTTCAGAACAGCCTACTACACTGCTAAAAGCAATAGGCCTTGTACTGATCACTTTGACCTTTTAGAATTGCAAAAGCTAAATGGTGTAGAAATAGGTGTAGGGTTACATTCTAAAAAAAACAGCAATGGAAATTATTAGTCATGTTTCTGAAGAGATGACAAAAAAGATTGTAAAACAAATTCAAGAAGTGAATGGTAAAGTATCAGTGTTAATCAACATCAACCGGTCTTGGTTGCAAGAGCAGTTTGATAGTGTATTTGAAGTGTGAGTTTAGTAAGGAGGACTCTCCACATTTTTTACTCCTTGATCTAGTTGAACTGCAAGACCAAACATCTAACACCGTAGCAGATACTTTATTGAACTGTTTGAATAAACACGTTTCATGAAAAATTTTTAAAAGAAAACTTAGTCGCATTTGCAAGTGTTATGCTCGGCAAAAAATCTGGAGTGTCAGAAATATTACTCAAAAAATATTCTAATTTCATAGTTTGGCACTGCTTGAATCACAGGTTAGAACTAGCTCTAGGCGATGCAATTGATAAAGCAAGATTGTGCTCATTCAAGGCATTCAAGTAAACAAAATTGGCAAAGTTTTAGGTACTAGATGGTAGCAAGCTCCTTTAGAGCAGTGACTGCTACTTGGTACTTGTACGAAGTCTTGTACATGCACTTTGAATCAGCGAAAATTGATAGAGCCAGAACTTCGACAGAACGAGCCATGTATAATGTATTCCGCCGAATTTTTAATGAATTTGGCTATAATGTATGACATTCTAGCAGACTTGTCCATGTTATCAGAATCCCTGCAAAACCAAAATATAACAGTTGTTTACGCGGATAAACTGATAAGGAGGAGTATCCGGTTTTTCGAAACTATGAAGGAAAAACCTGGAACAAAAGCTTTAGAAGCCAAAGTTGCTGTCAAGGAGTAAAAATTTGGTGAGTTTCCACTGGCAGAAAATCCAAAAAACCCTACAATCAATCACCAGCAGTTGGTAACAAGCGTGATAGACAACTTGCAGGCAAGAATGTTCACAACAGTTTCCAGCCATGAATCTCGTGTACAAAGCACAATCTACATAACGCTGCCTACGAATCACTCCTAAATGAATTGAAAGTGCTCGACCCTGACATGCGGCCTGCCGATGTGACTGTGGGTTTCGGCGAAACGGAAATAGAAAGTATGAGTAAAAGATTCAATTTGAATGTAGGACAAATTAAAACTAGCTTTCGGGATTATCTTGAAAACAACACTAAGATTCCCAAAACGTTGATACCTTTGATGAACTGCACAAAAGTGATCCCTGCAGTACTGCTGAATGTAAAAGAGGATTTAGTCTCATGAACTTCATCATTACGCCAACCCGAATAAGATTGACTGTCCCACCTGTGTCAAGTTTAATGTTTGTCAAGATGCGTGGTCCAAATTTTAGAGACTGGAACCCAGAACCATATGTAAAAACGTGGCTCTGGAAGCATAAATCTGCAGACGACACCCGAACGAGACAAGCAAAACCAACTAATGCTGAGGAGATCAACCCGTTTTCAAAGTACCTTTAACCTTGGCCAAATAAAATAAAGTTGTGACTTTACTTTCTACGTTTTGCAACTTAGACTTTTATTAGAAGAAATTGTAAGTACTTATGTAATATGAAATGTTATAAACTACTAGTAAATTTACAAAATTCTCAAATAAATAACGTTGTTTTTCATAATTTTTTTATATTTTGGTACAGTTTTGCACTACTTTGAAGAGTTTGAAGTGGTGCACGTCGTTTTCATTAAATTTATTTAATGTTTACTTTTATTACTATTAGCATTACTTTTGTTTTTGTCCATAATGAATACAGTTTTATAAATTATTAAAACAAGTTATGTGAATATTTTGTCTGCATAGCAAACCGTATGGTGACTTAGTATTTTCAAAAACAATGAAAACCTGCCAAAATTTAACAAAAAATCGTATAAAAACACAACAAACTTCAATCAGTAATTTAACCTCCAAAATACCGTTAAAACTCGTTTTCTGTTACTTTAATTTCTAAAATTACCCCCCGACCCCCCGATGGGCCTCACCAAGGGCGTTCCGGTACTGTAAAATTTACCAGTGCACCCCTGGTTAACATCACTAAAAAGAGAAAAATAAAAACTTTTGACAAAAAAAGGACCGACTTCAAAAAATGCATGGAATAAAATGCATTAAAAAAATATTTATTTAATTTAGTTATAATTTACATGTAATTACTTTTTGAAATCGACGCGAAACATATTCGACTTAAGCCTATTACAACTGCTAAAGTTGATGTTAAGAATTTAAACTTCATACCACTAAGAAGCGTCTGACAATAATTACATTTTTACAATATTTGTACACTTAGTCATAACGATCTGCAGAGATATTTTAAAAGACGATATTCTGAAACTTCACTTGTGTAAAGCTTTTTTCGCAATCAATAAATTATTAACACGTAACGAATATAAAAATTTGCAATAAATTTATATAAATTAAAAAAGCACAAAGGGATTTCCATTTTGTCAGATTTTATATTGGGAAAAAACAAAGCTCAATAGGAGGTTTGCAAATGTACTAATGAATAGGAAATAGAAGTCAATTTCGTTTTGTTTCTATTACTGAAACTCCCCGGTTTTATCATGCAATTTCGCCCTTTAGCTTTTCAAAAAAGGAGGAAATCCTATCGGTTACAACACGAAAGAATTTGCTGCCGTATACGTTCAGCCTGATTATATTTCAAAAAACTCAATTACATGTGTACGATACCTTTCAAAGGAAACGCACAAAAGAGTGGTTGATGATTAGTAATACAATTTAAATTTTAATCACATATTAATTAGTTTCAAATACAGAATAAGTTCATGTTTTTCATCAATAAAATTATTGCGTTGTTAAAATTAAATACTAGGTTTTGGAATCAAAATTAATTTTTTGTTATTACTCTATGATTATTTATACAATAAAAACGCCGAGACAAAACGAAAAAAAAAACAAATGATAATTATGAAAAAAACTTTCTAAGCCATTATCTAAAACACACTTTTTTAACTAGTTAATTAAGTAAAATAAAAAAAAAGGAAAACCGAACAGCAACGCAAAAAGTTAATTTAAAACTTTTCACTTACCCAAAGCATTGGCAGAAAACAAACAGAAACCGTAAAGCAGAAAAGTAACTTTCATTGTACCTGAAAATTATATCCTTAATTATTTACTTTGTTTTAAAACACAAAAACAATAAATTGAAATACCGATAATTAATTTTTAACCCATCCACCCTTAGAACTTGGTTCAAATTCGAAGTGCGAATGAGTTTACAAATGTTGCCGCTCAATCTTAAATTTAATGATGGCAGTACGCATGCCCGTAAACATTTATATTTTAGTTTGTTTTAGTACATCCCTATGATAAAGGGTTTTGATATGAAATTTAAAAATGAGCGATAATTTGCAAATTAATTACGGAGTTAGTCATGCTTAATTTAATTATGGGATGGTGCTTTAGATTAGGATATTCACTGTCTCTTTTATTTTAAGACAGCGACATATATTCAAGCAGGTACACATCAATTATTACTCATAATGCACTTACTATTGTAAGGCACTTGTTGTATTAATATGAAATTAAGTTTTTTTTTTAATTAACGATAAATCATTATTGACGTTCGTTTTAAAGTAGAATTAATCAAACATTTTTTAACGCCATCTATACACAACTTTTAGAAATCATAGAAACAGCGTTGCCAACAGGTTATTGCTGGTACCATTTCGAGTGTTCAAATATCTAAGGCCAAGGCCAAGAGTCAATGGGTTAATAAATTGTTGTGATTAAAAGCCTTCTTCCAATACGTGTATTTTACATGTTTTTATAAAACGTATACATATATGGAATATCTACAATACAAATGGCCTATACGTCACTTCATTTATGACTTCAAATATTATTTAACATTGCGCGGTATGGCTAAAATCACAGCAATGTTTGAATTCAACCATAGTTTTCAACAATTTCTCCGCTATGAGTAATGCTGCTTTAGTATCGGGATTGAATCTATTTCAGTGAATAGTTTTAGTAACAACAAACATTCGTTATGAAATGAAAGCTGGAACCAAATATTTTGGGTTAAAATCTTCATATTTACGCACTCGTATATTCCAGAATAGTTTTTTAATTTCTCACATTTTGAGCAATTTTCCGCACATCGGCAACACTGCGTATGATTGGTAAAAATTAAGCATAGTTGCCACATTTGTTTTTTGCTTGTTAATAATTGCTACTACGAGATGTCTCTTACAAACCTTTTTTAATACTGTATTTTTTAATATGACATGGTTTCAAAAAGCGTTATCATATCTTAAAGCTCTTGTAAACGAATATTTCTCTAATTAAATTGATACGTAACGACCAAACATTGTACAAACTCCTTAGGATAAATAAGAAAATAATAAAGAAAAATACGTCGTGGCTACTAATCAATATATAAATAGCGTAGTTTTTTACAGTTAAAATTACTGTGAATACAGTAAACAAATTTTAACTTTCGAGTCAGTTCCTTCTTTTCCTAATGGTCTACTTTTCACAGTTAGCCTAGTATTTTTGTAGATAAACACTTTTTTGATACTCATGAACACACAAGCAATCTTGAGCGTATTTATAGTCTGTTTCTAACGACCAGTTTATGTATTCTATGTCGCAACAGTCTTTCACAACGGAAACTATTACTCAGAGAAAGATTCTCTCCGAGGTTTTTCAAATCTTGGATCTTTTTGGTTCAAAATTCTTTTGCGGCAATTATGGATGAAAAACTATCTCGGTATGACCCTGTTTTCCCCGTATTCAGTTAGCATGGAAGACCTACAAAAATGAACTTGTACATATGAATGATCTCAAAATTCTTTGTCAAATTATAGGTCCAAACCCGGTTTGACGTTCAAATTCATGGGTTTTGTAACGCCTCCACTCTTGGATGTGGTGCCTGATGTACATATATCTTCGCTCTGTTAATTTCGAAGAGCTATGTACCTTGCTTTCACAAGTAGGAGCTAAGTTAAATTCCCGACCATTGTGTCCTATTTCTTCTTTTCGCACTTTTTGGTTAGGAGAACAGCGACAGCAGCGCCAGATCCAGACCTAAGCTGAATTAAAGACTCATCTAACTCACTTTCAACGAATTCAACATTTTCATCAACGCTTGTGGACGAGATAGAGTATCGGAGCTTCAGGAACGTCACAAGTGGAAGACTTAAATATCACATCTCAAAATAGGGGCGCTTCTGCTTATCACAGACTAGACCAGAGTCTGATGGTGTCAATCGGATAGTTTCAGTAAAGACCTTAAATGGTGTAATGCAGCGAACATTTGTCAAACTATGTCTATTGCCAGTGGATTTTTTTAGTGCGTTAGTGATTAGTGTGTCGTTCTCTCAAAATAATTCATCCATTCTTATTACAATAGATTATTTTGAATGCTTTTTTTGTTTTTGAAAGAATAGTTTTGTATAATTTTTACATAGTGTTTGTTCTCTAAGGGTTGTGGATAAAAGTTTAGCTCAGATGCAAACGTTAAAAACGTTGTTCTGCCTTCCTTAATTGAAGTTTCCCGTCTAAATAGTTAGTTTATGCGTACCACAGTCAACGGAAAATGGTTTTTCCCCTGAACAATACTATGTGTCAAAAAACCTAATTGACAGCCGTCACTCTCGATGTAGCAAAAAGTGGGCGTTCCGGGACGAAACTTATACGGTACAAAATCACACCGAAACACTTTTAAAATTTACATAACAATTTATAGGAGACTTTAATGCAAACTTAGGCAAAAAACAGAATAACGATGTATACTAATTAAGATTAATGATTAGCACGATAGAAGGTTTTCTCCGCATCAACCTTTTCAAATATAAAATATTATTCAAAATATAATTATAATAAACGTAATTTGTAAAATACCTGTCATGAAATTGACGCGACGATCCATTCTTAGAAATATAATACAATAAGTAAGGTTCTGATACGCTGACTCAAAGCGCTGACCAGAAAATATTTATCCAATCGTCATATTGCCCTTGGGTTAAGTCGTTGGATCTTTTTTCAACACCTGCGCTTTCTTCATTTTCGTCGCTTGCAGCTGTAAACCTTACGTGTCCAAAAATTTTTTTTATCGTTTCTACTGCATGTTAAATTTACGGAATGAGCGGTGCAGTTGTTAACTAACCTAATTTGTCAACCATTCACTGAAGATCGATGATGTCATCCAAACGTTTTTATTGATCTTGTAAAGCATCGTGGATTTTTACATTTTTCAATAATTTTCATCTTTTTACTTTACGATGCAAAGAACCGTTAATCTGTTTTTGGTAATTTTACAATCTTCTGTACACTCTTTTGAGCATAGAAGCATATTTTGAAGTAAATTCCGGTCTCGTTGGCGTTGTAGATTTTTTAATGGATCATATTTTTTAATGATATTTGGCTACTCGTTTTCAATTTAAATATTTGTGTCATTTACATCAGCGTCCTTCCGCTTTTTGTCTGAGAAAAAATTCACTCTCACATCTTTGTCTCGAATTTTGGTAAATAACCAACCTTTCAGAGCAGTTTCAGCTTGTGGTTCTTTTCCCGTTTGACGTATGATTCGTTCAACATTAGGATTGTTAATAAGGGCGTGTTGGATTTCATCTTGCGATTTTAAAATTTTGCACAATAACTGGTTGAGAAATTCTCAATTGCGCGGCGGCATTTTTTTGTCCCATTTTTGGCGGTTTATCATATTTGTCGATAATTTCTGCTTTTGTTTTTAATGCAAGATGGTTTCTTTTTTTGATAAGAGCAAAAATAAACTAAATATAAATTGAAATGTACAAAACAAAAATAAAAGAACAATTAAGATAAGTGACGTGTTTTCAGTCAAAATAATTACAATAACCGACTGATTACATTAAGCGTATCTTACTGTACATAGTCGACATTATAGCACAAGTCTGTTGATGCATAGAGCTTTGCTTCAGTTTCTTTTTGTTGTTCGTTATATTATATCCTACGCTATATGTGAATCGAGTATAATAAACGAAATGAACTGACAATGCCTAAAATAACTACAAATAAAAACAAGAAAGGTAACTAAATAAACTCAAGTTAAATCTTGGAAAAAGTAACAAAAGCAAAATATTCAATTGCGCGCGATTACCGGACGAACCTTCTCTTCTTCCTTAAGCTTCCCGTTCTTACTCAGATCGCGTAGGCATCGTTTCAATTTGATCTAAAAAAATTAAAAATATATTTTGACCGGTTAGTATTATTCTTGGTGTGCATCGTTCCCGTTATTCTACGTGTACTTTTGTAGACTATCCGCCCTTTATGCGTCCTGTTTGGGCAGTGAACGTGCTCAGTTTCATTTGCTTGCGGTCACGTAGGCGCGGCGTTAGTTGCAGTGCTCTTTTTTTGGGCGACAAACGACACCATGTGCTGCCAGGCTCTTTAGAGGTGCCAAAATTAACAATTTCTTAATTACTCTTCTTTTCGTAAATCGCAACTCGTATCGTCCGATAACTTTGTTATCAGAACTAGGTAAACTGTTTGAACATGTATGTACTTCTTTAAAAAATTCAAGACGACAATTTGCCGCAATTTTTTTCCATTGCAGTCAGTATGGCATCGTTCTTGGCAAAACGACGACAGACACAGCACGTAGATTAATGATCAGTGTACGACCGAACGTCTCCAAGCACAAACTTGCAATTTTTATTGCCATATCTAAAGCGTTCAACAATGTATGGTGCTTCTTAATAAAGGGAAGGTCTCGTCGTTAAGAGAGTATATCTGCTGGCGTCACGCGCTTCGTTCGTACTTATCAATAACTTACTCCTCGAAGGTATTCCGTTCTGTATATGACAAGCAGCTGACGAAGAGGTGTCGGTTTTTGGGCTGAACTTGAGGAAACTGGTTATAAATGACTTGTTAAGCAACGAACTACCAACAGACTGACATTTTTCAATACGTGGACGACATCAGGGTCACGGTGTCCGGAATTTCTAGACCAAACTTAGAGACAAAATCCAACACATGTTAGACATTTTTACAAGCTGGACTGGCAACAACAAACTGGCGGTTTGAGTTGCCAGCCCAGTTGAGTTTTGTAATGAAATGAAATGGAACCTTAACAAAAAATCTTTTGCGAATATCTTTAACAATGTACTTATAACCGATGCTCATCTATGGCATGGTACCATCAACTTTAACGTACTAGCTAAACTGATATTTCTTTATCTTTTAGGTTTTAACTACTTTTGACGCGTTCTTTACCCGTTTCTGTTGTCTCGTTTAGACGGTTCTCTTTGTTTACCATCGTTGTCTTCTTAGTTTTCGTGTTACTTTTACTGAATTCGGCTTTAATCGATCGAGAGTTGGCGAATCGTTTTCGTTTGTGCCACTATTTTTTACGCCTCGCGTTTTTCTGAAATTTTGCAATTGTAGTCATTCTAGTTCAACCTGTGTTTTGCTGTGGCCGTTTGATCTAAGCATAATATAGACATACGTACCGCAGTCTGAAAGCAATAAGGAAGATTTAGAAGAGTTCTACGAACAGCTTAAAACTGCTTTCAAATACAAAGAAGGAAGAAATTAACATCATTTTGGGAGACATGAGTGCCAAGGTTGGAAAAGAAAAGGTTGAACATGAGATTTTGGACTGGGCGTAAGAAATGCGAGCGGAAAACGATTAATAGAATTCTGTCAGGAAATTGACTTTACAATCATAAGCAACTTTTTTATACTACATGCCAGAAGACTATACACATGGAAATCTCTAGCTGATAACAACCACATAATCGCGAGAAATCAAATTGCCTTTGTGACAATAAACATACGATATCGCAAAGCGGTTGTCTCTTCTAAGACGTATCCAGGTGCAGACATTCCATCAGATCACAACTGGCTGGCTCGTACTAAACTACGACTAAAGAAAATAGTAAAGAAAATGCCCTTAAGAGGTGCTGATGTACGGAAACTCAAAGACAACACACTCTAGCAAACCTAAAAAAGGATAAACACTGAACTGAAAACTATATCGGAAAATAGCAACCATGAGACAGAAATAGAAGGAATAAAATAAAAATATCTATAACGTCAGTCAGACAAGAAGAACTGAAACCCGATAGGATGGCGAAAAGATAAGAATGGACAGATACCATCCTGGAACTTATGGAAGAAAGAAGACAACACTGAAACAGTATAGTGAGAAATATAAAGAACTACGCAGAAGAGTATTAAGAACAATTAAAGAGGCTAAAGAACGATGACTACAGGACAAATGTATGAAAATCGAGATATTACGGACAAACATAATAGCTGCAATTTCCATAAGAAAATAAAAGAAGCAACAGGAAGATACCAGAGATAGGGTCCAGGAATAATCTTGGACTCGGACAACAACATAACTACCGAAATTGACAAAAAACTCATAAGATGGAAGCAATACATGAAGGAACTGTTCGGAGACGAAAACGTCAGTACTGTGACTACAGCGATCAACATGGAGGGGCTCACTATCACACAGGCGGAAGTAGAGTCAACTATCAAAAGGCCGAAAAACAATAAAACTCTCGGGCCGTAGCAGATACATGGAGAAGTTCCCAAACTGCTTGACACAGAACAAATAAAACTGTTGACTGCCCTCTTTAACAAAATCTACCTAAACGGTTAAATACCAAATTATTTGCTGCTGTCAAACATTTATCCCAACTACCAAAAAGACGAATGCAACTAATGGCTCCGACCACAGAATAATTAACTTGATGAACCACGCCCTAAAAACTTTCGTTAACATTATTCAAGCACGAGTGTATAAAAAACCCGATGAAAGCATTAGCGACACTCAATTTGGGTTCAGAGGGGAACTTGGCACCAGAGAGTTCTTATTTTCTATACAAATCCTAATTCAACGAACACGCGGCATCAATGCAGACGTCTTCGTATGCTTCATAGGCTTCGAGAAGAATTTTGACAAAGTCCAACAGAGTAAACTCATCTCAATTCTTCGTCAGTCGGGAATAGATGACCGAGATGTAGCGATCATATCAAAGTTATAGTTTACAATAAAAGGCCAATGTACGGATCGAGAACGACATCAGAAGAGTTTAACATAAGGAGAGCAGTACGTCAAGGTTGTATACTGTCGCTCTTCTTCCATATATACTCAGAACATCTATTTAAAGAAGCACTGCACAACATAGAATACAGTGGCCGAGACAGTCACATACCTGGGCTGCACATTGAATAAAGACTGAGACTGAGATCGAAAAAGCAAGAGGTACATTTAACATAAGATGCGTAAAACACTCTGCAACCTATCTCTTGATATCCAGAATCGAATCAGGATTTTGAGATGTTATGTACTCTCAACCCTTCTATATGGTGCAGAAGCGAGGATCCTTACTGATGCGTCATGTAAACGCAGGGTTGCATTCGAGATCTGGTGCTACCGCTGCATGCTTAGAGTTCCATTGATGAATCACGTATCAAACGAGACCATCTTGCAACGGATCGGTGGAGAACTACAATATCTTACAAATATCAAACGGAGAAATGGAGTACTTTGGACACATCATGCGAAATGAAAAATATCACCTACTTTCGATTATCCATCAAGAGAAAATTGAGGGTAGAAGATCAGCAGGATGCAAACGAATAACGTGGCTACGTAACCTGCAAACATGAACTGGAATTACATCAACAGTTCTATTCAGAGAAGCCGTGAACAAAGGAATATGGTCCAATGTGATAGCCAACATCCACAGAGGATAGGCACTTTCAGAAGTTGTCGAGTTCATTGGCAAGGCCATTTTTGATCAGAATTTACTAGTAAGTACGCTACGTCTGCCTTTTGACCGTCTGAAGTCGATCCGTCGGTGTAGTAGCGCCATAGCGAATTCCCTCTTGTTTATAGTTGGAATTGGAAAGATGACAGGTTTGCAGAACTACTGCATCGCAACCAATACAATCTTTTTCTCAAATTTTTGGTCTCGGTATCTGATGTTTTTTAGCACGATTTGTTCTTTCTCACCTCTGCTTTTTACGCTTTAATACCGACAGTTTTCCGTAAAAACAAATCAAGCGGCAGTAAGGTCGACCTCTGTAGAGACCGTAGCGAACCTTTTTGCGACTTTTGCTGTAAGTAAGTTTGGTTAATATTTTCTTTTATTTAACTCCACGTCAGGTTTTCCACCGAACATATTTTATTCGTTATCGACGTGCGGAGTTCATCCGAGACAGTTGTGTATATATGACCACTTTTGATAGAACATTTGAAGTTATTTTATTCGCTGACTTGTTTGAGTTGAACGCTACAAGGAGTATCATGATGTCGGTGTAACCGGCAAGAGTCCCACCCGTCTGTAGCGACGCTAAGTTTTTGCAATTGGTCAAGTTACGCAAAAACGGTGTGCTGTTTTGTGTTACTATCATTTTGTAATTACCATATTTTGATTGTGTTTAATTTGAATAATCTCATACAATCAAAAAATAGGGTACGTAAATCTCTCATTTAAGTTTTGTCAAATTATTAAATCAAACTAAAAACTTACATATAAAATTATTTTATTACTGACGTTGAGGTTTTATGACGTACTCGTGGTTATGTGGAGTACGTTAGAAAGATACTCTAATAACGTAAAAGTGATGTTATAAAAACGCGATCTAGTTGACTGGGATGTTGTGAGCTACGAGCACATGAATTTTTGAATATAAGTAGCTACTCTCAAAAATAATCAATGGGTTTTTTAATTTTTTTAATTTTTGAAGTAAGTATTTTCGCGAAATAATTGTAATTGAAACTCGATTAATTGTGTAAAGTAATAATTATTATAGAAATCCTTGGTTGTTTATTTATTTTGAAACTTGACAACACTGTATGTGAAATTTTGTGAAATGCTACGTAATAAAATGTGTACGCATGCCGAATGTGATTGTATTTTAGGTTAGTGAATGAATTAGAAGCACGTTTTGTTGCAACGCAAAATAAATGAATGTTCATTAAAAAGTACAGTAATTGTACTATTATGAGAAAATTAATGTCACGAATAAATCGAAATTCTTTGAAAATTTATCGAAGGAGAATTTTATATTGCGTAAAATAAATAATTTACAATGTCTGTGATCACAGTAAATACGAGAAGAACTTCCGCAAGTTCTATATTGCGTAGAACGAGCATGAAAACGAAATTGTTAGAAAGAGAACGACCGAAAGTTAGATTTACGTTTCCTCATACAAAGAAAGTAAGGCACATTTTACAAAATTTTGCAGCCAAGCAAAACATCCGAGAGTATGAAAATCTAGTTTGCCTGATACGGGATTCTCATCTACTCGATGACGACTTAAGTGGATTATTGACAGAGGCTACACAGTGTATATCGTTGTTAAATCAAGATTTAAGATTATTCGTTGAAGCTATTTTAATAGTTAATTGGGTTTCGTTTAGTGACAATGTTATTTCACAGTATCAATCATTTATTATTAACTTATTATCGGCACATAATTATCATGCAAAATTTGCAATTGACACATTAATTGCACACTTTTTACCAGGTAATATAAAAATCATTAAAAGTATTTATAATTTTAATACATTTGTTTAGATCCTGAGCAAGCAGATTGGGCAGATGGAGTACCTCCTTTTGACGATCTTAAAAAATCTGTCAATGTACATTGTGTGATTAATTCATTACTCAGCATTATACCTATGTATGATTACGTTTAAGCAAGGCAACTTTATTTTATTATGATTATTATAGGTGTCAAGATATACTGTTGCATTCTATAGTTCATCATTATCCGTACTTCACAAAATCATCTCACACACACGAAGTTTATTTGCATAATCTTTTATGTATATTAGATTATAGACCTCAGCTTCAACCAGATATTTTACATCTTATTTTTTCCAAGTAAGTTTTTGTTTTCTTATTTGTGTTTTTCTTATCGATAAGTGTTTTAGATTAGTCTTGTTAGATGTTAATGCACCAAAAGAAGAAATTGAAAGGCTGGAGAACGAGATGGAGGTCGATGTCTTTGAAGTTGAAGATAAATTTAACTGTGATACAATGAAGCATCCTGTTGCCCATATTTTGGATATAAGCTTGCTTAAAATCTTCAATCATTTTTTGGTGCTTACTCAAGAGTCTGGTGAATTAAATTGGGAAAAAGCAAAAAGTAAGTATATTTTTTGTATATGTACTTCTTATTAAAAAAATTGAGCCAATATACTGCATAGGTATGTGCATAATATTGTGCAATATTTCTTTGATGCAAAGGCAAGATTTATTTAAATTAAAAAATTTATTTCAACTTATATCAGAGCCAAAATTGATTATAACGAACAAATACCAATTTTAATACTATTTATACCGGGTGTCTCAAAATTGCGGGAAAAATAAATCTACCACGTATTGCAGAGCTCAAAATAAGTCGATTGGACTCTACCTTCAATAAATAAAACAAACAAAAATAATTGTAGAAGGGTACCCTTTTAATGAACTAGAGAATTCCAAATCACAAAACTGCTCGAATCGAAAGACGTCTTCGAGAAACAGAAAAGATGAAGCCAGTCAGAAATAATACTGGAACGCTGGGCTGTTCCGATTACCTGATCATCTGGATGGCGCTACTTACCTTCGTTTTCTTCAAGAAAGTTTACCAGAAATAGTAGAAGACTTTCCTCTTAATTTGCGTTGAAACATGGTCTTCATGCACGACGGTGCACCACCTCAATTTGCATTCACGATCTTCAAATTTTAATCCTTGGACTTCTTTATCTGGGGAGTGTTAAAAATACAAGTGTACAAGGCTCAAATTAATAATTCCGAACAACTGTGGAACCAAATTCAAAATGCTGTAAACGCACTACGAGAAAACGACGTCGAATTCACCTCTAGATTATTAAAGGTGGATGTCGCATTGAACACTTGTAAAAAAAGTTTTGTGTTTCTGTCTATCACTAAGTAAATTTTGTAGGTATTACGATTATTACACTTGTACTAAGAATATCGGTTATGAGTGTTTGAGAAAACATTTTTTTCCTTCGAATCTATGCAAAACACGGAGTTTTTTAAAGAGCCAAAAAATGAAGATGAGTAAGTCGGCCCGTTAAAAAAGTATTAGTCATATTAGCACCCCTAAGAAAATTATTGTAAAAAATACAAGGGGGCGAGGGCAGTTTTAACCCTTCTACAATTATTTATTTGTTATATTCATTTCTGAACAGTGTAGAAAAATGCGATTTTTTAAGTAGACTTTAAACAATTATCATGGTGAAACTGTACATTTTGGTATATACATAAATACGAATGCAATCGAGTTATTTTGACCTCTACCACGCGTGGTTGCTTTCTTTCCCAGCAATTTTTTACCACATTGTATGCTTACATATCTTAGACAACGTTGTCTAATAATTTTTTTTCTTTTTAAACAAAGTGCGAAAAGTTGACATTTATGCTATATACTCTCCATCAACTTAATTGTTATTTCTTCGTGAATTATTTTTGTTTACGGGAGATGAGTACCAAAATTTTAAATGACGAATTTCAATATTACTGTTTAAAAACTCTTAATCTTAAATATATGTTACATAGTTGTTTCCCGCTATGGGTTGTTACAATATTTATTGTGATCTAATGGGGAAAGGTGGAGAAAGAAACACAGAATTGAAGAATAGTATCATTTCACGTAATTAACCAGATGTTATCGCTTACCTTTTTGGCTAGCCTCGCCGCAGATGGTCGTCGGGTTAAAGAAAATCATAAGATACTCAATTAGTTCCGGTAAGCTGAATGCCCAAGTGCGCCACCTTCTCTCGAACTGTTATCCGCAGAAATTATGGTCTAGGGAAGAGAAAAGGAAAGCCTAGACCCGAAGTCTCCCCAAAAGAAAACATATGTAGTATTCACAATAACCATTTATTAAAAAAAATGATTCACCATCTCCTTCCGAACGTAGGAAACACAAACTGCGACGGTTGCGCCGCTGGTAAACTCCTGACAATTATTTATATAACCCCACAGAGAAAAAATTATTAAGCACAAATATCAATTACAAGTACATATATATAAGTAACAACAATAGAGTTTGGAAGCCACAGAAGCTAAAACCGCTTACGTAGCTAATAATTACCGCGGCTACGGTAGCGATGATTTAATAGATAAACGCGTTCCCGCTAATTAACGTACCGTCTGGGGGACAGCTTGATCAAGCGTCGCAGGACCGGTAAATAATAATAATCAATTTAATATAGAGAGACGGGTAACTCCCAAAATTCTACCTTTGATAAAATTTAATAATTACTGTAAGTGAATGAGAAGTTATCATAAATAATTGTAATGACTTGACCATTACACAGTTAAAGTATTGAATGAATTATTAGACAAAAAAATTATGAATTACAATAAAGTTTGACGTTAGGTGATATTAACATTTGAAAGAATTATTGTACAAAAAGATTATGAATTACAATAAAGTTTGACGTTAGGTGATATTAACATTACTCCGACAAGTTATAAAGACACGTGCACAGTAAGCTGATAAGATAGTTTTATACAATTTTAACTTTTTTTCTTCCCGCCGGTAATTAACTTAAATAAGAAAACAATTATACTCGACGTCGTCTCCCACTTCCGCAATCATTTATGTATATCTATACGAGGATCAATCTTAGTTGAAATATATGATAAAATGGCGACACGAACACGATCTTGCGTTTCCTCATGCACGCATCGCGGCCGCTGCTAAACGAAGGCTACAGCGTCCGGTCGAAATAAGGTCGACAGCGAGACTCCCGCGACTCCAATATAAAGGTGTCATAAATACCTCGAGTATCGTAGTAGTTCTCCTTACTTTGTCGAACATCCGAACTGGTTTAGCGCGTTCACCATTTCCCTCAGATTACAGATAAAAGCACACGCAGATGTACCTCAGAACGACAGACGAAGACGTCAGAAGCGAAGATCGAGTATCCAGCATCCACTTTAATATCAACCGCAACGTAACAAGGACAGAAAAAGACCCAAAGAAAAAAGCTAAAAATTGTGAAGATTAGTTGGTTGGCCTCCATTACTAACACGTGTGAGAATACTAACCCGCTTTATGTGTCTGGCCGTCCACAAGACATCGTGCTGATTTTAGTTACACCGGAGGTTCAATCGGATTTATTTCCAAAATGCTAAAATACACGTCGGTGTAGAAGATGTTACCAGATGAAAAGAATTCCATTTATCTCACCTCTCCGATGTTCCCCTGTTGTAAACCGAATCACAGACAGCATAGAAATGAATTAATTTCGTCGACGACTAACAACTTTCGCGCCCCCGTAGGCGTGATTTCGAACTACGGCTCGAGGCCAAAGATGTTATTGTAAGTTGCCTAACTCTCAGGCGGATTTTGACTCTCAGTTGAAATTTACACGTTACAGGGTCGACTGTACCTCCGCACGATCATTGAGCCGCATCTTCAAAGTGTCTCTACGGTCTTCTGTGTCGTCTGGATAGATATCAGCCCAGTTGGTTGATTCTCACAAACCACGGTTTGTTGGCGACAAGGCGCAGTGTCTTGCGGGTTCTATGGATCTTCTCGACGTAGGTCTTTGTTGCGTGTTAGTGGTGGAGAAATATCGATAGTTGCTTTCAAACTACCGACAGTTTTCGACAGTATCAAATAAAAAATTGACATTTTGAAGAAATTGTGCACGTTTTTTTTTATTTCGGAAATTAATAATAAACAAAAAAGAACACTTTATTTAAAATAATTTTTATAATTTTGTTAAGAAATTGAACGTAATTTAAATTTGAAGTTAATCTACAGTCCATTTATTTTATTGGTTTTATGCGTCTGTCTGATGTAATTTGACCCGATTTACTGGAAATTCTTTCAGATGGGATTGGTCACATATAGAAACCTTTTAACAAATTTTTGTAGTGCGCCAAAAGTAGCAAAAAACCAATCTACGTCATGTTTTTGTAATGACCATATCGCGCAAGCTTTAAACGCACAGTTTACTCTTAACACATATTTGAATATAAACTTTTGGGAATTTTGTTGGTTTTCCATTATTTTTACTCACTATCCATAATAAACTTCAAATTATCGATAGTGAACGATAGTTTTAACTATCGATAGTGTTATGGATTTTTCTTCACCACTACCGCATGTCACTTTGAGTAGATCAGGGTGGGTTGTGTCACCGTCTAATAGAGTATCAGTTTGTTGCCTAACGCTGTTTCTTCCCAGTATTGAGTAGATTTGGGCGTGATGCATTCGCTGTAACGGTGTGGATGTGCTTCTTCAATGACAACGAGGCCTAGGTTCTTTCGCGGAATGTCGGCACTTTTCTGGTCGGCTTATCGAACCGGTCCAACACTCCTGCGTGCTTGAAGAGTACTGCGGGGCTCTTCGGTGGGCTAACGGTAATTCTTCAGTCAGTGTCAAAGCCTGACAAGTAATCTATGGTCACCTGTAACCGATCGACAATCTGTTCTCAGGATCTTGAGCTTATAATCAATGCGATGTCGTCGGCATATAACGCATACTTTGCGCGCGGATGCTTTGGGACGGCGGAAGTGACTATGTTGTGTTATCCTTCAGTTACTCCAATTCGAATTATTGTTATGGTGGATTTCAAGGTATTCAATCTCGGAATGTACTGTTGCTAAGGTTGGAGCGGATGAGTTAGTTTGATATCGGTAGAGAAATGCTGTTGTAGAGTAGCTTCGGTAGGAGAGCCTGATGCCAAATCCCGCAGGACGCTGTTTTGTACGTCTACGAAACGACTCGGGTATGGATTGAGGACTTGCAAAGCCTAAAGCGTTGCAAAGCCGAACGGTTAGGACTTCTCTCTAGAATTTAGTAAACATTGTTGTTTCTAGCAACTTTGCCGACGTGGACAGCAAGCTGATGTGCTAAGATTAGAACGTCTTTCGGGTTCGAACTGTGTTGATGTTGTAACTGAAGTTGCCATCGTTTCGCCCGCTTTCGTAAGGGGTTTCAAAGAAATCGAAAACTTAAAGAAGTAAACGAGAATATAACAAAGAATCACTACAGAGTTAGGTAATCAACTTGTTAGCCAAGCCAGATTCTAAACTCCGTAGAAGTAACTTGAGAAGAAGTTGTCTTCGTATTTATAGAAGTACCATTCCGGTGGAAGGAGCTTGATTCTGATTGGGTTACGTTCGAAAACGGGCGTGTCTTCGAAAAAAACGGTAACAACCGGGAACCAAATAGGGGATAGTTCAAAACCGTTGTCACAATTGAAGTTATTGGGGTGTTTGATGATTTCTACGCTTTCTCGAACTTTCCTATTAAAGACGATTGGAGATTTCGCAATAACCGAGGCGTTATCAAAATCTATATAGTATATTGGTAAAATAATGTTCAGCAACGGCAGATTTAGAAATATGTCTTTTCTTTATACAACGATTATGTTCTAAAATACGTGTGATGACTGAACGAGCAGTTTCACTGATATAGACTAAATCACATGAACAAGGAATTTGGTATATACCTTGAGATGAAAGTGTAGAAAGTTTGTTTTTGGGAGAAGAAAGAATTTGAGAGATTTTACCTGTCGAGGGGAGTTAATACGATTCTTACGAAGAAGTTTCCTTATTTGATCTGCGACCTTATAAATGTAAAGTAAAAATGGCAACTTCGGATTGTAGTAGCAAAGCAGAAATGTTCTTAGGTACTCGAGTACGCGGATGTACACGACGATTTATAACTGCCTGAATATCTCGCTTCATATAACCATTGTTTACTAAGGTTCTAGTAAGATGACGGAGTTCCGAATCTATGTTCTCAGGTTGACAAACACAAAAGGCACGATGAACCAAAGATTCAACAACAGAACGTTTCTGTACCGGATGATGATGAGGCAAAGCATGAAGATATCTGTCTGTATGTGTGGGTTTGCGTTAAACAGAATGGCCTAGAAGTCAGTTTGATTTACGTGTCACCAGAACGTCGAGGAATGGAGAGAACTATTCTTGTCGATTTTCATGATGAATTTGATATCAGGGTGTTGGTTGTTTAGATGATCAAAAAACCTAGACAATTCAAGACGATCATGGGACCATACAATAAAGGTGTCATCAACTTACCTAAACCAGACTTGAGGTTTTAATATCGATGATTCTAAAGCAACCATTTTAAAGGATTTCATAAAATTGTTACCTAAAACAGGAGATAACGGAGAACCCAGCGGCACCCGAAACTTGTTCGTAAAACCTGTTAGCAAATTGAAGGTAAGTGGATGATAAACATTTATTAATAAGAGGAACCAAACTTAAATCTTTGTCGTGGTGAGACAGAATTTGCGTGATAATAAGCGAATCTGTAATATGAACTTTGGTAAAAAGTGAAGTGACATCAAAACTCACAAGAAGATCCTGGAGTTCAAGCTTGATAGATTTCAAACGTTTAATGAAATGACAGAGGATGTAAGAAGAAGTTTTACCTGTAAATTTGGAAATAATGTTGGGGCAAAAACTTGGCTAGCTTGTAAGTAGGAGATTGGATAATACTGACGATAGGTCTAAAAGGTACACCTTGTTTGTGGACTTTAGGAAGTCCGTACAGACGAGGTGGTTTAGAAGCTGGGGTAAGTTTAGTTTCAGCAGGTGCATTAGCAAATTTGATGATTTCGCGGAACTCGCGTTTAATCTTCGAAGTTCCGAGTTAAAGGAGCGTACGTATCCTCTGAAAGAATTTTCTCAACGTAATTCGTGTAGATCGAAATAACAGTAGCGTTGGCCTTTGTCGGAACGATGATATCGCCGTTCCTATGAAGACTTCAAAACTAACTCTTCAGACTGTTGGATTTAGGAACTTGAGATGATTGAAGAATTTTGCAAGTATGAATACGAATGGGATCTGAGATGTGACAGGGAAGATGTCTTATAAAAGACTCAACAGCACATAAAATGTCTTCTTTAGTAATGCGTTTGGGAGCAACATATAAATTTAAACCCTTTGATAGCACCGATTCATGTTCTGAAGTAAGAGTCAAAGTTCACTACCGTTTTTAAGGTGCCAGTAGTTGAAGAAACTTTGTGATTTTTGGATTCCAGCAATTGAAACTTTTTGAGATGAATTTCAGTAGTTAACCGTAGAGTGGTAATAGACTGCTGGTGAGTAATGTGAAAGAAATTCTAATCACCCGGAGATAGTGTTAGTCAAATAATAAAGATAAAAGATTTGTTTAGCAATCGTGTATAAGTCTCGTCTGGTGTACTTAATTCGTTCGCCTTTCAACGCTAGAGTGTCACGGTGAAGGCTTGTAGACGAATTTCTCTGAATGTGGAATTTAATTCTCGACAGTGACTAAGAAAAGTTAAAGTGCACAAAAGCTTGATGGGTTTTGTAAGGGAGTTTCGCAAATATGGAGGTTTTAGAAGAAATATTCACCCCATAGAGATTTTTAATGGAATCGTGAAAGCTTCCATGGCCAGAGTCTATGCTAAGATTAGAACGTTTTCCGGGTTCGGACCGTATTAATGTTATAACCGAAATTGCCAACGTTTCGCCCATTTTCGTAAGAGGCTTCATCATCAGGACGTGGAAGAAATCCAACATTTAAAAAAGTAAACGATATTCTATCAAAGAATCACTACAGAGTTACGTAATCAGCTTGTTAACTAAGCTCGACTGATTAGGTTACGTTCGATAAGGGGCGTATCGGTACACGCCCCTTATCGAACGTAACTCAATCAGAGTCGAGCTCCTCAATATCAACACGGCCCGAACCCGGAAGACGTTCTTATCTTAGCATAGATTCCGGCTGTGGAAGCCTTCGCGATTACAGCAATCTGATGGTTCGGTAGTTCTATATCATTACAAAGTTCTTCTCCGAGAGGGAGAATTACGTATGTGATCTTTTCATCGGATGGAAATAGGCGCAGTCTAAGAGAGGGAGTAAGGATTGCCGGTTGAGAGGATTCGAATCACCATTCTTTCTTCAACTTTCAAAAATTTGTCATATTGTTTTTGGAGTCGTGTGCCTGTGTTGCGTAATCGAGATCACGCCCAATCGTTCGCTGACTAACTTGTTAGCGTGATAAATTTATACCGATTCGATGTCGTGTGTGGGATTAAACTGCGCTTCCAAGGCGATGTCGAATACTACTGCTTTGTCGTACTTTATGATCCCATTGAGGCCTCATAGTGACGGGATTCTTGACAATCCGGTACTGTGTAGCGCTTTTGCCATCTTTTTTCGGGTCGGAAAGCAGTTGCTTGTAGATAGCGGTGCCGTCTTAACAAACCTTAGTGTTAATACCAAGTCCAGATTTTCTTCAGTGATTAGTGCAGCTATATCGGTAGCTCTCGTAGGGGTCTCGGATGTTGCTTTTGCAAACCTCACATATCTTGGAACCGTACTGGGCGTGACCGAAACGCTGCCATCGATGACGTTGATTGAAACCAGTATTTTGGTTAGGGAATTCTATAAACACTTGTCTCACGTAACGTTTGTTGAAGCGAGTCTTAAGCCTTTGTCGATGCGTTTGCTGATGATCTTTAGTGGCTTCTCGGATTGAGGCATGTATGTGCGGAACTCTCTTCGATGTATTTGTAACATCATCGAAAATCTTCAGGTAAAAGATCGCGCTTCTTGTCGTCTTCGCGGATCCGATTCAAACGTTAGCCTCCGTTGGGGTTATCATGGCGGATCTATAATCCTATTGGTTGTGCAACATTATAAGTGTAATTCTTACATTAGCGTATGATTAAGAGCCTGTCAGTCGTTGTTTCTTTTTTACTTTTGGAGTACTTACATTTCTTGCAGTAAGTGACCGTTGTAAAGCCTTCTACGTCCTGGTTAGACGTCGTTGCTTTCATCTCTATAGGCGTCTTGGTGGGCTGCATAGTGGCGGAGGTGGATCTAATGGGTACAGGTTTTTGAGAGAGTAGGTATTAAAATCGCTTTCGAAGTTTGATTCAGGAATCAGTGGAACGCGCGTACATGCCGTGTACTTTTTAGCGGTTGTGGTGGCTTCGTTCTTCTCGCCTTAGACGTTCTTTGATAGTCATCTTGATCGGCGAGAGCCTTGCTGGGTCTTCAGCTGCCGGTTCTACTCGAACGTGTCCTGTATCTCTTGGACGATTATCTTTGTTACTTGTGTTCGTTATGATATGTGCGGTTCGAAAATTATTTGACTTGGAGAATTAAAAAAATACTTAAAGTACCTACTAATATCTATTAAACTACAAGAAGCAAAAATAAGTAGTTTTTTAATTTGGTATTACGGTTTTTTTCTATAATCATTATTTTTTGGTAGTTTTAATTTAGGTGTTGGTTTTATTTATTTCTATAACTTTTATTTGGTTTGTTTTCTTATGTTTCTGGTTTTTGTGTAGTAAAATTAAATAATTATTGTTTCAGAATTATATCAAGACGTGCTGGTTGTATTCGACAAGGTTCTATTACCAACATATAACATTCATCACGTTCCGTTTGTTATGTTTTTCTTGTGCAGTTTAAAACCGACAATTACAGAAGCGTTTTTAAACTTTTTATGGCGAAAAGTTTCTAATCCCAATGTTGCATCTATTCATAGGCATACTGCCGTCTCTTACATTGCTAGTCTTATTGCTCGAGGATCTTTCGTACCTTTGTAGTAAGTATGATTTTAATAATTATATGCAATAGTAATGCTTTGTTTTTCTCGAAAAAGTTGCATTTGCGCTTGCTAAGTAAGTATTGTTAAGTCGCCGTTGTTTGGTATTTGTGACAGTTGCTGCTGTGTTTAAGATCGAAATCAAAGCGAATTTTATTGAGCTGACTAACAGATCGGAATGTTCATTTAGCACGATTAAAATCATGCAATGAACAACACACTTTATTCGTTGGGCCTTTAATTATAATTCCTCCGTAGCTTCACATGAGCTATCTTAAAGAAAAAATATATTCCTCAGACTAACGGTCGCGAAGCTCGATCAGTTATCACTACGAGCTCTAAAATCTTCAGAGATTAAATTTAGTTTCAAAGTTTCTAAAATATATCTTGTTCAATTTCGACAATTAAAACTACAAATGAAGCATGAAAAAATCATGAAATACATTTAAATTCCGTGACGAAATTCTATTTTATTGCATTCTAGAGGTAACTTCCTAGATTTACCACTCTGTTTATTCGATGCAATTTTAGTACGATGCATGCAATGTTTCGGAAATCATTTAATAGAAACCAACAACGCTGCTTATGGTTCACAATACATATTTATATTCTTTCTTCAGTTCTTTTGTGTACCGCTATTAATTCCTTCTTCATATAAACGAAAAATTATGTATTTTACTTAACATTGGTCATAATATCTTAAAAAATTATTGTCATCGATCCACAAAGCGGTTGCACTTTTCTACACATTTTAAAATGTAAAATTATGTGTAATACTTCTCTACTTTATGAATTTTTATAATAGATGGTTTTAGAAGGACCATATCATGTGCGAAAACACTGCTTCGCCTTCATGAGTCGAGAACACTGATCTAGGGCTAAATAAATCCAAGGGAACTTGTGATTCGTTTTAGGGTACGGGGTCTTTTAGGTATAAAAATAATGTCCTTGTTAACACGCTTTAATATAAATGATTTGAAATGCTTATTTACTTAAAGCGTATGTTTAATTATTTTTGAGGCAAAATAATTAACACTAAACTAATTAATATTTTTTAAATTTCAGTATGCTGAAAGGAACGCTACAGCAAATGTCTAACTGGATTCATTCATACATTGTTACACAGGACGAGTTAGGGTGCATAAATTCTGATATTCGCATTCATGTTGTATTCTATAGCGTTTGTCAGGCATTGTTTTACATGATAGCGTTTAGACATAAGGATTTAGTACGTAAAAAGAAAGGTTTATTTATATAAGATCGATTTAGGAGAAGAAGTTTAATAACTTCATTTCAGATATTGTGTTTTTGGAGAGTTTAAATTTATCAAAAATGGTTACTTGTTGTTTAAACCCGTTGCGGGTGTGTCAGCCTGCGATTGTTCAAAACTTTGCATCTGTTGCTAGAACTTACCAATTAGCTTATTGTTACGCCGTCATAGAACATAATTCTAGAAACGTTATACCTACTATTTATCAAGATGAAAAAGGATCTGTTATGGTATCCAATAACACTTTAGACTCATTTTTTCCTTTCGATCCGTATATACTTAAGAAGTACGTTTTTTATTTTGTATATTATTAACTAATTTTTAATCTATAATTGTAGGTCTAAAGAAATAATTGAACCTTTATATGTGTATTATCACGCAAATTCTGAAAATTCAACAGAAGACTATGATATGGTGGAGAAGGACGATTTCTTAGCATATGGAACATCTCCGGGGTTTAAGCACAGGAATTGATTTTTTAATTTATTGATAATTGAGTACTGAATAAAATATTTTAAATTATGGTTTTAAAATTTTTTTTTAAACCTATTTCACAATACAATCCTAGGCATTTTTTTTACAGGCGAAACAAGACTATCGAAGAGCAGGACGCGAACGAGTTTATAAAAACTCGACTGAAAGATATTTAAGGAAAAGTGTTAGGAAACTCAGAAGACGTTATCTATGACCATTAGGGGTAAGTCTCAATTTTGAATTATTCAGTTGCAGTTTTTTATGTTAATTTTTTTTTTGAATTACTGTTTCTAAGATCGGCTACAGTTAGATGATGATTACTGAGACTCGTCCCCGCGTGGATGTGGGTTTTTTCCTATTGCTACATGTAATTCAGAGAACTTAACAACTCAGTGCTGTCGGCTTAAAGTACTTATCCTGGTTGGGATTTTGAATGAGTAGACGTTGTACGTCTTAGGACGGATCTTTGCGGTATTCCGGCTTCTATTCTTTTCCACTTGGACATTACGTTCGTAGCTTTGCGTTGTTAGACAGGTACGTTCAGAAGAGTTTGACCATGGACAAACAAATTCCTTTATCTTAGAAGGCCGTGGAGCTAAATCTTATGGAACGTCTTTTCGGTGTCGAGGAAAACCGCCCTGGGACTTGCTGAAATCGAACTGTTACGTAGGGATGACTTTGGCTTATACGTTCAAGTAACTTACTCTCAATGGCAAGTAAGCTGATTGGATGATTCTACGGAATTGCTTTGTTTTCTTCTGTTTCGGGATTAGAATGACGTGTACGGATTTGCATTGCGAAGAAGTGTCTTATGGATACGTGAGTATCGCAATGCCTCGAACCGATGTTTTAGAGCCAGATCCCAAACTACTTGACATCATCGTCATGTCGGTAACCTGCGAGCCGCATGCGCTTGTGGTTCTTGATTTCAATAAATACATGTTTTACAGCAGATAACGGTTATATCATTTTTTCTAATACACATCTTGTACTTATTTCTGGCTTTTCAAAAAAATAGTGTGTCATATAGATGTTTTGTGTTAAGGTCTCCACTAATGATCGTTGAGATGTCGAAAATGTAGTGGTCCAAAGTTCTCTTGGCGTAGATCGATGTGCTACCATCTCTTCTTGTGGTTGAGTTCTTGTGGTACAACACGTAGTAAGGTATCCTAAGCTGCTAACACGCGCTAAGGCATGTTTTGGTACCAGATTAACGTTGTGTCAGCGAAATCCTGGAGTTCATTTTTTTTGTATGTCATCTGCGTTTCAAATGTATCTAAAGAAATGGGCTACCAATTTTTAGTTTCTATAGTGTAATCTTATTGAGTGAGTTGTCAATACTAGTGTTTCGTCTCTCGTTGGAGCTCGCGTGTTTTGTTTGGGGTGAGTTGCTGGGCATCTGGTGTAGTTGGCAGGGTATACTCTCTTCCAGTTACAGTACGTCGCTGGACCATCTTTTCGCTGCAAGTAATGGTAAATTGTTTACCACACTTCACGTATTGGGAGATGACTATGCGCGGATCCAGAAACTTATGATGGAGGTAGCTATGGACCCGTTTAGTATGACTCCAAAAAAGCAATACACATATAAAATCACTACGTTTCTGATGATCTTCGCCGATTTTATATGCGCCGTTAGTAGCACTGCGGGAACGATGCATATGGTTGTTCGTGGCATCGTCGGTGTTGCTATAGAACCTTTGAACTCCACAGGATTTTGAACAACTTATTAGAACTGCATTCGCTTCATCTTAGTCTTTTTGGGCGGTTGCACGGCGATTTTTGTTGGTGGTGTCGTCTAAATCGTGGTTTTTGATAATTCTGATCTAAGAAGGCTAATCTCTGGTTAGGTTAGCGAACGTCTCTTGCAGTTATCATCTTAGATGTCTTACTCTACTAAAAGATTCTCCATCAAGCGGCATTCTTTGAAGAGTTTTCCTTTGTGCTCTGGTGTTTTTCTGTGGTCATTTCTCTAGCTGAGGTTTTTTTTATTTCCGTGAGAGTCAGATGTTTTACTGTGTGATGTTGACCGCTAATTTAACCATTCCAATCTTGGTTCGTGATACTTCTCAAAGAATCAGCCGAAGTTTGGTTTATTGTTAACGTGGATGTACAATATTTTCCTACATATATGGGTATTTTGGTCGTCTATGGATATGTAGACCATTTGGGACTGGCTTCACGATCGCGATTTCTGGAGCTGGTGTCACTGGTTGTGTCTCTGATTGTCCTCGATCTCGGATTTGACGAGTAGGAGTCCACACAGCACACTTGTATCCTAATGATGTCCTACTGACATCTCATACTAGATATGTGAATATACGAGGGATCCCAGTTTCACCGCCAACTAATATTCTATGAACCTCTTAGGGAAAGCAGAATGACACAGAATTGAATATCTTACAGAGAACTAAGTCAGGTATCAGAAATAAGACGAACTAGGCATATCCGAAATAAGATGGCCACATATTTTTTGATTTACTGAGTATAAGTGTTTTTGTTAATAAATTTGTAGTCTCTTACTTTTTTGGCCAAGCAAATTGTAGCCGTGTAAAACAGCATCATTAATAAATTTTGGAAGGACTAGCTCCTTAGGAACTTATCTCCGCGTTGTCCCTCCTATTTTTGCAATTTCTTTGATCTAAAATTACACATTCATTAAATGTCAACTGAATAGTTAGAAAACCAGTACAATGCTTACGGAATTGTTCATGTTTTCTTCTGTTCGAAGTTACTTTTTCAAACCGTCAAGTTGTTAACGATAAAATTTTTGTTGGAATAATTCTAACGTCACTTTCGCTTATATATAAAATCTAAAAGCTATTTTTTAAATAGTTCAGAAAGAATACGAAAACAAACATAATTACTTACCTACGCAACAAGCAAGATCACAAAACAAAAGTTTGAAAAAGGTGCATTACATAAAATAGCTGAAAAGCCAATGAAAGATATCTCACGGATATAGTTTTAATGATCAAAATATTTCATTTTTATGATATCTCATGGTTATGGTTTAAATAGCCGGGACATACATCTATGAATTGGCCAAGAAACTGACATCTTCAGGATATTGGGCGCTGTATGGGAATAACTACTTTGTTTATGCCATCCTCCACAAAAAGACGAAGCGCAGACACATAATAAGTTCCGATAACATAATTTGGGTTGCTGATACTTGTGATTCTTTACGTGGTCGGCGAACAATTTGTCTTTATAAGATACGGTTCATCTCGGTGAGGTGTGAACTTCGAGGTATACTCTTGCGGCGTCACTAAACGCTTTCAGGTCCATGAGAACTTTGTCATCTTGTTCATAAGGAGCAATTTTCTTATGAGTCAAGTCTGAACAACGTTTAGATTGTGTCGTAATTCAATAGTCTCAGTGACACGACCGAGGGCATTAGCTAACTTTTACGAAGATATGGGTGTTATTTCTTCGTTCTCATTATCGATTATGGCACGGATGAGGTCATGATGCATGTTCATTGGAGTACGCATTTCTCTAGTGGATACATTTTTTGCTCTATTTATAACAAAACGTACAGAGGCCAACGACTCCTTTTGTGTGGTCCTTCTGTACTAATATTGATAATTGCGTTTGTAGATCCTTGTTTCGTCGTTCCTCTGGATTCGAAGACTCATGATAAACAGGAATCAGGTTTTGCTTTATACTTAAGCAATAGGCAACTTTTTGCATGACATCGCTGATAAATTGGACACCATTATCACTGATTATACGTTTAGGAGTTCCATATCAGAGAACTATTTTATCAATAAGTACTCGGGGGACGGATCTGGGTGTCGACTTGCTTCAGGGCGAATAGCTCCATCCATTTGGTTCCGGTATATTCCACAGCAAGTACCCAACATTATCCATGTTCACCAGTCGGCAGGAACAAATAGATCGATAGCAAGCGTTTCGAACCTTTGGGCAAGTACTGGGCTTTGTAGAAGTCCCGCCGGTTTCAAATTCTTTGGTTTAAACCTTTGACATTCTAAATATTTTCGAATATGTTACGCCTCAGTGTGGGCCAGTAATACAAAGCACTAACTTCAGCTATGGTTATGCCAACATCGCAGTGTCTTGCATTAGGTGCACTATGGAGTATCTCTTTGATACTTGAGTTAGGAATGACTAACTGTTGCTTTTCGGATTCGCCATCAGGTGAGTAAATATATAGGACGCCTTATATCATAACATAGCCTCTGTCCATCCATCGAGAATAATTAGTAGTGCCTGATTCAAGACACTCGATAATCTGACGTAGGCCTACTAGATCTTCTAATTGCTTTTCTCGAAGGCCTCGAGGTGATGTGCAATGCTCCTTAACTTACATGGCAAATTGCACAGGAATCATTTGTCGCCTCGGTGCAAGGCGGTCGAGATAAAATGTCGGTTACAATATTAAGTTTCCCTGTTAAGTATTCTATTCGAAGTTCGTATGATTGTAAGTTTAACGCTCACCTAGCCAACTGCCCACTCGGTAAATGCAAGGGCATGAGCCATATGAGTGGTTGGTGCTCTGACTTTACGATCACAGGCGAACCATCAATATACCCATGAAGTTGTGTCACAGTAGGATACATAACTGCTAACGCTTCGCACTCCGTCGCATATTCCACTGTCTTCTCTTATAGTCCTTCACACTCCAGAAGGCACGCTCCAATAGCGTACGAGCTCGCGTCCGTTTTCAAAAGGTACGCAGGCTATGGTCGGCTTAACGCAAAATTAGGACTCAGGCTAGTATCTGTTTCAGAGTATCAAAAGCGCCTTGTTGTTCGCATTCCCACACAATAGTAGATTTTTTTCGCGTTAGGGCACTTAAAGGACATGAGACACTAGCGAAGTTTAATATAAATTGCCGAAACCAACTACAGGTTTGGAGAAATGACATCACCTATTTGACACTACTGGGCTAACGCATCTTTAAAACTGCACTAAATTTATTCAGGTCTGGTTCAATTCTGGTCGCGGTGATCACATCTCTTAAGTACTGTTAAATAACACACTTGTCTTAATTCACATTCAATTTAAATAAGCGTTAGCGTTTAAATACTGATTTCAAATCCGCGATATGACGATTAAAAGTAAGTAGAAATATCATTTAGGTAAGCTATAATACGAAAAATTAAATAATCTCGAGCGAAATTTATCTATCAATCGTTGAAACTTCGAAGGCGCGTTACATAATCCAAATAGCATTTTCAAAAAGCGATAAATACCGAAAGGTGTAATGAACGCGGTTTTATTGCGATCTTCCTGTTTTACGGCGATTTGGTGGTATCCAGCCTTCAAATGTAAGGTTGACATGTATGTATAAAGTAGACGAGGTAGCGTGCCAGAGTCATATATCGTTGGCAGTGGATACCTGTTAGGTAGTGTTATATAATCCAGAGGAAACGTTCATCCTTTTTGGGCACTAATAATACCGGTGCCGCATATGGGGATTTACACTATTCGACAATTTCTATCTCTAGTAACTTATCCACTTTTTGTTTAAGGATGCCTTTTTTCTTAAGATAGAGGAAGTGCTGGTACTGAGCTTCGCTTGTCATCAGTTAACCTGATTCCATGCTCATCAGCGTAAGAAGTCGCTTCACCGTCTTCAATTAATACATCTTAGTTTTTGTTCAATACTTCTACTAGTGCCGTTTGTTCAGTTTTTTTTCAATTGTATTCCTTTGTCTGAACGTAAAGTGGCCTCAAATGAATCGACGTGCACTTCTCAATAGCAAGGTTTCTCCCAGAAATCATATAATTCTAGACGGTTATCTGCAAAAGAGCATTGCATTTGATGTGCAATCTCAATAACAGTATTTGCTGCGGCAATAAAATCTACGCCTAAAAGTGATTTACCGGACGTATATGCTTGGGTAAGATATCGCCACAAACGTGGTCGTTACACAACTATTTGCTACTGTTACATTGTTGGTAAAAGAATGCGCAATTGCGTGTTTTGGTTCCCCATCCGCAAGAACGATTTGTATGTTACTTATGGAATAAGGAATCGTTTGTTCCATCAAATCAATGACCGGTAATGCTGCATTTTGCTTCGGTTTTAACGTATGCTAAGCCCTTTAAACCACTCACCGTTATGGCAAGAAGAGGCCTCGTATTGGATGCTGCTGCTCCGTTAACATCAATCGACACCGCATAGTATACCACTGTCCGTGTGGTTGATAAGTTTTTGTGTCGACAGATCGGACAATTGGGCCTAACAAAGACTTCAGTAGGTGGTGCACTAGACGTTTTGGAAGATTCTGTGTTGTTTCTTCGTATTTGTACATTTTGAATGATCGTGTCCAAAATGTTTGCAGAAATTACATCTTAGGCTTTCTTTGTTAATTTTTGATAAATAAGTATTTTCTTATATGTCTAGAAATACTTAGCTCAGGAAATAATGACATTAAATATAACACGACCTTAATAAATTAGTTACTATTTTTATTGGAACTAAACTTTTCGTGTATTTTATAATTTAAATACACACGAAATTTAGATGCAACAAAAATAGTTTACTATTTATCAAGGTCTTGTCATATTACAGTTTATAATAGCATAAATCCCTAGAATAACTAAAATGTTTGTAAAATGTCCCTAAATCAATATCGCAATAACCAAACTTTCTTTATATATAACAAATATTTATATAACTGGGTAGAATCGTAAGATAGCAATCGTACAGCAATTATCAGGTGTTTTAGTACATAAAAATATGAATGAAAACACAACAAACACTTGTCGAATATGTTTAAAAGAAATAGTGGAAACCGAGCAGTATTACTTTCTCAACAACGATGAGTTAAATTTACAATCCAAGTTGTTAAATTTGCTGCCGAAAGTTGTAAGTATACCCAGTTTAATTCTATTCTACTGTAAACTTGCTTACAGGACTTGAACATTACAACGAACCCAATTGCATGTAGCCAATGTAGAGTCATGATTGAGGAAATATATGAATTCAAGCAACTGTGCTTGCAAACTGAAGCCACCATAAGGAACTTACGACAAATACATTGTAACAATGTCTTAACCTATGTTAAAGAAGAAAAGATTAAAGAGGAGTTGGTTAACGATAACATTAAAATTGAAATTTCAGACTTTCACGTCTTCAATTCTTTGGAAGTCAATATGGATATGCCACATAAATGTACTGAATGTGATTACAAATCAGCACAAAAATGTGCATTTCAGGATCATCTATTAACGCACATCAATAAGGAATTATATCAGTGTTGTGATTGTGATTATAGCACTAATCAAAAAAAGGATATGATCAATCACGTTAAGATTCATCGAACTATCAAATTATTTGAGTGTGATTTGTGTAATTATTCTACCCATATTAAGATGAATTATAAAAATCATATTCTATTACACAAATCTGTAAAAGTGGACAAATCTGATGAATGCGATTTTCGAAGAGCATATGAATGTAGCTTAAAAGAAAACATGAAGGTTCACTCTTCAGAAAAACCGTTTGCTTGTGATATTTGTGCATTCTCTACTGGACGTAAGAGTCATTTAAAGGAACACATGATGGTTCACACGTTAGGGAAAAAATACCAATGCAATCAATGCAATTTTCGAAGTGCTTATAAATGTAGTTTAAACAAACACATAAAAATTCACAGCTCAGAAAAACCATTTGTTTGTGAAATATGTGGGTACTCTACTCGATATCAATATCATTTAAACGAACATATGATGATTCACAACTTAGGGAAAATGCATAAATGTGATCAATGCGATTTTCGAACTGCACATAGAAGTAGTTTAAGAGGTCACATGAATATTCACAGTTTAGAAAAACCATTTGTTTGTGAAACTTGTGGGTTCCCTAATCGACATAAGCGTGATCTTCAGAAGCACATGACGATTCATAGCTCAGTGAGAATACACAAATGTGATCAATGTGATTTTCGAAGTGCAAATAAATCTAGTTTAAAAAAACATATAAATACTCACAACTCAGAAAAACCATTTGTTTGTGAAATTTGTGGGTTCTCTACTCAAAGACAATGGAATTTAAAGAAACACGTCATGAAGATTCACAGTTTGGGGAAACCTAGTTTTCAGCTCGACGTCAGTGGGATTAAAAAAAGCAGGTGATTAATTCGTAAAAAAACTAATGTGATAGGTTTACAGTTAGCTGTACTCAAAAGAAGTTTTTCACTTTGTATTAAAAACAACACTTAAAATGTACTCTAAATTCTGTGAACAATAGTTGTTAGTTAACTAGTAGTTTACCTTTAGTATTTAATATTTATACATGTATTTAAAAAATTGTACCCATATTATTTCAGTAAATTAGAGATATGAGTGTTTTAGTAGTTTTATGCATCTGATCACTTTAAAACTTCCAAAAATACTTGTAGTTTTAGTTGCAATATTTTATATAGTAGCTGTTATAATTTTGTTGTGCCAGAGTTCTATCTTATATCCATCATTGAAGATTTACTGAGAGTACATAAAATTGCATTATGTGATGTAAATATATTTTTTAATTCTTTTTATCAGTAAAAAATACAAATATTCAACTTATTTTCTGTTCTAGAAAAGTTTTTGTGTTAGATCGGCTTTGATTTTTGTACTAACAAAAATGGTTGGAAGCAATAAAAAAAGGAACAGTGACATACTCTTCCGATTCTTTTTATTCTATTCTGATACAAGAAGATTAAACGCCATATACTAAGCAAGAAATATTCTTGATACTAAGTGACATAGAAATCAGAACATGCAATAATTCGTTTATTTCAATAATATTTTGTACATATAGGTTTCTTTTGGATGAAACAAAAAACGATCAGTTTGTTAGAAATATTACTACGTTATTGAGTTGTCACATTTTGTTCTTTAAAACATGATGGGTGACAATTGACTTTTAGCTACAGTAATAAGCCTTTGAATTTTGTGCAGTACATGCTTAGAGCAGGCAAATTTCCATCAACTGAGCGATTTTAATAAGGCGAATATAGTGATCCGAGAGAAGCTGGTTTATCATTTAGAGATTGCCACTAGGACGAACCTGAGTACCGTGGTGCGCTTTTGTCAGACATGGTTCCAGGATGGCCAAACACGAAAAACAAAAGGTATAAGACTCCGTCCAACAACGATAGACCGCGAAGATAGCCACTTTAGACTTTTGGCATTAAGGGACTGCTTCACTTCTACGGGCAATTGCAGATCCACTTGGTTTGTAGAACATGGAAGGCCTATTGGGATGCGAATCATTTATCGATGTTATTATTATCGTTTTCTTTGTAACGAAACGGCAGAGGTGGCCGTAATTGTTTTAAAAATTGTATATAAATTTGTTTCAATTACGCGTGAGCTTTGCACGCTCGGCTGCGGACCACCTCTACCGCTTCGAAGCGCGCGACTCTCCCCTGCCGAATAATCATTCAATCGGAACGAAACACACAATAAAAGCCGCTGTCAACGCTGAAAACTCTCTCTCTGCCGAGACCCGTTCCTGGTAGAACCTCTTTTCCCAGACTTAGTCCTGGTTAAACCCGACCTGTGTTTATCCGATTCTTATTTTGCTACCGAATGCTTTTGTACCCGGCTAACTATTTTCCGAACCGATCCTGATACTGTATAATTGTGAGCACCGATTAACCGAAACCTGCTATTGTACCCGGACCTTCTGAAGTACCGTACCGACCCGTTTCGAACCCTGCTACTCTCACGATTTTTGGTATTCAATTTTCCGTTTTGTATTAGAACCCTGTTACGTCAAAACGGCCTCCCTCGAATTGACCACAAGCTTCCCGTTTCACCGTGTAGTCTTTGTTATAACCGAACCGCAGTCCGTTAGTGAAGTGACAAATCACTTGCGCCAGGCTGGTGTAGGATTCGTCAAGCGTAAACTAATTCTCCAGTTACTTTCAATCCTTAACGTAGTTGAGGTTGGCGCGTTGAAATACTACTCAAGCCAGGCTGGTTTAAAGTATTTTAATACGTTTAGCATTGCTACGTTTTGGCTTCGGGCTGACGTCTAAAATTAATCATTCCAACGCCGAGATTGTGAGCTACCGGGGTGTTACATCTTCTTGGGGTTGATCTTCCTAGTCATTATATAATTGGTTTATGTATGATCCCTCTGTGTCTTGTTAATTTCTTTTGTGACATATTTATTTAGAGGTTTTATCTTTGCTTTTAACAGTTCCCAGATTTTCTTCTGTGTCTCGTAAAAATCATTTTCCATGTCTGTTGTTAATCATGTCCAGTATTTTATGTTTCGTACTTTTACATTCACATCATTTTGTATTATTACATATCTTTGATAGTTTTCTGAACGTTTATTACTATACAACTTTCGGCGTTCCTAAACTTTTATTTGACGTTTGATTTACCTGGAATTTATTTGTGCTTTTGCTACACATCTATGATGTTAATTTCTTCTGCCTTGTTTTTCTGCAACTACGACTCTTCGTAAGATTAAATAACTCAAATTTAATGTCATTATATTTTCGCGCATTTTTTTTTAGGGGCAGGCAGGGTCATTCCAGTCCGAAGGGTTTTCGAATTCAAATACCTCGGACTTTTGCTTGATCATAAACTGAGCTTCGTCAAACACTGTTCCGATGTGGTTAACAAGTGTAAGAGTGCCGTGCACTTGTTTTACAAGTATTCTCGTCGTAAATAGAACCTACATAAGAAATCATTAGTGACCATTTTCAATAGTGCAGTTATCTCCATGCTCACATGGTTTAGACATTTATAGTAGCATAAACTACAACAAACCCATATTGTCTGGAAACTGGCATCTCTACTGTCCTTATTCCTTCGTACGATCCTTGGGGCATATCGTACAGTTCCTATCGATTCCTTACGCGTCGTGGCAAAATATCCCCCTCTGCATCTCCTATTGCAGGAAACATACTGCATCAAATAGTTGTCTCAAGGGCTGGCACTTGTACCTTTTTTAGACCAAGTTTCGACCCCACATTTTTCTTTCTTTTTGACCGTCAAACGTCATCTCAAGACTTTGACCTTAGATGAATGGCAGCGGCTGTAGGATACATCCCATAAGGGGCGTAACGCCTATTCCATGATACCCAATATCCTAAACTGGATCAACATGTCCCACAATCCAGGACGAGCGAGCGAGTTCGATGATGACCGGAGTACCCTACCCAATCAACAAGGAAACATTTTTGAAATGTTTTTTTCAACGTTTTACAAAAGATATATTTACATTTTTACAAACATTGCAAAAACGTCTTAATGGCCAGAATGACGTTGCAAAGTCAATATTAGAAGAATATTCTAAAAATGTTTAAAAAATATTATTTATATATATTACATTAATGTATAAAAAATGTATAATGAACGCTTTTTTTAAATATTGCAATATGCTTAAGGGCAGTTCTACAATCATGGTATAAATGTAAGTTTAGTTATACTTGCTTTAATTTTAAAATACTGACATATTTGGCTGTTAGTTTTATTTATACTAACCAATAACACAGCTAATAACGTACAGCATTTTACAATCAAACTAAGTATAACTTAACTGACATTTATACCATTATTATAGAACCAGCCCTAAAATGCTTACAAAAGTTAAATAATGCAATTTTTTTTCCTTTGAATTAAAATTCTTCAACCACAATTTTTTTTGTAATGATTAAATTGGGATACCTGCTTATATAACAAACTGTACAAGGACACTGTGTACTAACATATTTTCAAAACTAAGAATGTACGTTATGTTCATTGGAAGTTGTAAGTTCAGCCCTAGTAATTTTTTAATAAAATTAGATCTTTTCTGTTCAAACTTTTTACAAGAAAACAATAGATGATTTACGTTTCCATCAGATATAAGATCACAGTCACAGAACGGGTTTCTTTTCAATCCTATTTTATAAAGATGCGAAAGGGAATTTACCATGATTTATTCTTAGTATTGTAATTATTTATGTAGCAAATTTTGAAATAATTACATTATTATTATATATTTTTTTAGGTAAAAAAGGATTTAAAAGAGTGTATTGGTTTGAGTTCTGACTACAATAACTTCTCCAGATGTTTTCCCAAGATGATCTACAGTTTTCCCTAAATATTTTTAGTAGGTCTGATGTAGTTTTAAAGATTCTTTAGCCGGTAAGTCTGCCATTTCGTTTTCTTTGATGCCCGAGTGTGCTTTAGTCCATAGGTAAACCACTCGATAACCTTTGAAATGTAACTTATATTGACTATCTAAGATGTTGCACAATATTGGGTTTTGCCAACAAGTGACCGAAAAATTGTTTATTGTGTTTAAAACTGATTTAGAATCCGACAGTATTAATACATTAGATGCAGCATTTTGAGAAGCCCATTCAAGAGCTTTATCAATGGCAAACGCTTCTGCCGTAAAAACTGAACTTTCTAGAGCTAATTTAAATTGGAAGGACAAAATCTTACTTTAAGAAAAAACAGCCCCAACACCATCTCTATTTTTAGATCCATCTGTAGCGATACGTAAAAATCTATCGTATTTACTATAGATACTGCTAAATATGTATTTGTTAATAGAGCAGTTTTCAGTGTACTCTGGAATTATGACTGAGCACTTACTTGCAGAAACATCATAAAGTAACCGAAAGTAAGGTATTTTTAACTGTGGTTCAATAGACGAAAATGCTAGTGTAGGTAGTTAAATATGCATCTACTAACGGGGGATTGTTTTTAATTTTCCAATATTTATTATTCAGAGGGGGGGCCGGGGGGGGCTATGGCCCCCCCGACATTAAAAATAATACTGAAGTTTCGCTTTTTTTTAATAGTTGTATAATTTATGATGCTTTATAGCTTGCAAGTAAAAGCTTGGTGCATAACGAAGTGTTATTCAATTTTATATTAACGCCATATTTAATACATTCGTATTTAAAAATGTGATGAGCACCCCCCCACCGCTTTAAACTGATGGAGCCCCCACCGAAATAAACTGCTGGAGCCGCGCCTGAAACAATGCAGACTTAATATGTGAACTTTTTCTAGTAAAACACTGTCAAACGTTCTGATTTTAATTATAGCTTTGTTAGCAAGATATTCTCTGCTTAGGGAGAGGGGAGGTTCTTGGGCTTCTGCTAAAATGACATTACATGGTGATGAACGGATAGCACCAATACATATTCTAAGAGCTTTGTATTGTAAACGGTCTAGTATTAAACGATTACAGTGAGATGTTGATCTATAAAGTGTTGATCCGTAATCCATAATTGAACGTATGTAAGCCTTATAAAAGTTTATGCATGAAATAGTATCTGCTCCCCATTTTACTTTAGATATGTATTTAAGTATGATTAAACCCTTTTCACATTTAGTTTTTATATGCTTTATATGATTTGTCCACAACAGTTTAGAATCTAGAATAACTCCTAGATATTTATGTGTAGACACTAGAGGAATTACGAGATCCTCAATTTTAAAAAAATTATCTATTTTAAGCCTGTGTCTAGTGAAAGTAAGTATAGTTGTTTTATCAGGAGAGAAAGAGCCCATGTTCTTGCAGCTCAATTTTTAGTTGCTTTACTACGTGTTTATATAAGGTCTGATTTACATTCTTCATATGTTTTACGGATGCTGTAAAAGCAAAAATCGTCTGCAAACTGAATAGATTTTACGTTATTATTTCCTATATAATGTAACTTAGCCGTGTAAATATTAAAAAGTAAGGGACTCAGTGTAGAACCTTGCGGAATACCTTGACCAACAAGCCTCGGTCCACATACTTTGTTATTGTGATATCTTATAAAAAAATTTCTATTTAAATACAAATTAGCTATATTGGCAGCAGTTTTTTCAGCTAACCCCAATCTATAAAGTTTGACTAACAATATATCCAAATTAAGGAACTCATATGCCCCATTTAAGTCAACGAAGAGACAGCTTAAATACATATTTTTTAATAATGCGCAATGAATATCGGTTACCAAATGACTAATTGAATTTTGTGCACCAGCGTTTCTACGGAATCCCATTTGGTTTGATGGTAAAAGAGAATTGAATTCACAGTACCATTCCAATCGAGCTTTTATCATTTGTTCAAATGTTTTAGTATAATGCATGACATTAACGATATAGGACGATAAGATGATACTAATTTAGGATCTTTACTTGGTTTTAATAAATATCCCTAGTAGCACACAATATATATTAAATATTATTTTTAAATATATTTTAAATGTGAAAAGTGACAGATTTGTTTTTATTGTATAAATATTTAAATAAATATATATTAAATATTAAAAGAAACATATATTAAATATTAAAAGAAATATTTATAAAAGATTTACAATTCTATATGTATAAAATATTTAAAACTGTACTCTACCAAACATTAAAAACGTAAAAAAATATATTTCATACTTTCTCTTGATTATCTAAGAAGCGCCTGAAACAAATAAAACTTTATATTAACACAAACTTGTTGAACATGCTAAAGAAATTTGGTAAAGCGTGATGTTTTAGATCTGACTGACTGAACGTTATGCTTACTCGAAATTGCATTTCATCTTCGAAAAATTAAATTCAAACATGATTACTTAAAAACTCCATATTTTAATACGATTCTAAACAATAATTGTAAATTTAAAAGTACATGAGAAAATAGTGCAATAAAATTTTGGTAAAGTAAAAATCATACTCCGTGGTATTGAAATAAATGTTTAAGAAAACAATTTCGAAACACGAAAACTACTAAACATATTTACATAGTACAGCCAGTTAACAAAATGACTCTTTACATATGAGCATCAATTTGGTTACCTGGTTTTGCTGCTGCTTAGTCTAGCTTTACTTTGGGCTAAATAAAGAGATACTGTTTTTTGAATCTCTTGATCTGTTGTACTATTATGCCTCTTTCTGATCGCCACTAAAAGATTTTTAAGTAGCTTATTTGCAAAACAAAGTATAGATACAATATACTTACTATGTACTGCTTTATATATTTTCAAATTGCAAAAGGGCAATTTTTGTTTTTTTCCGACACCTGAAAATTTTACGGCTACTTCATGTCGCAACAATTTTTTCATTACTGAGTTGACCATTCTAACATAGTTTTCTCCACCCACTAAATATAAAAAATTAACCTAAAAAAATTGTCAAAACAAATTCATTTAATTGTGGCATGCTTACTAATTCGTTGAATATTTCTTCATTTTTAATCAAATCCTCAATTTCATCAATTTCAGATAGATTGTTGATAGGCAATTTGTCTACAAATGTCGTCGTTTGTAATCTAAAATCCACTTTATTTTGATTAATTTCTTTATTTTCAATTTTATCAACTTTTTTCCTTGATTCATTTATCTCAAACTTGATTTCAATTTGAGTTTTTAAAATTGTTTGTAAAAGTTCTAAAAATTAAGGTTTTTCACTTACATTAAAAAAAACCAATAAAAAGTTGTATTTACCAGTGTGCTGATCATGATTGGGAAAAACACCAGATGAACCAGTAGGAATTGATCTGCTTGAAATTGAATGAACATCTGGCAAAACAAAATTATAACCAAATTTTTCAGCATGATATACGTACCATCAGTATGTACAGTACCACCTTCTCTATTACTGTAGAAAGTTACAGAAGGCACAGAATTAGCATTGGACTGTGGATCTATTAATTTTAACATACAAAATATTCTTAGAGTTTAGTTATTTACAAAATAATCACCTTTATGTACATTGCACACTTCCTCTGTTGTATCTACTGGAAAAGTAAATCTTTTCTGTTTTCGACTGCTTCCAACTTTTCTTGATTTAAATTTTCTTCACTCCAATGTATTTTTCTTTGTCTTTGTCTACTATTGTCTCCTGCATCGTACTCTTCAATAAGTCGTCTTGTTTTTTTCCTTACAGAGGTATTACATCCTTCATCATCTGACGTATCTAAATTTGAGGTGTACAGACCCTTGGAACATAAATCTTTCGCTCTTTGCAGCGATTTAATATTTGTTTTTTTAGTTTTGCTTGACACCAACGATAATTCTCTACAATGTCTTTACATTCATATATGATTTCACGTATTTTATTTTGGTTCAATCCTATTGGGTATTTATATTGTTTATAATCAGAACTTGCCCACACAGAAGGTACAAAATCAATCGCATCTTCATCACACCATATAATAATGTCCCACATTCTTGCAGTAAAGAAATAATAACTAATTATATCTAATAATAATTCAAGTAATAAACATTTACGCATAACATAAAAAATACCAACATTTATGCTTTAAAACTAATTTTTATAAGAACGCACCAGAGTAGTATATTAAAATTTTATTAATAATACATACGTTGTTAAATTTAATTTATATGCATTAATTCGAATGCTACAAAATAATCAGTATATGGCAAGACCAAACACTTGCTTTTTATGTTTGATAAAGCAATTTTCTCTATATGTATATGATTAAGAGTATTAAACCTAAAGATGCCTAAATGATTGGAAGGTATGGGATATGTATAAAAATTATGAAGTTGACTTGACGTAAATCCAGACACATGAAATTCGTCATTTATTTCGAGGATTTTAAAAATTCTATTTGATTTAAGCAAAACGTAGCAGTCTTTAATATTATTTAAGATAATTTTAAATTTAGAAAAATGTACCGTTTTAGATTGTTGATTTATTACGAATGAATTACTTTTAGAAATCATCTCATACTGAACAGAATTATTTTCAAATATTCTTTTGCAAATTTGTGCACATGGACGATTTGGACTTCGCAACAAACGTTTTAGCTTCCCTAAGTAACCTTCGAAGGAAAAGCAACTGAATTCATTTAAAGTATCCTTAAAATACAGAACATCATCAGGTAAATGTATTAAATTGTGTACATTGTATACAAGTGAATCATAACTGTACAATTTTGAAAATTTTGTAACAAAATGTAGGAGCATTTCTTTTGCTGTAGTAATCCATTCAGTATTAATAAAGCTTGAAGTTAACAAAATGCGCATACCACAATGATACAAAAGAAAATGTTCATATAGTTCTGAAGGAAGAATACTTTTCAAGACCACCGGTCCTACATATAATAAAATACACCGTAACTCAACAGCTTTAAATCTATCAAGTTCATTGAGTGACCTACATTTTCTATTAAAGTCGCAAGGAATAAATTTAGAATAGTATTCTAATCTTTTTGACAACTTGATTCTTAAAGTAACTGGTAATCGTATTGCAGAATTTGATTGACAACCTCGTACCCAGTAATTCAGTAATTTTCGCATTACTCCCAAGCAACACAAATGCATGTAATCAAGCGGGAAACTCTGTATGATATTAATACCCTTTACATCTAACAAGGGTGTATCTATCAAATGATGTTCAATAAATAATTTTGCTCTAAAATTTTGATCAGTTCTTAAAACAGAACTATTTTCTGCATAAACCATTTTTTTGTTTATATATGATCCTTTTTGAATGCAACGCTCACATCCAAAAAATCCATTATGGCTTTTAATTCCTTTGATAAAAGCTCTAGCTGGGGCATCACAGCTTATTGCAAAAATTTTCACCGGTACTGTTAAGTTATTGTAATGAAATCCATTTGTAGTCAACTCATTAATTTCTGCAATAAATTGCATTAGATACTGATCTACAGCAAAAGGTTTTGAATCTCCAAAAAAAAGTGCTACTACAAATGGATCAATTTTTAAATCTCTTAAGTGCAATCTACATAAAATAGGCCATAACTGTGAATTGGAACTTTTAAACAATGGTAAACCGTCAACATTAAAAGATAAGTTAATTACCAAGTTCTCTAAAATACTTTTTCGCAACAAATCATCATTAAAGTACAATTCTAATATATAAGACATGCCAAAATAATAAAAATATCCTATTGACCCTCTTGAACTTTTCATAGTAATTATCTGTAGTGCTCTTTTAGTTTGTAAAACAGTACGAGCATCTTTGGGGAGATTTAACTCTGGAATTATGTTGGTGATTCCATTTAATAATGAATTTAATTGTGATAAATTGATTTTTTTCTCTAAAGCCCACAATTTAAGAAAATTCACAATTTTTGTACTTCTGTCTTTCCAATCAGTAGTAGTAGTAGATGTATTATTAATATTTGCATTACTTTCACTAAAAGAAACGTTTATGCTGTGTAAGGTATTTTCTGTTCCACTACAAATGTTATTTAAGTCTTGATTCATATTGTGTAAAACATTATCGTACAGTTTCCCGCTGCCGCTTTCATTATCACATGTGATCACTTCACCATTCTTATTAATATTTATATTAGTCGGTAACTTATCTTTTAGTTTGTTTTTAATAAACCGATATTTTGAACAGTATCTTTTGTTTGACATCATGCAAGTAATGGTTTACATACAATACGATAAAACCGGCAAATACAGCATATGATATAATTACCTGTGTATTACTAGCACATTAAAAAAACAACAATAAAATAACCTCACAAGCATCAACTACGTACATAGGTTATGAACACGCTAAACACTAATGGGACTAATGCTCATGCGCTATCTTAAAAATGTGCTTTATATTTAAAAGAAACATATGATAAATATAGGAATAAATATATTTATCCAATGATGTTGGATAATGATAAAATAAATATTTTAAAAAATATATTCTTTTATCAACATTTTATTAATATTTTATAAATCTTGAAAATCAAATGTTTTTTTTTCAATATTTATTAATTATTGAAATAATCTTATATATATTTAACCAACATTTAATCTATAATAAATATTGGATATATATTTATTAAATATTTTGTGCTACTAGGGATACCACTACAATATCTTTAAGCTCAGAAATATAAGAACCCTTTATCCACCAATCATTAAAAATGTTGAGCAACATTTCTTTAGCAATTGATGGTAGGTTAAAAATGATAATGTAGGTGCAACTATCTAATTCTGGTGCTTTATTTTGTGACTGTGTAATTGCTAACTGTAATTCTTGTAATGTAAATTTCTTTCTCATCGTATTGTTATTATGGTTAAATTCAGAAGAGCGAGATATACTAAATTTGTTTGAAACAAAGGAAGGAGCTATTTTGTCAAAGAGTTCATTTATTAAAGAAGCTGACATTGGCGTTTTGTTTGATGGTATTGTAATATTTTTAATGTTTTTTATATGTAATAGCGAAGGCTTCCACGGCCGGAGTCTATACTAAGATAAGAACGTCTTCCGGGTTTGGACCGTGTCAATGTTGTAACCGAAGTTGCCAACGTTTCGCCCACTTTTGTAAGGGGCTTCATCAGGGCGTGAGAGAAATCGAAGAACTCAAACAAGCAACCGAAATCTAACAAAGAACCACTACAGAGTTAGGTAATCAACTTGTGAACCAGATTCTAAACTCCATAGAAGTGGCTTAAAAAGAAATAGTTTCCGTATATAAAGAAGTATCGTCACGGCTAGTTAAGCTCGACTCTGATTGGGTTACGGTTGAACGAGGGCGTGTTTTCAATAAAGGACTAATGACCGGGAACCAAAGAGGGGATAGCTCGAAACCATGATCACGATTGAAGTTATTGGGGTGTTTGATGATTTCTATGCTCTCTCGAAATTTCCTGTTAAAAAAAATGGAGATTTGGCAATCACCGAAACGTTATCAAAATCTATCTTATGACCTGTAGTGAAATGATGTTCAGCAACCGCAGACTTAGAAATATGCCTTTTCCTTATACAACAATCATGTTCTGAAATGCGAGTAATGACGGAACAACCGGTCTCACCAATGTAGACTAAACCACATGAACAAGGAATTTGGTATACACCTTGAGATGAAAGTGTAGGAAATTTGTCCTTGGGAGAAGGAAGAATCTGAGAGATTTTGCCTGTCGAGTTGAAAATGGGTTTGATACCATTCTTACGAAGAAGTTTCCCTATTTGATCTGTAATCTTGTGAATGTAGGGTAAAAAGGCCAATTTCGGATTGGATTCGGGAGTTGATATATGTCCTTAGGTAATCGAGTACGTGGATGTAGACGACGATTAATAACTCTATGAATATCTCGCTTCATATAACCATTGTTCACTAAAGTTCTAGTAAGATGACAGAGTTCCGAGTCTAGATGCTCAGGTTGACAAATAGAAAAAGCACGATGAACCAAAGATTCAATAACAGAACGTTTCTGTGCAGGATGATGATGAGACGAAGCATGAAGGTATCTATCAGTATGGGTGGGTTTGCGATAAACAGAATGGCCCAGAAGTCCGTCCGGCTTACGAGTCACAAGAATGTCAAGAAATGGGAGAGAACCATTACTTTCGATTTTCATAGTGAATTTGATATTCAAGTGTTGATTGTTAAGATGATTAAGAAACTTAGACAATTCGAGATGACCATGAGGCCAAACAATAAACGTGTCGTCAACATACCTCAACCAAACCTTGGGTTTTAATATTGATGATTCTAAAGCAACCGTTTCAAAAGATTCCATAAAAATATTAGCTACAACAGGTGGTAGAGGAGAACCCATAGCAGCACCAGAAACCTGTTATCAAATTGGAAGTAAGTAGAGGATAGACACTTATCAATAAGAGGAACCAAACTCAAGTCCTTGCCATGTTGAGACAGAATCTGTTCGATGATAATCAGCGAATCCTTAATAGAAACTTTAGTAAAAAGTGAAGTGACATCAAAACTCACAAGAAGATCGTGTGGTTCAAGTTTTATAGTTTGTAGACGTTCAATAAAATGCTGAGAGTTGAGGATATGAGAAGAGGTTTTACCTGTAAACTCGCAAAGAATGTTGGACAAGAACTTGGCTAGCTTGTAGGTAGGAGATTGGATAGTACTAACGATAGGTCGAAAGGGAATACCTTGTTTGTGAATTTTGGGAAGTTCGTATAGACGAGGTGGTTTAGAACCTGAAGGAGTAAGTCGACGTTTAGTTTCAGGAGGTAGATTGGAAGATTTGATGATTTGGCTGACCTCACGTTCAATCCTCGAAGTGGGATTACGAGTTAGAAGAGCGTACGTTTCCTCAGACACAATAGAATGGATTTTCGCAACATAATCAATACGGTTCAAGACGACAGTAGCATTGCCTTTGTCGGCGGGAAGAACAATACCATCAGGGTTCTTACGAAGGCTTTTTAGGGCTAACTCTTCCGATCTAGAAATGTTGGATTTAGGAATTTTAGAAGATTCAAGGATTTTGCCAGTGGTAATACGAATGGGATCTGAGATGTGGCGAGGAAGGTGTTTACACAAACTTCTATCAAAGGATTAAAATTGACGTTAAGTTTGATTGGAACAAAAGAAATGGAATGTGAAATCAAAATTGCTACACCTCCATAACCATCTGTTCTATCTAAATTTACTAAATTGAAGCCGGGAAGTTTAAAGTTGTGTTTTGGTTTTAACGACGTTTCGTATATGATTAGGACATCAATACTATTACTGCTTAGGAAATTTAAAAGTAAAGGTTTTTTTATTGATAAAGATCTAGCATTTCATTGCAAAATTTTAGTATGTTGATTCGCCATCACTGTCAGTTAATGAGATGTTATCCATAATTGAAGAAATACGATTTTTAATATTACACGATTTCATTGTTTCTAGATTTACTTCAGGCATTATTGCTTTAAAAATATCAAATATTACAAAAGTTATTTGTTCACTCAATTTTTCTTTATAGTTAGCACTGCCGTATTCTCGTTTGTTACTGGTATGAGCTACCGATGTGCTAGTAACTGTTTTGAAACAGATCTCTTTGCTGCAAGCAACGACAGGTATAAAATCAAAATTCTCCGTAGGTGAATTAGGAGCTTTACGTTTTTTCGGTGAAGAGATGTTACGGTCATTGTTTAATTTAAGAACTTTATTTTTATTATAGTTAAAATTAAATACAAGTTCTCGAACCGGTAATGGAGGGTGTTTAAGATTGCAAATCTATTGTTTGTACTTATTTCACTGTAAGAAGGGTTATTTACGAAAGCCTTGAATGAGACATTCTCCTTAGCCATTATTTTTTAAATTTTATGTTGTTTTATAAAGACTGGACACTTTTTATCTGTAGAGCAGTGTTCATTATTTTTACAGTGAACACAAAAACTGTTTTTTGTACATTCTGATTCTAAATGACCTTCTCCACACAATTTACAACGAAAGGATCCTTTACATAATTTATTGTTATGTCCAAAACATAAACAATTTCCGTATTGTACTACCGGGTATATGTACGGTTCAACAACAAAATTAACACTGTTAATAGGAATATTTTTTGGTAATATCAGTAATATGTTACCTAAAAATGAAATTATAATTATTTGACGTTTTACAACTTTTGTCGTGTCGTCTGTATCTGTGATCCGTTGACCCTTTGAACATTCATAACTTTTTGTAAAGATTCGATATTGTTTTTTAAATATTCTTCATCAAAAAACGTGCCTACCATTTTTACCAATCCTTTACATTGCGTGAAGAAAGTGGGAATGTACGCAATTAGGCTGTTTTTAATTAATGTATCGTGGTTAACTGCGAGATTAGCCTATTCGTAATTATTAAACAAAATTTTAACTCGGTTGATTTCTATAATATGACTTTAATGTCGATGATAGAATTTTTAAAAACATTGTCGGAATGCAGATAGTGTCCTATTCGTATCGGATGTAATCTTCCCATGTTTTTATTAACATGTACTATATATACGCAATAAGGCCCATTATCCGATTTATTATATTTATTGTTTAAATCAATGTAAGAGTTATTAAAATTAGAGTGATTATTAATGTTAAAATTATTATTATTGCTGGAATTGTTACTATTTAAACTTACGTCCATTATTGTTACCTCCGTATCTTTGTCTGACCTCAGGGTCATCCCCGGGTCAGGCGGTGATTTAAACATGAGGTGACCAAATTTGATTATTATTAGTAAATACAATCACAAAGAACAGATTTAATACTTATTTACAAAATAAATTTTCCGCAAAATCACACAAGCAAGTATACACTTTAAGTGTTAACTGATTTCACGTTGCTTGCGGAAGTTTTGCTAAGAATGTGTATTAATTGCGATTCTAATTGCAGATTTGGTTTGTTTTTTTGTTTTAAATTACTATTACTTTTCATATTTTTTGTTTTGAATCTTATTGTTGATTTTTTGTTTGTGTTTTAACTTTGTTTTAGAATGGAACGAATTGTCGCTGCTGAGAACCTGACGCTGCTACAGTTAGGTGCGTTCTTTGGGAACCATGACACCGAGGAAGAGTTTAGAGAAGCGAATTGTCGTGGAATAGGGTTGCTGGACAACCTAGAGATTTTACGCACCAAAGAAGAGGAGAAGACGTGTCCAACATGTCAAGCTGGGTTGAGTGCAATAACGGATCGTACTCGTTCTTTAGGATGGCGTTACAGATGCAACGGAGCTGTCAAACATCTGTTGGAACTAACAGCGAACACCTTCATCGATCACGCTAGAGTAAACGATTCGATTTGAATCATACTTTTAATGTATTCGTGACTTATAGATATGCCTGTGACCAGTGCACAAGTCCAAGTTCAGGTTGGTGCAGAAACAGCGATGTCGTGGTATAAGTATTGCAGAGACGTCGCAACGGAGATTGCGTGGCATGACTTGGGGCAAATTGGAGGACCAGGAGACGTCGTTGAAATATATGAGACGCATCTTTTCAAAAGGAAGTACCACGTAAGAAGAAGGACAATGTAGGAATACCACTGGATGTTTGGAGGAATTAGTAGAGCCACGAAGAAGTGCTTTGGAGTTATGGTACCGTCCAGAGATTCAGAAACGTTAGTCCCCATCGCCCAGAATTGCATCGACAGCGAATCTTTTATTCGGTACGGTATTCTGAATACCATATTTGCGGGACACGGTACTGTAAATCATTCTACAAATTTCTTACAGCCCCCGCTAGAAAATCCGATTTGGGTACCCACCGGGACCTTTCTGCCGGAGTGGATTGGACCACCGCCTCGAGAAAATCTGCAACCATTCCGTGTACATACAAACACGCCGAACTTAGAGGGAACTGAACACGAAATGCAACGGGTTGCAGGTAACGGAAGGGTACATTGGCGAATGGATGTATCGGAAGAATATCCTGGAAGAAAATGCTACAATAACAGAAAAGTTTTTTAGATTCGGCAACTATGTCAGATTGTACTAAAATTAATTAATAAAATATGACATGCTTATTATAACCACCCCCTAAAATTTTATTACGATATCTTTTTTAGGTTTGAAATAATTATTATTTTTTGCATTTCGAACGCGGGACTAGTAGTTCCAATGCGACGCGCGTGTACTCAATACTTATTTCTACCGATACCCAAAAGCCATATGCTTACCAATGAACATTTTAGTGTACCACTGCTGTAACAAATAACATTATACTTCAGCAAAATTTCTTGCAACAAAAAACCAAAGAAAAACGTACCATAATAAATGCTGACATATACTAAAAGTATCTATTTGAGTTTCACTAGAACGCAAATTAGAAAACGATTAAACTGATACACTAACAATACATTACACAGCATAGCGAGTAATACCATGAAAATTGTTGATTCGTTGAAGCTTAAAATACAATGCAATTACAATATACAAAATCGCCATCTTTTCACGCAGATACTGGTACTTTGCGCAAACGTTAATTATTTGCAAGAAAGTTTTAAGAAAAACAAATGTTTAATATATATATTTATTAATAATATGTAAACAAATTTTATATAATTGTGTTTTTGTTACAATATATAAAAGAAGAAAGTGTATAGGTGAAAGCAAGCAAAAGTATAATTTCTAATAAAGTAAAATAAAGTTTTATGTTACTAAAAAATGTTTTAGACTACATTTTTAAAATATTTCAATATCAATGTTTAAATGAAATATTTTTAAAACAAAAATATTTTTTTGAAAAACATTTTTTATTTCGACTATTTTAAAACGTAACGTTTTTAAAACATGAAAAAAAAACGTTTCCTTGCTGATTGGGTAAGAACCGGAGTGAACCCGTGTCCATCCTTAGTTAACGAACTCATGATATTCGCTAGAAGAGACCAGATACAAACGTAAAACCAGAGTCTAACTTAATTTATTTTTGCATGGCATTTTGATTTATTTATATAGTCAGCTACGACGAAGTAGGGTATTTATTTAGTTAATTAATTGCATGGGGGAATCTGACAGTTATGTGTTCGAGAAGGTTGGTTGTTTTCGACCCGGTAGTCTTAAACTCTACACCAGGCATAATACCTTTCGCGGGCCGTAACGGCGGACGTGAAAGAGCTTGGTGGGGTTGACCAATTCTTCTTAGCCGGCGCATAGGTTGTTGTGGTCGTACATGAGGCACCGCTGCCGGCTACAGTCGAGCAATTGCAGGCTGTAGTCCTTTTTATTTTGGATTTTAGGGCTAAATTTTGGGATGCATCTTTTTTTGTTTTTTTAATCTACTTTTGGAGTGGGTGGATTTCCTGGGTCTTGTTCCTTGTGGTTGTAGATCAGATTCCTTCCTGGGCGGGAGGAAGAATATTGTGGTCAAGCGAGTACTGGTTACAGTGACGTGCGCTTGTGTGGACTAACGTTTTTACTTCTTGTTGCGAGGGCTTGAGGTGAGTTTCCTAGTCTTATGGAGTTGGGTATCGTTTCTTTTCCCTCTTTCTATAGTACCTTTGTCCTTTTCCTGATGAGTCTCCTAGGATTTATATTCAAAATGGGATTTATATGTGGGTTGGGGCTTCTTGGTTTGCTTAGAATTGTCAGTCAGTGAGGTCTATACAACTGCGTTGTTTTCTTGCTTATATAGCGTAACGACTAATGTTAACTTTCAACGAGTACCTTTTTTAATACTTAATTTCTGTTGTTTGGAGTTTTTGATTCGTTGGAGTATCTTTTTGCTTCATGCGACTTTTGGACACATTTGATTGGTCATGCTTAGCGAATTGGAAAAACATCTTTCATTTAAGTTTCTTTTTGGGTTGGGTGTTATTGTGTTTGGGTTGGTTTTGGATTATAGGGTTTTGTCCTTGGCATATGCTCACGCTCACTTTTCGTTGTTGAGTAGAGATACAATGTAAAATTTTAAAACACGATTTCATTTCTTCCGATAACGTTTGAAGAACGCAGACATCTATGTCAATATGAATATTGATGTGATCTGAGCGAAAGTTTTCATTTGGGTTAAGCATCTTTTGCGTTTGCGGTTTAAATTAATTATTCCGTAATTGTCTGTAGCGGGTTTCGATACCCCCACACGTTTTCTTTCTTTGTGGAAATATCAGCAGATGTTGTATTTGGGGAAAATTATCTAGACTTCCTTTGTTATCGCATTAGAGGAAACATTTACCGAACTTAAGAAATTTATTTGAGGGAAACGCTGGGCATTGGTTTTCCGTCAGTGATCGTATGATGGAAAAAGGTTTACTTTTGATAACGTCGTATGTACGTTGTTGTTCAGTTTTAATTAAGTTTTAGGGAATACTGCAAAGAAGCCACTAGCTAGTCGCCGGCTTTGGGTAAAACTAATTGTAAGTATGTTTTATATTTTAATTCTTAGTTAGATTGTACGAACGTCTGAACGTACATAACAGGTTAACACAATTATAAAATCGTTTGTTGTGGGTCACTTATTATTATACTGTGTGCTTTGATTCTTTAACTATTCGAGTTTCGTATTTTAATTTACAAATGTAAATTTACTTCGCTTCGGAATATCAAAGTTAGGCCGACTAGGTCATTTAGTTGTACGACGTGTTGCCCAGTCGAAGGCGTAGTTTATTATATACTAACCAAGGTTTTCTTTAGTTGAGTGTACTTACTGCAGTATTCCATTACGTCTTTTTTGCTGATCACTCAATATAACTGGTCTCGCACTTTTTTAAGTGTGTTCTCGGTCGTCCTGTTGCACCGTCGTTGAAATGCAGCACTTGAGACATTCGGCTCTTTGGCATTATCAACTGATCTAGTTTGTTCGCTGTGCTTTCGGCATTCTAGAGATCGCCTTCAAAGACCGTCTTTTTTTATGTTTCTACCCAAAGCTCTCACTTTTTGCCAGATTGGTCGTCGGCCATTTGATTTCCAGTTCAGGGTATGCATACAAATTAAAAAGCTAAGGTATTTAGACTTTTATTCTTACAAAAAATTGATATCTAATTTTAATATAAAATTATAAATAACGTTTTGGTGTGCTTTACAAAATTATTATTTCTACTTAGTATAAAAAGCTAGCGTATCAAAAAGTCTATACTCTTAAAACGTATAATCTTACATTTCTTTCTCTGAAAACTCTCAGTCCAGACGAATTGGTTAAGTACTTGGTAAAAACATGTTAGAATTACTATAATTACAATTACCGATCCGATTATTATAACACTATCACAATATAGTAATTGAATCATAAACGTGTAAAAAAAGTGATGCTTTCTACCCTGGAATGTTATTCCTCAGTAAAGAAAAAAAAATCATAGGAAAACCTGTGCGTAATAAGTAATACATAAAAACTAATATCGACCTTAAAACTAAAATTAGCTACCATTATAGAATTTTCAAGTAATAAAACCTATAATGTAACATTTTTGTGTTAACGTAAATGGTAAAATTAATATCCTTCTCGCAAACTGCAATAATCAGTCTTCTTTCTTTACGTTTCAAAGCTTAACAAGTGATTCATTTTCCTACAATCTATCAAATTATTCATCTTCATTAAACTTTAACGTGTTTCAGTCTAAATACATAACTGCTGTTAAAATTCTGCATAAACATGTAACTTTTTGTAGCTAAAAACTTTTTAATAGTTTCTTTTTCTAAATCGGTCGTTTGCAGCTGAATATCTATTATTTCAACTTGGACTCGATCAAATGGAATCGTTTGCAACACTTGCAATTCGGTGCCTCCTGATTCTAATATAAATAAATCGACAGAAGTTATATTCATAGCTAACAGAAGCGAGTAAAAAGGAAAACATTTAACTCTGGTGTTAAACCAATCTGGGTCGTCGATCGTGTTTGTGTTGATTTGATTGATTTTGACTCCGTCGCGGTCTTCTTGGTGAAACGTTACCTGAAAAAAATTTTCATTGAATTCCAGTTACGAATCTAACGTAATTTCTTTTTTTGCTATTGTGACTACATTCGATTTTTCAGCATATACTGCCTTCTGAGATTTGAACAATTAATTACGTTTATGATTATGTCTGTTAGACGTTTAAGAAAATATAACTAACAAACCTACAAGGACCTGCAATAGTATTGTAAAAAAAGGAACAAAAAAGATAGTTATAAATATTAGAAGAGAAAAAAACGCTGAGAACCTTCTAGAAGCAACTTGCAAGACATATGATCCACTTCAATCACCTGCGAAAATTGATGACACACCAGTGGATCAGCACCCTCTTCTCAACGAGAAATTCTAGAAGTTCTAAAATTGTTTGAAATTTAAGATTTAGGTTTCGTAGATTTTGAGGGGTGGGGAATCAGAGCAGAGACTGCTACAAATCTTTTTTTGGAAAAAACCGGCGTGTGCACTGTCTATGATGGTTGCCAAAATGGTTTAGAAAAGTGTGATCAACACGAAGATCAACCTTAAACTTTGTAATCTTTATTTTTAGAAATTCATTAAATGGAAAAATATTTTTTTATTGTGGCGCCATCTACAGGTTTTATAAAAGTGTTCCTGTTAAGAACTAGAACACGAAAAAATGTTTGGTGTTCAAAACGTAATGGAAGTTCAGTTTCACATCAAATGAAAAAAATTGTGGAATTCGCTTTAAAAGAGAAGTTGTTGAAAATATTGAAGTATTTCCGAAGCATGGAAGCTTCGAGACGATGGTTAGAAAAGATGGAATGTTCTAGATCAAGATAACGTAAGAATATAAAAAGTACCAAAGGAAATTGGAGTTAGTCTAGTCAGAAGAAGAATTCTGTGTCGGTCTAGAAAAATCAAAGTGCTTAACGTGTGTGCCAAGTATGAATAAACAAAAAACTGAACAAATAATTACGGATATGGAAAGATAAGGTGTTTGAACTTTCAAATAGTCTATGGGCGTTTCCAGTGGTGTTAGTAAAGAAGAATCAACGAGGTTTTGCATAGACTACAGACAGCTTAACGACTTGACCAAAAACAACAGCTACTATGCATTTGAAGAATAGTTACTGGCAGGTGGAATTCAAAACCCAAAAAACCGTAAAAAGACAGCGTTTACGATTGAAGCTAGTTTGTGGCAGTTCACTGTTATGCCTTTCGGCCTGTGTAACGTTCGAGCGTTTGATGGAGACCATCTTCCAAAGACTGTCTTAGAAGACGTGCCTGGTTTATCTAGACGCGTGATTGTGGTTGGAAGGCCGTTTAAAGAGCATTTGAACAACCTGGAAGAAGTGATCCAACGACTGCGCGAGACAAATCTAAAACTGAGTCTAAAGAAGTTCCACGTATTTAAGAAAGAAGTGCAATACTTTGGATACGTTAAATTTAGAGATAGAGTGAAGGCTGACACATACAAAGTCTGAGCAGTGCAAGCATGACCAAAGTAATCGACAAGCATCAATTTTCCAGTTTACTTGGGTTGTGCACCTACTATAGACGATTTGTACCCGGATTTGCCAATATTGCCAAACCTTTAGATGGAATAAAAACTGCAAAAACGCTTTCCATTAATTAAAATAGGCTCTAGTCACTTCGCCTATTTTACGTTATCCAAAAGAAGATGTAAAATTAGTTTTGGATACCGATTTCAGTAAAGAAAAAGTTGTCGCGTATTTTAGCAAAGTTTGTCCAGGCCAGAGAGGAATTACTGCGTGACTAGGTAAGAGCTGCAGCAGTCTTCAAGTCCATAGAACAATTTTACAAATATTTATATAAGAACAGACCACGCCGCCTTGATATGGCTATTGCAATTTCGTAATCCGAAAGGACAAGTGGCAAGATAGATCGAAAGATTGCAAGAACATAACTATGACACAAAACACCGTACCGGAAGCGGTAATCGGAACGCTGATGTCTTGTCCAGAAGATCATGTCCGACAGACTGCAGCTATTGTTTTTGACTTGAAGAAAATATTGAATGTCTCTAAAGAACTGTTATGGTTGATGACGAGTGGGAATCTGAGCAGTTTCGTCGCAAACCAAAAAACGATCCCGAAATAAAAGTAGGGGGACGGTGCCATGAGTGGGACAATTATTGAATGGGACAGTCGTGTTTTCTTCAAAACCATTGTGAACTACAGCTTATACCCGTGTTACATAGATAGTAGCACTCGTGCCTTAAATTTTAATATATGTTTAGTGGTGTTCTGTGGTTTTTTGACAGTAGTTTAAAACGTGGTTTATAGGAGTAAAAGGTAACTGTTTGTGTTTTAATTAAGAAATCGTTTTTCTGGAAAGTTTTTCACAAAAACTATTGGGAGTTTTGTTCGTTTTAAACTTGAAGGCTATATACATTGGCCCTCTGATTATAGTTGCTGCTATTTAAAGTTAAATATTTTTAAATTATTAATCTTCAATTAAGGTTATACTAGTCATGAATGTGAAATATTTCAATGCATTGAGTGGGACAGTGTCCCATTCAAGACACCACTCAATAATGAATTACTTTCAATTTATTTATTGAATTTCAGTCCCCTAAGGGGAAAAAATTACACGAGTGATGTCCGATGTGATGAAAGAAGCTGTGAAGGATGTCGATAACAAATTACCAATTCGTGTGGCTAGCAACAAATACAATATTTCAAAATCAGCTCTTCATCGAGCAGTAAACAATGCTCGCAAACTTCAGGATGTGCAACAGTTTCAACATGAACCAGATATTGAGAATAGGCGTATTTTCTCCCTAGAGCAGGAAAATGCTCTAGTGGATTATTTGATAACTGCGTCGAAAATTTGCTACGGTATAGGTTATATGGGTCTCCGACAGCTTGCGTACAAATACGCCCAAAGATTAAACATTTCCTACCCCAAAAAATGGGACGCAGAATTAAAAGCAGGCTCAGATTGGCTCAAGCACTTCAAAACCAGCCATAGAAGTCTGTTGTTGCTAAGAAAACCAGAGAAAACAAGCTTAAGCCGGGCCACTGCTTTTAATCCGACCACTGTTGGTAAGTTCTTTGATAACTTGGAACGTGTAATGGAGAAGCACAACTTTACTACTAGCCGCATATTCAACTGTGATGAAACAAGTCTTCTCACAGTTACAGATCCACTAAGTGTTTTCCCAATGGTGCTTGAAACAAGTTGGGCAGGCAACCTCTGCAGAAAGGGGGACGTTAGTAACGATGCTGAAATTTGTAGGAGCAAACAGTAACACTATTCCACCAGTATTCGTGTTTCCCAGAATAAACTTCAGAGATTTTATGCTCCACGGTGCTCCACCAGGAAGTTTTGGGCTTGCAAACAAATCTGGTTGGATGACCGAAAGTAATTTCTTTTTGGCATTCAAACATTTTGTCAAACATACGAAGCCAACTCAGGAAGAACCAATACTGCTATTGCTCGATAATCACAAGTGGTCTTGTTAACATTTCCCCCACAATGCAGCCATAAACTGCAACCGCTCGACGTTTCAATGTACGGGCCTTTCAAAACCTATTTCAAAACTGCTCAGAATGAATGGATGCTATCCAACCCGGGCAAGACATTCAATATTTACCAAATAGCAAGCGTTGCTAACAAAGCGTACTTGAATGCATTCACTTCCAAGAATATTCTTGCAGGTTTTTCGTCGAGTGGAATTAATCTTTTGAATCGCCTCATCTTTCAGAAATCTGATTTCATGAGTTCTTTTGTAACGGACCATCATCTGTCGTCAACCAGTCATCAGCTAGATGACCAGGTGCCAGGGACATCACAGGCCAAAACTGATAAGGACTCAGAAGTTAGGAAAGTTAGAAAAAGAGGCAGTACACGGGTATTAACAGATACTCCAGAAGTAAAGGCACTAGAAGAACAGCACCATGCCAAAGAATAGTTTGAAAAAATCTGAAAAGCAATGCAAACCGAAGATTTTAGAAGAAAGTAGTGATGACTCCAATGTGGAAGACTTTGAGTTGCAAGAGTCAGATCAGAGTCCCATGCAAAGTCACAGCGAAAGTGACAGTGAGGATATTCATAGTGAAATCTTGAAAATAAACGACTAAGTGTTGGTAGATTTTTCGATGAAAAAAAACAAACTGTCTTACCTAGGTTGCATCCAAAAAGTTTTAGGAAATTGCGACTTCGAAGTTAAGTTCTTCAGAAGATTTGGTAACTCGAATAAGTTTTTTTATCCACCTGAAGATGACATTTCAGATGTGGAAAGAAGAAGCATCATCAGAAAACTAAGAGAATCACACATGAACCTTGCAACATTAAGAACAAAAGCGAATCTGAAATTTGACATTGACTTTTCTTCTTATGAAACTAAGTTTGGTAGAATCTTATAACTTGAAGAGTATTTTACGATTGATTACTTTTGATTTATTTCATTGTCCCATCCAATCCTGAGGACTGTCCCATTCAAAACATATCTACTGAGGGTTGAATGGGACAAAGTGATTGTTTTTTTAATTCGCCAATTTTTTGTTTTTTGTAATATTTAAATTTTCGTTTTTACAATATCCCTAATGACAATGTCATATAAGTCTAACTAGTAAAATTTTCGGATACAAATATCTTGTGAATAAAACAAAAAAACTGTCCCATTCATAGCAGCCCTCTCCTACTCCTGAACTGGAAAGCACACGGCTGACGATGTACCTTAGAAGAAGTAAGTGTTTTAGGCAGAAGCATCAAAGCATACTGGTCGTAGTGGGGCTCCTTGAAAATGGAAGACTGTCTTCTTAAGTGATTCTTAGATAGTGACGAGGGCATGGAAAACAGACTACACTTGGTAGTGCCGAAAAGCTGACTGTCAGAGGTGTTACAGCATCTGCACCATGATACAGCAGGAGGAAAATTTGGCATAAAAAAGACATTAAGGGAAATTTGAGAAAGATTCTGGGTGAACTGCAAAGAGGACGTTATGAAATGGTGCCAGCGCCAGCTCGAAACTATATTCCCGTCCGTGCAAGCTACCGTTTCAGCGCATGCCCTCCCTTCCCCCGAACAATTTCTTTACCCAAACTGAAACCCGTATCATAAAAAACGGAAGAATAATTTGTCTACGATATTATAGCTAATTAGTAAATGAGATTGTATAAAAAATTTGGAACAATTACCCACAACTGTTGACGTTTCTTCAGTCGACGCCACAACCACAAAAAAACCAAATTTTGTATATTTGATGAAAGTTTTAATCGCGCTACGCGAGCACCACTTGACCTTAAACGTCAGAAAGTGCTGTTTCAGGCAAACGGATATCGAGTTTCTAGGATTTGCGATTTCGAACGGAACTGTAAAGCCGTGAACTCAGAAAACCAACGCGGTGAGGAATTATCCACGACCTAAGAACGTACCTGAAGTAGTTGGATTGACGGGATATTTTCGACGCTTTGTGAGTCGGTACGCAGAACGCGCGCGACCACTGACAGAATTGACGAGCACTAGAGTGGAATTTGAGTGAGGCGACTCGGAAGAACGAGCTTTCAAGAACCTGCAAGAGTCGTTGACACGGGAGCCGGTGTTGACCCTATACGACTTAAGAGACAAAACCCAACTACATTCCGACGCGAATGCGGACGGCCTTGCCAGAGTGCTGTCGAAAAAGGCGAGGACGAAGTTTGGCGAACAGTGCACTACATTTCGAAGAAAACGATGGACGTAGAACGTAATTCCAGCAAATTAGAACTAATGGCTATTTTGTTTGGCGCAGAACAGACTAAGACAGTACCTCATAGGAATCCCTTTCGAGAATGTGATGGATTGCCAGGCATTCACGTATTTAAATACACAACGAACAGTCAACCCGCAAAATCGCAAGGTGGTATTATCTGTTGTCTGAATACGATTGCCAGATAAAGCACCGGACCGGAATAAAAATGGCGCATGTCGACGCTTTATCGCGAGCAGCTTACGAGGAACCAGACGACACAGAACAAGAAATGTACAGTCAAAGCGAAATTCTACAACAAATCGGCAAGGGAGATTTCGTTTTAATTCTACGACAAGGTGACGAAAAATGACGTGGAAATATACAAGCTCTGGAGAAGGACAATACGGAATGAACCAAAGAGGAACAAGAGATAGTGAAGGACTACAAATTGAAAAACAGACGATTGATGAAATCAGTGACAGTGTGCAACGCAAAACGTGATGCCGTAATCTATACGAAAATCGCTAACGATAAAATTTCACGATCAACATGGAGATTTTGCCCTAGCTCGAACGGTTGGGACAATTATGGAACGATATTGGTTCGCGGGAGTACGACGGTACGCAAGACAACATACATGGGCGTACATAGTGTATGCGTTGAATAAAGTGCCGGGCAGTAAAGAGCAAGACGATTTGCACCGAATTCCGTTCCCCAAGAGACCTTTTGAGCAAATTCACATGGATCACCTTGGACCTTTCGTGACGACGCCGCGGAAAAATACTTACGTTGATGGTGACAGACGGTTTTTTGAAATACGTGCGGATATGGGTGTTTCGAAACACAAAAACGAGCGGAGTTTAGACGGCCTTCCGTAAGTTTGTCGTCTACGGGTTGCCGGAATTTGATCAGTGCTGCACGACAAATGGTATCAAATACACGTTACATTCGACGAAATATCCACGAGCTAATGGGCAGGCAACATACGGCGAGTGGACCAAGTTACAGGCACAATACTGAGGACCCTTAATAATAACGCGGATGTTACCGAGCGATACGTATCAGGTGAACTGAAGTCTACGGGGAAGAGATTTTTTGCCACTACAGCGCACGCATGGAAGTTAAAGTTATACCGAAATCACCAAGATGACGACGATGACTTAACCCACGACGTAAAAGTAGCCAGTAATCGCGAAGAGAAAACCGAAGACGATTGGAAGATAAAAAAGAACAGAAAGAAAAATCAAAACAACAGGGAGAAACAAAATACTAAAAATACAGACATTTCTTTGAACTCGAGGTCAAAAAATCCGCAGAAAATCTATTATATGTTAAAAATATATGCTGGATTACAAGTGGTTTTTGAACTAAATTTTAATGACCCAGAATACATCCATCGGGTGCGGTGCATTTATTGTACCTCTTCACCAATTTGAGTGCAATACGGATGCAAGGTGCAATAAAATAGCTGCTGTAATGACGAATGCACCCGGTGTATATGCCATCACTGCTCGAAACACACTCAAAAAACCAATGAGCTGGGCAACCAAAAACACCAATCAATAAAATGTCAAACGATTAAAGTATGTGGGGCAAAAATGAATGCAGTAAACATGACAAGTGAGTTCTACCTTGCGTTTCCAAGTTCTGGAGTAAACCGGTTTGTTTTTAATTTTATAGATTTTTTTCTCAATTCTTTCGATTGCGCAACTTTATACATGTTGTTTATTTTCAGTTGCTTGCTTCACGTTTATCGATTGATGACTGATGACGTAGTTTACGAAAGTAGGTGATTTCAGTTCAATCCCGAAACATGTTTTTATTCCGACCGAGGAAGCCTCCGATTTTACTGATGTTTACTTCTATCGTAATTTTAACTAGGTGGGTAGTTCAAAGTAGAAGAAAACATATATAACGATTATTACTACTATTTAATAATTATTCTTAAAATTATGTAAATATTTTACCTTCAAAATAAAATAATGTGTTAAAAACGTTGTGACTAAAAACAAGTCATTTCATGGAAAAACCTTCCATTTAATTACATTGATGTAAATACACAAATCATAACGTCAAGGTAAATTAAGTACATAAATATAACTCACTTCTTTAGGATAAGGTGTGGAGCTTAGACAGGCATGAATAGCTTGCGACCTTCCTCTGTTGTGCCTTTTTAATTTGAAGTAATGGGTTGGTTCGGGTTGAATTAACAAACCGTGCCAAGACAATTTCTTTTCCAAATATTCAGTTTTGGACACTTTACCGTCGCTATAAGCACCAGCTTCGATAAATATTCCTTCTTTCTGAAATTACATTGTTTATGCGTAAGCTACTCATAAGTTTATTAATAACAACGAAAATTTGCATATTTAACTAAGAACTTACTTTGTTGTTAAGTAGTTTTAAGATGTAAGCTGTATCTTCTGTAGGAAAAGGGCCTAACGTTTCCAAGGGTTTGTGATGCGGTTCTACAGCAGGCGTTAGATGAACTTCCCTTATATAAGTTATTAGTTCGGGATTATCTTGTGCTACACCTAGGAACTCGTTATCTCTGCTCATATTGACCCGAAATTGGTGGTGACGTGTTGCTTTAAAATAAAAACCTTCACTAATTGCATTTAAATTTTGAGTACTAACCGGTATTGTTCATGTGGATTACAAGCACCGCCATGACGGTCGCAAAAGCTACCAAAAACGTGAGTGCGGGAAGAAAATTCTTTAGGGAACTTATTGTTGGAAGCATGTACCTCATTTTGGTGGGTGGCGGTTGAGGACAATTTTGTGGTGTTATTGTTGCGGGTGCTGTTACATTTCTATTAGGCAAACTCATTATTGCATAATTTTTGGCCTGAAACAATAAATTCGCGTTAAAAAAAATTACCTGTTTAAGTAACCTCGTCCACACAGCGTTAAACCTCTAATCAGGCCGTGTGAAAAACGATTCACTAAAGTCCTTATGATTAATATGAAAGCGTAGTGTCATGCATAATTCAAATTCGCGAGAATTTTTTTTCTTATGTAAAAACAGCATAGTTTTAGACAAATGGTGTCAAGTTGACATGCACAAATGACAAAATATTGATTTATCAAACTAATTCAAAGTGCTGAACATTGATCTCATTTTACCTTAAAATGCAATAATTTTGCTAATAATATTTGATAGATCTTAAAAAGACGTTATAGATTATGTACTCGAATAGGTATAATACAAGTGCATGGGAAAATATAATAAGTGTCTTAATAAGACAGAACAATACAATCTTAGTTATAATAATTAAATCTGATAATTATTAACACGTAACTTATTAACGGTGCCTTTGAAATCTTTCTTTCTTGAAGTGTATCTTTGTATCATATAAGGGTGTCGAATATGAGGTCCAGTCCTTCCATTCCTTTCGGTTCTGTGCCATTTTTTTCATTTCTGTGGCTGTTTTGCCCCTATTTGTACCGATTTCTACGATTCTTTGTGTCATTTGTGACATTTCCATTTCGTTTTGCTGTGTTCTTCATCTGTTTCCTCATATTTGTCTTGCGCTTCCTGTTGATTTCTATTCTCTTCAAATTTTTCTTCGTATATTATCCTTCCATACTTGTATTTTTGTTTTTAATTCGTTGTTTTTGTTTGTTATTCGTCTTATTTCCCTTCCTTTATTTCCTCTTAACTTTTTTATTAATCCCCAAAAATGCTTATATTTTTTTGTATACAATTCATCTATTTTTCTATCTGGTTTTTAATGTGTATGTATTTATTCGATGTTTCCTTCTTCTCCCTGATTGCTTTTTTTACTTCTTCATTCCACCTTCTTGTTCTCTTAGTGTTTTCTTTCACTTTCTTTATTCCACATGTCTTTTTAGCAATTTTTTATCAGTGTTTCTTTGAATATTGTCCGTATTTCTTTTACTGTTCCTTCTATTCTTTCTATTTCATATTGTTCTAGTTCGACATCTGTATTTTTCTTGTACTCTTCTGGTTTTTCTGTATCTTTTAGTTTGTAGATTGGTTTTCTCACATATTTATTTTTTTTACTCTCTGTAATATTTATTTCATTCATTATTGCTCTTATTAATCTGTGTTGTGTGGAGAGTTCCGCTTCTCATATTGTTTTTACTTCCTCTATTGATTGTTCTTATTCCCTCGCGTATACAATGTAATCTATCTTTTTGGCTCTCTTTCTTCCGCTACGTAAGTGTATTTTTCCTCTAATGGCTGATACCAAAAAGTATTGCTCAGTATTAAATCGTTTTTTTCCATTATTATTTTGTATCGTTTCCCTGAATTTTTCCAAACTGCTTAATACTGTGTTTATATTGCTCCCTACTCTTGCATTCTAATTTCCTAGCATTAATATTTTTCCTTGCTTCTTCGTTTCACTAATCCTAGTATATCTAGTTTCTCATTTTTTTCGTTATTTCGATTTCCTTACCAGTTAATGACGTTATATTCCATGTCCCTATGTTTATTTTGTTATTGTCTATCTTTACTCCTGATGTTCTTCTTCCGTGTTTTCTTTTCGTACCTTTTGTTATTGTTTTCTGTTTGATTGTTGTTTTGTTCCTTGTTATTTTTCTTATATGTTTTTTGGTCGTCGTCGAAGATTGCCTTATATCAACGTTTGTTAGTTTTTTGAGAATTAACTCGTCTTTAGTGCCTTAGGTAGTTTTTATGTAAATCCGTCTCTTCGTTGCTTTGTAGAGATTTTTCACTCATAGTTTTTCTTTTTTTGTGGTATTGGGCTCCTCTTTCTTTAAGTCTTTCCGTTTCCTTTTGATTTCCTTTGATCTTATTTTCATCATTCCTTGTCTCTGTCTCTCCTTCTCAAAGCCGTTTCTTCTGTTCTTGTAATGCAGTTGTTTTAGTTTTTTTAGTTTATTATATCTTAAAATAACATAGTGCCATTTTTCTTGTATTATTTTATGTTCTCAATTTTTTATGTTATCAATTGTCTTTGTTCTAGAAATATTTTGTAGCCCTTTACTTTTTTCGATGTTTTTAAAAGCTCTTCCTTTTTATTCCAATCACTTAATTCTATATTTATTGGTCTTTTTCCCTCCTTCTATTGATTTCCTATTCTTATTTCTGTTATATTTTCTTTCATATTTATAACTATGTTGATGTCGGGTAGAATTACTTCTACTTTCTCTTTCAATAGTATTTGATACTCCTCAGTATATTCCTCCACTCCATATATAATTATTTTATTTCTCTTTCTAATCTTTCTATCTTGTTTTCTTGCAGTTGTAGACTTTGTTTCAATATTTTATTTTCTGTAATTAATATTGCATTATTCTTTTTTAATTTATTGATTTCTTCCTAGAAATGATTAATCTTCTATTTCTATTTGCGTTACATTCTTTTATATTCTTTAGTTTACTGTTTATTTCCTTTAAAAGTTCCGTCATACTCTGCGGTTCTGCTATGTTTTCTTCCATTTCTAATAAGGTAATTTACTTGTGATAGTTGAAAGACAGTAATTCTTATTCTATTCCCGTAGGTTAATTTGACAAGATAAGGAGCTGACCTGGAACGGATTCCGCGGAAGTCTTCGCCCACTTTTTTAAAATCAAAAATAGAAGTCTTAGATAAAACACAAAATGGATTTAGACTTTTATCGGCTTATCATAGTAAACATGTAACAATTTTCATAAATAATTGAAACTACCTTCAAAGCAAAATAGGAAGAAAAAAACCGCTTAGTTACTGTCATAGTAGATTAAATCGTTAAGTACTGTTAACACAAAATAAGGTTTGAAGCTATGGCAATATGAAAAAAGTTTTAAAAAAAGACAGGAAAAAGTTTTGAAAAAAGAAAGTTGATTAAGAATAAATAAAAACAATATAAAATTATAACATCAAATACTTTATAGAAAGTAACTACAAGAATAGACTAAGTTAACTAAGATAGGCACAATTAACCTAAAGTATACTACACTATGCTCAAATAATGAGATTTAAAAAAAAACGTGTGCATAATCCTTTTTGATGAAAAAAACAATTCAAAAGAATGTTAACATAATGTTCTTGATAGAAAACTGAATTTTGAATTCCCATGTCGCCAGAAAAAAAGCACCCACGTTTGTTATATGTCGTTATTCTGTATTTGGCAAAAATATTATTGTAAATTCAAATTCACGGCTGCACTGGTTGCGTGCCTCTACTGGTTTTTAAATCACTTTTACAGGTGGGGATAAACGCGATATCGCCGTTAAACGTCCATTACCTTTTCTCGACCTTTTTTGAAATTGTTGTTGAACGTCGAATCAGGGCTAGTCTGCTAAATCAGATATGATGCAGCTTATTCAAGTATTAAGCCGATTAAAGGTGATGTAATCGGTCTATCTTATTTAGTAAATGGGAAGTGGCGAAAGATGACTTACAACTTATTTTGAAGCCTCAAGATTGTATAATTTGTTTATTGTTTTTTTACTGCTATAAATAGTCAATCAGCTTTATGCATCTTACTTAGCATAGCGTATTTTTTTTTTCGTGATATTGTTAGAAAGGTCGGTGGATCGAGACGATAAACAATTTGAAACTTTAAATGTTAATTAAAACTGTAAATGTTTTGAACGTGACAAGGCCTTGGTAAGCACGTCTGCAATCATCTCGTCCGTCGGTAAGTAGAAGAGCGCCGTTTTCTGATCTCTGAGCGTTTGACGAATAAAATGGTGCTTTATGTCAATATGCTTAGATCTAGCGTGAAAGGCGGGATTCTCCGCTAAGAATTTCGCACCTCTATTGTCGTTGAAAATAACGACGCCAGCAACGTCCGTATGACCTAATTCATTGAGAAAACTCTACAAGTACAAGGCTTCTTTGATGGTGTCAGATACGGCCATGTACTCAGCTTCTGTTGACGACAAGGCTACCGTTCTCTGCTTTCGCGATTCCCATGTAACAGCTGCGCCGCTAAGAACAAAGACGTATCCTGTATAAGAGCGTCTGTCTACTGCACAATTTCCCCAGTCGGCATCGGCAAACCCTTGCAACGGAAAGCCGTTCTTGGAAAAGACCAACTCGTTTTCCATCGTTCCTCGAAGATATCGCAACACCCGTTTTGCGGCCATCCAATGCTGTTTCTGATAGCGCGAGTTAAATTGGCTTAATGCACTGACAGCGTGAGCAATGTCGGGACGCGTTCCCGTAGCAGCGTACATCAGCATTCGCATTCGCCGGAACAGTTGGCTAATTTTGCATCGTGAAGAAGTGGAGTGCTGGCAGGTTTGCAATCACTCATACCGAAGCGTTTAAGTACTTCTTTGATATACCCCTTTTGTGAAAGAGATATGTATTCTTCACCTTGACAGATTTCGATCCCTAAGCAATACCTTGCCGTGCCAAGATCTTTGATCTTGAATGCCTTTGCAAGACCTTCCTTTATTTTTCTTTCTTCAGGTTGATTACCGGAGACGATCAGGATGTCATCTACGTACACGAGCACATATGTATTTTTCTCCGTGTTGACATATACACAAGGGTCCGCGTTAGTGGGAACCAACCCCATACTCCTAAGTGTGTTGTCAAGAGTAGTGTGCCATTGACGCCCTGCCTGACGTAAGCCATAAAGAGCTTTGCGAAGTAAACACACAGTATCTGAAAACTTGCTCCTTTCGATCATGGCGCGCACCTTCTTCAAGATATTGGGATCCTTTTCTTTCTGAACCTTTCTCTCTAACATCTCAAGTAACAATTCGGGCACCTCCATGTGTATGTCCGCATCGACCGGTCCGTTGAGATATGCGGTTTCAACGTCTAACTGGGAAATCTTTAAGTTAGATTTGGCAGCCAATGCTACGAGCAAACGTAGTGATCCTAAGCGCGCAACTGGCGCAAAAGTGTTGAAGAAGTCAAATCCAAAGCGTTGAGAATAACCTTTGGCGACGACTCGAGCTTTTCTCTTTTGTAAACTTCCGTTGGCATCGTACTTGTTTCTTAGAACCGTGCGACATTTTATAATTTGCCCAGCCGCTCCAGGAACAATTTCAAAAGCATCGTTTAAAACAAGGCTTTTTATTTCGGAGTAAACCGTGTCTCGCCACTCTTCCTGATCGGGTCCGGTGAGTGCCTCGTAGAAAGGCATTTCATCGGCACTCATTGCCAAATTAATGTTTTCACACTCAAATGAAGGTTTTTCTGCGTACGTGTTCAAATTTGATGATTAATCGGCAGAGATTCATCGGGTAAATCAGGAACATCAACCTTATCGCTTTTTGGCATGGCCAGCGATTTAGAACTGTCAATTTTTGTTTTACCAATCGTTTTTGAATTTTCCAAGCAGTCATTAACCTTAACATTTTTAAAAAATTTAACATCTCGCGCAACGTAAATTTTCTTCTCTGATGGCACCCACACCCGGTAAGCTTTAGCGGTGTTTGAGTAACCAACTAACGTGCCTTCTTTGCCTTTAGGCGAAAACTTACTTTTTCTGTGTGACTTATTTAAGACATACGTTTCGGTACCGAATGCCTGCATGTAACTAACCTGTGGACGCTTGCCCATCCATAGCTCATAAGGCGTCTTGGTCTTCAATACTTTGGTTACGCATCGATTCCTAATGTGGTTTGGCATTGCAATCGCTTCAGCCCAAAAGTATTCGGGAAGTCCCGACTCCGTTAACATGCAGCGTGCTGATTCAACTAAGGTTCTATTTTTACGTTCAGCTATGCCGTTTTGCTGAGGTGTATGCGGTGCTGTAAGCCGACGTTTAATACCAGCTCCTTTTAGGATCTCGTCCATAGCTGTATTGCAATATTCTAAACCATTGTCCGACTGCAGTGCCTTTATGTTGCTACCGGATTGATTTTCTACCAAGTTTTTATACTCGAGAAATTTAGATGTCACCTCAGATTTATGTTTCAAAAATAAATTTCAGGTCCACCGGGAGTAGTCGTCGATAAATGTTAAAAAGTATCGCGCACCACCTCGCGACTGCGTTTGCATCGGACCGCATATATCCGAGTGTACTATTTCGAGTGGAGCCGTTGATCTGTTTTCGCGTTCAAAAAATGGGAGAGTCGTAAGTTTGCTGGCCGCGCAAATGTCACACGGAGGAAGCGCGTGGTTTGCTTTAAAGATAACACCTGTTATAGTTTTTTTAAGGATAATTACTATGTCATTCTAATTTAAATGACATAAACGTTGGTGCCACTCGATCGAGTTCGCATGGACGTCGTTTAAGACATTAAAAGCGTTACATTGGCTGTCCCGTAAATAAAACAAGTCTCCTTCGCGATCAGCGATCATTTTGACTACACCGTTTTGATCCTTAACGTACGCGCACTTTTCGGTAAACAATACTGAGTGTTTTTTGTCCACAATTTTTGAGACCGACATTAAATTCGTTCGCAACTCCGGCACGTACAATGTATTTTGAAGTGTAATTTGTTTATTGAACTCACCATTTGAGATTTCCACGTTGACATCACCTTTACCTGTCACATGTGCGGTCGCGCTGCTGGCCAGTTTGACGTCGCTACTAATTTTGGTTGAGTTGACGAACATCTGAGGGTCCTTGCAAAGATGTGAAGTACACCCACTATCAAGACACCATCGTCTATTCGTTACTAAATTACAGATTTCACCTGTAACGGCACTTGTAATTTCACTCGCGTAAAACATTTCGTTTGCGACGTTAGCGTTCTGGTTTTTTCCTCGTCGGAAACAATCAGCAGTCCTGTGTCCTCTTTTCTTGCAATAATTGCACTTGGGTTTAGGTCTCTTATACTGTTCATTTGCGTTAGTTGCTTGTTTATCCTTGAAGTAGTGTTGTCGAGAAAACAAAGCATCTTGTCCCGCCTCACCGGTCTTGTGGATCTTGCTGTCATGCTCTTCAATAATTTTGACCATCAAACAGTCGATATCAGGCAACTTGTCGCGGGACTTTATTGCACAACAAAAATTACCGAAGCCTGAGGGCAAACTATGTAGTAACATTATTGACAACAAATCACCATTAATGTCGATTTCCATCGTATGCAATTTATCGACTGTATCCATAAAACGTGACAAATAATCTCGCACGTCGTCACCGTCACGCATTTTTTCGAGGAGCAACTTCTCTAGGAGTAGCTTTTCTCATCGGTCCTTGCGCCGCGTACACTGATTTTAGCTTGTCCCACACTTCTGTCGAAGTATTGCAATTTCGAAGATGTCGTAATTGACTTGGACTTACCGACAAAATGAGATCGCTTTTTGCTTTTCGATCCTGACTTATCCATTTGCTTAATGCAGCTTGTGCTGCAGCTAAAGCTTCGCCTTTTCCGGTTACGGTGGGTTTTGGTATTTCGCCACTTACGTACCGCCATGCATCATTTTTAATTAACAATGCTTCGGCTTGTATGCACCACGTGTCGTAATTACTTTTATTTAATAGTTCTATACGCGTTGAATTAATAACACTCACGTTTGCCATTATTTATTTATCGCGTATTATTTCGAGCACAATCAAATAACCCTTTTTTAAATGTTACACAACAGCTGCGTGAATTCGCAATCGCGTTTCGTAAAAAGAAAATTTTATTTTTATTTTGTTATCACTCATGCAATCCTGGGCCCATAACCTGTTAGAAAGGTCGGTGGATCGAGACGATAAACAATTTGAAACTTAGCGATTTATTATGATACAAAAACAACTTAATTATTTTATTATTGTTATACACAGTTCACGCGATTCACTTGCTTTTCCGACGTTAGCGTGTTTTACACTATATTTTATATCGAAGAATGCGCCTTCGATTTGAGGGTCAAGTTCAACGCAGAGGTCCCGCGGATTGTGTATTATATCTAACAGATATATTTAATTCGCTCGTATAATTTTGCATTTACTTAATTGTATTCAATTTAATCAGTTAATCGTCTGCCTTAAGTGAAACATTTATTATATGCAACCACAAGTTAGATCATATTTACTCAATTTTACTTCAGCTTTAACTGTATGTATTGTCGTTTGAGTACATTGACGTGACATCCGTCAAGGTTCTTCGATCATTTGAACGCAATCAAAGCCAAAATTAGGCACATAACAGAACCGTCGTACATAAGCTTATATACCACGCATATTTCGTTCTTAAAGCAAATAAAAGGAAGTAGTAAACGTTACTTACTACCTATGACGAAGAATTGTCGGTTGGGTAAGTTTTTGTGCTGATACTTTTATCTTTTTTTTGCAATTTATTATCATAATTGTCGATTTTTGATTTGTTTTGCAACTGGATGGTAAAATAAGTAATTGATCAAATACTATTTAGCTTTTATTAAAATTAATCACCTATATAATTAGTTGTATGGAGTGTTGCCTGATCAAAAGGGCCTACATCGATATCATAGCTGTGATATTAGTCGACGAATCTATAATCGTTATTTAATTATTACTAATATACATCTGTCTTTTTTTAACTCCTTATCTCTCTTCTTAGAAATAAATATATTATTGTTAGAATCTGTGTTTTGCAAATAGTTTTTTTCAGTGATCGACAGATTTAAACAAGGTCTGTATTGGGTGTTATTTACTTGTTTTGGCGCCTTTTTAATTGTAGGATTAGCACACCGAGACTTGCGACCCGCCTACCGAATAAAACTGAGTTAGTCGTTTGCCTTTAAGTTACGAATTTTGCGTGAGTAGCAGATCCGTAACCTTTTTGGGATATTATCTGAAATCAAAATTGATGCCTCGAAATTTATTGGTCATCTGTAAAGACTGACGCTCCGTCAATGTTGGTTACACTTATTCTAGGTTTAAACGTAAAATTCTGAAGATACAAAATTTTGTTCCCTCGTAATAATGCTTTGGCTACGTGCAAAAACGATGGCGAAAATCAATTCTTTGGATTACGAGTTGCTACTCTCTTGACCCTAGCGACTACTATTTGTTTCCAAACAGATGGCCCGAAAGAGACAAAAGTTGTAAATGAAGAGAATCATAACTCTGACCAAGATAATAAAAAATCTGATAAACATTTTTTTAAATTAAGACAATTTCACAAAACGTAAACTTTTCTAAAGAAAACACATCCACAAAAGAAATATTTTATAGATTATTTTACGATACGATAAAAAGATTTAAATGATGAAAAAAACGTAATTGTGAGAAATCTAAAACGTTATCTGTCTTTGCTATTCTTGACTGAAGCAAAAAAAAACTAATAATGGCACCAGCATGGCTAAAAAACAAGTTACACAAACCAAAAAAATATTACAGTATGCGTTGCAAGAGTTTGTTTAAACCTAAAAGCTCAAAAACAGAATAAGACTTTAGAAGTCTCCTAAGCAAACCGAAAGAAATATACCTGATGTTAATGAACTTTCCGCTTAGCTGACGTTGGAAAGCCACTGAAAAGCAAAATCCTCCGAAGAAGCGTTTCCATATTTTCTGAAGATAATGGTTTGAAGAAGAAGTCATCTTATCTTATTAGAACTTACAGAGCGTAAAAGTAAATGCCAACTGCTGGAATTAATAGATTCAATGTCACCGAGAACGGCAATAGAAATCATAATTGTATCAACCATTTTGATAAGTACGTATAAGTGCGTATAATACGCAGGTATTTGAACGCGCATGTCAAGTTGGTTATTTATTATTTATATGCGATCTAATCTTATCAACAAGACACACCTTTTTTACCTACCTGTATTTCTATTTGTTATAATAAATAACCATTTAGACATGCGCCTTCAAATACTTCCATATTGTACGTACTATTTTAATGGCGTTTTTGATTAAATCTTTTCCGAATTCATCTAATATTTTATTGCTAATATAGACACATCGATAAATGATATTTTGGGATAAGTTCCCATTTAAAAAACGAAAGTATTTGTCTGTTACGCAATAACCAACAATCAGCTCACGGCTTAAATAACAGCATTTACAACACGGATTTTATTATTTTTGTAACATGCTTGGTTGGAAAAATATGAAGATGTTTCTATAAATTTGCCTAACTCGGTAGATAATTCTTCTTTGTCTCCCAAGTACCAACGCCGGAGATGCAGCCGCAGTAAACGTTTCTGGTTCATCAGGATGTGTTTGGGATAAGGAAGTGCTCAAGTATTTGTTGCAACAACCTGAAAGTAAGATAACGAAATGATTTGTAATAATTTTTATTGAAATCTAACGCAAAGTTATATTGAGAGTAAACTTTATGTCAGGCTTTAAAACCATCTGTGGTATATCCTTTTAATGCGGATGTGATATCAAAAGACGCATTTGCACCCAGCACATTGACTGAAAAGTCCTTAACCAGAAGAATTTGTTTAAGGGCATAAACACAATCATGATGTTAGCAGTGGGAATGGGAATTCTGGCGAAAGCGTAAATTATAACGATTCAGGTTTTACTTGGTTAAGGTCCAAAGTAGTCCTATTTGCAAAACAACTGCGCAAATTGCGTTTCCAGTTAAACATAATGCTTAAACCAGAGCAATATTACATTATTGTAATAAAAAGTTCCATGCGCGAAATGTTCAACGCAAACCAAGTCTTTAGATAACAAATAGAAGCATAGTTTATTTCTTATAATAGAAAAAAAATTATTCCTTTGTGGTACTGAGTGAGGGGTTATTCAATGTAGAGCAACTTGTACATAAGTCAACTTGTGAACATGTAACACTGTGTGCATTGCGTTTGATAAAACTTGGTTTAATTTATCTTTTAGCGATTCCTCAGAATGAAATTGGTCCAATTTGGATGATAATGTTTCTATGGAACATTCTTCGTTGCTTTGTGGGTTAGATTTGTTTGTAAGCGTTCTACAAAATTCTTCAGCGTTTCTTCTATTACCGTTCTTTCAAGAATGATAAATATGATTCATGATTATTGGCATTCTGTATAATTCCGAAAACTCATAAAACATGGTAAAAAAACATATAGCTGCTTAATTTACATTTGCGGTGTTGCAAATCCCAATTTCCATTTAAACACGTTTTTCCCTTTGGACAAGATTCTAATGTGAAAATATTTTTGAACGTTTGTTTGATATAAAAACTCTTTTTGTTCTAAACTAAAACTAAAATATTTTACACTAAAGATAATCACCCCATTTTTGATCATCATCAAATATTTTTGAATACTGGCGAATTCGTAAAATTCTTCTGGTGTTCTTTGATAAATGTTTTTGTTTGTTTGACTTAGTTTGTAATCTTTAAAATATAAATAAATTTCCATAGTAATGCATTTATAGAATTCAAATAATTCCAGAAGAATTACAAAGTTTTCTTCAACATATCAATGGACACCACAACAGTATCAAATTCACCATGGAAATCGAAAAGAACAAAACGCTGCCCTTTCTAGACGTTCTGGAAACACGCACGAACAACAACAGGCTAAGTCATAGCGCATACCGCAAGGAAACACATACAGACCGGTATCTACACGCATCTTCTCATCACCATCCACAACAGAAGAGATCCCTCATCAACACACTTTTAAGATGAGCGGAGAAAATTAGTGACGAAGAACACAAGCCGGAGGAAATCAAAAACATAAAGGACGCTCTTATAAAAAATGGCTACAACAAAACAAGATGATGTTGCTGCGGATACACCGTCAGAAACATATGCTTACTTACCCTACGTTGCCGGAGTCACTGACAGACTAAAGAGGGTTCTAGAAAAGAAGAACATCACTACACGTTATAACACAGTGAAGAAAATAGATCAGCTCATACCTCCTAATAAAGATCAACTCCCAAGACTACACACCAAAGGTATATACAAATTAGAGTGTATGTGCGGCAAGAGTTACATCGGCCAAACAGGGAGGAGCATTCAGTGCAGGGTTAAAACACATCAACGAGACGCTCAACTTAGACGCACGGACAAATCTGCAGTAGCGGAACATCTACATGAGAATGGAGATCACCGGATTGATTACGGGAACGTAAAGGTATTAGCACGAAGCAGACACTATCACCAGCGAATAATACTCGAATCACTTGAAATAATGAAAAATCCTAACAACTTTAACAGTGAGGATGGATACAGATTAAGCAACACATGGAGGTCTACGCTGCGGGAAGAACATGCAAGAAGTCGCCAGACGTCTATGAACGTAAAACAACAGACCAGAACGGACAAGGATCAGCGAAGCGGAGCTGTAAGACGGTATATAACGAGTAACGCAAGACCATAACATTAGTCTTTAGAAATCTTCTGAAGAAGCTGACAGCACGATCAGCGAAACGTTAAAAGAAAGTTTTGTGACGCGGCAACACCCGAAAAACAGTGCTACATTGTTACATGATTCTATAGGATCAGAATTATTTAGCCAGAATTTGGATCATGTATTTTAATTGTTAATATCGTAAACTTGTTGACGAGTTGCAGTATTATTATTAGCTTCAAATAATGCACAATTCTAAAAAATTCTAGCTTCATTCATTCAATCAATTACAAAATTTGAAATTTTGCGGACAAACCATCAAACAAACAAGAAAGCAAACTAAGAAAAAACCTGGTAAAAAAAGCATTTCAAAAAAGAAGGAAACAAATATAGAAAAATCGGTAGAAAATTATGTATATAATGTTATGTAGAATGAAGAAATGTTAAAAATAAAATAATACAAATCAACATGCAAAAAATTGATCTTTGGAAAAAAAAAACGAATGCGTACAATGTATCTAATGAAACTGACTCATCTATTCGAAATATGTTAGACGAGTTGAACATCGAGTTGAACAAATTAAAAAACTTGAACAAACAAACGTGCAAATACACAAAAAAAATAACAAAGGAACTTTAAAAAAATCTTCAATTTTTTTGAATTCGACGATATCATCTGAATAGTTTATAAAGATCTCGCTTTGCTTCTACTCGAGTCCAGTTAAAGTGAAATTGAAATTCCCATCCATTTCACTTGTTAACATTCAGTAATTTTGAATTTATGTTTGTAGTTTGTAATGGGCAAGCTATTTGTTAGTTTCTTTTTTAACCAATAATTTTTCTGTCAAAATACAAATGCCATGGTAACTTTTTTTTGACTTATTTTAAGCAAAAACTTTAGTCATGGATTCATATACAAGACAAGAACGCATTTAAGTATCGAAAGTTATTGCCAAAACCGTCGATATGTAAAAACTTCAAACTTTGATTTTTTAAATTTGTTTAAATTTTGGTCATCACAAACGTCTTACAAAGCCCCAAATTCAAAAAATTGTTCAACGCTTTAAAAATTCTGGGTAGAGTATATCAACATACTTGGCCAGTTCGTATTTGAAAAAAGAGCCCACAAGAATTAAACCTGAATTACTTTATTGCGCATTTTCATTGTTGATCTTCATTTTCATCCACAGAAACTTCAATTAACTCAAGAATTAAACGCACAAGACGATTAAGCAAACCATACTTTTAATAATTCACAGGTTTTCAAAAGTTTGGCTTGAAATCAAGCCAAGCTCTTAAATAATCCAGCCAAGTTCAATATTATCCAAGCCAAGCTTTTACAGGTTAAGCTTTCAACTTTTTACCAAGCTTTTGAGCCCTTAAAAATAATATCTTGATGTAATTTATACCCCAGAATAAAGTTTATCGAAAGCAATTTAGACAAATCACTTCAGCAAACAGCATCAACTGAAAAAATAAATACAGACATTAAGCATGTTGTCAAACTGGGTTCTAAAAAAGCTACATTTATAATTTATACTTCTTACATTGCAACGTTTCTTGTTAATTTAGCTGAAGTCTTGTTTTGTTTACGACCGCAAATAAGCATTATGGTGTACACAAAATACATTTTGTTAAGTCAGGTCAGTGTAAATATGAAGAAATAATATGTTTTACTAACAATTTATTTTGTAGATGACAGATAATTAAAGAGAATCATAATTAACGAAATACATGAAGAAGCTTAATTGCGAGTATCACTTTAGACCAAATCAGGAAAATTTGTTTGTAATCGTTTACCAGAACCACCGATGTGTACTAGGTTACCTCATAACTCGGGGTCAAGCGGGAAAGCGTCATAAAGTATACACATTCATTTATTCATTGATTAATTTATTTATTAAGAAACAAAATCACTTACGCTGCGGGAGCAAATTAGTTATTTAAGGAAACTACATAATTTCCATCGTGTCCCTAACACGTGGATGATTTTAGAGAACGAACTTTCCACTCACGCAACCCTAGATACTACCAGGTACGATGTTACAGTCCAAATGCCGGAAACCTCACCGGACGTCGTCTGCTCAATACAAAGTGACCAACGAACCCGATAGATGGCGTCAACACCCGAATCTAATTTTACGTCGAAAACACATAGGCGTACCTAATGAAAATTTTGACCGTAACAAAAGCCTTAAAAAAAGATTGAAGACCTGCCTAAATTCTGCCAGGACAACAACAATGTCCACAGAGAAATTAAAAAAATGGCACCAAAATTGCTATCCAAAATATGAGAGATCACGAACGCATGAAAGAAAAGGAGAAAGAACTACTTCTTTCTCCTTTCAAAATACCAGGATCTTCTAGAAAGATCGAAAACTATCAAAACAGCAATCTGCAGAAGCTGCCAAGAACAAAAAATAAACGACACCATACATAAATCAACTCAAACATAGCCATGGAGAAATTTACGGAACACTAGACTAAAGACACTCGAAGGCATTAACAGCTTAGAGGACTGAGGAGAAATACCAAGATATACAAAGTTGTTTATAACGGATCAGATTTAGATATCTGGATAAAACTCACGCTTTTAAGGGACGAAACGAAGGAAGACGAATGGATAGCACTGCACCATATTAGATCAATGAGTGTCGATCGTTTTCGTAAGATGACAAACTCAAAAACACCTAATGTAGTTAAACACAAAAAAAATTAACCAGAAATACAAGCGAAATTATCGTACAAAAACAAGGAGAAGACTATAAAAGCACACTCAACAGGGCGAGAAAAAATTCTCACAAGTACAGAAGCTAGCAAAGCTATAGGTGGAATATTGAGTACAAAAGACGGAAAAGTGTTCATAATAACTGATAAGAATGAAGAAGCAGTAAAAATTCTGCAGGAAACAATTAAAGCAGAAAAAACTCATTCTCTAAACGTTACAGAGGCCGGTAAACCATCCCAGATGGAAACTATACACTTGAGGGGTTTAGATGCTCTAGTGAGCAAAGAAGAAGTAATTGCTGCCACAGAAGAAAATGGGCAAATTAAGACCTAACGCAAACGACACCCAGGCTGCTACACTCGTGATGAGTAATGAGATAGCGGACAAAATGCTAGAAGAAAAACTGATAAGAGTCAAGATGGTTCGATACAAACTTGAAAAACATGTAAAAATGGAAAGATGTTTTAAGTGCTGGTCCTATTATGATAGGGAAAGACACTGCGATGGTCCAGACAGATCTGGTAGATGCTATACATGTGGACAAGAAGGACATTCTGCAAAAATATGTAAAAATTTTAAAAATTCTGTATAGTTGGCAACAAGAACGACCATAAAGCTGGCAGCGGTAAATGTATCTTCCTTCGAAGATCATTATTGCAGGCAAAAAAAGATATATTATATCCAACGCCAGAAGAAATAGACCCATCAGTAAAGTGTTAGTAATACAACTTAACGCGAACAGAAGCAAATCGGCACACGACATGGTTACCCTTCTGGCTGCCAGAAGAAAGTGTGATTTTATTGCCCTAAGTGAATCAAATATCGTAAGATGCAAGGGAAAAAGCAATACTTATGCTAATAAGAATAAAGCCGTTGCAATTATTCAAACTAGTCATAAACAGCCTGTGATAAACTATTTTACAAGTGATTGTTTTGTGTGTGTGGATGTTCACAAATATGTTCTGTACAGCGTATACATAAGTCCAAACTGCACGTTTACACTCTTTACTAAGTATCTGTCGGATATAAAAGAACACCTAAAGGTTACCAAAAGGCAAAGAAAACAAATCATAATAACATGAGATTTTAATGCCAAATACACCTACTGGGGCGGAGAGGTTACTAACACTCGTGAAGAAGCATTATTGGAATAGGCATGCTCTGTAGACCTGGTAATTTTAAATGATAGCAAAGCACCTACTCTGGTTCGACATAATAGGTTGTCTTATATTGACCTCACAATGGTCAGCGAAGATGTAGCGGCATTAAACCGACTTGGAAAGTAGCGGACGACGAAATATCCCTAAGTGACCATTTATTCGTTATACTAAACATATCAGAAGAAGACAAGATTGCAATCATGTACATATACGGTAAACCAGATATAGAAAAGCTAAACAAGCTATTCGACGAAAAAGAAGAAAAGTACGGAGTAGGTGCAAATGAATGCGAATAATTAATTAAAAAAGTGTATAGAAAGTGTACACCACCTATGAGATGCGGGGAGGACTACAAGATGCCTTATTGGTGGTCAGAAGAAATACAAACGCGCATCGCTGAAATTAAAATGAAAAGGAAAATATTTCAACGAACTAAAAGGCAAGAGATTAGAGAAACTAGAAAAAATGACAAAAAGACAATCACACAAGCTAAAAGAAAACAGTGGTTGAGCCGGCGTAACTAACTAGAAAAAGGTATCTTTGGCGACGGCTATAAAATTGTCAGGTCACAGTTAAGACTTCCAAACCAGAAAACGTCACTGCTTCCTTGTGAATGTGAAGAAAAATTCAACGGTCTATTTGTGACTGGAACAGAGAGCCTAGATATGATGATGAGACAAACGACGATCTCTGAATGTAATGCTTACAGCGAAATATAAATAATAACCGCACGTAAAAAAATTAAGATAGGAAAGGCTCCCGGACCAGATAGTATACCACCTGAAGTAATAAAAAGTTTAGTCCCGAGACACGTAGAATATTTTCTTAAGGTATTTAATTACCAACTAAAGTCGAATTTCGTTCCCAGATATAAGGAAAAACTTCAAACTAATCCTAATACCAAAACCCAGAAAAACGAAGGAGGAAACAGCGAAGTAAAGACCGATTTGCCTTATTAATGTGGTAGCTAAACTTGAATGAAAATTTCTGGAATCAGAGATTATTGGAGGAAATAGAAGCAAAAGAAGAACTTCACCGGAATCAGTACCGCTTTCGTAAAGGCAAAAGTACGACTGATGCTATAGAACACGTTGTTCGCAACGCTAAAACTGCAGAGAAAGTAAGAAAGTGGAATGCCCTAATTTTAATAGATGTAAGACGGCGTCATGGGAAAAAAATCCTAAAGAAGCTAAAGAAGATAAAGATTAGCAACTACCTTGTGAGTGTAATCGAAGCGTACTTTACAAACCGTACAGTACAGCTGCCATCTAAAGCTAGAAAAAAGTCTCCGGCGGCGTCCCGCAGGGCTCAGTCCTTGGACCAACCTTGTGGAACGTCCTCTACGACGATGTTATGTCGATATGTGTCCCAGAAGACGTCGATTTAATCTGGTACGCAGACGATCTGGCCGTGTCTGTGACAGCCAAAAACGCAGAAGATCTTGTTATCAAATCTGAAGAGACTCTCCATGCCATTAAACTATGGATGGAACAAAATAACTTAGAAATAGCTGTAGAAAAAACCGTAGCTCTAGTCCTTAATACAAAACGTAACATCGGCAGCATTAAACTTAATCTCGGAAATCTCATTATTAGACCGTCGACTCAAGTAAAATACCTCAGCATGGTTCTTAATAGGGGGTTGCTTTTCGGTAAACACATCGAACACGTATGAAATAAAGCTAGAAGAACAGACAGAGCGTTGTGTAGCCTGCTACCAAATCTTCGGGGACCAAGTTCGAATAAAAGAAGAGTTTTAGCACTTTCTACTCAATCAATTGTACTATACGGAGCACCTATATGGGTAGAGGCAATGAAAATACAGCGATATCGAAATAAGATTGGAACAACCCAAAGAATAATGGCTCTTAGAGTATGCAGTGCATACAGGACGGCTTCAACAGCCGCAGTAATGATATAGCTGGATTGATACCAATCCACCTTATAGCCGATGAAAGAAAGCGCTACTCCGACCAGCGACAAGACACGAATAAGATAGATAGGATAAAAGAGAGAAGCATTACGTATAAAAAATGGCAGAAAGAATGGGATACCACAACAACGGGTCAGGTGGACACATCGGCTAATCCCAAAAATAGAAAACTGGTTAGAAAGAAAACATGGCCAGGTGTCCTTTCATTTGACACAGTGTCTAACAGGCCATGGAGTATTCTCATCAACACATACAGAATAGGAAAGAAACTAGATTCAAAATGTTTCTACTGCACGGAAATAAACGACACTCCAGAGCACACAATGTTTCATTGTAAAAAATTGGAAAATGAGAGACACACCCTATCAAAAACTCTAAACGGCCAAAAAGTGATCTCAGAAACTCTGGTAGAGCTTATGATTGAAAATAAAAACAATTGGGAAGTGATAAAAAGCTACCTGGAAAGAATCATGCAAGAGAAAGAACAAGATGAGTTACGCACAGAAAATGTACAGTCAATAAATTAAAAATCGAGACACTACCTGCGTCCGAATACAAGAATTTAGTTGTTTAAATGGGGTTTAACCCTATCAATTACAGACCCCAAATAATTTCAGGTAAACTATTTATTGTCCATACTTTGCAATCTGCTAGTTGTTTTTACTAAAGAATGATTTTATCGTTTACGTTTGCAATGCACTGCTTTTGGCGGTTACATTTTTAAAGAAATTTAAATTTGGAAATGCATAATCAAATTGGTTAGTAGTTTAAGCTTGATTATTAAGATAAACAACTAAAAGACTATAGTAGATTTAAGAAAAGCACAGCATTATTATTAACAGATATAATAATTAATAGATAATCCACAATTTTTTTAAAAGCAATTACTTCATTACATCAGCGTATCATTGCTTAAATACCTACTAATGCTAAATCGTTGAAGACGAAACGGGTTATTGAATTGTTACGATCATTTTATTTGTTCTGATTGATTTTTTGTCATTCAATTTAGATCGAATAAATCAAATAGCAGAAAACAATTAGTTTCCCTATAAATTAGACAAATCGTTAAAATGTAAAGTAATCGTATTCAACAAAAAATCGTCTACGAATGTTTGTTTTCTTAAATGTAGCAAATTATTATATTCAATACGGTAATTTTTTACAGACATTTTTAACTACAAGTGATCATGATTTAATATTTTTTTCTAAAAGTGCAAGGACGCGCTTTGTCTGCAACAATATAGCACCAGTAAGTATTTAGGAAATGATATTTGCTAATTAGCTTTTGTGTAAGAATTTCTTAAACACAAGAATCATATATATATCATTAAATTTCTTTTTTAGTTATTTAAGTTAATTGTCAAATTTAATTTATAAACCAACAAAATTCCAAGATTAAAATAAATCCAACTATTTAGAAAACGTAACAAAAAGTATATAAAGGTCATTAAAAGTAACAAAAGAATCGGAAAATACCGGAAATGTATTTATTGTGATGATAATTATATATTGTATAAAAATTTCTTAACTCATGGTATTTGGGAATATTGATTTAAATCAACTAAAATTTAGTCTACTAGTTATGCACGTTTTCACACTCAATTATAATGTATAATAAATTCCAGAATTTCTTAAAATCGCAATCAAAACAATTTGTCTTTAAAAAAAATAGCATTACAAATTTACAATTAAGTAAGAAATCTTTTTTGATTATTATTTTGTCACAAGGTAATCTTAAATTCTGACTGTGTTATAATACCTAAATGTTATGCAATAAACTGATACTAATATTCGTTAATGAAGCGTTTATTATACTAAAATATTGTATAACCATATGGAGCATAAAACTAATAACGATATAAACTTCTTTGTTTTGAATACATTCCTTTAACCGCCTGGGTATGGATGCTATCAAGTGATTTAACTATTCCACACCAATTGTCTCCCAAGCAATTTCAATCGCTCCAACTAATTCATTGCGATTTTTAGGTATGAAGATGGGACCTTGTTGTTCTTAAAGATATGCACTATGCACTTTGTTTGTTAGGGCAACACATTTAGGTTATTTTTTGTAACCAACGACGAACCATCGTGGATGCGTCTATAGGCACATTGCCCTTGTAACAAAAAAAGTGTCAAAACCATTGTGTCAAATCAAGAGAAATTAAGTTTATGATATATAACAGAAAACTTATTTGTTGAAATACATAATTTCTGTCTGGATATACAATTTCGACAGACGGTTCTATAACATCCCGCAATGTATTCAAATAACCGTGAGAATTTAGTCGACCATCGATGATCCAACAAATACCTGGACCTCTCAAGCTAAATCAACCCCACACATTCACAGAAAAGTAGCCACTACGTTTTGTTTTTCTAACACGATTTGCCCCATAACGATTTTCTCGGGATCAATACGCTATAACAGGACCATTGTTAAAACTTTTAAATGTTTTTTTTGTTGGTTTATAAATTAAATTTGACAATTAACTTAAATAACTAAAAAAGAAATTTAATGATATATATGATTCTTGTGTTTAAGAAACTCTTACACAAAAGCTAATTAGCGAATATCATTTCCTAAATACTTACTGGTGCTATATTGTTGCAGACAAAGCGTGTCCTTGCACTTTTAGAAAAAAATATTAATTCATGATCACTTGTAGTTAAAAATGTCTGTAAAAAATTACCGTATTGAATATAATAATTTGCTACATTTAAGAAAACAAACATTGGTAGACGATTTTTTGTTGAATACGATTACTTTACATTTTAACGATTTGTCTAATTTATAGGGAAACTAATTGTTTTCTGCTATTTGATTCATTCGATCTAAATTGAATGACAAAAAATCAATCAGAACAAATAAAATGATCGTAACAATTCAATAACCCGTTTCGTCTTCAACGATTTAGCATTAGTAGGTATTTAAGCAATGATATGCTGATGTAATGAAGTAATTGCTTTTAAAAAAAATGTGGATTATCTATTAATTATTATATCTGTTAATAATAATGCTGTGCTTTTCTTAAATCTACTTTAGTCTTTTAGTTGTTTATCTTAATAATCAAGCTTAAACTACTAACCAATTTGATTATGCGTTTCCAAATTTAAATCTCTTTAAAAATGTAACCGCCAAAAGCAGTGCACTGCAAACGTAAACGATAAAATCATTCTTTAGTAAAAACAACTAGCAGATTGCAAAGTATGGACAATAAATAGTTTACCTGAAATTATTTGGGGTCTGTAATTGATAGGGTTAAACCCCATTTAAACAACTAAATTCTTGTATTCGGACGCAGGTAGTGTCTCGATTTTTAATTTATTGACTGTACAGTAAAACAAAAAACTAGAAAATATCTGTAGATGGTTATGCCGAAAAGGCGGGAACTCTCAGGGTGAACATAAGTTTTCCTCTTCGCCAAAAAAAAAAGAAATGTGGCGTATAAGGGAACGCTCATCAGATATGATGGGCACCGGGAAAATAAATACCTGGGATGGACCAGAACTAGCGTTAAGTCTAGACAACGCAAGTAATCTCTGTGGTATTGAGCAGCAGCAATATCAGTACTGACTAAAGATCAAACATGAACGACATCGGTGAGGACATCTGCAAGCGGAGTTGTAACAACGAAATGGCTGCAGAACTGCGAAATGCGGAATGCAATGGAAAACCAGCTCGTTTAATTTAATATAACACTTCCAAGTATCTACATCATGGTCGAAAACAATCAAGTTATGGTCCCCAGTACCCGGCATAACTTTAATGTTCAGGGAGTGTTAAGAATCTCTGGGTATAGCGACATTGAATGTACGAACATTATATAAGGAAGGCAAATTTAAAAATACATTACAAGAAATGAGCAGATTAAAAGTCCAAATACTAGGAATAACACAGATGAATTGGAAAAGGATAATGCAAAACAGAAAATAGAAAGTTATATATTATTCGGGAAACAGCAAAAACAAACACCAACATGTAGCAATAATAGTCAGTAAGGAAGTCAGAAAATCTGTCAAAACCTTCATACCATTATCACATAGGGTCAAGCTTCTACAACTAAAAGCTAGCCCAGCTGAGATCAATTTAATACAATTATACGCTCCTACCACAGAAAACAGTGATTAATAGAAAAATTCTATGATCAAATAAGAGAAGTGATGACATTAACTAAACAACATGACGTAAATATCACTATGGGGGACTTCAACGCCAACACAGAGAAAGGAAAATATGCGAAATGCATCGGTGAATATGGTTTAGAAACCAAGAATGCGAGAGGTGAAAGATTAATCTAACACTGTCAAGAAAAAGATCTTATAGCGCCTAATACGATGTTCAAACTATTCAGAAGGCTATATACGTGGAAGTCTCCAAAAGATAGAAAAAGCAATATTATAGTTAGAAACTAAATAGATGTTATGCTAATAAATAATAGATTCAGGAACTCTGTAAAAACAGTTAAAACTTATCCAGTAGCGGATATGGGATCTGATCATAACCCAGTGGTAGCAAGAATTTCTATTAAACTAAAAAAAGTAGAACGATTTATGATAGAATAAGAGGAGAAATAACAGATGGGATCGAAAAATAGCTTAAAAGTAATAGTGAAACAAAAAGGAAACTATGGATGACAAATGACATACTGCAGCTGATAAAATCGTGAACGTATACAATCAAAAACAAAAACTTAACAAAAGAATTGATACGTGAAAACAAACAAAGTTGGATGAATGAACAATGCAACGAAATTGGAAAATTACAAGATAAGCAAGGCACATTCAACGTACATAAGAAAATCAAGCAGATAGTAGGTACCCATTGTCAAAGCTACACACGAATACTTAAGGATAAAAATGATAAAATAATTATAAACATAAAAGAAAACTGAACACTTGGAGTGAATAGATAGGAAAATTCTTTGAAGATCAAAGACCACTACAATTCGAAATAGCACAAGAGGAAACAGGCTCCGAAATATTAAGATCGGAAATAATAAACGCAATAAAGATAGCAAAAGAGAGTAAAACGCCAGAACCAGATGACGTATTTACAGAAATGGCTAAACTATTTGAAGAAAACGGAGTTGATGTCCTGTTAAAATTTTTCAACCAAATATATCGTACAGGAGTCATACCTAAAGATTAGCTAAAATCAAGGTTTATTAAAATACCCAAAAAAGTACACGCTAAAACATGTAATAAATACAGGACCATAAGTCTCATGAGTCACATCCTAAAAATAATACACGGAAGAATACACAACAAATATTGGAAATATACAATTCGCTTTTAGAAAGGGATATGGCACAAAAGAAGCACTCTATTGTATTCAAATACTGGGAGAAAAATGCTGTGGTATGAATATGGAACTGTGCGCTTGTTTCATAGATTTTGAAAAAGCGTTTAACAGGGTACACACGATAAACTAATGCAAATGCTGAACAAAAACGGTTTAGTCACGTGTAATATAAGAATAATTGGTAATCTTTATTGGCACCAAAAAGCTACAGTGAAAGTTGAAGCCACATTGACAACGGCTGTAGACATATGCCGCGGAGTCCGACAAGGATGCATACTCTCCCCTACACTGTTTAGTATGTGTTTGGAAACCATATTGTCATATTAGCTGACAATATGGGTAAACTACAGCACCTAATAGACAACGTGAATATGGCCTGTAAAGAAAAAGGACTGGAAATAAACATTTCAAAAACCAAGAGAAGGTAGTGAACCGAAAAAAGACAAGGAAGTGTTGTATACTATCAAATGAGAAAATATTTTGGGCATCTAATGCGTGGATAAACATACGAAATTATATGTGATACTACAAGAGAACATACAAGGAAAACGTAGTATAGCCAAAAGAAGAATCTCCTGGTTGAAGAATTTAAGATATTAGTTCCACTGTAGCACAAAACCACCGATATGGTTAACATAGCCATGATATTTGCCAACCTCCAACGAAAAGAGGAACAATGAAGAAGAAGAATGCTAGCAGTTGAGTAATTGTTTATATCGTTTATTTGTGGCAGTGAGCCGTAATACATGCGAGTCACGTGGTCCAAGGCCATAAACTACTTTTGCAGAAAGGTCAAGAAAAAGTTTAAAAAAGCTAAGGAAAGCTTGAAAACCAAGCTAAACTTGTATTCACAAACACTTAAGTCAAGTCAAGCTTTTAATTCTAAAAATGCTTGACTTTTAAACCCTATCCAAGCTTTTACGTTTCTCTACGTATTTTCGCCAATTGGATGCTTAAAGAGATGATGGTTTTTCATCAAAAATCATCTCTTCTGACGAGGCTCATTTTTATTTAAATAGACATGTGAATAAACAAATCAGAAATCAAAAAATCTACCCGAACCACTTCATGCTGAAACTGTTTGGTCTTGGATTATAGACTGAGGGCGTGCATCGATCTTTTTTTTGTGAATACGAACAATAAAAGGCCATTACTGTGAATTCTGATCGTTATCGGGCTATTTGTGCCCAAAATTGAATAAATTAGATGTGAACAAGCTTCGACTACTTTAATAAGATGCACCAACAACGCACACATGTTGTCAAACGATCCACTTATTGGTAACCAAGTTTGGCGAACATATAATTTCCCGAAATTGGTCACTAAGATCATCCGATTTAACATCGTTGGACTATTACCTTTGGTTGGTAAACACAACGTTCGGCATTAAATTGATGCCACTGATCCGCTTATAAAGCGAAAAGTTATTAAAAATTTTGATATATTTAAATGCAGGGCTGTAAAAAGAGCAGTAGTGGTCATATAAACGATGTTTTGCATACACAAAATGCCATAAATATACCTTTCATTTTTAATAAAGATTGTTTAAAAGAAAACTGTTTTCTTCTTTTAAATAAATATGGGTTTATTACCTAGTCTATTCCTTATATTTGTATGTTACTGATATAGATAATCACATTACTATAGAATTTTATTAATAACCACAAAATTATGGCAATAACTACGGTTCTAATGGCTATAAGTAGTAAAACTGACTTTTAGAATTATTACTTTTTTGGTCAAATCCGTAAATAGTTAGTTAGTTAAATTTATCATAGTTTTGAGAATCTTTTTGCAAAGATAGTTGTCAAGATATAGATTTATTAAGTTAGAATTTACTAAAATGGTTATAATGTCTACAAAATTAGTATTTTATTTATCGCGGCAAATTATATTTGAGAATTTATCGTTGTTAAAACACAAACGTTTACTTTTTAATTATAAAAAAATAATAAAATCCACTACAAGAACTCTAATTCTCAAACGAATTTGATTTAGTTTTTCTAATTTATTTACAACTTCACCTTATCATTGGGCCATAAATTAATCAAATAAAAGTAAGGAAATTTTTAACCGACAGGATAAAGTATTTAGATCTTCCAAAATAAACAGATTTAAGTGTGCGATGTTAGTTTTTACTCACTCTGTACCTTATAAATTGATTAAAGAATGGCGTCTATTTTTACTCATACTCGTGTATTTTTTATGTAATTTTTTTTATTCGCATGTCACAGCACGCTTTAATTTCGATTTTGTAATTAATTACAAAGCAATTAGATTTTTTTAAAAACGTAAAAGTCAACAAACTCCCGTGTTTACAATTTGCTAAGAAACAAAATTTTGTTACACTCTGTGTTTTATTAGAAATTTCTGTTTCGCCATGAAAGAAAATCTCTTGTGACGATATTTCGTATAAAGAAATTTGTGGTGTAATGCAGATCGAAGACATTTTAAAAAAGAAAACGATCGATTTCGAAGTACATTTCACTCAAACTAAATAAAAACTCGACTTACCTACAAGACCGACGTAAATAATTAAGCAATCACATGAGTTTATTAAACTGGTACACAAAAAACTGAAGAATTGAAGCGTGTTCTTTCAAAATAATAAATAAAATGTGCTATAACCACAAGACACCGAACCGCAGCAGGCATCCTGTGAAAACCAGGTGTAAAAATACATTAGGGCGTTGTTGGTTTTAGCTTATCAAAGCGGAGCAGGCGAATGTCGACTTTAGCGATTTTCGTGCTAACTACGATACAAGTGCATTACCTCTTAAACGCAACTTCTCTTTCTATGTGTTTGTTGCGGATTCGAACGTATGTCGTCGCTTAATCGCTTTAAAATTCTTTCCCTTCTTTCTCTCTCCGATTTACCTGTAAAACTAATTCTTAAATATAAATTTTACGAATTAGTAACTTCTACAGGTAGTCGTTTATTAACTAGGAATGTTGGCCTATTTGGTTATCATTCGAAACCTTGAGAAATTTTATTAAAGATAGAACAAAGGACTCTCTATACACCAAATGCATATCCGGTTTACTCATATTGTACATAATGTTATGTTTATTAATGGTGTGAAAAAAATATGTCGTATCTTACGCTAACAATCGTTAATAATACTAATTAAATCAATCAAAAGTAAATTAAAATGATTTTCTTTGTTTACAGAGGATTGTAAATTAGTGGTGCCGGATTTTAGACTTTTATGGTAATTTTATCTTGCCTCTTCACAACATTTTTTACCATATCAGATGAACACCTTATGTTATGCAGACGTTATTGTACCTGTAAATGTAAGCAAAAACAATTTTTTACAATTAGAGTAATGAAATAAATTAGTGAGATAAAACGTATCCAAAACAAGCGAGAACGTGATGACAATAATTGGTTGCTTAGTAATGAAACATTAAATTTCTTCAAGGCCAGTAGTTGATTCTATCTTCTAAGAAGTGTCATAAAATGCTAATAAAACTAAGAAAACATATTCAAAGTGAGAAATTAAAAAAAACAGTTACAATTTTAATTACTTTAAATGCCGTATATTGTGAATGAGTTCTTTTATCTGCAGAGAAAATCTGAGGTTTTAATCTTTGTTTTTTATCAGGGTCATAATAAAAAAAGTCACAGCAACATACAGGGCGATTCACGGAACTGGGAGGTTAGATGTATATAGAGAATGGCTAAATGTATTTGCTTCGAAGTTAGTACACAATGTATAATGACACAAGATTTATTAAAGCAAAATAATTGCAATGTTGTGACACTTTGGTTATACTGGAAGAAATCTATTAATACTTTATTTTAAATGTAACATCCTGTATATTTTTGCATTTGACAATTACATTAAATTAAAATAAACAACAGATTACACCAAATAAGTTTTTCTGGTGTTTACCGTTTTGTTTTTTTTTTAAATTGTTTTCTTTAGTACACTTTGAATTTTATGTGCTCACATATGGCATTTTTTTTCTATTACTTACATTCTCGTGCGTAAATTTAACTTCAAACTGTCTAAATCCTTGTCATTTCCTTTCAGTGCTTGTACGTGAATAAATTGTGCAATTTGATTCTTTTCATTTCCAGTAACGAGTTTTTGGTATTTTTATTTTTAATTTTTCAATTCCGTTTGTTAAACACTGATTGTAACTGTAGTTACTTTAGGAAACGTTTTCTGTCATAACTGGTAGTTTCTACATCTATAACTATATAAAAAGAGTAGTTATCCGTTTCAGTTTCTTAACGCCACTTTTTTTTATTGTGCTTTTGTTCGTTTTAAAAAAAATAAAGAATTTGCGATAAAAGTACATTCTCAGATAATTTGTGAATACATTTGTTTAAAACATCTCTTCATTTAAATCACCATCTTAATCTTTTTAAAACATATTGCGTATGTATTTGGTTTTTAAATGCATTGGAATTAAGATACACGTTCTCATATAGCACACTTTGTCTATTGTACGTACATTTTTTACCCACAATAGGTATATTTGTCCATGTACTAAAAATGTACGTACATATGACATACAATTAAGTATGCGCTTTGTACGTTAAAACTATTGTAACTACATTTTACTTCGAGTGAATTTTAATTTTGAGTGGAAACAAAAATACCTACTAATTTAGCCCTACTTTTACACTTTACTTTCTTATTTTTTTCTTTGGTTGCTGTTTTAGCGTGATTAAAATAAAATTTAACATAAATGACTGCCTATTCTAAAAGTATTGTACCCACCTATTTTAGAAAACCTACCCAATCAACAAGGAAACATTTTTGAAATGTTTTTTTCAACGTTTTACAAAAGATATATTTGCATTTTTAAAAACATTGCAAAAACGTCTTAATGACCAGAATTACGTTGCAAAGTCAATATTAGAAAAACATTCTAAAAATGTTTAAAAAATATTATTTATAATATTATTTACATATACTTATTTATAATATTTTACAAATGTTACATTAATGTATAAAAAATGTATAATCAACGCTTTTTTTTTAAATATTGCAATATGCTTAAGGGCAGTTCTACAATCATGGTATAAATGTAAGTTTAGTTATACTTGCTTTAATTTTAAAATACTGACATATTTGGCTGTTAGTTTTATTTATACTAACCAATAACACAGCCAATAACGACAGCATTTTACAAACTAAGTATTACTTAGATATTTACGTTTAACTTCATATTCACAGATTTTTATAGTAGTTGTTTTTTCTTTATTATTAGATTTTAAATGAAGTTATTGCCATTGTCAAATGTCGTGGCAACGATGCTTTTTGAATTGCAGATTGCAAAGATCAAAAATTTAAACATTTGTTATAACTAAAGAGCGGAATATATGCAACAAAGCATTACCAAAATATGCGCATATATATGCATTACTTTTGCCAAAAATATGCAGCTATTTTTTCTAAATTTTCCTAAATATGCAAATGCATATTTATTAAAAATACTCATATATAAAACAAAATCTTAAATAGACACATTTATGTTTAATACATATGCTATTTTTTTAGCTTTAACTTATGACTCACTGTTTTTAAATGTTGGTCGACCTGATACTTCTTCTCACTGAAAATCTGTAGAAGAAAAAATGTTCATGCACCAAAGAAAAATCAATTTTCATATGAACAAAAGCTACAATTTGGACGAATTTACTAAACTAAACAGGGATTTTTAAAGACCACACAGTCAGATATTATATTTTTAAAAAACGTGAAAAAAATGTGACTTGAACTTTATTTCTGAAATTGCTCTGATGCGAAGAAGCATATTATATGAAATTCTGATACCTACGTAAATTTTAAGATGACATGTCAAAATGAATGTAACTTACGATTTTAGAACAGGCTTTGCAAAATACTTTCTCTCCACTTAACTTTAACTCGAAAAAACACTTCATCGAAGCACTTTTTTGAATGGTAGACATATTTTAATTTAAAATATACAAAACGCTTTAAAAGCACTATCACGATATTACGTTAGTTTAAACAAATGTTTTTCGAAAACGGAAAAAATATTAGCCTCTTTAAAGCAGATAGGTACCTACTTTATTTTTACAAATTGTTTCTATGTAAATATTATTTAACAATACGTATTTTGAATACTAAGCTAATAATCTTTTTCTTGAAAAACCCCTCAATTTCAGAAACAAATTCAATGACATTGTAATGCAATCTTTTGTCGCATTGTTATTCAGGTAGAAACGGGAAAGTCCAGAGTTCGTTCATATCATTTCAAATTATAAAATTCGACCTAATTTATTGTAAAACAGTGAAATTTTAAAATTTTATATTAATTTATTTTTAGAATATGCAAAATAAATCGTGTTTAGCTTAAATATGCAATGTTGTTTGAAATAAGCAAAAATATGCAATATATGCATCTATATGCACTTTGCATATATTCCGCTCTCTAGTTATAACTAATGGCGGTTAGTAAGGCAAGAAAAAATACCAAAAAAAGTGGCATAAAAGGCATATTAAACCTGCCAAAAAAGCAATGAAAAAGGCACAAATATCTATTAAAATTTACAGTTTATTTTTTTGTTTTACAATGTTTATTAAGTGCTATTATTTTCCCAAGCACAAATCAAATATTTTTCAATATTTTGACCAAGAACCTGTTGCCTTTTATCATTTAAAATATTTTTATAGAAGGAAAAAGTTCTTTCGACATCACAAAATGTTAGTGGAGCAAATTTTAATGCCGATGTTTCTGTTATTGTTAAAGATATTTTCTGTTGATGCTTCATGACCTCCTTTTTTTGAATTTCAGTCGGTTGTTTAAAGAGGTCAAAGGATGGGTTTTTTGATGTGACGGAATCCAATTTTTGATTAATTTTTCTTCCTATAGTCCTTGGACATGCTCTTATAATTGCTCTTATTCTTTTAAATGTAGCGAAAGATTCGGTCATTGCGGTTTCGCTTTTTTCTAGCTTCTTTAATTCGCCAGAAATGCCGGAAAAGTGTATTTTTATAAGTCCTCTCTTAACAGCTTCGTCATTAAAAGCTTATTTAGATTTAGCAATTGCTGCAGAGGTCGTCTCGTCCAATAATTCAACCACCTCAAGTACGACAATTCAATTAATGTAAGAGACAATGTCAGATTATAGTATGAACTGTACCTCTTTAATTTTTTCAAAATGTCTGGCATAAAAAATGCAAGCAGATAACCAAGTTCCCCGTCTTGTTTAACATCTGGAAGTTTTTTTTTATGCAAGATCCATTAATCAAAAAGATATGTTAGAGATTTTTACCTTTTTGGTGGTAGAAATTAACTTGTTTACTATTGCAAATTCGTCTCTAATGAATTTACACACCCTATGTATTCCATGTGCTAGAGAAGTTAAATGATTTAAATTCGGATAAAATATTTCTATTGCCTGAGCGGATATGATCATATAAGATGCTGCATCGGTTACGAATAAGAAAACCTTTACTTTTTTTACGCCGTTGAGATACAGAAGTTCTACAAACATAAAATTATATAATTGTAATTAATAGATTGGATTATATTAATCAATCATTAAAAAAAACTTACGTAAACAATCATCGAAAAAATTTGCAACTGGTTTGTGATTGGTCTGGAATTTCTTAGGATGCTAGCAAATGAGCTTTTTCGGGTTCTAGTTCAGACAGTTTACCAACTACAAAATTTGCTATATATCGACCTTTGCAATCGGTTGTTTCATCAACCGAAGTCCAAATGTAATGGTCTCCATTGTTATTCCTTATTGTCTGTATTTTCTATAAAAGGTAAACCAGCATTTTGAAAACTATTAATACTTTAATTAAACTGCTTACCGATTGGTAACATATGTCTACATAATTTTTTCTCAAAGTTGATTCATCTGGAACAACTTGTTCGGTGTATTTTTCGAGGAAATTACAAAAATTGATATTATCAAGTTTTTTTAAGAAGAATTTGAGCCGCCACCAATGCTTCGCACAAATCTAGAGCAAAAGTTGTTTTTGATGGGCCAGGTTTATTCTGTTGATCTTCTATAACGTTTTTTAACAATGGTTGTTTTATAGTTTTTTAAATATTTTTTAAATGTAAACCACTACCCAAGTGTTGTTTTACATGGTACTTTTTAGTAGCACCGATCTAAAATAATACATATACTAGTAATTGAAAGCATTTAAATTCAGATAATACAAACTCACTAATTTTGAACAAACTTGACAAAAAAGGTTTTCCCCGTCGGTTGTTAAATTATTGTCTAATTTACTCCACTTGTAATAATTTTCAAATTTTGATTGTTTATTAGGTGGCATTTTTTAAAACTTATTCATGGCACAACAGCAACAGACTATCACAGTGTGACAATATCACAGGTATTTATAACAAAGAAAGAATATTTTAGTCACGTGTTTCCGTCATTAAAGGAATCCCACCGAACAAAATTAAAATTATCTATATTTGTTTGCTTTGCTTAGGTACTGAATAAACCTATAAAATGTAATTCATTCCGAAATCCTTCCGGTTTTGTAAATAGTGTTCTGTTAAGCCTGTCATTGTACGTAATCCTAGTATAAATCCTTACAATAGTTCTTCTCCATAAGCGGCTTTTGTATTTAATGTTTTCTGGAAACCATTGTTTAACTAAACATGAAAATTCCTGTTGCTATTTATAGGTTCGCAATATGATCTTTTAAGCAAAAAATGTTAATTATATTATCGTACGTAATTTAAGTAAAATTGTGAAATGCGTTATTGTCATCTAGCTATTAAAACACTGTTTACACAAACTTTTCAAAATTTATATCTAAAAAGGCAATATAAAATAATACTCTTTAAAAAGACAAAAAAGACAAAAAATTACACAAAAAAGACAAAATAGGCAGGCTCCAGGCATTTGCCTGACTGTCCACTCTTTAGTTATAACAATTGAAATAAACGTGCAAAAAACATTCTTGTTTTCCATTTGGTAGTCAACTTCTCATAATTTTTAAAGAATTTAGATATTTGTCTTTGGTTTATCAGGTGTGTTTTTTTCATTACCTTTAAAATAAGGTGAAACTCGACGGGGGTCGCTATTTAAAAATGTTGGAATCGTCATCTCTTAAAAAACTCCATTGCATTGAAATACTAAACTGTCTAAGTTTTTATAATTCTTTAGTTATCCACAAATATTCAATTTTTTTTCTTCACTCGTTCAAAACATAGTTCCGCCCCGGGAATCTTAAAATTTGTGCGATGTTATCAATTGTTAATTGCATTTTTTCTTTATTAAACCCAACTGTTTAACACTGCATTTATGGTTTTATAAGTTCATGTTTTATAGATAAAATTGCTAATTCAGATAACTTTTTTGCGATTTATTATTATTTTACTCTCACAGCAGTTCTGTTTTGTCAAAGTTCAGAAGCTTATTCCAAAGGGCTTTTTTAAACTTATCGGTTAGTTTTGGTTTACCAAGGATCCTTGTGCGTTATGTTTGATACGCTTTGTAGAAGCTGCGAAGTCTCGTCGTCCTCCAAGCTTCCGCGGCATAAAGAAGTACTTTTATGCATTTGCTTGTTAAGGCCACAGTGCCATATTATTAATCCTGTGAGTATTCTTAACTTTTGTCGACTGACTTGTGCTTGATAGTACATTTTGAGTGTTCGATTTTGGACTGTAAAGAAGTGTTTTGTGTGCCTCATCACTGAAGGGTTTTTCCGTAGTTTTTTTATGCTCTACTGCTAGTGTGCTGTTAATTATTTTTTTTTGGTTTCGTAAGCAATTCTGAAAACGGTTGTAGGGCCGATATATGTCTTTGTTGTGCCGTTTTTAGCTAGCGCATCTGTCATTAGGTTTTCCTTAACACTCTGGTCTTTTAGTGTCCAGATGAACTGTACTTGTTCTAGACTGTTTATGCACGCTATAATTAGTTTGAATTTTGTTACTGGCGATCTTAGTGCCAGTAGTGCTGCTTGACTGTCAAACATGATCGATATCGGACCATTAAGGTCAGTCGATAGCAGCAACTTCAGCTTAAAAAGCGGACGCATATTTACCCAAAGTCAGCGAAAATTGATTTCGATTTTTGGCCCCGTCTGTGTCCACTCGTCTCGTGGCGGTATTATCACTTTAAATTTCTTTAAGATGCCCTAATTTCTGTGTCGAATCTTATAGTTAAGATTGTTGTTTACGCAGCACGTTTCATATGCCCGGTTCGTTTTTCCGTGTATTTATTAATCTGCAGCCTGTATGCTGCTTGTCTTGATTTCATCATTACAACGAGGTGTAATGGTGGAAGTGAAGTACTTCCATGGCTGCTGTGGGCTTGGTTCTCATCGGTCTTGTTATCAATAGACATGCTATTCTCTGTACTTTGCCTAGCTTGAATACTATGCTTATCAGGTTGGTTCTTTCACCCCATACAAGCGAACCGTATGTCATGATGGGTCTTGTCACTACAGCATATAACAATTTAGTCATTTGTGGGTTTTAATCCCCATGTGTGCCCGATCTTTGTTGTCTCTCGTATTAAGAGTGAGTCCCAGATATTTGACTTATCTTTCACTACCTACCGTAGGTAGTTTTATGTTATCTGTTTTCCGTCGTTTGGTAAACGAAACGATTGTCTTAGTCGGGTTTACTGATAGTCGCTCCTTTTTGCACTATTTTTCAAGGGTTGTTAGTGCAGTTTGCATTATGTTTGATACAGTTGCCTCAAATTTCTCGTTTGTAATAATGGCGAGATCGTCAGCGTATCCTAAAACGAATACACCTCTGTCTTCTAGTTCTAGTAGTATGCCGCCCACGACCAGGTAAAGGTGAGAGCATCCCGTCTTGTGGACACCCGCCAGCGACCTTGGTTCCTACAATGCTACCGTACATAGTAGCTGTTACTGTCCGATTCCTGAGCATTGAGTTGACCAAGTTTTGCAGTAGAGGTGTGATGCCTTGTTTCTCCCTTGCCCTTGTAATTAAGATAAAGTTAGTACAGTAGAACGTCGATAATCCGGATTAATTGGGACCGGGCCCCATCCGTATTATCAAATTATCCGGATTATCGAAATTACATTAAAAAACGGCCAGCACGCACTATTTGAGAAAAAAAAGTTTCAAAAATTGTATATTTTCTATTATTGGTAGGTAGAGTATAAGGTCTATAAATTAAAAACATGTTTTTGAAGCACTGTATCGTATTTTATTTACAGCAACATGTGTACAACGTACAGTAAAAACTTCAGACAGTACATATTTGAGTTTTTAAAAAAATCAGTGATTGGCTTTTGAACTGCGGCAGTGGTTCGTTTTTTTGCAGCTAAGTCCTTAATTCGTTTTAAGAGCATTAACTGGGTGGGTGAGCTCTCGTTTTGTTTCTCCAGCTATAACATCAATGTTTTTGCTGCCACAAACGCTTCAGAATACGTTGGCCCGGTTTCTTCAGTCTCATTTTCTGTGTCGTCACCATCAGATCCCATTGTTTCTGTATCCTCATCCTCTGAAAGGAATTGCTTAGATTAAAAACAAAAAATAAATGCTCTCGATTGTTGCTTTTACACATTAAGTACTGTACGTACAAAAAAGGAACAAGCAGAATGTTAGCAAAAAAACATATGTAGTCCTACTGGACAGTTCTGTAAAATTTTACTGTATACTGTAACAGAAAATTTAAAAATTACTACAGTATCAAACCAGAACAAGCTCAGATATTTGACAAAAATGTCAAGGTAAAAATACGTTGAATGTAATGTACATGTTTAAGAAATGCTACATACCTTCATTTACTAGCATGTCAGCTATTTCTTCGTCGGTCAAAATCTGGTACCCAGGATCGTTGGTATCAACAGCCAACCACTCCATGGCGTCATCTTTGTTGCACACTTTAAATCCAGGAAGCATGCTGCATATGTCTGTTATTTCATTCATAGCACCATCAATATCTTCATCTTCTTCTTGATTATTATCTTTGCCTTCAATGTAAGGCCATAACTTTTTCCAAGCTCTTTTTAAATTGGTTTCTGTAAGGCTTTCCCATGCATCGGTAAGCATGTAAATGCAATCTTTAAGGTTCACCTTCTTTATAAACTGGATGACACTTTCCTCTTCCTTTTCGGCCAATAAAAGGCGGCGAAGCAGTTGTTTTCTGTAACTTTTTTTCATCTTCTCAATCATTCCCTGGTCCATTGGCTGCAGAGTTGCAGTGGCATTAGGTGGGAGAAATTGCACTTCAAAATTCTTGTCGATTTCATTTAATACCTCAATAGAAGGGTGTGTACGAGCATTATCAATAATCAACAAAACTTTCCCACTCTTACTTGTCTGCTTACGGAACGTTTTCACACTAGGGATAAATTCTTCTTTAAACCATTCCAGAAAAATTGCTGAATCCATCCATGTACTTTTTTGATTTTTGTAGGTCACAAGAAGGGTTTTCACATTTTTAAATGATCGTGGTTTTTTGCTCTTTCTAATACACAACAATTTTATCTTGTGCGTTCCACTGGCATTAACACATACCATGGCCGTAATTCTCTCCTTACTCACTTTAAAACCAGGAGCAGATTTTTCACGTCTTGATGCTAGTGATTTTCGTGGAAGGGCTCGCCAGTTTATCCCAGTTTTATCAGGATTGTATATGTCATCCCTTGAGTAACCATTTTCTTCTGCTTCTTTAATAAAATTCTCTTTGTATGCAATTCCAGCCGCTAAATCAGTTTTTCTCCTTGAACGCCCAACTGTAGAATGCCATGCCTATTTTTGAAGTTCTTAAGCTAGCCTGAACTAGCTTTGAAATCTTTCGCTCCGTTAAGCTGTTCATTAAATTGCGAGGCTTTTTCACAAATTAAAGAGCCTGAAATTGGTTCTCCTAAGCTTCTCCTTTGAGTAAACCAGATATACATTGCGTCTTCTAAGGCTTTGTTATTTGCTGGACGTGCAGTTTTTCTTTTCAGCGTACCCTCTTCAGAATCGAGTTTCGATGCGAATTGTTCCAGCTGAATTCTTTTTGCTTTAATATTACTAATGGTGGATGTGCCTACATTATAAATCTTAGCAAGTGACACCCCACTTTCACCTTTGTTTAACCTCGCAGTTCTTCTTTGCACTCGATGCCATCACGGATGTAGAACAATGAATTAAAAAAACACAATCACAAATGGAACGCTCAAAAACTATAACGTGAACACACAGAGTACCGCTCAGGGTCAGCAGACTGACGCGACTGGCGGGTGGCGAGACGATTGTCACGTAGCAGGTTCAGTGACTTTGGCCACGCCCCCTCCCCCTTCTTCTTGCTCCTCCTCGCTTTGCGCCCGTCGCCCACTCTAAAGTAAGGAGCTTAGTGCCAAGGGCAGAAGGTAAGCAATTTTATTTCTTGCTAGAGACGAATCCGGATTATTGACGGTCCGGATTTTTGACGTCCGAATTATCGACGTTCTACTGTATTGTAAACTGCTTTTTCAATATCTACCCAACGCAACATAATTCGGTTGCATTGCATTTTTGCATCTACTTACTAGTTGGTAAATTGCTAGCTCGCAAAATTTCCCGGATTGGTAAGCATACTGGTTTTGGTGCAAAAGCAAAGCCTTTAGTGCTTCGTCTCGTATATACTTGTTAACAACTTTTTTAAGTAGTTTTAACATGTAGGAAGTCAAGCTGATGGCTCTGTAAGATTTTGTCAGGGTGTACGTAGATCTTCCTGGTTTTGGTATAAATACCACTTTGATAACACGTCAGCTGCTTGGTGTATACAAAAGTGCTAACCTGTTTCTAAACATTTTTGCAGAGCAGCAAATCCTTTTTGCAGAATGATGAGATAAATTCTTTCGGTTTCTGGAGACTGAAAGGGTTTAAATGTATTGATTTCTTATTTTAGGTTTTTAGGATTGATTATTTTTTCGCTAATTTCCAGTTCCTTATGGGTGCTTGTTTTTTTAATACCTCTAGGTTTTGGTGCTTAGGAGATTCAGTTAACGATGAACCCGGAAAGTGCTTTTGCAATAGTCCTTGCAGAGTACTTTCAACCGAGTCTGTAAATTTTCCATTTTCGGCGAGGAAAGAACTGATTTATACTTTTGTCTGGATTATTTTAAATACAATCTCCTAGACTAAATTTCGCCTTAAAATCTAATAGCATACGGTATGTTTAAAGTTAATAATTTTTTGTTGGTTAAAATTATTTGATTTTATTGCATATTTTCACTTTTTTGGTATTTAGTCTTTTGTTTATTTCTTTTTAAATTATTGCATTGTTGTCCTACAATTTTTTTCTTTCTAGAAAACCGTTTCTTCACTCTTACTTATTTTTTATCGTCTGTTTCGTTTTTAATATTAGTGTCTGTGCGCGCCTTTTTATACTTCTATTCTTCCATTTTTCTCACACTTTGTGTTTTGTTTTTTTATCAAGCATACTCTTTAATTATATATTTTTCTTGAGTTTTCTTAATTTTTTTGGTTATTTTAGAATTTATTTTCATTAAAATATATAATTTTTTGTACCCTATTTGCATTTTTTACATTAAATGTGCAATGCCAAAATTTATTGTCTACGTGTATAAATCTATTTTTTTTAACAGTTAAATGATACGTACATATTTTTTACATTGCGTTTCGGATAAGAATGAACAGCACAAATCTTGCAAACGGCTAAACTTAAATTACAAAGAAGTTTATGCTATTGTAACGTTTATTATTAAAAGTAGTTAATTTGAAATAAAAATATGTATACGTTTATAACTAACCGAACTAATTAAATCTAAGGATATTTAATAAAAACTTTTACATTAATTTATTTATTAAGTCCGCGGATAATTTTAGTTTAACACTTATTGTTTACTTTAAAGTCACGTACAAGGTTATACTCCGTATATTTATCTCGAACACACGCGTTAATTCCTAATAATTTTCTCAACACTGCTGTTTTTAAATTGCTGGAATAACTAACTTATGATTCGTTTGTACTGCATTTATACATTTTGGCAATCCTTCGCGAATGTTCTATATCTTTAGGTGAATGTTCTGGAAAATGGATAACAACTTCGAGAAGCCTCTCAAACTTGAGAATAATTTCTCGAACGTTTTACTATTGTACAGAAGTTACTTACAATCATTTTTACATTCATGCTTTACTAAATTTTCGAAAAATGTTGTTTAGCTTTGTAAACCAAATTTGTAATTGTTAAGGCAAAAATAATACACAAACTAAGCAATAAATTTTTTTTTGGCTTTAACAAATTAAGTTAATTTATCTAAGGTAATTTAAGAAACGTATTTGTGACATTTTATTTGTGTTATTTAGGTAATATTTAATTAGAACTAATTCATTTCGACTATATTTAAAAAAAAACGAAATTGTACGCTTTAAAGTTAAAACCGAATATATTTTTATAAAAACAACTTTATAAACTACTTTAACAACGTACTGCTGCTCTGATAGCTATTTGTACAAGGGTTTGTCGCAACTAATATGCTCAATAAATTTCTAAGTAAGTAATAAAAATGAACACTTTTCTTATTTTAGAAGAACGTTTCTTTAATATAAACGTTTTCTACGAGAAACCACTCGCGATCCATTATAGTTTTTTGTTTCTTTTGGTTTTGCCAAAGTTCCATTATAGAGTTTTCCGTTAACCTGAGCCGTAACGGAAAAGCCTCGTTCTATGCTTAAAGCGATAAGGATGGTAGGTACTTATTGCAAACAATGGTAACAAAAAGCACTGTATTTTATGAAGGCGGTAAGTGCTTTACAGAAGTTATTGAAATTATTTCTCAGATTACAACGCGTGTTCGATGAGTGTCAAATAAATTAAAAAGTCGTTTTTATAAAATCTAAAATCCATTATGAAATCTGATGCAGCAGTTGGTTCACAGACCACGCTATGTAAAACTATATTTGAAAAGGCGTTAATTGCAAGCGGTGCATTTTAGTATAATTTAATTATGCAGTTTATGAGGTACATTAGTTGTTTGCTGAATGCACGTTAAGGCACTTTTCAGAGTTCTAGTTTGTTTCATATGCTGTTTGCAAATTAAGTGTAAATACATTGTGACCTGAGGTTATTAAGTGAATATAATAGTACATTGTTCATATGCAGTTTGAATTGTTAATTAAGAGAAGTTCTGTAAACATGACATGAGAAAATTAACTGAATATATGTATTTGTATTTATGTTTTAACGGATATTTTTCGTTTATAAATGTAGACGAAAACTTTCTTATGTTTACGAAACAAAGTAATCCTTGAACGTAAACTAATTTACGTTAGGTACTAAAAAATTATGCTTTTATTTATAAATTTACAAAAATAATTATGACTAAACTAGCAATTTTAACTTTTTAGTAACAAGTAATTGCACTTAGTGCTTGTTTGTTTTTTATAATATACATTTTTTCTCTTCCTTAATTTAACAAATACGAGGAAAAAACGCACTGAATATCTTTACATTCCACTTGAAATCTTCTTTGTTTGTGTGTGAGCAATAACCAAAACGATTTAGTATTTAAAAGTCAATTTATAAAATAATCCATATTGTTATTAACTTTAAATAATTTTATTTTTTTTTAATCCATGTCAAATAATATATGTACATGCAAAGTAAATGAGCTTTTGTATGTATATGTAACTTTGTAGTTAATACTTATATATGCTGGTACAAATTTCTTCCTTCATTTATTAATGACTGTTGAATAATTAATACGATTCTAAACTTTTTAATTAAGAACAATGTTTTATTCGTGAGCACCAATTTGTATGTACATAGTGTTCTTACACAAAGTAATGATCGCAAATTTAAAATGCCTGTTGACCTCTTTCAACGTCGGTGACATTACCTTTGACTGAATTGTTTATGCTTTACAGTATTTGGAATTCTTAGTTATTTATAAAAATACATGAGAATTTTTGTTTAACGGTAACAAGTTATGTGGGTAATTTCAAAGATTTTTAGCATTTTGGTTTTTCTGTATGTTGTTTTTAATGAATTTAATCAAGATTATAGGCAGAAACGTTGTGACCTACGCACTTAGATCTACTAAATGTAAAGATCAATGTAAAAAAATTAAGAAAAAATATTTTTGAAACAAAATATTGTAAGTATTCCGGGTATTTTACGACGAGTAGAGGTTTTGGGAAAACTACTAGTAGTTTAGTACAGAAAATTAATAATCATGAGTTGTTAAGTTTTATTTAACTAATACAGTAACGACATATTGTTATACTTCCAGTTATGCCAATATATAAGAGACTTATTTGAAATTGCATATTACCCTTTTTACATTATGTTTAATTCCTAGTTTTAATTTTAATGCAAACTGTAATTGCACTTCGTATTTTCAAATGAACGAGTCACTCAAATATAATTAATCACTTCTAACTACTTTTAATTCTTCGTTTAAGGACAAAACAAACCACTTAATACTATTTATATGGCAATGTTTCGTGCTGCAAGTGAGAACCTAATCAGGCCACTAAAATTTATTTTAAAAAAACTTGTGAGTCTAAGACAATATAAGTATTGTAACGAATTTTATTATTAAAACTAATTTATTTAAACTACTAAAAATATTTTTACTTATACTAAAAATATGTACTCTTTTAAATTAACCGAATTAATTCAATCTAATAATATTTAATAAAACACTTACAGTATAATTTATGTATCACTTACACGAAGATAAGATAAAGTTCGCGGATAGCTTCACACACTTGTTTACACTAAAGTCACGTACTTAGTAGATTTATTTATAACACGCGGTAACGACTTATTTATTTAGACCTGAACAATATTCTTAACACTGCAGACTTCGCATTACGGAAATAACTGACCTACGATTTGTTTCTTCGGTATTTATACATTGTGATAAAACGTTCCCGTATGTTCTGCATCCTGCGGTGAACGTTCTGGAAAACCTCGCGAAGGCTCTCGAAGTTGCGAATAACTTCTCAAACGTTTCACTGCCCCCTTCTTAGGACTGTTCTGTCCCAGAACAGGAGACTGGATGCGACACCGGTAAAAAGGATCGTGGCGATAGCGGCAGTTTTTTCCATTTCGACAACTTCCTTGACCATAAAAGTAACAGTCAATGGACTTTTTCTGGCCTGATATTCTTCTTGGTTGGTAACTACGGACCAACACTTGAACGCCTGTTCCTCGGAAGACGACCTCCAACATGTTTCGAACTGTCCTCCAATTCAGTTGATCTAAGCCACAACCAAGCTTGGATACTGCCAATTTCTTAACTTGATGGAACTCCTTTTCTCTCTTGAGATTCCATAATGTTCGCCACAGACCTTTGTATAACGGCTTGATACGTGAGTATTTCTTGGTGACCAGATAGAAAACGAAGTGTCCGTCACCACGTAGTCCTGAAACTTTTCCGACTGCCGGTCTTCGTAATTTATCTAGCCGCCCAAACTTCTTTTTAAACACGACTGCAACCCCTCTGGACATGTCAAGATCCTCGCTCACGCAATGTGCGATGGCGTAATCTTTTTGTGTCTGGAATAGGTTTTGTTGTTCCTCGGTGGTAACTCCAAACCTAGCTTTTCCAGAACCTCCGTATAAGTTCATAAATTTCTCGAACTCCATTTCTTCGATTGGATTCCTGGTTCTGCTACTTATTACTCTGGTTCGGACTTGAACTTGCGTATTGTAGTTATCGCCAGCAAACGGGGCTAGACGATCGACGTAGACCACTTTTGGCTCGCTTCTGTGCGGTTTTCGGATGCGATATATGACGTCATTAATGCGCTGCATGACCTCATAGGGGTCCTCCCATTGCCTTTGCAGCTTCGGCGACAAACCACGTCTCCTTTGAGGATTACACAACCAGACCATATCGCCAGGTTGAAACCCACCATTTTGTGCCTTGACGTTATATCTAGTCTTCATCCTGTCGCTTGCAATTTGTATGTTTTTACGGACTTTTTCAAGTATTTTGTCTAGCTTCTTGGTTAGCTTGCTGACGTAATCTTCTCCAGCAACTTCTTCTTCCGGTCTTCGTCCAAATTGAAGGTCGCATGGCAATCGTATTTCACGACCGAGCATGACACAGGATGGTGTTTGACCTGTGCTTTCGTGAACGGATGATATGTATGCCATTAGGAAAAGGTGCAAGTACTGATCCCAGTCTCTTTGGTGTTCGGATACTACCTTGGCTAAGTACTTGCCCATTGTTCGATTCATCCGTTCAACCATGCCATCGGATTGAGGATGGAGAGGCGTTGTTCTAGTTTTTTTAATTCTCAACAGTCGGCAAACTTCTTGAAAAATTGCGGCTTTGATCGGAATCTAATTCCAACGGAACTCGAAACCGGCAGAAAAACTCTTTTACTAAAACGTCTGCGACTGTAGCTGCTTCCTGATAGGTAGGGCGTAAGTCCCCGTTCATTTCGTGAAATAATCCATCGCCACCAGGATGTATTTATTTCCCGAATCGGATTCTGGGAACGGCCCTGCGATGTCAATCGCTACTCTTTCCAAAGGGCTTCCTACGTTGTATTGCTTCATGGGTGCTTTGCGCTTTTTTGCTGGACCATTTCCTGATGCGCAGATTGTGCATTTACGGCACCATTTCATGACGTCCTCTTTGCAGTTCATCCAGTAGAATCGTTCTCGCACTTTACCCAACGTCTTCTTAATGCCAAAGTGTCCTCATGATGTGCCATCGTGGAGATGCTTCAACACGTCTGACACCCTGCTCTTCGGCACTACCAACTGTAGTCTGTTTCCCGTGCCCTCGGCACTTTCTAGGGATTGCTTAAGAAGACCGTCTTCTACTATCAAGGAGTCCCACTGCGCCCAGTACGCTTTGATGTTTCTGCCCAAAGCACTCACTTCTTTCCAGCTTGGTCGTTGGCAGCTTTCTTTCCAGTCCAGGAGTAGTCTTATTTTAGGATCGTCTTCTTGTTCGCAACGTAACTGCTCAGGTTTCCACTCATCATCAACCATAGCAGTTCTCCGGAGGCATTCAACTTTTTCTACCAGTCGCGAACAATGGCTGCAGTCCGCCGGATATGGTCTTCTGGACAAGGCATCAGCGTTCCGATGACTGCTTCCGGCACGGTGTTCTGTGCCATAGTCATACTCTTGCAGTCTCTTGATCCATCTTGCCACTTGTCCTTGTTTTCAGTAAAAATTATCGTCCATACAAATATTTGTAGAAATGTTCAATTGACTTGACGACTGCTAACAGCTGCGTCCTAGTCACGCAATAATTTCTTTCTGGCCTGGACAAAACCTTGCTAAAATACGCGATAACTTTTTCTTGTCCACCTTGAACCTGCTAAAGGACCGCGCTTATGGCCAGATTGCTTGCGTCGGTATCCAAAACAAATTTTCCATCTTCTCTTGGATAACTCAAAATCGGCGAAGTGACTAAGGCCTGTTTTAGTTGAATAAAAGAATTTTCACAGTCTTCATTCCATCTAAATTCTGTTTTTTTTTCCGTTAATTTTGTCAATAGTTTGGCAATATTGGCAAATCCGGGTACAAATCTTCTATAATAAGTGCACAACCCAAGGAAACTACGGACCTGATGTTTGTCGATTGGTCTTGGCCGTGCTTGCACTGCTCGGATTTTGTCTGGGTCAGCCCTTACTCCATCCCTTGATACGACGTGGTCAAGGTATTGCACTTCCTTCTTAAATACGTGGCACTTATTTGGGCTCAGTTTGAGGTTAGCTCCACGTAATAGCTGGAACACTTCCTTCAAGTTGTTCAAGTGTTCTTCAAACGACCTTTCAACCACGATCACGTCGTCCAGGTAAACCAAGCACGTCTTCCAAGACAATCCGCGCAAGATGGTCTCCATCAAACGCTCGAATGTTGCAAGAGCGTAACACAGGCCGAAGAGCATCACAGTGAACTGCCACAAACTAGTTCCGATCGTAAAAGCTGTTTTTTTCACGATCCTTAGGTTCTAATTCTACCTGCCAGTAACCACTCTTTAAGTCTAACTTGGAAAACCACTGGGATCCTGACAGAGTGTCTAATGTATCGTCAATTCTAGGTAAAGGGTAACTGTCCTTATTGGTCACGTCGCTTAGTTGTCGGTAGTCTACGCAAAACCTTGTTGATCCATCCTTCTTCTTTACGAGTACCACTAGGGATGCCTATGGGCTACTTGAAGGTTCAATTACGCCTTCTCTCTCCATATCCGTAATTATTTGTTCGGCTTCTTCTCTATTTGCCAAAGGAAGTCTGCGTGGATGTTGTCGTATCGGCCGAGCGTGTCCGGTATTAATTTTATGTTTTACCACATTAGTTCTTCCTTTGGAACCACTCTTCAGCGCGAACACATCTTGATACTCTTCGATCAACACTTTAACTTTAGCCAGCTGGTCTTGGCTGAGGTTTTGGCATTTGGTGGTAAGAATCTCCAATAGATGTTGTGGACACTTCTTCGGCGACCTATCTTTATCAGACTTCACGCATGTCACAATTTGAGATACTGGCGTGCATTCGCCTACCACGGTCTTCTTCTTCAACGTTATCGGATCTGAGTTGATGTTTAAGATCTTTACTGGAATCGTGTTTTTTACTCGTACTAAAGTTCTGCTAACGAGTAGTCCCTTTTCAACTAAACCGCCCTCCATTGGTTCAATCGCGTGTATGTAGCCTTCCCGGAGACTTCCATCCAGGCGTGCCATCACCACACTTTCAGTCCTTGCAGGCAGAGTTACGTCTTCACTCAATAAGACTCGCACGGCTGCCTTCTCTGACGAATGAAAAGGAATTTCTTCATTGTCGATCTTCATATCCAAATGGAACCCATACTTCTTTATCACATTCATTCCCAGGATAACTTCTTCTGTGATGTCGGCTACCAGTACTTGATGGTCGAGTACTCCATTTCCCAAACCAATGGTTACTTTGACTTGTCCGTGAGTAAGTATTTCGTCGCCCGTCACCGTTCGAAGTCGTACTGTTACTGGTGATGTCTTTTCGTTTTCCAATAACATGTCAGGACGAACGATGGTCTCGTCGCTCCCGTGTCAACCAGTAATCTGGCGATGTCAGCCTCAAACTCCTGAAGACTTTCGGCAGCTTTCTGAACCCGACTTTTAATTTGAGCTTGATACACTTGTTGAAGATGAGCATCTCCATATCTCATTTTTAAACGTGAAATTAAAAGTTCGTAATTTTCTTGTAGGTGGTCAGGAACAGTTTGTAAAATTCCAACCGCTTCTCCACGTAAGGACACTATTAAAGACGTCGCTTTCTGCTTGTTGCTCCAACCATTAGTAGTAGCTGCGACTTCAAACTGCTTGTAGTAGGTTGACCATGTAACTTTACCATCAAAATTTGGAGGTACAACTTTAAACTTGTGAGTGGTTTCTTTCCGATGGTCCATTATTAAATCTTCGCTCGTGACGCTTCCTTCACCATGGCAAATCATTTGGTTCATTCTTTCTTTAAGCAGTTTCAATCTATCTCCTACTGCTTCTATTTTGTCATTCATAGATTCGCAAATTTCTTCTTTTAAATTTAACATATCTGTTTGGGTTTCCTCTTGAACAATTTTTATCTGATTTTCTATGCTTGTTTGTATTTCTTCTTTTAAATGTTTAAAATTTTTCATCAATTTTTTTTCTATCTTCTGGATATTTTCAAATAATTTTTCTTCAATTTTCTGAGAAGTTTTGTAAAACTTTTCTTCAATTTTTCTAGAGTTTTCTTCCATTTTCTGAAAATTTTCGTGAAACTTTTCTTCCATTTTCTGAGAATTTTCGCACACTTTTTCTTGGATATTTTTATTCATCGATTCGAGACTTTAAAATATTTTTGAATCCATTTTCACTTTTTGCAAACGCGTCATCGGCATAAATTTAATATAACACTAACATAAAGTTTAAATACACTACTTTTTAAAATGCAGTTTTTGTTGCCGGAAGGTTTTGAGTGACATGCAGAAAGAGAGAAAAATAAAGGGAGAGCAAAGGGGGGTATAATAACGGGAATAAGAAAAATGGATGAGTCAGGGAAAGAAAGAGAAAGTGCAACAAAGAAGAGGAGTTGTAGAAAGGAACATACAGTGAGGAAAAACAAAAATAAAAGTAGTGACAGTTTATAGCAGTAGAATGAAAGAGACAAGGAAAAACATCGAAGAAATGATAGAAGAGAGGGAGGAGGGATTGGTAATAGTAGAAGGGGACTTCAACGCAAGAATAAAGGAAAAGGGAGGAATACAAAAAAGAAAAGGGACGGGAAAGAGACAAACAAAGGACAAAGTGTTAAATAAAGAGGGAGAAGAACTGCTGGATATGTGCATCGAAAAAGGGTGGGAAATAATGACTGGGAACAGAGAAGAAGAAGGAATGGGGGAATATACGTACATAGGAGGAAGGGGAGAATCAATAATAGATTTTGTAATGACAAATGAAGAAGCTGGACAAAAGGTGAAGACATTTAAAGTGGGAGAAATGGTAGAGTCATACCGCCAACCACTGGAACTTACAATGGAAGGAAGAGAAAGCGAAGAGAGAGAAGAAGATGAGGAGTACATAATGAAAAAAAGGTGGACAGAAGAGGGTATAAAAAGATATAAAGAGAGAATAGGGAAATCAGTATGGGTAGGGAAGGGATTACAAGAGAGTGTGGAGGACATGAGAGAGTTGATGGAGAACGCAACAGAAAGAGTCAGATTTAGAAAGTGGAAGGGGGGGAAACAGGATGGAAGAAATGGTGGGATAGAGAATGCAAGGAAGCAAAGAAAAATGCAAGCAATGCCTTAAGACAGTGGAAAAATGGGAGGAAAGAAAAAGAAAAATACAAAGAAACAATAAAAATATACAAGAAAACATGCGAGAGAAAGAAGGAAGAAAACAAAAAGAAACAAGAGGAGCAGATCAAAGGAATAAAAACGGAAGAAGATGTATGGAAATACCTAAAGAAAGAAAGGAAGAAAAAAACGACGACAAAAGGAATACAAATTAAAGAATGGGAGATATATTTTAGGAACCTGCTGGGAGGGGAAGAACAAAATCAGAAAAAAGAAAAAAGAAAAGAAGCAGTAGTAAGACGGAAAGAAGGAGATAGGGATAGAATAAATGAAGACGAAGTAATAGAGGCAATAAAGAAGATAAAAAAAGGAAAGACGGCAGGAGAAGATGGGATACAAGGCGAAGAGTAGATATACGGAGAAGAAAGTGTAGCAAAAAGGATGACGGAAATACTAAACAAAACATGGAAAGGGGAAGGATTCCCTGAGAGATGGAGAGAGGGAATAATATGCCCAATTCATAAAAAAGGCGAAAAAAATTAAGTCAAGAATTACAGAGGGGTAACATTATTAAGCACGGCATACAAATTATATGCGACAGTACTACGATGAAGACTACGGAAGGAAATAGAGGAAAGAAGTTTGGTACCAATTGGACAAGCGGGATTTAGAAAAGGCAGAAGAGCGATAGACAACATATATATACTGAAACACTTGGCAAATAAAGAACTAGAAAAAAAAGAGGGAAAATGGTGGCACTCGTAGATCTAAAAGCTGCTTTTGACAAAGTGAATAGGGAAAAACTGTGGGAATACATGAAAAGAAAAAAATCAATGAAAGATTAATACAAAGAATAGAGGAAATCTACGAAGAAACGAGGAGCAGGGTTAAAGTGACAGGGATGCCCACTGAGCCCAAGCCTGTTCTCAGTATATACGGGGGATCTGGAAGAGACAACAGACAGGAGGGATAGTGGTAGGGAAAGCGACGGTATGGTCGTTGGCGTATGCCGATGACATAGCGTTGGTGACTAAAGAGGAAAAGCAAATGAAAGAAATGACGAAAACGCTGGAAAAATACATGAAAGAAAAATAAATGGAAGTAAACAGGGAGAAAACAAAAATAATGGTATTTAGAAAAGGAGGAGGAAAAAGAAAAAGAGAGGAGTGGAAATGGAGTGATGAGAAAGTGCAACAAATGAAGGAATTTACATACCTGGGCTACACGATGAAACAGGATAATAAGGAGGGAGAACACATAAAGGAAAGACTGAGAAAAGGAAACAGGTTAATAGGACAAGTGTGGGGTGTGGGGGAAAGAGTATTCGAGATGGATATAGAAAAAAGAAAATTGTTGTTTGAAAAGTTAATAAAGGGGGTGGTAATGTATGGAGCAGAAATATGGGGCTGGAAGGAGTGGAGGGAAGTAGAAGGGCTACAGGAAAAATACTGGATATGGGTTTTGGGAATGGACAGAGATACACCGGGGTATATTGTGAGAGAGGAGGTACAAGTAGCAAAAATAAGAGTAGAGACAGGAAAAAGGGCTATAAAATACGAGGAAGAACTGAGAGAAAGAACATAATGCAAAATACTGCAAGAATGTTGAAAAGAGATAAAGGGGGGAAAAGTGAAGTACGGGCAGGAAGGCAGAGAATAGTATTACAAAAGAAACGGGTACGCGAGAGAAGAAGTGGAAAAATTAAGAGAAGAGAGAGTAGGGGTAAGGGAAGAAATAATAAGGAGAGATAGGGACATCGAAAAACAAGAAAGATGGACAAGGATAAAAGAGGGCAGATATAATAGAAATTATAAGAATATCAAGGTTGAAGAGGTGCCAGAATATTTTAAGGATAGAGAGAATAGAAGCAACAAAAACAAAAAAAATGATAGCACGGTTCAGATGTGGGAACGAAGAGTTAGTTAACAAATACTGGAAAAAAGAAAAAGAAAAGATGTGCAGGCTATGTGGAGAAGAGACGTAGGACCTTAACCACATAAAAGATAAATGCAGGAAATTAAGAGAAGAGGTGATGAAAATAGAGGAAATCTTAGACGAAAAAGGAAATGGAGCGGAGTGGATGGAAGAAGTATGGAGAAGGAGGAAAAAGTTAAGAGGAGAGGAGGGATAATGAAATGTATTTCATAAAAAAAAATATGTAAATTGTAAATAAAATGTAAATAGAATGTAAGGTAATTGTAAATAGGGGAAGCACGAAATAATTTGTAAGCGTAAGCAACAAATAAAGTTAAACTTATATATAAACAAGCGCATCAAATGAATACTTATCTGCAGACGGTATACAGTTACAGTGATACAGTGAATTAATGAAATTGTTGTTTCTATTAAACTGTCAGTTTGCCATTTGGCTTAGCTTGTATTGTGTTTTTAGTTAGGTGTATAATAAATTAATAATTGTGTAAATAGTTTAAACAAACTAAATTTAAAATTCGTTACAATATGGTGGTAAGTTGGAAGTACTAGACATATAAATCGCAATCAAAACATTAAGTTTAAATAAAATTTAAATGGTTTTTTCTACAATATTCTGCAGTTTTTTCTATATTTTTAAATTTTTCTGTATATTTTTAGTTACTATTCTTTCTAACAATTTAGCATTTTACGTATTGTTTTTTAAGATTTTCTAATACGTTCTTAACATTTTATGTGCTAATTATAATTTCAAGTAATAAAATGATTTTCAACAGTCGTTCTGTTAACACCAACAATTGAATAAAGTTTAAAATCATTTTTGTCAGCGATCTATAATCTATAAACTGATCTGCTGATGCAAAGACTCTTTTTGTACCCATAAAAATAAGCGATTACCGATGCTGTTAGTGTTGATTGTTTGTTACATTGTTTTTATTTGGGTGTTCTAATATAAATATTATTTACATGTAAGTCTGAAAAAATTCTGCTTGTGCAGATTTTTACTATAACTGACTAAGTAAGCAAACTAATAATAAAAAAACAAATTGCAAAGTGATCATGTTGAATATATAATCAAGTAAATTGTATATCCAAATTGGAATTAAGAGAATTTGAATAGCAATTAGACACTCTGTGATGATTGAGGTTACTGGACTATAGGAGCAGAGAATAGAATATAATTAAGTTATTCAAAACTTCATAAGACGGGTACAATTATTATCGGAAGTTATTACACAATAAGAAGAGATTTTTTGTTTTATAACATTATTGTTTTATACGAATTTCGATAAATAATCTAAGATACAACACAGGTTTTATTTTTCAAATTTGAACGTAAAATGTATAAAAAATTTACATGGCATAAGCCATTATTGATTTGTGAATTTGTATTACAACTATCAACAACGTGAACGTTGACCGCAGTCATAAACATAAATTGTATTGTTTTCTTTGATCTTTAGTTTAATAATGTAATCTGGAAGGTAATGGTTTATTTGTTTTAAACTGTTATCAAACTTTATTATTACTATTACAAACTCTTACAATCTGGCTTCTCTAACCTTTAGCTATTCAACAGTTACACTATAAAGGAACAATCAGATATAACCTACTTCGCTCTCTGAGTATCATACAAACGTCTGAAAGCTAATGAACATTTCTTAATTATTCGTACTATCTATTGAATCCTTGCATTTGAAATCAGAAAGTAAACGCAATCTTAATGTCTGATCAAAGTCTGTTATATAACTATATGTGCTCTATTTTTATTAGTTAGAAATAAATAGTTATCTATGATGAGAAGATTTATTTTTCGGTAAAACTTACGTTGTATAATTTACGAAAATACATTAAAGTGCTTGGTACATTTGATAAATAATCAATTGTAAATATTCTTCTCGACGTAGTTATTTTAAAAGCTTTGGTCTAGAGCAGCGTTTCTCAAAGTGTGTATTTTTATGGGCTCCGCGAGCAAAAACAAAAAAATACGCTACTTAAAAATTTTTTTTTAAAATGTTTGTCATATGCTAAAAATATGTATATATACTTTAATCTCAACAGAATTGTGTTTACGTTCAAAACACGTACTTCATGCTTTGTTTCGTTATCAAAGTATGTATGAAATTTCAACAATCACTGACCTCTGGGCATTTGGGTTTCAGCAAACAATTGTGATTTAAAAATTTGTTGAATTAAGATATGCATATAAACATAAACAATGAATAGTTTCTAAAGTGTATTCATTTTCAAGATAGCTCGCGGAAATAAAATAAATTGCATGTTCAATGCGTGATCATCAGGTGCTGTTGCAAATGCCCGTTGTAAGTTTCGTTCAAGTAAGGAATCAACAACAACGTTTCACAAGCTCGGCCCGAAAACCGAGCCTTGGGGGCAACCTTTTGGCAGTCGTTTTGTATAAGAACAGCCAAAAACGTTCGTGAAATAAGTGATCGAACGACTCGATAAATAACTACGAATGACGCGCACTGCGTCTGCAGGTGCTTCCTTGACGATGAGAGCTTCAATTATTGATGGCCACCATACGTTATTGAACGCACTGGAAATGTCTATAAAAATGCAGAGTCTATACTTGGAGACGTTCGTCTACTTTTGTCATTAATTTACGAATGGCGTCTGTCGTCGATTAGCCAGGAACAAAGCCGTATTGACTAGGATGGAATAATCGTTGTGGAGGAATACTGTCATGTAATTTCTTTAACAATACATGTTCGAACAGTTTATCTAGTTCTGAAAGTAGCGTTATCGGACGGTACGAATTAGGGCTGGCGAGATCCCTCTTACCAGGTTTGAGAATCGTGATTAGCCTACCAGTTTTCCAACTGTTTAGAATATACTCGCATTGAACACAAGAATTAAATATGTCAATGAAAGTAGAAAAGAGATCGTGTACGACTGTTCTTAGAACGTTACAGTGTACTCCGTCGGGTCCGGGAGCTTTATTCTTGGTAATTCTGTTAGCCACCGACGCTATGTCCTCTTTTGTAACGACCCAGCCTGGTCGGGATTCAATACTTGCAAAAGATCGGGATCTAATTCGGGCTTGGTAAAGATCGTATTTCGTCAGATCGTCGTCTGGGAAAAAGGAACTAACAATTGACTTAATTGTATCTTGCTCTGTAAGAGTGTATCTGTCACTGTCACAGACGTTAGAGCCAGGAACTTTTGTGAGGAAATTCTATAAACTAATCCCCACGGACTCACTGCCAAACTTTACCCAACAAACCTTTGCCATGAGCTAAATTATGCATTCTTCACTGCCAATTTGTACCAGTAAAGCCATTGCGTCTTTAGCTCTGCTGGGGCTTTTTGTGTTTGCTTTCTTAATCAACTTACGTCTCGCTTTAACCTATTTAGCTTTGGACTCCACACGGTACACCAACTCTAGAATTCGAGCGAACTCGGTTTAAGCTATTTTGGCTAGACTCGAGGATCAGCCTGGTCAACTTATCAATGGAGACGTCTATAGAATTAGGATCATGGCACTTAGCTCCACGTGGAAGATAAGTAGAAAGAAGGGCGCTAACCTTTTTGTTCAGCTTGATAGGATCTATGTGTTGTATATCTAGCATACGCCTAGGGATCGGAACCGGTCGAGGATTTTTGACGGTTAAATCAAAACGTATAAGTCGGTGGTCACTTTCAATCACCTCAGAGATTACTTCCCAGTTAGAAATTTCCCTTGCTAAAACTTGCGATGCTAGAGTGACATCAATGTTTGAAGAACCTTGGTGGGCTTATTTACAACATATAGGTCACGTTCACCTAAAAGGTTCTCTACGCTTCTGCTTCGTTCGTCAGTAAGCAAGGAGTGCCAAAGCGGCAATTTAGAATTAAAGTCACTTGTTATAATAATTGGGACGCCTCTTAGTTTGTCCAAAACTCTGTCTAGATGATGTAGATAAATGCGAAAATTCTCGCTTGGTGGCCAATACACGCCAACGACACCCAAAAAAGTGTTTCCAACTGTAATAATGGATACGGCAGTGCAGTCATTAGTTAGATGACTGAGAGTAACTACTCCGACGGGCTTTGTGCTATTAAAAACAATAGCCGAGAAATACCGCATAGAAGTGGATGCGGTGATCCTGTTGAAGAGCAATACCGCCTCAGCGAGTCTATACCCTGAACCAGAACGATACACATAGGACTCTTGGGTTAGTAAAATGTCAATGTCGTTGTCGGAGGAAAAACCCATGACTTTCAAGGTTGCAGCACGAAAACGCTGAAGATTCACTTACGCAATCCTAAGAGTCAGAGAAGCGTCCTCACTGTCAATAATCGGTGTTAGCAATCTTGGCGTCAAGTCTCTTTAGATACGCCGACCAGTTATTGGAAGAAGCCTTGTGTTTTACCACCTTGCTTTTATGGCAATATCTGACACAGTTTGCACATGCAGGGTCTTCTGTTTGGGCAATCTTTAGTTTCGTGCTTTTTAGCACAAATACCGCATTGAATTTCGCTTTTACATTCACCTGATTGGTGACCGAACTTTTAGCATTTATAGCACCTTATGATGCGTACATGGTCATTGACCCTGCATGAGTTCCATGCAACGTAAACATGACGACTGGCCATGAGGTACTTTTTTGCCTCTGGAGTTAGTTCAATTATCCAATTGTGGCCTGTTGCGTTTTTTCATTAGTGGCGACATCGAAGTTTTGCTCAAAGATTGCCTCCTTTACTTGCTCGGGGGAGAGGTTGGTAGGAACGTCCGTAATAGAGATCTTAGAAAGGATTTTGCCTTGCGGTCTGATGACAAGGCCGGCTTTGTCGAGAATATCTGCTGGGATCTTGGAAAGGTCGGTTTTTTAGGACTTCAAGCAAACAGAGTTTCGTCCCATTTTCGCCACTCGGACTGGTTTTAGACCAAGCGTAGTACAATTAAAGACTGTCATGAGCATTGTTTTGGCTTTGTCAGATGTCTTAATGCTAGACTCTGGCTTAAGAACTATAGCAACTGTATATCTTAGGACTAGTGCGAGAGATTTACCGGAAGGTACCTTTACTCTGTCTGCTACTCTGCTACACCGAGCTACTTGAGCGTAAGAAATAGGACCAGTTGTGACTTGTTGGATGACTGGTGATGACAACTTGTCAGTCATCGTTTTCAAAGCAGTTTGTACGCTCTTAAGAGCATCAGAAGTATCTGAATGTTGCTGCGACATTGTTTTGACAAGAGTGGATCTACGGAAGATAGCTTGGATGCGGGACGGTACATCCATTAATTCAGTTCGTCCGGCAACGGATTCTTTGGAGGTAGAAATCAGCTTAGACATAGTTAGGACCTCTGTTTCGAAAGATTCTTTGAGTGTGGACAGTTGGGAGTCATCGGATTCGTCGTCGGATTCGGCTTCACGACGACGCTTGACACTGGCAGACTCTACCTCTATGGTGGTGGCCGATAGGACGGGAGAAAGTGCGCACGACAGCGCAACTTCGTAGGATTCGGCGAATAACTAGTGTCGACGTAACTCTTTGGCCGTGCAACAGCAGCTTCGTTGCTCACATTTAACCACGTGGAGGTAGGGTTCTAAAGCTTTCCGTGTAGAGGAGTTTACACTATAGAAAATTAAACTATATATAATAATTAACAAATTAATAAAATCGCCTGGTTTGAATACCAGTTGCTCACAATTTAGAAAATCAGTTACCTAAGCTTTAGCTAAAGGTGAAAGACTTATTCGCATATTGAAGAGAAATCAAAACCACACAAGTGAGAATAGAGATTAACCTCTATTTAGCTTAAATACGCGTGTTTGGCGGTAAATTTAAAAACATGGCGGAAGAAGCTAACCAGGGCCCAAGCCATTCCTGAAATTGCAAAAGCCTCAATTAAACTGCCACCAAAGTGAAGTAAAAAGTGAAAATTCGGCAAATGGAAGTGGAGGTCCAGTTTGAAACCTTTCTTATAACTGCAAAGAAAACCAAATTTAACCATGTACTTGCTGTTTTAGATGATGATGTAGCAGAGTTGGCATCTGACTTTTTGGCGCAGCCACTATCCGAAACGCCATACAAAGATTTAATAAAACGCCTTATAGCTGAATTTGAAGAATCCAAAGGACAAAAGATTAATAAACTATCGACAAAGTTAGAATTGGGTGACAATAAACCATCTCAAATTCTTAGAAAGATGCGTTCACAAGCCGGCACATAAATCAAGGATGATTTTTTACGCACCATATTCATACAGCGTTTACCAGTAAATGTACGATCAATACTGGCATCAAGTAGTGACCTATTAGATAATCTGGCAGGTATGGCAGACAAAATTATAGGTTTTTTATCTCCACAATTTTCTGCTGTGCATTCTATTAATTCTCCCAATCCCTCGTCATCTGATCGGATCGGTAAATTAGAAGCACACATAGCTGACATTAGAATGTCTTCCGGGTTTGGACCGTGTCATATTTGCAACCGAAGCTGCCAACGTTTCGCCCACTTTTGTAAGGGGCTTCATCAGGGCGTGAGATAAATCGCAAAACTCAAACAAGCAATCGGAATCTAACTAAGAACTTCTCAAAAGTTAGGTTATTCACTTGTAAAACAAGCCATAACCTAAACTATGAAAAGGTAAGAAAGAAAACGATAACCTGAAAAAGCAAACGAAAATCTAACAAAGAACCACTACCGAGTTAGGTAATCAACTTGTGAACCAAGCCAGATTCTAAACTCCGTAGAAGTAGAATCTGGCTTGGTTCACAAGTTGATTACCTAACTCGGTAGTGGTTCTTTGTTAGATTTTCGTTTGCTTTTTCAGGTTATCGTTTTCTTTCTTACCTTTTCATAGTTTAGGTTATGGCTTGTTTTACAAGTGGATAACCTAACTTTTGAGAAGTTCTTAGTTAGATTCCGATTGCTTGTTTGAGTTTTGCGATTTATCTCACGCCCTGATGAAGCCCCTTACAAAAGTGGGCGAAACGTTGGCAGCTTCGGTTGCAAATATGCCACGGTCCAAACCCGGAAGACATTCTAATGTTAGTATAGATTCCGGCCGTGGAAGCCTTCGCTATTACACATAGCTGAATTAACTATTACCATTAATGAATTAAAAATTCGCCCACGTTCACTCTCAAGAAATCGTAGGGGTAGTTTGGGACCTAGGTAATCTTCTCAACCTAGAAATTGTTGGTACCACTATCGCTTTGGTAGTAAAGCGCCTAAATGTTGGACACCATGCTCTTACAAATCCAACAAAGTTTTGGAAAACTAAAAACCCACTCTCTTGACGCGACAAGTGAAGAGCGTTCATTGACGCGCTACCTGTTTGTGTACAATCGATCTTCTAATCAAAATTTTTTTATTGATTATAGGGCAGATGTTTCTGTAATACCTCTGACAAAACGCCAAGGTGCATCTCCATCTAAGCAGATTTTGTATGCTGCTAACGGAGCTTGCATCTCATCTTTTGGGGAACAATTGCTTAACTTAGATTTAGGATTACGTCGATAATAATGCTGGCCTTTTATTGTTGCAAATGTTGAACATTCCATTATTAGAGTCGATTTTGTCAGTCACTTTGGACTACTATTAGATATGAAAAACAAACAACTGATTGATACTTTTACCAACCTTTCAAGACCTGGTTTAGCACCTTTGTCTAAGCAGGTGTTAACAATTCGTGTAATTGATCCTGCAAATAGATATTTTCGCTTGCTTCAACGGTTTTTCAAACTCCTCAGAGAAACTCCTGGCAAGTACCCTAATGTTGAACATTTTCACAATATAGTTACAACAGGTTCTCCAGTTTTTGCAAAAGCAAGGTTATCTTCTGAGAAACTGGCTCAAGCTAAATTAGAATTTCTACACCTGTTGGGCCTAGGGATTTGAAGGCCTTCAGAAAGTAATTGGTCTAGTCCACTACGCCTTGTACCTAAAAAAGATAGATCATGGAGACCGTGTGGAGATTATAGATCATTAAATGCTATAACGATTTCCGATGGGTATCCCATTCCGCACCTCCAAGATTTCAATACGCAATTAGAGGGCAAAACCATTTTCTCTAAGGTTGATATTATTCGAGCCTTTTATTATATACCAGTTTCTTCGGAAGATGTACCAAAAACGGCAGAAATGACACCATTTGGACTATTTGAATTCCTCAAACATTTATTTGGCTTTAAAAACGCTGCGCAAATATTCCAAATGTATCTACATTCGATCCTAAGATCATTTGATTTTGTTTATTCGTACCTGGACGATATCCTTTTGCTTCTACTTCTTAAGATAAACACGAATCACATTTATTTACACTGTTTACCACTCTTCAAGAACATGGGATATGCATAACTTTATCTAAATTTGGTGTTAGTGAAATCTCGTTCGTGGGGTATCGAGTTAACAAATCTGGAATATATCCTCTTCTTGAGCGCGTGAAAACCATTCAGGAATTTTCACTTCCAGAAGCCGTTGAGATACTTCGCAGATTCTTAGGTCTTGTCAATTTTTATCGACGTTCACTTTCTCAACTCAACAGTTTTTGTTTGAATTGTGTAAACGTTATAAGAAAAGAGATAAACGTAAAATCGAATAGACTACTCAAACCCGAGAAGCCTTCGATCATTTAAGATCAGAATTAGCTAACACAATATTGTTAGTGCATCCGTCTTCCTCACTACCTTTGATTTTAAGTGTTAAAGCTTCTGATTTTGCCGTAGGTGCGTCTCTTCAGCAAATGCGTAATAATAACCATTAGAATTTTTCTCAAAAAAACTCGACAAAGCCCAAATTTCTTATATTTCTTATAGTACGTGATCTCTTAGCCGCATACCAAGCAGTCAAGTACTTCAGGCATAGTTTAGAGGGTCGTACTTTAACTATTTACACGGATCATAAACCGTTGATGAACGCGTTTGAACAACGTCTCCGAAAGAGCAAGTCTCAGACAAGCTCGTCATCTATACTTTATCGGACAGTTCACGACCGACATACAATACATACCGGGATCTTCGAGTATCACAGCCGACGTATTTTCTGGAATTGAATCGATCGAAATGTCAGGTATCATTTCTCTACAAGACATTGCTCGAGAAAGATTATCCTGCAACGAACTTAAACACCTAAGTGAATCAGAATCTTCGTCATATACGTTTCAAGACATGCAATTGGATTGTGGATTAACTTTAGTATGTGATTCTTCTACCAAAAAACTTCGTCCTTTTATCCCTTCGGTTTTTCGAAACAATTTTTTTTATTCATTGCACAATTTGTTACATCTTGGTATATCTACATCAGTAAACCTCGTACAGGATAGATTTTGTTAGCCCAAGCTAAAACGTGATGTGTCCTTTTGGACTAAAACCTGCGTCGCCTGCCAGAGAAGTAAAATATGGAAACTGCTATTAGTAGTTACACATACATTACCACCGTCTCAAGGATTCCGCTATTTACTGACGATGATAGACAGATTTTTACGCTGGTGTGAAGCCGTTCCACTGTTAGATATTATGGCCGAAACCGTAGCTAATGCAATTTAGGTACTCCTAGATTCATTACTACAGATAAAGGCAAACCATTTGATTGTCAACTGTTTAATGGTCTAACACGCCTACTTGCAACTGAACACAATAAAACTACTGCATACCACCCAGCAGCTAATGGTGTGATAGAACGCTGGCACCTAACTTTAAAGTCTGGATTAGAAGCTCACTTAAATGACGATTGGGTTTCTACATTACTTACCGTGCTATTGAGACCTTGATCATACATTATTCCAGAGCAGCAAACTACGCTAGCTAAATTTATAAACGGTGAAACAATCAGACTTCCCGTAGATATGTTCGAAAACTTGCGGTCACACGATACACCACTGTTCTTGTCTAAATTAAAAAACCAAATACGAAATATTCAACCAGTGCCATTCAAACATCACTAAGAAGAATGCATTTGTTCATCCCAACCTCATGGACACAGCATATGTTTTCGTTCGCTATGATGCAACGAGGAAACCACTACAGCCTGTATATGACGGTTCATTCAAAGTAGTTTTGCATACTCAAAAGACGTTCAAGTTGCAGACTACTCATGGTACAGAAACGGTTTCCATCGATAAGCTAAAACCTGCGTTTTTGTTGCCTGAAGAAGATGATAATCTAGTACCGTAATTTTTTTTTATTAACTTCCAAATTGTTTCACATATAACATAATCCTTTCTAATATTACTATAACAAATACAGTTATGAGATTTACAAAATGGTCACAATTGGAAACGTTTTATCAACTATGTATTTACGAGTTTATAATATTTGATAACATACTTTTTTCTAAAAATTGTTTTGTTTGTCTAATATGGCACTCTTGACATTCTTTACATCTGACTGTTTTATTTATTTATATTAAGGTTTGGATTTCTGACGTGTTTCTTGATGTAGTTGTTTAACATTGCTAATGTAGTAATTCTTTCGTATTGGATATTCTTGTTGTAATCAATTTCTTATGTCTGTAGATAATAGCTGTTGTATTATGTAGTTTGAAATAATTTTGTGAAAATAATCGATCTTCCTGACCATTAATAAAGTTTAATTATAATGGACAATTAATCCTACTAAAAATGCTTACAACATGACAACGCAAGCATTACCTTACGCGAAATATTAGCTTTTCTTATTTTTTCTTTTTCTTCAAGATTCAAGAATTTTTTATTTTGCTTTTGTAAATATTCTTTAATATTAGCAGTCTTTTCAATTTTAAACATGGCAATATATTTATTTTATAGGTATTATATGATGTATAATTCAGATTGCACAATTATTCACCTACATCACAAGAAATTGTTTATAATAAAATTATAAAGGTTTTAGTCACATAGCAATTGGGCATCAAGTTTTTCATGTCCTTCAAGTTAGCAATACAAAGTTAGCAAAATAAAATAAAACATAATTAGGAATTTGTTACTAATTTCTTGCGAAAGAAAAAATTTGTAACTTTCTTACTTTTTTAATTATGCATTAAACTTGATACATCATTCTAAACAGGGTTTTAATGAATCGGTATTCGGTTTAAAATGTTTGTAGAATTTGTTGCTAAATGGTTGTTAATTAATTGTAAAAGAAAAAGGCTGACAACTTTATTATTATTGTACACACATTTTAAACAGGAAATAAACTCATTAAAACAATTTTTAGAATGCTTAACTGCTAGCTTGCCTCAAGTTAGCCGAAAAACGCATAACTAAAAAAGTAAGAATGTTACAATTTTTTTCTTTGCAACAAATTCCTAAATATATTTTATTTAATTCTGCTAACCTTGTACTGCTAACTTGAAAGACGTAACTTTTACACTTAAAATAACATTCCTTTATAGGTGCCTTTCAGTAAACGTAAACCTTTTTGCGCAGTTTTAATTATCTATTATTCATTTTATTAAAACGCAAAGAACAAGGCGCGGAAAATGATCGTTCTTTGCAGACCGCTCATAGAAGTAGAAGGCCATCTCTCTTATTCAGAGTTGAAAAAACAAAGTTATCCAAGATGCTCGTTTGACTCTATTCACAACTTCCGCTACCATTCGCGAAAGACTATAGCTACAATGCAGTTTGCAAACAATAAGGAATACTTTGAAAGCTAAAGGAATAAGCTGCTATCGAACTATAAAGAAACCTGTAATAACTAAAAAAAATGCCTACCGGAGATTGCAGTTTTCAGAAGAACATTTAAATTTTGATTGAAAATGTGTTGTTTTTTCAGATAAAAAAAACCTTCTGCACTTCCCAAAATAGTAAAAAAGTTTTTTGGAAGCCACGTAATTCTAGATATGAATCAAAACATGTGCAACCCAACAAAAGAAGTGGGAGAATTAGTGCTGCGTACTGGGGATGGATGAGTGACGCTGGCCCTGGGTAATTAACACGTGTCGATGGACGCTTAACTGCTCAAACTTACCTGACGATTTTGGAAGATGTTATGTTGCCCTCCGTACGAGCAGTTTATTCCGAAGGACCAGTTCGGTTTGTTCAGGACAATTCTCCTATACATACGGCAGCGGTAGTTCAAGAATGATTCTTACAACATCCAGAAGTGGAAAGAATCGGTTGGCCACCTAAATCACCGGATTTGAGCCCTATAGAGAATATGTGGGCGGCGGCCAGTAGTTTCATATTAGAGCATACAGTTTATCATTATTCGAGCTATAGATAGAACTTATTTAATCATAAATAACAACTACATTTTTTAATTAGTTAAGCAAAGAACATAAATAAATAGAAAACTTTATAGGGTACAACTTAGATAAATATTTGCAGGTAAGAAACATGTTCTTTGAACGCTTGAGCCAGTGTTAATTAAAAATTGTTCGTAACTTTGTAATATCGCTGCAAGTAATGTCTACAATGCCAATGTTGTCAAATTTAACTAGGCGTTTTGTTATGTCAGTTTAGTTGCCTACCTTGTAGGTCGCGCTTAAAAGTGTCTAATTACTTTTACTTAATGTACTTAATTCCATGGTCCACAATGATTGAGATAAGATACCATGTCACTAAGCTATAGCATTTTTATCTACGAGTCTTTAAACTAACTAACAAAATTATAATAAAATAATTAGAATCAGTTGTCAAAAAATAAAATTAATATTTTTTTATTTGCGTGCTCAAAATTTAATGTTTTCGAACATGTCGTGTCGGTATTTCTATTACGGTTTAACTGTTTTCGTTTTTTAGAAATTCACAAACGTCACCATCTAAAGTTTCTTACTTCAAAATCGTTATTTGAAATTTATTTACGCATTCTTATGATCTCGAAGTTATAGACAGCAACAAGTGCGTGTCAGAAATCGAAATATCTGCGGTTATTGGTTTGACACTCATTTTATCACATCTCTAATAAAGAACGTGTTTCATGGAAGTTGTTATGTGCTTGTAAAGCAATAAATAAATTCCTAAAAAACAGAATTTTATAAATATTTATTTTTTGTTTGTGCAAGTACTTTTACGAATTTACGGATAAAGTTTTAAAAGTTTGTTATCGAATAGAGCAACAAATCCATATCTTTTACTGTTGTTTATTTGTGATGAATATTTTAGTAAAGTTTAAAAGCTTTGACGTATTTTTTTATGGTACATTCATATTACTTTGTCATCTTTGCATGTCATAAATTTTAATTTTAAAACAATAGTAAAAAAACAAGTTTGTGTTTTTTATGTAAATAAATTAAACTTAGTATTAGTATTTAGATGACGATTTAATGCACTTAATTGGTTAAAACAATTCCTCGTTAAAGCTTCTAGTTGCATTTATATGGTAAGCTAAGCGTAATTAGTTCGACTGTTAAATCCTGTATAACTTATAACATTATAAATTTAATTTTAACTTTAGTAATGTATGAATTTAACTAATTTGCACTTTGCAGTTACTGCATTTGAAACTTTAATTAATATGATTTTGTCATTGAGTTTTAGAATTACAGCTAGCGGCGTTATAGCTACAGCGTAATCTAAATAATCTGAACCCGAAATTGTAATTCATTCTGAAGCTTACAGAAATTTGACGGATAACATGCTTAAATTTAGGTTGCTGAAAAGGTAATCAAATGGTAACTGAATGCGGTAAACATTTAAATGTAAACTTTATCCAAGAAATTTATAACACAAAATATGTGTTTATTCTAAATACGTAAAGTTGCAATTACTATTAAAAGTATAAACAATAAATTATTAATACAAAATGCAAATATGTAAGGACTATAAGATTTCATCCACTGCCAATATCTCAAAAGGAAAAGACTTGTACAAATAACAGATTTCCTAATTTTACAATACATAACACGTAATAGCAGACCCGCGTCTAGCACTTTTGGCGCCCTTCTGCAAATTTAAACTAACGCCCCAAATTTGTATTACGTTCATATGTGAGTACAGATACAGGTTAAGTTAGGTATATCCTTCTGCTGATAACTATATGAATAAAAATCATAAAAAAACTGCTTGGACTACTGTAAATAAAAATTAATCAAAACAGAAACACGACAGAAAGAATATAATAGGTAAAGCGAAATCTACGGAACTAACCATCGTACCTAAGAAATCGTTTCTATACGTTTCTCGATTACATCCAAAAACAAAAACAAAAGCAAAATGTGAACAAATGCAATCAAAGCATCCAGATCATTATAGTTCTTTTAAAGTTATGATTTTTTCTACAAACTTAAATGTAGCGTTAGATGAACAAAAGTGGTCTTGCGAAACTTACGTTACGCGATATTTTTTCCCAAAAAACCACTGAATGTAATAACCAAGTGACAAAGTATAAACACATTATAAATAACACAAATGTACACAAGTCAAAAAGACAATCGACAGAAAATGACAGCTCCAAAAAACACACAAGAATTCTTCATTTAATTACGTCTGTGAGAAATAAAATAAATGCAATGGAGGCACAGTGACAAACAGGCGAAGTCGAGTTTTTAAAAATTTGTAATTATGTCGTGGCATCCTCATTTTCACGTAGTATCTTAAAGGGAGGAGGTTCTTTAATTTTAATTAAACCACTTTTAAATTTCAGATGTTTAAAAAATGTTGCAAATTTGTCTAATGAAAAAGATTGTGAGTTATCTGGTATTTATGTAATATCATTAAATGTAGTAGTTTTATCTGTTTATAGATCACCATCTGGCAATTTTTGTTGTTTTGTAGCTAAAATTGAACAAGTTTTAAATTCCTTAAAAACAAAAAATGTCATAATGGCTGGTGACTTTAATATTTTATTTGGAAGTAAGAGTAGAGAATGCGTTCAGTTTTGTGATTTACTTGCTACATACGATATGAAAAAAATGGTAAACTCCGCAACTCGAGGAAAAAACTGTATAGACAACGTATTCTTAAACTTTAATACAAAAGTAAGTTTTTCACTGTCAGTGGAAACAAATCTATCCGATCATCATGGACACATTTTATATTTTTTACCTCCCACAACAGATAAAAATAAACAAAAATTAGTTAGTAATGTTTGTCGTCCGGTAACTTTACTTGGTGTAAATACATTTTTTAAGGAAATTTCCACACTTTCTTGGGACTTTATTGAGTACAATAATATATCAGCGGTTCAAAAATTTGACAGTTTTGTAACAATTTTACACAATAATTTCTTAAATGCGTTTCCTAATAAAACTTATAAATCTAAACCAAATTTTACATATAATTATAATTGGTTCAATAATGATCTTAAGAATATAAGAGATCAGTTACTTTTTTTACATGAAACAAGTAATAATTTTCCAAAATCCCAAAAAACAGAATTTCGTAGAAAATATCAACTAGCAATAAAAAACCTTAAAATTGAATATAATGATTCCCTAATTAAAAATTTGAATTCATCAATAAAAACAATGTGGGAAATTATTAACGACAAGAAAAAAAACAAAATTGAATTAATGGATCACAAATTTTCTTCAGACGGTTTTAACAACTTCTTTCTAAATGTAGCAGAGAACCTTGTCAAAAACGTCGATAGCTTTGATAGTTTTGACAGTCCAATAAACAACACAACAAGGATTGATGCTGAATTGAGCTTTCAATTTGAACCAACAACATTTAACATTGTTAGGGACATAATAACTTCATTAAAAAATTCAAACAGTCGGGATGTCTTTGGATTAACAGTAAACCTAATTAAAGTTATAAGAAATGTTATTGTCATTCGCTTAACTAAACTCATTAACAACTGTATTGCACATAATAAATTTCCCGATACACTTAAGGAAGCATTGGTAGTTCCAGTCTTTAAAAAAGGAGAAATAAATGATATAAATAACTACAGACCTATATCGCTCCTGCCTATAATATCAAAGGTTTTTAAAAAGGTTCTAGCTGCACAAATCAAAAATTATTTTGAAAAATAGTTATTTGTATCACTAGTCCAGAAAGTGCTATTTTGCGAGTATGAGCTTATTTGTAGGCCGAGGTGAAGCCGAGGCCTACAAAAAGCGAATACTCGCAAAATACTTTTAGGACGTGTGATACACAACATTTTTTGTGCTAACCTTTATAGTATAAATTAATTAAAAACAGTTATTTAAGTATTGATTTTTAATAAAATTTAATAACATATGTTGATAAAACTGAAACCTGTAATGACGAAATACAATTGTTTTTTAAATTAATTTGACAATTACATAATAATATTACAATTTCACTTATATGAAAATAAAACCATTGTTGTTTTTAGCAATTGTAAGATATAAGCAAATTTGTTATATTTGTTTAAAACAATTTTTATTAGTGCTACTCTACACAACAACACAGATAATGGTGTATGTTAATAAATTTGACATATTGACAGATGACGTTTATTTAATTAATGATTACTAGTGCCAACCTTTAGTTATAAAATTCTACTACACTTTACCGGCCTAGGCCGGAAAAGTAAAATTTCCGGCCGATTATGATGCCTGTAAAATACGTCAAAACGGACGGAAGCACAAAAAATAATTTGTTTTATAAAAATCAGTTTGGTGTTAGAAAAAACAAAAATACAACTTTGGCTTTAATAACTTTAATTGAAAAAATTGTTGAAAGTTTTGATAAACAAGAGCATCTAATTGCAGTATTTTACGAGTTGTCAAAAGCCTTTGACTGTGTACAACATGATGTGCTGTTAGATAAGGTTAAATCATATAATTTCACAAATAATGCCACACTCATGATCGCATCATATTTAAAAAACCAAACACAACAAGTAAAACTAAATGGGAAGTTATCTGAAAGGGGTAGGATCAGTTATGGGATTCCTCAAGGATCTGTTTTAGACCCACTTTTATTTTTAATTTATATCAACGATTTACCACAAATAAATCCTCTTGCTGATTACATACTTTTTGCTGATGACACTACTATCACGATTAATGGAAAGAATCAGGCAGATTTAGCAGCATCGTCATCTAGTGCACAAGTAAAAGTGCAAAAATGGTTTTCTAATCACAAGCTAACGTTAAACCAAACAAAAACAGTTCATGTACTTTTTTCTCTCAGTAACTGCAACATTGATAATACAACGTTTGATGATCACACTCGATTCTTGGGGGTTATTATTGACAAAACTTTAAAATGGGATATTTATATTGACAGCATTGCCAAAAAACTAATAAAAAACATATATCTTTTTAGAAATCTAGCTAAGCATCAGGCAACAAATGAAATCGCGACCGATGCCGCGCTTAAATATATAAAGTTTCGTACATTGCAAGCTCAGACAGGAAAAAAACGCTTGTTCGCTCGTTGGCTCGTTGCAAGCCAAATTTCAAGCTCAAACATGAATAAAATCAGATTTGTTTGAGTTCACACAATTCGTGTTATCATGTTACGTATTACGTATTCGATCGAATAAATCTTATTATTGCGTACTCTCATTTGGAAAATATATTATTTTCGAGAAGTGATTCGGTTCCCTCGTCTCAAAGAGTAAAAGTAAAAAAATAAACAAACAAATAACAATGTAATAGCTAGCAATTCCTTACTAGCATTTTTATCATTATAAATTTTGTTTTGACAATGTTGTGTTACGCCCTGAGGAAATTTTTCTAAATCCGGTACTGTTTCATTTATTTAAGTTAGACGTGTGGGAATTTGCTGTTGTTGCTAATCTCACGCTTTATTTCGTTACATTTTAAAGTTGATAATTTGTAATTTATGATTAATTAAGAGCGTATTATCTTCGCTTAATACGTGATTAAATGCTGCTTCTCTACAAGTCCTTATAAATATTTTTGTTTAAAATATCATTTACTCGAGCGTTCTCACGAGTTCGCTGACGAATTTATTTTGTTCTCGTGTGACGTCATTATGACCTTAGATTCTTTCGTTTCCTTCTTTAATCAGTTCCTGACAAACTCTTGTTGAGATCACTTCAAAAATTTACTGTACCTTGGAAGTACTAACGTTTACTTAAACACGGTGATTTTACCGGATATTACGTTGAAACCTTCCTAACTTTTAGTATATCTACGGAACCTGTTTCTTTCCTAAAATTACTAAAAATCGTATATTTACGGCTATAAGTTACTTTAAATTTTAAAAGTGTACTTAGTTTTCTTAACGCTAGATTATTATACCCAGGTAAAGTACTTAGTTTTTGTTTTATTTAGTTAATCTAACTTCGCTTCTCTCCCTTCCTCTTTATAGCGGTTTTTCTTCCGACGAAATTGTTCTAATTTATATGAACGTTTTCTCCAACGGATTGTTTACTCCACGTGTGAAAGTTCCTTCAACTACCAAAATACTCCGTTCATCTGTAAACTCTACTACACTCTACGCTGAGAAGTCAACTTCGATTGCTCCAACTGACGCTAAGTGAAAAAAAACCAACCGTTAACCTTCGTTTTATTGTGAATTAATTCATATTTGTGCAAATCTCAAAGATTTGATTTTCTACATTGAACTTTTAATCAAAATCCTACTTGCTTAATCAACTTTAGAAATTCAAGAACTTTTCCTTATACTTTAAAATTTTACAATTTTTTTTTGCTATTTAAAATTCACTTTTGTTATTTAAACTTTGACTTAATTTACTTAATTTAATTTCTCTTTATTTCTATAAGAAGTTGTTATCTGATTTACCTTGAATTTTTTTTTTTGACTTATAACGTAATTGTAACTGACCTATTAACCTACATAAATTTGGTCACGCCTTCTCTGATCTACGAGATAGTAAACTTGAACCTAACTCTAATTCTCGGCTGTTATCTGCCGACGGCCAATTGTTTGTTTTAAATATTTTATTTAAGGAAACTTCGACTGGAAATACCGTGCACGGAGTTCCATCAGCGAAGTAATAAGGTAAAATTTTTTTTTGTATTTCAAATTTGAAATTACTGTCTTGTCGAATAACGATCGCTGCCCCAAATTAAATTTTTTGTTGTTGTTTGTTTTGCGAACCTAACGTAATTAAATTAGTTTTACTACTTTTGTTTTAACACAAGATAATTTAGATCCTGTATTTTTGTAATATTTGAAATCCATTATCGATTGTTTTACTCAACTTCACGCATATTTTGTTTGCATAATTCAAAATTGAATATTTTATTGATTGTTTTGTAAATTGCTATTTATTCTAAATTCATTATATTTATTTATTTATTTATTTATTGAAAAGGAACATACAATTTGTGTGCGAGAGTAACTCTCATGTTACACAGTTCCTACAACTTAAAAATAATCTATTCTAGAGGAAATGATTTTAATTCTACAAATAAAATTAACAAAGGTACTATAATATACTCTTTTTAATGTAATTTTTTAATTCAAACTTAAATTTAGGTATTTTTTTAATTTCTTTAACAGTTTCTGGTAATTTATTGTAGTTTGTTTTGCGAACCTAACGTAATTAAATTAGTTTTACTACTTTTGTTTTAACACAAGATAATTTAGATCCTGTATTTTTGTAATATTTGAAATCCATTATCGATTGTTTTACTCAACTTCACGCATATTTTGTTTGCATAATTCAAAATTGAATATTTTATTGATTGTTTTGTAAATTGCTATTTATTCTAAATTCATTATATTTATTTATTTATTTATTTATTGAAAAGGAACATACAATTTGTGTGCGAGAGTAACTCTCATGTTACACAGTTCCTACAACTTAAAAATAATCTATTCTAGAGGAAATGATTTTAATTCTACAAATAAAATTAACAAAGGTACTATAATATACTCTTTTTAATGTAATTTTTTAATTCAAACTTAAATTTAGGTATTTTTTTAATTTCTTTAACAGTTTCTGGTAATTTATTGTAGATTAAAGCTCCATTTTTAGTAATGTCAGTTTTACTTTTGTTTGTTCTTATTGAGTCAATATGAATATATTGGTAAGTTCTAGTGTAATGGTTGTGTATTTGGTTATTAACTGAATATTTAATATTAATTTTTAATTTTTGAAGTTTTATTTTTTGTATTAGTAAACACTGTTCATATATGTGTAACTGTTTTAAATTTAAAATGTCATGATTTATGTAAAGATTGTTTGTTGCAGTAAAAAATGGTTCTTTGTGTATTAATTTTAACGCTTTATTTTGCAATATTTGTAATGGTTTCAAATGTACTAAAGGAGCTCCACCCCAAATCGAATTTAAATAACTAAAATATGAGTGTATATATGAGTTATAAATTATATTGAGAACATGGGTTGATGTAAAATATTTAATTCTAGAAAGCACTCCAATTATTGGTCGAATTTTTTTTATAACAGATTGTATTTGATCTTTCCAGCTCATATTTTCATTTATTATTAAACCAAGAACCTTTGTAGCATTTGTTCTAGAGATCATTTTGCTTCCAATTTTTATTACAGGATTGTTTATAATACTGTTTTTCCAAAAATAATATAATTTGTTTTTTTAGTGTTAATACTTAATCTGTTGTCATTTATCCATTTATGTATTATATTTACATCATGTTGTAAATCCTGTGTTGATTGTTCAATATTGGTGTTATTATAAATTAGTGTTGTATCATCCGCATATGAGTAAATTTGACCTTTAATGTTTTGATTCAAGAGATCATTAATATAAATAATAAATAAAGTTGGTCTTAAAACACTACCTTGAGGAACTCCACACGTTATTGTCTTTGCAGAACTTAATATTCCTTCTAATTTTACTACCTGTAATCTATTATTTAAATAATCTTGTATTAAAGAATTAGCTATTCCACGTATACCAACATTTTTTAATTTTTGTAATAATATCAAATGATCAACTGTATCAAAAGCCTTTTGTAAATCTATAAAAAGGCCTACAGGTTTTTTGTTGTTATTGATTCCTTGATAAATTTGATTTATAATATCAGTTACTGCCGCTTGAGTACCAGTTTTTTCTAGAAACCCGTATTGTTTATTGCTTATTATTTTATTTTTATTTAGATATTTTATGATTCTGTTGTTTATAATTTTTTCAGCTATTTTAGAAAAACTTGAAAGCACCGATATTGGTCTATAATTTGATACTTCTTTTGTGTTTCCATTTTTAAATATCGGAGTTACTACTGCTATTTTCATTTCATTTGGAAAAATACCAGTTTCCAATATTTTATTTATTATTTGTGTAATGTAAAATATAACATAAGAAAAACAAATTTTTAAGGTTTTTACAGAAATACCATCTTTTCCTGCGGTAGTATTATCTTTCATTGAATTTATAATTTTTTCAATTTCATCATTACTTGTAGGTGTTAAAAATATACTATGAATTGGTGATGAATTAGACTGAATAGTAGACATATTATATATTTGAGTTTGATTTTTTGTAAGGTTTTTTCCGACATTAATGAAGTAGTTGGTGAATTCTTCTACTATATCTTTATGGTTGTTTATAGATATTAATTTGTCTTGCGTTATAATTTCAGTTAACTGATGTTTAGTTTGAGTTGATTTTGTATTGTATAAAATTTGTTTGTTTAATTTCCAAAACTTTTTGATTTAAACCAAGTTTTTATATTCATTATCATAGTACTCTCTTATCAAAGTAGATTTTAATTCTGTAGTTTTGTTTCTTAGTTTTTATATATTAACTCTTTTCAGTATTATTGAAATCCTGCTTCCATTTAGCATATGCTTCTTTTTATTTTTAGTTGGTTTTAAAATCCTCTGTTATCCAATACTTGTCATTTGATTTTATTTCTTTTTCTTAGTTGCTTGTTGTATTTTATGCTGTAGGTATTGTATAAGTATGTTGTATTGCTGGTTTACATCTAAATTATTATCAATTTCCAGTGGATCAGATTCTAATATATTAATAAGCGTTTTGTAGTTTATATATGTATACTACATGTTTTTAAAATATTCTGGTTTTTTTATTTATTTAAAAAAATATTAAATTATGATCTAAAATGTCATCATTTATTATTGATAAAATCGTTTTTTTTTTTCATTTTTAGGCTACATAAAATATGATGATGAATAACTGCATTAGAACTTGGTGTTATTGGCATATATTTCTCAATTTTGTTGAGTATAAAAATTTTATTTGAACATATAGTATTTATATAATCTGTAACTTTATTGACAGAGAGATCTATGTTAATATCGCCAAGAAGCAAAGTATTTTTATTAAATTTTTCTAGAATTTTATCAAATTCTTGCAAAAAGAAATTTATACTTGAATTGGAACGATGTGATATTTATACATTTAATTATAAGAATATTATCATCAAATTCAAAAGATAAAATTTTTCAGCTAGAAATAACGATTTTATAAATATAGCAACTTCTCTGCCTCGTTTATTAAACCGAGATGAAAAAAAGTTTTAAAATTGTTGAAATTAAAAAACATTCATGATCAAGCAAAAGCCATATTTCTGAAACAACTATTATATCTATTTTGTTATTTAATATATCTACAATTACTTCTAAGTCATTTAACTTATTATTTATACTTCTAATGTTCGTATACATCATTTTTAAGCGTTTATTTTGGGTAATCTTGTAGCTATTGATACATTTGTAATAATTACAAAATTATTAATTTGTGTGAATAACTTACTAATTGTAATCTATATTGTTAATGGCATTCTGACGATGTTTCAAATATACTAGACATTCGTAACTACTGGCTTCATGTTCAATATTTATACTTGAATTTTCTTTGTTTCTTAATTTACAGTTTTACAACTTTTAACATGGCTGTGACAATCTTTGGTTTTGATGATTACTACTACACTTTGCACATACTACGTCATTCTTACAAAATTGTGCCTTATGATGATATCCCCAACAATTAAAACATCGTAATATACTAACTTCTTCATATACATTACAACAATCCCAATTAATGAAAAGTTTGCCTTCTTCCAACACTTTTTTATAACCTTTACCTGATAACATTAAATAAGCTGTCCAAGTAGACTTGTTTTTAATTTCTTTAATATGTTTTACTTCTATTTCTTCATTTTCTAAGTATGCATTTTGTAGTTTTATAATTTCTATTAGTGATGATTCATTATACTTTTCAGTTAAATTTACTATTTTTAATATTGGTTTTCTAATTTTAGATATTTCTGCATTATATTCATCAAAAATAGTTTTATTAATAACATTTTTTAAATTATTAGCTTCTTCTCTTGTTTGACATGATAATAACACCGCTCCGTCATTCAGATTTTTATATTGTTAATGCAAATCTTTTATTTTACAAGGTTAATTTTTTTAATTTCTTCTGGTGTCTGTTGATTAGTTTTTTTTTATTTTTAGGTTTTACAATTATATTTTGTTTAGGAGACTTCTTTAAATTTGTACTATTTGTAGGATAGTGACTACCCTTTACAATTTCTGAAAAAGTCATTTTGTTGGTGGTGTTTTGGTTATCAGCAATGCGTTTAATATCATCACTTATTTCTCTTAACTTTTCATCAAAATTACATGTTATTTTTACTTTATTTACCCATTCTTGGCAGCTGTCACAATACCATAACACTTTATGTCCTAAATTTATTATTGCCTTGTATTCTTTATCACTCAAATTAACACAGTTTGTATGATACCATAGCTGACATCTGCCTTCACATTGTAGAGCATATTGATCATCTGTAATATTATTTTTACAGAGAGTGCAATTTGACATTGACATTATAATATAATCATATCATATGCTTTACGTTTAGAATTACACCAAATTTACTGATTGCTATTTATTGCTTAACCTTCCCCGTTTTTTTTCTTTCAGCAACCCTTCGCTACTACTAGAGCCCTGTTAAACTTTTACAATTTACTTAACAAGACCGTAACTAAACAAATTGTGTGGCGCCCATTTCTAACAATTTCTAATCACTATTTGACTAATTTTATCTACCACGACATCTTTGATTTAAATATTCCCCTCACAATTTCTAACCTACCCCATTTTGCCTACAAGAACCGAGCTACTGCGGCCATCGCTCCATTTAAATTTAGTTACCCATAATTCTTACCGTAACAAATTTCTTTGGCGCTCCAACGTGTGGGGCCCCCTTTCTGTCCATAATTTCTTTGCATAACGTACTTTCTTTTTGCTTAACTCACTTCTTTTTACTCATTAACCATGTTCTCATTTAAAATAGATGTCAACCGTTTACTAAAAGCTGAACTTGAATATGAACTTTCTTCTAGAGATATTGATCTACCCACTACTACTAGTAATTTGAGAAAACTTGCTCGTAATGCCATTGTACTTGAATTAGAAAAATCTTTGACTTCTGTTTCTCATTCTATTCTTTTCGCTGATGATTTGACTGCAGTTACCCAACTTATTAATGAAATTAAAACCTTCACTGACGTTGTTACTAATGATCCCAAATCAAGAGACTTCTTACGTTTGAATAGTTTAATTCCTCACATAGAACGCCGTTGCTCTTTGATGAACGCTACTAGTGATGCTGAAATCGGTCAACGTAATACATTACTTTCGGCTATTGCTACCCTTAAATCAAACTTAGTACAAAAAATGAAAAAACTTAATCGCGTTACCCTTACAGATTTTCATAAATTACCTTCTTCTAGCCCTAAACCTACTAGTTCTAATGATCCTAATGCAGCTGAAGTAACTGATCAAGATGCTAATCCTTCAACTCCTCCTTTACTTTCTTCTAGCGAAGATGAACTTGATATTTCTGGACCATTACCTAGAATAACTCCCGTTTCTCAAGCAGTTGTTTCTGAAAAACGTTTTGATATCTTTAAGCTTGGGTTAACCTTTTCAGGTGAAGGCAAAGTGTCTCTCTTAGATTTTCTAACTCGATTGGATGAATTAGCTTCATCTGGTGCTATTACTAAACAAATGCTTTTCGCTCATGCTCCTGAATTGTTAACAGGACGTGCCCTTCTCTTATACCGTTCTCAAAAATTCACTCTCACTACTTGGGATGAAATTGTATCAATGCTTCAAACCGAATTCTTACCGATTGATTATGATGAAAGACTACTTGACGAAATTAAGAATCGTACTATGGGTCCTTCTGAAAATATGAGTTCTTATCTCGCTGTAATGTACAATCTTTTTCAACGCTTAACGACTCCTTTATCCGAAACCAAACAACTATACTACATTCGCCGTAACTTAACTCCTTTCTACCAAAATGCTTTAACGCTTACTCCGGTCGCTAATATCGCCCAACTTTCTGCTTTAGGTAAATAAATCGAACAGAATCATTACTTTATTGAAACATTTAAACCTCCTCCTTCCAAGAAATCTTCTCATCTGCTTGAACCAAGCCTCGCCTACTTAAGTGTTGGCTCTTCCTCAGATACCGATACTAGTATCTCGACTCAATCTAAACGTAGCTCGAATACTCCTAAACTTTCTGCTACTTCTGTGGTGTCTACTCCCAAAGGAAAGGATATCAAGTCCGTTACCTCAAATGTCACTGCTAGTTCAACTGACTCAAAACCAAAATTTACTTCGAAACCATCAAACAAAACTAAAGTTACTTTCACTCCTTCTTCAGTCACTTGTTGGAATTGTCGAAAACCAGGTCATGTTACTCCTAAATGGCTTGCACCTCAAACTCGTCACTGTTATGGTTGTGGTGAACCAGATGTTATCAAACCAAATTGTTCAAATTGCACTAATTCTTCGTTAAACTAATTTCAGAGTGTTCGGACCGAGGCGAGCCCTCTTTTCTTTCACTTAACTTGGAAACCCCTTTCGCTACTTTACCAGATCATCATAAATATGTTCTAAATTTTGTTTTGGCTAATGTCCGCAAGGATGAACGACCTTATCTCAATATAACAGTCTTTGGCTATCCCTTTAAAAGTTTATTGGATTCTGGGTCCTCCAAAACGATCTTAGGTCAACCAGGATGGAACCTTTTAAGCTCTTTAGGCCTTTCTTTGCGTAAATATCGACCTTATCCTAAATCAACTTCAACTTGTCTACTTGCTAATAGTGAAACTTGCTACATTCTTGCTGTTGTTAATCTTCCTATCACTCTTCAAGACAAAACAGTCACTTTAGAAGTTTTAGTCATCCCTGAAGTCACTCAATCACTTATTTTAGGCATTGATTTTTGGAAATCAATAGATTTTGTTCCTAATTTTCATACGGGTACTTGGACTTTTGGAAATTCTGATGAGATTTGCTCCCTATCTACTACTGATCATTTAATTACTAGACATAACCTTTCTCCTACTGAAGAACAAACTCTTCAATCATTATTTGACTCTCCTGTACTCAATTCTACTGAACTTGGCTGCACTACCTTAATCGAACATCATATACGTACAACCAGTGAACCTATTAAACAACGTTACTACCCACTTTCTCCAGCTTTACTCAAAATTGCTAATGAGGAATTAGATTCCATGATTGCTTTAGGAATTGTTGAACCTTCTTCAAGTCCATGGTCTAGCCGAATTGTTCTCGTTAAGGAAAAAAATAACTCCTATCGTTTTTGTATAGATTATCGAAAAGTTAACGCCGTAACTAAAAAAGATGCTTACCCATTACCATACATCAATACTATCTTGGACCGTCTTCGTGATGCTCAGTTCCTTTCTTCTCTAGACATTGGCTCTGCCTACTGGCAAATCCCTTTATCTAAAGATTCGAAACCCATTACCGCTTTCACTATACCCGGTAGAGGTCTATACCAGTTTAACCGTATGCCTTTTGGTTTGCATAATTCTCCTGCTACATTTCAACGCTTGATTGATCAAATTCTTGGTGCTGATTTAGAACCCTATTGCTTCGCTTACTTGGATGATATTATCCTTGCTACCCCTTCCTTTGACAAACACTTAGAAGTTTTAACTAAAATATTCTCTCGCTTATCTAATGCTGGACTCACTTTGAATAAAAAGAAATGTCATTTTTGTCTCTCTGAACTAAAATATCTTGGCTATGTTGTTAATAGAAATGGTTTACTTGTAGATCCTGAAAAAGTCAACGCTATTATCTCTATACCTCAACCTTCTTCTGTTTCTGAAGTTCGTCGACTACTTGGTATGGCTAGTTTGTATCGTCGCTTTATACCCACTTTCTCTACTGCTTCAGCTCCTTTAACTCACTTAACTCGTAAGAGTACTCCATTTGTCTGGTCTTCTGAATGCGAAGAAGCTTTCTCCTTCCTCAAGAATTATTTAGGTGCTTCGTTTCCTTCTTTAATCAGTTCCCGACAAACTCTTGTTGAGATCACTTCAAAAATTTACTGTACCTTGGAAGTACTAACGTTTACTTAAACACGATGATTTTACCGGATATTACGTTAAAACCTTCCTAACTTTTAGTATATCTACGGAACCTGTTTCTTTCCTAAAATTACTAAAAATCGTATATTTACGGCTATAAGTTACTTTAAATTTTAAAAGTGTACTTAGTTTTCTTAACGCTAGATTATTATACCCAGGTAAAGTACTTAGTTTTTGTTTTATTTAATTAATCTAACTTCGCTTCTCTCCCTTCCTCTTTATAGCGGTTTTTCTTCCGACAAAATTGTTCTAATTCATATGAACGTTTTCTCCAACGGATTGTTTACTCCACGTGTGAAAGTTTCTTCAACTACCAAAATACTCCGTTCATCTGTAAACTCTACTAACGCTACGCTGAGAAGTCAACTTCGATTGCTCCAACTGACGCTAAGTGAAAAAAAAAACCAACCGTTAACCTTCGTTTTATTGTGAATTAATTTATATTTTTGCAAATCTCAAAGATTTGATTTTCTACATTGAACTTTTAATCAAAATCCTACTTGCTTAATCAACTTTAGAAATTCAAGAACTTTTCCTTATACTTTAAGTTTTTACAATTTTTTTTAATTTTTTTTTTGCTATTTAAAATTCACTTTTGTTATTTAAACTTTGACTTAATTTACTTAATTTAATTTCTCTTTATTTCTATAAGAAGTTGTTATCTGATTTACATTTAATTTTTTTTTTGACTTATAACGTAATTGTAACTGACCTATTAACCTACATAAATTTGGTCACGCCTTCTCTGATCTACGAGATAGTAAACTTGAACCTAACTCTAATTCTCGGCTGTTATCTGCCGACGGCCAATTGTTTGTTTTAAATATTTTATTTAAGGAAACTTCGACTGGAAATACCGTGCACAGAGTTCCATCAGCGAAGTAATAAGGTAAAATTTTTTTTTTGTATTTCAAATTTGAAATTACTGTCTTGTCGAATAACGATCGCTGCCCCAAATTAAATTTTTTTTTGTTGTTTGTTTTGCGAACCTAACGTAATTAAATTAGTTTTACTACTTTTGTTTGTAACAGTTGTTTGTTTGTTTTGTTTTGTTTTGTTTGTTGCTACTGCGTAATAGCATTGTTAATTTTATTAGTTATTTATCCTCGTCTGCATAACCAGAAGCGGCGTAGCTTAATAGTTACATTATCGTAATTTGTACCACATGTATACTCAACTAAACAAAAACCGGGACACTTTGGTTAGTTTAAATGAAATAGTGAGCGGTGCAAATGTCTTGTTAGCAAATGGGTTATTGTTTATGTTTAGAAGCAAATGCAAAAAGAAAATTAATAACATAAACCAAAATTATGATTACTATAAACGGTGTTTTTTTCAATGCAGTAGCATACGTCCGGTCCGTTCATTAATAAGGTGATAACATTACCCAACTGATAACATTATTCGTGATTCTAATAAGCAACGTGCACTGTTATTATTAATTTTGTTTATTCTTTAAGGTTGGTGCAAAACTGAGTACAGCAAAATAACCTGAACGTGTTATCGTGGCCAGCAAATGGCCCTGATTTTAACATAATAGAAAACGTTTAGGGTCAAGTTGTTTGTACTATCTGGGAACAAGAGGAGACCAATTTCACAGCTAGAGACCGCAAACAATTAATTGCCGTCATTAAAACTGCTTGGAAGACAATTAATCATTATTACCTACCTGTCAGCTTCTTCAAAAGAAAGAAATCGGTTTTTGCTGATTGTTACTTAGCTAACAAATTCGTTGAGATTGCGAAATGACTTTGCTGCATTCTACCTTTCTCAAACTGGTAGAGCATAATATGGCAAATATTGATATACTTTTTTATACGTATCTTTATTAACTGAAAATAGAGAATTATTTTTATTTAAAAAAAACAATAGTTTAAGTGAACAAAATTGCAAAAAAAAACACAAAAATTATGTACCGACCATTCAAACAAAAACAAAAATGTTCACAATGCAGCTTTAATAAACAAAATAAATTTGTGTGTGATCTTTGTCTTTAAAATTTATTTAATACTTATTAACGCAATGTTTAATATAAGATGTATTTTAAGTAAAATTAAGCTTTAATGCGCATTTTTGGAAAACTTTTTTAGCAGTCAAACTGTAAAGGTTAAAATTGAGCAACAAGACGTTTTCAAGTGTACTTCAAAGAAACTTTCAGTCAAGAAAGTACTCATTTGTCTAAGAGTTAATTCAATTTATCGATTGAAGTAATAGAATTAAATAATATAATTACGTACTCACAAACGATAGTATTAGAAATCGACTACGTTTCTCTATAAATTATTACGTTTTATGTGAATGCTGTACAAGTAATAAAACTTATTTATCTAAAAACGCAGCGAGTAAATTTAATTCAGTTGCTTATTAGATCATTATTTTCACAAAAATAATGTTGTAAATTAAATTATTATCCAACTCATAAAATAAACATTAAGAAATTATCGACGTTGTAAAAAAATAACTGGTAATAAAGTTATAATCAATAACGGAGACAAGTTTTTTTGAGACGCTAAAAAACTGTAAAGAATAATAAAATGAAGAATAGAACAAGTATAAAAGGACAATAACTTTTTATTAACTTCTATTACTAGAATTTTTATTTAGTTCAATAAATTATCTTCTTTTATTTTAAACTTAATGTACACTGTAAAAACAATAATAATTCACTTTTCATGCAATCTTTAAAACTAACGTTCTGAATGTTATTTACATGATTAATTTAGATTACTGAAGTAGATTTTCTTTAATAATTTAAAAATAAAAAAAATGGCAATATATTTTTTAAATTTGGACTAAGCAACTGCTGTTTATGCAATTTTTGCAATTACAAAGCAAACCGTAATTACTAGAAAACACACTTTTTGTTATATTTAGTATATAACATTCAAATTTAGTTTTTTTGCACACACTTAACAATGCAATTAAGTTTGAAGGGCTTTGTTATTTATTAAAAACAAAAAATGCATTTGTTATTATTTGTTTCAGTTATTTATGTCATAGTAATAATTATAATCATCAATTTAATTAATACAATTTTAAATTTAAATATGCAAATAGAAGTGTAATTACAGACTACGTAACTCTAATATTAAATTTGGTCTTTTTAACCGAATAGTAATTAATTAGTAAAATAAAATTACACATAAATAATTGAAATATTAAAATCTATCATTAACAAAATCAAATATACTAATTGAATGATAACAGTTAATAACAAGACCTGAATTAGATAACAATGTATGACTAGAAGAATGAATAGAAATTTGTATACATCTGGTAACTAGAAACTACCTTAACAAGTACTATGAAATTAATTAATACAATATTCAGTAATTAAAAACTTATCAATAATTATTAGTTTTATTTTACTAAATTTTAATGTTTTAAATTATGTAGACTGACCTGATAAAGTTGTGCACTTATGCCAACAAAACCTCGCCTTAACAACAAGTAAAACTTGTTTTTATTGTTGCTTTTTCTTCACTACAAGGACCCTATCTCAAAAATAGATTTTAACTAATTAAAGAAAAAATCCTTTGTTCTGCTGTCCCCGACCACGTTGCCTACGATTGAAAAATTAAGAAACCTATAGTGTAAGCATTTCTGTACGATTTATGCTTCACATTTTAATTCGCAAAATTTGCCTTCTAATATAGACAGCATTAGAAATTATGTAAACTTTTGTCATCTACATACTATAAGAATCTCAGAGATTTGGCTACGTGCGTCCTTACGCAATAGCCTAGTAGCTATTTCAGGTTACTTTCTGGTTCATATTAATAGAGCTTGAAGGAGAGGAAGTAGTGTTGACCTATATGTAAAACCCGACATTGAATATAAGATTATTATATCTTCCACTAGTTTTATTATTGAATACCTGATTATCAAACTAGACTTTAGTAGATCGTCTATGTTGGCTAGAGTAGCTTATCGTCTTTCTGCACTTCACTCTGATATACTTGACTTTGAAGATGTGTTGTCTAATGTGCTCCCATGTTTTGATTCTGGGTGACTTTATTATAAATATGCTCTCTAACACCTACTTCCAACCACACTCACTTCGTTGCCTATCTCTTGGGCTTTCTATACTTCCATTTGGGCTTACTTATTTTTCTCTGATTCCTTTTTTCTCTTCTCAATCTGTGCCTGGTAAAAACGCTTCTGGCGTCCTATCCTACAAGCAACTGTATGCCTTTGGTATATCAGCACATTCCATGCTATTTTGTTTCTATAATTTAAAATAAAAAAACATATGGCGTAAAACTCGTCAGTTGAAATCCTATGGAATGCAACATGTAAAGTAGACGATCTGATTAAACGGTAAACAGATTCACGGGAGTAGTCACCCACTTGATTAAGCTGTTCCTGTTAAGAGATTCAGGGAGAGAGATTTTAGCACCCTTTGGTTTAATTCCCAAATATCAAAAATGATTAATGACAAAGATAAGACTTATAGAGTTTAGAAATTGTGTAACGATCTCAACGCTTATGAAACATTTAGAGTGATAAGAAATTAACGCAGAACCGCAATTATAAATGCTAAAAGAGAATATATTGCTTCCAATCTTCAACCTAATATGTCTTTACAGACGCTGTAGCTTATTATTAAAAAGCATGGGACTTTAAGTAGTAGTTGTTTTAACAGCGTTTAATAAAGTTAAATCTAGAGCAGTTGGTATCGATGAGATTCCTCTTTATGTCCTTGCTGTGATTCTTTTAATTATTCTCCCCGTCACTAAAATGTTTAATTTTTTTAAATGTTTTTCGTATTTCCTGCGTGTTGAAAGAATGCCAGAGTTACTCTTATACAAAAGTAGAATTTCCCAAGAAGTCCTCTGATTTTAGATTCATCAGTATTTTAACGCCGCTATACAAGATATTTGAATATATTCTGCATGATCAGCTTAGCACTTATATCGTCCAGACGCAAATGTCTTTCTTTAATCATCAAAGTGTAAAATTAGGTTAATGGCAAATAACACGGTACTTCCTAAAGCTTATGGGCTTGTTAAAGCTCATAAAAAAGAATACCGAACTAGACCTATCATTGCATCCATAAATTCGCCCACTTATAAGTTATCTAAATTTATTTTAACAACTCTAAAAATTCTTAGAAATAAAGATACTAATGTTAAAAATTCTTATGATTTAAAGCCGTGGTTCTCAAACTTTTTGACACTGCGACCCCCTTTTTAGATCTAGTATTTCGGCGACCCCCCTATTTTTAAATATTAGCAAAAATGAAAAAAAACACTATTGGCTAAGTTTTATCCATAAAAATACTATTAACTAGTAAAAATAAATACAAATTGTTGGACTTGAATTGTTTTATAATAAGAGAAAGTGGGATAACTCACTTCGTAGCACGAACAAGGACAAAGCATTGATGACTCATGGGGCCTAGAATAGACTGCAGTCACAGCTGTTTGCGCGTGCACTCTCTGCTAGCCGGTGCCCGGCAGACGACACGACAGTCTGGCTTCTTGAGTCGATCACTCAACACTGTGTGTGTACTTTGTGAGTAGTATTGCGAGCAAATGCAGTTAGAAAAAGTAGCAATGGATAAGTTTTTGAAAAGACCGTCGTCAAGTAGTGATGCTAGTGCTAGTGGGTGCGGAAAGACAAAATTCCGCAAATATGACCAGTCGTACATACAATTCGGTTTCACTGAGCTGGCAAACAAACCTCAATGTGTGGTGTGTAGTGAAGTGTTGTCAGCTGAAAGCATGAAGCCTTCGAAAATGAAACGCCATCTTGAAACTAAACATTTTGCTTTGAAAGACAAACCAGTGGAATTTTTCCAAAGAAAACTGTTATCCCTTCGAAGTCAACAGGTAAACATTACAGATCTTGTTAATGTTAATAAAAATGCTCTTAAAGCTTCATACGAGGTAGCACTCAAGATTGCTAAAAAAGGGAAACCCCATACAATTGCTGAGGAATTAATTCTTCCTGCTGCAATTGATATAGTTTCAAATATAATCAGTCCTCAAGATGCTGAAAAATTGAAAAAATCCCGTTATCAAATGATACTATTTCAAGAAGAATATGTGACATGGCTGAAGATGTTCAGAACCAGCTAAAGAAGCAAATAAAAGACAGTACTTTTTGCAATTCAGTTGGATGAGTCAACAGATGTTGCCAACTGTGCTCAGTTTTTATGCTTCATCCGGTACGATTACGGTGATGCTATTCATGAAAATATTTTGTTTTGTAAGCCCCTGCCGAATAATACAACAGGTGAAAGTCTTTATAAGGTGTTTGTTCAAGCAACTAAACCTTTTGAATTTGATTGGAAGAAATGTGTTTCAATTTGTAGTGATGGAGCAATGGCCCTTACGGGAAAGAAGAGTGGCTTGATTGCCAGGTTGAAATCATTTATACCGAATGCAAGCTGGGTCCACTGCTTTTTACATAGGCAAGCTTTGGCAGCTAAGAAAAAGCCAGATGAATTACGGCAAGTTTTAAATGAAGCTGTCAAGATAGTGAACTACATCAAAAGTCGCCCGCTGCAAAGTAGGTTGTTTAATAACTTGTGTGAAGAGGTAGGAGCCTTGCATAAACATCTTTTATTTCACACTGAAGTACGGTGGCTATCCCGTGGTAATGTATTAAGCAGGCTGTTTGGATTAAAGTCAGAAATGTTGTTATTTTTGGTTGATAGTAAACCCGAACTTTCCATTTTTTTCAGTGATGACAAGTGGTTGGTTAAGCTTGCTTATTTGGCTGACATCTTCTCTCACCTTAATATTTTGAACTTATTCCTACAAGGACCAGACAAAAATATGCTATATGCTCAAGACAGAGTAAATGCATTTGTAAAAAAACTCAGTGTTTGGAACGCAAGAGTTAAGAAAGAAGATTTTGAAAATTTTACAATAACTCAAGAGTTTATAGAGTTTCTGTCGACATCCTACTGTACATCCCCTGACACTTCATCTCTCTCCTTACTAGTATCTTCTCATCTTGAAGGTTTGATTGAACAGTTGACAGATTACATTCCAAATAAGGATACGAGTGGGGTTTTGTGGGTAGTCAATCCGTTCAGTGATCAAGTCGTAACAAAAGCTGAGCTAACTGCTCGTCAACATGATCAACTGATCGAAATTTCAAGTGATCAGTCAGCAAAACTCACATTTAACAGTGCTTGTATCGACAAATTTTGGATAGGTATTAAAAATGAATACCCAGAACTATCCACAAAAGCATTACAGACTTTGATGCCATTTTCTACGTCTTATAACTGTGAACAAGGTTTCTCCACAATGGTGAATATCAAAACAAAATCAAGAAATCGTTTGACCCTGGAAAATGACATTCTTTTGTGTATTACAAAACTCATTCCGGACATAAAAAGAATGGTTGATTCCAAACAAGCTCATGTTTCCCATTAAATAGTATTAGGCCTTTTTCAACTTGTATGTGTATTACAAATTTGTGTAGCCTATACATTTTGTTATTAATAAAACCTACAGCTATGACTGATTTGTTTTTTGATTTGTTTTTTTGATTTTCCTCCTTATCCCGCGACCCCCCTGGACACATCACGAGACCCCCCTGGGGATCGCGACCCACAGTTTGAGAACCGCTGATTTAAAGAAAGAATTAGAGCATCTCATTATTCCTAAGGACTATATAATGATATCTTTAGATGTTAAGTCGTTGTTCACAAATATACGTATAAATAACATAATAAAAATAATTAGTAATAACTGGGAAAAATTAACTAGTAAAACGAATATACCACTTGATATTTTTCTAGAAATCATAAAAATTTGTTGTGAAGAAGCTTACTTTCAACTTGATAAGTTTTATAAACAAGTATATGGCGTAGCTATGGGTTCATGTTTAGGTCCTATTTTAGGTGACATTTTATTAGATGACTTAATCAATAATGTTATTGCACAGTTAAATATTAAACCTTTTTTCGAAAAAAAATATGTAAATGATTGATTTTTAATAATTGACAATACTAGTTTAGACGATTTGTACTGTAAATGTAATAATTATCATAATAGAATAAAATTTACACTTGAAAAAGAGTTTAACAATGTTCTTAATTATTTTGATATGACTATAATTAAGAATTATGATAGAAGTATTTTTACAACGTGGTATTGCAAACCAATCTCCTTAGATAAACTGCTTAATTTTAGGTCTAATCATCCCATGAATCATAAAGTCAACATAGTTAAAGAAATTGTCAATAGAGTTTTAAACCTTAGCAGCAAATGTTTTTCGCCAGATAATAAGAATGAAATCTGTAACATTTTGAAATTAAATAACTATCCCACCACACTTATAAACTCAATTATTCAGTCTTATAACCCACAAAAGTACAACCAAAAAGTAAATAAACGAAATGATGCAGTTGTTCGTAAATATCACACCTTACTTTTTGTCAATGATTTGTCTTTTAAACTTGCTAAAGTATTACAAGATGAAAATTGCAGGATAACCTATAAAATTCATAAAAACATTGGTCAATTGTACAACAAATTAAAAAACAAAGAACACCTTTTCTATCAAGTAAACTGTAGAAATTGTAATAAAGTATATATAGGTACTACGAAAACTTTCATTAAAACGAGGATGGGTAATCACAGTAGTAATATTAAAATAGCTAAAGAAGGCAATATTTCTAATATTACTAAATTAACGGAACACGTTATAAATAATTCACATGATGTAGATACAACAAATCAAGTGATTTTATGTAAAGAAACTGATTACAAAAACCGAATGATTAAAAAAATGCTTTTTATAAAACACGCTAGTAATACTATGAACAACAGAAAAGATACTGACAAATTAAGAAGTATTTATTCTAATTTAATGAAACTTAAATTGCACAAATATTTTTCGAATATTAAGAATATTGTTGAATTACTTTCAATGATTTTGACCTTGCACTAACTGGAAAAATTTAGCATTAACGTAATGTTCGTTCAATATCAATGTTCGTTTTATACAATAATGTGTTAGTTTATTTACTTTTAGATTTATTTATTATTTATAAATTGTTGTAATTAGTGGTAAGTTAATTTTATACAAAATATTTTTATTGTTGTTTATGGTTGTAATCAATTTTCTGGCATGTTTATGATAAAAATATTTATCGAAACGTCGTCCTGTTGTTTAATTTATGTAATTCATCGTTTATAATTAAAATTTTATAATAATTTAAATTATTAAAAACTAGCGAAACTTGGCAAAAAACTTATAGTCCCAAGAAGAACACAGAGTTTTAAAAGTACGCAATTATTTAGTGTTTACGATTCAATTACAAAAAGTTTATGTAGCTTTATATGCACATACTTATACCTGCATGTTTTAATTTTTTTAATGTATATGAAAATATTACACTTACCTCCATATAAAGTATAATAATAAGTTATTAACGCATTAGTTTGATATATTGTTGTTAGTGCAAACGGATAATGATTTTTAACGACACAGTAATGTTTATAAGAACCAATTTAATTAACGTAATTTTCAATCATAGCTTGAAAATACAATTTGAATTACCTTCACAGAGCTCCTACTCGAAATATGTTCAATTAAAACTGTAGTAAGTCCTTTTGTATTACTAAGTACAATGCAAAATTAAAATTATCTCATACAAAATATTACACCTACCACGAATTATATTTCTATAAAATTAGTAGTTTAATAAGATCTATAAATCAAGATAAAAGTTAATTGATTTAAATGTTTAAAGTCAATTCAACCAATTACCTGAAATGTAAGGGCTTATTCAATAAACTTCTATTGCAGGGTCTTTCGTAGAATAGACAATCAATAAACGTTTAATATTTATTTTCAGATATAATTGAATAAACCTCAAAATAAGTTAAGGTTGTAATTAATATTATGGAAGCTTATGCTTTTAAATTATAATGCATAAGCCAACTGTTTTTTTTATAAAATCCATGAGATTAATGTTTATGAAATCGTCGTTTTCTGCATCCTTTCTTGCATTTTAAATAACAGACACAAATACGTCTTACGAATAAAATGGTTTTATTCAAATTACAAAGCAATTATTATTTTTTGCTAAAGACTATTAAATGATGTTTTAGTAGATAATTAACTTCTTAACCATAGTTAATTATTTATATATATATATATTTATAATTGTTTAACGATTCAGAAAAAGATCATTTAACTACGTGAAAATCTTTGTGTAAAAGTATATTACTGTTATCTAATAATTTGTAGACTAGTTGGTTCAACTAATAAATAACACAATTTGAATATTGTTTTTGTGTTGCCAACATTGCAAACGCCAATATTCGTTCGTTAGTGTAGTTACGTAATGGGCGAAAAAAGCTCTAGTGTGGCAATATAAAAACTAGAAATCCACATAAAACTCACATTAGCGTTCGTTATGCTATGACCTACTTTTCGACGCTTGTTACTTAAATTACTATTCATTTTAGAGGTACGCACAAATAGCCATAGAACTTGCGTAAAAATGATTAAAGAAAATATTCCAAAGGTTTAATGTTTTTAAACAAATTTTTCCACTTTAGTAAATGTATCGACATCCGTCTGCTGTTTCTTAGTGACGGTGTTAATTCAGAGGGTGCCTAATGAATGGACCGTTTTTTGTTAATAACAATGGGCGTTAATTCAGGTTGAAATTAATTTTTTTTTTGTTTTTGGTTACAAATTTTTGGAATTTTAGCAGACGGCGTCAATTACGAAGCAGACGCCCTCAAAAATGCGACCGAAAGAACGGTAAACAAACAGCAATATTTCAACTTCCAGTTTGCCCCATCTGATCGGAAATAAAAATTTCTGTAACTTTACCTTTAAAAATCAGCAGGCGGCGACATAGGTACAAGCGGAGTTATTCCTTTTAGTATTTGTTGCTCTAGCAAAGTTTAATAATTCCAGTTCAGTCAAATAATTAGTTTTATAGTCTTTTTACGTGTAAATCGTATTTTATGATTTATGGTACATCAAATGTAACTTGATTTTTACGCACATTATTATATAACAGTATTGTCAAATTCTCTACAGTGCGGTAAAATGAGCACAGATTGTAAGCTTTAAGAAACATTTAAAAAGTATGATAATTAGATAATACTAAACTTTACATAAATAAATGTCAATTTAAATTAGGTATATTTAACGATATAAATGTACAAACGCGTAAAGATTTTTGAATTTGTTTTTTAATTCTTAGAAATGCGCCATCTTGTGACTATGTCGATTATGATTACAGTTCCAAGTTACCGACGATTTTAGAATTTTAGAAGTAGGAGATATATTGTCAACATAAAAAAGCCACATTAATAATTTTTTATATTTAATTATTGTCGACTAATAAAATTAATACAAATTTTGTGAGATAGGTATTACAGCGCTCTAGCTAAATAAAAACCTTGCTCAGTGGGCTCGGTTTCCAAACGTAGCTGTCGCGCTGTAAAGTACTCTTTACATGCACTCAATTATAAATAACTATTGTTGCTGATGTTTTAAGCATGATTCGTTATCGCTATAATCCGAGTCGTTTAGACGGAAACTATGGTCGAAATACAAAAATTTAAGCGTAACGTTCTTCAGTTGCTAAGCAGGAATTTGATATTTCTATCTTATATCGTACATAAATCATTTTAAAACAAAAGATAACAAACATTAGGCAATGAGCTAGTTTCAACATGTTTTAGTAAGTAAGACCCTATCTCTTAAGTTTTTTTTGCAACATTTTTAACCTAAATGTAACGTTGGTAGAAAAAAATATTTGTTGTTGGTATGCAATCACTGTCACTTTCGTCTTCTCCACTACAACTTTCATCGTCGGATGATCCTGTGTTCACCATAAACGACAGGTTTTCCACCGTTACATCCAGCAATCCATCACGTTGCCACATTTCTTGCTCTAAGTGATTTACATGTCGACAATGTTTGTCCCAGTCCGATGCAGTTACATCAGAAAATGCCTTTCTCACTAAGGCTTCTAACTCTAAACCACTCTGTGTAACATTATTCATAGCGATCTTATGTTTCACTAAACTCCATATCAACTCGATTGGGTTTAGGTCGCAGTGGTACGGTGGCAGACGTAACACTGTATGCCCGTGTTTTTTAAGAAGTTCGTCTACGTAATATGTCTTCGTATAACTAAATTGCTTCACTAACATTATTAGTTCTGCTTTACGCATTTCATTTGTCGTTGTTACTCCATTATTTTCGAGCCATTGTCGAATGCTTTCCTTACGTTCTGCTTGTGTTGGAGGTTTATTAATTTGTACACTGTGATAAGGTGCATTATCCATGACAACAATACCATTAGGAGGCAAGTTTGGAATTAATTGTTTTTCCATCTACTGCATAAAGTTGGTATGGTTCATGTCGTCGTGATAATCACCGGACTTAGTTTTAGATTTAAAGATTAAAAGGCCATTATTAACAAATCCGTATGATCCACCTGCATGCACATTAATGTACCTTTGACCTGCTCTGTCCGTATATATTTTCCGCGGATTTTGTTTGCTTCGGCGCTCTGTACTAGTATTTATTTTATTTTAGCCATTTTAAAGAAAAGATTTTTTAGCATTTATTTTGTCTATCAATTTGTATTTTGGTGCTATCAACAGTAATTACATAAGTGGTGATAATTCTTTGATAATTTTAAGTAGATTTACTGGATTTGTCCACTCATGCGATTTCTATAGCGAGAAATAATGATTACTAATCTAGTTAAAATTATTTAAAAAAACTATCACCACGAATGTAATTCGGCGTGATTATTTTTAAACTATGTCGCTACACTTGTAATTAACGGTGCAATTATTGTAATTGTACAATTTACTGACTTCACTTTAGCTAGTAGTGTTACAGCGGATGATCGGTTTGAATGGTTGGTAATTTTTATGTTGATAGGATTCAAATCAATCTTTGGGTAGCTTGTTTTGTCTATTTTCTTATTACGTCTTGTTTCACTAGAGGATTTAGAAACTATTGATTATATTCTATCCTTCCATTATGATTTCTTTAATGATTTATTTTTTCTCTAAAGTATTGCACTACTGCTTTTCTCGTTTGTCTACTTCTCCATGCCAGTTCGTAACTAGCAGTATAATAAAATTTTGTTTGTAAGTCATTTGCAGTATTTCCGTTCCATGCTGCTGTAACCGTCGTTTCTGCGTAATCTTTTACTTGTAATATTTGAATGTGTTTTTTTTATTTCGTTTTGTTTAAGGCCATTTAAGTAATCTTGTATTATTTTAACGAAGTTATTTCTTGTTTTTAAATTTTTCTACATTTTTGATTGTCATTTACCTACGTATTTAGAAGGTAGATCGATTTCATTGTCATACGCTTCAAATACATTTTATGATATATTAGTTCAGACAATTCTTATTTAGTTTTTGAGATACGAGTAATTTGATATATTTAAGCAGTTATTTCTGTTAACACCATTAAGAGTTTTGTTTATTTATTATTATCTTTGCTTACGATTGCAAGTACGATGTGGAAAACTTTGTGTAAACTTACGTAAAATTTCATTTAGTTTTAATTTTTTATCTCTGCTGGTTGCATTTATATCATAGGAGATTTTTTTTTAAATATCTGTTGACAGTGCGTGTATCGTTTATAAAAGAAAAACATGTTCTAATTAATAAAGCAGCTGAATACAAACTATCTCCTTCGGAAAATAATAAGATGTGGTAGTGCCGCGGTTTCTCCAGATTCAATGTAGGAGGTTGCGGTTTTAGAATGTGTTTCTGTTATATTTAAGTTGGAAATTTAATGCTTCAATTTGGTTTTGGTTAACGGATTTTATCTATCAAATACAACTATTTTCTGGTAAAGTTATGGATGGAAAACGTTTGATTTTCCTATCCGTTATTCATATTTGCTTTGTGACGGATAGCCTCCAATTAACCCAGTAACTACTAAGACCCTTTCCGGCTACTGCGGAATAATTAAGAATGCGGTAAACCAAAAAACACGTCTTCTGAGATTATAACCAGGTATTTATAGTATTATTTATACAGTTTAATTTGCTATTCTTTCCAAAAAGTCTTTAAGTAAAATTTATAACTATATGAATTAACACTATTTTGCGTCGCTTCAACTTAGTGCTTTGAGTGATTACACTTTTTGCATTTTACAATCAAAGACATTAGCCAAATTTAAAATAACTATTCAAGTGTCAAATACTTGAACTCTCTACTAAATTAAAATAAGTTGCATCTTGTTTGTATTTTTTTTTGTATGTGTATAATTACAAGTTACATTGTTGTTTTGATATAATTATGTAGTTTTACGGACACAAAGACCTTTGAATTTAATTTTACTTTTAGTTTAACTTCTTTTGTTTTTGTGAAATTGAAGTTTACGTTTCAGTAAATTTTTTTTCTTTTTAATTATTTTCTTTAGTGTAACCGATTATTTGATTATAAATTTATTTTGTGTGTGAAATTTTGTTTGTTTATTGCATTTTTAAAAAAATTTATTTGACTTTTGATTTTTTTATGTAATAAATGTCAAATTGGTAATGTAATACTTAATTAACCTGTTTGTGTGTCAATTTTATTTGTTTTTTTTATAATTTACACACCATAAAGGTAGGTCCCAATAGTGTGTACAACACCGGACGTGTTCTTTGGTTGTCAAGATCCAGAAATCTTTTTATTTTTCATTTTGTTTTATTTTGATTTTACGTTTTCCAATCATGGATTTATTTTAAAGTGATCTACGACCGTCTTCAGTAAACACTGGAAATTTTCCATTTATGTTTCCTTATTCAGGCAATTTTTTTAACAGCTTTTGCATGTGACACTGCTTTTATTTGTGCTATCTTCTTTTCTGAAAGCTGCAGATTTTTTTTTCTCTTTTTGAAAACATGTAAAGTTTTCGACGTTTACAATTACGCATCTCGCGCAATCTTAAATTCAATATTAGTGCAGGGATTAATTTTTCTATTATAATTCTTAAAATATGTTGCTTAGATAAATTTTGCGGTTTCATTCCACAACGTTTTGACAACAATTTTTTTGTAGTTTTCTTTATGTTTTTTGCGCATGTTATATTTTATTAAAATAGTGCTAGAGATATTATCAAAAATTAGAATAATTCATACAAAAATTTATTATAAAAGTAGCAAAAAAACAAAAGACATAGAAATGCAATTGACGTATGATTAGTTAGATACAATTGAAAGTAAAAATACGTTATAAAATTCAAAGGATAAAATAAAACAAAAGAAAACAAAATAAGTTGTAGTCTAGCTCTATTTTGTCTGTAAAGTTTTTGACCGCTATTTTATAAAATGATGAAAAGTCTTGGACGACATCTATGTTTCTTTTTTTCATGGTGCTACAAAACAAAAAAACTGTTCGGAATTTTTTTTAATCTGTTGATTTCAAAAATGCTATAAGATTTCGTCTATTAGCTCTAGTTTTTAAGATACAAACTAACTGAATTTAATTCTGATAAAAAGCACAAGCAAAAAAATAAAGATATTTTTTAAGGTACACATGGAAATGTTATACTTAAAATTAAAATTGAATTAGCCAGATATACCTGAAATTGTCCCATGATATGGCGAATTTTTTATACCTGTTTATACCCATATTACCTTTTATAATGAGTATGTTATTGAGCTTTTGTAAATAAAGTTGTGCTATTCTTTGTGTATATTTATGGCGTTAATTAGTATTAGAATACTGAACTAAAACCATAACATCCTCAAGCAAACGTAGCTGTGTAAATTATTTAAACGTTTTTGTTATGCATGTGACAAATGCATTTTGAAAGATTTAGAAAAGCTAGTTCTGACTTTGTAAAAAGTGTTTATCTAGCATATTTAGGAAACCAAAATAAATCTTGGCTTTTACATTTTGTATTTAAAACGTGTGTTGCACATTTGTGACAGTGAGAGACTAAAGTTTTGCGTACCAATAATTTCCAGGAACCACAAAACCATCACAATGACTGTTATTTTTTTCTCATAAATATCAAAGGTAGTAATATGAAGAATGGATGTAAATAAACATATCCTAATCTAGATTTAGTAATAAAACCTGTACCGCGTTCTAAAGAAATATTGATTCTATCTTTTAGCAGTCTTCTTGCGCTGCCTGAAAATAGTACAAAAACCTCAACTTTTGATGAAGAAAACAAGAGTTTAACGATTACTTAACAGTAAGAACTCAACGATCTTATAAGAAAACTAAACCTCTCAAAAAAGTCAGAATTATATAAACAAATTTTTGCACTTGCGTAGTACAGTTAGAAATTATATGCCGCGTATAATTCATATACATTTTTTAAAATTTGCGGTTGTAATATTTACTATCTAAGTAACAACTTCATAGTTTTCTACATGTGGATTAACTCGTTCCTACGAGATGGCGTTTAGCCTCAGATTTATTAATCAATTTAACACCCGAATGGGATAAAACTATGGCAATTTGTTTTATATAGTTGTAGAAAATGCATTAGAGTATTCCAGTGCTGAGGAGTTCAAATAGGACGAAACAGCTGTCCACTGGTCTCTAAGATGGTTTCTGCAATTATATAAACAAATTTTTGCACTTGCGTAGTTCAGTTAGAAATACTATGCCGCGTACAATTCAAATACATTTTTTGAAATTGGCGGTTGTAATATTTACTATCTAATTAACAACTTCATAGTTTCCTACATGTGAAAAGAATGTATTAATTCAGGTATCAATATCACATTTAATAGTAAAAGAGATAAGGATTGGATACCGTTTTTCTATCAGGAAAATAACTTAGTATTCTGTAAGGATATAAATAGACTTAATAACTTAAGACGAATGACGCCTTTTGATTGACAATTCAAAACGTGGTTTAAAGTATGTTTTTTACTTTCCTATATGGAAAGTAATTTTTTTCATTATTTTACGTTGAATCAGAGAATAGTATATTAAAACACAAGTTACAGAATCACGTTTCAATCACGAGACCGAGTTTCATACACGAGCCGCGCAACGGCGAGTTTATGAAGCGGTAGAGTGATTGAAACGTATTCTATGACGTGTGTTTTAAACGATTTTCTCTATTTTGATACAATAATTAATATTTTTCGTATAATTTTAATTTTAAAACAACATTGGGAAACTTTAATATTTTATTGAATTGGCAACACTTACACTTTGACATATTGAAACTTATGTGTTAACCTAAAATCTCATACGAAATTATCTCTTTATACCTTTATAAGCAAATAACTTTGAATTAATAAAATGTCTTTATGTTATCTTGGCATCAAAATTTGAATTTCAATTGTTAAATTCCAATAATTTTGATTTCTTTTTTCTGTAACGTCAACTTACGATGCAAAGATACCAACTTTGAAAAAACTAACATTACTAAAATTTGTGTAAGAATTTGCTTATTCTTACACGGATTTTAGTGCAAGAATCGCTAATTCTCATGTCGAAATAGAGAAATGTATTTTTGACAAAAAAAATTTGGGTGTCTGTGTGTGTGTCTGTGCGTAACGATAACTCTCGAACCAAAAGTTCTAGTAATTTCAAATTCGGTATGGAGTTGACTTCTCCTATTTTTTCGGTTCTATAAAAAAATGGGTCTGATAAAAAACCGAAACTGGGCGTATCCGCCATTTTTAACAGTTGTTCTTATATAATTTTTTACGCATGTAAATTATTCGAATTATTTTTATAGTTTTTTATAGAGAAAATTCTTCCTAACAAATTATTCAAATAAAAAAATTCCTAACATTAACAGTTTATTAGATATTTAATTTATAATTTAAAATAAATTCATAAATATAATATAGGTTTGAATCCTGCCTGCCACGTTTTTTTTTAGAAAAAATAAATAGATAAATTTTGGTTCTTGAATGACATTTGTTGTTTGTATTTCTTAGAATACCATTGAACCACAGACCTTTTATTCGTCGGTGTAATGCAGCGTAATGGGAGACCTTGGAAAGACCATTAGATACACTACACCACGGCCGATTGTTTGCAAATTGCTTAGTTTAAGTATTACATTCTTAAGGGGCACACCTAGTGTGACAACCTAAAAAAAGGCCATTTTTGGGAATTAAAAAAAAAAAAACTAGTGAATCCATCTATTTAAAATTTTGAGGGTATATTTATACATGTTTTGAGAATACACAGTAAAATTTTTGAAATAAAATATTAAATATTTTTGAAATGACACGCGATCTCCGGCGGCGCCAAAAAAAAAGGTCCTCCACTGCGGGAGTGATTGCAGCCTTCTCCGTTGATAAAACCTAAAAAAAAATTTTCGTTAAACTAAAACATATTGTCTGTACGATGACCCTTGGGCGAACAAAAAAATCAAAAATTGACAAAATGGCGGCATGTTGAAAAAAAAAGTTAAATTTTTCCCAAAATTTTGGTCGTTTTTGGCCTGCCAAAAGTCGATTTTTGCTCAGATCAAAAAACTGGAATGTCATTATATGGAGAACTATATAGAGGAGATGCAAAAAAAATTTGATAGCGATCGGATCATTTGTCTCCGAGTAATCACTCCAGCAAATTCGAAAAATGCTGTTTCGAGAAAAACGCGTTTAAAGATAAAATGATCGTTTTCACTGTTGGATTAAAATCATACTTACAGCTAATCTGCTATTCCAGGCCCATATAATTGACCTTCCTCTTCCTCAAAAAGTTCTTGTTGAGCTGAAGAAGCTTTTCTTCGAGATGATCGACCCTCTTTTGAACAAGCCCGTTGGCGATGATCAGCGATTCGTAGTCTCGTCTCGTCCTTAAGAGCCGTATAATCTCTTGCTGCAGGTCCAACTTTTACTCCCATTACATTAAATATCTTTAAAATTGAGGAGTAACCGTCACTGAATATTGAAGTTGCAAAAAAATTTGCTAATTCAATAGTTTTCAATCCATTATGAAGGTGCTTTGGTGAAAAGTGCCAAAGTAAACCGTTGTAACTTTCATTATTGTTTTGAGTATTACTACCTTTGCATCTATCAAGCAATTCATGCCGAGATAAATCTTCATAAATAGGCTTTAGACCTTTTTCAACTTCTGGATCCAGTGGGAGGTAATCGTGCTTAAACTTACTCAACATTCCTTCAGCTTCCGCGCGGCGATAAGCACACCAACTTTCTGCGCCTTCTGGACAATTATCATGGTTTGGTTTCTCATCAGTTGAACACAAATGATAAAACGTAGCCCAGATTGCTTTATACATTTCGTCTACATTATCTTGATTTCTCATAATTGCCAAACCGTAATATTTTTGAAGTTTGTTTATTAAATTTACAGTTAACTTTTGCATTGTCTTACTTTTTCCTCCTAACTTCTTATTGTTTTTTTTTAAATTTCGGCAACGTGTTCCCATTCTTTTTTTCACATGTAAATAGCATTCTAATTTTTGAACCGGAGTATCATAAGGATTCAAATCTAGTAAACCTTTATGAGTGGCACTATCACCATCCCCAATATAGCGAGAATATTTTACGCCATAGTTACTAATGGAACGACCAAACATGTCTCTTACACTATCTACTTCCATTTTTGAGGCAGATCCCTTATGATTAACATCACATTCTTCTTCGTGTAACGTTGACCATTCTTCGTAAGCTCCAGGATCGCTCTCTTTTCTTTTTTCCCAAAAAACACAACTCTGGCAGTAAGTAGACTTCACACATGAGTCAACAATTTTTTTGCTGTATTTTCCTGCCAGCGTAACTACTCCAAAGCGGGAAGTATGACCACGTTTTTTCCAGGTACCGTCCCCGCTAACAGTCAAATTTGTCTCTGAGTTTTCTTCTTTTGATGTAAGCTCTTTTTCTTTATTTACAGCTTGTTGCATACTTAGTTTACAAACGGTTTCGGCTGCAGTTCATAAATTTGTGAAACATCCATCAAAAGTTTGATGATAAAATTTGCTTGCTAGATCCATTAGTCCGCAAAAAAGATTGATCCCATTTATTCCGACTCCCAAAAGACGCATCACAGCAACAAGACGTCTATTTATTTCGAATGCGTTATCAATCATTGGTCCAGAATTGATGTACGAATTACCACATTCACAAATGACAGCTATTTTAAACCCCAGGCCTCTTGGACTTGCTTGATTAAAAGTAATTTCCTTGTGACAAGTTTTGCACACCACTAAATTGCTGATTGCACTAAAAACTGAGACAAACTGTAGAATACAATATCCATGGGATGGGCCAATCACAATATTCTCGTCATTATTATCCAATAGTTTCTCTGCAGACGTACTTGTATTCGCCGTAGATTGCTCAAATGTATGTTGGTTTCCAGTAAATTTTCGTTTTCTTGTTCTTGATCGGTATCTGGGAACATCGTGAGTTCCTTTTTTATCTGAATAGGAAGATTGTTCACTCATTTTATAATAAATAAAACGCGCTAACTTACGAAGTACTCGATACAACGGTCACAATAAAACTAAATGTATCTGGCTCCGAAAATACGTGACGTGGCAGTAAACGAAAAATATACCGAAATAATTATACTCTCGATTATACTTGTATATTTCTGTATACCTGGAGACTTGCAATAGCAACCGGAATCGTATTACAAGGGTTGGAAGAGACGGCAGACTCCGAACAATAGCTCAGGTATATCCCGTAGCCAATGCAACTATCTAACTGCCGAGCGGCTACTCTTTTAAATGGCTGTAGCTCAAAAACTATTTAAGATATCGATTTAAAATTTTAGTATGTTATTTTTAAAGGTATAACCTATCGAAATATGGAAAAAAAATAAATCGATTTTTTGAAAATTTCACACTAGGTGTGCCCCGTTTTTAAATGTTTGAAATTTTAATAAGCAAATCCTTTTTTTATGCAAAATAAATGTCATTTTTTAACTTATAGAACAAAATTATAGAAAACTTGTATAGTTAAAAACCTATGTACGACATTGCAATTTTTCCGCACATTTTAAGGGCTGAAAAAACAATTAAAAGCATAATAATTAAAGAGAATACGTTGTACTTATAAATTTAATGCTTCTTAAGAATCAAGTTTGAAGACATTCTAATAAGTAATTGTATTAGAAGTCAATACAAACATGTATACATATCACTTTAAAGTGGTTTTATAACAACATAACCTTAAAAAAATATTCATTGCTTCATTATTCCTTTCCGGGTGACCACACCATTTTTTTACATAACGGTAACAAATATGGCTTAATTCGTAATAGCCATTTCAGCACCATAAAAAAGAAAGATGAAAGAATTAAATATAGAGAACATCAGTGGGCATTTTGTGTTCTTCTAAAAATGGCTAACTTTCTTCTTGGACAGCTAAATAGATATATAAAAATATTTTTGTTTTTTATGTCTTTGAGATAAGTGAGTTAAGAATCAGCACTGGTTAACAGATATTGGCTCTTAAAAAAAATTATGATTTAAGAATAACATAAGATAGACTATGATTTGGTTACTTGACACGTAAATTGTTTGGGATTACGAAAACACTTGTCTTCAAATAAGGCAACTTATCAAAGATCCTCAATTTACCGCATAAACGACATTGAAACGCTTGGTGTTTATTTGTTCAAATAATACAAAATTTTCTTGAAAATTATAAGATAGATAATTACCTACATAAAGTTAGTGGAAATTAAGCTTTCAAACTTTATTGTTTTCCGTTGAAGAATGAGCACAAACTAGCTCTACAGCTGCTAGATGGCTTTCTAAAAAACTTAGGCGACTTGACTGTAGTAAAAAACAGGAACAAATATTCCATTAATACAATCAATACGACTATGGAAGATCAATATCTAGGGCGATGGGATAAGCCACATGATGGCCGACTACTGTTGTCAACAAGACTGTTCAAGTACACTTCATGCTAGAAAGTCCATAAATTAAAAAATAAAACGATAAATATGGCTTATTTCAAAAATTAGATCTGATAAACCAAATCTAATAGTTATTTTAAATTTTGCATTAAAAAACCTAGGAACAGTTGAAAAACTATTGGCACTAAAACGGCTGTTGGCTTGTGGAATTGTTATCTACAGCGTAGTTTGTAACACACTAATCGTGAAAAATTGAAAAAGTAGTATCTTAGATTCATCTGCTTTGGTAATATCGGTATCGGAGATGGTCGTTGATCGTACAACATAAAAAAATCTATGCGAAAAAAAATCTTACTATGGAGATGAACCGGTGGATTGGACAAGGAGGTTTAATTCTTTGGCCTCCAAGGTAACTATACTTAACACTTCGTGATTATTATCTTTGTGAATACATGAAAAATGAGCTAATTCGAACTATTATGACTGCGGTTGCATCTATACGAGACGACTCAGATACTTTTCAAATAGCTGCGGCTTCAATCATTAGAAGAGCAATAATGTGTTGTGAAGTACCGGGGGGACAATTTGCATTAAAACTTTAATTAACTTTGTGTTAGCAAAAAAATGTTAATTAATAAAACATTGCATTACTTTATGCTGCTTACTCTGCACACTGTTAAATCTAATATTGCTAGTAACTCCTTAAGTATGAGTTTTAAACAAAAGTGTATAAGACAATTTTACAATAAAATTGTTCACAGAATACAATCTTAAGCTATGGCTATATCACAGAACACCCTGTATGTATAATTTAACTCTATGCATAAAATAAACTTGTCTATATAGAAAACCACAACTCGTAGCTGAAAAGGTAAAAAATACCTGATGTTAACAAATAATTATTTGTTTAATTTTAAAAAACGGACAAATTTAAAACGAATATCAAAACTGAATCCATTCATATAAGGAATCACTTCGATTTTTACATTGTACGCATAATAGAGCTTTAATCAGTCATTCTACAAAACGAGTGTTATTAATAAAAAGCTTTGATGAAAGCGCAATAGTTTTAATTCTTAAACGGAAATCGTGTTTACAGGAAGTAGAACGGAAATGCTTATATTTGAACTTTTTTGTATAATAAAGTTTTAAAATATGTAAAACATCGACAATATTTCGCTGTTATTAAAATTAATTTTTGAATTTTAGATTGTTGAAATTGTTGGTGAATAGTAATCTAATCCAATTTAATTTGGAATTAGTGCTATGTACTAACGCATATATTGCACATGCAATTTTGTTGGTGAAACCTTTAATATAGTGAACAGCGATCAATCAATACTATGTTATAAATGATATGTAATTTGAAAAATAAAGTAAAAACATACTGAACTGAAACTAAATTCAAAACTAATAATAGTAATGCTTGTAGTAAGTTGTTATTTTAAAGGTTTTGTTATGATTGTATAGACGTAAGGAAATCCATATATAAAAAAAGCCAACATTTTTGTGAATCGTTAGAGAAACTCACCGTACAGGATATATTTTATTTAGTGTCAGTGAATAAATTTCGTGATTTTTATTTCCTGTATTAGTACATGCTAGTTTTTTAGTGGGTCTTTGTTTGAGTCCATTTATTTACAGGCCAATGCTTTAGAGCTACTCATTATTTGCCAGTACCGTAAAATGTGCAATTAAAGTGTCGTTATAGTTTTTTTTAGTTTTTACGATTAGATGGTTTTTAGTTGTGACAAAACGATTTAGAATTTATTACTGCTATTCTATAATTACACTTCGTATAAGAATTTGGGTTTTGCTTAAATACTATTTCATAAATTAGTTAGACTTCGTATAGTGATGTCAAATATAAACGAAAATACGCACTTAAATATTCATTTAAAATATGTTTTTTGGTTTTATTATTTATTTCCGATGTAATATATTACTAAACAAAAGATATAGTAGTAACTACTTATAAATATTAAAAATCTTGATTACTTCTGATAATTACATAGCGCAATAAATGTTTAAACTTAAATGTTTGTTGTCGGTAAGAATGATTTTGTTTGGTGCAAATACTCTTTTCCCTAAATCGTAGAAGAAGAAAATTTTGTTTACCTGTGAAAGCTTATTCCAAGTTTTTTACTTTACTATTGATGTTACAATTAAAAACTGCACAAACTACTATTAAGCTTAAACAACTTTTATTTAAAACATATTTTCTTAAAACTGAAAGCGGGGTACGCAACTTGTGATGCTCTAATGTAATGGCGGTCACACACAAGTTTTGCTTTAAATTTAAATTTAAATAATTATATTGCAACGTTCTCGAAGTTATTGTTCGAAAGATGAACAGTCTAGACACATATAACAGAAAAATATAACAACTATTTAAATTAAGCTGAAGTCAGTTTTTCGCATTAAGTCGGAAGAGAACTTTATCGGTTTAAATCAATAAGTGATTAACGTGTGTGTTAAGTTAAATAAATACGGAATGTTAAGTTTACGTGCTTTTCATGTAAGCAAACACTGGTCTAGATAAATAGAAGTTGTCCGTAGACTTTATTTTTCTAGTGATAGTAATATATAAATTAATGTAAGTGTTTTTCTAAATATCGTTAGACTTAATTAGTTACGTGTTGTTTTAATTGTGTAAATATTTTGTTTATAAATAAACTGAGCTATTATTAACTAAAACCTGCCAATATTTTGCAATAATGTGCTTATATTGTATTACAATATTGGACCAATATTCATAAAAATGTATATACTACCAAAGTAAAAGGTAATTGGACCAACATTGGTTATAATAATAGATCTGATATTATCTAGTACTCTATATAGAATATTGGTTGGTGTACTAAATAGAATCTAGTTTTACAGTAGTGGGTAAATTTTGTTAATCAGTTTTAACTTTTAGATCTTTTTATTATGACTTCTAACAGATTAATAAAAGTAAGGATTTAGTTTCCATGTAGGAAACTATGAAGTTACTAGTTAAATAGTAAATCTTACCACCGCAAATTTTAAAATAATGTTTTTAAATAATACGCAGCATAATATTCCTAACTGTACTACGCAAGTGCAAAATTTTGTTTATCAGTTAGGAATATTTTGTTGCGTATTATTTAAATGCATTTTTTGAAGTAGTTTTTGACATGTGGAGTAACTCGTACGTAGCTCCGTTTCTAAGAGACGGCGTTTAGCCTTAGATTTATCAATGAATCTAACACCACAATAGGATTAAACTATAACAATTTGTTTTGCATGGTATAGTAGATACAGGATTAGAGTATTTCAGTGCTGAAGACTCTAAATACGACAAAACAGCTGTCCGCTGGTTTCTAATGATAGTTATTGCAATTAAATTCCAATAAAATTTTAAGCTTCGTAAAGGTGGAGAAACGAAGAAATGAACCAAATCGTTAACATCAAACTTCATTTAATTAACTTAGAATAACGTCTAAATAAAATTAGAATCAATAACTAATAACTTTCAAATTTGGTAACCACGCAAGAAGTAAGTTTAGTTTGATTACAGGTACAACGTTGGCTAGAAGACCGCCGGAAGTATCGTACTCACAGTATATTTATATAGTAAATTTAAATGGCAAGGACATAAGGAGTTTATCATATGCTGTTACATATGTACTTTTTCAAAAGTGGTGTTAAACGTCCACGCCTTGGAGTAAAGGTATCAATCGTATCTGCACATCATAAGCAGTTAATTACAAGTTTGATGCTTCACTTTAGAAATATTCTACAATCGGTCCTTATGTTATTGACCTACCAAAAAAGTGCTTAATTGTTATAGGTAGATGATCGTGACCACATTTGTAAGTAACACGTGCCACGCCACAACACGTAGATGTTTTAAGAAATCATTCTTTAAATTCAAGTAGGCATTAAGTGTACGACATAGTGAAAGTAAAATGACAACAACGAAAGTGACAAACACGATACTCGTTAGATGGCGTCGAGAAGTAAAAGACTAACTTCAAGACAAACAAAAATATACAAGTTCGCGCGATTTAAATTGAGAGCATGTAATAGAACTACAATGAAAAAAAATAGGTGCCACTTTTGGTACTGGCTAGATCTTTGGCTCGTATACACTAAGAGTGCGTTTAAAGGCTTGAATCAACTAAAAAAGATAATAGGACAAAGCAATAAAAGACAATCAACGAGAAACGTAAGAAACGTATATAATTCCATTCATCACTAACGTTTACTGTTGCCAGTAATTCTTTTAACATAATAGCAATTTAAAGAATTCAATAATAGGTAAAATAGAACACATTTTATTTATCGTAAATTTATATTGTAAATGATCAACTATTTCGTTTACATGCAGTCGCGAACAATTAAATAATTATCAAATATAATTAATAACAATGTTAAAATTAGTGCTAATGAAAAACTTACCCCACCCAAGTTCCTTACAACAAGTAGTAAACGTCAGTTACTTGTAAAGTTAATTACAAAACTTGCGTATTAGTAAGCTTACATGTATGGCATGGTATGATTAAATCTAGCCCTGACTACGTTTAAACAACCAAAGAAACTTGAATGATATAACGACAGCGTACTCAACACAATTTGATAACATAAAATCTAACGATTCATTTATTTATATCCTGAAATCATTTCAAAAGTTCGTTTAACTGTGTATTAAAAATTGTTGTCTATATTTAAATATTTACAATTCATTTAAAATATGGAATTTTTTTAGTGGGATTTTGTGTTGTCCCTACCACTCTTCTAGTCACTTCTTGTGTGACCATTAACACGTAAAAGTAAATACAAAAATTAAATTATTTTTTCTACGTTAAACGATACGAACCTGAGGAAGAATTGGGGTTGTATTTATTTTGTTTGCCAGACTTTTGCAAATTTTTTTTAAGAATCGCACCTACAAATTTTACATGGTGAACCTTAGGTATTGTTCCATCCATATTTACCTGTGAGCCTGACCATCATCGGAAGGTGCCCAAATACGATAATTTTAGCTGTTTACATGTCCACTTAAATGAAACTATGCTTCGTCTGTAAATAAAGTTAAATCCAGCAGGTGATCATTATTTAAATGTGCATTAAACTATTTAGAAGATTGCACTAGCTGCAAGAAGCCAGGAGCACGTAATTCTCGACAAACCGTAATCTTGTTTGGAGTCATGGAAAGGTTCTTTTTTAATGCTTTGTGGCTACTTCCTACTGACAATCCTAACAATCAAATGCTTGCAATTTAAAAACGAAACTTAAAATAACTTAATACGTAGTGCCGCAGAAAATGTTGCCACCGATTAATTTCGACTATTTTATACGATTGCAAATAACACCGTGAGCACAGTCCATTTTTCTGTAAGTTTTCCCTTGCAAATGCAGTCATTCTCTAAAAACTGATTATTAAAAACTTTACGTTGTCGGAAAGTATCGTAAATGTCTGTTGAATTAATCTATGCTACATTAAAAAAATACGACCAAGTTCCATCGGCATTGCCAATATCACTTTGAAAATACGCCATTACAATAAGGGTGTTTTGTTCAGGAGTAAACATCGTGCAATGCTATTAATATAAATTACAAATATTAGACAACTACAAAATTACAGCTGTTATTTAGTACTTACTTAAAGAAAACACAAATAGTGCTGAAAAGTTATGATAATAATTGTTTTAAAATATAAAACTAGAGATTAAGAAAAACGACGAAAAAACAATATCCGATGTAAGCAAAATGCCAAACAAGAATGTTATGGAATGTTACTAAACGGTAACACTACTAACCTAAAATATGTTGATGCTCTACTCATAGGTCACGTAGGAACTAGGTTTACACACAAAATACACAAACTTTCATTATAACAGTCAACATTTGTACTGTGTTTCACTTTATCTAACATTTTTAAATTCAATAGAAAGAGACACTCAACTTTCACTGTTTGTCACTCTTTTCTTCAAAATTCTACTAATATTAGTAGAAAGAAAAATCTGTGTCAACAAAAAACATATACTGTAACGAATTTTAATTACTTAAACTAACTATTTACACGTAATTTAGAACTAATTTTTAATTAAATTAACTAATAAAGTGTCACGATATTTAAGAAAAACAACTTACAAGTAATTTATATCTGGATATCACTTGATATTTATAAACAATTTCACTTTCTAACATTAGAATGTCTTCCGGGTTTGGACCGTGTCATAGCCAGATTCTAAACTCCGTAGAACTTTTACGGAGTTTAGAATCTGGCTTGGTTCACAAGTTGATTGCCTAACTCGGTAGTGGTTCTTTGTTAGATTTTTGTTTGCTTTTTCAGGTTATCGTTTTCTTTCTTACCTTTTCATAGTTTAGGTTATGGCTTGTTTTACAAGTGGATAACCTAACTTTTGAGAAGTTCTTAGTTAGATTTCGATTGCTTGTTTGAGTTTTGCGATTTATCTCACGCCCTGATGAAGCCCCTTACGAAAGTGGGCGAAACGTTGGCAGCTTCGGTTGCACCTATGACACGGTCCAAACCCGGAAGACATTCTAATGTTAGTATAGATTCCAGCCGTGGAAGCCTTCGCTATTACAATTTCACTTTCACTTTATTTATCTGTGTTAGGAGGGGGGGGGGGTTAGTTCAATTATTCATTAAAAGATATTATTATTAGTTAGTTACATTTGTTTTGGACGAGCCTAGAGAGGCCTGACAGCTCCCCACCCAAGCAAGTCTTTAGTTATGCCGGTGTATTTAGACCGATTTTTGACACTTTCGACTTCTGACTACTCCAACTTTTTTTGGATACTTTTTATACTCTTACGTTATCTGCTTAGAGAACATTTTGTCCCATCTGGTAATCACCTCGAATCATCTTAAATTATATAAAATCTTAAGCTTTTGCGGTTATTGTGTTTATAGTTATAAGCGACTTTCGGCTTAGACTGCGTCGTAATTAAACACCCAGACTTTTTAGGCTTGGGCCTAGTCTTTCCTTGAGAGCCAAAACTTTCATCTTCAGAGTGGTAAATGCCACTTGACTTTGTCTAAAAAGTCTGGGTGTTTAACTAAGACGCAATCTAAGCCGAAACTCGCTTATAATCATCTTAAATGAGGTCAAAGCTGTAACGACTAAAAATTAACTTTTGCGAATTTTACGACTGGCGGTTAGACAACCTTCTATACGTCGGCGCGCAATAACAAGTTTGCGTGCTTTAGTTAAGTTTTAAGTCGTCAGACGGTTCAACTTTAGCTGGTCACGGTCATTTTTAAACTTTCACTTTAACTGCACACGAAGACGCATAAGGATTGCACATCATTTCCGTCAGGCATCGTAATTGAAGATTGAAGGGGACGACGGAAAGATTTTTTGAATCACCTGCACGGAGATCGTATTGTAAGTATCTGCACGTTTACACATGGTTGCAATTTGCAATCCACTTTTTGGTTTTCTTTGTAGTTCCTGTTTATCTCCGGTTCATAGTTGGTCAATTGTACAATGTAAATAAGAAAATAAACGAAACTGTTTTTTCCTGTATTAGTTCGATTGTTTTGCACTTTTGGGTATTTCGAGTCTGAGATATCTCTTTTTCTCTAGCCTAAACCTTTGTTTCCATTACTACCCAAAAGAAAAGTTGCCGCAAGGGCATGGTTAACTGGACAGTGCTTTTCGCTGACAATCCGACTTCCAACCAAATTTCAAATTTTACATTACAAGGCTTCTATGCGTTTTAATATTTTTTTACAACAATACACATTAACAAAAATGGAGAACCTTTTTTGGTTTATTACTTTAGATAAAATACTCACTCCTAGTACAACAAAAAATATTTTATTACCAACTTTAAGCGGACAGTAATTAATTGTACCTTAGTTAACGAAATCGATTGTCAAAGTTGACAGATATTGCTAGTAATAAATGTATTACTAACTTTCGAGGCAAAATAAGAAATACTGGCATTCGTTTGTTCAAAAAGTTGAAACAATTTATGCTTGCGACGTTACTAATTATCATTTTCACTTTTTCTTAAAGATTTGCTACTTTTAAAATATTGTAAATCCTATTCCTTTTTTTAAAATTTTTTTTTAGTTCTTAGAAACATTTAAGCAGAAGCGTTTGCATTCAAACAAAAGTTTATCGTTAGCAGGTGTGTTTCCAACAAATATAGTCTATACCTTTGAAATACTTTGTGTGAAGAATATACTTTGAGATCACTTGGATTTGACGCCCGCAGAGACACGAAATACCGAATAACAAAAACAAAATCGACATAAACTGAGCAGGACATAAAAAACACTGAAAACTTTTCTGACCGTAAAAAGATCTGTGACTGTTGATCAAAGCATTTATCACGAATCGTAAGGTCAAGGCCATTTATTCTAGATGTACCGCAATATGCCAAAAAGTATTGCCGCTCTCTGTCTTACCTCTATTTACCTATTTAACTTAATTTTTGCAAATATTATTATTCTACTGTTGTTATGTATTATTCTTTTTATTTGTTTATGATAGGGCGTAAAATACTGGTTAATGTATAAACTGTATTCTAATACTAAAACACAAAAATATATAAATATACGATATTTCCATGCGCATTAAAAAAAATTCTTCTGGATTTAATTATTGAAAATGTATCTGTCAGTTTTTCCAAGTTGAGATATCATTTTTAATTGCAATTACTGCTAGATCATTTAGCTTCTCTTGACCAAAGGTGCTCCTCATGAAGCTTTTAATTCTGCCCAGCGAAGAAAAACTATTCTGTTGCGTTGGAAACAGGAATGCTCAAATATATTTTAAGAGCTGTATATACATATATAATAGGAAATGAGAGTATCAATCCTTTTGATATAATGAGTTGTAACATTTCATTTGGCGACTTTCTATTTAGGGTACTGCCATCAGACAGCTTTAACTCTCTAAAATGTAGACACTCTTCAATTAAATTTTTATTCAAATTATCAGGATATCGCACTACTAGGTTTGCTAATTCATGTTTCATCATATCAATATCTTTGGTAGCAATTTCGAATAAGAATCCAAATAGACTGCACACTTTGCTATACGGTTTTCTTTGCCTCCCTAATTTGGCAATGATCAAATCAAAAATAATATTGTAAGTTTGGAATTGCCATATTTTCTAATATGATCCGTCAGAAAATCGTCCAATTGCAAAATGAGTTCCAATATTTCGAGGTAATTGCCATTTTGAGTTGATGCAATCGTTTGATTTGAGCCGTGAAACGCTGACCCTTTAGATGCTAAAAATTGCACAACTGCCACTAATCGTTTGAATACTATTCTACAATACAATTTTTCGGATTAAAGCGACTTGTCAATTTAGAATCTATTGTGCATTTGCTCCGCCTGCTTGCTAAATTAAAAACGTTCTTACGATGATCATGATTTTTCTCGTTGTTGGCGAGTTATACATCTGCGTGTTTTGTAACGTTTACATTTTTTTTCGTTTGAATACGTCTGATTTTCGTTTACATTTTTGTATTCACTGTTGATATAAATTCTTTTACGCAATAAATTTCGCGCACTGACATGCGTATGAGCCTTCTTCTTAAGTACGAAGTGATCCTCCATCTTACGTTTAGAAATGAGTTGAAGTAGTAGACATTTTTTTGCGTGCTGCAAAAAGTGGAATTACCACTTATTTAGTTATGTTTGTGAATTTTTGCCCTAATGGTGAAAATTAGTTATGCCGGCGTCTAGTAGTTGCACTTTCGTTTCGTAGTAACACTTGCGCCTGTAGTAGTATTTGCGTTTCGTTGCAGTATTTACGAAAATTAGAATAAAACCCGTAATTAGAAGGGTTTTTTTTCTTTGTTCCGGATTTTTGATTTCGTTCTTATACGATGTTTTTAAGTATGAAAGTCTTATGAATACGTTTTCGATCTTTATACGTCTGCGATTATGGAAATTACGATCTACGATTATCAATTTTAATGATTTCAAAGGCAAGATATCAATCAAATCTACGAAAAAGAATTAAGAATAGGAATTATGGAAATTGCATCATATTGCATTTCAATGAGTCATCGTGATCACACCTTAAAGTAAGAAGCTGCGCAATTCGTAAGTTATAAAACCTTCAATGACACGTATGTAGATATCTGTAATTATTAGTTTTAAGTTAAGTTTTTGGTTTCAATATTTAACCATTCATATATAAAAAATATTGTGGCGTCCAACTTATAAATAATTTTTGTTTATCAAAATCTAAATTAGTAATCTTAAGTAACGTAAGAATTCCCACGACTCTAATTAATTAAATATAAAAATGCTCATTGCTCTTATGTATTTTGTTTTTTTATAATGTGTTTTAAATAAATAATTTTGTGAGCTGGCTGGTGCGTTCATTTATTTGTATGTTACATATTTGGCACCGATTATTTGTGTGATGTTACATATTTTGGCGACCCATCGTGTAGGCTAGAGAAAATTCTAACGTTACTGAAATTTTGATTTGATTTGTTTGTATTTTTGTGTTTTATGTATTATGATTTGTTTATATTTTGTGTATTATAACTATGTTAATGTGTTATGTAAGGTTTATCACTTGTTCGATGAAGGTAAAATACGATTCAACTTAAGTTACGATTCGATTCGAATTAATACGTTTGATATGATTGATCTTGACTTTGCTTCTGATTTTGTTTTCTACATTGCTGTACGATTGAGTTTGTGATTTTGAATTGTTTTCTGTGTACGAATTCAACATTTTGTTTTGATATTTTGAATTTTTGAAAATGGAACCAAATCATTTGAAGAGTAATGAAATTATTTTTGAACTTTTGTGTCGTGGTTTACAACCACAGGATAATCAAATGTTACGTAGAGCTCAATTGCGTGGACAATTACGTAAGGAACGTAATGGACCTTCTGTTTCGTTTATTCAACCTTATGATGATTACGAAAAGAACGTTTCTCAAATAGAAGAATCTTTAACTGATCTTTGGGATTTACTGAATTCTGAAAATGTTACTTCTTTGGTTTGTACTCGTGTTAATACTCGTCTTTTGCATTTAGAAAATAGAATTAATCTATTGAAACCTTCTGGTAAAGAACAAATTTCGAAGAAAAATGATTTTAATACGCAGTTGTTAACTTTGCAAGGTCTTCTTATTGAACATTCCGAATCACAAATTGAAAATGATTTAAGTAAACTTAATATGTCTGCTATGCCTTCGAATACTTCTTATGTACAACAATCTACAGTTAGGTCAGTACCAGTTTACAAATGGGGTATAAAATTTTCTGGAAATAAAGGAAAAGAGAGTGTTATGTCATTTTTAGAAAAAATTGAAGATTATTGTGAATCTCGACATGTTTCTGAACAAGAATTATTCATTTCTGCTAACGATTTATTTTCTGATAATGGTTTGTTATGGTACCGTAGTATTAAACATAAAGTTAACAATTGGCCTGATTTAGTCAAGTGTTTGAAAAGAGATTTTCTTCCGTCAAATTATGAGTACGATTTATTAAATGAAATTCGAAATAGAACACAAGGTCCGCATGAAGATGTTTTCTTTTACATTATGTCAGTTGAAGCTTTGTATCGTCGTTTAGAAACCCAGCCTTCTGAATCCGAAATTATTGATCAAATTTTAAGAAATTTGAACCCTTATTTTTCCGAACGTGTTAGTTTACATGATGTCGACACTTTGGATCGTTTGAAAGAATTATGTCGTAAGGTTCAAGATGTCAAGTCACGTATTGATAAATACCATCCGCCTCCACAGAAACGTTCAGTTTTGTTAGAACCAGATTTAGCTTATGTTGGTTTACGTAATTCGTCTGATATTGTGTCATCTGTGAATAATTCTGATTTGAATATTAAGAAATGCTTTAACTGTGGTTATCAAGGTCATATGCATAGACAATGCTCAAAACCGGCATCAATATTTTGTTTTGGATGTGGTAAGAAGGATTATTATCGAACTACTTGTCCTACTTGCAACCCAAAAAACGAGTTGAGTGGTATCGTTCCAACTCAAAGTCGATCCGTTTACGTCAATACAAAATCCGGGGCGATACCAAAAAGTTCAACCAATCAAAGTTTTTCTCCAAAAAGCAAACACAACCAGCCAAAAGAAAAAAAGACTTTCCGTCAGTAAATAAAATTCGTACGTCTACTGAAGAATGGAATGTTTGGTTAAATAAAGTTAAGTTGTTTATGTCATCTACGTCTGTTTCTCCGCTTTGTACGTCTGTTCCATTTGACAATAGGTTATACCTTACGATACATATTAATGGTAATTCTCTTAAATGTTTGATAGATAGTGGTGCATCTTCCACAATTATTGGTTCGACTGGTCTTGAATTTCTTCGAAAACATAATATTGATTTTGAAATTAAACCTCGTGTAGTAAAAGTAACTACAGCTGATGGTGTTATTCAATCGTGTAATGGTGAAATTCTGCTTCCGCTTACTTTAAATGGAGTAACCCGTTATGTGACATGTTTGTTAGTTCCTTCGATAAAACAACCAATTATTTTAGGAATGGATTTTGGATCTATATTTCAAATTAGTGTAGATTTCAAAGATAGACGATATTGGTCTGCGAATATTTCTTTGTTAAATTCTGTCACGAATCCGACTACGATAATCGATAGACATTTGCTGTCATCTCAGCAAGAAGATATCTTAAGAAATACTATGTCAAAATTTTCCGATTTAGTCTCTGAAAAACTAGGCCGCACTCATGTATTAGAACACAATATTGATACAGGTGATGCTTCCCCAATTAAGCAACGTCAGTACCTTTTGTCTCCGGCTATGCAAAAACATCTTCATAAAGAAGTTGACAGTATGTTAGATTTAGGTGTTATTCGTCCATCCAATAGTCCATGGAGTAGTCCTGTTCTGCTTGTTAAAAAGAAAACTGGTGATCTCAGGTTATGTTATGATGCTCGAAAATTAAATAGTGTCACAAGAAAAGATGCGTTTCCGCTTCCTCGTACCGATGCGATTTTGAACCGATTACGTAATGCACAATTTTTGAGTAGTATTGATCTTAGAAAAGCTTTTTGGCAGATTCCGTTAGAAAAGTCCTCTTGTGCGAAAACTGCTTTTTGTGTTCCCGGCAAAGGTTTATTTGAGTTCGTAGTAATGCCCTTTGGTTTGTCAAATAGTCCGCAAACAATGCAGAAATGCATGGAGCAAATTTTAGGTCCGCTTATGTTAGATGAAAAAGTTTTTGTTTATCTCGATGATATTATTATTGCTTCTGAAACATTCGATGAACATATTTCCGTTTTAAATGAATTGTGTAATCGTCTACGAAATGCTGGTTTTACGATAAATTTTGATAAGTGTCAATTTTGCCGATCTTCTTTAAAATTTTTAGGATTTGTTATAGATAGTAAAGGTTTACGTACTGATCCAGATAAGGTTTCTGCGATTGTAAATTTTCCGACACCCCGTAATACTACTGAAGTTAAACGTGTTATTGGTTTGATTAGTTATTATAGACGTTTCATTAAAGATTTTGCTCAGTTATCCGCTCCGATCACTTCTTTGATTAAGAATAAAAAGAAAGGTGAATCTATTCAATGGTCGTCAGAGGCAGAGTCAGCTTTTCAGGAAATAAAACTTCGTATTACGTCTGCTCCAATTCTTGTTTCGCCCGACTTTAAGTCACCATTTTTCATACAGACTGATGCTAGTGATGTAGCATTAGGTGCTGTTCTGTTTCAAAACATTGATGGTTCCGAACATCCTGTCGCATACGCTAGTCGCACTTTGACTACAGCAGAGCGCAAATATTCTGCTACTGAAAGAGAGTTGTTAGGTGTTATTTTTGGTATAGAACACTTTCGTGGTTATGTAGAAGGAATGCCTTTTACTGTTATTACCGATTGCGCTGCATTAAAATGGCTTCATAATATTAAAGAACCTACTGGTCGTTTGGCTAGATGGTGTATGCGTCTCGCTCAATTCGACTTTAAAGTACAACATCGTCCTGGTAAATTGAATGTAATTCCGGATGCGTTATCCCGTTCTGTTTCGATTGTTGATATAGACTCATTTAGTCCTGATGAGTGGTATTTGACTATGATTGATAAAGTTAAGAATTTCCCTGATGAGTACCCTTATTTTAAAGTTGAAGGTGATCATTTGTACAAATTCGTACCGTCTGTATTTCCGTTAGAGTCGAATATACCTGATTGGAAATTAGTAGTTCCTACTGTGAATAGAGAACAAATTTTGCAACGTTGTCATGATGATTCGACAGCAGCACATTTTGGTGTGAACAAAACTTTGTTACGAATTTCTGAATTTTATTATTGGCCTAAAATGCGCCATACTATTAGCAAATACGTTAGGAAATGTAAAATTTGTGCTAGTCAAAAGAGTACAAATGTTAGTCGTCCAGGTCTGATGGGTAAGGAAAAAATAATTAGTTTCCCTTTCCAACTAGTTAGCATGGATCTTCTAGGACCATTGCCTAGATCTAAAAAAGGCAATCAGTATCTTTTTGTTGTTACAGATTGGTTTACTAAGTATGTTTTAGTTCAACCTTTACGTACGGCTACTACGAAGCCTATGATTAAGTTTTTGAAGGAACAAGTTTTTTCGATATTTGGTGTTCCTCAAATTGTTATGTTCGATAATGGTTCGCAATTCGTTTCGAAAGAATTTCGTACATTTTTGGATTCCCAAAAAGTTCAAAAAGTTTGGATGAATGCGAGATATCATCCACAAGTAAACCCTACGGAAAGAGTAAATCGTGTACTCGTTACTGCTATTTCGTCTTATATAAAAGATTCTCATCGTGAATGGGATAAGCACATATTTGACATTGCTCAAGCTATTCGTCTGGCATGTCATGATGCTACTGGAGTCTCTCCCGCATTTTTAGTTTTCGGACGTCATGTTCCTCCCACTGGTGATTTTTATGCTCCTGTGAACCCCAATGAACCTTTAGAAATCGCTAAAAAGTTGTTTTGGTCCCGTGAATTGGCCCAATTACCTGAATTGTATGATGATGTGAAAGTTCGTCTTCATAAAGCATATGAAAATAATGCTAAACATTATAATCTACGTAAACGTCCGATAAACTTCTCTGTTGGTGATATTGTATGGAAGCGTAACTTTGTGTTGTCCGACGCTTCTCGTGGTTTTTCTAAAAAACTTGCCCCTAAGTACATTCCATGTAGAGTTATTAAGATTCTCTCTCAGTTGGTTTACCAATTGGAAGATATGAACGGTAACAACCTTGGAAACTTCCATGTTAAAGATTTGAAGGAAAATTATTGTGATTTTTCTGAACAATAAATATTTTGTACAGTTATTAGTCCACTGTAAATAAGTTCTTTTTATATTAAGTAAGTTGATTTAAGGATTGTTTGTGTTTGTCTATTTGCATTTTTGGGTAGTTGTTTAGTTGTGGGTGTATAACATTATGAGTGGATCCCGTGAAGCTCAGAAGTTCCCTCTCCTTAAATTGCCTATTATCAAATGTGCCAGACTATAGTGATCTTAAGTTAATGTTATTTTTATTTGTACAGTTCTGCTCTAGTGTTAGAAGAAACCGTGTATTGAAGGTTATTTGTTTATCTGAATTATTTTGTTATTCGTTACGCTCCGAAAGTTTCTTTACGATAAATATTTTTGAAAGTTAGTATTCGATCATCTGTTGTTTTTCTTTTGTTATGGTATCTTTAGGACTCACTTAGTATGTTTTTACTTTGAAAGGAGGCCTCCATAAATTGATGTATGAGAATGTTTGTTGTATGTATGATTCGAGAGTTTTTGTTCCGATTGTTTCGTATGATTCCGATACTTGTGAAGTAGTCTTATTGATACATCCACTTTTTATTTCAAGTTCTTCTCCGACAACTAATCGTTTTTTTTTTGTTGTTTTTTTATTTTTGACTGAGTAGCGAGTGTAACGTTTACATTTTTTTTCGTTTGAATACGTCTGATTTTCGTTTACATTTTTGTATTCACTGTTGATATAAATTCTTTTACGCAATAAATTTCGCGCACTGACATGCGTATGAGCCTTCTTCTTAAGTACGAAGTGATCCTCCATCTTACGTTTAGAAATGAGTTGAAGTAGTAGACATTTTTTTGCGTGCTGCAAAAAGTGGAATTACCACTTATTTAGTTATGTTTGTGAATTTTTGCCCTAATGGTGAAAATTAGTTATGCCGGCGTCTAGTAGTTGCACTTTCGTTTCGTAGTAACACTTGCGCCTGTAGTAGTATTTGCGTTTCGTTGCAGTATTTACGAAAATTAGAATAAAACCCGTAATTAGAAGGGTTTTTTTTCTTTGTTCCGGATTTTTGATTTCGTTCTTATACGATGTTTTTAAGTATGAAAGTCTTATGAATACGTTTTCGATCTTTATACGTCTGCGATTATGGAAATTACGATCTACGATTATCAATTTTAATGATTTCAAAGGCAAGATATCAATCAAATCTACGAAAAAGAATTAAGAATAGGAATTATGGAAATTGCATCATATTGCATTTCAATGAGTCATCGTGATCACACCTTAAAGTAAGAAGCTGCGCAATTCGTAAGTTATAAAACCTTCAATGACACGTATGTAGATATCTGTAATTATTAGTTTTAAGTTAAGTTTTTGGTTTCAATATTTAACCATTCATATATAAAAAATATTGTGGCGTCCAACTTATAAATAATTTTTGTTTATCAAAATCTAAATTAGTAATCTTAAGTAACGTAAGAATTCCCACGACTCTAATTAATTAAATATAAAAATGCTCATTGCTCTTATGTATTTTGTTTTTTTATAATGTGTTTTAAATAAATAATTTTGTGAGCTGGCTGGTGCATTCATTTATTTGTATGTTACATATTTGGCACCGATTATTTGTGTGATGTTACAGTTTCCAGTCAGTAAATCCTTCATAAGCGATTGAGAAGGGTAGACTTGTTTCATTCTTAGAGAATAGACAACACTGCATACAAAAAACTTTTCCAGTTGATTCGGAGAAAAGCAACCAGTCACGAAGAATCAATTTTGAGTAGAAATACGAAGATTTCAGAAATCTAAATTTTACAGGGTTATCATACCTCCAATTTGACTTGGAAAAATCTGCATTCAAATCTTGAGTTGGTGATTTTTCAACTATGAAATCTGTTGTTTCTTCGTTGATGGTCCAAGAAACTGCATCATGTAGATTAACCATGAAATAATTGGAAGAAACTTCAGGTAGATGATGTGGTGGAGAATTTGACTTTGAAATTGCGGGAGTTTCAGAAGTTGCAGATATGACCTGATTTTCTTCTTTTCTTCTCGCAGCTTTTTATATTCATAGCCACTTAATTTGTTTCGGTCCGCCATTTTCCTGTTTCAAAAACATAGTTTTGTCTTAAAATTACAGTGAGTGACGTAAATCATATAGTAAAAGTGCATTGAATGTAATGCCGTATTTGGCGAGAATTGAACGTTACGCGTACACATACCCTGGTCCCACAGACACACTTCGCCGCTTTCGCGAATGTACCTTTCTAGCGATGTTGAAGACGGACAATCTGAAATGGTATTGAACACCCGCTCAAAATTTGTCGACCTTTGAAATTTTGCCGCCCTGAGCACGTGCCATAAAACCAATTAATAAAAGAGGGGCTGCGTGAGGTAAAAACTGTTATTTATTATATTTTTGGTATATTCTATCTAAAAGAGTAGAAAAGTAGTTGCAAGAAATAGAAAATAACAATAACAAAAAAGAAAATATTGAAACGTTCGAGAAATTATTTGCAAATGCAAGAGCTTTTTAGAAGCTGTTATCCATCTTCTAGAAGATATACCGAAAAATAGGGAACGCTCCAGAAGGATTTCCGTATGTGTATATATACCGACGAGATAGATCGTAAGTCAGTTATTGCTGGAATGCGAATTTTTAATAGTTTAAATAAATTAGTTTTTAAAAATAAATTCGCAACAGTATGATAATCATGTCTAAGCCAAAAGTGTAAAAAAAATGTTATTATGTAACTGTCGAAAAACTTTCTATTTGTGGAATTTTTTGCACGAGTTTATCATCGATAGTTTTTTTTTAGTTTGGGATAAGATAAAAAGGATGACAAAACCTGATAAAAAAATTAAAGTACTAAAGTATATGCTATACACTATTAATTTATTAGAATAATTTAAGTTATAACTTGGAAACATTTTATGCTAATTAATTTTATCAGAACAAATCATTAGTGTTATTTATTACTTGTTATATATTCTATAATCCGTTTTTAACAAATACTTCTATTCATTTTTATGCGCCAACATACAAAATAAGAATTATTACTGCTACGTCGATATCTGGTAGAAATATGCGTGCACTGCAAAATAACTTTATAAACTCGTCATGGATTTTATAACCGATAAATCATATTTTTCAGAAATGGAAAATGAAAACTACAAGTAATTGTATTACAAATATGTGGGAAGCAAGAATATTAAAAAACAAAAACAACATTAAAGGATATATGAAAAAGTAATAGAATTTTGATATTTTCCAATATTTACATTGAAAATAAATGTTTATTAAACTTTTTTGCTATAAAATGTAAACATCTAATTTTTATTTAAATTTCCTAATTAAAAACTAGTTACAGTTAGTTACAAATGTAACGTAACAGTTTTTTGTGAATAAAACTTTGCAAGTCTATTAGGTAATTATACAGTGTTCTACTAATTTTCAGTCAGGTATTTTAAACATATGTAATAAAATAAGTACTAAAAATACATTTAATTTAGTTATAATCTACTTATATTTAATTAATAATAATCTGAAAATTTTGTATTTTGCATTATTTTAAAAATAAAAACTGTATTCTAACATTTTCAAAATAATATTTTTAATTGTTTTCACAAAATTTAACGTAAAATTTAAAATTAAGGTGAGCATTTACTTGTCTAAAAGTATAGCATTTTAGATCTTTATCGTTTTACATTTTACATCTCAAGTTTAAATTTTAGCGAAACATAAAAAAAGCATATATCTAAAAGGTGAAGCTTAACTTTTTTTGCATTTTTGCGTTTTTTTTAAAAGTTACCTAATGTAGAAAAATGCATAAAAAAGTGTATATTTGATCAATCACTGCGAAATAACTAGTACAGATATCGAAAAAAATCGAGCGTTACGTTGTAGGCACATACTTTGTTAAAAACATACATAAATTAGTATTACGATCACGAACCTGGACCGAACCGATATAAAACCGAAAACCGGACCAACACCGGTATATTTAATTGAACCGAAACCGGAACCGGAACCGAAATTTGTACAAGTTAAATTTGTAAACATAGTTATTAAGCGTAATACTCAAAAGCTTTGGAAGAACAGTGAAATGTAATGTTTAATTAGTAAATACGTTGGGACTTTAAGTTTTTGATAACAATAACCGAATGATAAGAATATCCGAAATTCTGAAAACTAAATAAATAAATGTTTATTTGTTAGAAAGCAGTAGATACATACGATGTGTATGTAATTAACAGGTTGTTAATTTTTAAAGTGAAATCATAGCATCACAAGCAAAAAATGTCAAAATAAAATTGTTTATAAAACGTTTAAAAAAAGCAAAGCACCATTAATAAAAAAAACAAAATAACGTTCTAAGAACTACATAATTCTCAGAAATTTGCTGACACTAACAATAAATACAAAATAACGTTATCACATAAGACATAAAACAGTTAATTTACATTATTCTAAGAATGTTTACAGATGTTTAAATGATGTAACGTTACGTAGGTCAGTCAAAATACTTGAATAAATAAATAAGACTGCAAAAATAAAGCTAAATATGTAAAACAACTATTTCTAGGGTACAATGATAAAAATTTTCACTATAGACAATCGTATTGTGAAAATTCAGCAAAAAAAAATGATGCATAGAAACAAACCTGAGAAGAAGATTGCTAACATAAACCGAAATTATGAATACTATAAGCCGTGTTTTTTTTAATGTAGTTGCATACGTCCGGCCTGTTCTTTAATAAAGTGATAACATTACCCGATTGATAACATTTAAGTTTTGATTTTATTGAAAATATTTATTGTTTTACTTGTTCTTTAGCTGTAAGTACAGGAGGTGGTCTTCTTCACGATCTTCGTAGGTAGAAATAACCAATGATTATGAATAACACCTCCAATCACACACACATGCCAAAATAAAGTTTAATGAAAGCAATTTACACAAATAATTTAGCAACTGAAGAAATCGACACAATACGTTTTAAAATGCAGAGCTCTCGGAATTTACCGCATAGTTAAAGTCAACGGTCAATCTGCACTTATTTAAGTAGTCAAGACCGGTCTGAAAACTTTTCCTTGAGTTTGTAGTTGTTTAACAGAAACAAACGTGGAATGTTATATTTCCCGCCATACTTATAGTCAAAACATAATGGACAAAATGACGATAACATAAACTGATGACTACTCATAAGATAAAGTGACTTTTTGAAATGAATTTTGGATTTACAATACATACCGGGTGGTGCACGTAAGGAGTGAACATAGGGATTTAATATGTAAAATTAGTTTTATGGGATTTCCTGCTCTCCTGTTCATTTTAGGGCAAAAACTGTAGAGAGGCAAGTTGTTCAAAATTAAAAGCTGCATGCAAAACTGTTTTTAAATTTGTTAAGCTTTTGGTTTAGCAATAGTTATTTGGAACTTCTGCAAAATAATTTTGGTCCTGCCCTGAAAGATGCAGCTCATCCAGATCAGAATATTTCGTTTGAATTACTGCCAGACAATTAGCCAATGTTAGTACGTTGTTTTACAATAGACTGAGTTACTGTATTGCTGAAAATGGTGGCTTATTTGAATATTTATTATAATGTCTTTAATTTTTGCGTGTTATTTATTTAAAAAGTTTTGTTATAATTATTAATAATCATGTTTTGTTTGATTTGATTTTATTTATGAGATAGATTGACGTTTATAAACTTCAATCATTGAGGTTTATAAATAATTTTTGTAAAAAAAAGTCATGGCAATAGCTACAATTTAACAGAAATTTTGGAATTTATTTTTAAAGTTGCGGCTATACCAAAAGCTTAATAACAAATGTAAAAATTTGGTAAAAAATGACCATAACACTAATCTTTTCTTAACTTCTGTACGTCTCTATTGAGTTGTCTAATGTTTTTTAAGTTATTTAATTAAATATATAGTTGAATTACTGGAACCGAAAAAAACCGAAAAGTATCGAAAAAAACAAGAACCGAACCGTTTGTGTCTATAGGAACCTAAACCGGAACGGGAACCGTTAAAAAAATTTGAAGTTAAACCAGAACCGTACCGGAACCGTTATTACGTTGTGTAGGCTTTCACTATTACATATAATTGTAGGTTGTGAAGTTGTACTTTTTTAAGCACAGGTAAATAATATTTCATTATTAACCACTGGTTAAGAATAAACATATTTTTATTTCCTGATAATCTCATAACAGTTTTAAAGAAAAAATGTTTACAAAACTGTTTACTATGAGAAACAGATTTTATTTAATGATATTTAAAAAAAGTAAATAGTTTATTAATTAAATAAATTTTATTTTAAAAATGTAAGGTATTTGAAGTTCGCGCTTAATTAAATGTGAATATTATTGAATTAAATGTTTTAGATATAATCAGTGCCCTAAGTAATAATGTTTCTAAACAATTTTAGTAAGTTTAGTAAAATAAACTTATCTGTTTATTTCTGTGTTATAAATCACAATTACGAATTACGTCAAAATTAATTGATTTTTAATTAGAAATTAGCATTTTAAATTTTAAATTTGATTTAATAACAGGTAAAAAAGTTTTAATAATTCTAGTAGTGGAAAAAATTATATATAGACAACGCTTGAGAATATGATTAATGTTTGTGAGTAACAACTGCAAATCCCCATTAGTACTAATTTTTAGTCGGTTTCTTTTTTTTGTGATAAGGTTCATAACGGCACTGAATCCACGTTCTAACAAATAGGAAGACGAAAAAACAATAAACAGCTTCTGTACAATAACCCATAATGCTGGTTATAAAATTGGGATCTGTTTTTGTAAGCAGAAGTTGTCGTATCCTTGTTTAAACATTAGTCTCAGCTTCTCATTTATAGATAATTCAATAAGTTGCCCCTGTATTTATCTGTATTTGTGCTCTGAGTTTGACTACTTGCAAAAGGGTTCAACACCTAGTCGAGAATATCCAAGTGAAGAATGTCTTCAAATTAATTTTTTTAATTTTGAAAGATTTGGAAACTGAAAACATTCTCCTTTTCCCAAATTTTGTTTGTATAGCAAAAGCAACAAACGCAGATATTACACTTTTAGCTTTGATTAAATTTATTGTATACAAACATGCACTTTTAGAAAACCAATGTACTTCAGTGTTAAGCAGTAAACGATTATAGTCATCATCATTTTCCAAAAAAAGTTGAGAAAATAATTTTTCATTTAAGGCATTCCTTTTGCTTTATTAACTGCTCTAATGACATAATGTAATAATTAATGCAAACGTTTACTAAGGTTTTTTGCGACTAAATGATGTCAATGAATGGCACAATGTACCGACAGTATTATTACTCAGTAGAATTTTTTTTTATAATATGAAAAACTGGTTTGTGCAACACGGTGCGTATTACCTCAATTACAGCTGGTAGAATAAGTTCTACACCAATAGTGTGAGACTTTCCGGACTTTGGAATCATTAAAGAAATATTATAAGAAGCATGCAGTTCATTATCATTTCTTTTAGATGTTGTTTCTATGAGTTCTTGCAATGTGGGTGTTTTTAAATATTTTTTTTATTGTTTGCAAAAACATAAAATCCTTATCTTTTTTGTCACTATGGATTTTTTATAAATGTTCCTTAAGTTTATAAGGTTTCATTGAATAGTTTTATTACATAGAAGACGCATAGGTAAAGTACTATTTCTTACTGATGGAATAAAGCGATATTTTATATATTTAACATTGCATTCTTTGCATTTTTTTTGGCTCAATCGTACTGTTATCTGAAAAAAGGGAGCCAAAAAAATATAGACAAATATGTATTTAACAAAATTTTTATTTGCAGTAAACACTGTTAATTATTATATTTCTTTAATGGAATGCTGCAATGTAACGCTCTCTTGAATTAATTATTTGAGATGTAAGGATAAAATTTCATGTAAGTGTCGCATATTATGTAGGTACTCATTGTGTACGTATTAACTTAAAAAAAATAAATAATTCAAAAATTAATTATCAACAGAATGTTATATTATAGTAATGTACAGTAATTCTAAACACTCGCAGATTTGGTTATTCACGGAATCCAATACGTCTAACTTCTTTTATTGAATCATTAATAATCTATTCTTTAATTCTTTAAAAACACTTAACTTAAATTCTTCCTTAAATTTTTAATGAAAAAGAAATCCTTAATGAATGTTAAGGGATTACTGTACTGATAATAAATTGTGATATATAATTTGTTTAATCAACTTAAGCAAAGTAACTTTGCTTACATGAACTTAAATTTAAAAAACATATAAATTTCATTCAAATATACTTACGTAAGAAAAGTCTGCGTAACAATACAAAACAACATATTAATTTTTGTCCAAAACTAGGAACATTTGTTGTATGCACTTCACATTACGCATAACACAGAACTAAATTGCTGATTAGATGCACGACTTCTTCATAGTTCATAGTTGGTGCAGGTATCCGCTCTATTGCGTTTTTCTATAAACCTGTATAGATAGGCCTGGCTCACTGCGATACCTTTTATTACTTATTATTTTATGTACCTGTCTGTAGTTATTATATTAATATTTTATATTTAATTTATTTGTTGTTATTTATTTTAACTTCTATATTAATAAAAATGTGTCACAATTTTTAAATTTTACATTCCACCTTGGGCGGCCGTTGTTCAGGGACCCCAAATCAATTTTAATTTTTCACGAAGTTTTTGAATAATTCCAAGGAACCAAGTTCTACATCTTGTTTTGACTCTCAAAGAGAGACTAGGACCAAGCCTAAAAAGTCTGGGTGTTTATCCACGACCTGGTCTAAGTCGAAAGTCCCTTATAATCATAAACTTGTCATCGCTTTCTTGAGTAAGTATTACTCCCAGTTTGAGACTAGGATTACCGCCTAGCTTTTAAGTCCAGCCATCCGCAGCTTTCATCAAGAAACAAAATTACTTATTCTATTTATAATACGTATTTACGAATTACGTTGATTGCAAAAGCTTTATTATATATGAGTTCAGTGTACCTAACTAAATAGCTTTGAAAGTAAATTTAATTTCTAACTTGACTTATATAATTTTGTCAATTAAATAAGACACTAATTATTATTATTATACTTAATTCGCTTTTGGTGAATAAATTTCAACCATCGATTTTGCTGTTAATATTTTAGTAAGCAAGTTTAAATAACTTTGTTTTAAATTACAACGTCGCGCTCCGTCGTAATTTCACATTTAGTATTTTTTTTTTAATTTTTACGTTTGTTTACTCACTTTATTAATTTGTAACCATGCGTTTTCATTATTTTTTTTCGTTTTTAATTAAATCTCAACGTTTGTATTTTGCAATTTTGTGTTAAAGTTATGAAAATTTTGTTTAAATTATATCATTTATTTTGTTTGTTGCTTAATTTTAATTAATTCATCTTACACTGTTTTTTTAATTTGTTTTACAATCGATTTGTAAATTTGAAATATGTCAAAGCCTTTAAATCACACTGTTTGAGCGTTGATTTTGTGTTATAAGTTTAGATTTGTGACGTTACAACCCTGATGGTAGGTTCATTAAGGGTTATATCTAACTTGATGGGTTTCTAAGTGATCAAGATTATACAAACTAATTTCATCGTGTCCTTGATTTGCGTCTACAATAATTTTGAGTATGTTATTTTCGTTTTTAAGATTTCCGAAAGTCACGAATTTTAGTTTTGAGCCAATTTACCATTTACCACTGAGCACCCCGTTTATGTTGCTTTCATTCAGGCCTTTTTTTAAATTATCATCTTTTGCATGTAACAATGTCAAAATCGAAGGGTATCATACATAAAATATGTCTAAAATTATACGCCAAACCTAAATATGGAATCATATACAGGGTGTTCTATCTAAAATTAGCAAGTTGACACCTATTTTTGGTAAAAGAAGAAGTGTCGATTTTTTGAAAGTATTTTAGCTGGATGTCACCCATAGACATTAGTATACTGCCAAACTTTTAAATATATGCAATTTACAAATGCTAAATATCGATGTTTGAAACTTTAAGACGACCACCCTGTATGCGTAGTGACAAAAATTTGGGGTGCCAAAGGTTACTTAAAGTTAAATTTTTTGAAGTCACATTTAAATTTTTTTTTGCTAATTTAAAAAAGATGAGTGATAAACAGGGAAAAACATTCCATCAAGATATTTTGAAACTGGAAAAACAATATCAAAAAAAGTAGTATTCCGACACAATGGGAAATTACTGCTGGTTTCTCATTAGAGAAAGCAACAGCCAAAAAGAAACAAACATCTCTATTTATGCAAATCTTTCATATGTCAGCAATTTTCGTTCGTGTACAGTGAATATTGTTTGTATTATTGATACTAATTTAAACATTCTATTTGTTATATCAAGATTTTTGTACTTATCTATTTGTTGTTTACTAAAATTTGTAAATACAATTATTATTTATCTACTAGCGGAGTATGATTATAACTCTAAAACTAGACGTGGTTGAAAAAATTTGATTTTTAGTTAAGCTTTCAGTTAAAGACTGTAAAAACTACACATCAGTTATTTAAAAAAAGTTTAAAGCTGTTGGCTAGTGTTCTTGACAAATTTTTTAAAACTATTTAAAATGTTTTTAGAATGCTATCTTGTGGTAAAAATACCACGTATGATACTATAGAAAACCATAAATTAGTTCGGAAGGTAGAAAAGTTGTCATTGGATTTAATGACAGCGAAAGTCAATGATCTATTGACAAGTCCTAACCTATTTTATAGTTGGGATTTTGACAGCGTCACTTAATAGATCATTGACTTTCGCTGTCATTAAATCCAATGACAACTTTTCAACCCTCTGTACTAATTTATAGTTTTTAAAAACTATTTTATATAAAAACAACTTATTAGTAATAACATTTTTCATTTTAGATAATTTTTTTTAGAGCTCGGAATCCCAATCTTAAATTTTTGGAAATCAGTTTTATCGATCGGAAGCTGGTCTATAAAAGCGAGACTTTACGGCGCAATCAATCAGTTTGTTCCGTGTTCTGAAGATGTCCACTGCAACATGTGACAAAAGCTCACCTTGTGTAATAACGACTTATTGTAATCTGCTTTAAATGGTGTATACATAAATTTTTAGTCATAACAAACTCGACTGTTTTATTGGTATTTTTAGAATTATTTATTATTTTAGTTATTTTATTTATTTAGTTATCTATTCTTTGTATTAACATTAACGTAAAGTAAGAAACAAATTGTAGTAGTTGTTAAATTAACAAGGTTGTTAATGTACTTTCCACCAGATGCACACTTGTGCTTAAACAATAATTGACTTTTAAAGCATAGTTTTACGTAAACTCTGATTTATCACTGTCTAATAATATGTTACACACAAAAAAAAGTTTTATAGTTAATTGAGACAACAACTTGATATGTACGTACATTTGTGCGTGTAACTGACTGACAACGTATATGAAAAGAATTAAAGTAGGAAATATAATACTTACAATTTAGTTTTCCTTCGAAGAATTCAACTAACTAGTAGCATCTTCTAAGAATTTCCTAAAATTTGCTTAAATAAACAAACACGTACATACGGTGTTATCACAAGTAAATTCTATTTGGTTTATACGATTAATGAGAAAACCAAATGCGGCTAGTTTTTCTCAATTAATTATGGTATTTCGGTAATTGGGCCTTCCAATACGGTTAGAATTCTATTACTAATAATTTATAATATTAAGATTTTGATATCTTCAATCAACGTACCGGGACGTCATCATAGCAATTTTTTCAATAAAGGAAACAGGTTTTAATATCTCAACATTAAAGGAATAACGTGTGGGTATCCAGAAACCGCTAATGACAATACGGAAAAATTAAACTAAATTACAAAAAACATGTATCAATGCATACTCTAAAAAAAAATTACAAAACAGCGAAAATACTACATCTATTTATACTATAAATGACTGTGAATATTTAGAAGTGAAAACTCAGCTGGGCACTTACGTTAGAACATGTACGAAACGTACCACAATCATCGGAAAAGTAAGTTTTCTTCCATCGATAATTCGAAGTCAACCATTAACGAATTGATAGCAATTACTCCCAATGCAACAAAAAGTGGGCGTTTTGGGAATAAATTTTATACGGTACAAACATCATACCGAAACACTTTTAACATAACACATTTTTAAACGTGTAAAGTCTGTCTGTATCATCTATCAACTTAATCTTTGTAAAAGTTGATTAGGTTTTATATTTTCACGGTTATAAAAATTATTTGATTATTTTTGTTATTGGTAGCAAATGCGTTTAGGTATATATTATAAATCACCGTAAAAGCATTTTAAATTTAATTTAACTTTATTCAATTCGCAAGTATGAGTTATAACAAAGTAATAAAATACATACCTTGTTTACATTACGTGGTAAAATAAATTTGATTAAGGTCTGCTGTAAAACATTTACGTATTCGGAATATTCAAATTTAAAAGCAACATTAATTTTTTTATTAGTATTTCTTAATAAATCAAGAAAATAGTTTTTATCGTTACAAAATTATTTATCTTAAGCAAAAACCTCAACAACAGATCTTGTAGGCGTCTATAGTTAACATTTGGTTTTAGATTTTTTAATTTAATTAAATAAAAAAATAGAAAATTATATTAAAGAAGTTATCGATATTTTGATGAGTTAAACAAAATTATTAAAATGCAAAAGTAAAAAAACTGTTGCTGCTATCAAACAATGTAGGTCTTAAAGTCAAATGAATTTTGTAGTACCTAAAGTTGCGAACGCTTAATGTGAAGACGCCGAAAAAATGAATTGGCATTCCAGATATAGAAAACGCGTGTGCTAAGATAAATATAACGTAGTGTAAAAGTGTTCATGCTTTTAATATAAACAAATACCGGTTTAGATAAACAGAAGTTATCTGTGAAGATTATTTTCCAAATGATATTAATATATAAACCGTTGCATTTTATTAGTGTTAGTTCAAAGTAATTATAATTAGTTGTGTAAATAGTTAGTTTATGAATAAATTAATTTTAAAATTTGTGATACAGAAAGGTAAATATAGTTGTTCCAGTTTCTTAAATTAAATTAGTGTGTTTAATAATAAAGAATCGGGCGTTATTAAAATTGAGTGCTATTAAACATTTTATTCGTCTTATAATTTATGCCGCTGAAGCGTTATTAAGTGAAAATGGGTGCGAAACTATTTGAATTTCTCGAATCAGTAAAAAATAGTCAAAAATCGATGAATAAGAATATGGAAAAAAAATACTAGAAAAATGGAAGAAAATTGAAATAAGAAATTGCTGGAAAATTTTACAAGTTTAAAAGAAGAAATACGAACAAGCATTAAAAATCAAATAAAGACTATACAAGCTAGTATAGAAAACCAAATTAAAATTGTTTAAAAGGAAACTCAGGCAGATATGTTAAAATTAAAAAAAGAAATATGCAAACCTATGAATAATAAAATAGAAGCAGCAAGAGCAATGAACCAAATAAATTGCCATAATAAAAGAAACGTCACGAGCGAGAACTTAATAGACCATCGAGAAGAAGCCACGCACATGTTTAAGATTTTACTCCCAAATATTGATGGAAAAACTCTTTTGTCAACATACTACAACAAGTTTGAATTCGCAGTTACAGCTTATGGTTAGAGCAACAAACAAAAAGCGACGTTTTTAGTAGTGGTCTTACGGGGAGAAGCGCTTGAAATATTGCAGACTGTTTCTGAGCAGCTCCAAAGAAATTACTCTTAATTTTACGTTTAGAAATAAGATATAGAGATAATCATTTTCAACAGGTATATCTACCCACATAAAAAAAACTTTTTTATAAGGAATGATAAAGGAATATCTACATATTTTTTTAGGGTTATGTTGTAATAAAACCATTTTGAAGTGTAAAAATAATTCAAATAATTTACATACGTACGAAATTATATAAGGAAAACTGTTAAAAATAACAGATACACTCACTTTCGGTTTCTTTATCAGACCCATATTTTGATAGAACCGAGCCAGCCTAATACTAAATTTCAAGTTACTAGGAATTTTTGGTTTGAGAGTTATCGTGGATACATCGTTACACACAGACACACACACAGACATCCAATATTTTTTTTGTCAAAAATACGTTTTTCTGATTCAGGAGACCTTGAAAAGTAAAAATTTTGTTTAGAGAGATGCGGAAAGTCTTTAAAAGTTTGAGGCTAACATGGTCACATACTTTATACCCTACTGCACCAAATACCTTCTTGGAGCATTTGGTTATTCAAACCTTTGTAAACGGCCTCCAAAACAACAAAACGCAGCAAACTCTATAGTTAGCTTGCCCTAAAACATTGGATAATGCCGTAATGCATGCCTTAGAGTTTGAAACAGCAAAACAAGCATCGCACCGAAACTGTTTCAAACTCCGCTGTGCTGCGGAAATACCCGTGCAGACACTAGAAAACATCGAGGAGATAGCGCAACGAATATTTCGGGAAAGAAGAGTGACGATTTTGAACTACGCTGAAATAGGCTACGTACGACGACACCGTACTAAACTTAAGAAAAAGACAAAAAGAGCGCTCGAACACTTGTAACAAGTTGACCAAAAGAGACAAAAGTTAATCTCATCTAGTCATGTACCGGAGATTACCATTCAAATGGCAATATCAGTGTTCAGTTACTGGTTGACACAAGAGAGACGAACATATTACGGAAAAATGAGGAGACATCACCAGTAACAATACGACTTTGATCGGCGACGGGCAAAGAAATAACTACTCACAAACAAGTGCCAGTGACTATTGCTTGGAGTACTGGACCATCAAGTACTGGTAGCCGACATTACGGAAAAAGTTATCCTGAGTATAGACGTTAAAAAAAGTATGGGTACCATTTAGATATAAAAAACGATGTCTTAAAGATCGACACTGAAGAAATTCCTTTTCATTTGTAGAAGTCAACCGTGCAAGTCTTATTAAGTAAAGACCTGACTCTGCCTGCAAAGACTAAAAATGTAGTGAAAAACATGATGTCAGTAAGGATCTTAAATATTAACTCAGATCCAGTAAAAGATAAGTCCATGGTAGGCCAATACATACATCTCAAATTGTGAAATGCTTGAATTCAAGTAAAGATACGTTGCCGAAGAAGTGTCTACAACATCTATTGAACATTCTTATCTCCAAACGCCAAAAGCTCAGCCAAAACCAGCTAGATAAAGTTAAGGTGTTGATCTAACAGTATTAAGACGTGTTTCCGCTGGAGAGTGGTTCCAAAGGAAATAAAAAAGTGGTGAAGCGTAAAATTAATACTAGAGCTCTCGGCGGATACAACAACATTTAAGCCGACTTCCAATGGCGAAAAGAGAAGAAGTCAAACTAATAATTACGAATAATGAGAGAGAAGGTGTGATTGAACCTTTAAATAGTCTATGTGCGTCCTCAATGGTGCTAGTAAACAAGAAAAATGTATCAAAAAAGTTTTGGATAGACTATAGACAGCTTAACGACGTAACTATAAAAAAACAGCTACACTTTACCCACAATAGACGACACTTTAGACACTGTCAGGATCCTAGTGGTTTCCTACGTTAGATTTAAAACGTAGTTACGTAGAATTGGAGCCCAAAGGCCGTTAAAAGAAAGCTTTTACGATTAGAATTGGCTTGTGGCAGTTTATTGTAGTATCTTTAATTCTGTGTAACGCTTCTGCAACGTTTAAACGAGGACTGTCTTGGATAACGCGCCTGGCTTATTTAGACGACGTGATTGTAGTTGGAAGGTCGTAGAGCAAATCTAAAACTGAAATTAAAGTCTCACGTATTTTAGAAAAGTAGAATGCCACGTTGTATCTAGAGATGGAGTAAAGGCTGACCCAAAAAAGATTCGAGATGCGCAAGCATGGCCAAGACCGATCGACAAGCATTAAATTCAAAGTTTGGATTATGCACCTATTATAGACAATTTGTACCCAGATTTGCCAATATTGCCAAACATTTGACAAAACTGACTAAAGAAAGAGCAGAATTTAAATAGGATTAAAACTGCGAAAACGCTTTTCATCAAGTAAAACAAGTTTTACTCACTTCGCCAATTGTAAGTTATCCAAGAGAAGATGGAAAATTAGTTTTGGATGTCGATGCAAATAATCTGATCATAGGTGCAGTTTTTTTTACAAGTGCAAAATTAATTTTGTTTAGGACAGAAAGAAATTATTGCGTGACTAGAAGAGAGCTGTTAACAGTCGTCCAGTCCATAAAACACTTTTACAAATATTTGTATGGACGACAAAAAATGGCTATTGCAGTTCAGTATGACACAGAACACCGTGCCGGAAACACTCATCGGAATGCTGATGCTTTGTCCAGAAAATCATGTCCGGCAAACTGCAGCCGTTGTTTGCGATTTGAGGAAAAGGTTGAATGCCTCCCGGAAACTGCTATAGTTGATAGCAAGTGGAAACCAGTGCAGTTGCGTTGCAAGCAAAAAAACCATCCCAAAATAAGACTACTCTTTAACTGAAAAAAAAACGGCCGATAAGTAACCTGAGAAGAAGTGAGTATTTTGGGTAGAAAAATCAAAGCATACTGGGCGCAGTCGGGTTTTTTGAAAGTATAAGACAGTTTTCTTGAACAATCCATAGAGAGTGTCAACGGCACGAAAAACAGATCTTATATCTGACAAACTTGAACTAATCAAGTTTGAGTGGTTTGATGGGTCTACATCCTTTTCCTCCTCTTCCTCCTCCACTGGTTCCTTTGTTTGACGTGTGGACTATTTACTCTCTGGTTGCTTCGTCTGCTTACGTTATTTTGAAGAATCCCTCTTTACAGGTACATTTCTGAAAATGTGGAGAAGCTTGTTCCTTTTCTAGTTCGTCAATCCATCCGGGTATCAAACTGTTTATGGCTTCGGATTTTTCAGGATTTTGCTTTACCGATCGTTTTTGTGAGGTTGGTGTGCTACGGCTGGAATGGTTGTGATTTTGCGCGCTTGTTGTTACGCCAGAAGGTACAATCGCGTGCGTCGTTTGGTGTTGCTGTTGCATTTCTGACGTGCCCGCCTTTGCTTCTTGTATGTGTGGGTTTTGTTCACGCGTTCCTGCCGTTAGAATAGAATTGGTTGCTTGAGTTTTCGATTCTTTTTGTTTTTTCAGCTTATGCTTTGCCGCCTTCGAAAGCATTTTAGGTTTCTCGGGTTTGCGTTCAGCACCAACCGATAGTTTTGGGTTCTTCTCAGAGTCCCCATCTTTTTTTAATTATTGTAAAAGTGTTTCCATATATCTCCTACGAGTACGGAAGAAATAAAGATCACTGTTCGCATTGCCATGATACAACCGGAATGCTATATACAACGGCGTTTGCTTGGTGCCCCAAAGATAGAACTAGTAACGACCGGTCTTCTATCCAGTCACACATCTATCGGTCTGGTCCTTCCTACCTTACATTTAGGTCTTTATTCAAATTGTTTCCTCTTGGTCTAGACAATTATGGCAAGACTTTCCAGCACTGCTTGCAGGTGAGACATGTTCGCAACAAGAGGTTTGGGTTTGGCTACCGTGTCTGTTGACCAAACTCAGTAAAGGAACGACAGGTACCATTACCCCAGTGTTGGCTCTTGCCATGACACTACAGCTTGAGTTGAAAAAGCTGGTTCGCGTAACAGTAGTATTGAAGTACGTACAAATTTTAGGCCGCGATTGCAACATCTGCTAAGGTAACAAAGTTGTCCCGGTTCAGCCAGTAAAATTGCGTATCGTGACACGCTATCTACTCTCCTATCTACCACTTGGAGACGCGTCCGATAGCTCAACCCACCGGTACAAAATGTAACAAATTGGCTATGCATTTTTAAGTTAAATTAAAATTGTAAGGCCTTGTACACAGCAAAACAAATAAAATATGAAATAAAATACAATACAAAATAAACATTCTGTAACAATATATACAAAAATATTAATAATTACTGTCTTGATTTAATTTAACGGATTTGACGTCGATATTATTAAACGAAATTGTAAACTGTGACAACTCGTCTTTAAAATAATTCAAACAACCAATAAATTGCAAGAGTCGTGAATTGAAAATTCTAATAATGGTGCAAAAAACGCAAGTTATAAACTTTATTTTGTTTAAATTTAAAGCTTTTAACAAGTCAAGTTAGCGAAACGTAAAATCACAATTGATTTTATACGGTCATTATAAATACTTTGAATTTTGTAGCTTCAGGTTGTTATGTTTTGTATACAGGATTAGACTAATATGATTATACATTATTTTATATAACGTGATTTATTAACTAAGCGGTCAACATGTCTTTTTGGCTAGTACATTACATCGCGCCTGTTGACACGCTACCGTTGCCAACCCAACTGGTGGTTCAATTCTAAGTTACTAGTTACTAAATTAACATCTAATACATGACACAGATGGTAAGTTTTCGGTTAGTTGTAATGCCCTCTAAATAACAATGTTCAAAAATTCGAGTGGTTACAGACTTGCAATGGTCGTAAAAAGATTTTTAAACGCCACAAGGCAAAATGGATTATTAAGGCACTAAGTCGGCACTTAACACAATAAATTTTATGATACTTTAATTATACTCGTGAAACGTTTAAACCGTACGAACTAGAAAAAGATGCAAAATTAAATCAGCACGACGAGAAATGCAGGGATAACAAAACTATCTAAAGCAGAAGATTTAGTTAGAACCGTAATGTTTGAAACCCAATAATAGAGACTGTCGAAAGTAATAATTTATAAGGTGTACTCAAAACGAATGACAATAAAACAAAAAAAAATCCATTCATTTAAACTTAAACTAAATTCATATATGAGCCTACGAACCCTAATAACCACGTATTAAAGGTTGAAACTATCGTAACTACATCCCCGAGTCGAAAACGTATCTTCCAAGTCTGCAAATTTGAAAGAAAACTTTTGAAAATAATTATTTTTATAAACTCGGTTACAACCAGTGACGTAAATCTTCGTAAGAAAAAGACCAACAGTAGCACAAAAACGTAAAAAAAGATGTAAAACTAAATCAACACGCAAAAGCACGCTTTTGTTGACTGCGTTTCTTACGACAAGAAATGCAACGATAACAACAATATCTAAAACAAAAGATTTGGTTACAATCGTAATATTTGAAACACAATAATAAAGACTCTCGGAAGTAATAAATTATAAGGTGTACTCAAAACGTATGACAACAAAACCGACCTAAATGACTTAAGTGCATACGTATTTAATTCGTGCTTAATAAAATAAAAATTAATAATTAAAATAAATGTAAAGACGGAAAATAGCTTTAATAAATTAATGCGAAATTACTTAAATGAAATTAATAAAACAAATTGTAATACCGGGTCTTTCACAAAAGAAATACGTCTAAAGATGAAACGACGGTTACACAGGCAAAAGAATTTCTAAAATCTTACATATCTTCAACATCTTATTACACAGTTTTAGCAATTTCGTAAACAAATTTGGTTTTGTCTTTATAACTTTTAAGCGCAATATTTATGTATAAGTAAAAACAAAACAATTTAATTTAAAAACCATTAAGAACAATAAACAATGCTACCTTGATCAGGCGTTAAATATTTTCTTTGTGTAAATTAATTCAACAGTAAACCACATGTAAATTTGTGCTTCTGTTATAAATACATTATGTCAATGAAATGTAAAAAAGTTTTCGATTATTTACTTGTCGGAAAATTTTGTTTACATTCTATTTGTAAGTATATAAATTTAAAAATCTGATCCTTACATAAATTTTTTTCTTTTAAGCTTATATAATATTGTAGTTGTTGCAAAAGAAAGGAAAAAAATAGAATGCATCTTTTTAAAAGTTTATCCTTTAAGCCGTAAAAGTTTAAAGTTAATTTTCAATGTATTACATTACATTTTTGAAATAACGCTGACTACATAGTAAATAAACGACTTGCATTACAAATATCTCATCAGAAGTTTGACGTTGCATTCATAGTCTTTTACGGTAGAAATTTCCATAGAAAATCCATTTCTCATATCTAGTTGAAATTCCGTCTTAAAGAGTATGCAATTTAGTCTATTCAACAAAATGCTACGGATTAATATTGGCTGCTCTTTTTGTGTTACTATTATAAATTAACTTAGCTTTTAGTACTTTTTTAAAAGTATTATACCTACCTATCTCCAATAATAATTAAAAAGCCGATTTTAAGGTTAATTAGGGTTAAATTGGGTTTAATTAAATGATCACTGAGATTTAAATATTTAATAAAAATGCTGTAAACAAAATATTAATAAGTAGCCAGAGTTACATACATTATGTTTTGGTGCTGCTTTTGCGATATTAAAAAAAAACTTAAGAAGAATGACAAGAAGACAAGTTTAATGTTGGTAGTACATTTATTACTAGAAACTTTAACAATCAATTTCAGATATAAGGGTAGTTTATATTACTATACTTAGCATACGCAATAACAAATACTACCAATTTTGAGTACCGGTGTAAAGTTACTCATAAATTTCGCTATATAAATTGTACCTCAGTTTAAGTAACTTAAACATAGATATATGGCATTGAGTTAATGTATGGCATCTATTTTGTGACAATGATCTAAACTGTAGATTACAAGTATAATATTTATTACATTTTATTATTAATTAGGTTATTTTTTATAAAGTATCCCTAAATTAATTCGGAAAACTGTTGATTGCGATTTTAAGTATGAGCACGCGGTTTTGCACACATATAAAACAGATGTATAATAACATATAAAAAAAATCATCGCAGGCAGGATTCGAACCTAGATTATATTTGTGAATTCATTTTAAATTATAAATAAAATATCTAATAAACTGTTAATTTTAGAAAATTTTTTTATTTGAATAAATTGTTTGGAAAAATTATCTCCATAAGAAACTGTAAAATAATTCGAATAATTTACATACGTACAAAATTATATAAGAAAAATTATTTAAATAAAATTTCGGATACACCCACTTCCGATTTCTTTATCAGACCCATCTTTTGATAGAATTGAGAGAATATGGAAAGCCAACTCCATACTAAATTTCAAGTTACTAGGAGTTTTGGTTCGAGAGTTATAGTGGGTACATCTAAAAATGATGTAAGAAAGATGCTGCCTCCGTGTGTAAACAAGTCAAAATAATATAGAGAAAAATTGTTATTTTTAACGTACATTTTCTGAAAAAATTGTCGCAAGCAGTCTTCGAACCTAGATTATATATGAAATTCATTTTAAATTATAAATCAAATATCTAATAAACTGTTAATGTTAAATGAAATTATTTTATTTGATTAAATTGCTAGGAAGAATTATCTATAAGAAACTGTAAAATTATTACAAATAATTTTCATACGTACAAAATTATATAAGAAAAACTAGCGGATACACACACTTCCGATTTTTTTATCACACCCATCTTTTGAAGAACCGAGAAAATATGAAAAGCTTTATACAAAATTTCAAGTTACTCGGACTTTTGCTTCGAGTGTTAACGTGGGTACATCATTACACAGACACAGGCATCAAAAATTTTGTTGTCAAAAACACATTTTCTGATTCAGGAGACCTTGAAACTTAAAATTCTGAAAAAAATTGCGATCGCTATACTTTCCTTTCTTTTCTTAAATATTTAGATATAAACTTAGAAAATTAAGAGAAAGCGAATAAAAGAATAAAGAATTAAAATCTTTATTAAAAAAATCATAACTTAGATTTACAATAAACGTTTAACAAAGTAATAATAAAAACTAACGAGAACTAATTTAGGAGGAGGAACTTATTATTAAAACAACTTTGTTAAGACAAAAATTAGTATGAAAATTATAATATAAATTTAAGTTTTAAACATTAACTACAAATGTGAACAATTTCGTAATATTTTGTAGGATTTTTAATATATGAGTAGGAAACGATGTTTTTACACAAAAAGAATTCTTAGAAAATCTAATTCGTGTTATAATACCCACATTTTTATTTATAAATATCAGATTTATTCAATATATCAATTTTGTGTTTACTAAAACAGATTTAAGATTAATTTTTAGGAAAATAAATGTTCATATAAAAATGTTTATCTTTATATATATATATTTCTTGTGTGCGTGTGTATGTCACTGAATTCCTTCTAAACGACTGGACCGATTTTGATGAAATTTTTTGTGTGTATTCAAGTGGATTTGAGGATGGTTTAGATTCACAAATAAAACCGGCAGATGGCGCTGCAGTCGTTATCTAGGTTATTTATCTATACTGCAAGTAAACTGCTGACTCGACTTGAATGAATTTTTGTGTATGCATTTATTCATTCATTTCATTCATTTTCTGTATGTATTCATTCAGTGCATTTAATTTTTTTGTACGATGTGCTTTGATATTATATGTATTGCATTTACGTAAATATTGAGCGTATTATATTCAGATAAAGTTATGTGCATAGGATTTCGTTTATTTTTCAACATTTTAGTTTGAGTGTATTATATTAAGTGTGTATCGTTATTTTGACATTTAATTTTTTTTGTACGGTGTCTTTTGATATTTCAGGTGTCGCATTTCAGTGAATATTAAGTGTATTATATTCACATATAAATTACGTACATAAAACAATGCCACGTCTTCCTGGACGAGGAGGAAATATTAGTCGACGGACTCGGAATTCACAATTACTCCAGAACCGTCGGTTAAATAGATCGGTAGAAGACAATAAAAATGTAAGAAACCAGGCTGCAATCACACGTGCTAATGAAAGTCAAGAGCAACGCAACGAACGCCTTCGAGCTAATGCATTGAGACAAAGACTGGCCCGTCAACAAGTCACCAACACATTCAGAACACGCGAACAACAACGTTTGCAAGTGTATCGCGCATTGACACGTGCATCATTTCTTCGCCTTGCCTTTGAATATGAGTCGGACATTGACTATTCGTCACATTCACAAATTGTAATCGGTGCTATGAACAAACAATGCCAACTGTCATGCTCTCAAATACAAAGGTGAATTGGCCGGTTCCTGCTGCGCATCTAGAAAAGTTGTATTGCCACCGTTGAATTCGCCGTCAGAACCATTGAAAGCACTATTGGCTAGAGCTACATTTCAATCTAAATTGTTTTTTCGTAAAATTCGCAAATTCAATTCGTGCTTTCAAATGACATCATTTGGAGCAACAAAAATCGTTCAGAATGAGGATGATCGCAATTCTCAATCAACGTTTAAGATTCAGGGCCAAGTGTATCATCAAATTGGTTCTTTAATGCCGATGCCTGATAACGATCCAAAATTTTTGCAAATCTAATTCATGGGTGATGAGGAGCAGCAAATAAACGCACGCTGCCAGTACAACCATGTCGAGCAGATGAAGGAGCGAATTTAACAAACATTATTGATTATACCGAATTGTTTTTAGAAAAATTGATGTTATTTCAAAATAAAGAATAACAAAATTATTATATTATTTGTCTTTCATTTCTTACTTTGCTTAATATCCTAATCGCTTGGTATATCATGCAGGGCAATGTCTGTCGGGTCCGCTAGTACATTTTAAAATTGAAATAAGGAAAGAAAAAAATATGTTTTATATTCATTTGAGGTAGGCCTAGGAGATGAAAGATTTCTAGTTTTAATATAATACAACATTTTTCTTTGTACATTTCTAATAAGACCTATCATAATTAAAAAAAAACATTTCATTCGTTACCAATGATCTGGGTTATTGTTTTCATTTACTTAATTTATTACATACAATTTTTTCTTGTGGTTGTCATTTTGAATTTGTGAACTTTTAGATCTTGTTATTTTTTTTGTTTTTAAAAATATATCATTCGATATGTCTTCATCTTTAAAAAAATTCTAATTTTGCAAATACCGCCTTAGAAATAAAATTAAACATTTAGGTATGCATCGAATAATGAGATCTAATTCTCAAACAACAAAGATGTAGTTGTTGTTTTCCACGCTTATTTTGCAAAAGAAGTTTTTTTTTATTTTGAGCAAAATGAAAATTAAAGCATATCAAAAAGATAAAATACAATATTATTATTTACCAAAGTATCATCAGGCGTCTACAATAACATTTTCATATTTTTTTTAAATCGAACCCTGCTTCAAAGTAACTTACATTATTACTAAATAGCCAAACTTTAAATAATTCATAAATATATAAATATAAATTTAGAAAACTAAGAGAAAGCGGAAAAAGACAGAAAAATTAAAACACTTATTACAAACAAACGCAACTTGAGTTTACAACAAATGTTTAACAAAATAATAATAAAAACTAATGAAAACAAATGAAGAAGGCGAAAGTTATTGTTAAAAGTAACAACTTTGGTAAGACAAGAATTAGGATAAAAATTATTTTTAAAGTTTCTTCTATTTCCAAACAGTATGATTATTTTTTAAGAAAATAAATGTTTATATTAAAATGTTAATAAAGTAAAACCTATATAAACTATAAGGAATGATGAAGAAATGTATCTTGATAAGGTTATGTTGTCATAAAACCACTTTGTAGTGATATGTTTGTATTAAAAACGATTAGTAAATCGCCAATTAACCAGACTTTTGTGCAACCGGCTATTTATTTAAAAAAAAAATCGTTGCAAGCAAGATTCGAACCTAGATTATATAATGGAAATTACTTTAAATTATAAATTAAATATCTAATAAACTGTTAATGTAAGAAAAAAAATTATTTGAATAAATTGTTAGGATGAATTATCTTTATAAGAAACTGTAAAAATAACTCGAATAATTTACATTCGTACAAAATTATATAAGAAAAACTGTTCACAATGGCGGATACACCTACTTCCCGTATCTTTATCAGATCTATCTTTTGATGAAGCCGAGAGAATATGAAAATCCAGCTTTATACCAAATTTCAAGTTACTAGGACTTTTGCTTCGAGAGTTATCGTGGGTACATCGTTGCACACAGACAGACACAAACACAGACACCCAAAATTTTTTTCTTAAAAATATTTTTTTCTGACTTAGGAGACCTTAAAACGTAAACTTATGCAAAACAAAAAATTTTTTTTTAAATCGTCGCAGGCAGGATTCGAACCTAGATTACACAATGAAATTCACTTTAAATTGTAAATTAAATATCTAATAAACTGTTAATGATAGAAAAAATTTTTATTTGAATAAATTGTTAAAAAGTACTGCCTCAATAAGAAACTATAAAAATAATTTGAATAATTTACATTCGTACAAAATTATATAAGAAAAACTCTTAAAAATGGCGGATACACCCACGGTTTTTTTATCAGACCCATCTTTTGATAGAACTAAAAGAATATGAAAAGCCACCTTCATACCAAATTTAAAGTTACTAGGATTTTTGGTTCGAGAGTTATCGTAGGTACAACGTTACACACACACTCACGCCCACAGACACCCAAAATTTTTTTGTCAAAAATATGTTTTTCTGATTCAGGAGACCTTGAAACGTAAAATTCAACATTTATTAAAAAAAATTGCGATCGCTATACTTTCCTTATAGGAAAGCAAAAATAAAAATATAACTCAGTTGGCCATAACTTTTTATCCATAGATTTGTACCGAGCGCGCAACGAACGCACGCTTATATTTTTAATGTGAAGGATTATGTTATTCAGATTTTTTTTAGTAAATTGATAGTATAATTTTCTTTAAACAAATAACACCTTTTCAACAATTTGATATTGTTTTGATTATAAATCCATTTATCTATAGCAAAAAAATTATAGAAATAAAAAACTTACTTTTTGAGTTAGAAAACATCTTACGCGAAGATCTGTGACGGATATGGCGAAACGTTAGGGCTGAACTTTGAAATTGAATAGCTTCCTTTAAACAAAAGCACCCCTTTAATTATTTGATATTTTGTTGACTGTAGATCCATTTATCTATTGCAAAAAAAATATTAAAATAAAAAACACACTTTTTGAGTTAGATTTTAGGCGACGACGCGTAATGAATAGTGAAACGTTATGGCTGAACTTTGAAATTGAAGTTTTCTTTAAATAAAAACACCGTTCTAACTATTTAATATTTTGTTGATTGATATATTCATTTATCTATTGCAAAAAATGTATTTAAATAAAAAACATACTTTTTAAGTTAGAAAATATTTTAAACGAAGACGTGTGACGGATACAGCGAAACGTTATGGCTGAATTTTGAAATTGAATAGTTTTCTTTAAATAAAAAGCACTTTTCCAATTATTTGATATTTTTTTGACTATAGATCCATTTATGTAATGCAAAAAAATTATCGAAATAAAAATTAAGTTAAAAAATATTTTAGGCGAAGACGCGTGACGGATACGGTGTAACATTATGACTGAACTTTGAAATTGAATAATTTCGTTTAAACAAAAGCACCCCTTTAATTATTTGATATTTTGTTAATTATAGATTCATTTATCTAATGCAAAAAAAATATTGAAACAAAAAACACACTTTTTGAGATAGAAAATATTTTAGGCAAAGACGAATAACGCATACGGTGAAACGATATGGCTGAACTTTGAAATTGAGTAGTTTTTTTAAGCAAAAAAAAATTTCCAATTATTTGGTATTGTGTTGATTTTTTATCATACAAAAGTTGCTTAATGTGATCGTAGAGAAGAACCATAGTTATGACAAGTACTGCTTTTTCTTATCTCTGTTGATTGTTGCGTTTTATCATAAATAGGTTTAATAGTAACAACACTTCGTATTAATTTAAGCACGCAGTGTCATAATGTTTGCTTTTGTGCAGCTTCAGGGTTTGAATGATTCCAGTAAATATACACATAGTTTAAACGTATTTATTTGCTAAATTCAAAATAAATGTGTTATATTTTATCATCACTACAGTTTATGCTTTAATCCTAGATTGCATTAAAATTTATAATTATTGGTAATATTACCGATCCAAATAATACTGTCCTTGACACCAATATGTACACGCATCAGCATTAATAGTATGTTACACTTAGAATATTAGTCGAATCTACACCATCCGAGTTAAATAATCTTCTTGTAATTTTTGGAAAGTTATTTTTTTCTGTCAAAAGGTTCTCCAACTACTAAACTTTACAATCAACCCAAACTCACCTTCCTTAAATATGTCCAAATCATTTTCCGTTAGGCACACAAGGGATGTAACATCAATTTCTTGTTCTAAAAGAAAAGCAAATGCACGATAATTTCATTTCATTGCAAAAAACATCATGCATGGCAAAAAATGTGCAAGCTTTGCGACATAATTCTAACATATAACGACAGTGAACAATATTCAAAATCAGAGTCAATACTTACTTGTAAGTTTCTGATAGTTTCCAATCATTCACTAATTGATGTAGTGAGTTATAGATTAGATGCTGCAAGCAATTTGTTATAAAATGATGGATCCATGTCGTATAGTTCCAACAAAAAAACTGTTGAAGTCACGGTACACGTTAATTTATTTTTGCCACAGCTTTAGCAAAAAGTTTAGCACATATTGCAAACCTTAACGTAAATTAAATTGCTGATACCTTATTTTAGGCCAGCGTGGAACAAATAGGGATAACATAAATGCTTACTTGAAATGCCTACTTGTGGTTTTGTAGTAATTTATTACGTACTTTAATCGCTGATATGATTTCTTATAATAATTAGTTGAATTTGATCAATTTGTAGTCTTAATTTTAACAAAAACTTATTACTTGTATCATTATAATTATGAATGGTTTAATAAAAACATGTTTGGATTGCAATAAGAAATTTAATTTAAGTTTTAGAACATGTAGGCGATGTAGGTTTAATTTTATTTGAATGTGAATCAATTTTAGAAAAAAAGCAAATGCTTTAAATATGAAATTGTGATGATTAAATTCAGCATAATGTTTCTCTCCGTGTACTATCTGACATTTAATTTGACATTTGAATATATGTCTGCTTTGCCTGATAACACCACACCCGTGGTGTTATAGCTGTAATCCGTTGATGTTGCCTGAATGTTAAAAAATACAATAAAACAAAAATTTTTTATTGGTTAATTGATACGGTTAAAAATTATTACCATAATTAGTATAATTTTTCATTATTACGTAAATAAGTTCTAATAGGCGGTTTTACGTCAAATTCTTAAGGAAGATACTGTTTTCAGATAATAAATTGCACTTTTATTCTTATCAGTAGTATTATTTGAATTGCTATAATTTTTTCTTCCTATTGATACTACTTTTCTCTAAGCTAAATTGGCGAGTAACAATTAGGAACAACGTTCAATACCATGTTAGATTCTTTTGTTCGACATTAAGAACGAACTCTCGGTATATACAAAATCGTTAACAATAAATAACCCTTAAGTGAGGTTACAATACTAAATTCATTATAAATGGTTGGATAAAATAGTGAAATAATTAACAATTTTTTAAATGTTTAATATAGTAGGCGTTGGAACAATTACAATATTTCTGTTTTATCTATCACATTATTGTTTAATTACGTTTTTAGAGTTGTATTTGTGGCCATTATAAGAATTTGAAATGTGTTAAGTCTTTTCGTTATTGAATATTTCTTATTTATTAGTTTATTGTTTTATGTTTTAGTTGAATTTATTTGTGTTGTGACGGAAAAAGCAAATTTCACAAAAGAAAAAAAATATGTTGACTTGTTAGATCTTGTGTCACAAAAATTGTATAACTGCCAAGGAGATGTATTTTGATAATTATCTTGGATGCAGACAATTTGAAAAAACTTTAGACGTTATCTAATTTAAAGGACTTTGGTTTATTTAAAAAAACCTATTTTATCTCGTAAAAAACAATCAAATAACGAAAAATACTGTTCTACTACCGGTTCTTAAAAATCCTGAAATATCAACAAAACAAATATAGAATGTTTCAGAAACTTAGACCTAGTGAGAAAAGAGCAATGGCATTTTCAACCTGCGTAACAGACAGTATTGGGTAACATCGTTGTGGTTTTAATATGTAGATATGCATTCTGGGTGGCAGAATAATAAGACTTTTTATTTACCACAACAATTTATATTCCTTGGTTTCTAGTAATTGTTAACAACTGCTGGTTACAATGAGATAGTGCTTCAGCGCATAATTCAAGAAATGTAGGGGAATATTTGTCGCAGACCTTTCTTGAAAAGTAGATTGCTACTCACAGTTAAGTAGTTTGACCATCCCGATTAGCGGATTTTAGTAGGTTGAATGTTTTTCTCCAGAATTATATAAAAAACAAGTGTATGCCGCAATTTATGAAAATGAATTTGGCATCGGTTATAGCGGCAACTAATACAATCGCATCAGAAATGTGATACCGTGTTTTAAATTCTACTGTAAAAAGAGTGTACTTGTGTCTAGAAAATAATGGCAAAGTATTTGAACACTCGCAATATTTTTTTGACGTTTTGTTTCAAAGTAAGAAAATAATAGAACTATTTTGCACTTTTATTTATCCTAGCACATGCGTTAAACACTTTATTTATTTAAACCAATAAAGCCTTCTTAAAACTTCTGACTTAATTCCAAAACTTTTTTCAAAGTTTCCAAATACTTTAGGAACGCTTCACTGACCCCTTTTTAAGACTGTTCTGTCTCAGCACAGAAAAATAGATGCAGCATCGGTAGAAAGAATCGTCGTGATAGCGGCAGTTCTCTCTATTTCAGCTTCCTTGAGTATAAAAGTAGCAGTCAATAAACTGTTTCTGAACCGATGTTTTACGTGGATGGTAACTGCAGACCAACACCCGAACGTCTGTTCCTCAGAAGACGACTTCCAACATATTTCTAACTGTCTTCCAATCCAATTGATCTAAACCATAACCACGCTTGGGTACTGCTAATTTCTTAATGTTTTGAAACTCCATTTGTCTCTTGCGATTTTATAATGCTCGTCACGTTTTCGTATGACGGCTTTACACGTGAGTACTTTTTGGTGACCAGATAGAAAACGAAGCGTCGGTCATCACGTAGTTTTAAAACTTTGTCGATTGCCGGTTGCTGTCGTCGCAGTTCATCTAACCGTTTGAACATTTTCTTAAGTACGACTGCAATCGCTCGACACATTTCAAGATCTTCGCTCACGCAATGTGCTATGTTGTTGCTGTTTGTTATTACTCTGATTCGGACCTGGTCTTAGGCAATGTTGTTATCGTTAACAAACGCTGTTTTTTTACGGTCTTTGGATTACTTCTACCTGGCAGTAACAACTCTTTAACTCCAATGTGAAAGACCACTGGGATGCTGACAAGTTGTGTAATGTATAGTCAATAATATAGTATAGTCTGTAATCTACGCAAAATCTCGTTTTGCTAATACCACTGTTCTGTTTTAATAGTACTATTGGAGATGCTTATGGATTATTTGTTCAGTTACACCTTTTCTCTCTATATCAGTAATTATTTGTTCGGCTCCTTTTTTTTTCCGTTAAATGAAGTCGGCGTGGATGTTGTTGTATTGGCCGAGCATCTCCAGCGCAAACACATCTTAATACTGCTGGATCGATGCTTTAACTTTAACCCGCTGGTGTAAGCTGAAGTTTTAGTACTTAGAGGTAAGAACGTCCAATATACGTTGTGGGCACTTTTTCGAAGACGTAGCTTTATTAGAATTTATGCAAGTCACAATTTGAGATACCGGTGTACATTGGCCTACTCTGGTCTTCTCTCTCAACATTACTGGACTGACTTGACATTCAAGATTCTTACTGGCACCGTACGTTTTTTTTTCGTACTAGTATTCTGCTAACTAGTAATCCTTTTTCCATTAATTCGTCTTCCATCGGTTCAATTGCGCAAAAATTTTCATCCAGAAGTACCATTTCCACACTTTCAGTTTTTCCAATCACGTCTTCACTTAATAAGACTTTCTCTGACAAATGAAAAGGAATTTCTTCACCGTCAATCATCAAGACATCGTTCTTCATATCTAATTAAAACCTATACTTCTTTATAACCTTAGTTCTTAGGATAACTTGTTACAAGCTTATGGGTCTTACGAACCTTGCACGGCCAACTCACACAGTCGGAGATAGGGGAGGTTCAAGTAAATAATATTTAAGAGCGCCAGATCTTTTATAAGTAAAACTTCTGTCTCGATAAGGACAGACGGTCCAAGCTTGTAACGAACTTTAGCATCGTAATCCTTGTTACCCTGATGTTCGTGTAACCACAATAACAGAAAAAGGTATGTTACCATAAAAGAAAGATTAAATAGGCATAAAAAACTTTAATTTAATAACGTAGGCTATTAACAACGAGTCTTAGAAATTTCCCATCAATAACTGCCGAAAGTATCGGCAACACACAATACATAAATCTACACGATATCGATAGCGAAGAAATTACACGTTAAATAACTAGGGTTCACAGCATGCGATATCACAGAATTACTTACCTAAATGGTATTAAAACTACTATTACAATTGCGTAAGTTAAACAAGCTAAATTCCGTAAGTGACCTTCTTTGACAGCGACATAATAATTAAATAGAACTTACCCGCAATCCAGTACTTGCCCGAAGAAAACGTTTTCCTCGTTGAGTAGATTAAAATAATTATGAATAGCAAATCGTGTCAACACAATGACTCACGAAAGTAGAAATCTACAAAATGGTTATTACTACAAAAAATTAGATATAAGAACCTGATGTATCGAATGTTGTTCCTCGCAATTATTAAAAGGTGGGTATCGCAATTGACTGACGTATAAGAAGTAACATCTCGGAGGCAAATTTAGCCTTCCAGAATACTAATCGTTTAGTGACGATATTTATCGATATTAATCCCTTATTGTTCGATACTGCATCGAAACATGTAGCCAAAGCGTGGCAGAACGGCCGGTGATGGATAAATTACTTTAAAGGCGTAATGAAATTATAATTTCATTTCCATTAACGTGGATGCCCTTAGAAACAATCCTTGCTTAAATTATTCCGCACCACCGACCATTTTACGTAGTTTAACGTCTTGACAGGAAATGATAGTAAAAGAAAATTCGGCAGAGGGCGTCAAAACCGAAATCTAATTTTAATTCGACCAATATACAAAGTATTACGTTATGAAATTTTTGCACGTAACAAACTTCTTTTGTGATGTCGGCTACCAGTACTTGATAGCCGAGTACTCCATTTTCCAAACCAATGATGATTTTTACTTGTCAGAGAATAGGTATTACTTTACCCGCCGTTGTTCAAAGTGGCACTGTTACTGGTGTTGTCTTTTTATTTTCCAATAATATATCAGGAAAAATCAAGGTCTTTGTCGCTCCGTTTCAACATGTAACTAAACATTTTGTTCATTGATGTTGCCATTGAGATAAATGCTGTGCAATTGGTTCATAGGCGATACAATTTGAATGGTGATCTCCAGTACATAACTATTAACTGTTGTCTCTTTTAATCAATTCGTTCCAGATTTTTCAGCACTCATTTAGTCCTCGTCTTAGGTTTAGTACGGTGTCGTCGTATTTGACCTATTTCACTGCAGTTCAAAGTTGTCACTTCTCTTTCCCCAAGTATTGAACGCGCTATCTTCTCGATGCTTTTTTAGTGTCTGCGCGGGTATTTCCGAAGCATAGCGGAGTTTCTGACCGTCTTGTTGCGATGCCTGTTTTACTGCTTCAAATTCCAAGACATGCATTAAGGCGTTATCCAGCGTCTTTGGTCCAGCTAATTGTAGAGTCTGCTGCGTTTTGCTGTCGCGAAGGCTTTCTACAAAGGTATGAATAACCAATTGCAAAATTCTAAGCGTTTTTTCACGTAAAGCCACTATTTAAGACATTGATTTTTGCTTATTGCTGTAACTATTAGTTATAGATGCACCTTCAAACTGCTTGTAGTGTGTTGACCAAGAAGATTTTCTTTAATTTTTCTAGAATTTTCTTTCATTTTTGTACAGTTTTCTTCCATTTTTGCCAATTTTTTTATTTATTTATTTAAAAAATTTAAGTAGTTTTGCATCCATTTTCACTGCTTGCAAACGTGTTATCGGCATACATTATAACACAAATAAAGAGTTAAATCAGATATACAGTCACTACTAAAATGCGATTTTTTATAACGCCCGATTCTTTATTATTAAAGTAAATGCACTGGTCAAACGAACGAAACAGATATAATTACATTATATAAACAAGCACACGCGGGTAAGATTCTAACCCGACACTTGGCACCACTGTAACGAATTTTAAAACAAAATTTATTTACACATATTTATTTACACGTGATGCACTTTTGTTTATCTTAGTACACGCTTTAAACACTTTACTTATTTAAACCGAGAAAGTCTTCTTAATAGTTTCGAATCAATTCAAAAACTCAAATTTCCTTACAATACCTTTTATATTCTTCTGTTATCGGAATTCAAAATATTTTGTTCTTTTTGATCAGCGTTCCAAGTTTCCAAATACACCGTGAACGCTTCAATAAAAACTTCTACCTATAACAAGGTGTTTTTTTATGATCATATAAAAAACTGGTGGGATCACCACGCAACTTTCTTATAAAGAATAATAAAGAATGTCTACATTTTAAGTTTATGTTGTGTAATATGTAGACGTTTGTATTAATTTCCTAGCATGTTATAGTTTTTTTGAAATTTTTCTCTTCGATTTCATTAAGATATAACCGATATACGTATGTCAAATTGAGCTCTTGTTGTCATATCGGCTAACCCTTATATTTGGGCGCATCGATATTGCTTTTCCCTTGAGTAAATCAATAAAAATTATTATTTTTAACGTATCTTGCTTTCTGTTCAAAATATAGAATTTTTTTCTAAAAAAATTTTATAGCATTCATTTTCAATTATAAATAAAATATCAAATACACTGTTCAGGTTAAAAAATTTTTTTTATATATATACAAGTCAAAAAATATGGAGAAAAATTGTTATTTTTAATGTATCTTGTTTTCTCTTTAATTTTTTTTTCTAAAAAAAATCGTCGCAAGCAGGATTCGAACCTAGATTATATATTGAATTCACTTTAAATTATAAATCAAGTATCTAATAAACTCTTAATGTTAGAAAATTTTTTTATTTGAATAAATTGTTAGGAAGAATTATCTCTATAAAAAAGGGTAAAAATAACTCGAATAATTTACATACGTACAAAATTATATAAGAAAAAATGGTGAAAATGGCGGATACACCAACTTCTGTTTTTTTTGTTAGACTCACCTTTTGACAGAACCGAGAGAATATAAAAAGCCAGCTTCATTCAAAATTTCAAGTTGTTAGAAATTTTTCTGATTCGGGAGACCTTGAAACCTAAAATAAAATTTTTGAAAAAAAATTGCGATCGCTATACTTTGTAGGAAAGTAAAAATTGAGTTGATAAAACTTTGGAAAAAAATTTAAAAGCGGCATTTTGTAGAGCTTAAAAAGTAGCAATGGCAAAATGTAGTGTGTATCTTGAGTCTTCAAACAAATGCGAAAATTGGAAAACCATAAATTAAAAAAATTTAGTTTTTTGGAAATTTTTGAAAACCATAAACTATAATGAATTTTTGCGACGGGCAAATAACGCAACTTTTTCGTAACTTAAACCACCCTGTATCTTTTCCCGTTTAGATCTCCATGCTGTGCATTCTTATCTTGCACACGTTGTATAGGCGGTTGAAACAGTTTTTAGAAAAACAAGTCAAGTCATTGGTTCATCCTTGCTTGCGCATTTTTTTTTTAGTTAAACTTAATTAGTACGTTAATTCTATACCAGTTTTAATTTCTAAAGAAACAATTTTAAAATTGGTTTTTTCAGTCTGTTGTTTAACTAAAACTAGTTAATAGTTTTGATAATGATATTGAAATAACGAAATAAAAAAAATATGATAAATAAATTTCACACAGAATTAAATTTAGCGTTTTAAGTATGAATTACTTATTCTTAATTATTTTTTATTTATTATTTATTAATTTATTTATGCGATTAAATGCTGCTTTTAGTATTAATTTATCACTGTATTAAGTATATTGACTCTGCAAAACTATAATACGGTTTTGTGTTTACATCGTTTATATTCAATTTGCTGTATTGTGTGTTGCCTATGTAAGGCGGAACTAACTGAATCATAAGAAACGTTTCTAAAGTGGATACTTGCGACGTAATGCAATTTATTCAAGTTGATTACGTTTCTTGCTCTATTAGTTTTACTTCGCGTGATTGAATAACCGAAATTTGACGTCATTTCAACGTATCTCCCAGCTGATCGCTTCAATAACTTCTAAACGAACTTGCTCTCGCTGTTAATCATTAGTTAAGTTCAGACTTGTGATAGTGTTTGAACGGTTCAATCCATTCACTTCTATATATACACTTTCGATAACTTGATATTGCGAGAGGTCAACAGAACTGTTTATTTAAAGTTGATATCACATTATATAATGATCCGATCAATTATATACTCTACAGCAGTGCTGGTATGCTCTTTACAAATTCTTAATTATTATACAGTCAACGGTTGCGGTCACAACGACCAATATAACGATTCTCCTTTACTGCTTACGGATTTAATTCGGTCGGGTCGAGTTGAAGAAGCAAGAACAAAAGCTGAAGTTAAATGTAACGAATTTCAACACGTTAAAAGTTATGCCGGTTATTTTACAATAAATAAACTGTATAATTCGAACACATTTTTTTGGTTTTTTCCCGCAGAAGAAGATTATGAAAACGCTCCTTTATTATTGTGGCTTCAAGGCGGCCCGGGAAGCTCTTCATTGACCGGTCTTTTTATGGAAAACGGCCCTTTTATGGTGACCCCGGAATTAAAAATTCAAATTAGAACACACAGATGGACGCGCAAGTTTTCAATGATTTACATAGATAATCCCGTCGGCGTCGGGTACAGTTTTACAGACGCAGGCGGCTACGTAAAAAATCAAACGATTATAGGCGAACACCTCTACGAAGCATTTCAACAATTTTATCAATTATTTCCGGAATTGCAGAAAAACGATTTATTTCTTACCGGACAATCTTACGCCGGAAAATACATTCCATCTTTGGCGTATAAAATTTTAAAGGGAAATTCAAATGGAAAAGAAAAAATTCGTTTACAAGGGTTAGCGATTGGAAACGCTTATGCCGATCCAATAAACCAATTTGACTACAGCGAATATTTATATCAAATAGGTTTAATCGATTCACACATAAAAGAACGTATGTATAAAATGGGACAAAAAGCTGTAAAGCACATCGAAAATAAGGAATGGTTGTCGGCTTTAAACGTTTTTAGCGATTTAATTTACGAAGCGCGTAATAACACGTTGTTTCAAAATTCAAGCGGTTATTTAGAACCGTTTAATTTTTTGGAATTACAAGGGCCGTCTTCGATCTATTTCAGAACATTTTTACAACGTAAGGATATTAGAAATGCAATTCACGTTGGAAATTCAATCTTTCACGATGGCGTGCTTGTTGCAGAGTATTTAGAGGAAGAATTTAGTCAATCGGTGGCTCCGTGGATATCGGAATTGCTCGAACATTATCCTATTATGTTTTATAATGGTCAAGTTGACCTTATAGTTCCGTATCCTCTTGTACTAAATGTTCTTAATAAACTGAATTTTTCCGGTGCTGATTTGTATAAAACAGCTTCAAGACATAAGTGGTATGTTGGTGAAGAATTAGCTGGCTACATTAAACAAGGTGGAAATTTAATCGAAGTGTTAGTGAGATTAGCAGGACATATGGTACCGTTAGATCAGCCCGAATGGTCTTTCGATATGATTACGAGATTTGTACATAATCGATTATTTGATTAATGAATACAAGGAAAATCGCGCATTCAGTGTTTTTTTTCAAAAATTTAATGTAAACGAAATAACAAGAAAAGTTTAGACAGCTGTTAAAAGATTTGTAAAATCAACAGTAAGAAACAATTAAATTGTGGTATGTTAAAGTGCCGTTTAACAACGCTTTGAAAACGAAATAAACGATAAATAAACAAAAACTTTAACGATTTTAATCAAATTTTAAGTTGCGTTAGTGGCACCACAATATAATAAGATATTGTTAATAATTCTGTGTATTTTTAGCAAATGATGACAACATTTAGAAAACTATATTATAGATGGTATTTTTATTGGTTATTGTTATAAGTATTGTAAAATTTTAAAAGCGTAAATATATTTAGGATACTTACACAAATGGTTTGGTAAATTAAATGATTGTTAATTAAACTTTTAAACTTTACGTAAGCAAACAGTACAAATAAAACAACTATTTTGTAAATTATATAACATTGAATTGAAAAAAAATAAATAACGATTAAAGTTTATAATTTCTTTATTATTTTACGATGTATGTATGTAATTAAAAATGGAAAAAAAAATCAAGAAAATTTAGTTTCAACAGTAAACATAAAATAAAAACTAACCTATTGAACAAAACTAATTAATGTTAAATTACAACATTGACACAGTCACCGTATTAAAGTTAGTTTTCTTTAATAATTAATTTTTTTTTCAAATTTTACTAAAAGAATGGAACACATTTTTTTTCTTTATTTCAGTTTTTTTCAATTGAAAACAATTATTACATATACTTATTTTACATCTTCTTACACTTTTTAATGTAAGTTTTTCTTAAATAAATTTTAATCTATTTTATAAAAAAATGATGGTGTTGTGTAGCGGATATCTTACCTATTTATTTGGCAACGTTGCAAATGTACATTTTTTCCGTACTACTAAGTGATTACACAAGATGGTGGTGTGTAATGTTTAAATACGTGTACTGTAAAATATTAATTTATTAATATTTTAATAATTACCGTTACCAAATTTGCTTGCAAAATAACAATTGGCGACTAGAATCGTGGATACAGCAGATACTGCACTCCCTTCTACAAGTACAACCATAGGCGCCGAGTTTGTGGATTCGAGCCACTTTTTGTACCCACAATAAATTGTTTGTGGGTTCCTCGCACTCACTATAATTTCTCAATGTTTCTAGAAATGCTGTATGTTGAGAACAATAATATTTTGTCACCCGCAGACATAAATTAATAAAATAAGAATAATACGTCTGGTGCAGCGATTAGTGTACAAACCGAATTTGCTAAATTAGTACTTAGAGCCATGTTTGTTTAATGAGTTCTACATGATAGTGATTAACTTCAAACAAGATATACCAAAACGCTTTCAACTTTGCTCGAGAAATATAGATATTTTATCAATTTCAAAATGAAGAAGTAAACAAAACTGATGACATTTGTCTTTTTTGTTCAACTAAATAGACAATCAGATATGTTTTTATGATCTCTTTTTCTGAATGTTCTTATCTGTTCCGGATGTTAGCAACAAGCAAAGCGATTTGAGCTTTACTGATTGCTGCTCTAAACAGTCCTCGTGTAGACATAGAAAACCAAATTCTAAGGCTTTTTAACCAGAAGATTTCGGTTTTCTTATACTCCTTCCTTGAAGTATCAACTGGAGCAGGCCATATCTTTTTTGGTTCCTCCTTATGTGTACAAAATATTTTTTTTCGCATCATAAGTTTAACTTTATTCATTGCCATTTGGCTTACAAATTTGGTCGTGTTGTCTATACATATATACTACATTTTCTTATCCCTTCTCCTCCCTTAACTTTTTCCTCCTGCTCCATACTTCCTCCATCCATTCCGCTCCTTTTCCGTTTTCATCTAAGATATCCACTATTTTCATCACCTCTTCTCTTAGTTCCCTGCATCTCTTTCTCATGTGGTTAAGGTCTTCCGTTTCTTCTCCACATAGCCTGCACAGCTTTTCTGTTTTTTCTTTCCAATATTTGTTCCCTAACTCCTCGTTGCCACATCTGAACCTTGCTACCATTTTTTTCCTTTTGTTGCTTTTAATCTCACTGTCTTTTAAATATTCCGGCACCCCTTCACCCTTGATATCTTTATAATTCCTATTATATCTGCTTTCTTTTATCTTTGTCCATCTTTCTTGTTTTTCGATGTCTCTATCTCTCCTTATTATTTCTTCTCTTGTCCCTACCCCCACTTCTCTTAATCTCTCCACTTCTTCACTCGCGTACCCGTTTCTTTTGTAATACTCTTCTCTGCCCTCCTGCCCGTACTTCACTTTCCCTCCCTTTATCTCTTTCCAACATTCTTGCAGAATTTTGCAATCTGTTCTTTCCCTCATTTCTTCCTCGTATTTTATTGCTCTTTTTCCTGTCTCAATCCTTATTTTTTCTATCTGAACCTCCTCTCTCACAATATACCCCGGTGTATCCCTGTCCAATCCTAACACCCATCTCCAGTATTTTTCCTGTAGCCCCTCTACCTCCCTCCACTCTTACCAGCCCCATTTTTCCGCTCCATACATTACCACCCCCTTTATTAATTTTTCAAACAGCAATTTTCTTTTTTTATATCCATCTTGAATACTCTTTCCCCACACCCCAGACTTGTCCTATTAGCCTGTTTCCTTTCTTCACCCTTTCCTTTATGTGTTCTCCTCTTTATTATCCTGTTTCATCGTGTAGCCCAGGTATGTAAATTCCTTCACTTGTTGCACTTTCTCATCACTCCATCTCCACTACTCTCTTTTTCTTTTCCCCCTCCTTTTCTAAATATCATTATCTTTGTTTTCTCCGTGTTTACTTCCATTTCTTTTTTTTCATATATTTCTCTAGCGTTTTCATCATCTCTTTCATTTCCTTTTCCTCCTTAGCCACCAGCACTATGTCATCCGCATACGCCAACGACCATAACTTAGCTTTCCCTACCACTATCCCTCCTGTCTGTTGTCCTCTCATTGTCTCTTCCAGATCCCCCGTATATACCGAGAACAGGCTTGGGCTCAGTGGACATCCTTGCCTCAACCCTCTCTTTGTTATGAATTTCTCACTCTCTTCCCCATTCACTTTAACTTTGCTTCTCGTTTCTTTGTATATTTCCTCTATTCTTTGTATTAATCTTTCATTGATTTTTTTTCTTTTCATATATTCCCACAGCTTTTCCCTATTCACTTTGTCAAAAGCAGCTTTTAGGTCTACGAATAGTGCTACCATTTTCCCTCTTTTTTTTTCTAGTTCTTTATTTGCTAAGTGTTTCATTATATATATGTTGTCTATCGCCCTTCTTCCTTTTCTGAATCCCGCTTGTCCGTCTGGTACCAAACTTCTTTCCTCTATTTCCTTCTGTAATCTTTCTTGCAGTATTGTCGCGTACAATTTGTATGCAGAGCTCAATAATGTTACCCCTCTATAATTCTCGACTTTATTTTTTTCGCCTTTTTTATGTATTGGGCATATTATTCCCTCTCTCCATCTCTTTGGGAATCCTTCCTCTTTCCATATTTTGTTTATTATTTCTGTCATCCTTTTTGCTACATTTTTTCCCCCGTATATCCACTCTTCTCCTTGTATCCCATCTTCTCCTGTTGCCTTTCCTTTTTTTATATTCTTTATCGCCTCCACTACTTCTTCTTCCCTTATTCTATCCCTATCTCCTTCTTCTTGTCTTACTACCGCGTCTTTTCTTTTTTCTTTTTTCTGCTTTTGTTCTTCCCCTCCCAACAGGTTCCGAAAATATGTCTCCCATTCTTTAATTTTTATTCCCTTTGTCGTCATGTTTTTTTTCCTCTGTTTCTTTAGATACTTCCATACATCTTCTTCCGTTTTTATTTCTTTAATCTGCTCCTCTTGTTTCTTTTTGTTTTCCTCCTTTTTTTGTCGCATGTTTTTTGTATATTTTTACTGCTTCTTTGTATTCTTCTTTTTCTTTCTTCCCTTTTTTCCACTGTCTTAATGCTCCTCTTGCATTTTTCTTTGCTTCCTTGCATTCGTTATCCCACCATTTCTTCCATCCAGTTTTCTCCCCCTTCCATTTTCTAAATCTGACTCTCTCTGATGCTTTCTCCATCATCTCTCTCATTTCCTCTACACTTTCTTGTAATTCCTTCCCTATCCATACCGTTTTCCCTATTCTCTCTTTATATCTTTTTATACTCTCTTCTGTCCACTTTTTTTTAGTTATGTATTTTTCCTCTTCCTCTCTCTCTTCTCTTTCCCTTCCTTTCATTGTCAATTCCAGTGGTTGATGGTCTGACTCTACCCTTTCTCCCACCTTAAATGTCTTTACCTTTTCTGCGGCCGCTTCATTACAAAATCTATTATTGATTCTCCCCTTCCTCCTATGTACGTAAATTTCCCCTTTCCATCTTCTTCTCTGTTCCCGTTCATTATTTCCCACCCTTTTTCGTTGCACAATTCCAGCAGTTCCTCTCCCTCTTTATTTATCACCTTGTCCTTTGTTTGTCTCTTTTCCGTCCCTTTTCTTTCTTGTATTCCTCCCTCTTTCCCTATTATTGCGTTGAAGTCCCCTCCTACTATTATCAATCCTTCTTCTCTCTCTTCTATCATCTCTTCTATGTTTTTCCTTGTCTCTTTCATTCTACTGCTATAAACCGTCACTACTTTTATTTTTGTTTTTTCCCACTGCATGTTCCTTTCTACAACTCCTCTTCTCTGTTGCACTTTCTCTTTCTTTTCCTGGTTCAACCATTTTTTTCTTATTCCCGTTATTATCCTCCCCTTTGCTCTCCCTTTTTTCTTTTCTCTTTCTGCATGTTGCACCACCCACTCAAATTCCTCCGGCAACTCTTTTTCCCACCACTCCCATTCTTATTCTTCCATCCATGTTTCCTGTAATCCCACTACATCCTGTTCCTTGATGTACTTCCAGAAATCATGTTCCTTGTTTTTTATTCTTGCTACGTTCCAAAACAATACTCTCAGCTCACTCACCTCCCCCCGTGCTTCTTCCTCACTTTCTTTTTTTCTCCCTTCTTTTTCTTTTCCATTTCCATCTCTCATTATTCCTTTTCTTTGCCGTTTCGTCACCTTTCCCTCCTTTACCACCCCCCTTTGCCCTTTAGTTTTTGCCTTTTGGTTCCCTCTTTCTCTTCTCTTTCTCTGCACAGTCCCCTATCTTTGTCGTTCCATATGTATCTGTCTCCGTCTATCTCCATTTTTCTGTACCCTACCCATACTCTTTTTCCTTCCGCTCTTTTTTCTACCGCTATGTTCATTATTTCTCTTTGCACTCTTCTTTCCTCCCATGTCAAATCGTGACTTATATATATATTCTTGTATTCTTTAATTTCTTCTACTCCTCCATTACCTTCTGTTTTTCCTCCCATCCTCTGATTTCCGCCACCACCATCTCATTTTTCTTCTCTTTGTTTATTACTATCACTTTTTTCACCTCTACTTTTACATTTAATTTTTCTTCCAGCATCACTGCTAAATCTTTTTGTGGTTTTTCACTTCTCCACCCCTTGCATATTTTCTTCCATCTGTTTCATCATTTCTCTCATTAATTCTTTTAACTCCTCCATTTCTTTCCTTCCTTCTGTTCTTGAGGTTTTTCCTTCGCTCTCCTCCGATATCTTTTTAATGTCTGGTGATCTTATTGTTTTCTTTCCTCTTTCAAATATTTGTTGTTTTTTTCGCATCATTTCTAAAAACTATTTTGTTGGAGACGTGATCACCCTATAAAATTTTAAGAAATCATCTGTATAATCACATCTGAAAGGTCTCAAGTTTTTTTGTGGACGCTTCCGTCAAAGTCTAGGATTCGGCACCATGTAGAAGCATAGGCAAGATAAACTTTTGAGTAGTCTTAGTTTGGTGTGTAAATTAATGTCTCTGCTTTTAAATAAATTGTTCATTTTACTAAAAGTAGGTCTTGCTTTTTCTATGCGCCTTTTTTACAGAATGATCCCATTGCTAATTAATCGTAGTACCCAAAGAAATGTAATTATAGTCTGTAAAATTTAACATTTTCAGTTTCGGATTAGCGCTTTATTTAACACCGACATATATACACTATTGCCGCTTCCTTCTTACATGTAGGATTTCATCAAGTAAAGCGAGCACGTATATTAGTTATCTGAATTAAGAATTACACTACACGTTTGAAAGTATTCGTCATAACAACCAGTAGGTTAGAACGAAATACCAAATATAGCAACCTTGCGCTTTCTTAAACACATTTAAAAATTTTACAAACAAGTTTTGAATGGGATTATTCATTTCTAGGTATATAAGCAACAAGCTGGTAGGTTGAAAATTATTTGCTCTTATGTTGTAGGCGTATTCAACATTTCGCCTCTTTTGTTTCGTTAATCAAGTCCGTATGGTTCAACAAGTTGATTACCGCTTCTCTTTCTCAATTTGGCGTTAAAAGCGCCTATAATATTTGTGATTTGTCATGGTCAAACAATTCTGCGTTCCATCATAACGTTTGCTATAGATGCATATATATCTGCATGATATTGATGTGTACAAATTTTGTGTTTTGTTGAAGTAAAAGTATACTCTCAGTAATTAGTACAAAATTATTTACAAATCGATATAATATGTTCTCAATTATAAGGCCTACTCCGTTTTGGTGTTGCCCCTCGTTATTTTCAGAGAAATATACTTGGTGCTCACTAATTGTCTAATTCTCGGAACCAGGCCAGCTTTTTCATCTCTTGTATGTTATTATCTTTTTTCTTTGTTTAATACATTGTACGAACATTCTACGTACCAATTCTCATAGAAATGCTGCTGCTTATTTCCAGGCTGGATTATAGTTTGTCCCAAGTATTTGACTTTATCGACACCACCCACGGGTCTATAATCTCTATTTTGTTAAATTATTTGAGTCTTGTAGGTTTGATGCCTCAACTGGTAAAATTTAAAAAGGCTAAAATTAAAGCAAATGCAAATGGTTTTCTGTCTCAATTAGAATATTTTGAATTTTTTATTATATCAATATATAAATTAAAACTATTTATAATTTTAAGATTATTATTATATCTTTTCGTTATCTTACAACCTTAAAAAAAGTTTTGTCAGATTTTGATGAAAAGATGAGTTTTATCAAACATGTAAGTTACTGAAAGAATTATTGCCAGAGTTCTACAAACTTATTCGGTTTATATATTAACTGTGTCCGTTGGAACATGTACCAGGCGCGGCTTCAGAGGGGGAGCCGTGGGGGCTGTGCCCCCCCCCCCCCCCCCGACGATGAAAATACTACAGAAGTTTTTCTCACTTTGTATTTAATACTTACGCTTTTTTAAATAGTTGTATAATTTATGATGCTTATTTATCGCTTGCAAGTAAAAGGTTGGTGCATAACGATTATATTACCGCCGTATTCAATACATTATTATTTAAAAATGTGATGAGCACTCCCCCCCCGCTTTATAGTGATGGAGCCCCCACCGAAATAAACTGCTGGAGCCGCGCCTGACATGTACTGCTGAAAGTATTTCATATGCGACTAAATAATGTAGCACACGTTTTCTTTACTCTTTAGCTTTTGTTTTCTGCCGCTACCCTTTCTGGCTACGTCACTAATATAAAAAGTAATATTTATTCTTGTTACAAGAATAAACATCTTTAACTCATTAATTTTCAAACTGACTAGTTTTTTAGGTAAATACTTTAACATCTCATTTCTGTCGGAACAGAAAATACTATAAACACACAAAGCTTTACACAAGTATGAGTACAACTACGTCGACTACGGTACAAACTGTTTTTACAATTGAACAGTTTGAAACTAAAAAAAAAGTGGTCAAAACGAGCCAGAAGATTGAAAGGAACGTTCGCTTTTTTTAATGTTTCTGAAACCAGCAAAGTAGGATATCTTTTGCATTACATGGGTACAAAAGGATTTTATACGTATCAGTTCTTAGTGGTTTTTATGCCAGTTTACTTCGATCCAACACCACTTGAAATCTCAGAAAATTTTAGATTTAACAAATGTACCCAATCCGAAGGAGAAACTGTTCAAGAATATCTCACTACATTACAAAAATTAGCTATAAAGTGTAATTTTGATGCATACTTGAAGACAGCACTGTGGAACCAATTTGTGTTTGAGTTGCGTAATGAGAAAATACTTCACCTATTACTGGAAACTAGAGATTTAAATTTTTTAAGGTTTTAGAGATTGCGTAAGTATGGAATTATCTAGTAAAAATGTAGCACAATTATATAAAAGTAACGTTTACAATATTGCTACTAACAAAAAAGGATTCTAAGTAATTTACTAAAAACACAGAAAAGATTACTTACAAAAATGTAATGGGTTCTAATCAATGCTATCCTTGTGGTAATAATAACCATTTTGCTAATAATTGCCATAAAACTAATGCTATTTGTGATTTTTCTATTATAAAAGAACATTTACAAAAAGTATGTTCAAAAGTTAAGAGGAATAAGTCTTCTCGTACACTGTTAAACACAAACCGGGTAGAGGACGTAGAGGAAATTGTGGCACTAGAAGCTAAACATGCAGAATTCAGCAACAAATTTTTGACTAGTCTCTTAGAGTGAATGCTGTGGATATAGCATTTGAGGTGGGAGCTTCGGTGAGTATAACAAGTAAGAGACAAGTTTCAAAGCTTTTCTAAATTGAACAATTATACAATAGTATATTGAAAAACAAATGTCACAATGAGACTTTTTGCCGCACGAAGACCAGGTTTGCAGACCGACTGAAAGGAGGTCTGCAAATGGTCGAGTGCGGCAAAAAGAAGTTGTGACATGTGTTTTTCATACTATTTTTTCTATTTCGCGTTCATTTACTCTAAAATTTTTAATAAATAAAGATCATAATTGTTTGTGATTTTTTTAAAATTATGTTGGTAATTGTGACATTTGACAATTCAAATTTGAAATTTTTAATTATTTCTGAATTTAATAAAAAGTTGTAAAATGGAATCTCTAAGTTGTACCTACTCCGCCTGACGTAAAAGAACTAGCTAATAAAGCTTTAGATAACTTGATGCCAACGAAATCCCATGCAAAATATCAAAAAGAATATAAAAACTTTACAACTTGGTGCGATCAAAACAATGTAAATTCAATTACAGAAAATGTGGCATAGGCGTATTTTCAAAATATAACTTTATAAACTAACCTTTAAATATCGAAATTAACTGTAATTTAAAGCAAAATAACTTTCATTAATCAGAAAATACAGCTGTAATATATTTAGTTAGGTTATGGTTTACAGTCAGATAGGGTTTGCAGTATTGCAAACTTAAATTTATTTAATCACTACAGCAGTACGGAAAGAGAGTCTCTTTCCGTATCGTTTACAGTACGGATATAAGGCTATAACCGTCGCGAAATAGAAAAATTAATTTAGCAGCGTTGAAATCACAGGTGAGACCAATGAAATTTACATTGCTAGACTAGAAAAGATATTATTACAATTATTTAAACACAATATTATAACCAATATACAAAAATCGGAATTCTTACTAGACTAAACATAGTACTGTGGGTACTTGATTGATTAATTTGGAATTCACAAAATTACTAATAAAATGGAAGCTATACAAAACGTGCCACCTCCAGAAGACAAGTTACAACTGCGCTCATGTACAGGACCGCGCCGTGCGAGTGTGCGAAGTGTGCGTGCCATGCGAGCATCACAGCCATAGGGGCATCAAAATTTTTAGACAATATTTGAAAAAATACTGTAAATAAAATAATCCACCCGGAAAAAATCAAAAAAGAAAACATTTAAGATTACATATACCTATAATTTGAAGTTTGTTTACTTCAAAATAACACTTTTCACTTGGTCATGCTTGGATGCATGATAGTGAGGAAATGCGACACCAAGTTTATACTATTGTTGCTGGAACTGATTTTTTTTATCGTTAAGCATGGATTGTAAATATTTCCATATTTAGAAATAACTTAACTCTGCATTTTAATATTTTCGGTTATAAGTTCTGACTTCTCAATTACGTTTTTGTGATTGATAGTGGCAGTTGAATATAATTTGGCTTACAAATACAGGGCAGATTTATAAAACACTATATTAACAAGCAAACGGTATTTTACTTTTATTTTATCGATAATAATAAATGATTATTTATTTATTATTTATTTTCTATCAAATTTTTTTAAATAATTTTAACAATAGTTAATTTTTTAGAAAAATTTGAATATTTGTTAAAAAATGTCTAAAAGAAAACAGCTATCTGGTTTTCAAAACAGAAAAATAAAGAACAAAAATTATTATCTGTTCAAGAACATGCCGGATCTTTGGAAAAATACTTAAAACCCACTGCAGAAAAAGAAATTGATCAACCATCTACCAGCAAAACGTCCGAATCAACGCAGTTAGAAGTTGAAGGTTAAAATTTATTTTGATTCTCACTATTGGTTAAATATTTTATTAGTGGTAGTATCAGTGGCATCGTTGTCGTTATCATCATCGTCTTCTTCTTCATATTCACCTTCTTCTCCCCAATCATCTCACAAAAATGTATTGCAAGAAATCTCTGCAAATTTATTGAAAACTGACGATCCAGCAAAATCGTCATCTAATCTATCAAACGCTCTGATTCAAATTCTCATCGAAAACCCTCTTCCACAAGAAAAAAAATTAAATTTTCCTTCTGATGAAAAAGGTCGAAAATTTTTGGAGCTCTGTTACTTTAGAACTCTGTTAAATGGAGAAAAAATATTAAGAAACTAGTTGTTATATTCGATTAGTCAAGATGCAGTATTTTGTTTTTCGTGTAAAATTTTTAATTTACAAAAATCAGAAAGTCCATTTATTAACAATGGATTCAGAGATTGGCAACATTTATCCATTTCATTATCTTGTCATGAAAAGAGTTCAATGCACATAGACAATTAAAAAAAAATGACTGAACTTCAAATATCTTTGAAGAAAAAAACTTCAATAGACCAATATCAACAACAATTATTTGATAATGAAGAGAAGCACTGGTACAATGTAATAGAACGCATCATTCAAATAATTCATTTTTTAGCTAGACAGAATCTTGCTCTTAGGGGTAACTCTAATCAATTATTTACACATAATAACGGCAACTTTTTAAAGTTAGTCGAAACAATTTTCAAATTTGATCCCACAATGATGGAACATATGAGAAGAATTCAGTCGATTACAGGGAAATATTTCCCAACCTATTTAGGACACAAGATTCAAAATGAAATATTAAATTTATTAAGTACAGAAATAAATAAAAATATTTTAAACATGGTAAGAAAGTCCCAATATTTTTCTATTATCTTGGATTGTATTCCAGACGCCAGTCACACAGAGCAAATTACCATTATATTAAGATTTGTAAAGTTAAATAGTAATGAATCGAATTTTGCAAATAAAGCAGAAATCCATGAACATTTTGTCGGTTTTGGTCCGGTGACCGACTTTACCGGAGAAGAATTAACAACATTTGTGATCAAAGAATTACAAAATTTGAATATAAATATTCTCGACTTACGCGGGCAAGGCTACGACAATGGGGCAAATATGAGAGGCATTTATAATGGTCTGCAAAAACACATTTTGGATATCAATTCTCGTGCTTTTTTCGTTCCATGTCCCATACTCTAAATTTAGTTGTTAATGATGCAGCCAAAATTAATCTCGAAACCATAAAGTTTTTTTAATGTTATTTAGGAGATCTATGTATTTTTTTCTTCTTCGACGCAACGCTGGGCAGTTATAAAAAAACATGTGAAAAACTTAAACGTCAAAGCTCAATGGGAGAGTAGAAATACATGAAAAATTGTTAGAAATCATTAATGATGTAAAGAAAGACCTTAATACTCGACATCAAGCTTAGTGTTTGCTTTCAAAATTGGAATCTTTTAAATTCATATGCGCAATAGTTATCTGGCATGATGTTTTATCGAAAATAAATGTAGTAAGTAGAATGATGCAAAGTACCACTTTAAATTTGTCAAAATGATCTTCTAAATAATACTAATGAATTTTTACAGAATCAACGTCACGATACTGCTTTTGTCGAATATGTAGAAATTGCAAAAAAAATAGCCCAAAAAATTGAAATCAAACCAAATTTTCCAAATATTTCCATGCGCAGGCGACATAAAATTAAAACTCAGTTTAGTTACGAACACCAAGACGAACCAGTACTTGATCTTGAGATGAATTTCAAAATTAGTTTTTACTTTTTTTACTAGATACAGCTTTAACTTCTTTAAAAGACCGATTTACTTTACTTCAAGAACACAATATTAATTTTAATTTTTTGTACAATATATCAAATTTAAAAACTCACTCTACCGACGACATAATGAAATATTGCAAGGACCTACATCTCAAATTAACAGATGATAGTACCAAACAATCAGACATTGATGGTATAGAGCTATATGAAGAAACTAATATTTTAAAACATGTTTTAACGTCTGACATGACTGCGTTTGATGTATTAGAATATATAATTCAAAATAACTTAGTTTCTACATTTCCAAACACTGCAGTAGCTATTCTAATTTTGCTTACTTTACCAGTCTCTGTGGCATCTGGAGAAAGATTTTTTTCCGAATTAAATTTAATTAAGAATTATTTAAGGAGTAGTATGACACAAAAAAGGTTTGTTAGTTTAGCAATGATTTCTATTGAGCACGAATTGGCCGAAAAAATTGACTTGCATTTTCTTATAAAAAAGTTTTCTGAAGTAAAGCAAGACGAGTTGAAATTTTATAGAAGTATATTAATTTATTTCATTTTACGAAATTACTGGTTAGGTGATTAGTTATTGTTATTAACATTTTTACTACTTTTTGTTTACATTTTATGTTAACTAAGAAACGTTTGATTGTAAAAAGTATAGTTTTTTAATACATAATTAATATACATATAAATCGAATTGTGGTATGTACACTTTACATCTGATCGTTTATTTTTTCTGGATTGTGATGAATAAATTAATTTAAAATGTATTACTAATTTTGCTCTTTACATACTCCCCCCCTGCCCAAGCACCGCGAATCGCCACTGATTATTTATAACAAAAGGGAGCATAACAAAGGGTTGGCACACGGGCAACAAACACGGCGCGACCCTGCTCATGTATTAGATTAGTGAATTACTTTGGTCGATTTTTTTTCTAATTTAAGTACTGCTTTACACCCGTTAAATCTTCTACTACATAACGATAGAGAGTTCGATTAGAACGCGGATTGTAAGAAATCTTTTGATTATAAAGACTTTCTTGGGCAGTTCGATCTAACACTACCATTAATTGTTGCTACTGTTGCTTCTTCTTATAGGAAAACTTTAGATTTCTTGTTAAAGCTTAAATTAAAGAGTAAAATACAAACTGAATTCATGCACAGTTACAGAATAAATTAACATTAGACAGTTGTTACATGGTTTTTTTTGTAACTAAAAGAGCGACGACTAACTTAGTGGTTCCGGCGATTGAGTCTTAAGCTTCGTGGTGTTAAATTATAAAATAAATATAAAAAAGCGCAAAAGCGATGAAAAACTAGAGCGGGAGACACCGTTTAAATCTACTTGCAGCTGAAATAGAACAAATGACAAGACAGAAGTGATAACACATGGTATATTTATTTTATCACAGACAGCAGTTTACATTAGAAGAAAGTACATAAGTATATTTATATAAATTTTATTAAACGCTAGCACATTGTCGGACAAAATAGAAACTACCCCTTTGACTGGGCAACAGGTCGTACAGCAAAGTGATTTAATCGGCATAACTTTTACATTCAGAAAAGTGATGACTACATTCGTAAATTAAAATACGAAAATAGATTAAGAGAATCAAAGTGCACCGTATAATAATATGTGACACAACAAAACGATTTTATAATCAATTGTGTTAACAACCTAACATGCACCTACAGTCGTTCTTACAATCGACTGAGCACCAAAATACTAAGAATTACGATAGAAAGTATATACAATTACTTTTCCTTACAGTATGCGGCTAGCTAGCGGCACAGTATCAGAATTTTCTAAAACTTAATTGAAATCTAACAAAGACGTACATACAGCGTTATTAAAAATAAACCTTTTTTATTCATACGATCACTGAAAATAAACGACTGCGGAGAGTTTCTCTCAAATTAACTTCTTAATTTTTGGTAAAAGTTTCTTTCAATACGATAATAATTGCATCCAGCCTCTGGAAAGTGTAGATAGTGTTAGCTACAACGACGTGACGTTATCTTGAAAATTTTTTCAATTACATCTTTTTATTATCTTCACGGACAAAGGAAACGTGTGAGGTTATGAAAACCCGCTACAGACAATTACGGAAAAATTAAATAAAACCACAACCCTAGATGATGTCTGCGTTCTTCAAACTGTACCGGAAAAAAATCGTGTTAAAAATTTGACATCTTGTCCTTACTCAAACAACTATATACTCGTAAATTTTAGTGTAAACAATCGTTAAAACAAAAAGTTTTTTCTTTTATTTTATCCTTCAAATTTGAAGTTAGAGAATTTAATAGTAGGCAGTTAAGATTAATCATTTTGTATAAACTACCAAAAAGTTAAAAAGAAGTTATTTTAGCGTACTGTAACAACACGTCTTTCCTCTAGTTGCACTTGTTGTTGCAAACCTGCTCTTCGCTTCTTAAGCCGAAACTTCACTCTACTCAAAATGTAGTCGAATGTAGAGATTAACATTCTTGTATACTCAAAAGATCTTTCATTATTTTCTATAAATTACGTTATTAGATAGTAATACTTTCCACAGACTTGCCGGCTTTTGTTTATTGTACGAACCTTTTAACGTTTCATTTGTTTCTTGTAGCTACAACCAAATTATTCTTTAAGGTTCTCAGAGTAACTACAGATGCCACTGCGTTTTTACTCGTTGACATGTTGAAATGCACTGGTAAGTTTGTGTTGAAAGAGAGAAAAATATCAAGAGCGGCAAATTGCCGCTTGTATGATAGCCACCTTCACCGCTCACGCGCCGCTTAGGATGCTGCCCGCCGTTTGATTGAATGGGCAGATTTAGATGGTGTTAAAACAATTTTGAATAAACATAAAACTTTCACCATAATACTTATTAAAGATATTTTTAGGATAATAGATGTATTTATGTATATAGAACAATTTAAATGCAAGCTTTCAAACTTGGTCTAAGTTCTTCGTCAGGCAAAATTAAATTAATTTGATAATGATAAAACTAAGGTAACTAAAAACAACAACTATTAAAGAACTAGATAATAGGCGCAGGTTTATTTAGATACAGCATTTGATCGAAGGTCTAAAGGAAAACCACCATAAAAACTCTAGAAGTAGATAAATTAAGATTAAGAAATAACAGGTAACTAGGTGTCAGATAGTTCGTAACCACTGTCTCTATCGCAATTGTTAGAATGTTTAATAATTTCAGTAGCTTCTCTAATCTTTCTTGATTTCTATTTCTTTGTTTTAGAAATTGTTTTAGTTTTGTCAAAGTTTATATCATGAAGAGTGTCAAGTGCATGTTCGGCAATGGCAGAGTTAGTAGGTTATATTAAACGACGATGTCTTCTATGTTCTTTTAATCTCGTATCTATAGTTCTACCCGTTTTGCCAATATATACCTTGCCACAGGTGCATGGAACTTGGTACACTCCGCAGGTATTGTAAGGTATCTTGTCTTTTATATGATTTAACAAATTTTTAATTTTAGTAGTAGTGTTATGAACTACGTTTATCGTATGTTTACTTAGTATTTTTCCAATTTTGTCACTTATGTTGGAAACAAAAGGTAGAATAACAAAGTTTTGTTTAATAGTTGAATCATCTGTTAGAGTTTTGTTTTGTTTTTGTTCTAAGAAACTTTTTAATTTGTTCTTTATTAAAACCATTTTTTATAAAAACTTTCTTAAGGTGTTCTAATTCTTCTTGTAATTTATCTTGGTGACAAATTATTGTTGCACGATTATATAATGTGCGAATCGTCCCAAGTTTCTCAGCTGGGTGACGATGAGAATTTGCGTTTATGTATTGATCTGTATGTGTTGGTTTTCAATAAACTGAATGTAATAAAGTACCATCTAGTTTTTTTTCTATTTTTACATCAAGAAAAGGTAAGGTACCATTAATTTCTTTTTCAATACTAAATTTTATCTTTGGATGTTGATTGTTAAGGTATTGAAGAAATATTTGTAGTTCATCTACACCATGAGACCAAATCGCAAAAATATCATCTACATGTCTAAGCCATAATTTTGATTTTTTAGATGCAGATTTTAAAGCTTCTTCTTCAAAATGTTAAATATAATAATTAGCAATAGATGGCGATTCTATTGCTTCACCATCTATATGTTTGTAGTATTCACCATTAAACAAAAAGAATGAGATAGTCAAACAATGTTCAAATAACTTGATGGTATTATTGTCAAACTGTCGTTGTAAAAGACGTAAAGTATCAAGTATTGGTACTTTAGTGAACAACGAGGAAACATCAAAACTAACCATTAAATCATTTGAAGATAATTTTTGTTTACTAATTACTTCAATAAAATGTTTTGTGTTCTTTACAAATGAATTACTCAAGCCAATGTAAGGTTTTGGTATAGCATTTAAATACTTAGATAGTTCATAAGTTGTCGATCCAATACAGCTAACAATTGGTCGAAGAGGTGCATTTGGCTTATGTATTTTAGGTAAGTCATAGTACCTTGTAATAAGAGGATCTTGTGGTGTAAGTTTCCTTATGGTTTCGATTGATACATTACTTTTAATAACTTTGTTGTTAATAATTTGAACTTATTATTTGGATTTTGAAAAAGTTTTATGTAAGTGGTGGGATCATTAAGTAAGTTGTTAGCTTTGTTAATGTATTCCTTTTTATCCATTAACACAGTAGCTTCTCCTTTGTCGGCTAGTAGAATTATAAGATCATTGTTATTTTTTAAATCTTTGAATGTTTGGTATTCTGCACTGGTTAGATTTTCCTTTGGAAGTTTCGCTCTTCGGAGTATCCTAGTAGTCTTAAATCTAATCTCGGCTGCTTCACGATCTGGAAGATGACTGATGCTGGCTTCAATGTTGGAAATAATGTCTTCAACAGAAATTCTTGAAGCAGCAACAGCAAAATTCAAACCTTTGGACAAAACAGAACGAGCAGTATCGGATAGTTGATAAGAGCTTAAATTAACAACCAGTTTATCATTGTTATAATCAATGTTTTTATATAAATTTGTAACCTGTTTGTTAAATAAATTATTAAATTTACTTGTTTTTTTAGACGTGGTACCATTTTCATGATTTTTTAATCGGCGGTAAAAAAGATCTTCAAGAAATTTCAGTCATCATTTGATAATTGTTCACGTAAACGGATTTTCAAGTCATTAACTTGTTTATCAATTTCATAAAGCTTACTTCTAGTAGTATAAATCACATTACGTAGTAGGGTTAAACTTGCTTTTTCAGAAATCTTTTTTGCTCCCGGAGTTTGGATGTGATGTTTGATTTTTATGAAATTAGGAATTAAATTGTTATAACTACATCGTTTTAAAAAGGTTAAATTACATAGTTGGTTTACCTTTTTTTTCTTTAGGTTTTCAAATAATTAGACATTTTGTAAAACAGCTTTCCCATTTAACCGTTTTATTTTAGACATAAAACTTTCACCATAATACATCACCCAGCTCAGAAACTTGGGACGAATCGCACATTATATAATTGTGCAACAATAATTTGTCACCAAGAGAAATTACAAGAAGAGTAAGAACACCTTAAGAAAGTTTTTATAAAAAATGGTTTTAATAAAGAACAAATTAAAAAGTTTCTTAGACCAAAGACAAGACCAACTTTAACAGATGATTCAACTATTAACCAAAACTTTGTTATTCTACGTTTTGTTTCAAGTGACAAAATTGGAAGAATACTTAGTAAACATATGATAAAAGTGGCTTATAACACTACTACTAAAATTAAAATTTGTTGAATCCTATAAAAGACAAGATACCTTACAATACCTGCGGAGTGTACGAAGTCCCATGCACCTGTGGCAAGATATATATTGGCGAAACTGGTAGAACTATAGATACGGGATTAAAACAACATAGAAGACATCTTCGTTTAATATAACCTACTAAGTCTGCCATTGCGGAACATGCACTTGACACTCTTCATGATATAAACTATAAACTATAAATCAATTTCTAAAAGAAAGAACTGGAAATCAAGAAAGATTAGAGAAGCTATTAAAATTATTAAACATCCTAACAATTTCAATAGAGACAGTGGTTACGAACTATCTGACACCTGGTTACCTGTTATTTCTTAATCTTAATTTGTCCACCCAATAAACTTAAGCTACGTCTAGAGTTCTTATGGTAGTTTTCCTTTAGACTTTCGAGCAAATGCTGTATAAACTTGCGCCTATCATCTAGTTCCTTTATAGTTATTGTTTTTAGTTACTTTAGTTTCATAATTGTCCAATTAATTTAATTTTGTCTGACGAAGAACTTAGACCAAGTTCGAAAGCTGGCATTTAAATTTTTCTAAATAAATACACCTATTACCCTAAAAATATCTTTAATTTTGAATAAGTTAGATAGATTTATTCTCATTACAATCATGTTTTGTGACTGTTTTTCCAATTAAATTTTTTGTTTTAGACAAGTCATCCATTATTGAAAAACGTTGAATTTTTTACGTAAAAATTAATCAATCATATTGGTATTAATAGCTCAGAAATTACTATCGCGAATATTATTTTGAGATACATATGTTTAATAAAACTGATTTTTATATTTTTTATAATTGCAGTTTATTTGCAATTTTTAGTTACTTTGGTATAATTTGTATTTATAATATAAGCTGAATTAATACTTTTAACGAAATTTGAATCCGTATATACGTTTGACGTTAATCAATTTCTGTCTTTGATCCTAACAATTTCGTCATAAAATATCTATAACATTTTAACGAATATTTTGTATTTACTCTAATAATAGTTTAGTTTACATCAAGACACATTTATCAAAATTTAAGTAAACCGATAAGTTTTATCTTTTTTGTCATGCTTTTATTAATAAACTATAGTAATATTTGATATTACAGACATCTTACAATAATTAAAAATCAGATAATTACATTTTGTTTTTTTTTTGAAATTGTTTTTTAGGGATTTTTTTAAACAAACAATCTAACTTATTAATATAAAATTATGTATGCAAGTGTTTATGGACTTAAAATATTGTTTTACTGCAGTAATCGATTTAGTTTTTACTTCATATTCACTTGAAGTTTTGATCGCTATAAATCATTGAAATTCATATATTAATTTTTTTGTAATTTTTTATTTTAGACAGTTGTTCCAAATTGAGCATGCATTTTATTATATACTGAGAAACCAATTGCACGTTTTTTATTATTAACTTAAATTTTTTAGTTAGGAGTAGGTACCTAAAATTCTAATTTCCAACTAATTCATTTATCTCTAAAAGTACCTAATTGTATATTGAGAATTTAGTTAAAAGAAATATTTTAAAGAGCTGAACTCAAAACTGAACTTTTAGTTACTTAGATACCATTCAAATTGTTTTTAAATACTTTAAATTTCTTTAATAATTGTAAAGATAAATAATTAAAATAATTGTTTGCATCAAAAACTACAATTAAACAAAATTTATTAATCATTTTTTATTAATTTATTTTAAATAATGTTCATATTAAACCTGTGCAAATATTTCAGTTTCTAAGTAAAATATTTTTATATATTTTAGTACTTAGTTTAAATAACGTTTTGTTGTAAATTTTAATTACAATTTTGTTAAATATAAATCAATTATTTTATAATTTTTTAGTTATTTTGAAACTTATGAACGCAACGTAATAAATTTTTTTTATCTCAGCGGGATCGAAAGCACCACTTACGCTCCCGGTTAATTGTTTTAATAAATTAGTACACATGCTTCAATTTTTATGCGCATGCTAACTTATTCTGATTATTATAATAATAATTGCACTAAATGAGAATACTCTTAATTAAAAAAAAAAAAAAACAATAATTATAATGTTACAATATCATGTATTTATGAAACTATTCAAAATTAATTAATTATAATTATTAACTGTTATTATCATTTATTTGTAATTCTTATTATATTGGTAATAATTGTTTAGTTTTTGAAATGATTTTGTATTTTAAAATAAATCTAACTTGTTAATTTATAAATTTAATTATTTAATACTGATATTTTTTAAGATTTAATCTTTTATTTTTTTGTTTAATTTTTTTGTAAGAAAGCTCCAACTCTGAATTTCTTTTGTTTTCGCTAATCTATTTTTCTTGCGTAAGATTTTAATACAACATTTTATTGCTCGAACAGAGACTAGGAGCCCACCAAGTCTCACGATCTTTAAAAAATGATTTGACGTTTATGTTGACAAGTGTCCGAAAACTGTCAAAGTCGGTTTGCAATAGCGAAAAATTAAAATTTATGACAGTTAAGAACTAATAAATTTTATTTTTAAGGAACTTTCGATCCCGCTGTGATAAAAAATTGTATACTTACCACGGGAGGAAAGTATGACATCCCAACAGGCGTAGTAATACTACGCGGGTTGGTAAGTCATACTTTCCTCCCTAGGTAAGTAATATACTATTTATGACGATCTCTATAGATATAAAAAAAACATTGCAACTTTTTTAAAAAGTAATAAACTATGAAAAAAAAAACATTAAAAGCTTTAATCGTTGCAACCTATAACAAATAAAGATCAAGAAATAAAAGCCTAAAAATTATAAAAGAATTTAAGAAAACAAATTGTAACAAGACAGACCGAACATCTAAAATTTATAATAAATTTGTAAAGCAATTCAATATATTACGCAGAGACTATAAACCCTTCGAACCACGACGGGTATTTAAACTAAACGTCTGCTGCATCTGCAGAGTACCTCTCTCATTTCGAGAATCTCCTGAACCTAAAACCAAACCGACTTGTCCTGTGTATTCAAATAACCGACTCAGCTATTTGCTGGACAACCCTTAATTTGCATTCCGATACTAACCCGACCAACTTGATATTCTTTCTGATTATAACTTTTTAATTTCTGACTATAATAACTGACCTAGCAATTTACATGAACTTTCTATGTTAACCTACACCGTTTATAATAAATCCGATTGCTGTTTCTCTAAATAAAGAACTAGCCAAGTCAAGCTTACCGTCACACATCCATTCCGTAAGTTTGCTTGTAAGTTGATTGTATTAGTGTGGTAACCGCGTATATTCATTGGTTTCATAGAAGTGCAGGGTGCTAATTTTCACGGATCTTTTTGTGAAAAAGTTTTTACGCTTCTAACAAAATAGTCGTGGTAATTATTCACACCACCTACGATAGCTCGAAGTCCAGTAAACTCTTTCTAGTAAAGTAAATTAATTTTTGTAATTTAAGCTTTTTACCAATTTAAATTTCGTAAACTCGACACAGCAAGAAAATTTGCTAGGTCTGTTTGCAGACGTCTTGCGCAGTGTCTCTAGTTAGCCTGGGGTACGCGTCGATTTGCATTAATTTTCTGAGTACGTAGGTAGCACATAAACATGTTTCAAAAAATAGAGTCTTCCGCGAAATGTCAATTGTTTACTGCACTTTCGTAGAGCGTGACTCTTAAACGTCTTCGAAGAGCAATTCAGAACAAGAAAAGTGGAATGTTGTCGTCAGGCATTCTCTTTCTTTATGACAATGCGCGGCCGCACACTATAGTTGCCACAATGCTCCTCTTGCAGCTTTTTGGATGGGAAGTTTTTGATCATCCACCATAGAATCCTGATTTAGTTTTTTCAGATTTTTATCTCTTTGCTCACATGAAACGCTGGGCTAGAAAAACAGAATTTTGCCATAGACAACAAGCTGCAGACCAGCGTACAGAATTAGCTAAAAACACAGACGGCTGCTTTCTATGACGGAAGGTATTGGAATCGGTACGGCCATTACGTCAAAAAATAGTTTAATGTATCACATTGTTTCATATATATTTTTTTTAAATTCTCACTGCGATTTTCATTTAGCGACTAATCAAACCTTTAAAAAAAATTATCTTTTGATAACGAATAGATTTTACCAGCGTTAGAACATTAATAAATATACGAAAACGGAGGAAACCAAAAAGAGGAATTGAACTATAATTGTTAATACCCAAAATAAAAGTTTAATGGCCAAACTCTACTAAAAGAAACAGAATTAAATGAAGACCAAAATTTCAAAATATATCTCCTACAAAGCGAGTCCATTTAGAATCTATATCAGAAAAGACTGCATCAGAAAATAATATAATTTACATTTGGTAACATCGAAGAAGTTGTCGACCATATAAAAAACATCGTAAGAATACGCGGTAGCAACAATTTAAGAGAAAATGATAGCTAAGAGTTAAAAAATAAAAAACCCTACACGATTACAAAAAAAGAACGGAGAAGTAAAGAATGGCGACCAGAGAAAAAAGAGATTGGGAAAGAGCATGCTTAACAGTAAACTAGTATATTGGAGTTTGACATTTGATCTCTAAAAGTTTTTTAGCTGATTGATGGAGACTTTTATCTATTATTTTATAATGATGTATTTAATATCTGTTCCAATTTTCAGTTTTATACAATTTTTTGTTTATTTTGACTGGACTTAAATCTATTAACGTTTATTGTAAATTATGTAAATAAATACGAATATCAATAAACAATATAAAATTAATGACATGGTTAAGGTTTTATCAATGTCGCGTTTTAATGTCAATAACAGTCGCAAATTACCACAGTTCGTTATGGGTAGTTCTTTTTTTAGAGCACTAAATGCACGATCAGTCAAAACATCTTCGTACCTATTTTTGAATTTTAATTTGAGTTTATTTACATTAATTATAGAAAACAAATGCATAATTGAATATCAGATACTACCGTGGCATAACAAGTGAATTTACTACTTTACGGTTTTTTGTTGGTGGTCGTGTTACAGTGTTTAAAGTAATTTTTTTTAGATTGGTTTTGATTGGTGTCACCAATTTTTAGGCTTAACTGTTTTAGTATCACGAAGGGCGTTGATAAAGTTTTATTTACGGATTTAGTGGAACAAGTCTGATGAAGTGTTTATTCCGAATACGAAACGTCGCATTAACTAAATTTCATCGTAACAATTAAAAGCAAAGAATGTAAGGGTTTAAACCTCTTCCTCTTGAATTTGTTTATTTTAATAATTTAGATTTATGTTGTTGTTTATCGATTCTGCAACCTTTTTACATTTAGTCAAAACTTCTGCTATATCATAAATAAACACCAAACTGGTTAGTTCTTCTCCAAAGCAGCCAGGCGTTGACACATATGTCAATAAAATGGAAAAAATCCTCATATACCATTTTTTAGATCTAATCGAAACTAGAATAAATTGAAACCTTTTGTATACGTGGATGCAATTGGAGCGTAAAAAATGTATGAACATTTTATCTTTTCTTGAAAATTTTTGCGGTTCAGAAACTGACTAAATTCTAACGTATGTTGATGCTGTAGTTTCTATCTTGTTGTCCTATTAGCAACATCTACTTTATTCACGTTTGCAATTATTTCTACAAAGCTTCTTCTTCTTTCAATTCAGATCAGAATTTCTAACGAACTGTTTTAATAAGCTCTGGTAGACGGCAAATGTACGATTGACATACAAATACATACTCCAATAAACGAATATACTTCTATATATATGTATAAATACCGCCTTCCATCTCTCAACCTCAATCTACATCCTTTTTTATTGTTTTATTCTTCATCCTCAATGTTTTTTTCTCATTGCTTCATCCACGTCTCTCCATGACCTTCTTGGTCTTTTTTTTTCTTCTACCTATGGAGCTCCAGTCTATCACTCTATTTATCCATCTACTGTTGCTACATTGTCTGACGTGTTCGTACCATTGGAGTCTTTTTTCTTCTATGTAGTTGAGCGTTTCTGCCTGCACATTCATTCTATGTCTGATTTCATCATTGCTTATTCTGTCCAATCTCGTAACTCTACAGCATCTTTTCCAATATTCTATTTCCACTGCTGTTATTTTACTTTGATTTTTTTAATTTATGATCCAATTCTCTGCTCCGTATGTTATAATGCTTTGCATCATGGTATTGTATATCTGGATTTTTGTATTTCTTGTAATGTCCTTATTCTATATGATTGGGTGTAGTTGTATCATACATTTTCGTATCTGTCCCAACCCATTTTTTTATCGCCTCTACCGTTCTTGTATTTTTTGTTATAGTGTATCCTAGGTATTTAAGCTTTTCTACTTCTTTTGTTTTAGTGTTTTCGTCTGCGATAAGGTCTCCTTCTTTTTATTGTGATGTTACCAGGTATTCTGTTTTCGTAAAATTTAATTCTAGTCCTGCTTTTGTATACTCTTCTTTTAACTTACGCAGCAAAAAATTCTCTTCATCTTCAGCGATGATCACCTGATCGTCTACGAAACTAAGTGTGTATAAGTGTTCATTTTTAACTGGCACGCCTACTCTTTCGCATTTTCGTTTTTAGTTTTTCAAGGTGTGCTCAAGGTATATTCTAAAAAATTGTCGATGAAGTGGAGCAGCTTTGTATCAATCTTTTAGTGGTTTTAAAGTTATTTGTCATTTTAGATCCAACTTTTACTGCTACTTTGTTGTTCCTATATAAGTTTTTCACTGCCTCTATCAGATTCTGTGGTACTCCGATTTATGTCATGACTTTCCAGAGTTTGCTTTTTGGTACCGAATCATACGCTTTTTTTAAATCAGTGAAAACCAGATGTATTGCTATATTTTTGGCCGTTTTCTTTTCTAAAAGCTGCTGTAGCGTGTATATGTGAGCTATGGTTGACCTTTCGACTGTGAAATCCGCTTGTTCTTTCCCAATTCTTTTTTCTATACTTTCCTCTAGTTTATTTTTTTTCCCATTCCGTAGACTTTTCTCATCATCGTTATTACACTTATTCCTCTGTAATTTCCGCATTTCTTTCTGTCCCCTTTTTTAAATATGGAAGTTAGATATGCGTGTTTCCAATCTTTCGGCATTTGTTTTTCATTTATTATTTTTTGGAACATGTTTCTGATCATCCGTATGAGTTTTTTCGATCCGTATTTTATTAGTTCGGGGTCAATTCTTCCGGGTTTTGGTGATTTATTATTTTTGATTGTTCTTATTGCTTTGTGCACGTCTTCTGTGATGTCTATTATTTTTTTTCTTCCATTTCTTCTTTATGTTCTTCTTTTTGTTTTATAAATTCTTTTCGTGTTTTCGTTAGTAGGTTCTTATAGTAGGATTTCCATTCATCTTCCTTGAAATACGGTATGCTTTATCCTTGTTATTAGTTTTTAAGGTTTTTATTATTTTTCAGGATTTTGAGCTTCTTATCCCTCTAATATATTGGTCGACGTTTTGGCAAGTTGTTTTCCATCCTTTATTTTCTTCTTTAACGACTAGTCTTTTTACTTTCCCTATTTTTTTTCTGTACTTCTTATAGCCTTCGTTCTTTGTTGTGTATAGTCATTTTTTGTATAGTTTTTCACATTAGTTACTTTCGTGGCTGCTTCATTAAATTTTTATTGCTATTAACAATCTGTAGTCGCTGCTGCACTCGGCCTTTTTTTTCACTCGTACGTTTTTAATTGTTATTGTAGGGTTTTTCTTTACTATTATATAACCCATAATTGATTTTAGATTTCTTGTTTTTTGCGTCCAGATATATTTATGTATGTTTTTGTATTGGAAAATTCGTTCGTTATTTTGAGATTTTGTAGCTCACACATTTCTGTTATTCTTTCACCGTTATCATTCACCATCTCCGCTAAAAAGTGTCCTAACGTTTGATCCTTCTTCCTACTTCCTGTTCTTCCATTCAAATCGCCAGCTATAATAATCTCTTCTGTTGTTTTCACTTTCTCTATTTTTTTCCGTTAGAGTGTGTATGAATTTATCTTTATCTGGGCTAACATCCGTTGATTCGTATACCCCTAGTATCGTAATTTCTCTGCTATATATCTTTAAATTCACTTTTATTATTCTTTCATTTATTGGTTGCCGATTGGTGACTATTCTTGTATTTGTTTTTTATGAGAATTTTTTCCCTTGCTTTTGCTCGTTGCTCCTTATTCACTCCACTCCAACAGTGCAATATTTTTTCTAAGGTTTTTGTTCCATTTCTTTTCTATTTATTTTATTGATCATTAATTTGTTTACGGTTGTTTTCTTTAGTTCTTGTATCACGTTTTTATCCTTACTTCTCCATCCCTAAATGTTCTAAGTTCCAATGGTGATTCATTTTTCTTTGCGCTTTTTGTTTTGTGGTTGAGTTTTAAAACTGGGTCCTTCGGACTCTTCGTGAAATAATTGCCCCCTCCCCGTGTCTGATAGGGCTCCCTTTTGATGAGATGTGGATTACCACCCGGGGATTATTTTCATTCTTCCACTCTGTTATCCCTTTTTCCTTTAATGTTTTCTATGTGTTAGACGGTTAATGCCTAACCCCATAACTTCCTTTTGAAGAACCTATGACCCAGCCGCCTACTATGGTTCAGACGCTTCTGGTATCTGTTTTGCTAATTTTGGTCCGCTACGGGTATTTTATTTCTCTGGTACCCGCCATATCTAGCGAGCTTGTTCTTATCTGCCACCTGAGGAGGCGCCCGATGGGGGACTAGCAACCCCACACGGGACATATTTCTCCCCGAGTTATATTGGCCGGCTTCTCTGGTTGTACCGGATTGGAACATATATTTATCTCTTTGACTATGTATTAAAATTATTTTTAGAGTAAACAGGTGTTCAAAGATTTGAAAAGGTTTTTCCAATTGGTCAATCTCTGCGGACAAAATTTTGAAACCTAGCGTCATGCGGAATATTAATGCATTTTGCTTCCCAACTTTCTTCTTAGTTTCTTTTCTTTTTCTTTTTTTGAAAGTTGTAACGATACGAATCCCGTAATGCAATTTTTAGGAAATTCACAATAATTATTTGAAAATTGCGCGTGGACTTTCACCGTATCGTAGGTCCCCACCAAATCCGGAACGATGCGCACGGTGATCCCCGCTACAAAGGCAGCCAAGCGGAACCACCGGGGTGTATAAAAGCGGCCACGCGAGCCTGGAACTTAGCCTTCTCCTCCGAGATCCGTTTCCAGAAACTCCTCTCCGAGAAACCTTTGCTAAAACCAAACCTGATTGTTACTTTTGTGTTTTGCCGACCACCGCTATTACCTGGACTACTCGAACGACCTGTTGATTGATTTACTCCGACTACGCTGCGATTTACCTGGACCTGTTTCATTTCGTTCATCTCTCATTCATTAAACTCACCGTCACCGCCACGAACATCATTCAGAGTAAGTGTAAAATTTGTAAAGTCGTGTATCTGTTTGTTCCTGTTGGAGGTGTTAATTCTCCCGTGGTTAGGTATTCTCCTGGCCCGAGCATTAGCACTAATTCATCCAATTTCCGAGTGGTTACATAAAGGCCCTTGTTTAAAGTTTGCGATCTTTTTGTGGTTGGGTAAACCCCGGCTCGAAGATTTAATAATTCAAAGAAAAGAACTTTATGTAACTGGAGGAACTATAAACAAACAGCTACCGTAAAACTTTAATTAGTAACGCGCCGTGAAATCATATTCACCTGATTATTAATTGTGCATTAAAGCTACCGTAAAACTTTAATTAGTAACGCGCCGTGGAATCATATTCACCTGATTATAAATTGTGCATTAAATTTACCTGTCAAGCTATTCCGAGTTCACCGGATTCATTCAGTTTCATTTACAAATCGAATTTAACGTTATTGACCTTGAATTTTTATTCAATCAAAGGTTTTAATTACATTTTTTTTTGTGTCTGTTGATCGTCGACGTTCATCTCGTGGTCGGTCGCTTTCCGGCGGGCAACCGTTTCATTGATCCGGCGAGCTTTCTCAGCCTCCTGGGCTAGGCGGATACTGACGGAATGTGTCGACGGCGGAAGGCGAGTCACTTTCGGCAGGTTTTGGTCCTAAACTCCAGCTGGTGCAGCTCGCCAATGGAGAAACGAATAACTTCCTTGAGTTTTAGCCGTCTCTCCATTGGCGAGCTGTACCACTTGGGTTTGATTTTCGGAAGATTTCTCGTGATGTCTCACAAGGGCCTGGATGCGAGGACTGATGTAGCTTCTGGATGCGCCAGTATCGATTAGCGCATAAAAGTTGTAACCTGAAATAGAGACTGGAGCAAATAATCGGGAATCGAGGACAGCGGGCGTTGGAGGGTGGTTTGTTTTTGTCGAATAGAATTGCCGTACCGTTTTTAACCATTCTGTCCATTCTAGGTTACTGGTAGAGCCGTGGAGGGCCTTTGTTACTAATCGGGGCTCTTCTATGTACGCTAATTGGCTAAATCCGTTTCTCGATTGCGGGCATGGACAATCACGGGAGTAGACTCCATTTTTGCCGCATCGGGAGCAAAAAAGCTTAAACTGTCCTCGGCATTGGTTTTTCTGATGGCCTCTCTGGCCGCATCTCCAGCATACTTCGGTTCCGTTGTACGGTCTAGGCGGGTGGGCAGCGACTGGTTCCTGCTCAACTGTTCTGTGTGAAATTCGGTTGCGGCTTACGGTAGCTACATCAAAGCGGACGATCGGTGATCGTTGGGGTTTTGACTGTGGTATCGCCTCATATTCTCTGGCCAGGGCCGCTAATTCTGCGAGGTCGGAAAAGTCCTTTCTTCGTACGTAGAACTTGTACGATGGGTGTAGATTTTCGTAAATTCTTTCCAGTTGCATGTCTGCCGGCATTTGACCGTGGCGTCTCATCAGCGTCCTTATTGCATTAATGTAATCTTTGGCTTTTTCGCCATCCTGGTGTAGTCGGTTTCTTACCGCCTCTTCGGTTTGGTAGCGATATCTGGGCCCTACAAATTCGAGTTGAAAATAACGGACGAAATCTTCCCATTGGGTCCATTGGTCTTTGTTATTTCTGTACCAAAGGAGCACGTCGTCTTTCAGTAATTCCGGCAGGGCTTGTAATAATGCTACTCCAGGGATTTGGTATCCGGTTTTTAATTCTTCAATTCGTTCCAGGAAGGAAATCGGGTCGGTTTTACCATCAAACTTGGTTCCCCATTTTCGGACACAATCGCATAGCTGTGCGGGTGAAATTTCTGTCGTCGGCGTCACTGATGGTCCTGGTAGCATTGATACGGGATTCGGGGACGTGGGTCTCGAAGTATCTTGATTCCTGGGCCACGTTAACGTGCTTGTAGTGCCTTCGGTGATTCGCAAGGCATTGATTAGACGTGCTTTTAATTCATTGACGCCTCCGGTTGCATCAAGTTTATAAGCTCGTAGTCGACTGATTACTTCGTCTTTTTTCATATTACATACCCAGCTGACCAACGCGTCGGATTCAGGCGTTTCTTCTTGTGTCATTTCGGCCGGTTCAGACATCGTGGATTTTTCGGTGAGTCTCGAGCGCTAACCAAAATGTCTAAAAAAAATACGGTTACTAATTATTTACTTACAGGTTTTCCAGGATTCCTCGGTCCCTATGCTCGGGCGTCAAATTGTACCAACCCTCTGGCTGGGTGGTGCTTTATCTTTAAGGTGCTTCGGGTAGCTAAGTGGAGACTGAAGTAAATAATTGTTAACTTACAATGCATATACTTATTATTACCACCGAATACAAAATAAATCGTAATAATATAATAACAACGGATAAAATAAAGTAATTAAAATAATTAACAAATGATTACTCAATAATAAAACAAAATAAACAATTTCTTTTCTGGTTGGTTGACCCTGCATGTGGTTTTATTTCGGTCCGGAACGGCTACCTCTGGCGGTTTCGGTAACTCGGTTATCAGTCCTACAACAGAGTATTAATATGGCGTATTTTTTATTTCGGTCAATAACGTTAAATTCGATTTGTATTAATCTTTAAGAAACTCCTCTCCGAGAAACAATCAAAAGTTGTTCACAATAGCACCGTCCACCGACCTGTAAAATTTCATAATTTTCGGAGCCGTAATTACTTACTTTTAATGAAATTTTGGAATTAAGACACAAGAGGTCAAAGTCCGCCGTCGATTCTTAAAGATTAATTACATTTTGTGATCCATTCACGATCCACTCAATGTAATTAAAACCTTTGATTGAATAAAAATTCAAGGTCAATAACGGTAAATTCGATTTGTAAATGAAACTGAATGAATCCGGTGAACTCGGAATAGCTTGACAGGTAAATTTAATGCACAATTTATAATCAGGTGAATATGATTCCACGGCGCGTTACTAATTAAAGTTTTACGGTAGCTTTAATACACAATTAATAATCAGGTGAATATGATTTCACGGCGCGTTACTAATTAAAGTTTTACGGTAGCTGTTTGCTTATAGTTCCTCCAGTTACATAAAGTTCTTTTCTTTGAATTATTAAATCTTCGAGCCGGGGTTTACCCAACCACAAAAAGATCGCAAACTTTAAACAAGGGCCTTTATGTAACCACTCGGAAATTGGATGAATTAGTGCTAATGCTCGGGCCAGGAGAATACCTAACCACGGGAGAATTAACACCTCCAACAGGAACAAACAGATACACGACTTTACAAATTTTACACTTACTCTGAATGATGTTCGTGGCGGTGACGGTGAGTTTAATGAATGAGAGATGAACGAAATGAAACAGGTCCAGGTAAATCGCAGCGTAGTCGGAGTAAATCAATCAACAGGTCGTTCGAGTAGTCCAGGTAATAGCGGTGGTCGGCAAAACACAAAAGTAACAATCAGGTTTTGTTTTAGCAAAGGTTTCTCGAAGAGGAGTTTCTGGAAACGGATCTCGGAGGAGAAGGCTAAGTTCTAGGCTCGCGTGGCCGCTTTTATACAACCCGGTGGTTCCGCTTGGCTGCCTTTGTAGCGGGGATCACCGTGCGCATCGTTCCGGATTTGGTGGGGACCTACGATACGGTAAAAGTCCACGCGCAATTTTCAAATAATTATTGTGAATTTCCTAAAAATTGCATTACGGGATTCGTATCGTTACAAAGTTTTTGCGCCAGGTTTGCAAGAGGATTTCATCGTTACTATACAATTTGTCCGTGTCTGTCTTTGGTATGGCTTCGGCAACTTTTTCTTCGTCACTGCTGTTTTTTGAGATACTGTCCGATTTGTAAGCCAATACGTTTACAAATTCGGTATTTTAAAAGAAGTCGTTTTCATCCGATAAATTCTTGTTGTTGCTGTTTAATCCATTTTATAATGGTATTACCGTAGTATTTTTCTTGCTGTAAAACCGTTTAGAATCTAATTTGAATAGATTTTGTTTTTAAAAATTTATTCAGGTTTGCCACAGAGACAAAATTGACCTACGCAAAATAACATTGATGTATCATTATTATATCTTCTTACAGAAATAAAAGCCTTCACGTTGTGATTCTGAATTTTTCAGATAAAAATACCAATTTATTTTTTATTGTGTATGTAAACAAACAATGCTAATTATGCAGAAGCAGTGAATACACCGAATAAATGTGACAGAAAATGGCTAAAAATTTATTTGTAGGTGCAATCAAACCTGCAAAAAAATACGACCATGTAGACGAGTAGAATTAAATAGCTAATACTAAAAGTATGTTTTTAATTTAACATGTTTTATAATATAAATTTGCAATTATTTATTATTTAGTTCTATTTTATTTAATAAAAATGTACTACACGTATTAAGCTGTTTGTTCAATAATTTTGCCATTGCACGTTTCAACATAGGTGCAAATATAAATTTATATTTTGTAGACGATATTCATTAGTCAAAAGAGTTTTTCGTAAAAAATTTAATTTGTTTTTTGAGGAACAAAAAGTCACTTATAATGTAACGTACACCATATTCACCTGATATACTCAATCAAAGATAACATTTTTATTAACTCACGATGAACTAGTACCTATAAAAAAATAATTACATTGTAAATGTGTTTGTTCATTTATATTGTTTAACTTGTCTGGTTCAATTACTCTGTAAACATTTTCATTATGTGATTCACCATTAATGTATGACCGTAAACTTGAGTTTTAGTGACGTTGTTTGTTATACTATTTTTATATACATTTATTTTATTTTAACGTAATTGTAATGTTTTAATTTTTTTAATTTTTTGTATTATAAAAATTTGCACTAATTTCTAATATATCTTCCATATTTGAATTTGCTGATTATTATAAAAATTGTTTTTCTGACTTGAGATTGATTATAACTATCTTTATCTAACTTTATTTTTTTGACTATTGTTTTTTTAAGTTATTGATTGATACATTTTAATTAATACAGTCTTTGTTTTGTATTCTTAAACATTAATCTTTGTACTTCGTAAAAAACTTCTATTACTTTTTCATCCATTTTAAAGCACTTGAGCTTACAAATTTTACTGGCAGAACGTCGATAAATTATAGTTTCCATTTTGACATCACTTTTAATAATTTTTTTATTATCTTTTAAAATCATTTTGTAATTTTGCTAATTTTACAACTATTTTTTAATAATTTTGTTAAAGTTTTTTTTTATAAAAACAGTTTGTGAAAGAAGAATGAAAAAATAATATCTAAACAACAGTCAACTATATGCTCACTTTTTGTCAAGAATGGCTGTAACCCTTCTGAGTAGAGAGTTCTTTCTCTAAATGTTATCTTTAAGATTTAATGCAAAATTTTTTAATTTAATTCTTTGCACACACATATTTTATGTATTTTCTTTTGAACTAAATTAGGTTTATTCTTTCTCAGCAGAAGAAAAAATTGTTGTTTATCACCTTTTGTTGTTCTTTTTGTGAAATAAATCTTTTCACAACTGAAATTATTGACAATTTAATATAAACTGTTCTCACAGACAGTTATGTAGATATAATTTCTTACGTAATAGCAGAGTTTGATGCCAATTTTGAATTAGATTCTGTGTGTATTAGAAACATTTGTATTTTATAAAATTCTCCACATACTTGTCAAACGCTTGTGTAGCTTAACTTTTTAGTCGCTGCTGTAACCAAATTATTTCTTCATTCTTTAAAATTAAAATCTATATTTAAATAGGGTTTTTAACAAATACTCTACATTGTGCCAACCTTGCGTTGATACGTAAACAGATCAAGTAAAGTCAATTAGATGATCGGTATTTTTTTGGCAATATTCCAGCAGTCTAAAACTGCATTACGGTTAGTTACTGACAATTATCTCAAAAAATCTCAATTGTTGGAACCCAAGAATTAAAAGATTACAGTTGTATTTTAGTACAGGAATTTCAGATTCGATGCATCTTAAACTTCTAAATCTAACATTTTGAAGTTGATTTTAAAAAATCTTTGTAAGAATATTCTATCTAATACTTAGGAACCAGAAAGCTTGAACCCTAGAACCTTTTTGCGAATTTTGATGTTATTTCACTTTTTACTAATATTTTTCTTAAATAGTTACTGATAACTATTGAATATATTTGTTTTATTATTGCAAAGATTTGAGTTTAGTAACACTTAATGATAAGTGTTCATCGTCTTTTTTTTTCAATTTCTTCTCTATTACCTGTTTTTTTTAAAGTCTAATTTAGGTAACTTCATTCTTTACCTTTATGAACATCTCAAATTATTTAAAGTTTTTGATTCTCTAAACAACCAACATCTAGGTATCAAATTTTATCATGGAAATCTAATCAAATCCCATTTTGTCAAGTTCTTGTGACACGTAAACATGTCAAATTTTTGGGTCATGTGATGACAAACACAATTATATGAAAAGATATCTACATGCCTTGTTTCATCATTTTACAGAAACGTTCTGTTTTAAGATCTTAGTAACCTTTCTTTTTTAAACTTTTTCTAAGGCTGAAGCTACTACACCAGTCTGCGTTATCGCAGCTGGTTGATCTATTATTACACTTATTTTGAAACTTAATTGTCGCATAAGAAACAATAATAAACTTTTTTAATAGGATAATCCGAGAGAGGATAACAAGTATCGAACATCTCAATATCAGTCGTGATTATGGATCTGCATTATCCCTACTGTGGTTTCTGATTGTTACTGCGTTTTTTTTTCAAGGTAAATCATAAAATGAAGAAAATGTGTATAAAACGTATTATAAGTATAGAGAACATTCAAATGTAATTAGTAGAGCGTGCGCGTCGAATGGGACACCTCGCAAAAACAAGTTTTTGAAAGTGAACGATAAATATATGCATAACGTTTGCGAATTTTTTTGAAGATTATCTTATATTTATTGTGCAACGTTACTTTCCAAAAAATTCTAATTAAGTGGCTGTAAATTTTAGTTATCAGTTTTATTCAAATCGTCTAAAATTACATTAAAATAAAACCGCTACAAAATAATAAAAATAAATAATTCAAAAATTAATTTTATTATTGACACCGCACAAAAATTAATTATAATATTCTTGTGTAATAAATTGCAAGAAATTTCAAGCTATTAAGAACATACTTGTTTAAAATTCTGTTAATTTACTACTTATGCAACAACTTTCACAGTATAAATTCGATGCAAAAAAATTAGGTCGACAAATAATTTTGTTTTTTAGGTATACTTTTTGCAGAATATATTATAAACACATACATTTTTAAATATAACCTAAAAAAATTATTTGTATTATTCTGAATAAACCTTTTTTGATTGTTTCTTATAATATTTAATTTTTTTTTCTTTTGTAAAGAACGTATCATTAATCACAAAAAGTTTTAAAAATTGTCTTTTTCTGTTTTTATAGTTGTTTTGTATGGCTTACATTAGTATTACTTTTTTCATAAATTCTTGTCTAATTTATACTTATTTTTCATCTTGGCAAAATATTAAATATTTTTTTGAGCGTGTTTTCTGTTTGTATATTTCTAATTTTAAAAATTTTTTTTTATATTTCTACGCTGAATGTTCTAATCAATTTAGATTTGTATGATCATATATTTTACATTTCAAAAGTTATACGCAAATTATGTTAAAAAAATGGGAAACAAAAAATAAAAAAATTTTAAATTAAAAAAAATTGAATGAAAAGAATTACATGCTTACACTAAAATTATAAACAAAATAGAAAGGTTTAAAGTGGGTGATGAAGAGGAATCGGATCATCAGTCACTGGAAGTGATTTTAGAAGGAAAAGAGCAAGGAAATAAGGAGGAACAGAGGGGATGGGGAGTGAAAAAGGTATACTGAGGAAAGCATAGAAAGATATAAGATGAAGTTGGAGCAAGTGATTTGGGGAGATGTAGGCGGGGAAGAAGGACTAAAGGAGTTGACTGCAGAAATGGAGAAGGCAGTAGAAAAGAAAAGGTTTGAGAGAAGTCAAGGAAAAAAGAGGAACGAAAATAGGTGGTGGAATAGAGAATGTAGAGAGGCAAAAACAGAGATGAGAAATGCTAGAAAAAGATGGAAGAAAGGTATAATAGATGTACAAGAGTATAAGGAGAAGAAAGTGAATTTTAAAAATGTATGTTTTGAGAGAAAGGTGTTGTATAAAGAGGAAATGGAGAAACAAGTAAAGGATATAAAGAAAGAAGGAGAAGTGTGAGAATTTCTAAACAAGGAGAGAAGAAGAGGTAAGAGTAGAGGAGGTTTAACGGATATAAAGGTGTGGTTGGGTTGTTGTATGCAGCGTTTGGAAGGAACAATAGAAGGATCAGGGCAGGTGATATTGCAAGGGGTAAATACAATACAGGAAGGGTGGGAGATAACGAAAGACGAAATGGAGGAAGCAATAAATAGAATAAAATTAAGAAAGACGGCAGGAATAGACGGTACGCAAGGAGAGCAATAGAAATATGTAGGGGAGAGAGTGAGAAGAAATGTAAGAAAATTTTTTAATACAATATGGAAAAGGGAGGAAATGCCAGGGAGTTGGAAAGAAAGTTTAATTCTGCTGGTTTATAAGGGAGGGGATAGGAAGGAGGTAAAGAATTATAGAGGGATTAGTGTCATTAATGTAAGTTATAAATTGTATGCCATGATTATACAAAGGAGGTTAGAAAAGGAAGTGGAAGAAAAAAGTCTATTACCAGATTGGCAAATGGGATTTTGAGTGGGAAGAAGGGCAATGGACAATGTTTATATATTGAAACAGTTAGTGAATGGAGAGCTAGATAAGAAAAGGGGTAAGGTATACGCGTTCTTTATGGACATAGAAGCTGCGTTTGATAATGTGAATAGGGAAAAGCTATGGAGGGTGTTAAGGAAAAAGGGAATAGAGGAACAACTAGTGAGGAAACTGGCAGGGATATATAAAGAGACTAAGAATAGGGTAAAAATAGGGGATAGTGTTAGTGAAGTGTTTTGGACGAGGAAGGGGCTAAGGCAGGGGTGTCCTTTTAGTCCTATTTTATTTGCACTGTATATAGAGGACATAGAGGAAGTGTTGAAGGGAAGACAGTGTGGTGGGGTGGTCATGGAGGGAGGAATTAAAAGGTTGGTTGTTGGCATATGCAGACGATATGTTCATGGTGGCAAAAAATGAGTTGGAGATGAAAGGTATGATAAATACGATAAAAAGGTACCTGGAAAGGAAAGATTTGGGTTTAAATCTGAGAAAGTCTAAGATGGTAGTTTTTCAAAAAGGGAGAGGAGGGAAGAAAAAGGAGGAGTTAAGTTGAGGAGAACAGAAGATAGAGGCAGTGAATGAAGTGACATATTTGGGGTATAGGCTAAGGTATGATAATAAAGATGATGCGCATATAAGAGAGTTAGCAAAGAAGGTTAACAGGGTATTAAGACAGGTATGGAGTTTAGGGGAAAGAGTATTTGGGAAGGAGATCGAGAAGAGGGTGGAGGTATGGGGTTAGAAAGAGTGGAACCTATTGGAAAGGGTGCAAATAAAATATTGGAAATGGATACTAGGTTTAGACAAGGAGACGCCAGGGTACATAATAGAGGAGGGGGGGAAGTTAGAGAAGATTAGAATAGAAACAGGAAAAAAGGCGATGGGTTATGAAGAGACATTGAAAGTAAGGAGGGAATGTAAAATTTTGCAATGTTGCTGGAGGACGGTAAAAGATAGCAAAAATATATATGGACAGGAAGAAAGGAAACTGTACTACCAACGAGGAGGTTTCGCAAAAGAAGAGGTGGAAAGAAGAAGAGAGGAAGGGAGGTTAAATACGGAGGAGATAGTAAGAAGAGATAAAGACTCGCAGGTGCAAGAGAGGGAAGGAAAGATAAGGGAAGGAAAGTATAACGTAAGGTATGGGCATATAGTGTCGAGGGGGGTTCCTAAGTATCTGATGGGGAGGAGAAGCGTAGGAGAGAAACGGCTTATAGCCAGGTTTAGATGTGGAAATAAGGAGAATTTAAATAAGTATTGGAAAGAGGATGTAATGAGGAGATGTAGATTAGGTGGGGAGGGATGGGAGGACATAGAGCACTTGAGTGAGGAGTGTGGCGAGCTAAGGGAAGAAAGGAGGTGAGGAAGACTTTGCTTGGAGAGGAGGGGGAGGGATTGGATTGGATGAAAGCGGTAAAGGAAAGAAGGAAAGAGGGGAGGGTTAGGTCTAACGAAATAGAATAGTAAGATGGTCATGGGAATAATTTATGGGATAAAGTTATTTTAGTTTATACATTTCTGTACGTATTATATGTATTGTATTGTTGTGTAAGGGGAGGGGATGTGGGGGTAACGTGACCCATTGTAAAGCCAAATGGCTAAAAAATTATCAATAAATAATAATAACAAACAAAATAAAAATAATTAAAAAAAAACTTAATTAGGTACATTTAAAAAAAAATATATCGCACGGCCGTGTTCGCATTAATAAAAAAATAAACTACATTCTAACAAAATAAAATAAATTTTGTAACTGTTTTAAAAAAAATCGAAAATCTTAATACTATGGTACGTAATTAATAATTTTTTTTTGTTTAACGTCGATAAAACACTTTAAACGTTGTTTCCATATCGTCTTTTATTTTTGCTGTTTAATAATAATAATAATAAAAAACAAAATTAAAATTAGCACAAACAAACACTATAAAATGTTTGGCGAATAATCGAAAGATTTGATAACTGGCAACTAAAGCCGTAATTTTTTTACAAAGTTGGAAAGTTTTTCCACTATGAACTAGCTATTCACTGTTCCATTATAAATGACTTCCCCAGTAATTCATTATTTAAAGGTGTGAATTCACCACCCAACCAACTACATCTCGTTACTTAAGGTATTTCGAACAACTACCAACTACTTGCTTCCCAAACCAAAACTACTTATATTTATAAACTCAGTGCACTACCCTACTATTAAAAACTGTAACCAAAGTCTTTGTAGAAAAAAGACAGTAAAACAAAGACGTGGAAAGAAGATGCAAACAGATTTAATTAAGACGTAAAAGTAGAGTTAGAAGACAGCCTTTCACATGGCAGGATGCAATGTTAACAAAAAAATATAAAAACAAAAAGATTTAATTATACTAATAAAGATTAACTTGTTGAAACCGGACAATATAATTGCTTATCGGAAGTAATAAATTTTAAAAATTGAACATGAGTCAAATCCAAATGCGCTAAGAACGTAGTTAATACAATGAACTTTTAAACAAATTTAAAATAACCAAACTGCTAAAATTATATTTAATTACAATAATATCTCAAAAAGGAAACATAAATTAGAAACGTCTGGAATTTTAGCAGGACAAAGAAAATGCCAAATCAACGTAAATACAGAATACAGATGTTTAAGCAGCGTAATAATTTCGAGTTAATTGAATACAAAATTTTCTTACAAATTTAATTGAGAAAGATAAATTTAAAAACGTGAACTAACGTCAATACATTCATGTGAAATTACTCAAACAATCCCAAAGTACACAAAACAAACTGTAAATCCAAACAGTCCCGGTTGTTGTTTCCCAATTATAGCTTTAATAGTATGTAATAGATTAGTGCGAAATGATTGCAAACTGGAGGGTACATCTTTTATAGAAAATTTTTCTAGAAAAACACAAAAATGGGTATTTAGGCTGTGTTGGTAACGCTTAACTTTTCTTTTCCAAGTAATGTACCGTAAGAAACATAAAGCAAGCAACAAAATCTCAAAACATCAACCTTTATTTGACACAAATTATTTTCAAGGGAAAAAGTCACTTTTGCGCTCACAAGCAGGTTATGCGAGGAAAGGTCGAAAAATTGTGATTCACGTCCACTGACTCAATTTCTGCTGGCTTAGATACGTTTGAAAGCATTCAGATAGATGTAACATTTTCTTTAAATACAATCAATTTTAGAGCCAAAGTGGAGCTTGCAGAAATTTACCCAGACTTTGATTGAATACGTTTGGATTAAATAAATCATTCAATGATTAAATAAACAATTTATATCGCGCAATTCCTGACAATTGCTTCACCACACTCTAACTAGTTGATGCGCATTTAAAAAAAAAGAAACTGAGTGATTACTGGATTTTAACCGAGTTTACAGTTCTACAGCTTCTAAGATTATGACACGTTGTCACATCCTTTCAGATGTAAAAGTTGCAGAGTGGAGATTTCATCTTAGGAAATGTTCATCCACAGTTTAAAAATTGAATTTTTTTTAACAGTTTGTCGCGTTCGCGATTCCTTGTCATATCTAAAGAAAACTTACAAGCGATTTGATTTGCAATAAAAACATTTTGCGACGCGAAATAATCGACATGCTTTTTTATTAAATTCTCTTTTTTTACCGATTCTACAATTTTTTTTCCTATTAATATTAAAGAAATGCGCTACTGACTATAAAAAAGCATTAAAGAGATAAACTTTATTTTAACATAAATCCTTTTTTTAGTCTTAACAGATTTATAAGGCTAATAATCTTTTGACTGTTGATGCAATTTCGACATTCAAGATTTACTCAAACTTTACAATGAAATCGTTTTTATTATAAAACTTTATAAATTATTTCGTTTTTGCGTTTTAAAATGTGAACATACTCTATCGGTTTAGTAGAACATGTGTGTTTCGGTCGAGTTGCTTTTGGTGACCACCGCGGCTTTTTTTGCGGCTAAGGGTAGCTTTGTCAATATAATATTACATCAAAACCGTCACAATTTTTGTATTGAAATGATTTGCTTAATCATTTAAAATAACCACTAAACTATTACCCTAAAACGGTGCAAGATAGAAGAAAGTTGTACATACACAAAAGTTGGCGGAAGAGTACAATAACGTTCAATAATTTTGAAGAAAGAAGTGTGCAAAGTTGCACAAAAATTACATTAAAATTCTGTAACTATTAAACTATTAGATATAATTATACACTCCCGCGGACCTTTTTGTAGTAAATTTTGTGCTCAATAAATTGTTTATGTGCAATTTTCATCTATATTGTACCGTTCTTGCAGCGTACAAGGCTGAAGCTCGCGCGGATTTAATGCAATTACTATAGTCATTTTTCATTACTGCTGAGTGAAATTAGGATTTATTATATTTACATAAAACGGATCATAAGGAATATCTTGTTTAATAATAATAAACACTGCATCCACAAATACAAAAAATGAAGTGAAATTGGGCACCACCGCAAGTTACAGCTTTGTTTCATCTGAGCGTTTCATCGTTTCGTTACCTGAACCTTCGAATCAAGCATCCTATAAACTGTTTTCGACACTAAAAATTGATTATAAGAGATTCATCGTCATTAAACTTTCCGTACCTTTCTATAATCGGCGACATTAAACGAGTTTTGAAATAATGGGGTTTTAATTTTGATTTTACTTTTTAAAATATAGACTAGGCAGTAAATGTGTACTTATGGGTACCTGTACCATGTAATAAAACACTTATATTGTAGTGGTCTATTTGAACCACGTTTTTCGATTACATACATATCTAAAGCCTGTTCATACTCTGATATCTAATCTACTCTTTCTATCTCTCCTTCTATCTAACTTTTGAATGGTCCCACTATGCACATGTACCTGCTCCGCTATACAATAAGAGGTTGGAAAATATTGGAATTAGGTTGTGTAGTGAGACAAGCGTTTTGTAAACCGCAGGATCATATTTTAATAAGCTTAATTTTTTTTAGAAATGAATTTGGATTATCAACGCATTGCAATAATAAAAACGTAAAAAAGTGGCAAACTAGTTTTTCATAGCTACTTGAAAAATATCCCAGTATACAATAGCTTTTCCTATTATATATTTAGGAGTTGGTACTACGTAAAACATTCAAATTTTAAACTTGACAGATTTAGTTAGTTATAAACATACTACCAACGTAATATTTGTGATGTTTTCAATGTGGCTTTTTTAAATTTTACAAAAACTTTGCAAAGGGTAGGTCAAAAAATAATGTATATTACTCTGGTGGGAAGTATTATAACATATATAACTCACTGTCATACAGCGCTTGGGCTGCGGCCTCGCACTGTGTTATCTTTTGTTATGCTATGCTTTACTTTTAACGCTTGTTACATAAACTACTTTTTTTCAATGTCTATGTTAATTGATATAATCCTTCTTAAAAATTGTTCTTTCTTATGTTCCAAATTTCTAATTTGTGTATTTGTACTTTTTGTCTGTTTCGTTTTTAAAAAAAAAAGTTTCAAGTTTTAAACCATTTTTCGTAAGGATATTAGTCAGTCATTGAAAAAGATTTTTTAAACAAGTTCACAAAAAAATGTGTTAAAACTACACAGTTTTTTAATATATTTTCTATTAAAAAAAACATGTAAATGCACTTGAATCTTTTTTGCTAACTTTTTTATCTAAACAACGAAATTTAATTGCTTTTGACAAACACTTAAATTCAAAACCCGGAGTAACAATAATTTAATTTAATATTTATTGCTACATAATTCAATGTTTTTGTTTATTATACTGTTAAAAGTTACTATCTTGGTCTAGTTTTCAGCTCTATGTAAACATCGTACTTCTATGTCTAATTTGTTTACGTCTGCAATATTGCTATTTTAGTTATTCAATTACTCAAGCAGAATATTTGATTAAGTTTTTTTCTAATATTTATTGCTTTAACGTCTAGTTAATTTTATTTAAGCTTGTCAATTTTAATCATAAAAATAAGATGTTAGTGAATTTCAGTCTACATAGTGCTTATAAATTTATAAAATGTATTTATACTAGTAGTAATATTACAAAAAAATATTTTTTAAATATAATCAAATAGTTTTCTTGAAGTAAACTTATGCATTCATTTATATAATTAAAGTAATTTAAATTATTGTTATTAGTAAAATACAATGTTTTTACGAATGCGCTTTTGTTAGCTTTTTAAAATATATTAATTTATTTTAAATGTTTGCTTTAGATGCTGCCGTTTTAATTTAAACTAACTAAAATAATAGTACGTAAAATGCTGAAAAGCTGCTTTTCAACTTCAGCTTCAACAAACAACCTGTTTATGAAGCAACGATTTCAGGTTTATTATTTACATTTGGAATAAATACTACGGCAATTTGATGCAAAATTAGATTGTGTTTCATTTTATAAACATTATTAAATATTTTATATAAAATAAAATACGTTTCATTTTAATAAAAAAAGTTAAGTATAATAACTGTTTAGAAATGTTTATTTTATCATTATTTTTGAGTAAACCGGTTTAGTAGAATTTTAGATTTTTTTCTGTAGCAATGCGTGCGATAGAATATAAAGTTACGTAAGATTTTTGTTAATAATTTGTTTAGATATTTTGGTAACGTTTTATTTATTCTAATTTTTTTCATTTCTTTAAAATATTTTTTTAGCTCATCGTTCATGACAGTATAACGTTTATATTTCAATAAAATTTAGGTAGTACTTACTAATTATTCCAACATAATTTCTGTTTGTGTTGAGCTTTAAATAATGTGGTGAGCTTTAAACTTACTAAGGACTATTTGTGGTAATCGGTGCTTAATTGAGTTTACAAAACTATTACCGTCTATGAGGTTACCTGGTAGCATATACATATTACAAACTAACATTGAAATAGACGATGGCGTTTTAACGGATATTGCTTTTATATTAGACCAATTGAACCTAATAATACGTATGCTATTTCATTTAATTAGTTCTTAATCCGGCAAATGTTGATCGTACTGTGTAGGAAATATTCTTATGAGTTGCTTGTTTGTTGTTGTAACCTTCACGTCTTACTTTTTGTTTTTGAATAAGTAGTTTACAATAGTAGCAAAAATAGATAATTTATTTTTATTGATATATTTACAATTTATCTTTACACGGTATTTAAATTAGATTTAGAAAAAACATAGGCCATTTTGAATAAAAATTAAATATACCTTTGTTTTTACTGATGTACAATCAGTGACAAAAATAATGACTCTTTGTAAAGCAATCAACTAAACATAAATTATTTCTGTCATGTTTTAAAGAAATTTCATGAGTGTTTATGTTACAATTTGACCTTTGGTTGATTATGTAAATACTAGTCATGCACTACCCAATATAATTAAAATATTTTTGTAGTAAAATAAATTTGAGATAAATACCCTAACTTTTTTTGCTTTTGTTATCTGTTACATATTTGAACAAGGCAATAATGTGAAAGCGCGGTATAAAACTCATGATTAAATAATTAAAATAAAATATTTCTGCTTTCATTTTTAAACCAAAGATTAAATAAAATTTTTGCATTTAGACTTTTGTATTACTGACTTTACTTATAACTGCATGTAACATAAGCAAAACACAAGCTTCAATTATTGTAAACAATATATTTAAAATAGATAACTATGTTAATAATAAAAATTAAAAGTAAATAAATTACAATTATACCTTACATTACTTACAAATGTATCCTATAGTTTTTCTTAGGGCAATAAATAAAATCAGTTAATAAATGTCAGGCTAAACGCCACTTCGTAGGAACGGAGCTACCTACAAATTAATCCCCATGTAGGAAACTATTAAGCTGTTAGTTAGATAGTAAATATTACAACCGAAAATTTCAAAAAATGTATTTTAGTGCTGAAGAGTTCAAAAGTTCAAATAGGATAAAATAGCTGTCTACATGTGGATTAACTCGCTCCGCTCCGGGATCGCGTTTAGCCTCAGATTTATTAATAAATTTAACACTCGACTGAGATAAAACTATGGAATTTGTTTTATATAGTTGTGGAAACTGCATTAGAGTATTCCAGTGCTGATAAGTCCAAATAGAACAAAACAGCTGTCCACCAGTCTCTAATGATGGTTTCTGCAATTATATAAACAAATTTTTGCACTTGCGTAGTACAGTTAGGAATATTATAATACATTTTTTGAAATTTGCGGTTGTAATATTTACTATCTAACTAGCAACTTTATAGTTTCCTACATGTGGTAAAAAATAGTATCTAATAAACAAAATTTAAAAAATTTCAAAACTATAAGAATATTATCGGTAAAGCAGAAACAGCCTTTAACACGATGAGCATTACATACAAATACACATGGATATCAAAACTCGCATCTTGACGTACTACATTTGCGTTGTGAGGTTAAATCCTGGACACTTAACATAACAAACAAACAAAAATTGAGATTTTTGAAACATGGCTATATAAAGAAATATGTTAGATATCATAAAATAATTACGTAACTTGTAACTACTAACATTTTATGGTGCCATTTAAGTAACATAATCATAATTAAAATAATAAAAATAATGCACCGTGCTAGCTCTTATGTCTTTATTAACAGATAATCAACACACAAACATTAAATTAGAGCGATGAGCAATATGACTAATTATAACCAGGGTCGGGGTATTCTAATTGTACACTAATATTTACAATTCTAATTTTACATAATTTGAAATATAATTTGGACGCCACAATATTTTTTTTATATATTTATAATAGTTAAATATTGAAACCAAAAAAAAAACAGATAAACAAATCTTAAAACTAATACCTAATTAACTTGTTTACTGTTACTGTTCGTAACTTCAGCGCATTGGGCGTGGTCATCACGTGACTTAATTGAATTACGCAATACTTGGAAATCTTCCGGATTTACTTTCTATTGTTTTCGTATAATTTGATTTATCTTATCATCTTAGATTGATGATCATTAACCATAACTTCATAAAACGTATAGGGGGAACGTACGTATCAGAAATTTTCCACAATCATATCGTACATAAATCGTAATATTCGTATTCAAAAAAACGCACACCGTAAACCATCTAATTGTAGGTATCAAATCAAATCAAACCGAACGTATCAACCAGAGTATATCGTAACCCATAGTAAAAAAAACTGAAACGCAAAATCCAAAGGTTACACACCACGTGTACAGAACAAAGAAATCACTTACCCCTTTAGATTACGGGTTTCTTTAAACAAACGAAGGCGAAAATAAAACAGACGAAAGCGAAAGTAAAGCGACTAAAGCGGATATTTTCAGTGCATGACTACTAAAGCAGATTTCCACAGTTCAAATTTAACACGAGGAAATTTTCTGCACGTTATGCAGAAACCTCAGCTTCTTTTGGAAGTTCAACGGAAGATGACTTAAAACAAAAATGGCTACGAATCACGCATGAGTAATGTGCATCAGCAATTTGCGCACGCAGAGACTCCAAAAATGTTAAATTAAATCAGAAGTATTCAATCAAAAAAATGTAAACATTACAAACTAGGAAGTTCTCTCAAAAATGAAAAAAGCAAAAAATAATAAAATAAGCAAGTATCAATACTTCGGATATACCATGTGTCCAATTAAGTCGGAACCATATGGATAACTTTTTTATTCTTAGTTTTATGAGAAAAAGTGATTCTTTATAAAAAGTTTTGCAACTTGAAATATAACCATCAGATATAAAATTTTTTGAGTCGTATATAACGTTTGTCAAAAAATATAAATTTTACTCAAGAGTAAAGTACGTTTAATTTTGAGAATATTGACAATTGTTGTTATTGAAAACTATTGTCAGATATCCAACATTATCTATCAGCCATAAAAAAGTAATTTTTGCTGTTTTTATTAACTTTTCTGTATTAGCATTGGTAATTTACCGATAAACGTTTAATTTAGGATGCCTTGACAAATTCTGTATAATAGTAATTTGCATGTAGAACGATGTATTGACGTCAAATGGCTAGTTAGATTTTATAAAATACGATAAAGGGCGGCTCTGTTAAATTGTGAAGAGAAAATTGAAATAGTTTGGATTGTAGGAGATAATTATAAGACTCATCGAGAAGCAGCTGCAGACATCCGAATAGAAATATTCAGCATTTGACAGCTACAAAAATTGTAAATAAATTTAAGACGTCTTGAAGTGTTCAAAAAAATTTCAATAAAAACGCCAGAAGCGGGTTTCCAGTGAGGATACGGAATTACAAATGATGGTATCTGTAGTAGCACATCCTAAATTGTCATTGAGAAACAGAATGTCTTTAATCCGAAATGAAGAAAGTAAAAGTTCAAAGACAATTTTTTTAAAAAAGTAACAAATATCATCCATACAAATCTTAGTTTGTTCATACATGGAAAGAAAGAGAATATGACAATTAATTTGAATTTTGCTCGTTAATACAAGAAGAATTAGAAGAGTATCCCTTTTTATTAAGAAATATAATTTTTACCGACGAGGCAACATTTACATCAAATCAGTTCACAAAATTGTCGCTGTTGTTGTGATGGTAATCCTCGCTTTACAATAAAAACTCGGGAACAATATTCATTCAAGACTAACGTATGGTGAGGAATTTATAAAAATAAAGTAACAGGACCATATTTTTTTCGACATTCTATGAATGCTCAACTTTATCTAAATTTTTTACAAAATAAATTATTTTGACCATTGATTTGACCATTTCTTGGTTGTTTTTTTTTAATACATATACTGATGTGTTTGTCTCACTATATCGAATTTAGGGACCTAAAGATTTGCTGAACAGTTTTTTCAATCCCTTCTATATCTACCAGCACACCCAAATATTGAAATTTTTCTACTTGTGTCACTTGCATGAGGTTTTCAACTAAATCAGTTATTCTTGAAAGAAGTTAAGTCACTTTTTGATGTGTCAAGATAATCGATTAAAATTGTTTCTAAAAAAAGTTAAAAATGATCTGTTTTTTACACACTGTTCTATGGAATCTTTAAGTACAATTGAAAATTTGGAAAACCCATTATTCATTTGATGTTTGAGATCAAATTTTCATGATTTGACCCCTTTAGTAAAAACCATTTTTTTTAAATTGTGTTTCTATTCGGTGCGTTAAAGAGAAATTATGCGTTTTTCTGGAAAATTTATTATTGGGAAAAGATTATTAACGATGACTCTTTTTTTACGTTATTGTTTTCAGTTTCTTCACTTTATTTCAATCTTTTAGTCAATAAAATTGCTGATGTTATTTTTTTTTTTCATTTATATTTTATTTTAGCTTTTATAAAATAAATTTTATCCAATTGATTCTATAGAATTGAAGTTGATAGCTTTTTGGATTTTTTTACTTCTTACATAACTTTTTAGATGACACAACTATTTTTTTGAAGATCAACTAGAATTAAATTTTAATAAAAAAACATGGTATCATTAATTGCGACAATCAAAATTAAATAAAGCTAGACAATACGCTTATATAAATATGTATAAAGGTAATTATAATTCTAATTTAGAGCAAAGTGCACATTTTTTTTAATAAAATTGCATTATAACTTTGAACATACAACAAAAAAACAGTTTTTCGCAGTTTGAAACAATGCTAAGTAAAATCACCTGAACTATTAAAGACCTGTGTTGTAATGCATAGAATTAAACCTCGTTTACAAAGCTATAGGTTTGTACAATCAATTACGATTGATACTGTGATGTTAAAGTTTCTTGGATAAGTAAAATCGAGTTTAAAATCAACTTACAATGTTTTCCGCCTTTATAGCTATTTACTTTTATCTTTAATACATAGCCATCAAATTTTGTTATTGTTACTGTATTGTGTTTTATTGACTTATCAAATACATTGCAGTAATAAAAGCATTGAGCACACAATTGATACACAAATGTAAAAAATAAACAGCATTTTTCGTGAAAGCTGACAAAAAAAATATTTAGATTACTGCAAATGGAAAAAAAATTCAAATTAAGGTTTATTATATGTTCAAAACAATGCAGTCAAAAAATTTCTCTAACCAGATTTTTTTAAAGTAATATATTAAACACATAAAAATTAAAACATGTTAGATAAAATAAATCTAATTTTTGTTAACGTTGTAGCAACAAAGATCTATGTAAAAAAACGTCTATAAGAGAATTTTTGTACACCTACGATTTAGTCGTAGAAAACAGAACTAATTGCAGCTTCCGTGTTTGTATTTGCAACTGTAAATTTATACAATTATTTAAAATACGTAGTTTTCCAAAAGCAATTGAAAAAAATGTAAGCAGTTAATAAATAAGAACTATTAGTAATAAAAAAATAATTTATTTTTTGTCGTGCAATGTTGTAGACTTTTATTAAACTTTATACAAGATGGCAATTTGCCAACAATAAGTATAAGTATATAAAATAAAATCTTATTGAATTCAAACTGATATTCACACAAAAAATTACGATTTTTCTTTTTTCTAAAAATATTAGGTAAGGCACTTTTTTAAACGTCTGCAATAAAACAGGATTTTAGCATTAAAAAATATATTAAAAAGGTAATGCACGTTGTAAAATTAATCAAAATACTACATTACGTAATATCGTTTAAGCGAACGATATAAAAGTATTATGTACGTTTTTCATTTTGTATAGAAGTAAAGGTTTTATGCTTCAATTATTTTTGCAACGCAGCACGATATAAAAATGTATTATTTAAACATTACTACGTTAAACAAAGAAAATGCTAGTTAAACTGTGAACGCTAGTAAATGTATGAAAACAAAAAAAATAATTTTGTTTTGTTAATTAAAAGACATAATTAAATTGTAATAAACTATATTTTTTGTGCTTCCGTCCGTTTTGATATATTTTACAGGCATCGTAATCGGCCGGAAATTTTATTTTTCCAGCATAGACCGGTAAAGTGCAGTAGAATTTTATAACTACAAGTTAGCACTAATAATCATCAATTAATTAAACGTCATGTGTCAATCTGTCAAGTTGCTTACAATTGCTAAAAACAAAAATAGTTTTTATTTTCATATACGTTAAATTGTAATAATACTATGTAATTGTCAAATTCATTTTAAAAACAATTAAATTTGGTCATTACAGGTTTCAGTTTTATTAAATTTTCTTAAAAATCTATACTTAAATAATTGATTTTAATAAATTTATATTAAAAATCAGCACAAAAAATTTTGTGTATCACACGTCCTAAAAGTATGTTGCAAGTACTCGCATTTTGTAGGCCTGATTTCACCTCGGCCAACAAATATGCTCTTTCACAAAATAGCAGTTTCTGGACTAGTGATACAAAAGTTATTTGTATCACTAGTCCAGAAAGTGCTATTTTGCGAGTATGAGCATATTTGTAGGCCGAGGCGAAGCAGAGGCCTAGAAAAGGCGAATACTCGCAAAATACTTTTAGGACGAGTGATACACAACATTTTTTGTGCCGAACTTTAAAAAAAAATGTTTAAAAAATGATTTATTTTACTAACTAAATTTAAATATTCTATGTTGATAACAACGAAATCTGTAATTTTGAATTTTAATTGTTTATGTAAATATACTTAATTTTGTTACAATTTAATTAACTTGATTAAAAGTATTATTTATTTGTATCGTCTTAAAATGGATATTCCTCCACACATTAAAGAAGCGGCACAAAATGTGATAACAATTTGTTACCGACAAAATCTTCGGATCGGTACTGGAAACCACGATCTTGTTAACTGGTGTATTAAAAACTCAGCAAGCGTCTATAATAAGTATGTTTTATTATATACAGGACACTGCATTTGTAGAAATAGTGGAATGGCATTAGTAAGTCAGGGAACTAATATCACGTAGTTGAAAAGGACAGTACTGTTGCCGAAGAATTATAGAAGACTCCTTGACACCTAAAATTGCAATAGACAATCAACTAACAAGACAATGTAATTCCATACCACAGTGTTCCATAAGTTTTGCTAATGTCGATGGCATTCAACCAAATTGTAACGTTCAAAACTTACAATTCAACTTAAATCATACGAGTTTACTTTATATAAATATTTCAAACTGCACAATTAACTTTAATTTAAATAAGTAAGTTTCTTATAATAAATGATAGAGATGTTAATATGCTGTTGATTAAGCTAAAAGTTACAATTTAAAGTTATAGATGTTTCATATACATAGGTATACTTACTTGATCGATATAAGTTTAAGTGATTTTTAATTTTGCGGTTGCCTTTATCGTTCTCTTTGTCAATAAGATTGAAATAAGTTTGCATTCGTTATTAGAAAAGTCGTTATAGGTAATTTCGAGTAGTATAATAGTTAAACAAGCTCATAAAATAATAATTTTGACATAAATGACATGACACATAAACTATTGAAGAAAGGCGAATTACTGTACTGCCAACTTCTAACTATAAATTTTACTACATTTAACCTTGACTTTACCGGCCTAGTCCGGAAAAGTAATTTTTCCGGCCGATTATATTGCTTGTAAAATACGTCAAAACGGACGGAGGCATAAAAATAACTATTTTGTGCTACCGTTTGTTTTGATATATTTTGCAGGCACCATAATCGGTCGGAAATTTTACTTTTTTGGTCTAGAATTTTATAACAAGAACTTGGCACTAATAACCATTAATTTTATACGTCATCTGTCATTTTGTCAGATTTATTAACACAAACAGTACCCGTATGAATATTTAAAATAACACTAACAAAATTTTGTATAACAATAATATATCTTACAATTGCTAATAACAATAATAATGAAACTGGAATGAATCTCGTAGAGCTATCACTAAAATAATATAAAAACACCAAAAACCACAATATTAACTTTTAAAAATCACTGTACGCGTTTCGATAGCTAACCTACCATCATCAGCGGTAAGCATACATTAAGAAAAATCTACAAATCGATGTTAGAAAAAGAAATTACAAAGAAAATTAAACTTTATAATTAACATTTTTTGTATTAAACGTTAATTAATAAATGCGTTTATATAAATATATGAAATCATAAGTTCTTCTTTTTAATTAGTGTTGTATTAAACGCACGAGTACTCAATTCTTCTGCTACATCACATTTGCTATCAGTGTGTCGTTTGTAATAAGTTTTGAATAGTAGTCGAATATTAGAAATGTATTAAATTGGTAAAATGAATGTAATTACATAAGCTTGACAGATAGGCATTGATGACACATCCCTTTTTAATTTAAAATTATAGTTGAAAATTTTTATTATTGTGTGCTCAGCAAAGATAGAATTTAACCCCTTCTTCAATTTTGTATGATAATTTAAATCAATGTCTGAAGAGACAAGTTTATCAAAGCTTGCGATGTCAGTTTGCTACATTCTTTCTTCTTCAGTTTGTTTATGATGAATAACATGTTTCCACTTTTCTGCAAAAACATTGCTTACAGCTTCTTGAAATAAAATGCGAAGGTCTCTCATTTTAAAGGTTGTATTGTTTCTTGCAACGTCTCCTTTTAATAGAATTAAATTGATAGTGATACAAAGACAATTGCAAAAATAACAAAAAATCTTCTTTGCAGCTGGCCAGTTTGAGGCTTTAGGATTTGCCAGAGCTTCGGAAACCATGCTCACAGAGTACGTTATATCAGGTCTGCTAGCAATTGACAAGTATATGAGACTTCCGACGGCCTCACGATAAAGTATCTGATTATTTATCTTTTATTCATTTTCAACATCTTCACTGCCTGTTTTGCATGGAGTCGCAACTGTAGTTGCGTCTTGCATTTTGAATTTCTCCAGGACCTTGCGGGTGTAGTTGCCTTGCGTTATAAAAACCAAACCATCTCCTAGTCGGTTCATTTGCATATCTAAAAAAATTCATACCACTAATTTTGAATTCCTTTTGCTGTTCATTTAAAAAATATCCTATTTCTAAATTAACTATGTTTGCCACAGTTTAATGATTTTGATAAATATAGAGTTTCTGCGCTTTTAACAAAGAAACGTTTTGTCATTAAACTCACTGAACGTTTATTCTAGCATTTAACTGTTGTAATCCATATAAACTGTAATTTAATTTAAAAACAGTTTTACTTTCATCGTCAAATCCTTCAGGCTGCTTTATATACACCAGTTCATCTAGATCACCATATAACAATGCTGTTTTCACATCAAATTGTGCAAGATTCAATTTTTTTGATGCCCCAACACCTAATACTGTTCTGACTGTTTCAAATCGAACCACAGGATTAAAAGTTTTTTTGTAATCTATGCTAGGTGTTTGCGAATAGCCTTTTGCAGTCAATATGATTTCAAACCGTTCTTCCAAACCATCACTTTTTGGTTTAATACTACCACCAATGTTTTATTAATTTTGCAATCCATGGTTTATTTATCAGATTACACCTTTTATTTTTATTTAATGAAGCCAGTTTCTCATTTATGGCTTTCGTCCACTGCTCAGCATTACTAGAATTTATAGCCGAAATATATGAAAAAGTTACATTTTCAGCAAGAAATACGTAATCATTTAAATAAGCAGGTTTTCTTCTGTCTCTGTGCTTCCTCGTCTTGTTTTCTTTCTCTTTGAGGAGAATTCCTTTTACTTTCGAATTGTCAAACTTGTTTCTTCCGTCATTAAGGAATTATATAATTTTAACATCGGCGGTACTAACTTTGTTTAAGAATGTTTTGAGGCACTCTCAAATTTCAGCTTTTGTCTTGATAAAAAATACGCAACGGAATTTTGAATAATTGTTCTTAAAGCAAACAAATAAAATTTGCGCCTCCGACTGACTCATTTTGCATTGGTCCGGGTTTTTTGCATGATAACGCCAGCACTAAAACTTAACCAATGTTGCTTACAGAATACGCAATCATCACAGAATTCTTTAACCCTACGACTCTTAAAAAAAAGTAAAACTGTAAATAGAATGTAATGTAGTAACTGTAAATAGGGGAAGCACGAACCAATTTGTAAGCTTAAGCAACCAAATAAAGTTAAACTTATGTATCTTAAAAAGTTTTTTTACATGGCGTTTGTTTGGTGACACAAACGCTCATGCCACAACTGCAACTGTCTTGTTTTGAAGCTTAACATACTACCGCTGCAGTTTCCGGTAAACACATTCTCATCTGCAATACATAAAGTCTATCAGTAGTTGTTGTGTTAAAAAGTTGGTAAATCATTTTTCGAGTATAAAATTTGTCCCTCAACACGCCCCACCTTTCGTAGCCGGCTGTCAAACGAATTTATTTCTTGTTAACGTTTTGTATAATACAAACCGTTATTAGCGGTATCTCTGGCTCAACAAAGCTTTCATTATTAAATTATTTTACTCCATTTTATGTGAATATCTGGACGAATTATGCGTATTGTTAAGTGAACATTTAGAGGGCATAAATTAATTCTTTAGCAGGTCCGATCCCTCCACTTGTAACCTTATCAGTGACGTTGGTAACACCTGCTTGTAGAAAAGTTTCCATGGCGTCAGGTCGCTGAAGGCTAAAGGGTTCAACAGCATTTTATGGGAAGAAATACTTACACAAGTGCGAAGTTAATTAGAAAGAAGCTCGGCGCATTCTTTTACGTCAAATATCGTATGCATTAAATCAAATTACTGGTGCTAACACCCTATGTACGCTTTGTATCAAATTGCATATTACGTTTTAGGTCATACTGGCACGGAATTAGCTAATCCCTTACTGGATAATACACAACTGTAAGTATTGCATTTTTTATTTTACTTTGTTGGTCATGTCGATTATGGGAATAGCCATACGTACATACTAGGTTGTAATCACAATTAATGTTCAACTCATTTTTTGTGTGTCACATACTTATCGAGTGCGCTTTGATTCTCTTTACTTTTTATTTTCGTATTCTTGTAGTTTAACTTACTAAAGTAAAGTCATTCCTTCGTTAAATGTAAAAGTTAAATCGATTAAGGCACTTTGATGTGCGCCGTGTTGCCCAGTCAAAGAGTGTACCTTATACTTGGCCTGTGATATCAACCCATGTAATATTGTTGCAACGTTGATATAATTATACTTAGATATTGTCTTCCTTCTCTTCAACTACTTCTGTGATACAATAAATATATATTCTGTGTTACCACTTCTGTTGTGTTATTTGTTCTTTTACAGCTGCGTAGTTAAACGATATCTCCCTAATTTAGTTTTTTTATCGTTTTGGTGACTTTTTATATTTAATTTATAATTTTGCATCACAAAGTCTGCGACTCCCTCTCCGGTGAAACTGTGTTAGCCGTCGCTTATTCTATGTTACCAGAAAACCAGTGTAACATAATTTTTATTCCTCTTAAACACACAGTATCGTCTTTTGTGAATACGCACTCGTTTTGATCCGCTTTAAACTTAAAACCCTTCCGGTATATACCACACATTTGTCAAATGATGTTGCTTCCAAACATCATTGATTTGCATTTCAACATTTACTGTGCTTTTTCCGTATACTAATTTGACAATTACCTACTTGAACTTCTCGACGTAGTTTAAACGTATCGTAGGTCACAAAATAATCTTTGTAAGACGTCATGTGTACAGACGCACTCAAATCGGCAAGCCATTGGTCAGCGCGTATTCCTTTGTCTGTAGTGATTACAAATGCGTCACCTGTAATATTACCCACGCTTTTCAAGGTTTCTGCCGAATTTTTGGTTTTTGTAGCTCCACTTTTAATTAGTTTCTTTCCTTTAGCATACTGTGCGGCACCGACTCCCACAAACTTTTGAATTCAAAATACTCGTTTGGTAGAGTCGATATAATACGACTTATTCATAATAAGTTTGGCAACTTTGTTTTGACAAACCTTTATAACTAACCATCTAATTCGTGAAAATTGCGTAGTAAACACGTCACGTGAGTGGCAATACCTTCTTGCGAGTCCTTTTCACAGCTCAAAGAATTTTCCATAAGACGATTCACGCGCTGACTCAAACTTTGTTCTTACACGGAAAGAAGTTTGTCGTTGTTGTTGTTGTTGATGAATACTAGATAACGTTCGTAGGTTTCATACTTCTTTTTAGGATTCAAAATTTTTAATGAAAAGAAGGCTAGTTGTTACTATCTACCCTAAACATTTTGTTGAAGTGCGGTTTTAGCGTCGAGTGTTTAACCACGTCGGACACAACACTTTGGCGTCATGTATTATTTTGTTAACAAGTTGAGTGCCATGTGAAACCACGTTGATCGCGTATTGTTTTTAGTCGTACTTACAACACGATTTTACTGTGGTCTCTCGACCATCAACTTTACATTTGATTTCCTGAAGCCACATTGGTCTCGTCAAATACATATAATCAAAAAAAAGGACGTCAGCTGAACATTTCCATATTGATGGCCTGTTGGTGTGAGACACCACTACAATTTCGTTACTAAATTGCAGTTTGTATCTTTTAAGTAAAACTATTTCTATAAAAATAAATTAGATATGTAAGTGAAAAAAATGTATAATTTGAGTTTTATGCGTTTGATGAACTTCAAAAAAACATTGGTAACAATAATATAATATTGATTGCATACGTAGCATTTCAAGGTAGTTTGAGGACACTTCTTGACGCAACTTGTCTTCCAGATCGCTTAGCAATTTTTTCATTTATAACTTCTTGTATTATTTCTTTTGATGTGTTCGTTTTCAGTAAACCATCTATTCGCTGCTCTCTGAACTTAGTAACTGATAATTTATTTTTTGTAGTTTCTTTGTAAACAATATATAAACTTACTAATGCAGTTTCGATCAATAATTTAAATGCTAATTTTTGTATTGTTTCAGGCTACGTCGGAAGCAACTATTATATATACAATATATCAATATATTTTTTGCTTCTTTAGTGTCTCTTAGTTTTACAGTAACCATGTCATTTGCATATCGTGTACTTATATCCAAACATTTCTTTTATTTTTCCATTTTTGAACAATAATCCAATGACTATATTTTTCAACTATTGCTTTGCTGACTTTTAGTTTTTTGTGTACGACTTGTTTTAGGTTGAATCTTTAATTGAAACTAAAAGTTTCAATCAGATGTGCTTTAGGCTGTCGAAAAAAATTTGCCAAATTTACGGAAGTATAATAATTATCTCTGCACAAAATGTGGCCCTTATAGAGCAGCTTTTCCATCAAATCCATTACACCTTTTAACGGCACACTGACATTGATATCTTGCAAGTTGCCACAATACACTTAAAATTTATATGTATATCCTTCCTTTTAACACAATTTGAATAATTTAATTCTAAACTTATGTATTTTGTTTATGCGTATTGACGAAAACTTAAACGTTCTTAAGAAAGTACCAGAGTTTTATCGATACACACCCACTCAGACAGTGTAATTGGATCTTAGAAGAATTTTTTTAACTTATTTATAAGGGGTTTTAGTTTATGCAATCTATCTTTTCTCATGTTTATAGTATATGTTCTTTTTCTGGCAGTGTGCATTAATTGACGAAAACGTGCATAAATAGTACGATTCCAATAAAATTCTCTTTTTCTTTTGCACTTGTGGGTGTTCATTGTTCTATACGTGATTTAGAATGAACATTTTTTTGCAGATGATGGTGATTGTTCAAGATCATTTTTGATTATACTTACAATCCAACTTATTATTGCATCATGTACATATACAAACATTTTATAAAAGTTATAGTGTTTTATCATAAAATGCTTAAAATTGGGCATAAAAACTAGAATTTGGCTGACTGAATTGAATATCTTGTAAATATTCGCCAGTTGCTTCAAACTCAATATTTTCAGTTTGGTTTAAAACTTTGATTATGTGATCGAAAGCAATTATTTTCATATTCTTTATTAGTTCTTCTTGTCTGAGTAGATGTTGGTGATTAGTTTTACTCTCCGATTCGGAACTTTTTAACACAGGACTATATTCGTCTGATGTTGAATCATTTTCAAACGGATTATCTTCCTCGTCAGAAAGAAATTCTGCTCATAGGTTTTCAAATGTTTTTGACCTGCTTCGTATGACATTTTTATAAGGCACACTGCAAGTTCCAACTAAAACCGAATCACGTAAGTGCGCTTGTTGCAGTGATCTTTTTGTAGGTTTGAACTTGCATTTATGTAGACGCATCGAATTAGAGAAACCTGAATCATCACCCTGTAGGTAACTTCAGGCCGCGTGAGACCAAAAAAACCGATAACTTTCTTTACTTAATTAAAGCGTTTATAACATAATTTCCTGAAAATGTAAAACACAGTGAACATACATTTAAAAAATGAGCATTGAGAATCATTTGTTTAATACATGGCACTTAACGTAAGAGTATTGGCGTAATGAGTACGTCGATTAGAAGGATCTAATTATACTACTAAAGCATGCGTAAATATACTTACTACCTATCTATAAATAGTTTACGTTACAAAATTTATAGTAAAATTACAATAAGTAAACAAACTTAGTTTTTATGTAGTGCAATATAATTGCAATAAATGTGCGTCAGCAGAATGTAAATGGAATTTATGCCTATGCTACTTAACCTTCGGATTACCAAGTAATTTTTGAGGCGCCGATTACCAACTGGGGTCAGATTTGACCCCAAGTTTTTTTTCTGTAAAGAAAAACCGATTAATTTGTAATGGCAACCTTTATTAAAATTTTAAATTAACATTAGATTTCATATAAACTAATAAAAATATAAAAATAAAATGTAAACATAAATTATTACATATTATTGTAGTTTTTTTCTGGCAATGTTGTTTACATACAAAGAGTTTGCACTTTTCACATGTTTTCGAACATTTTTTGTCATTTGCTCTTGGACATATCTTACAACGACTTCTTTTTGGGCGAGTGATAGTTTCGTGTTGTGGTCCCACTTCCTCTGGTTCTGTTTCTGCCAAAACCATCGCTATTGCATTCTGCATATGTCTTGGTAATCCTTGAAGTGTACGTTTTTTGATATGTGGGATTACTAATTCAAACCCAAGTTTTTGCAAAAATAATCTCCTTCGGGATTTTTCAAAATTTCCAAATTTCGTAGTGTATAGAATAAATGCATTCATGGCAGCAATATCAAGAAAATTAAAAAATAGAAGAAGAGACCAGCGATTTATATTTCTTCTGCATGAGTATTCCTTCACCATTTTATCGACGCTGTCCACAGCTTCTTTGCAGCTATTATAGTCCAAGATAACTTGCGGTTTGTAACTGACAATTCCAAATCTTGGTGTTGCGTTGAAAGTAGCGTAACGCTTCTATATTTTTTAGGTACGTAAGATACTAAAATTGTGTCTTCTCCATATAGAATTTTGCTTGAGTATTCTGCTCGATTTCTTTTTGGCAAAAATTCTTTTCGTATTTCTCTACGTGTTTTACGAATTGTTCCGGTCAAGGTTTTTGATTGCTGCAGTAGCTCCTTCGTCAAAGACATAGACGTAAAAAAATTATCTGTGGTAATACCATAACCCTCTCTCAAACCCTCAACCAAATCCAAAACTACCCGCTTCCTTAGAAATGAAATTTTATACTAGTGCATAAAACAATACAATTGTGTTTTACCTTGTTCCCGTTCTGGAGCGTTGTCTACCATTCCAGTATATATTTGGAAATTCCAGCAATATCTGTTACTAACATCGCATAAAGCCCAGATTTTAATTCCGTATTTATCTGGCTTCGACTTCATATACACTCGAAAGGGACATATTCCACAGAAAGGAACTTAGGGTTATTCGATTTTTTGCAATTTGCAGCGAGAACATCGTGAATGTTACGAATAGCTGCTAATTTATCTGTTGCCCGTCGTTCTTCTGGGGAGTCCATATCGTCAAATCGAATGTATTTCAAAAGGTCTCTCATTCGATTACGAGACATTGCAGCACAAAAAATTGGTCTATCGAGAAACATGTATTTCGTACTCCACAGCTCCAATATTGGTTCTTGGCGTGCTTTCAAACCACCAGCTAGAAGCAGTAATCCAAAAAATGCATGTAACTCATCCGCATCTACTGGCTTCCACGTATCGCCTACAATTCTTCTAGCTCAAATGTTTGTTTTTGTAAGTATTATGTCCATAATGTCTTCCGAGATAAATAAATGGAAAGCATCTAGGCATGTTGAAATATGTTCACTGAATTTTGTTAATCCTGGCGGTGTTTTTAGAATATTTCGCTGATTTCGTCTTCTAACATGAGGCTTATCTTTTTTCCATATGGAACCATCTTTACCCACCAGTATATCTTTATCATTGGGCGAATTATCATCACTGTCATCGTCCTCCGATCTTTCAATCGGGTTTACATCAGATACACTTACTTCTTCAAATTTGGCATCACTATCGTCAGATAAAATTTTATCTTCAATTTCATTCAGTGAATTAATATTGCTAGCTATTTCTTCCACTTCACGCTGAGACAAATATTTTCTAGCCGTAATTTAACAACAACTATTTCCAATCAAATGTAATAACACAACAGACACACTTTTCAACTGATTCGAACAAACTCACCGAATGTAATGACTAAAGACGGAATGGTAGTAATCATGATTCAGACGAATAACACGTTGAAACACGTTGAAACAAGCAGATTAGATGACAAATGCAGACAAAATATTAGAATTACTTTTTAGAACGTCGGTTACCAAGTGGGGTAAAATATGACCCCAACAACATTTTTTTTACGTCGCAAAACAAATAACATTTGAAAAATTTGTTATATATTATTAAACATTGTTGAAAGAAACTCAGCAAAAAAATATTGTGACAGTTGTAAAAAAAACTGAAGAAAAGACAACAAAAACAACACGTCTGGGGTCAAAAAAGACCCCAATGGTAATCGGAAGGTTAACTAAATCAAAAATTACAGATATCGCAAATCTTTGTCCATGAAATGGCTGAGAATTGTTTCTCATAACCTCATCATCGCTGGAAGAAGATGAATCAGCAACACCAATGACATATGGAAATTTTTTTGTGATAACAAATGATGAGCGAGACCGCTTATTATCAAGAATTGTTGCGTGCTGATAAAACGTAGTTTCCAGTCACATATCTGAGGAGAAACCCAATCGCGTTACCTTAAATTCACCTACCTGAACAAACATCATGGCATGTAAATGAACCGGACTCATAATAAGTATTATAAACTCTAAATCCAAACACTTCCGGCTGTTGTTTACCATTTATAGTTTTAGTATATGTAATAGTTTTGTGCGAATTGATTGATTAAGACGCGAGGTTTTGGTTGTAAAGCTTTAATGTCGTAAATGGCTGTACTTATTTATTTTCTCAAATCTAAGCTTTGTTTAGGCAACAGGTATTAGGAAATATTTAGGTTGTGTTAGTAACGCTTAGGTTCTTTTTTCCAAGCGATGTACGGTAAGAAACACAACGTAAGCAACAAAATCTCAAAACATCAAACTTTATTTGACACAATATATTTTCAAGGCAAAAAATCACCTTCGCAAAGCTCAAATAGTCATATTGCGCTCACAAGCATGTTATACGATAAAAGCTCAAAAAAATTGAGCTGCACGTTCACTGTCTGCCATTTTCTGCTGACTTAAATACAGGTAAAAGCATTCGAATAAATGTAAAATTTAAAATTTTCTTTGGACACAATCAATTTTAAAGGCAAAGTGGAACTTTCAGAAATGTTGCCAGACTTTGATTGAATACGGTCGGATTAAATAAACAATTTATATCGCGTGATCCCTTTCAATTGATTACGCCACACTCTAATTAGTTGACACGCGTTTAAAAAAAAACAAAACAAAATGATTACTGGACTTTAGCAGTTTTATAACGGTTCACAATTCAACAACTTCTAAGACTTAACACGATTCGAGCTACGTTGCCAGATCCTTTCAGATGTAAAAGCTTCGAAGTGGAGATTTCACCTTTGGAAATGTGCATCCACAGTTTAAAAACTGTTTTTTTCAACAGTTTGTCGCGTTTGCAATTCTCTGTCATATCTAAAGAAGGCTTACAGCAGACTGGACTTGCAATACAAACATTTCAAAACGTGAAATAATCGACATGCATTTTTATTACATTCTCTAGGTGTTCTTAGCGTGATCTATCGGCGAAACCGATCTTATAAGCGACCCGTCAATTGCCAAAGACAAAGTAAAGAAAATATTAACTTTGCTCTCTCCGTTTGCAACAAAAAAACAAACAAAAAACCTCGTTAAACGATAGAATTAAATTTAAATAGTTATTCTCAATTTTCTCGCGTTAGACAGTATCTCAATTTATCGTATCTCCCGTACAATAATCAAATAAAAACAAACGCATATCCGAATAAATTTAACTAATTTATGACATTTGAAAAGAAAAGCTCCCGTATGCAACATTTGTCGTTTTTGCACCGCATCAGGGTTTTTAAAACCTTCGTTTAAAATTCTCCTCTTTCTTTGTACGCAATTTTGACTTTATATCCTAAAACGTTTTTTTTGTGATTGGGCAAGTTCACAAACGCTCTCAGTACCCTATCTGCTAATTGGCTTTTCCTTTTTTTACTCAATCCGTTAAAAGCGGCATTGTGCCCCTTTCTACCCTTAAGATGTTACTACATTTTGTTATTGGGCGGCGCTGTATGCTACAAATGTAATAAAAATTTACCGATGCTACTATTTTTTTTCCTATTAATATTAAACAAATACGCTACTGATTATAAAAAAGCATTAAAGAGATGAATTTTACTTTAACATGATTCTTTTCTCTAATCTTAACAGATTTATAACGCTAATAGTAATAATCTTTACAATAACCTGACTGTTGATACAATTTCAACATTCAAAATGTACTCAAATTTTATTTTACATACTTTCGTTCTATGCTGATAACTTCACAGTAAAATCGTTTATTATCAAACTAATAATTACTGATAGTTTTTATTATAAAACTTTATAAATCAGATTTATTAATTTACTACTTCGATTACGCATTTTAAAATTTGAACATAAATTATCGGTTTAGTCGAACATGTGTATTTCGGTCTAGTTGATTTTGGTGACCACCGCGGTTTTTTTCGCGGGTAAGGGAGGTACCCCTGTCAGTATGGTAATATCTAGAGTTGTTTTTCTTGTAAATCATTTTGCATCGAAACCGCCACAATTTTTGTATTAAGATGATTTGCTTAATTTTTTAAAATTTATTTCGACAGCGGGAAAACAAATCAATGTACTAGAAGGACACTTGCAAACTATGGTGACTTTTTGCTAGTAGATTAACCTGTGACTCCCGTTCCGCTTCAGTGATAAAAATGTTTTTTTTTCGGACACGTGTTTACTTCTGCTGCATTTTATAGAGTTTTCACACTGTCGGACCGCCGCCCCCAAGGTTCACATGGGTTGAATTATGTTCTCAGACAATCAGTCTGATGCTATATCACTCTCCTTATAAATAGCGATGTCGTTATCTAGCCGAATCGTTATTTTTGTAAATTCGGTATGATGTATAACTCATATCGACTCTCGTTATCCACTCTCGTTATTTTGAACCATAACGATTATGAAATAACGGTGGCGTTTTGGTAGCTGTTATAAGCATAACGATTGTGATGTATAGGCTTGAGAGCTTTTTTTGTATGAAAAATGAATTTTGGAGATGTTTTGCGCGTTGCATTATACGAGGAACTGGAAAATGCAATCAGAAAAAGAGTCTTTTCAGTTTTACCGTGTATTTAAGAAAGTAAGGTTAGAAACGTATTCTTTCATACAGGCAAAAAAGCATTTTAAACGAAAACAGCGACCCGTTTGAAGTAACTATCTAAACAAAATGTATAAAAAAGATGTAAGTTATGTAACGGTGTGTTTTGCAACTCAGTTTTATTTCGAATTAATACAAGATGCTTATACTTTTACGTATTAATTAAAGCCATTATTCAATAGAAAATTGAGGCTATTGAAAGATGATGTGCGTCACTTAATGGAGGTTGTAGCAAACATTTGAATTTTATTTCATACCAGGTAGTTTTAGACTGAATTTTTTCTATCTCAAAATTTACCTGCCAGATGTTTTACGACGGCACGGCGCGTGCTCTATATCCTATTCACTCTTATACGTTCGGCGGTCGTATAGCACTCTTAGTTTTTTGAAAGGCGATACTTTTTTCCAAAATAAGGATTGCAAAATAATCGGCGACATATGGATATAATTAAAAAAGACAAAATTTACTATAAAAAAGTCCGCGGAAAGGTACAATTATCTTCTATAGTTTAGAAGATACAAGTGTGCAAAGTTACACGATAATGTCTTACATTACATTAAAATTCTGTAAGTCATAAACTATTCAATATAATTATACCGTAGATAGCTATAAACGATGGTAAATACGTTGAGTTAGTTTAACACCCGCGAATTTCAAAATATACTTTGAATTATTCGTCGGGATAAAACCACAACGTAAAAGGACATTGGGGGTGAGCAATGTCAATGCAATTGTGTAAACGCCACCAGAGTGAACTACTAGACAGCTGTTTCGCCCTTTTGGGGCTCATCAGTAGTAGGAGATACACTCTAATGTTGTTCCCACAATTGCATTGACGCCCCTTATAGCTTTATAATTAAGTACGATGAAGTTACCATTCAAAAGTGTTTGATGGCAGAGCCATCTCATAGTATAAATTTACTATGTGATTAAAATTTTAATCACATAGTAAATTTATACTATGAGATGGCTCTGCCATCAAACACTTTTGAATATAATTATACCCTCTCGCGGATTTTTTTGCAGTAAATTTTGTGCTCTATAAATATGTGCAATTTTCATCTACGTATATTGTACCGCTTTTGCAGCGTACAAGGCGGAAGCTCTCGCGGATCTGATTTTGCAATTACTATAATTATTTTTCAGCTCTGCTGAGTGAAATTAAAACTTAATTAATTTTTAAAACATAAAACCAATCATAAGGAATATCTTGTTTAATAATAATGAAAATTGCATCTGAAAAATACAAAAAATGAAGTGAAATTGGGCACCACTGCAAATTCCAGATTTGTTTCATCTAAGCGTTTCATCGTTTCGTTACACAAGCCTTCGAATTGCTCCTAATAAGTGTTTTCAACACTAAAACAAATAAAAAATATTTACAAAATTAGGTCTCCAATAATAACAATACAAATCTCGTATTTGATGTAAAAACTTCTAAAATTCAGCATCTAATGGAAACTTTGACATCAAACTAAATTCAAATAATTGACGAGATCACTAGAAACAGATCAATGTTCGACGAGAAAGAAAGATTACTTAAATTTACTAAATCAAAATTAAGTGTGTGGTGAAGTAAAAATACAGTAGTATTAGGGTGCTTTTTAAACGGCTAATAAAACGTCCGTGATCCCGAGAAGATCGAACAGGATTGGTAATGGCGATTACTAAGATAACTGACGGTTTTCCAATATCGTTTATAAAAATTCAAGTAAAATAAAACATTTGCAGCTTTAATAAATTGAAATTGATTCAAATTATTGGCTATATACAACGTGTAACAACAAAGATTACGTTAAATACTAATTGCGTAACACACTTAACTACATCTTTTAAATCGGTAGACAAAAATTATATATTACGCAGTATCGACAAAAAAGTTTTTTCAAAAGTTCTTTCTTAACCTAAAGAATTAATTAATTGACTATACTTTTACGTTCTTTTTCAATTAAGATTTTCATTAAGTGCAGAATCCCTTTGTCTCTTTAATTATAAGTTACGCAACAATTAGCTTGGCTTTTAGCTTTATAGTAAGCTCATCAAATTTTCAATCAAGCGTAATAAATAAGCCTTTAACTTTAATGTAACTCTAGTAATACATATTAATGGACATTGTGTTCGTTATCAAGAAGATTAAAGCTATTTAACAATAAATAAACTATAAAGACAAAATTGTGATTACAAACTATTTGATTTATATAACAATACTGACCTGGCATAATAATTGAGTTTAAACTAATAGGTAAATTAACTTTGGTGACAATGAGAAGTAGATTGACTGTGAGCGGAATTCGTATAAAATAAGAAGAGACCAATTCCAACTCTTGATTAAAACGAACTATTTGTCAACGCGTAGGCTTCATTATCCTTTCTTTGTATGTAATTTAATACTGAAGCATTTATAGATTACGTTTAATATACAGTTTACTTCTAAAGTGCAACAAACCGTAGTGCATAATAGTATATTGTAGAACGAGTAAGGAATGGCCGTTGCCAACGTGTACGAATATTCTCATATCAGTTGGCAATGCACATTCATTACGAATTATACAATATACCTACTTTTTCTACGACTATATATTTAATCATTAATCAAAAACAAATAAAAATGTTTTTTAAGGTAACAAATAACTCGGAAAATTAAATTTAAAGTTTGTGTTGGAAATATCTAAAATCAGCGGCGGCGTAGCATAGGTTCGCACCCAGGGCGGTTTTCTATTGAGCACTCCCAAAATAAAACAACAAATACTAAACGTGTTTACGTGATTTTATTTTGCTAAAATGTTCGATTACATTATTAAAATTAACTTTTCTGCCTCTATGAACAATATGGAAAGATTGGTAAGTAGCGTTCGACTAATTGTGGATCTTAAGTACGATTTTATTAATTTTAATTTTGACAAATTTTTTTCACAAGAAGCCACTGAAACACAAATAGTTAAAAAAAATCTTAAGTATAGCGCTAGACTCGGAACAAACTCCGAATAGTCCCATTTTAAAATGAATTTCAAAAGCTCCATGGTAGTCCATTGGAATGCTTTTTGGAAAGAAATGCTGACATCTTTCATGCGGCGCCTCAGTCGTAAAATCTCTAAAATAATGTCCTCAGCAGAAAATTCATCATAGATTTTTGTCAGATTTGGAACTATATTACGAAGCTCTTCTTCTGTTGAACTAAGCAGAGTTTTAGGCTGAACAACATCAAATGTTATGAGAATGTCATCCATTGCTCTGTAACGATGGTCTAGTTCTTTGTAAAATATATCAAAACATTCTAACATAGCTCTTCTGGTCATGTTAGTCTAGCATCTTTGTCTATTTTTCCTGGCATACATTTTCGGAATCTTCTTCTTCCTCTTCTTTCAATCGAAATATCCAATTCCTCACATTTTTCAGTTGCGCGTAGGAAATAGCTCTTTTGAAGAAAAATTTTTAGAGCTTTAATTTTTATGACACATTTTTCCAGCGAGATTCCCGATGTGTGTATATACCTTTGTGTCTGGTTAACTTCTTCTAGGATTTTACACCAAAATAAAAGGTAGCATAAAAAACTGGTAAGAGTGTGTATCCTGCCTCTCTTGTAACGATGTTTCCTCTGCTGTTGGGATCACATATTTGTCGAGTATTGATACAAGTTTTTCAAAATTATTTTTCAGTGATTTAACAGCGTCGTGATGAGCCCTTCATCTTGTCTCTACTAGTCTTTTGACAGATATGCCTACACTTTTTATTAGAATTTCCTATCAATGTGTAGATAACAAAAAGAATGTGTAAACTCTTTCTACTGTTAAAAGTTACACTTGAACTAACACTTCCGAAAGAGTGCACACCATGAACTCATGCCATGGTTGCAGCGTTATCATATCCTTGAACTCGACATAGCTGTATGTCCAAACTGTCACTCGCCAGCTGCGTAAGGATATTTTAGTTAGTTTGACTGCAGTCTTTCCAGCTATAGGAAAAAAACCTAGAAATGATTTTCTGATACATAACTCAACTGATCCACACGTTATATGTCTGGAGCGCTATCGAAAATAATTCGGAAATATTTAACTTTTCTTATATCGTTCACAATGTTGTTTTTCACCTCTTTTCCCAAAAAACCAATGAACTTATTTTGAATGTGTTTGGACAAATAAGAATTTACCCGTTTACTTTTTGTACAGGCGATAGCATGTTTAATTCTTAGCATATGCTCTTTTAGCACTAGGTCATTATTTTGACAATAGATTAACTAATTCTAAGTAATTTTTTTTATTGTCTGATAATAATACCCCGTCTCTATGTCCTCTAAAAGGAAGAGATAGACGTGCCAGAAAATGAATAACGTCTAAAAAGCGACTCAAAATGTCGCGCTACTTCTTTTTTTTAATCTAAAACCATTTGATGGTCATGGTCGATAGTTCGTTGCAGCCTCAATCCATTTTCCAAGATTTTCCATTTTTCAAAACAGGAGAGATGGTTCTCAAAATTTTCGTGTTCAGACACTTTAGGATTCAGTTTCCACCATGAATTAAACCCGTTGGTAAAACTCTGATGTTTTGTTTTTCATGGTGTGTAAATAATTTGCAGCAAAAACAGTATAAACTGTTTTTTGCTGTAGAGTATACTATCCATTTTCTGAGTACTTTTTCCCCATTTGGTAACGCTTTTAAAACCATTCTGAATTTAAATGTCGGCTCTTTCCTTTTATTTTATCTCCAGATATTTGGACCGTATTTAAAAATGAACCATCTCTATTGTAATAGGGTTCACTTCCTGTTTTAAAAATTTTAACTTTCAAATCGTCAGGCATTGGTGTTCGACAAGTAGCAACATTAAAACGAGATGCGTCATGTAGCTCTTCTTTACCGTTTTCAATTTGCTTTGATTCTTCTTCATTGCTATTCCGTCCTTTTTCTTGGTCATATTCTTCTTGGTACTGATTTTCTACACCTTCCATCCAAATCCAATGCATTTTGGCATTGTCTTTCTACAACTGTGTCATCAAGAAGGTCACTTTCAACTATTTGCTGTGTTGTATTTGATACCAGAGAAGTCGAAGGTGCTACATACTTCAAAATTGATACAGATAACGATTTGCGAGCAACTTCTTTCAATTTCTTGATTTTTCTTTGCTGGAATCCACTAGGTTTATTTTGCTTCATATTAAGGTTTAAGTCTGTAAAGATCGATAAATAAATACTCGTTAACTTTGACAGTTCGTTTTCTCAAATTTTATAAGCAACGAATAATCATATCGCCTATCGACATTAAAAAACAACTATTTCAAAGGTTTTTTTAAATCCCTACTAGACGGTTACTCGGCAAGATTGATCAAAAACGTTATTTTTTTTGTGGGTATTTGGGCAAAACGTGCAAAAATGTATATATTTTGGCCAATAGTTGTTAATAGCTAAAAAAATAACACTAAAGCTTTTGAAGAAAAAGCCTAGATTTTATTTCTATAACCCTATATTACTTGACAACTTGTCACAAAGCTGGATGGTTTAGTGTTTCTAAACCCCCATTTGCTATATTTTTGCTTATTTTCCGGATATATTAACCTACAAGGATCATAGTTCATAATACGCGTTTCTGAAGATGGATAAAAGTACAATTTTTGACTTTCGTTTTTACATTAACAATTGGCAGGATGAATAAAAGTTAACATTAATTTAATGTTATGTTTAAAGCCAAATAAGAACAAAGATATTTTAGAGATAGATTTTAAGCTAGAATTGCTTGGACATAATAATGTGTTCTGATTAGTAATTTCTATTTGCTTTTTCAAAGTGAGTATGATTACTCCATTGATTTTAAATCTAATATAATAAAAATAAAGTAAAGCATACATATTTATTTAGCATTAGAATATTCAAATTGTAGTATTTTTTACATAAAAGTTAATAATAGCAGGCGTTATTATAACGCCCGTTTATTATGCTCTAGGGCGTAATGCATTCAGTTGTGTATCTTGTATCACAGATATAAACAATTAATTATAAGTACGTAAAAAATAAATAATTTTATTTTGTGAAAACGATTCTAATAATAACAGTTGATATCTAATAATGTACATTATCGTACCAATTTTAAACGACTTTTTAGAAACATAAATTTGGTTAATTCATTGTTTAAATTAATAAATGTCAAAGCTTTATGTTAGAAATCTTATTAAAGATCTAAAATAATAACTAAATGTCGACGTGGTAAAAAAGTTTGATACAATAAAAGTTTCAAACTGCTAACTGAAAAGTTTGAAAAACATCCACGAAAAGAACATAAATTTGTGAAAAAACACTTTTTGTCGCAATTAATTGTATTAAAAGTATAACTTTACTTTATATTAAAGAAAGATAATTTTGAAAGAAAAAATTAATTAAAAGCTATATTTGTTAGACGAATGATTAAACTTACAAGGAAATTGAAGCGATTCTACACGTCTTTCTAGTATAAATCACTCTTGAATAATAGGAATTACAATTTACGTCTTTATTTAAGTATTTCTTTTATCCATTCTTATAAAAAGTACGCTACATTTTTTCGAAAGTTTGGTAGATTAAGTTTACATTTACAGGAAGTAAAATGTTTGAACAAACGTTTTAAACTGAAGTGATTTTTTACCTTTATTGGCTATAAAATAAGTTGTGCACAAAAAATTGAACTCGAAAGTAGTGCTTTTCTTCGCTCGTAAATTTGGAAAAAAACTATTAATTTAAACGTTATTGCAGTTTTATTCGGAATTTCTTAAGTTACTTGAAAGTCGTTTTTAATAAAATTTAGTATAACAACATTGTAATTTTTAAACTTTATTTTATGACTTTTCAACAATGACAGTAATTTAATTAAATCTGAATTCGTTGTCAATAATTCGTAAGGGTAAATTACACTACTTGTGTTTTATCACATCGTTAAACTACTATTTATATATTTATGAATTTATGCTTATACTTTGTGAGTTATCACACAAAACTATAAAAATAAACCTTAAATTTGTACCAAATTATTATTACGGGATTTAAAAAGTGCTAACAGCTGTTTGTTAAGTTTTTCTAGCCGTTAAATGTTCTAATATTATAAGTAAATCCTTTAGTAAGTAAGAGAGACAAACAAAACTACTTCATGTGCTTGTTTGTCAAATAACTTGGTCTGGTCATTAATTTGGGATCAATGAGGTTATACATAGTGTTGTTATTGTATGTTGCTATACTAAGGTCAGGTGTTTCTAAATTCCGAATAATCTTCTTAGTGAGACCAGGAACGTTAATGATTGTAGCATATCTACATAATGAATTAGTTTGGTAAGATAGTGATGGTGTACCGTTAGTAGTGTCAATGTGGAATAAAATTTATTTATTCAGTATTGTTTTTAAGCATGTTTTTTAGAATGTTAAGATTTTTAATATGAACTACTTAACATTATGATTTTGTGCTTTAATAATGTTTATTTTTTATAATTAGCATGTTTAGAGAGGTAGTTGATAGTACGGTTAGATGCTATGGGTTTAGTAAACCAATCCGTTATTTTAGTATTATCATGTTAAATTAACCTGATGTCTAAAAATGGTAACGAGACTGGATTTTTGATTTTATAGGTAAAACATAGATGTGACTCAAAACTGTTCAAAACATTTAAAGTGATCATAACACGTGTAGGAATTCAGGTGATGACTCTTTATATATAAAATAACTATTTAAAAAAATGTACACTGTTAGTAAAATCTGACAAGTCAATAGTAGTATGGCTTTGAAGATCCTTTCATTATTTCTGTATTAATTTCAACACAAGTGCTTTTGTGATCCTAGCAAATAATGATGTAACATTAAAGAAAACTATATGTTTTTAATTTTATTAGTCAGTTTGTGAATGCTAGAATTATTATACTTAAATAAGAAATGTTATTAATAATACTAGTAGCAAACTTAGATAAATAATAACTCGGAGCATCTATGCACGATACAACAGGTACACCATCACCATCACCGTCTAACCAATTCATTATGTAAATATACTAAAATCAGTAACGTTCTTGGTCTCACTAAGAAGCACATTCAAATTTTAAAAACACCTAAACTTAAAACAGCGACGTACAATAAGAATACTATATATAGCATCATGTATTCCAACATTAAAAACCAGACCATTGATTGCAATAAATGTTATACTGGCCAAACTAAACAAAAAACTGCCAATCGAATTAAGAATCACCAACGTGATTGTCATAAAAAGGAAGAATCAGCTCTACTCTTCACCATATTAATATGGATAACAATTTTGATTTTAGTAATTCTAGGATACTAGATGTGGAACTAAAATTTAATAAAAGATTAATCGGTAAGATGATATTTATTGCAAAACATAAAAACGATGTAAATTTTAACACTGATATTAACAACATTAGTACAGTGTATAATAATCTTATCACTTAAATTTCCTGACTTCGTTGGTTATGCATTGGGTTATCTATTCAGTGCTATAAATTTTACATCATACGACCTCAATTTGTAATAGTGTCATAGCTTAGTTCATGTAATTTTTTTTTCAGTTATTGTGTAATTTACATTAAGTGTCTTTTTTTTTATTTATTAGTTTTTATTTAATGACGTTGTTTGCGTACAACTCGACTTGTTTCTTGGTTTCCATAAGTAGCGTTTCTTAAAAAATTTCAATAATTTGATATTTTTACCTGATTGTCACTGTCTTCTCTCTTATGTTGTTTTTCATTTAATAAATTTAGTTGGCCTAATACAGTGGACAACCAGGTTCATCAAACGTCGCCTCAAGAAAGCACATGAAGTAGTTTTCTTTGCCTCTCTTACTAACTAAGAATTTGCCTATATTATTAGAATTAAACATTAAATGTTATTTTATTAAAATAGTTTAGTTATTATGACGTAATTTCATACAAAACGAAAAAAAAATCAAAACATTGTTGCAAAAAGCAAACAATACCAAGAAACATAATTTATGATATGACACATTTTTTAAATTTAAAAAAAATATATTTTTAATTTAACCAAAGACGTGTGACTATAGTACATAACAGAAAAATTGTGGGATAAAAAGACGTTCTCCCTGTTTGGCTATTGTAGGTTTTTAATTTTATTTCATTATTCTATAATGCAATTAGTATACACAACACTTAGAATTATCAAACAAGTCGGTTTTTGGATTTTGTTTAGTTTTACAATGTATCTACGTTGGCTGTTACTTGTTAAACCAATAACAACTAGTTTTTGTTTAACAAAATAATTTTGTCAAACACAACCTACTTGTTAGCTGAGGTGTAGGTTACTTAACGTGGGGCCCGTTTTAAGCTTCCCACTAAATTAAAATACTCGAAGGACCTTGTTTGATTTTATTTATTAAATACAACTTTAAATTAACTTTACATTTCTTTTACATTATAAAATGAACACTTCCCTTAAAAGACTGTCCCTGCTTCTCCCATGCTAGCAAATTTTTACGCACCACCCTCGCCTACCTTTAAGTGGGGTTAAATGTGTTTACCGGCGTAAACATGCTCCCCGCCTTGAAAGAATAACTTTCAAATAAAAGCATAGGATTTAAATCTAAATAACTACATTAGTTTATACTTCAAAATTTTTACATATCGGTCACAAGTTTATGGGTAACACACACACTTTGGCGATGCACCGTTTTATTAAACCATTTGTAGTTTTTATTGTCACTACGCGCACTAATCCGTCACCACCGGGATGTAGTTGGACGACACGGCCAAGAGCCCATTTCTGCGGTGGCAGCTGATCTTCTTTTACGACTACCATATCGTTAATTTGTATAGGTCTTGGGGATTTAATCTTGTTTGTTGATCGTTGTTGAAGCTGGTGAAGGTACTCTTTATACCAACGCTTCCAAAAATCTTGCCGAAGTCTTTCCACATATTGCCATCTTGACAATACGTTTAATTTTAGTTGTCCTAAGTCGGGTTCCACGAAAGAAGTCAATGAGTCTCCGATAAGGAAGTGAGCAGGCGTGATAACTGTTAAATCGTTGGGATCGGAATATAATGGAATCAACGGTCGGGAATTTAGGCAGGCTTCTATTCGAGTTAATACTGTGTACAATTCCTCATACGTCAGAATACTTTCACCAACAACTCGCTTTAAATGAAACTTGCAAGATTTTACGGCTGCCTCCCACAACCCACCAAAATTTGGTGCCTTGGGTGGTATGAAGTGCCAAGTAATGTTAGCCTTTGTTAAATTTTCTATACAATTATTTTTAAATTCTTGAGTGTGAAATAATTTATATAATTTTTTTAATTCATTGTTGGACCCAACAAAGTTGGTTGCGTTATCCGAATAAATATTGGATACATGACCGCGACGAGAAATGAATCGTTTAAATGCGTTTAAAAAACTATCAGTGTTTAAATCGGATACCAACTCCAAGTGAATAGCCCTCGTTACGAAGCAAATAAAGACCGATACATACGCCTTTACGCTACGTTTGCCGCGACCGCGACCTTCTTTTATCAGAAAAGGACCGCAAAAATCGAGCCTGCAATTAATAAATGGCCTCGCTGGCTCTACGCGAGTTTTTGGTAAGTGGCCCATCAATTCACTACTAGACTTAGGGGATGCGCGGTAAAAGCTTCGCCCTGAAATAGGCCAATACTGCTGTCTTACAGATGACAGAGTGGCTAAGGGACCGGAATGCAATAAACGTATATGCTCGTCGATAATCAAAATGTTTGTTATGTGAGATTTATGAGAAAGTATTATAGGATGTTTTTGTTCGTAGGATATTGTTGTACAATGTTTTAACCTGCCTCCTACGCGTAATAATCCATCATCACTAATAAAAGGATTTAAAGAAAGTAACTTAGATTTTCGGTGAATTGAGTTGCCCTTATTTAAGTCTTGAATTTCTCGATAAAATTCTAGTTTTTGTGTAGAAATAAGTATAATTTTTTTAGAAACAATTAATTCTTGAACAGTCAAAATGGATTTATTCTTGTGATTAGGAAACTTGCAATTTTTAAAGAATCTAAAACAATATGCAATAACCCTCTGAAGTTTAGTAAAATCAGAAAATTTTTCAAGTAATTTGAACATCCAGCTATTTGGGTTATATACACTAATTAATGCTACGCTTCGTCGTTCTGGCAAGTTCTCTATATCTTCAAGGTACGTATGTTAATTATTTGGAAGCTCGTTTACTATGTCTGGCCCTCTCCACCAAAGTGGACAGTTTAACAATTTTGAGGAAGTAGCACCACGAGATATATCAGCAGGATTATTTTTTGAGTTTATATAATGCCACTGCTTGACATCGCTATGGGTTTGAATTTCATTTACGCGGTGCGCTACGAATGTTTTCCAAGTATTAGGAGGAAGTTTTAACCACGAAAGTACGATTTGGGAATCCGACTAATAATCGATACTATTGAATTGTAGTTTAATTGAAGTTAATACTTTCTGGGTTAACCTTATTAAAAGCGTCGCTGCACACAGCTCTAATCTGGGTATAGTGAGCGTTTTTAACGGCGCTACCTTAGATTTCGTAGCAATTAAGCAAGTATTATGCGTACCATTAATGGTGTTAACACTTTTTAAATATAAGCACGCACCGTATGCCAATTCGGAGGCATCGCAAAACCCATGTAATTCAAATTGAATTGCATTGTCAACTGTTATTTTGCGAGGAATTTGTAAGTGTTGAATATTAGGTAAATCATTTAAAAAATTAGAAAATTTCGCGCAAATCTCCTCAGGAACTATTTCATCCCAATTAAGTTTTAATACCCACAACTGTTGCATTAATAATTTCCCAGTAATAATAATTGGACCTATTAGACCTAAAGGATCAAATAACTTTGACGTGATACTTAAAATTGCTCGTTTGGTAACGCGTTTTGGAAAACATATTTGAGTAGTACAATATTTTAGAAAGTCCATGCGACAGTTCCAAATAATACCTAAAGTTTTCGTTTCTCCCTGTTTATCTAAACTAATTATTGTGGGAGTTTCAGATGTATTTAAATCGGAAAGTAAACAATGTTCATTAGAGGCCCATTGTCGTAATGTGAAACCCCCGCTTGCTAAAACGTTGATTATTTCACCTTTGAGTTTGGATGCTAAATCTAATTCTTGTGCACCTGTCAACAAATCGTCGACATAAAAATCGTGCAGTATTGCAGTTGACGCTACAGGAAATTTGTCTTTTACTTCTAACCCTAATTGCTGCAATGATCTAATAGCTAAAAAGGCTGAAGGCGACATCCCATATGTGACGGTTTTTAACCGAAAAGTTTGAATAGGTTCATCAGGATTATCTCGCCATAAAATTCTCTGATAATCGCGTTGTGTTGGATCAATTAAAATTTGCCGATACATCTTACTTATATCAGCCGATAGTACAGTACATATTTATAAGACCTAAAACGGAGCAAAATGGAAAATAAATCGTCTTGTATAGTGGGACCGGTCATTAATGTATCATTTAAGCTTAACCCAGATGATGTTTTAAGTGATGCGTCAAAGACAACACGAAGCTTTGTTGTCTGACTCGATTGTTTTAACACGGGAAGATGCGGTAGATAATACGTATTTTCCTTATTATTAATTTCTGTTGGAGGTACCGGCTCCATGTGATCAAGTTCTAAATATTCGTTTATAAATTTCTTATAATTCGATTTTAATTGGGAATCTCTATTTAATCGCGTTTCTAAAGTGTAAAACCGCCGAATTGAAAGTTATGCAACTAACATCACTAGCAGGGCGCAGGAGGTAAGGGGATACTTCAGTAACAACTTCGGCTCTCGGATTTTTTTCAATACTCATCATAGTGTCATATATCAAGCATGTAACTAATGACATGTTTATATTTCAAGATAACTCAGTCTGATAAGCACTCGAATAAGGAATTAAACAGATAACGCTGAGAATATGTATTTGTATAAACATAAATACGGTATTATACATAAATAAAATTAGTGCAACTATTCGCATACAAATATTGTATTCCAAAAGTAAGAATGTTTAGTTTCTGTTTTTATAAAAACTACTTTCTGTAGTGGACGTGGAAAAAAATGTATATGTAGGTATGATATAAAATTTCAAAAACGATTTTAGATACGAATTTGACCTTTTTCGAAAACTGAAAAAAAGTTACATCTACCACAGTTGCTAACACGTACAATGATTGTTTTGTTTACTACATGTAAAAATATTTTATATTTTCCAAAAATAGACGCTATCTTAAGAACATCAAAAACTTGTATTGCCGATTGAAAAGAAGTAGTTGTTGATTTTTTTTCGTTAGTTTTAGTTTGTTATTTAGGCGTAGTTGTATTTGATACAAATAGTTGCGATTAGTGATAAAACGAAGTTTAATGTTAACAGTAGAATTGATGTAAAAGCAAAGAACTAAAAAAATTATCACAAGATAATTCATCATAAAATTTTAACAATTTTTTTTATTTCTAATAATCAAGCAATTTAGATTTTTCCAGAAAACTACATTTTCAAAATTTATAAATTTATATAGTTAAACATGGTTAACTTATTGGAACAAAAACACATATTAAAAAAAAATAATTAACATTAATCTAAATTAAGTATAGTATATATGTATATATAAAAAATAATAGTTTTATGAAAGAAGTTTAAAACATATTTTTGTTCAAACGTCCATAATCGGGTTCTTTTTTTACGCTTCTAATTCTAGCAAGAAAAGTAGCATTTTTATTTATTTTAGGTATTTTGGAAACATTGATCGATACACAATTAATTAGCATATAATTTTAATTCTGTATTTTAGAATTTCTACATAGAATTTGTTTACATGTTAACATGTTTAAAAGTTAACCACAGAGAAATTTAACAATAAATTTAAATCTTTTTTTTTTACTTCTAGTAATAGAGAAATTAAAATCTTTCATCTGAAATATACTAAAAGATGTGATGTCTATGCTGACCAGATCTTATTAGTAGCGTAATGAAAATTCGAAGCTATCAGTTTCTGTAAACATTACAGATAAGTAAGTTTACATGAGCTCAGGTTTAATTACGTCTGCAATCTGCATTAGCTTTACTGTTTCATTCACTTCATTAACCGATGGTTCCCGAAAGAATCGTGTCTTAGTTATGCGCGCCTAGAGTAGGGATGGAGAATCTCGTAGCGTTTGTAAAATACTAACAAAAATAGTGTTTGTAGACGTTTACGGTTTTAAATATTTTGGATCTAATTGTTACGTTATCCCAGTACAATTTTTTTTATATTGTTCACAAAATGTGTAGCTACAACGTGGAGTTCGATTTTTTAAAATATTTATCTTAGTTGTTTTGTACTGATTGATAGAAGTTAAGCATTGTTTTGTGTGTTCTTCAACAGCACGTAGCTTCAAAAAAAAAATAAAAAATTAAAAAAAACTAAGCTCCACGTTCTAGCCACATGCTTTCTGCATGTCTGGAGAAAATTTCAACTCAAAATGTTTTAAAATAACTTTAAAAAATGTAAAACGGTAAAGGTCTAAAATGCTACATTTTTAGATAGGTAAATGCCCGCCTTAAACGCGGCGTCCCTAGAATTACCTAAATTACTCAAGTTTTCTTTAAATGGTAATGAAACAACAAATCTACCTACAGAATTTCTTTTATGCGTTTGAACAAAGTGGTTTTCGCATAAATTTTCTTCGTGACTCAAAGTAATCCTACCGTCGCCTAAATAATTATCTATTTCCCAAAATTTCGCTACAATAGATTCAAGGTTTTCGTTTATTACCACGTTGTTAGTTGCAAATTGTTTGTTACTTAAGTTACCTTCAAGTACGCCGCCGATAATCCAACCCAACATTGTGTTTTGCAAGTACAGTTGTCGTTTACCTGTATTAATCCTTTCTGGCAAAAGCAGTTCCCAGAATAATTCGGCCCCTAATAAAATATCAATCGGATTTGAAATATTGTAAGTAGGATCGGCAAGCTTTACATTTACGGGAAATTTGTGTGGAACCATTGAATAGGTATTTGAAGGTAGCTGACAGGTTATTCTCGGCAAAACTAAACAATTTATATTTTTTTCGTAAGAACTAGTATGCGAAGAAATTTTTAAAGTTGTCATACTTTGAATGCTATTAAAATTATTACTTACTCCTACAATTGAATAATTAATTGGAACTAATTTTAACCCTAACATTTTGCATGCGGATTCTGTTATTATATTAACTTGTGATCCAACGTCTAACAAGGCACGTAATTTTTGAGAAGTATCGTTTACTTTAACTAATGCTGTCGATAAAATAACTTCATTGGTCGTGCTACAAAAACTAGTGGATGCAATTGCAGAATCACTTGATATAATTTGAGATTGTTGATCAATTTGATAATCGTGTAATAAAGAATTATGACGCTTATGGCATACTTTGCAACGACAAGAAGACCGACATTTATCTATCTGATGATTAGATTTTAAACAATTTTTACATAATTTTAAATCTTCTATCTTTTCGATTCGCGCCTGAAGGGATAAATTACTAAATTCCTCACATTGATTATTATAATGAGTTTGTTTGCAAAAATCACACTTAAGTTTAGCATTAAATGCAGCGTTTGCGGATGTTTGATAATTATTATATTTAATTTCGTTGGATTTTTTAGAATTGTAATTACCGGTACTGATGGGTTTTAGATTTCTATCAGATTCTAAAGAAGCTAAGATTTTACATTTTTTGCGAAGAAAATCTAAGAAATCGTCTAATTTTGGAATGTCGTCAGAATTATTTTCTTCCCAATCCCTTTTACTGATGAAATCCAGCTTTGACAAAACTAAATAAATAATTAGCACATCCCAATGCTGAACAGGAAGTCCTTGACCACTTAAAACCTTTAGGTACAACTTAATATTATCAATTAAATTTCGTAACACTTGAGAGGAAGCCTTCTGTATAGAAGGTAATTCTAATAAAGACCTTACATTATTTTTTATAATTAACCGCTTGTCTTCGTACCTTTGTACTAAAATGTCAAAGGCGATTTGATAATTATCATGTGTGGTAGATAAATTTTTAATTACATTGGCAGCTTCGCCTTTCAAGCAAGATTTTAAATAATGCAATTTTTGTAAATTTGTTAGTTTGCTTTCATTATGAATCATAGAAATGAATGTTTCATAGAAAGAAAGCCACTGTTCATGATTACCATCAAAATGCGGCAACGAAATTGGAGGCAATTTTACTTGAGAATCGTTATAAGTTTGATTAGAATTTAATTCGGAATGGGAATTATTTTGATTAACAAAGTCAGTGGGAATTAATGAGCCCTTTAAAAGTTGATCTGCTTCGGCAGCAACTTCAAAATAAATACTTTCGAATGCATCGCGCTCGCTTGCTTGCTCGGGATTGATCAATTGGAGTTCGGTTTGAATTGAATCAAATTCGTTATATAGGTTATCTAATTTCGAATAACGCAACCGTAAATTTGTTAAGTTACTAGAATTATTAACATCGCAATTCTTACAAAACGCGGCAAAACTGGTTAATTTAGACTTTAAAATATCTCTTTTGGAAATTAATGAATCAAACTCGTTATCTTTTGCCTTTTTAGACATTTTAAAGAAATCGTACACAATATGTATTAGTAAATTAGGAATTAATAGAATCAGGATTTGAAACCAAAGACTCACTCACCGTATGTGGACTGTTGTGGAATTTTCTTTGGATATCCGTTTCTTGGAATTCTGCTCTGGTGGATTGATTTTGTTACGTCTTTTATAACGTATGTCGGAAGTTTTGAGTTCCGTAAATCCGGCTCGTAAGGACCATTTATGTAGGTTACTTAACGTGGGGTCCGTTTTAAGCTTCCCACTAAATTAAAATACTCGAAGGACCTTGTTTGATTTTATTTATTAAATACAACTTTAAATTAACTTTACATTTCTTTTACATTATAAAATGAACACTGCCCTTAAAAGACTGTCCCTGCTTCTCCCATGCTACCTAATTTTTATGCACCACCCTCGCCTACCTTTAAGTGGGGTTAAATGTGTTTACTGGCGTAAACATGAGGTATAGTTGAATTGCTTTTAAACCAAAAGAATATAAAATCTTTGTTACACTGATATTGAAAATAAACCTTAGGTTTTTTACACTGAGAAAAAATTATTATAACAATTATAAGATTTATTAATCTTTAACTATACAAAAACTCATAAGTGTTTAGAAAATAAATCAATTTGTTACTGTTAGTATCTAGAGTTTACTACAATGATATAACGTTTACAATATACATTTTCTCATACTACTTATAATGCAAGTTCTAATATGCGCAACACTCTAATATAGTTAAGGTCTTATAATAGACAATGTCATATAGTTTATAATATATTTCTAAAATAATTTATAATATTGGTTTTTGTATAAGAGCATATATACATTAAGAATGACTTCTATTAGTAAACTGTTTGCTTTACGTTTAATATTATGGCAAAATAATTTGTTATTTGTTAAATTTCCACAACGCATTAGATTGATGGTGCTATGTTAAGGTAGGTTTTTCGATGTTTGAATTTTTTATGTAGGAAACCAATACCCTGTAACAAAATATGTTATTTAATAAACGCACAATGTTTCATAGTACTTTAGTTCTATATAATAGTTGAAATAAGAAAATAAAATAAATAAGAAAATAATAAAATAAGAAAAATAAATACAATAACTTATTGAATGTTAGTGCTACACTACTTTTACATTTACAGACAAACTAAAATAAACTGATAAAAATATTAACTTAAATAATACAGCACCAGATTCTTACATCAGCGTTTGTATTTGACAACAAACAAGTCACAACAGTCAGAATTGCAGAATTGCAGAATCTGTCACGTACCACTGATTATTTTCCGTTATAATATTTCTATTAATAACAAAAATTATGTTGTAATAGTTATAAAACAATGTTTGTAATGATTTTTTGTCTCAGAATAACATTTCTTGTAATAGCAGAAGTTTGCATACTTTTCATAATAATATAGAATTGTTGTTGGTATATTTCTGTATTGATAAATCTAGTATAATGTTCGTTATTGACTAGATTATGAAAAATGCTATTTACGTAAACTATTGTTAATAGATGGATATTAATTATAATTTTTAGTTTAGCAAAACTATTTATAATAGCATTTCTCTCAGTGCAAACAAAATGTATATCTGTAAACTAATAATTACTTCATTTTGAGAAATTAATTAAAATACAAATTTCAATGGTTAAATATGGTAAAAATATCAAATTAATGATTTATGTTGTGTTTGTATCTTTTTGTCTGGCTGTATATGTATTACTTTGGTTCTTGCAGAAATTCAGAATGTCATTTTTACATGACCAGGATTTCATCTTATTGATATTCTGGCCTTTTTTTAATGTATCATACACCTGAGCAATCGATTCTGCAAATTATTACTTTAAAAAACATTGTAGAAAATAATTATAAAAATGAATTTATGAGTTGGTAGCAGCAGCTTGTGGATTAACCACTTTCGCTCAAAAATTCGTTAAGCGCACATTTGCGACGATATAAAATTTTTTAAATAGTTATCGATATGTATAGCTATTATATGTGTAAAATATTGGATAATGGGTAGAACAACGCAGAAATGAATAAAATCAACACATAACCAGAATGAACATGACCAGACAAGTCAGGATAATAAGAGATAGTAGACCCTACGGGAAGCGCAGTCTTGGAAGACTACATACAAAGTGAAAAGATAATCTTAAATGAATAAGCTATTAGAATAAGAATAAAATTTTTTGAATCATCTTAAACTTATGGTTGATGTTTTAAAGAAACGTTTCATTGACTCTGTCATAAAACTCTATAGTAAAAGTAAAAACTTTAAACATCTTCACTAACATTACTGCTCTACAAGAAGCTACTACATTTCATGAATTTTTAACAAATTTTTTATTGTTTGCGAACTTATCGCAACCAACTAAACCGAATGCAACTTCAACTCGTCTACCATCACATTAAAACAAATGGACCTTCAGTTTTCTTAAAATCAAAAAAGTCTCAAAAAACACAGAAATCCGTTCAAAAGGAATTTAAGTTCATAGTAACACAAAATATCGTGCGTCCCCTCTATATGAAAAAAAATCGAATATCGTGACTAATCTAAAAATCATTACACCTTTAGATTGCTATTTATTATTTCGTATTTGAGACTATATGCAGATATGTCACAAAAAATCGATATTCAGTATCTTAGACTTAACCTGTACTTATCACCAAATTTCTGCAAACTCAGACAACATGTAAAAGATTGCTGTCATTACAATTTTTAGTTTGTTTAAATATTTATTTATGTATTTTTAAATTAAAGAATGCGGAACAAACACTTCAGCAATTTATGAATCAAGTGTTAAGTGACTTTGACTTTTGTGTTCTATATTTTGATTACTTTCTCATTGCATGGTCGAGCGCGAAATAACATAACCACCTGCAACAAGTTTTTAGTAGACTTAAAAAATGTGGTTTAAAATAAGATCCGTTTGCATAAAGCATAGTTAACTATGTGGTCAGCTAACGCCGTTGTTAACTAAACTTTAGCTATTGATATGAGAATGTCATCAGCAAAACAATTGATTAAGTCTCATTCTTAAACTGCCAAATGTCTAATGGTATCGAATTTCTTTAAAAAAAGTTTACATAATTAAGCAAATTTTCTTAACTGCAAACTGCATCAGAATTTTGTCTTTTTTGTTACTATTATGCTTTCATCTACTACTACAGACAAAAATGACACAAGCTCGTTTACTCAAATGTATCAAAAGAATGACAAACCTGGGTCTGACGATACTGTTACTGCCTTCAATAAATGTAAAAATAATCTACAAAAAGCAGCCCAGTTGTTGGAATTTGAAACACTAGGTCAACAACTCTTTTTACAAGCTTTTAGAAGTTTACGAACTTTGCACGGCTATTTAGCAATATAATTATAGCGAAGAAAGGTAAACTTCTAGTAACAAACTTTTTTGGGGCACCAGATTTTGTTTTGCAGAAACAGCTCCTCTTCGATCACTACAGAAAGTTTGAAACTTTGAGGTCCGTAAAGTTGACATCAAGTTTAATTTAATTATCTTAAGATACCTATAAATAGAAGTAGAATCAACAACAATTAGGTCTCCAATTTGGTAGCCACGCAAGAAAAGGTTTAGTGTAATTAAATGCATGACGTCGGTTATAAGAACGCCGAAAGCATCGGTAGCTCACAATACATTTGTATCATAATTGTAAATAACAAAAACATAATTGTTTTTAAATTAATTAAATCCACAATAATTATTAACTGTTTATTTATTAGCATGCAATACAAATTTAAGTTTGACTACTTGTAATAGCAAACAAATTGTTGTGAAAATTACCGAATTTATAAGCAAACAAAATTTGTGAAAATTACCGTAGTGATCTCAAATGATAATCAAAATTTGACTTACCCAAATTTGGTGTTAATCTTAAGAAAACGTTTTTCCATTAGCTCATCTGTAATTAAGTTAACTTAAGATCGTGTCGAACTAGTGACTTACAAAATCTACAACAAAGCAAAAGATAACATTTATAACAAGAAAAAAAAATCACGGAGTTTATCAAATGCTGTTTACGTGTGAAACTTTCGTAAAAGTGGCGTTACACAGCCATGTCTCGTAGTAAAGGAAACAATCCAATTTGTACATTGTATAAAAGTTAATTATTGATTCGATGTTCCGCTTTTAAAAATATTTCCACAATCGATCCAAATGTTTCGAACCCACCAAAAATGTTCTTGATGGTTGTAATTTGTTACGTTTTTTTATTTAGTAACGTTCTCAAATGAACGCACCAGTTTTCTTTTATTTAGCAACGTAAATATAAAATGTGCCTTTACTATTAGATGCGGGTTTGAACTAAGTCCAAAGTTTAGCGCATGCGTTACTTGTATTTCTTGTCAGCTTGTGTTGTAGTTGCTAAGCACGTAGTTTTGACGTTGCTATAAAAATTTAATTTTAAATGGTCAACTCTTAGCTTGGTAAGTTTTCTAATCCACATTTTATTGTTGCTAACTTAGACAAATATTTACAGAGGGTTTTTTTTATCTTTCCGATTTTCTTTATTTCCTTTGGCTGCTTGTTCCTAAATGTAACCGTTTACGAGGAATAAAAGGGTACAAGATGGCGGGTGAAAGCCAACCTCGCACCTCTCTCTTGCGTCGATGCTAAAGATGGTGACGAGTGCCGTTATGTGTTATAATAACGATATCTGATTGAGACAATTTATCTAATCCTTACTGTTCGATTTGGAATAACTACGGCGAATGATCGTTTCTTCAGAATTTTATTGGATGCAGCCTGTGGAAATTTACAATGCTAATTTTCTTTTTTAAGTTAAGTAAACGTAACTTCAATTATCAGCTTCTATCTATTGTTTTAACTTTGCTTATGTGCTAACCTACATTAAATGTGAATTGTGGGAGTTCTGTCTTACTTTTGTTGTGTTTTAGCTTTTTTCTTTTCCGACCACTAAGGACGAACACTTGGGCAGAGCTCTGGACAAGTCAGTCGATCGATCGGTGTATGTAAAACATTGTTACTGTGACAGTAAGGTAGTATTCTCTTTTTTTCATTTTATGTAGTGTTATGTGTTTTAACGATTCATAATTAGTCGTGTGATTGTGACTAGACCAAGTTTGCTTAAGCCTTTTAATTGAATACACGTTTACCTCATTATTACTTCAATATCACTTAAATTTTTCTTTAAATATTACTACGTATGATTTAATTGTGTTTAATCGTACTTAATTTTACTTAATTTGTTTGGATTACTCTACGAGTAAGTAATTTGTTTCGACGATGATTGCACCGAGGGAAATTACTCCCTAACGGTAGAAATTTCTAAGTTTCTTTAATTTGTGTTCTCGACTCGTATGTATTTAGAGTCCATATTAACTTAGGTCTAATTTGCTCACGATATGTATATATTATTATATCTATTGTATCCTTAAGTAGTTAAGTATATTTACTGTATATGTATTTCTTTGATTGGCTTTGGTAATTTAGCCACAATTACACCTGTTAATTCAAAATAAACTACCTGGCGCCTGTATCTCTGGGTATGTTCTAAATCTCTTAAGCATCAAAGTGCATTTAATTTTATTATTATATAAGCTATCTCGAAATTCGGCTGCATTTTTCTTTCTAACCTACTTCCCCTCTCCTGAGCTAGGGCAATATTCTTTTGACTATTAATTCCAATTGGAATTTTTCTACATCCATTATTACTACCCCACTGCAGCTGGTAGGGGTTGGTAATAAATTTTTATAGGCAGATGACCAACATTTGGAAGTAACATGTGGTGCTAAAAAATTAAAATAAGAATTACATTTAATCCGAAAAAGAATATAAAAAGTTTAGCCTGCGTTAAATAAATTACTTTATTAAAGCTGTTTTGAAAATAGTACATACTAACAAATAGATGTTTTTATATTCAAGCATATATTATGCGTGTAATGGCTGGAACGGAAATGACAAGCACGATACTCTTTGGAAAGTCAATGACTAACTTCAAGTAACCACAATATACAGGCTTTATTGCCTTTCCTGAGAGAAGGACCTAATAAGGTAATAAGAAAAATTGTCAATTTTTTAACTTCTAGATTAAAAGTATCTTTTAGTATAGAACGTAAATATAAAAAACGTAACCTATTAGTCAGTATTTAAGTAACTGCATGTTTATTTAATTTATTCCAGATAAAGTATTGTAATTTTTTGTGTTAAATTTTTTTAATTATTTATTCGGAATGTATGTTATTATTATTTTAATTAACAACTTTGGATTTAGTGTTAGAACTCTCATTTCATGTGGGATGCCATAGTTTGTCATTACTATTTCGTTAACTGCCAAGTGAACACTTGTAATTTAATGGTAGGTAAAGCTTTTTAAATCTTGCGCTGTCCGATCGTTTAATAGTGAAAATCGAGTGCAAAATCAAGTAATGCTTATAGGAAGAGCCGCTGAGGCATGTTGCATTTTTATGTTTAGGATTATATTTAATTTCCTTTCGTCGTTTTTAGCATTTATGACCGTATTTACTATCTCACGTGTTCAACAATGTTTTTTGTTCTTTTGGATTACGGTTGTAAACATTTTTTTTAAATAGTAGTAATTGTCGAGTTTGTAACCGTCTTTGACATCCAATATGTTAAGGATGTTATTATAATGGGTAAGCTAATAGAATTTGCACTTGTACCTAATTTAACTACAAGTCTGGAGGATTGGAAGTCTAGTATACGTCTTGTTCCAGATTTGGTTTTAAACTAATTAATTGTATTTGTGCTATCACTGCAATATACTGGTGCATTTATTTTTAAATTTTGGATTATGGTTACACCTTAATAATACTAAGAAATGAATTGTAAAACCTAACTTTGTTTATTATCACTTTTTGTTGTCGTTCGTACAAATTACGACTGAGTATATGTCTTTCGTAAACAAATATTTGATGTCATATTAACGTTCAAATTATGCAAGTTTGAGGCTTGATTTGCTGTGCACCATTTTTATTCAAGAATTTAATGAATACTTTAAACACTGAATTAAAGATAAAGTCTATTAGTAAAACTCAAGATATTCTTACATTTTTAGAATGTAAAAAACTAAAAAAGAACAACGAATTATTTGTTAAATCTTAAGCTTTCGCGGTTGTTGTGTTTATGATTATAAGCGATTTTCGGCTTAGACCGCGTCGTAGTTAAACACCTGGACTTAGGCTTGGTCGTAGTCTCTTCTTGAGAGCGAAAACAAGAAGTAGAGCTTGGTCTTTGCCGTATTGTCGTTCGTGAATCAAAACAAACTGATGTTTTGCAAGATATTGCAGTTTGCATCTTCAGAGTGGTAAATGTCACTGAAAGAAAACGTGTAAATGACAATATTTATACCAATAGCGATTAGCGTGATTTACGGACCTTATCTTTCCGTTACCGTTATTACTCGGAGTAAGTGTTTGTGTCCTTTCTAAGAACGTTGATCTATGTTTTACAGGTTATAATACTGGTAGCCAAGATTTGCTGAGTCTTGAACCGTCTTCTCGGTTTATATTACATGGACGTTTTTCTATTTCTACAGCACCGCGGATTAGTCTAGGGAAGTAGAGAAGAGTTCTAGTCAACACTTTGGTTTGGTCAAAGTTCAGCGTGTGTTCTTGGATCCACACGTGTTCTGTCACTGCTGATTTAGTAACTCTGCGGTGTTTGCAGTGAGCCATATATTCTTTTATTGTAACTTCGATAGAGCGTTCCGTCTGTCCTATATAACTTGATCCACAAGAACAAGAAATTTTGTAAGCTCCGGCATGTTTTAGAGCCCCTTGTTTGTCTTTAGCAGATGTAAACCATTTTTTCTTTCAGTGACATTTACCACTCTAAAGATGCAAGCTGCAATGTCTTGCGAATCATTAGTTTGTTTGGGTTCGCGAACGACAATACGGCAAAGGCCAAGTTCTACTTCTTGTTTTGGCTCTTAAAAAGAGACTATGACCAAGCCTAAGCTGGCTGTTTAGCTACGACGCAGTCTAAGCCGAAAGTCGCTTATAATTATCAACAAATTATTTAATTAAGTGTTCAAAATGTTAACTTTTGACTTCTAAACAGTAACAAAAACCCCTGTTTAATATTTGCACGAACAGCTTGTATAATCTGTTGTGTGATTGGGCGACATTAGTATATAATTTGTGCTTTTAATTTTGCTAAATTTGTTGATTAGAGGCATAAAGTATTGTTTTAAAACAACCTAATAAAAAATGATAATATTGTTAGTTTACGAGATTAAGCAATTTATCAATTAGCTTTTTCCTACTGATCCATTTTTCTGGAAAGCGATTGTCTAAAAACATCTATATTCAGATATTATAATAATAAATAGAAGCGCAACTTTTAAAAGGATATAACAAATTATTTTAACCCACTAAGAATTTGGTAGGTTGCTCATAAACATATAAGATGCTGTTCTTATTATTCTTCAAAAACCCGTAAAGGTTGTGAATATGTTGTCTAAAAACTGCATTTAAATATTCTCATTTTAATTTTTTTCTACATAAATAATTATCACATTAAATAATTGCAAAAATCATATAATTTTTGTTATCTTTGTAAACAAACCTTTCCAATTATGTATTCCTTCATCTATATGTTTCTATTTAAAAAAAATGGAAAGGATAGGGGTGCAATGACAGTTTTCATGTTATGTGTTGTTTCCTTGGAAACATGTCTCTAGATTTTATTAGAAAATTATTGTTATTTAGGGTGCGTCATTTTGTAACATGCACTGATACGTTACAATATTGTAAAAAACAAACTGTTTAAGGGTAAATTATTGACGGTTTTATCAAATAGATTATGGTTAGCATGTTGTTAAAATGATTTGAAATGTAATTTGATACCTGATAAAAGTTAAACCATAATTTTATAAAATTGTTGAACTAAAACTTTTTGCTATTATGTTAAAGTTTATTGTACAATTTGAAAAAACTTTTATTACTTTAAAAACTGTTCAAGTTTCTGAGTTGGAGACAAAATGCGACGATGAAATGCATTCTGTACAATTACAGACAAAAAAGTAATATTCACATTGAAAGCACTTGAATGCATTGTCATTTCTTTCTATTTAAAATTCAATAAATTGTGTAGTTTTTATACAATATTGTATTTCACTGCAATGTTTTTCTAAGCTGCAAGTTGTCAATTTTGCAGGTGCTGACAATTTATACTTTAATTATTAAAGTTTACTACAATTTTATAACAAAAAAATTAAGATAATTTATGTTGATAAATGTGTAATATTTAACACAAGAAACATTAAAGCAGGTTTAAGAAACAACTAGCGTTGATAATGTTTAATGCAAAAACTGCGATTGGTCAGTTTAGATACGATTATAAGACAACGTCCAATGAATTTGTTTAAAATATTCCAAAGCATTCCTGATGTTTCGATCTGCGTTTTGTGTATCATTACATTACTTTCGTGAAGATTCTTGTTTGAGTCAAAATAATAACGACTGTAGTGTTAGCTAATATTGTGCGTGAATTGTGAATATGTGAACTTTTTTATGGTAGACCCGATGTTATTATAACAGCCGTAAGATGTATCGTCAGGTGATGTTAATGTATTAAATAATTCTCAACGCTTAGAGATAATATGCATACAAATACTAAAAATAAACCGATTTCTAAAAATAAAGATAATATTCTGATGTAGTTTTTCAAGATGTAGTTAATAGGCGATTCAAACGTTATTCTAAATAGCCTAAGCCAATTCCATTTTTTAACACGCTTTTATTAGTTCGGGATGTATGTACGTATGTAACGGAATCTTTGAGCTTAATTTTCAGCGGTTTCCAGGTGTTTGATTAACTTGAAACTTTGCATGCGTTTCACGGACCGATGACAATGCAATAATTCATTAAAAAGTTTTTATTATCCTAATTAGGATCGTCAGGATTAATTGATTTCTTTAGGAATCCTCTGCATGAGAGTGACAAAGACAGAGCGCGTGAACTGCGCAGGCGTGGATCTATCGCGTTTAAATCGTTCCAGTATATTTCACTATTACCACTTCGTGTCAGAGCAGGTAATTTGCGCGCCCGCTGCCTGCCTTGGATGTGATAGCTGTTTCTCAGGTTCCCTCCCCGAGAAATAAGGTCTTACTGTCGATAACTACTGTTTCCAATACGTTTTTAGTTCATAAGATATTTCATAATCACATGTCCGCAAAAATTCATTATTGATAAATCGAATTAAAATACGGAAAATAACTGATAGCTTAGAAAATTGAAAAAACACGCTTTTATAGGTACCCGAACTAAAAAATAAAAAATAAATAATAGTTTAAAAAAACTAAAAAAACACGCTTTTATAAATAACCGAACTAAAAAGAAGAAAATAATTTATAATTACAAACAAAATTATTAAATTCAGAGCAATAATATATAATTATAAACAAAATCACTAAATTCAGAGTTAAAAGCGTGGGGTGCATCTATAATAATTGTTACAATTATTTTAAAGGCAGCTATCAATAAGGGGAGAGTTATGAAAATATAGAAAAATCCTACAAATAACAGTTTCACTGTATAATGTCTCGCCAAGTACACGTTAAACTATTGTTACAAACAATGATAAATTTATTTCTGTGAACACAAAATATAAAAAAAAACTCTGATCTTTACAAAAAAATTATTAGATTTAACAAAAACAGTGCAGCTGTAGAATATCTCGTCACGTATGTATTCAAACGTCGTGTTTAGTGACAGTATTATGTATATCAGTCAAATGACAAATTGACAGCAATAGTCGAACTGAATACATGTTAAAACAATGATTGATATAATTAATTACAAAAAAAAAGAAATAACAGATACTTGGCGCGAAAGACTACCGTGTATCCGGATGCACCCCACGCTTTTAACTCTGAATTTAGTGATTTTCTTTATAATTATATATTATTGCTCTGAATTTAATAATTTTGTTTGTAATTATGAATTATTTTTTTCTTTTTAGTTCGGTTATTTATAAAAGCGTGTTTTTTTAGTTTTTTTAAACTATTATTTTTCTAATAATGTTACGTCACGTGCTTTTATTGAAAATAACATTATAAAGCATAATTTATCTTTAAATTAAATTTCTAATATACTGTACTAAAATATTTTGTTTACAAATTTATAGTGTAATTTTGTGATAGTAAAGTAATGTATTGACTAATAATCAGTGTTGTAACAGATACTTTTTTTCTAGTATCTAGATACAGATACAGATACTTTTCATAAATTGTATCTAGATACAGATAAGATACTTTTTCAAAAATAGTATCTAGATACAGTTACAGATACTTTAAGAGAGTATCTAGATACATGTCAGATACATTTTTAACAAAATCATGAAATAAAATTTTAAAAAACTGTCTATTTAGTTCATCTAAAAACACAATAACTGTATCGCAGGCAGCACATTACGTCTTATTGACGTCAAAATTACGAGACTTCATTAAGACGTGTCAGTGTCGTCATATGACGTCAGTGTGCTGCCTGGGTATTAAGCAAAACATTACCTTATCAACCTTAATCACATAAAAAAATACAAATTTACAAATAAATCTTATTTTGTTTTAAAATTAATAGCATGTTAAATGTCTCGTCATTATATTTCGACGTAGAGTTAATAGTAAACTACTAACACTAAAAGCTGATGAAGAAATTCACTGTTGCCAGTTGACTTTGTCGTGATTCCCTGCATAAATTGTAAAAGTTCTACAATGACCACAATTGTACTCATAGTTCTACAAAGTTGAAATTTTGTTTTTTTTTTTTAAAGTATGAATTTGGTTTGATGGCATAAATGCTAACACGTCACATTTCTCAAGTAATACTTGATTATATAAAATGTAGGTTCATACACGGTTTTCCTCAAAATTTCACAACCGTTTATAATACCCACAAAATACCCGCTACGGCCGCTACTACATAAAATCTTTAAATTTGGTAGAATTCCATTAGAATTGGCAACGCTGAAAGAATTGCACTCATAAAACACTATACAAAGTCTCCAAATTCAAATTGTAATGTACATGATGAACTGACAGAAAAAACTACCGCGGTGTTTACTAAAAACTTGTATAATTTACAATTTGAGCAAGAAAAAGTATCTAAGTATCTAAACTAAATACTACAAAAAATGTATCTAGATACAAATACAGTTACATTTTATCCAATGTATCTAGATATGTAACTAGATACTCCAAAAGCATCTAGATACTGTATCTAGATACTTGTATCTAGATACGTCACAACACTACTAATAATTAAATGCCCAACCACGTCTTGGATACTTTTTAAAATGATAAAACCAAATTTTGAATCAGTTTTCAAGTAATTTAATGTAACTTACAATTCATCGAACATTTTTAAATAAATTCTAAACTATCTATTCAGTGGCGGCACGTGAATTAATGCAATAGCAGGGATTTATTAATAATTTGAACAATAAATTATAATATAGGTATTTTTTTTAATATCTTTTCTAGTTCCAAATTTGGCAATGATACTTTAATAACATTTAGTTTAAAACCGAGAAGCTTTAGTTGTCGTAATTAAGATTGTTACAAAAATAAAGAAATATAAAATTTTTAATTATTTTCTCCATATACCAAATAAGAAAATCTATTTTAAAACAACATTATTTGTGAATATTTTGGTTTCAATTTTTTTTTATTTATTTAATTGTATGTAAATATTTTTTATCTGCAATTTTGAGTTATTAATAAAACTAACATTACCGAACTATACAAAAGAAGCTTAGTCATTACCATAACTTTACACAAAGTTATTTTATAGTGTAGTATTTAAAGAAAAATTTAGTAGCTACTGTTATGTATGTTACCGTAAAATAATAAATTCGACAACAGTGTAATATAAGAGCAAACGAACAATGGAATGGAAACGTTCTAGACCTTATTTTCAACTTCGAGAACGTTTACGGAAAGATGTAGAAAATTCTCGACACCGATAACAAAAACATATAAAAGGTATTCAAAGAAAGCATAGCTCAGTTTTTTTTAAATCGAATGTTATAAAGACTTTGTCGGTTTCAAATAAATAAAGGGTGTAACGCGTGTTTTAAAATAAATAAGTGTACGTGATTTTAATATAAACAAATACCGGTTTAGATAAACAGAAGTTATCCGCGGACATTATTTTTCGAGTGATAGTAATATATAAATTAACGTAAGTGTGTTTCTTAAATATCTTTATATTTAATTAGTTACGTGTAAATATTTAGTTTTAAATAGATTAATTTTAAAATTCGTTACAATACATTAACTGGAAATGACTAATGTTTAACTCTTGCATCTTGATATTATATTCAACGCCGTATTACCCAATAGGCCACCTATAGCATAAAGGCCTGCGGCCTAAAAGGGGCCCGCAGTCGAAAAGGCCTACACACGATCTCGATTAGATTAACACAAATAACAGATAAATACTATATTCGATATTATATTACGTTCGGATATCTTATTACTTTTTAATCACAGCTAAGTTACCGATATTTCTTAGAAAAATAAACAAAACAAAATAAATATCTTAACACGGACCAATTTATCTTAATGGCACACTCCGCTGCTGTTCATATTCGTTTTTGTTTAGACTAACTCGACTGGATTGAATTCTCTAAAGTGTTTTATTAATATTATTATTTCGTAAAATGCATTTTAGTTGGCTTTTCAGTATTGAATGTACGGTCTCCTTAAATACACCCTATTTTATACATTTTGTTTTTCAGGCTTTCGCGGCCATGATTTTTTAACAAATAATTATTTTTGGGTTTTGAACCGCGTTCCATATTTACACTTTTTACTAAATTTATAAAACTTAGAAAACTTACAAACTTTGAAAAATTTACAATGTTTGACGTTTCGACAGTCATGAATTGTATTATGATATTATGCGTAATACGCATACAACATTCCTAAGAGTGCAATTTGTATGCGTTACGTATATTTATGTATTATGAATATGGTTTATAAATGTAATCAAGTTATGAATTGTTTTCATATTTTAGTAGTTATCACTATAGTTATAATTTTATCTTAAGTTATGAACAAACCTTCTTGTATTATGATACATCAGCAAAACCAGCAGAACGTTTCACACGCAGATAGTGTGTGCATTGCATCATCTATAGAAGTGATTTTGTCAACTGATAAAAAGGTAAGCAAAATGTAATATTGTCATATATTTCTGTTTTTTGAGTTCTAATGTTTGTATATTAATTATTTTCTGCGAATATACATAAGATACAAATATTAGTACTTATAACACATTCACATACAAAGATATAATTCTTGCGTAAGTATGTATTTGTATGAGGTGTACAAAATTAATTTGCCGTTTATCTCAATGCGTGCATGCAATGCGTTTTTATTTTAACTTGAATTAGAATTAGATATACAAGACGTTCAAAGTTCTGTTCTGTTTATTATTGCTATTTTGATTAATATTAAAGCTACGAATTAGATTAAATTGAAAGTTGAAACACTTTTGATCACTTTCTATTTATTTACATTTTCTAATACACATACTTCTTATTTCTAGATTTGCGTCGCTATAGGTTAACTAAAGTATTGCAAAGAGTGGTAAAACCTAAAAGCCGTAAGAAAATAGACAATAAGGTATGGAAAGTTAGCATTGGATATACATAGAAGTTTTTTAGTTCTGAAGTGAGAACAGTGGGAGATATGTGTGTACTGTTATAAACAAACTGAAATAATTTTGCATCAAAAACAAAATTATCTTACACTATTTCTAATAGTAGTAGATCGTAAGGATGACGATAATCTAGTTTGCTTTGGTAACGGATAATATTACGCATTTATACAATAATTTTCTATAAACTTTTGATGCCTACTTTAAAATAATGGATTTGATGAACCTATATGATAAGTAAACCTATTACAAAAATTATTTGTATTCATGTTCTTCAATTTCAATATAAAAAACCGTTTTTGTTAAATTATTTTGACTGCAATAGAAGAAAAGGTTTGTGGTTAGCAACATGTAAAATTATTTTTTTAAATTGTTGCTCAAGTTCTGTTTCAGTTTTGTTTATATTATTTACGTTTTATTTATTTGAATAATGTTTTATTTTTTATAATAATATATATTATTATATAGTGATATTATGTGTTATTAGTTATGTATTAGTGCTTGTATTATGTGTTCTATTTAAATTATTCAGTTGTAGAAGTTTGGTGGTATACTTATAGCTGCATTAGAATTGTATAAATATCGTAAAAAAAATAAACATTTTTTGAAACTCGAAATATATGTTTTACTAATTTATAAAGTATATAGGAGAAATATCTTGTGATTATTTTGTATAAGAAGAGTAAAATTAACTCCGAAATTATGATTAATATTCATAATTGTTAATCCACTATTCTGAATATCACTTAATGAACAATACTTTATTTGTCACATATTATGATTGGCTGCTTAAAAAGTTATTCTTTATTTAATTCGAGTTTATGAATATCAATCATAAAAAATATAATCATAAAAAATATGTGATTATTAAGCATACATAATGAAAACACTTCGTTACTGGATGTGAATTATAATCATAATAGATGTGACTTAAATCACATATTACGATTACCTGGTTAAAATTTTATTCTTAATATGATTATTACGCATATATAACGAAATCGTTTACTTCATAACTTATGAATTATAATCATCATAGATGCTAACATGACTATTCACAAATTATACCGATGGTTTATAAATTTATGAATAGCTAGTAGTAGTTGTATTTTATGCTTAAATTACGCATAAGTTGTGCGTCTTACGAATGATATCTGAAAACATTTCTCTCCGTGTACGTGTGAATAAAACAGGATCCTAAATGATAAATAGTCTAAAGTCCATAACTGTCTTAATTTTAATTACATGACACCTAAAAAAAATGAAAAGGATTATTATTTTAAATTTCACATTCGAAAACAGCACATTTTGGTTGTAGGGCGTTATTTTACACAAAATACATGTATGAATAATCATTTTAAATTTGTATTTCAAGCAAGTGAAAGCATTTCTAAAATATCACATGCTACCATTGTAGTACATACATAAATAATTAATACATACATAATTATCTCATTAAAAAAATTGGAAAAATCATATAATTTCTGTTATCTTTGCAAAAAAACTTTTCCAATTATGTATCGCCGTTCTATGTTCCTATTTAAAAAAATGGAAAGGACGACGGTGCAATGGCAGCTTTCATTTTTATTTTCATGTGATGTGTTGTTTCCTTGGAAACATGTCTCCAGATTTTATTAGGAAATTTTTGTGATTTAGGGTGCTTCCTTTTGTAACATACATTGATACGTTACAATATTGTAAAAAACAAACTGTTCAGGGGTAAGATAGACTATAATTTTATAAAATGTTTGAACTAAAACTTTTAGCTATTATGTGTAAGTTTATTGAACATTTTGAAATAAGTTTTATTACTTTAAAAACTGTCAAGTTTCTGAGTTGAAGACAAAATCCGACGACGAAATGCATTCTGTACAATTACATACAAAAAAGTAATATTTACATTGAAAGCATTTGAATGCATTGTCATTTCTTCTTAGTATTTATAATTAAATAAATTGTGTAGCATTTATACAATATTGTATTTCTAAATTGCAAGTTGTCAATATTGTAGGTGCTGACAATTTGTATTTTAATTATTAAAGTTTACTACAATAGAATTATAACTATAATAAAAAAATTAACATAATTTATGTTGATAAATGCGTAATATTTAAAACAAGAAACAACAAAGCAGGCTTAAGAAACAATTAGCGTTGATAACGTTTACTGCAAAAGCTGTGATTGGTCAGTTTAGGTAACATTATAAGACAACGTTCAATGAATTTGTTTAAAATATTCCAAAGCATTCCTGATGTTTCGATAGATAATTCATATCTGCGTTTTGTGTATCATTACATTACTTTCGCGAAGATTCTTGTTCGAGTCAAAATAACGACTGTTGTGTTAGCTAATATTGTGCGTGAATTGTGAATATGTGAACTTTTTTTTTGACAGATCCGATGTTATTATAACAGCCGCAAGACGTATCGTGAGGTGACTTTAATGTTTTAAATAATTCTCAACGTTTAGAGATAATATGCGTACAAGTACCAAAAATAAGCCAATCTCTAAAAATAATAATATTCCGATGTAGTTTTTAAGCTGTAGTTAATAGTCGATTCAATCGTTATTTTAAGTAGCCTAAGCCAATTCAATTTTCATAATAGTGTTACGTCACGTGCTTTTATTGAAAATAACATTATACACATTTTAAGTAATTCACTAAAAATAAAATATAATTTATCTTTAAATTAAATTTTCAATATACTGTACTAAAATATTTTGTTTACAAATTTATAGTGCAATTTTGTGATAGTAAAGTAATGTATTGACTAATAATTCTATGCGCGACCACGTCTTAGGTACTTTTTAATTTGTTTTTTTTTGAAACAGCACAAAGTGATTAAACTACATTTTGAATTAGTTTTCAAGTAATTTGATGTAACTTACAATTCATCAAACATTTTGAAAAAAATTCTAAACCATCTATTCATTTATTTATAATTTGAACAGTAAATTATAATATTGGTATTTTTTCTTTTGTCTTTTCTAGTCCCAAATTTGTCAATGCTAATTTCATCACATTTGGTTTAAAACCGAGAAGCTTTAGTTAAGATTCTTACAAAAATAAAAAAATGTAAAATTTTTCATTATTTTCTCCATATACCAAATAAGAAAATCCGAGAGAATATCTATTTTAAAACACAAGATTATTTGTGAATATTTTGTTTTCAATTTCTTTTTTTTTTATTTATTTAATTGTTTGCAAATATTTTTTATTTGCAATTTTGAGTTATTAATAAAACTAACATTACCGAACTATACAAAAGAAGCTTAGTCATTGCCATAACTTTACACAAAGCTATTTTATAGTGTAGTATTTAAAGAAAAATTTAGTGGTTACTGTTATGTATGTTACCGTAAAATAATAAATTTGACAATAGTGTAATATAAGAACGAACGAACAATGGTGGTTAATCTATGTACAGTTGCTCACAGTGAAAATCGTACGCTGCAAATAAATTTGTTAAAAAGTTTTAAAATATGTTTTTTAAGATATTGAAATACACTGAAACGTTCTCGAAATTATTTTCAACTTTGAAAACGTTTACGGAAAGATCTAGAAAATTCTCGACACCGATAACAAAAATATATAAAAGGTTTTCAAAGGAAGCATAGCTCAGTTTTTTTAAAATCGAAAGTTATAAAGACTTTGTCGGTTTCAAATAAATAAAGGGTTTAACGCGTGTTTCAAAGTTAATACGTATACGTGCTTTTAATATAAACAAATACCGGTTTAGATAAACAGGAGTTATCCGCAGACATTATTTTTTGAGTGATAGTAATATATAAATTAACGTAAGTGTTTTTCTTAAATATCGTTAGATTTAATTAGTTACGTGTAAATATTTAGTTTTAAATAAATTAATTTTAAAATTCGTTACAATACTATAACTGGGAATGACTAACGTTTAATTCTTGCAGCTTGATATTATATTTAACGGCGGATTACCCAATAGGCCACCTATAGCATAAAGACCTGCGGCCTAAAAGAGGCCCGCAGTCGAAAAATAGACAAAACAAAATAAATATCTTAACACGGACAAATTTATCTTAATGGCACACTCCGCTACTCTTCACATTCGTTTTTGTTTAGACTAACTCGACTGGATTAAATGCTCTAAAGTGTTTAAATAATATTATTATTTCGTAAAATGCATTTTAGTTGGCTTTTCAGTATTGAATGTACGGTCTCCTTAAATACACCGTATTTTAGATATTCTATATTAGTAATTTTACATTAATTGAATATTGTTATACTTTTACTTACCTATAAGGAAAGTATAGCAATCGCAATTTTTCTTCAAAAATTTTTTATTGCATAATTTTACGTTTCAAGGTCTCTTGAATCAGAAAAATGTATTTAAAAAAAATGAATGTCTGTGTGTGTGTCTGTGTGTAACGATGTACCCACGATAACACTCGAACCAAAAATCCTCGTAACTTGAAATTTGGTATAGAGCTGGCTTTTCATATTCTCTCGGTCCTATCAAAAGAAAGGTTTGATAAAGACACCGGAAGTGGGTGTATCCGCCATTTTTAACAGTTTTTTTAATATAATTTTGTACGTATGTAAATTATTCAAATTATTTTTATAGTTTCTTATAGAGTTATTTTTTCCTAAGAATTTATTAAAATATTTTTTTTCTAACATTAACAGTTTATTAGATATTTGATTTATAATTAAAAGTAAATTCGATATTTAATCCTAGGTTCGAATCGTGCTTACAACAATTTTTTTTAGAAAAAAACTTCCTATCTTGAAGGAAGAGCAACATACGTTAAAAACATTTTTTTTCTATATTCTTTTGACTTGTTTAGATACGGAGTGTTGCATCTTATTTAAATTACAGGTCGCACAACTAAAGATGATTTCGAGGTCAGATGTGCATTCGTCCGTTTTTAAACATTCTACTCGCGCCAATTCGAGAATTTCAGTAGCGTCGCAGGTAAATTGTTTCAAATGTATATTAGTACGTCATTGTACGTGTACAAACATCATTATTAACACATTTTCTTAATACGTATTGAAATTGTACACTTAACTTTCTTTAATCAACTAATGGAATTAGGATGTTTCAAACAGATTAGGTAATTATCCTTTATTATACAAACACCATTCCACGATTATGTGAAAATGGACCTTTCTACTTAATTTGTTTTTATTACTTATGGAATCTTAATTACACTAATGAAACCATTTTCAATTGTCAACGGAAAACTGCGTTCATTCTCGGTTTAAATTTGAACAAGAGTAATTGTGTGATACGATATCGTGATTATGAGCTCTACACCTACCTTAGGTCAGCACGGACAAGTCATACGCAGTTAAACGCGCGAGGTTGTGTACAATGTGTACAGTTATTTTAAAACCATTAATTCTTCAAACACATTCAAAGAACTTAAAGAAATAACATGTGCAGCAACTAAGTTGTCTATTGCTACGGTGTTCAGATTTATCAAGAAAGACGAAGCCGACGTAGAAGGGAAACCTCAATTTTCAAGTCTCGGAAAAAAACGTCCACGTAAATCTCCAGTAACACATCTACAACCATACGAAAAAACTATATTTTGCAACTTTATATATAACTTCCATAAAACAGAGAGTGCTAGAGTGAATTTAAATGCTTTGCGTAATAAACTTATGGCGGATTTGGATTGGAAGGGTATTGCATCATCGTTAAGGTGTATTTTCACGGAACTTGGTTTTAAGTGGCGTAAAACTGAAAACAACAGAAAAGGTCTGATAGAAAGAAACGACATTCGAGCACTGAGGATTTCCTACTTGCAACGAATAAAATATTACCGTGAATTAAAACGCCCCATTGTGTATATCGATGAAACGCATGTTCACAGTGGACACACTCAATCAAAATCATGGAGTGATGGTAGTGAAAATGGGCTAAAGTGTAACATATCTAAAGGACCACGAATGATTGTAGTGCAAGCGGTGAAATGGTGTTTCTAGATGGTTGCAGTTTGGTTTTTAAATCTGAGATAAAAAGTGGAGATTATCATGACGATATGAACTCTACAAACTATGAAAAATGGTTGCAGGAGAAGATTTTACCGAATTTGCCGCCAAATTCGGTACTAGTGATAGATAACGCGCCTTATCACAACGTCCAAGTTAATCGAGCTCTATCCAATGCTTCTAAAAAAGAAGAAATGGTAAAGTGGTTACTTGAAAAAAAATTATCATTTACTCCGCAAATGTTCAAACCGCAGTTATACGATATTATTAAACAACACAAAAAACAGTATACTACGTACAAATTTGATGACCTATTACACAAAAATAATCATACTATACTCAGACTTCCACCTTATCATCCTGATTTAAATCCAATAGAATTGATCTGGGCACAAATAAAAAACAATGTCGCAAAAAGAAACGTGACATTCAATTTTAACGAAGTAAAAGCTTTATTGGAAGAAGAAATTTCGAATGTTACGCAGGACCATTGGCGAAATTGTTGCAAGAAAAATTAAATTATAATTAAAAATGAAGACAGTTACTTAAAAAACGAACAAGTTCTTGATATTTAAACGGAAAGTATAGTAATAAATTTGGGAGAAGAAAACAGTTCGGACGATGAATTTAGTGATAGTGATTAATTTTTTTATTACATAATATTATATATAAGTATCTACATGTTCGAAATGTATATAAATTATTAAATTAATAAAATAACATAAAACTTTAAGTGTGATTTTGTACATGTACCAACGATTAATTACTCCGCCAATGGTAAGCGATTTTAAGCTGTTACTCTTGACGATTGTTCCCGAGCGCAATGACGTATCTGCGCGATCCGAATCATCTTTAGTTGTGGGACCTGTATTTTTGGATGTACTGACAATAATTCTCGAACCAAAAGTCCTAAAGTCCTAGTAATCTGAAATTTGGTATGGAGCTGACTTTTTGTATTCCCTCTGCTTTGTCAAAAGATGGGTTTGATAAAAAACCGGAAGTGGGTGTATCCGCATCTTTACTGATAAAAATTACTCGTCGTTAATTTAAAATAATAATACAATTTAAAAAAAAGCATGAACTGCAATTAGGGTTTGAAGCTCCGTACGTAGCGGCGCAATTACCGCAGTCGTGCGATTGATGTCACTACAGCAAAGTTACTATTACTGATACGTTTTTTATATTTATATTTTAAACTAAGCGTTTTTCCACGCGATACATTTTTGAAAATATTTTTAATATTTGTTATTAAATTTTAAAAATGATTACGCAAAACGTTTTCTGGTACACGTTGTGATATGTTCTGATACTGGGAATATCTTAAAAACACTTTAGGGTCGTATAAATGAAAATTTTCAAATTTCCTATGTTAATCTGTAAGCTTTAGAATTTCCAGGACACGGTATACGGAATGCTGGACCTTATTAAATGATCTTTGGATGTAGTACGATAATTATCGAACCAAAATTCCTAGTAACTTGAAATTAGGTATAGAGCTGGCTTTTTATATTCTCTTGGTTTTATTAAACAATGGGTCTGACAAAAAAACCGTAGTAGCTGTATCGGCCATTTTTAACAGTTTCTCTTATATAATTTTGTATGTATGTAAATTATTTGCATTATTTTTACAGTTCCTTATAGAGTTAATTTTTCCTAACAATTTATTCAAACAAAATTTTTTTCTAACATTAACAGTTTATTAGGTATTTGATTTATAGCGAATTCCATATGTAATCTTACGTTCGAATCCTGCCTGCAACCACTTTTTTTAAGAAAAAAATTCCATATCTTAAAGAGAAAGCAAGATACGTTAAGAAATAACAATTTTTCTCTATATTTTTTTAACTTGTTTATATACGAAGTGCTGCATATTATTTAAATTATCTTTAGATGTACTCACGATAACGATAACTCTCGAACCAAAAGTCCTAGTAACCTGAAATTTGGTACGGATCTGGCTTTTTATATTCTTTCTGCTTTGTCAAAAGATGGGTTTCATAGAAAACCCGAAAGTGGGTGTATCCGCTCCTTTTTTAACAGTTTTTTTTATATAATTTTACACGTATATAAATTATTCGAATTATTTTTACAATTTTTTACAATTTCTCTTAGAGATAATTTTTTCTAACAATTTATTCAAATAAAAAAATATCTAACATTAACAGCTTATCAGATAATGATTTTGTAATTTAAAATTAATTCACAAATATAATATAGTTTCGAATCCCGCCTGCGACGATTTTTTTTTACTGATTTACTAAAAAGGTAAGTAATATCAAAGCACACAAATATAAGGGTTAGTTGATATGATCTTAATGAAATCGAGGAGAAATATTTTAAGAAAAGGTGTACGTATCACTGGAAAAAGATTAAGTGGTGCTCAAAAAAAAAAAAAAGATTGTCATAAAAGCTGGAAGAGAAAAAATGTATTCCTTCTCACATACAAGTTGCACCTCCTCATTGTAAGCCCATGACATTTAAAAAAATATAATATATTTTTAATTGATTTACATCGATGACACTCAAGTATATAATTATATATACATATAAATATTTTTTTTCCTCTTAATATTTTAAGTCATAAAATAATTTTGAAAGATTTACATAATTTTAATAAAGACCTAGAAACTTGGGCAGACCATTAAAATGTAATTAAAGGGGTCATCCCATGTGACTGCCTGTTTTTTAGTCCAGTAAATAGATAGAACTTTAAGTTTATTATCATTTATTAACATATATTTCGACAGTACAAATATAAATTTTAAGCTAAAAATATTGTGTAGAACTTGAGTTACAGCGTTCTGAACACCCCCGCCTCGAAAAAATGAGCTCGCACTTCCTCTACGATTCCGGCTGATTGGCTTATCTGAAACAAAAAAAAAACGGTGTTTTAATCTGTAAGCCTAAATGCACGGAATAGACTATTATTAAATGAATATACAAAAAATTGGACTTTTGGTAGACATTTGAAATAAAAGTTGCGAATTTTGCGTTTTTTTTGTTTTTTGCTATAAAAAAATTGAAATTTTGGAAATTTTTGATTGATAATAGTTCATTCCATGCGTTTACATGTGTTGAGTGTGCACTATAAATTTCAAGTCATTCGGTCGAGCCGTTCTTGAGATACGATGGAGGAAAGTATGAAAAACACAGTTTTGAGAAAAACGTGTTTAAAGTTTCAACTCCGTTTAAAGCTATGAAAATCTCAACTTACCCTCCTGCCTGGTCCATAGAGTATTCCTTCCTCTTCCTCTTGAAACTCTTTTAATGCAGATTGTTCAGCTCTTGAGTCAATCCTGGCTTGTTTAACGACATCACTAACGCGCCGCTCAGAACGTGAGATTCGCTTTTCATCACGTTTCTCAACATACGTATGGGCTTCGCGGCCAATGGGGCATCCCATAACCGACATTACTTTTAAAGCACTTTCAAAACCTTCATTAAAGATGATAACTGATAAGTAGGTAGCAATTTCAACAATCTTGGGGCCAGAATGAAGATGCTTAGGAGCAAAAGTCCAAATCAACGAATTCAAAGATTCGTTATTGTTTTGTGTCTCTGCTCCTAAACAACGAATTAATAATTCGTCTTTCGATAAATCTTCGAAAACCGATAAAATAATTTTAAAACCTAAGCCACGGAAACTTGATTGCGAAATAGACACATCACTTTTACAAGTTTTACATATTACCATTTCAGAAATTGCAACGAATACAGAAACAAACTCCAAAATGCAATACGCGAAATTCGAAGCTATGGGAACCTCCATGTTCATGCTATTTTGAAGTTTTTTCGCCGAAGCTGATGTAAATGCCGTTTCATTTTGGGTGGTAAAACGGTTTCCACTAAACGTTCTTTTTTTACTACGACCAGGATGAACACTCGTACTTCCTTTCCGTCCTCTCATTATGAAAAAAAAAAAAAATGTAGTTGTTGCACTCTTCGAAGTTCAACCAAGACTAAAATAACTTCGGTAAAATATTTAATAACCATAGAAATTTTTGTTGAAGCCTGTAGAAACTTGTCTAAACTTGTATAAACTTAAATATGTATAAAAGAGGGGCCAGGTATAAAGCCAACGGTAAACAATAGACCCGGACCCCAACTGTCAACTCAGCGCTCCGAACAGCTCTTTCTTCTATCTGCTGTATCTTTTAAACGACTTCGAATTTTCAAAAATCACTTTACTACCTTATTCTAGACATGTTAAGAAAGCAATTTATGAAAAAAATCGATTTTTTGAGTCCATCACATGGGATGACCTCCTTAACAATAAAATAATCGATTTTATTTTCAAAAATCCGATCAAACAAAATCTAAATTTTATAGAACTTTTCAGTCAGCGGGTTTACGGCTTGCAAAACCGTTTTTCTTCAAAGAAAATATATTTTTTTAACATTAATTAATTGAAAAATTGTTACGCGGCATTGTCTGGTTTATTCAACATCAACAAATTCTGTGTTTTGTGAACAATGTAAATTATTTAGTAAACACGAGACATTATTTGCCCAAGGATTTAATGACTGGAAAAATGTTTACAGAATTAAGGGTCATGAAATTTCTAATAATTATCGAAATAATGTGAAAATTTTTGTTTGTAGATCTAAAGTTGCTAATAAAATTGACCAGTTAACCCACCAACAATATTTATCGGAAAAGCAGTATTGTATAAATATACTGAAGCGAGTTGTAGCTACTGCTGTAGAATCTTTTGGAGCTTATAATACCGGAAATTTTTTGAGTAGTCTTGAACTAATTGCAGAGTTCGACCGATTTTTACGGAATCACATCGATAAACACGGAAATTCAAGAAAAGGAAACATATTTTATTTATCATCAATAATATGCGACGAGTTTATAGCCATATCAGCAACAACGGTGCAATCTTTTATAGTCAACGAAGTGAAGGAATCCAAATATTTTTCTATCAGCGTCGATTCAAAACCAGATGTGTCGCATACAGATCAGCTGACTTTGATTTTGAAATATGTTTTAAAAGATGGCATGCCAGTAGAACCTTTTAAAACTTTTATGGAAAATATAGGTCATATTTGAGTATACAAGACTGCAGAGGTCAAACGAATGACAATACCAGTAACATGTCTAGTAATTACTCTGGACTACAAGCCAAAATACTTTAACATAACAAATTAGCTAGTTTCGTTCCGTGCGCAACCTATTTCTTAAATTTAGTTGGAACATGCGTAGCAGAGTCATGTGAAGAACCCTTTTTGTTGTTCTACTTTTTGGAACAAATATATAACATTTTTTCTGCGTTTACTGGTAGATGGCAAATCATAAATAATTATCTACTAAACACTCAAAAAAATTTTGTTAATAATATTGATTAATAGTGATTATAGGGTAGTATTTCGTTGTGACAATAATGAAATTTATTGTTAATATTAATTATTTGACATTACTCAACGTTTTTGGTCATCCGTACAATAATTCAATATTATTTGTGAGAATTATTAGATTTCATTAATTAATAAAAGAGAATTTTTTCAGTCAATAATTAGTTTTGTGTATTGGATAAAATTGTTAATTCTAAGAACAAAACATAGTATTAAATAAATACATTATAACGATTAACTGGATTAACCTGCCAACGAATAAATTTGAGTGGTGACAATGAATGTTTTATTAAAATAGCGAACGAAGGTTATGAATACAGACATAATAATGATTATAAATTGATGAACAGTATTTGTTCTATCAAAAAATGCATTTATTAATGTAATGATGTGTTTTATAGTGGCAATAAACGCAATCATGGCAACAAAAAACGCATTCGTACTATCAATAACCGCAGTTGTAAAGAGAATAAATATACTAAATATGAAATATATTTTAAGTTTGGATCACGTTCGAATTGTTTGTTTTATACATTGTGTTATCAGCAAATGTGCATTCATTAAAATCTAAAGCTACAATGTTTGCTGGGTAACGACTTTTTGCCTGTTACTATGAGCGTTCCAGTTCCGGTTCCAATCAACCCGCTACCGTGCCATTTCGCTTTCGTTGAGTGTGTGTTTGTGTGTACGTGAACGTTTCCGAAATTAATAAGATAGGTAAGTGAATATGTTGTGCTTGCCTATATATTGATACGAACATTAGTTGATAGTGATAGCTTCATGACACAATTCGCAGCGCAAAAATTCTTTTCGCACATTTCAAACGCATGCATGACTTATGTTCTGACTATAATTAGATGTGAGGTCGAATGCAACCAAATTTTTCAAAACTTTGGCAGTTTTTAAATTATTTAAATATCAAGTTTCAATTGATTTTAATATACTTAGTATTATAACAGGAATTTCATCGTGTTGGTAAAGAGGCAAAATTTATAATAAATATGCCACCATCATATCGACTTTTAAATCTGCTGTATCTGGCCATATTGCATCATCAAAGACGAAATACAAAGAAACAGAAACTCGACAAGAAAAAAACTTTGGTATGTTGTCTGGTCATAAAAAATGTAAAACACTATATTTAATTAAAATACTCAGCTATATTATTTTTAGAACCAGAAAACAATGCAGAAAGTTGCATTCGCTGCTTGAAGTATGATAATTTGAGTGTTGCCGAGTTTGATCAATGTTGGAAAGCTTGACTCAAATAAAGAAACTGGCTTTGACAAAATCTATTATGGAAACATGGCCATTTTACAAAACTCCTTCGGGATATCGTTTCGTATGCGAATGTAACAAAAAATGAAAAAAAAACTTGGGTTACTTAACATATAATTTTTTTTTACAGATTGACATAGATTATAAAATTTGCTTCGACGACAGCGACGGCCTTATTTTAAATTGGTAGAAATATTTTGATGTCCTTATTAAGTTTTTATCAAGCAACGGTAACGTCAAAAACAAAAAAATAAAGAGACTGGTAGAGAATGTGAGGGACGCTCCCGATTTACCAGAAAGTGAGTAACTAATTTGTATACCCTTCATGCATCTATTAGACATGTATAACTTTTTTAAAATTTCTCAATTAGTTTAAAGTCTTTAAATCTTCTTATTCCATAAAACGTTTGCTGAACCTATATATCTGTTTGTTGTAGTCAGCCTTGAAACCGAAGCAAAATTTAATTATATAGATGGAAAAAAGCAGCAATTTTTTGGGCGTTGCAGGGTACTTCGTCCCGACAAAGACGACAAGAAAATTAAAACCCGATATACAATTAAAGACTTACAAGAATCTTTTATATTCAAGGGAAAATCGCAACAAAATATGGAGGACCACATTCTACATATCAAGAGCATGAAGACCTCTATTCAACCGTTTATATGTTGCGTGGGAGAAGATAGTTTAAATATTGGTAATATATTTGTTTGAATGTATTAAACAATGTTGCTTGATGCGAAGTAATAACATTCTGCTCAAAATAATAAACAATTAAAGTTCAGCAGAATGTTATTACTTCGCATTGGTAATATATCTGTATATTTTGATGACATCAGATACAATTTTAAAAATTATATTACAGCAGTTGATATTTGTTTGAAAATTATACATTTATTTGATTTGGAATTTCTCCCAGCTTGCCTAACATTTTATAGTTTTATTGAATGTTTTGTTTATAATTTTAAGTGAAGAAACCTTATGTCCAAGGTTCATGTTTTGTCAAATACTTAAAAAAATGTATTAGAACCAGGTACGGTCTAAAATTAAATATTATGTTTTTGTTTCGAATCCATGGTTCATATTTTGTCAGAAAATTACTTTAAAAATGTATTAGAACGTGGTACACTGCCGGCCATAAAAACGGCCCATTTCATGACTTTTTTCCAAAATGCAGCGTAGTAGAACGGGTGTCTCTTTGATTTTTCTTAATCTTTTGACATACGCCTTCACTGCACAGTTTTTGTAAATTTATGTATATGTCAATTTTGACAGACTGAAAACAATTAAAATTAGTTAATTTGACTGATAATTCCCAATTTTCATTTATATTTTTATGAACTATGAGATCTTAGGTACCTTCACTAGAATGTAAAAAAATTTTATCGACACTGATATTTAATTATAATAGTAATGTAACATATTTTTGAAATTATGAAAAATAAACCTTGCGTTTACATGATAACAATTTCAATTTCAGTGGCCCATTTTTTTATGGCCAGCAGTATACCGTATAAAATAAAGCATGTTTTTGTTTGGAACTCAGGGTTTGTATTTTATGCGATACGTACTTTAAAAAATGTATTAACAAGGTACTGTATAAAATAAAATATTATGTTTCTGTTTCGAAAACGTTGTTTGAATTATACAATTTCCGCATTTCTCTGGTGTTGACTAAATTTAGCAACACTGTATAATACATCGATCATTCAATACATTGAGTTAATAATTATTAACATAAAATAAAATAATGAATCAATTAATGAAATACGCAATAATAACGTACATGATTAATGCTCTAAATTAAATGCGTGCGTTGTAGGAATGAACGATTTTGATTGAATGTATGAAATACTATACATTGAGAAAAATAACACAGTTTTTGACACAATGTACGATCTTTATAACATTAATAAATCTGAGTTGTGGATTAATTAACGTTGTTGCCAGTTCCATGAACAGTGTTTTTAATATCAACAAAATGCCATTATAAAATGCATAATAAAAATGTTGATATTGATAAACGTTTGTACCTCAATTCAATAAACATAATACATTAATTAATTACCAAAATATTGAATTGATAATCATAGTTTCGTTGTCCCAATAAAACTGATAGTTGGACAAATTTTAATTACTAGTTTTGTTGTCTCAGTTAATGTTTTCATGAATATTACGTACCTTTTTCGTTGAGTGAAAGAACAAGCAATATCTGCGAAAAGATTGTCAGCAACAAGATGGTCAGCTAGAAGGGATTGTTGCACTATCGCGGGTTTACTTAGAATAGGGATAATGGTAGCTTTTTGGAGTGAAGTTATGACCATTTTGATAAAACAAGCAAATCTCTGCAAAGTTTAGATATTGATGTTTCAAATGTAGTAATTTTGAATGATTTTGTTTTACTCTATGTAACACAATTAAAAAACAACTTTGAAATGTATGAAAAAGAAGGGAATAAGCTGACAAACTTTACTGTATAGAGACGTGAAAGGAAGCACATAAAAATTCAAAAACTTCAAAGTGGAGAATCAACTCCACACGAAACTGTTTTTGATGCTCTAAGCAATATGAAAATTAATATTGTTTACGTTGTGATTGATAAAACAACTACTGAACAAAACAAAAGGAAAAGTGCGTACGACAGTTTTGCAAAGAACTTTGGATTTTTATGTAATCTGACTGATTTGTTACCAGAATCAATTATTATTAAAAACGCAAGTTTAAAAAGCTTGCATTGCAATTACTTAGATGAAAGCTTTCCTGAAGAGTGTCTTCAATTTAAATATATATATAGAAACAGTAACCAATGTAGAAGATATTTTATTTGATGTGACAAGTATGCTAAAATTAAAGAGCAAAGGAAACGTAATTGCAACGTTTCCTAATGTAGGCATTGTCTTGCGAATCTTTTCACCTGCAACCAATTGTGCAAGAGAAAGATCATTTTCCACCTTCAATAGGATAAAAAATATAATGAGAAGTACTTTGGCTCATGGAAAACCAGTACATCTTTCAACGTTTGCTATAAAACCAGATTTGTTAAAATCTATTGAATTTGAAAATATTGTTGCGTATTTATTTATTAAAAACTAATTTATTTAAACGATTAAAAATTATGTTTACTTATTCTAGAAATATGTACACTTTTAAATTAACCGAACTAATTAAATCTAATAATATTTAATGAAAACACTTACACGAATTTATGTATAACCGTTGTATAACACTATCACTTAAGATAAGATAACGTCCTCGGATTTCACACTTGTTTGTTTACACTATAAGTCACGTCCACTCGATTCGGTGTACACTGTTATTTATTTAACACTTCGCACGTGCTAATCACTTATTTATCTTCACTTGAATAATCTTCTTAATACAGCTGCATTCGCGTTACGACAATAACTGACCTACGATTTCTTTCTTTGGTATTTATAGACATCGGCGAATCCTTCTCGAGCGTTCCCTACTTTTCGCTATATCTTCTAGAAAATGGATAACAGCTTCTAGAAGGCTCTTGGATTTGTAAATAATTTCTCGAACGCTTCAATATTATTAAAGATTTTGTTACACTGAAATTTAGGAAAATTAATTTCTAAATGTTTATTACATTGAATTTTATATTTTATAAATATTGAATTGTTATTTTAAAATCATTTATCAACATTGACACTGAAGAAATACACCTTACAAGCAAAATCTTACTAGAAATAGCTCACAACAATTTAATTTCATCTTATTTCACATTTAAAAACAACACATTTTGGGTGTAGGGGTTATTATAATTTACACAAAATACATTTTTGAATAATCATTTTAAGTTTGTATTTCAAGCTAGTAAGAGCATTTCTAAAATAAAACAAACTACTAATGTAGTACGTGAACTTCCATATTCGGATATCATAATAATAAATAAAGTCGCAACTTTTAAAAGAATATAAGAAGTTATTTTAATACACCATGAATTTGGTAGGTTGCTCATAAACATAGTTACAAGAGTTATTTAATGTGCTTCGTTTTGTAACATACACTGATATGTTACAATATTGTAAAAAACAAACTGTTTAGGGGTAAATCATTAGCGGTTTTATTAAACAGATTATGGTTGGTATGCTGTTAAAATGATTTGAAATGTAATTTGATACCTGATAAAAGTTAGACCATAATTTTATAAAATTGTTGAACTAAAACTTTTAGCTATTATGTTAAAGTTTATTGTACATTTTGAAATAACTTTTATTACTTTAAAAACTGTCCAAGTTTCTGAGTTTGAGACAAAATACGACAATGAAATGCATTTTGTGCAATTACAGACAAAAAAGTAATATTCACATTGAAAGCATTTGAATGCGTTGCCATTTCTTTTAAGTATTTATAATTAAATAAATTGTGTATTTATAAAATATTGTATTTTACTGAAACGTTTTTTAAGCTGCAAGTTGCCAATATTGCAGGTGTTAACAATTGGTATTTTAATTATTAAAATTGATTAAAATTTTATAACGGAAAAAATAACAAAATTTATGTTGATAAATGTGTAATATTTAACACAAGAAACATCATCAAAGCAGGTTTATGAAACAATTTGCGTTGATAACGTTTAATGCAAAAGCTGCGATTGGTCAGTTTAGATACTATTATAAGACAACGTCCAATAAATTTGTTTAAAATATTCCAAAGCATTCCTGATGTTTTGATAGATGATTCATTTCTGTGTTTTGTGTATCATTTTATTACTTTCGCGAAGATTCTTGTTCGAGTCAAAATAATAACGACTGTTGTGTTTTGAATTGTGAATGTGTGAAGCTTTTTTTTGGTAGATCCGATGTTATTATCACAGCCACAAGACGTATCATGAGGTGAGTTTAATGTTTGAAATAATTTTCACCGCCTAGAGATGATATGCCTACAAATTCCAAAAATAAGCTAAGTTTTAAAAATAATGATAACATTCCGATTTAGAGTTAAAAGTTGATTCAATCGTTATTTTAAAGAGCCTAAACCAACTAAATGTATTTGTTCAATTTCTATAATAGTTTTACGTCCGTACTTTTATTGAGAATATATACAAAATTTCAGTAATTCACTAGAAATAAAATATAATTTATGTTTAAATTGAATTTCTAATATACCGTACTAAAATATTTTGTTTACAAACTTATAGTGCAATTTTGTGATAGTAAAGTAATGTATTGACTAATAATTCTATGCGCAACCACGTCTTCGGTACTTTTCAATTTTTTTTTGAAACAGCGCAAAATGATAAAATTAAATTTAAAATTAGTTTTAAAGTAATTTAATGTAACTTACAATACAGCAAACATTTTTAAATAAATTCTAAGCCATCTATTCAGTGGCGGCACTTATTTATAATTTTAACAACAAAGTATAATATTGGTAGTTTTTATGTATTGATTTTCTCTTATATCATTTTTAGTCCCAAATTTGTCGATGACAATTTCATAAAATTTGCTTTAAAATCGAGAAGTTTTAGTTGTTATAATTAAAATTGTTACAGGAATAAAAAAATATAGTTTTTCACTATTTTCTACGTACACTAAATAAGAAAATTCGAGAGAAAATCTGTTTTAAAATACAAGATTATTTGTGAATATTTTGTTAACAATTATTTATTATTTTAATTACATTTTGAATTGTTTATTTATTTTATTGTTTTTAATAAATTTTTAGAATTATTAATAAAACTATTATAATTAAGTAAAATAATAGTATATATTCAAGTTAACACGATTTCTTTAAGGTTCTTCTATGAGCAGGAACATCAAAGCACTTTAAATATCTATATAAAGCGACGTTTCTTGCAGCTAAGTGCACATTTCTTCAGGCCTATTTATAGACTTAGAAAAGTGGTGTGTCTCGGAATGCACTATGAAAACCACCATACAAATAAATTAAGATTGAAAATAAATTAATTAAATACAAGAAAAAATACAACACAACAGTATGTTTCAATTCCACGATTGTTGTTGTCTTCATAGCGCAGTTCGAGACATACAACTTTTCTAAGCCTATAAATAGGCCTAAAGAAGTGCGCACTTAGCTGCACGAAACGTCGCTTTATATAGACATTTAAAGAGTTTTGATGCACCTCCTCATAGAAGAACTTTAAAGAAATCGTGTTACGTTCAATCAAAGAGGAAAATAATATACAACTTACAGTATATATTCAATAATTACTTTTTTAAGTTTTAATTATTTGATTTACAGAACTATTTTTTAAATTTATTAAAACTAACTAGCTATGTAATTTATCTAAATAATTTTATTACTACAACGCTCTCTCTTAAAATTATTATCATTAGGGCTTAGACTGTTTGCAAGCAATGTTGTGGGTTCGCTAGTCCTTTAGTAAGTACATCTGCCCCCATTTTATCAGTTGGCTTATACTCCACACAAATTATACCACCATGCATAATATTTAAAATATATTAGTATTTAATATGAAAATGTTATTACCTAATATAAAATTAAAAAATTAGACCCCAAAATTATAGCTGTTTTTCAGTGCTTACCAACAGAAACACAAAAAGTGTTGAATAGTTATGATTATAACTATTTTAGAATATAAAAAATAGTGAATAATGAAAACGACGTAAAATAATACCCGATGTCAACAAAACGTCAAACGTGAATGTCAAAAAATGTTACAAAACGGTAACACCTGTGGTACTACCAACCTAAAACTATGTTGATGCTCAACTTATAGATCACGTGGGAAATGGGTTTTAATGAAGGCCTTGTAGCAACTCTTAATAAAAATGGGCTACACGTAACACCAAACGTAACACGCGTCATTCGATATGTTGAATCTTACTTTCACTATAGTACCATAAAAATCGATAAACATCTTTATCTTCATCTTCTAACAAGATTTACATAAAAGTCTTTTCGATGTCCGCCGTTATACCTATAGTACCTAACCTAAATCTTAATAAAAGACTTAAAAACTCCGGAATTAAATTAGGTCCTTTATCGAACACATCGTTTAGAGATTTTAATCATGGTCCATGCAAACTAGCATCATAAACAACTCTGAATTTGGTTGTTTCTTTATCATCGCGATGCGGCATATAATACACTCGTCCATTTACACCAATGTTATTATTGTCCACAACTTCTGCATAATTGTCGTTAATCAAAGCATTAATTGCATTATTATATTCGGCTAACTTAACACTACGTTCTAATCTAAACTTAAGTTTTTCTGTGCATACATAAGCACCAACATAGTTATTATCTTCAATAACATTTTTGTTTTTCCACGGTAATTTTACTTTATATTGTTTGCCGTAGTTAGTAACTGACGATTCTAAGAAATTGTTTACGTAACTATTCCGTTCATCATTGTTGGCACTTATACTTATTGCTTCCAAATTCCATAATTGCAGCGCTACTTGTTCTTCTTCTACCACCGATGCATGTAAGACAGCTCAAACATTAGCTGTAACACAAGTGATGTCGCAGGAACAGGACCATGCAACGTGAATCCAAACTTAGTATTTACTGCCATGAAACTGTTACTCAAACGTTTATTTTCACCAGTTACCACATTTTAATAATATTCTACTCCTATTAAAATACTAATTTTATCTTCCATTACAGAACCTTCTGGAATAAAATTAGCAACCTGTAGGTTTGGAAATTCCTTTAACATAACTTCGTTCGGTATTTTCAAAAGATCCATACATATATCCGGTACTTCCGCTGCTGCAATGGTTATTGGTTAATTTCCATATTGTCATTAGTTGCATTTGTATGCAATTATAAATCCTTGTTGGTGCGGGATACTTATTTCCAAAGACTCCGATTGTTATTCGATGTTGACCAACAACAACTGGAACTTTCTTGATACGGATTCTTTAATAAAAGTTTGTTGACTTCCACCATAATAACTAAACGAATTAATGTTATATTGTTGGTGTCTATTTCGGCAAATACACATGCTGTTTGTAACAAAACGTTTTTATGCATATTTGTCATTAAGCTGAATTCAGAGGTCGAAGTACTTGGGTTTAAATTAGTAGCCGTTGTAACTGCAGGGGTTGTTATTACTTTAATCCATTTTAACCATTTGGGATTGCACATTGAACCGTATCTTTGTGTTTTCCTTGTCGGAAAAAAACTCAAACATAGTTCCATTGGTAACGATTTTATTAAATTCGATTTTAATATGATGTTATATCTATCAGCACGCACGTTAAGGATTTTTAAACTTCTGAATGTAGACGTCACTACGTTATAGTTTCGTTTTAAAGTGTCTATATCACTACGCGACCGCACTTGATTTAGGTTCAAGCGATGTCATTCATCAGTTCATCATTGCATATAAAGCGCCTTTGAATTTGTTGCTGTGCAGTATCGATGATGACATTGAAAACTCCGAATTCGAAATATTTTGTCGGAGATTCCCGGAGTTGTCTTGACTCATCGGCAGATATCTCTCTAGGAAGTCTCTTAGCAATTGGAACACGTTTCTGTGGAAGCTCCTGTTCAATTGCGATGTCACACTCTTTTAGCAATATGCGTTCCTGTACATAAGCAACAAACTCGGAAGTTGCACGGTGTAGTACTGTGCAGTTCTTACGTTTTTCACAGATCTGGGCATGCAATGTTTTAATCAAATTGCTCGCTTTTAAGCAATAGAGACCATCAGTTTGAAAATATTTGGAAACTGGCGTAGATACGTTGAACAGTCACGATACACAAAAGCAATGAATATGTTTTCAAATTTGCACCAGTTGTCAAGGAGGGACTTTGTCTTGAATGAGACGTCAGATGCAAAGTCATCACCAATTGCAATAGTATGAAGACAAATAAACAGCGTCAAGAACTTTTTACAGTCCTTCAACGGAACATTTGGATCATTAATAAAACTTTGTAAAGCTTTATCTTTACTCCACCAACGAGTTGCATTTACTTTCTGTAGCCGATGGAGTAGTTGATGACCCTTACCTGACTCTTTATTAATCGTTGTCGACACAAACATCCTTTTATGAGATTCAGAAATGTTTTGTAGCAGACCAATGGAAGGTCTGTATCTATGTCACTTGGCTGGATAAGATGGTGTTTCATGAAGGCTAGTTTCTCATTGCTGTCGGCGTGATAGTGTGGTGGAATAAATTTCCAAAAGTCTGAATGACGAGAATGTGCTTTGTTGATATTTTCTGATAGCGATTTCTCAGCATTCGATACCTTTTGTTGGGCTTAAGATTGATGAACTGAAGAGGGTTCACTGTCGGCGTTTTGATTTGTGTTTGGGCTCCTGGCAATCCATCTTCATTATACTGTTTTTCAGATTCAGCATCAGTAGGACGTTTTTCAAAATCAGATGGTATCGACTCTCCTGATGACGTCGCTTCAGATATCAATGCTGTTGTTCCAGCTACATCAAGCTGCCTCTCAAAAGAGCATTTAGGAGATACTTGTTTGTCAAACAGTTTCCTGTGTTTTGGATCAGCAGCTATTTCCTCTTCTCATCACGCTTTAGTTTTCCAGACTTATATTGCCGTTTCGGGTTAGATATCTTGTCGCTCATTTCAACTGCTTTGAGCCTGTAAGTAAAACGATATTTCCAAATTGGGTATACACTACACAGTACTACCCTAATACGCAATGAGGACCGATGCCCGGAGGGGTGCTTATTTGTAATTATACTGGCTGCTGCTGCTAAAATTCATTGCTTCTATCGTTCTATCAACGTACTACTACTGCAAAACGGTTCCAACAAGGAAAGCATCTTTGTTAGTATTTAAACTAAACTTCATTTTGTGAATACTTTATAAACTTTATATTCTACGGTATACCAGCAATTTAGGTACGTACGGTAGTATTAAAGTGACTAAAAGTGACAACTGGAAGTTAAAACTTACCGACGATCCGATTAGATCTTCAAATAAAATTGCCAGAGAATATCAAAATTTACACGAAACACTTTCTAATCTTGTAGTTTCAATTGATGTGTGAATAGGCTAGAAGGTCACTCAACTCAATTACTAAGTACAAAGTTCAGAAAGCTACCGTCTTGGCTAAAACGTGCACAAACAGCCGCGCAATGACTCATAAAAATGTTTATGAAATATGGTATGGATCAACGAATACTAATAATTTATAATAAACTTACAACTCTATGATTTCGATTAAGGAAATTTAAAAATTAATTGAAACCTACTTGTATTCTTTTCAACTAATATTACACGGATCAAGACGCGTTACTTTAACCCTTTGGATGGCACCAAACATAACACTGCATACCGTTCCTTTAGTGGTTTTTGCAAGTAACGGGACCGCGATAATTTTAGTCTATGTAAGCAGAGGTGCAAGCGCTGCACTTTGAGTAAGTGTAATGCAGAGCGGGGTGATACTCGGAAGGTTTGGAAATGTTTTTAAAATTATTTTTTGAGATTTGCTAAATTCGTTTTTTACTGTCTCTAAGTCTAACGCAAGTAATCAGTTGAAAACCCATTGGCTCCTGTAGTCGGCGAGGAGGCTGGTGACCCCGGGGGGATGATCTCCCAGTCCCCTGGGCTAGTCCGGCCCTGGTAACGCGTTATCTACACTCGTTCTATTAATTTCGTTTAACGAGGTCGTTTCTTCCTTTAACCTATTCTTACGAAACTTAAAACGTGCCAAAATAGTTACACCAGTATATTCATATTCGGCAATCTTCAATAATTTGTTACATGCCAAAGTTAAAACAAAGTCACTGCCTGAAATGAGGTAACATAAACGATGTTGTGCCGCTTGCTCAGTGGAGACGGGGTGGGTTATATTTAAAAGTTTCGTGATTGAATTGGATCAGCTTGACGAAAACACAAAATTGAAAAGTAATAATGTAGAAATCAAAGGGCGCCAGGAAGGAGTAAAGCTTAATGGACTTCTGGCCCTTGCCAACTACAAGTCCGCTCCTGAAGGATACACTCTAAACGGACTTACCTTGTTCGAGTGTATCTCACTAAAATCTGTAATAAATTAATAAAGTTACACACGCGGAGGCCGACGGAATTAAAAGCTCTTTACATTTAACAATTTAACATTTATTTGAACACACAAAAAAAATAATGACACAAAATAATGTATAGTAATCAACAAAAATTAACCAAAACAACAAAAGGTACGTCAATGAATGTTTGATAAAAACAAAATTTTAAATTATTTGAATAACTGCTCAACAACAAAATAATACAATACAAAATACAGAATTTAATAAAACCAAGCACAAATTAATAAATCTTAATTTATCACGGCCGTGTGCGCGTCGAAATTACTCATTTACAAAACAAAATAATCTTATTTAATATAAATCTAAAATATCTATCTTGAATCGAGAATTCGGTCCCGTTTAATAAATTTTTAACTCGGGATATGTCACAGTTCCGATAAATACGGACAATAATTAGTTACATTAACGTTAAATCAATTCGAGACACTTAAAACTTTCATTTGAAATTCAAAGCTGTTAACACTCAACCACTTAAATAATAACTTCACGATTAAATACATATGGTGCAAAATAAATACCTTGAATTTGTCGTAACTTCAGGAAAGAACCGGTGGTTGGTTCTAAGTGGCCAGTTGTCTACAGGTAGAAAAACGTTGAAAGGTACCCCAAACAATTGCAATGACGGCGGAAGAATTTTGTTTTTAACACTTAAATAAAATCCGCACAAATGCGAAGACTGGATGTAGCACAACCCAACGATTGCATATCCAACTTGAAACGTGAGCTTTATTATGGATATCGTGAAGTTCCTTAACCCGTAAAATTACGAATTTGGAAAACCAATATTTCCCCTCACACCACTCAATTTTCACGGCACCATTTCTTTAACTTCCGCGGTATTGTCTAACGGTTGGGTAAAAACACCCCGAACACTTGACTACATTCCGGTACCCGGTATTCTTAATTGCGACCAAAGATTGATTGCCAAAAACAAAATTTTACCCCTTTTAACACCTCGTATTCCCACTTAATTCAATGAACTTGCGCCGTAAAATCTTTGTAAAAGATGAAACACTAAACAACGTAAATTAACAAAGATGAAAAATATAATGGCCATGTGCATCTTATCACGTAGACCTTCGACAGAAAGAAAATTTTCCCACAGAAAACGCTCACTCCGCTAAATTATCAAGTGGTTCCAATCGCGCTTGTAAAAGAGCTCAACATAAACAAAGTAAAGGTATCACGAAAAATTGATCAAATTACATCCTGAAAAGGAAGTCGTAAATTATCTAGCATTGTTATTTTACTGAGATAAACAAGTAAAACACTAAATCAAAATCAAAACCACGGAACTTTATGCATTCAAAAAAAATACCAGTAATAATTGTGAAATAATTATTAAATACAAATACGCTTAAATCAAACGTAATAAAATAACGAGTAGAACGTTTTCGATGCTAACATCGAACTAATCAATAAAAAAAAACAGAAAACCGCAAATTCAGCCAGATGAATCTAATTACGGGGTCTTACATAAAAGATTCACTGCTAAAATCCAACGCAGGTTACAAATTCCTCTTCTAGGTTTTTGTTTTCATTTAGTAAGTGTTCCATATTTAGATCGGCTTCTTTTAAGTTAGCTGTAACTAGCTCAAGCTTAGAAATTGAAGCACAAATCTCTTCTAAACTACGTTCGTGATCTAAAACACTCACAATACTATTCACAGTTTTTGTAAATTGCGTTCTAGCGACGTTCCGTTTCACGCGTTCCATCATAAGCTTTAAAATTAGTTGTTACTGTTAAACGTTTATATATGTAAAACAAAAGTACTATTTGAATTACGCTATGATACCACTATATCGTTAAACAACTCCGTCTCGGGTTTCGGCACCAAATTGTCAAAGAATTACACAAGACCGGTTGGAGTAATAATGGTATTTATTCAAATATGTACAACTTGATCATTACATCCTAACTTAAGAACTAACAACCCCACGCCTATTTGCGATGGGTTATTTTAGATTGCCGTTATTTACAAATAAAAGGATTTTTTACACGGTTACAATTTGATATTAAACAAAAAACAAAACATAAAAACTTAATACGCGCACTAACAAACTTTTATAACTCAACTGTTATAATTAATTACTTTGCATGAATAGAAGTAATAAGAACATGGTTGTATATTGCATATATAATTTTATTCTCAGTAGAGGAATAAATTTTTTAAATGCGTTTTTTTTTCGTTCAATAAACACACAAATAATTAATTTAATTAAGTTATTAGAGAGTTAATAATTCATGGAGCTAAAAACAATGCAATGACCTAAATATTTTCCGAATCTCGTTAAAAAACAGTTTGCGACACATTTTTATCGTATTATTCGTCGATGAAAGCATTTGTTACTGCCAAAACGTAAACAAAAAAATATGGCTGTGTCAGTTATTATTCTCTTAGTGTTCTTTAAAGTAATTGACTAAGTAACATAATTTGTACGATATAATAGTCGTATTTCAATTAATTTAACAAACTACGTTGTTTACAACAGTTGGAATAAAAACTAGAAACGGCAACTTTAACTGTCTATTTGAAGATTTTTATTTAGTGCAATGTGTATTATACTTAGCAAATTAATTTTAGGTTTATGAAAAAAATTGATTTTTTGATATTAGCCAATTAGAATATATAGTGAAACAGTATTTTTAAAGTTAAACAAATGATACTAAATGATCGAAATTAAATATGCCATGTATAATTTGTCAATTGACAAATCAAAATTTTGTTGTAAAGATTTAACGAACGGATTTACTAAAGCGATTATTATTCGTTGTCAAACAATTCATTTACAGCACCGTTCTTTGAGTTTGTTGAAAACTGTGTTGTCTAATTTTAGAAGACATTGTCATCGTTTTATCGAATACGGGTATGGAAATCTTTTTATTTTACAAACTGTATTAGGTCCCATTCATATATGTTATTTATTTGCATTTTATATTCAGATATGAACTTTCAATTACCATGTGCCGAAAAACAATAATATTATTATTGACAATGATATTAAACTTAACTTTATTTTATGTATTTAGATAAATCACAATATTTATTTATATTTTTAAATAAACTAACAGGTCGTAGTAATTTTAAAGTAAATTTGAATTTTAACAAACAAGAATAAGAATATAATCACCGCTTAGTATTATAATGATCTTGAAAAGCGTGATAGTAATTTTCAGAATCTCATTACTACTCGAGTAACCACTAACGACGGTGTTCCTTGTACACTAGAAATTAAACTTAATTACTTTCGTAAGCTACACAGATTTCAATAAACTTAACTTTGAATTAATATAGAATAAGTAAATTATGCTATCACTACACAGTAAAATATACGTTTAATTAAATGTATTAACCAATTTAGATTAGTAAATATTAGTTTTACTAATTTTTTACACAAAATAGAAACGATACATTGAGTTGCTACAGCACAATAACATTTACAAAATACTAAGGCGATAGATTAATTATTATTTACGCTTAAAATTGTCAATATCTCTTTCAGTTTTTCTATCATTAATCCGGAGATAAATATTTTTCTAGTATGAGAATATTTGTAGACCCAGGTGAAACCAAAGCACCGATGACAGATGACGTAAAAAATTAACGATTAGTACGTTAGTGCTAACTACTAGTTCCAGAATTCTATTACATTATACCGGTTTAGTCTGGCCGATTATGTTGCCTGTAAAATACATCAAAACGGACGGAAACACAAAAAGTAATTTATGTGATAACCGTCAAAGGTGAAGCATAGTATAATGAAAGTTAACGCGGCGCGAGGGTGCCGGTCGAGCACTGCATCAGAGTGAGTTATGCTATAGAACTTTTGACAAAAGTGATATACGTTATTTTTAGTTCTGCTCTTTGTAAAATGTTTGAAAAAATTTAAAAAAAACACATTAAAAACATCACATAATGTTGGTAGTACATTTATAACTAAAGATGAAAATAGTTGGTATTTGCAATTTTTTGTAATTTTTGTTGTTACTGCAATTTTCCAGCAATTTTTAACAATAATGCAAATCCTCTTGCAATTTAAATTATAGGCAAATCCTACGCTTAGACGTACTTCTACTTTACGTTTTTCTTTGGTTTTCTTAGTAACATCAGTAATAAATATCATATTAACCTTATTTTAAAGTTTTGTGGTGTGTGTAACAATATTATAACTTACGAATGAGATATTTTGATTGTTTTCAATTCTATAAAATTTTTGATAGTTTTGAGACGTTTTGTATTAATTATGATGTCTAAATTAATTGTATCATTTTCAAATAAACTAAATACGCAGATTAAAACGTTTAGCACTAACAGAGAAATCTTTTACAATAAAATTGGTACGTTATTAACTTATTATCTTATTTTATTCATAAATAAATAATAACATAAATATTTCAAACGTATACTAAACAAGACTTACTCCCATACCATAATATCCACAGTGTGGTGCATATGTCGCTCAACAGAAAATTGTACATTGCTCCGTTCTTCATGTTTTTGTCTAACTCACATACGGCCATTATGCATTCCCAAACCAATTTTGGCTAACTTGTTTATCTTAAAATATGGAGACTCGTTTCTATCATATTTTTTTTAGTTCCACTTTAAAATCACACATCAGATTATAAAGGATTATATATTCAATTGCGTATTTAGTATTTGAAAATAACGAAACAATTAATTTTTGAATATAAATTAGGAATGGTCAATGAATATTTCAAATAATGGTGCCTAAACTGTTGCCTACTTAGGATAACAAAATTTAATAATAGCGGGAAATAACTAACCTTATTAATTTTGGCTCATTCTGTAAATTTGATTAAAATAATAACCGAAAACTAAAAAAAGAATGGAAATTAAAATAAATAAATTTTTATTACACTTTGCTTAATATTCTTTAAATAAACTCCATTCATTACATTTAACCATTGAGTACATTTTATATTATATAACTATAGACATTGCAAAGAATGTGTTTATATAATTTCCTTAATGAAATGATTTGCAGTTTTATAATTAAATAAATTTACACAAAAACAAATAATATTGGGTATGATTGAGTTGCGTTCGGATTAAAGTATTAAACAATACGCGGTTGTTTTATCAGGAATATTCACATTTGTTTTAAATTTTATTTTTATGTCCACCAGGCTCTTTTTTAGTTCCTCCTTTTACTTAGAACAATCTATAATAGCAATTGGAGCATATCTTTTGAATTTTTTTAAGGTGAATATTGGCTCTTTGTCTTTGTACAAGAACGAAGTACTGATTTATTTTTTCCACGTTTCCAAATAATAAATAAATTATAAATGTTTTCTTTTTACATCGTTTATGTAAGTTTGAGAAAATTTTATTAGCGGCTCTAAAAATAAATAAATTTGGAATATTATTTTGTTCATTTTTTTAATTTGTTTGTATTCTTTTGGGACTAACAACGTGTCTTTAAAAACCAACAAATATCTAAAAATATTTCAATTTGTCCAACTAAATTTGTTCATAGTTTAGAAAATATACGTCTTTAGTTATTTATCTGATTTTTTAGAAATGTAAAAAATATTGCCTAATTTATAGTTACCGAAGCATTTTTTAATCCAAATGCCATTTTGATAAATTTGTAATGGCCATTTGGACATTAACTGCTGTTTGGCAATTGATTCTATATGCATTTTACTTTGGTAAAATCCGGACGCTAAGTCGCAGTAAAGTGTTTACATTGTACAAAAGAATAATAATGTTTGCATAGAATATCCATTGTTGATGTTTGTTTAATTTATTTTTTTGTAATATACGTCCATCTGTCTGAGCTGGTTGATTCGTAAGTAAATCCGAAAAAAAAACTTTGTACATTGAATAACGAGATATAAATTGTTCAAATGAAAAACATTTAAAAGTGTAACGTGCACATTTTTTCGATTAAATACATTTGATCTATATTAACATTGTTTGATTAACTGCGTATGCAAATGACGCAATGAACAAACAATTTAAGTCATTTTTGGGTGCACCTCAGTGCAAACAGACGTTTTTCATCCTGCATGCGGCGGCATGACCGCATGTATAATTTAAATTTGGGTTGAATTTGCATTTGTTGTTGTTCTACAATGATTTTTGTGTATTTGTTGTGAATTTAAATGAGTTTGTTGTATAAAAAAACATTGCGTAATTTGTATGGGTTAGTTTTTCCTGTTTTTATGGCATTGGGTAAGCTTTAGTATATACGTTATTTTATTATATTTATTTTTTCTACGTTCGATTTTGTTTTTATGAATACAAAAATTTGTTTTTGGATGTACGTACGATTATTTTTGTTCAATTGTTTTATACGTTTTACGATTACGATTTTTGTTGATTTTCGTTATATGTTTACAATGTTGATTATCTACAATTCAATAACTACCTAATGTGTCACGTTTTGAATGTAATTTGGTTTGGCATAATTTAAACTTTGAAATTATTTTAGGTTATGTTTATGTTAAACAATATTCTAGTTATGGATCTTGCACAATACTACGTCACCGAAATGAATCTGGTAGTGACTGCATTTAAAATGCAAGTGTGCAACTCAAAGTGATAAGAATTAAACGTAAAACCTTTACGTACTTTCTTAATTAGACATTATAATTGTGTTGTGAGTTTTAATATTTATCGTAATGTTATTATGAAATACATTGTGGCCTCCAAAATTCAAGTTCATTTTTTAATTAAAATAAAATCTTTAGATACGACAAAGTTCCTATGACTTTATTTATAAGTTTGTGTATAAATGGTCTCATTGTTGATATTCTATGTTCTATATTTTATGTTTTTTATAATAAATTGTTTGAGCTAAGTTGGTGCATTTGTTTTTACTTTGTATTCGATTTTTTTTATACGTTATAAAAAAAGTTTATTTATATCTTATTTATTAAATGACATACAATATGGCCGAGGTCAATAATTGATTAATCATCGTTACCTAAAGATTCATTTTTTTCAGTTTGCCACTTATTCTCATCTGAATGGTTATTATTCACTATAAACATAAATTGTTCCACAATTTTATTAACTAAACCATCGGCCTTCCACATTTCTTCACAAAGATGTAACACATGATATTACACTGCTTCATTTGTTAAATTTTTTTTGCGTTATTTTAGCTTTTCATCTTAATTTTTGCTTTTACATTTGAATTTTTGTTGTGTTTGTGTGCAAATTTGTTCTTTTAAAACAGTCCATTTTAATTTATCTTTACAACATTTGGTAAGTATATTTAGGTTAACATTATTTCTATTTAATTTACAATGCATAATGATTTATTTATTGTAGTTTGTCAATGAATATATCCAATTGAAAGCGATTCTAAACTTTCTGCTGCTGCAACAAGAAAATCTTTAAGTTTTTTAATACTTGGATTTTATTACTAGAAATGTTGTAATTCACGTAAACTTAATCTAATTGAGTCCATATGGAATCTTGTAAAAAAAAAGTTGCATTGAATAATATTGCACAACTAGATAGTGAAATTAAATATTTTTGATTTAACAAATGAAGATTGGGAAAAACAGTGCAATACTTAGTTACATCTTTGTGAAAAAATGTGGAATGCAGATGGTTTAGTTGATAACGTTGTAGAAAGTTTACAGTGAATAATTGTGATTCAGAGGACACGAGTGGAAAAATGAATCTTTAGGTAACGATGATTACTCAATTATTGACCTCGGTACAATGTTTTTTGTAGCGAAATGAGTAGGTTTTTAATTTTCTGCTTTGTAAATTTATTATTTAAAGATTTTGTTACGTGCATAAATTTAAATAATGCATTACCCTGTATATTGGTTTAATTAAAAATTACTTTTATATTTCTCGACGCCATCTATCGGGTTCGTTGGTCTCTTCGTATTGAGTAGGCGATATCCGGCGAGATACCGGCATTTTGACTTTAACATCGTGCATGTGATAACCTATGTCTGCGTGAGTTAAAATTCGTTTTCTCGAATCATCCACGTGTTGGGACACGATGGAAAATAGAAGTCTTCTCAATTAACTGAGTTTATCCACGCAGAGAAAGTGGTTTTTGTTCTTTCTTTGATTAAAGGTAATTTTTATGTCTTTTCTTATCCTAATCTAAGATCTTCAAGGGAAAATTATAATCGGAAGCTGTAGAGCTACGAACGCTGCGATACAAGTGCAGAATTTCGATTCGGAGGTAATTAATACCTTAATGAATATCACCTTGTTCGGAAGATCCTAAGTACTGGATACGATTGAATTCTCTTCGGAGGCAATGAAATTAATACCACCGTCGACGAAAATTTAGTGTAACAGTATACGATAAGTGTCGGTTCGATTACTTTCCTTTAAATGTTTCTTTTACTTATAGTTTGTGAGTCGCCAGGTAGACACGATTATTTTCAGGAAGTTTAATTACAGGAAGCCAATAGGAAAACGTTTTTTTGGAGGTAACCCTGAATTTGGCAAGTCAATTTTTATTTAATTATTCGTTGTCGCTACGGTGATACTCACGACTTATTGTATTTACTAATCGCACGTTCGAATTGATTTGTTGCTTATTATTGTTACTCAATTAGTCTAAGTAAATGACTTATGGCTTGCTGATTATATTAACAGTCAATTATCATTATTAATGTTATTTACTGATGAAGATTTATATATGTTATGGTGGTTACACTTTTGTTTTACGTGTAGTGTAAGTTGCCGATCCTGCTGATATTCTATTTTCTATATTCTCTATCGTACCTGCTTATATTTGGTACTCGGACTAAGATTATTCATTGTCATGCTATTCAAATTCTAATCTATTTATCTTTAAAGAGTAATTAAAGTGCAATTGTTGTTAACGACTTAGTTTCTTTTTTTTCGTTTCTTTCAGCCTTACGAACCTAACATCGTGTTACAAGTTTATACCGTCTGTCTTGAGCGGGACAGAAGTGACTTTGGATAAGCTCTGGCGCCCTTAAGCATATTTTCTGTATTATCTGTGAACCCCCCCTCTCCCCGACTATTGTGAGTAGGCCGTGCAGGTTCGTAAAATACCAAAAGCTTGTAACAATTTGTTAAAAGCGCCTACTAGTTGTGGTTATAAATGTGATAAATTTGGATATTCGTACAGTGATCAAAATTTTTCATACGTTATACGAAAACATTTTTTAACTTCAGTTTATTATACATTTACGTATTAGTTATTTGAGTTGCCTCACATTTTCTAATTAAAAATGACAGAGTACTAGATACATTTTACTCTTTCATTAACAAATAAAAGTAAAAGTAAAATTAACTACCTGAGATGCTATTTATTTTAATTTAAGTTTAGTCTTATTAATGATATCTGTCACAAATGGCAAAAAATTTTCGCGTAAAGATTATACGCACTTACATTTTCTTTCTAACTTTTTAAATTTTGTGTAAATATTTTTATTTTAAATATACATTTTTTTAAAAATGCAAATTAAATCTATATATAAGTGCAAGATAATTGCTATTTTTATTACTTTATTAAAAAGGAAAAGGTATTGAAAAAGCTACGTATAAAACAACCTCCAACATTTTCAAGTAAAAACGTAATAGTAGATAAACTTTTATTTTGTAGAAAAAATAGCTAAATAGTTTTATAAAAGATGCACATAACTGGTAACATTAACCATTGGGAATATTAAGTTTATTACAGACAACGGATAAATAAAGCATTTAAAAGAAATAAATCCATGACGTAATAAAAGAAAAAATATTATTTTAATTTTATTATTATAGTATCTTCATCATTTTTAATACAAAAAAACAATTTAAACAGACGATAAATTATAGATGACTAATTCTTTAAATGCGACATTTAAATTTTCGCGAATTTGGCGAAACGGTTCTAAAACCTATTTCAAACTAATACCACGTACTAACGACCGTTTTGTTCAAACTTAGCACGATCATTTTTTACATTAAAAAAGAAAGATTTTGTTCGGATAAGATGTTGAATTTCTATGCGTTTTTTCTGTCGAGATAAAAGTGAAATGGTAACGTTCACGAAAAAATTGTGTATAAAGCAAAAATTTGAATAAAACAGCATTATAGTAATGGAAAAAATATTACTATGCTAAGTACAAAAAATAAATTTATAATGTGTTTAAAAAATTTATTTACATCATAATTTTATTTTGTAGCATCGTAAAAAAGCAATAAATTACAATAAAACGTATAAAAAGTAATTCAAAAAATTCTTAAATAGTATATTATATTTTGGATATTGTTTTATAACTTGTTAATATTATTATATTAATGATAGTCTTATAACGTTTAAAAATATATGCGAGTGGTTTTATTTGTATTTATAAATTGTTAATGATAATAATACAAAAATTGAAATTTTTATGAAATTTTTTTTAAATTTAAAAATAAATTTTATTAATTAACAGTTAATTAGGGTACCTATTATTACACAAGGATAAAGTTTGCAAAAATTTTTAATTATATTTTTTTTGGCTCAAGTTACTAGTGTGCTTCTCATTGTTGGCGCTTTTACTTTTTGTTAATGTTTGTTTCAGTAGAGATATTCCGAGTTAGATAATTAATTTACATGAGCACTTTCTAAGAGCTATGGAATTAGCTGTGGACGAGTCCCACTAACAATAACCGGTAACATCTTTTTCAATATTGGAATTGTTACACAAATTTCTATTGTTCTAATATTCTTCTCGAGTTAAAATTTGAAATATTTTTTTAATTTTTAGTTCAAATACGGTATGTTGTAAATCTTCTTGATTAATGTTTAATACTTTCAATGAACATGGTTGTAAAGGTGATAAAATAAGTGCTGTTTATTATTGTTGAATATATTCTATGCACTAAGTAACTTTTTAATGTTTTGAAATATGAAAAATTTTATGATTACAAATACTCTAGAAATATTATCTTTTGAATTAACACAAGTTAAAGTAGATTACATTTTTTAAAATACTTGTAGGTAATGTGAATGTTTTTAGATATCATTAAATGATTATGTAGGTAACTAGTGTTCTCGTAATTTGTAAAGAACCTGTGGGCGGAGCCTATCTGTGCGTCTTTCTAAAGACAACGTATCAGAACGCTACTTATTGTATTGTTTGTAAGAATGGATTGTCGTGTCAATTTCGTGTAATGCGCATATCACGTAACATGTCCTTTACAAATAATATTTATTATACCAAAATGTTTTGGAACCAACAAATAAATTTTGTTGAACAATATATATGCCATGCAAAAAATTTGTTTTTTTATTTCCTCATTTGAATGATTTAAGTCTGTAACTACAAATTTTATCGGCTCCATCGGAATAAATCAATAAATACGAGAAACAAAACGAAACCTTTATCTTATCACATCCATAGCCTCACTTATTTTTATTATAAACTGCACTAGAAAAATGTTGTGTAAAATTACATTTTCCAGTTTTATCTATTTAGTTCCAAAGTTGAGTCTTCCAAAAGATTTTATTTCAAACTTTGCTTGGCTTAGTTTTTAGTGATGTTATTAGAAAACATTAATGCTAATGCTAATTATTGTGCTTGATACAAGAAATTTAGATATATCGATTTTTACAGATTTTTTTTTCAAACGAAAGATGTTCCAAGAATAATAATAATAAGATAATTTTGTTGTAATTAAAAAACCATAATGATTATATCTGTGTTTACTATTACGTTTAATATAAAAAATTGTTTCTAGAATTATTATTGATTTAGAATTTAATATTTGTTTTTAATTGATTAATACTAACTTTAAAGCTATCATTAAGTTACTTACAACGTATACATGATACATTTGAGTATTGTTGATAATGAATACAAAAATAATAAACACATACACTTTTTAACTGTTTAAGAAATTTTTTTGGCGTAGGTATAATAGTAAATTGTATTAAATAGTTTAAATTTGCTATGATTGAAGTTACATTATAACAATTAAAAAAATTGTCCGGGTATGAAGTATACTAATCCGAGATCTAAAACATATTTGTCCTTGTTTTGTGACTTTACAAATGGCAGCCCCATCAAAGAACGGAAAAATGCTTTTTACATTTTTTTGTAATAATCGAGAAATTTTGCCCATTAAGCAATAATAAATGCGTTTTTTTAAATTTAATACTTTCAATCCAAAACCACGTATTTTTGTTTTGTGCGAATTGAAATTTGATATTAATAGAGCTACTAAAAAAACCATTGTTTCGAACACTCATTCCTGATTAGCAATAAACATAATATAACAATTGGTGACTGTTGAGATACACTTACCATCAATATTATTTTATTGTTTTCTTTTCGATAAAACTGCAATGCAAAATTTTGATCTCAGTCCGAAGGATTTTATTTTAAAGTTTTCTTTTAACGGCCAAATTACGAATTCATTTTTCAAAATAAATTGTACACTATTTTTTAAAAATACTTACGACACAAATACCGTTTTATTTAGAACACATCTTACAGGTTCTACGTTTCAATAAGTACTAAATTGAAAGTATCAAGGATTATAAGCTCGCGAATCTTATAGCACGTTAAAACTGCAAATAAAAATTTTATAGTGGAGGTCACATAACGTTACAATGCTCAACTGTTATAAGATAAAGAAATACTTTTTTAATATATGTTGTTTTGAATGGGGACCGTATTAAATTAATGTTTTAGAGTAATAAAAAGTAGATAAAACTACTGGTATTCTATAAACATGTTTAAATATTTTAATTAATAACAATTTGTACACTTTTTTTGTTTCAATGAACGTCTGTAGTGCTCGTGTTCTTATGAACCAGCTGTCACAGTACATTCTACTTCAGCATTAACATATCATTATTAATTAGTATTGTTGTAAAAAATTATAACAAATTACAAATAAGGACTTTTTACAAAAAAACAGCACAAAAGTTACTTTTACACAACATTTACTCAGAAAACGATGTACAAAATTGTTTTCAACACAAAACGTCAAAGCAGTAATAATATATCATTATAAGAACTTAAAATCTATTCAACAAAACAAAATGCGTTTAACATATTATTATAAATCATTATATTAGTTTGTAAATGGCTATAAAGATGGAAATGTTGAAACCTGATTTTATAGCCACGCAATTCAAATAAATTTTGAATAAGCCGCGAGCTAAAACCGCAACGTATAAACGTTGTGAGGTAAACAATGTCAATGTGAAAATGCCGCTAAAGTGAACGACTAGTCGGCGGTTTTGCTTTTTTGGGTCTCTTTGGCAGTGGGGAAACACTATACTGTACTTATAACTTTATATACTAATAAATGATGCTAGTATCATGATTGAAATTTGATGGAAGAGTCATCTTATAGTATAAATTTACTATGTATGAATAATAGTATGAAAGTGGCTATATATTTTTTTAAAATTTTTATGTAGATTTTTTATATCATTCTGATAGCTGCTTATCCATTTTTGGTGACATTTTAGTTTGAAAAAGAGTATATTATAGCCAATATCTACATTTGCAATGTTGATAATTATTGGTGTATTTATGTTGGATTTTATGCTTAAAGAATGTATTATTAATGCGAATCTCATATAAGGTACAAAAATTTAATATATTTTTGTGTATTGGAGTGTTATTGATTCTGGCGTTAAAATCTTTTATAAGTAATACTTTATTTTTAAGGTGAAGTTTCTTAAAGGTAAAGATGATAAACTTTTTTAGTTTACGGTTTTGGTTTGTTTATGTCTAATGCATAAACACTGATTATATGTAGAAATATATTCTAATTTAACGGTGGGGTACTTACTAACAGTAACTTGTCATTTATGTATTTTATATAGTGCATCTGGTGTATATGATCTTTAAATTTTTTATTTACTTTTTTTTACCATTGTACACTAGAAGATAATTACAATTATTTATTATTTCTCTTAACGTTTTTTTTATATTTTTGCAAGGTAATTTATTTGTATTTTGCGAAATTTCCAATCGCCAAATTTTGCGTTTATTTAGTTTCAACATAACTTTGTTACGAGTTTCTGAGTGAGGGCTATATCAAGACAAGCCCAGTTATAATTGTGAAGTAGGATATGACAACTAACGAAACATATTTATAAGGGTGCCATATCTATTAAAACGTTTACGGAAAAAAAATTATAACCGGCAACTAAAAAAAAATTACATTGGTATACGAGTACAGGTTAAAGTCAACAAGTTAACACAAGCAAAAAAAAAATACCTTAATAGTGGTTCTAAGATACAGCTTAACCGAGCTTACAAAGTCTCCGGGTAGGCGTGTCTGGGAAAACTTGTATCGTACAAGGTCTAGTCAAATAAAAATTATTTTGGCGCTAACATTTAAATTTCTTTTTAAAATTAAGCAATTGCCAAATGACTAATACGCGAAGGTATAATTGGTTGCATAAGTTGTAATTAACAAATGTTTTTTTATAAAAATAAAGAATGTCGATTATGTTTTAGTTTAATCACTAATTACAACTATAATAAAAACAAGTTGTATGGTTTTTAACAATTTTTTATTAAAAAATTTACGAAACAGAAAAATAAACATACTCATTTTAGTGCAAATTACAACAAATTGTATGATTTCTTTTTTATAAAAAGACATACAATATGACCGATGAGTAATGATTAATTATCTTTACCAAAAGATTCACTTTTTAGTACCCAACCATCCTCATCTAAGTCACTATTATTCATTCTAAACTTTCAACCTTTCACGTCATCAACTAAACAATCCGGTTTTGCATTTTTTTACACTGCTTTTCTTAATCATTGTTTGTTATTTTAGAAAATACATTTTGAGCTAACTTATAATATCAATACTTTGCCATATTATTCATTGCAACTTTTTACTCTATATGAATTTAATTGGATTTAAGTCACAAACATAAGAAAACAATCGAACAACAGTATGTCCATGGTTGTTTAGTAATTTATTCACAAAATGGCTTTTGATGCATTTCAGTTGTAAAAATCCTGTTTGCTTTCAACCATGAATGCATATTTTATTTACAATTACGTTTATTATTGGGGATGTAAATGGTTGTTTATTATTGACTTACACGTTTTGTTTTGTTCCATTAAACGTTTATGGTTATTACAGCATTTCTTGTAACGAAACCCGTTTTAAAATGTTTGCAAACTTTCATGTTTTTTCTTGTTGCAGTAGCACAAACTTTTTTAATTAGGTATATTCAGTCCAGCTACTTTTTCTTTATCGAAGAAATCAACGACATTTCGAATAATATTTTGTGCTTCACAATGAACAATTTTGCAGATTGTAGTACAATTTTTTTTTAAAATTATTACTGTGTTTTACTATTACTACAATAACTAACTTATTTTGTGTTACAAATTAATTAGATATAATTTTAACCTAAAAATTCTTATCAAGTGTTGTAGAGGTAAATTTAAACACATTGTTCTAAAATAACAGATTTGTACACAAACAAAACAAAAACTCAAATATATAAACAAAAAGTAATATAAAAAGCCAAAATAACAACGTAGATAAAAATCAAAATGTGGACAAAACTAATAAATAAGTGGTTACGATTGTTACGTGCATAAATTTAAAAATGCATTACCCTGTATATTGGTTGAATTAAAATTAATTTTCCATTTCTTGACGCCATCTATCGGACATCTTTAGTCCCTTCCGGTCGAGGAAACGACATGTGGTCGTTTTTACTTTAACATCGTTCACGACATAACCTATGTCTGCGTAAATTAAGACTGTTTCTTTTAAACATCCACATGTTGTGACACGATGTGTAATGAAAATATCTATAACTAATTAATTTATTCCACGCAGGATAAGTCATTCCTATTCGTTTTTGATTAAAGGTAATTTCTATGTCTTTTCATTAGCGCCATGTGCTACCTCCCAAATCTGGGTGTTCTTGTCCTAGTTTCTTGTCAAGTTTAAAATCTACGAGAGAAAAGTTATAATAGGAAGTTTTGGACCTATGAACTCTGCGATACAAAGGCAGACACCATTGAACTTCTATGCGAAAGCAATTGACCTTTAAATAATACCACCTCGTACAGAACGGCATATGTACCAGACACAATTGAATTTCCCTTCAGAGGCAATTGATAACTAATACCATCTTGGACGAAAAGACATATTGTAACAGCATACGATACATTTCGGTTCTCTCACTTTTTTAAATGTTTCTTTTTACTTGTTGTAGTTTGTGAGTCACCAGGTAGACACGATTATTTTCAGGAAGTGAATCTTGGCAAGTCAATTTTTGATTTTAATTATTCGCTGTCGCTACGGAGCTACTCATGAATAGTCATATTTACTAATCGTGTCGAAACGTTTGAGTTGATTTGCTTCTTATTACTATTACTCAATTAGTTTAAGTTAAATTACTATCGCATGCTGATTACGTCAACTGCCAATTATTATTATTAATGTCATTTACTCACAAAGATTTTTGTATGTTTTGGTTGTTACACTTTTGTTTTAGGTGTAGTGTAAGTTGCCGATACTTTTGATGTTTTATTACCTACGTATACTTGTACTCAAACTAAATTTATTTACTGTGATGTTATCAAATTACCTCTAATTATTGTTGACTTAAATTTTAATCTAATCTTTCAAAAGTAACACCATTGATATCAAAAATTTATCAAAATAAACAATAGAGTTGCGTACGGTTGATACTCGTCCTGTCTAGATCTAGAGAGGCATATATGAATCACATATACCTAAAAGTTGAAACAGATTATATTGAAACACCAAATATTAAAATTATAAGCGTGTTCATGAAACAAAAAACAATAATTATTTGTATCACTAGTCCGAAAAATGCTATTTTGCGAGAACGAGCAAATTTGTAGGCCAAGGCAAAGCAGAGGCTTACAAAAGGCAAATACTCGTAAAATACTTTTGGGACTTTTTTTGTGCCGAACCTTGAAAAAAAAATGTTTAAGATACGATTTATTTTATTAACTAAATTTAAATACTGTATGTTAATAACAATGAAATCTGTAATTTTGAATTTCAATTGTTTATGAAAATATGCTTAATTTTGTTACAATTTAATTAACTTGATTAAAAGTATTATTTATTTGTATCTTCTTAAAATGAATATTCCTACACACATTAAAGAAGCTGCACAAAATGTGATAACAATTTGTTGCCGAAAAAATCTTCGGATCGGTACTGGAAACCACGATCTTGTTAACTGGTGTACTAAAAATTCAGTAAGCGTCTACAATAAGTATGTTTTATTATATACAGGACACTGCATTTGCAGAAATAGTGCGACGGCATTAGTAAGTCAGGGAACTAATATCACGTAGTTGAAAAAGACAGTACTGTTGCCGAAGAATACATAGAAGACTCCTTGACACCTAAAATCGCAATAGACAATCAACTAACAAGACAATGTAATTCCATACCACAGTGTTCCATAAGTTTTGCTAATGTCGATGGCATTCAACCAAATTGTAACGTTCAAAACTTACAATTCAATTTAAATGATGCGAGTTTACTTTATATAAATATTTCAAACTGCACAATTAACTTTAATTATATAAGTAAGTTTCTTATAATGAATGAGAGAGATGTTAATATGCTGTTGATTAAGTTAAAAGTTACAATTTAAAGTTATAGATGTTTCATATACATAGGTATACTTACTTGATCTAAATAAGTTTAAGTGATTTTTAATTTGGCGGTTGCCTTTATTGTTGTCTTTGTCAATAAGATTGAAATAAGTTTGCATTCGTTATTAGAAAAGTCGTTATAGGTAATTTGGAATAGTATAATAGTTAACCAAGCTCATAAAATAATAATTTTGACATAAATGACATGACACATAAACTATTGAAGGAAGGGAAATTACTGCCAATTTCTAGTTATAACATTTTACTACATTTAACCTTGACTTTACCGGCCTAGTGCGGAAAAGTAATTTTTCCGGCCGACTGCATTGCTTGTAAAATACGTCAAAATGGACGGAGACACAAAAAACAAATTATAACACGGTTTACTAGCTGATGAATTGGAATAACTAAGTAAAACTTTTAAACTGTTAAGCACTTGAAACTTTTTGAGAATTGAGAGATTTGTCATCTCAAAAAGTTTCAAATATTGGAATCCAAGCATCGTAAAGTTTCATCTACTACTAACTCTTTAAAGACGGTTGTTAATTTATTTAGTTTGGTCCTCACTTCAGAACAGGAATCGATGCTATCTAAGGGTTTGAATTTTGCTGTTGCTCGCAAACGTATTCCTAAAGAAGATATTTTATGTGCTGTCGAGTCTTCTATAAGACATCTTCATCGCCACATCTCAGATCCCATTCGTATTAACACTGACAAAATCCTTGAATCATCTAAAATTCCTAAACCCAACATTTCTAGGTCGGAAGAGTTAGCCCTAAAAAGTTTTCGTAAGAACCCTGATATGATTGTTCTTCCAGCCGACAAAGGCAATGCTACTGTCGTCTTGAACCATATTGATTAAGTTGCGAAAATCCATTATATTGTGTTTGAGGATACGTACGCTCTTATAACTCGTAATCCCACTTGGAGGATTGAACGTGAGGTCAGCCAAATCATCAAATCTTCCATTCTACCTTCTGAAACTAAACGTCGACTTACCCCTTCAGATTCTAAACCACCTTGTCTATATGGACTTCCAAAAATTCACAAACAAGGTATTTCCTTTCGACCTATCGTTAGTACTATCCAATCTCCCACCTACAAGCTAGTCAAGTTCTTGTTCAACATTATTTGCGAGTTTACAGGTAAAACCTCTTCTCACATCCTCAACTCTCAGCATTTTATTCAACGTCCACAAACTATAAAACTTGAATCTCAAAATCTTCTTGTAAGTTTTGATGTCACTTCGCTTTTTACTAAAGTTCCTATTAAGGATTTGCTTATTATCATCAAACAGATTTTGTCTCAACATGGCAAGGACTTGAGTTTGGTTCCTCTTATTGATAAGTGTCTATCCTCTACTTACTTCCAATTTGATTACAAGTTTTACGAACAGGTTTCTGGTGCTGCTATAGGTTCTCCTCTATTACCTGTTGTAGCTAACATTTTTATGAAATCTTTTGAAACGGTTGCTTTGGAATCATCAATACTAACACCCAAAATTTGGTTTAGGTATGTTGACGACACGTTTATTGTTTGGTTTCATGGTCACCTCGAATTGTCTAAGTTTCTTAACAATCAACACTTGGATATCAAATTCACTATGGAAATTGAAAGTAATGGTTCTCTCCCATTTCTTGACGTTCTGGTGACTTGTAAGCCGGACGGACTTCTGGGCCATTTTGTTTATCGCAAACCTACCCATACTTATAGATACTTTCATGCTTTGTCTCATCAACATCCTGCACAGAAACGTTCTGTTATTGAATCTTTGGTTTATCGTGCTTTTTTTATTTGTCAACCTGAGAATCTAGACTCGAAACTCTGTCATCTTACTAGAACTTTAGTGAACAATGGTTATATGAAGCGAGATATTCATAAAGTTATTAATCGTCGTCTACATCCACGTACTCGATTACCTAAAGACATTTCTACTCCCGAATCTAATCCGAAATTGGCTTTTTTACCCTACATTTACAAGGTTACAGATCAAATAGGGAAACTTCTTCGTAAGAATGATATCAAACCTATTTTCAACTCGACAGGCAAAATCTCTCAGATTCTTGCTTCTCCCAAGGACAAATTTCCTACACTTTCATCTCAACGTGTATACCAAACTCCTTGTTCATGTGGTTTAGTCTACATTGGTGAGACCGGTCGTTCCGTCATTACTCGCATTTCAGAACATGATCGTTGTATAAGGAAAAAGCATATTTCTAAGTCTGCCGTTGCTAAACATCATTTCACTACATGTCACAAGATAGATTTTGATAACGTTTCGGTGATTGGCAAATCTCCGTTCTTTTTCAACAGGAAATTTCGAGAAAGCATAGAAATCATCAAACACCCCAATAACTACAATCGTGATCATGGTTTTGAGCTATGCCCTTTTTGGTTTCCGCTCATTAGTTCTTTATCAAAAACACGCCTTCGTTCAACCGTAACCCAATCAGAGCCGAGCTTAACCAGCCGTGACGATACTTCTTCTTTATATACGGAGACTATTTCTTTTTAAGTCACTTTTTTGGAGTTTAGAATCTGGCTTGGTTCACAAGTCGATTACTTAACTCTGTAGTGGTTCTTTGTTAGATTTTTGTTTGCTTATTCTAGTTTATCATTTTCTTTCTTACCTTTTCTGAGTTTAGAATCTGGCTTGGTCTACAAGTTGATTACCTAACTTTTGAGAAATGTTTAGTTAGAATTCGGTTGCTTATTTCAGTTTTTCGATTTTTCTCACGCCCTGATAAAGCCCGTTACAAAAGTGGGCGAAACGTTGGCAACTTCGGTTACAACATTGACACGGTCCAAACCCGGAAGACGTTCTTATCTTAGTACGACTCCGGCCGTGGAAGCCTTCGCTATTAGATTAACTTATCATTTCTGTGATAATATTTTTGTTTTCGAATAGTTTACCATTTTTTAATTTTTTTGTGGATTTCTTCGTTTATTCAATTTTTATTTTGTCAGTTGCCTCTTCTTCTCTCTTTTTTTAGCTTTGTATTTAGTTACAATGTTTTTGTTAATTTGTGTTTGTTGTCTTAAAAGTTCTTAAAAATATTCTCTCTATCTCCCCAGTATTTCTGTTTCATTTTTTAGTATTTCTAGAGTTTTGTTTTGTATGTGTATTTATTTTATTTACATTTTTGTTTTTAAGGTTTTAAGTGATTATGTGACAGAATAATTTCTGATTTCCAGTGCTGCCACTCTACATCTTATTTTCAAACTCTATCTATGATTTTTCCTGAGCTGCTGCTTCTAGTTCTTTTACTTTTGTTTTTTGGTTTTTGTATATTTTGCATTGCTGCGGGGTTTTTTATCTGTTTTTTTTATTTTTCTTTTTGACTTTTTTTATATTACTTTATCATCTGTTTGTTTGATTTTTCTTATTTTTGAATTTACTAACCACACATACCTGTTATGCAACGTTAACAGTTATTTCGTTAAAGTATTTCCTCTTTGTTTTATTTTGTCTATTTCCCTTTACATATGAAATTTTAACAAAAACATTAAAATAAGAAACTGACTAAGCAAAACAAATATTAAAGGCACATGAACGACAACTATGAAATAAAATTTGTAAAAAAATAAAACCAAGAGAGGTAAATTATTTTTTGAATAATACTTTTTAAACATTTTCATGTATAAAAGATTTTGATTGCTTTTAAGCAATGAATAATAATGCTGTAACTCATTATTAAAATTGATATTAAAGCTGTTTTTAAACACTACATTAACAACTTGTATAGTATAGTGTTACAATTAAAAATTAAATTTGGTTTAAACTTGAGTTGAGACGCATAGGTCGAGCAACGCTTTTATCAACATAAGATTGTTTTTTAATGCCTTTTTAATGTAAATGTAGGCGTTTTGTTTAAAGTATATGCTACTTTAAGCGTTGCTATATTGTTAAGTTGCGTGTTAAATCTAAATTATTTCATTTCATACTTAGAGTGTATAGTTCTTATAATATAAATAATTACTTTTACAATGTTTGGATTTAGTAAACGGGTACGTTTTTAAAATTGTATTGGTAAAGTAGCATTTTTTTTAACTGCTTCATAAATTATAGTGTTAGGTATGTTAGCGTTTGTAACCAATACGATACCAATAATTTGAAAGTTGGTAGACTTAAAATGCATAAAACTATTGTTACCTAAATGTATATTATAAATTATAATAATTATTGGTTTACTTCTTTTAGTTAAAAATTTACAGTGAAAATTTTTTGAGACCTAAAAAAATTTGTTTTAATTAGACAAACACATTATTTTTACATTTTTATTTTAAGTTGAATTAATCTATTAAATAATTTTTTTTTAATTTTTTGTTGAAGTAATATAAAATTTGTTGTACTTTACCTAAATATTTATTTTTGTGGATATTAATCATTAAAAAATTGCTTTGTAATAATAATTACTGATATTTGTTTGTAATTAAAATACCTAAAGCTAATACATGTTTTTTAGCTCTATGTGCTAAACGCTGATGTTTGATCTTTTTTATATCAATCGGTATTTTTTAGTAGGTTTTTAATTGGTTTTTTGTATACTTTTATTTGACATGGTTTTTAATTGTTTTTATTAAAAAATCGATCTAACCAATACAGTACTAATTTTTTCAATTTTAATACAAACTATGGAATTAAAATTTTGTTGACAATATTATTTATTAAAATTCAATTGTAAATTTTTTTTTAATTAATTTGATTAAAAATGTAGCTATTAATGTCACAATTTAAGAGTATAGTATTGTTTAGTTGTCTTAAAAAATGGTTTTAAGAATTGTAGATATTTCTTTAATAAATATCATTCTTTGGCAGTAACTGGTAAATTTTATTATTGCTAACATAAAAAACAGATAATTTTAGAGTTTTTAACATATGCTAAGTATTGTATACTATTTAGGAAGAAATTCTAATTTTTTTATTTATTTTTTTTGCTGTTTGAAAGAGTCAATTTGATTAGTTATTTATTACTATTTGAAAACACAACATTTACTATTTGTTTTAATAAAAATTATACTTTATTTTAAACGCTTTATACTATACTATATATGTACAGTGAACGCGAAAAAGTCGACACCAAATGAATTATTTTTAAAATTTTGATTTTTGATGAATTACTTTCACAAAAACCCTCTAAATGTTCTTACAGTTGTCTAAGTAAGGAGAGTTTTCTTTATTCAGTTTACATGATTCAGCTAATTAAGTAGGCAGAATATCAGATAGCTGTCGATTGTTTTACTGTCAAGAAAAATAACGTAATTATTTTTGTGATTGACAGTTGCTTTGAAGATTGTTATTTTCTGTTTTCTAGTCATTTTTAAATTTGTTTGATTAAAGATTATTCAAAATGAATAATTATTTGTTAAAAGCTATAGGTCTTAGGAACCTTGCACGGCCAACTCAACACTAGTTGGGAGGTTCAAAGAAATAAATAGAATTTAATGGCCGCTAGATCTTTCTAAGCAACACTTCTGTTTCGATCAAGACAGAAGGTCCAAGCTTGTAACGAAATAAGATCCGTAATCCTTGTTACACTGGTTTTTGTGTAACCAAAAAAAAAGAAAAAAATAAGTATGTATAACAACTTTAATTTAATAACGTAGATTTGGTATTAACAACGAGCAACAGAAATTTTGTAGTACATTATTCACTCTATAAATGCCGGAAGTATCGGCAACACACAATACATAAGTCTACACATAGTGTCGCTAGCAAGGAAAATTACATGACAAATATCTATGGTTCATATCATGCGATATACAAAATAATTAATGAAAATACCTCAATGGTATTGAAACAATTATTGTAGTTGCGTAAGTTAAAACAAGTAAGATTCCGTGAGTGACTTTTCTGATAGCGACAAAGTAATTAAATAAAACTTTTATACAATCCAGTACTTGCCCGAAGAAAACGTTTTTGTCGTTGAGTCAATCTGGAATATATATGAATAGCAAATCGTGTCAACACAATGACTCACAAAAGCAAAAATCTACAAAATTGTTAATTAGTGCTAAAAGAAATTAAACATAAAAACCCGATTATCGAATGCTGTTGCACACATTAAATAAAACTTGGTATCGCAATCGACTGACGCATAAGGAGTAGTATCTTGGAGAAAAGTTTTTGTCGAGACTTCGTTTTTAGTTTAAACGTAAGCCTTCTAGAATTGTAATCGTTTCATGAAAGTATTTGTCGATATTAACCCCTCATCGATCGATAATACATCGAAACATGCAGCCAAAACGTAGCGAAACGTGCTAATAAATTAAAAAGGAAATTACCAAAAAATTCTAAAAACCAATAGAAAAAGCTTACCCTGTGATGAATAAACTATTAAAAATGCGTTTTCAAATTATAGTTTCATTTCCATTAACGACCATGTTATAAGATTAAGAGGTTATACCATCACAAGCACGAGTTTAAGTAGTACTTTAAAGTAATGATTATACTGGGGATTACATTATAAATTTATACACGTAACATATTTAACTGAAGAAGACAACATCGAAATTGTTTTTATTGTCAGCGAGAATTATAAAACGCACAGAGAAGCGATAACAGTTTTTAACAAGCGACATTCCGACCACAGACACATTTACTACTCAACTATTACTACGATTTTAAAGAAATTTAAAAGTTTGGGTAGTGCTGACAATAAGTTTAAAGTTCCTCATAATTCTTGAGTTGATGTTGAAGAACATCAGTTTCAGATAATGCAGACTGTTGCCGAAACTCCACGAACTCCTCTTCGAGAAATTGCCCAACTAAACCCAGTATCCAGCACAACAGCTAAAAGAATTTTGAAAACAAATACATTCAGGCTTTACAAACCAAAAATTATTCACACGTTGCAAAACCGAAATTTAGATGCTTGGTTATATTTTAGCTTTTGGATTCAAACACAAATAGAAGAAGAAAGAACACTTATTAAACATATGCTTTTCTGCGACGAATCTACATTTTCGTCAAATGGAACGGTTACTTCTCAAAATTGTCGGTGGTGGATTGACGAAAATTCCCATTTTGTAGACGGAGAGCACGTTGAAATTAAATTTCTATTTTGTTTTGATGCTATGTTGCAATATTTATTAGTTACATAACAGAAGAAATTACTTATTAATATTATTTGTTGTATATTAGTTGAAATAATATTATGTCTTGATTATCATTGATTATTTTTGACAGTTATTAAAATTATTATTTAGTTAGGCCAATGATTCAAGTTTCACAAAAGGTTATTTTTCTTGACAGTAAAACAATCCACAGCCATCTCATTGAAAAACATTTCTGCCATAATGTATCTTGCACCAAAAATGTAAAGATTATGCAACATTATTACTTTTCTGTAAATAATAACAAACCTAAAAGTATAATTAGCAATTTCTATGGTTTTTTCCAATTATCTTTAACGTTTTTAACCAAATCAAATTGAATTTTGAAATCAACTCTTGGTAATAATGTGAAAATTTAAAAATGTTTCAAAAAATTAAAACTATAGTTTTAACGAAAGTTTTCTAGTTTTGAGATTGTCCGGTAAGGTAAAACTGACGATAAAAAAATCTCATTAAAATATTGCTTAATTTACAAAAAAATTGCAATTTCTGAATTTAGATAATTTAGAAAAACGCCATTTTGTAGCTAAGTTCAAATTACTCGGTATATCTGATAGGGGCTAGATAGGTTTTTAGACAAACATTTATTGCCGAATAAAAGTTTTTTAAAAAAATTTAAAATAAAAAAAAATTCATTTGATGCGACTGTATATAGAACCACATTTTTCTCTCGGTAACATAAATATACAAACAACAATGAGTAAAGAATAATACTTAAAACGTTTGACTGTCCGCCATCGTTTGTATAATAAATGTTATATTTTTTGTTTTTCAATTTTAATTTCAAACACATGCAATTATTTATATGTGCAGTATGTTGCTGTACTTGAACTTGTAGTTTTGTTCATTAGAGTGTAAGATACCTTTTTATAAAACAAAATTAATCTATTTTGTTTATGTTTTAGTTTCAAATTTCCGGTTGTTGAAATTGTTTTTATCCAAGAGTGTAATTCTATAATTTTTGAATCTTATTTTCCATTGCTTTATAAAAGTTAAACGTGGGTTTCAACGGAGATATTACCAAAAAAATGTATTTATCTCCAATATGACATTATTAGACTACGAAATTAAACCCAAACAAGAAATAAATGTTTAATAATATTTTAAACAATACTCTGAAATAGTATGCCATAAAATTCAACATCTGCGCAAAACAAATAACCTGTTAAAATAGAAATTAATTAAATAAAACCTTGTGTACTTGTAGTTAATGATAAGTTACTATTTTTAAATATTAAAATTATTAGTAGTAGAAATAGCGTATAAATGTTCAAACGGTGAAAAAGTTGATATAGAAGTATTTTAAAACAAATAAAAACTTTAAATGCTTGTACAAATTACGCCGAGCGCTTTGCAAAAAAACAACAACCACACAATGTTTAAAAGAATAATTACTAATTTATCGAACTTAAGAAAGTTCGAACAAAAAAAAAACTAATTATGTAGTTAACGTTGCTGACTTTTGTGGAAATAATATTTTGCAAAATTTTACAAAAAATCCAATCACACCAGTTCGCCGAATAACTCTAAAAACCGGAAATACAAAATCCACTGTTCCAAAAAAAGAACAAATACCAACCTTACAAATCAACAATTGTGCAAGGTTTAAACGACAATGACTGTCACCGCAGAGTAGAGTTTAGCAGATGGTACCTACAAAAACGTGTAGATAGTACTAATTTTCCTAGAAAAATGATGTGAACAGGCGAAACAAAATTTATCAATTGTGGATTGTTTAATAGGCATAACTATCATTACTGGTCTACTGAGAATCCACATTTGGTACATTAAAGAAAAATTCAAGTTTTATTTTGGTTTTAATGTATGGTGCGATTTAATTGATATAAAAATCTGTTAACATTTTACTTGCCTTGCTAATAGAATAATAATTAAAATTTAAAAAATCGCAATATAATAATTATTGTGTACTAAGTATTTTGCACTAATAAATTGCAACCGAATTTTTAATAATTGAAGATATAAATAATCTAATTATATACCGATAGTAGATATACGGCACATGTGGAAATTTGTATCAAACACACAGACATCAACAAAATTTTACATTAAATAAAATCGTTATGGTTAAAACATGGTTCTTTGGCACGGATAATTTATTAGTCCTTGGTGGTTATAGTTTGCTGAATACATTAACAAACTTTGTGTTGTAATCATTTTGACTGACTTGTCAAATGTCATCGGCAGGTATAGTTTTTTGTATTTGATGTTGCTTAGATTTTGTAAAATTTAATTTGTTGTTGCTTACCTTTTGTAAACTTGCGTTTATTGTTACGTTAGTATTGTAAATTGTGTTTGTTGTCAAAGTCTTGATAATTGAAATAATAGTTAGTTCAAGCACCACTTTCGTGCATTTCGTGTTTGTATTTGATTGGATTTTTGTACCGATTGCTATTGCAGTCTTGTTCATTGTTCGTTCGTTAATTTTTATCATGGTTTACACCATAGAAAATACTTTAGCTATAGCAAAGAAAACCTTGTTACGTTTAAACCAAATATTAACTTTGGCTACAAGTGCTCAAATATATACTTCGTTAAAATTAAAGTTTATGACAGCATTAAAACATGGACAATGTATTTATAGTGATTTGCAACAAGTAGATGCAGACACATTGTTAGATAAATCGACAGACAATTGGAAAGATTTTTGTAATGTCGCTGCACAGATCGATGATGTATTCATGCATCGTTGAGTACTAAAGTTGAAAGTCGTCTTTCATCAACAGCAAGCTCCGTTGGGTCAGTCTAGAGACAAATAACTGTACAAATGTAGAAAACGTTCTAATATTGAACTCTCAAAAATTGATGGTTTCTTTAAAGATTTGCTTACTTTTCAAGACTTGGTCATCACGTTGATACCCGACAATAATTCGTTATCAAACATAGAGAAATTTCAATACCTAATTTCTATTTTGTCAAAAAAATTCTTGACTTTAGTTAAAGCCTTGTCTCTAACGACAGACAATTATAAAATTGCATTTAAAGAATTAGTGGATCGTTACCAAAATAGTAGCGCTCTTGCTTTATTCTAATGGTAGAATATAGCAAACGTACCCAAATGTAGTTTGCAATCACTCCAGCACTACGAAATCTGTTGAATAGATTTGTGGAAAATTTGGCAGCCCTCGATCAAATTAATGAAATTAATCGTTAAGATTTTACCTTGTCTAATTGGTTGCTTCAAATATTGGAGTCATGCTCAAACTCAGATTCCAACTTTTGAAATGCTTAGACAGTTCCTTAGCAATCAATGTAGCGTTTTAGAAACAAATTTGTTTAGTAGCGGTAGTTCATCAATGCTTGTAGTGGCTTTCAGGTTTATTCAAAATTTAATGGCGACGTGGAAAGACGCAAGCCACAATTGTCGTTTGCTGCCACGGCCGATCAATCGTTGCAGTCTCGCTGTTCGTACTGTAAGGAACAATCGCATTTCATTTACTGTTGTAGTAGTTTTGCTGGTTTAAAATTGTATGATCGTGATGTCGCTGTCAAATCCGCACAACTTTGTTTGAAGTGTTTAAGTTCCACACATCAGGTTAAATGTTGCAATTTAAGCGCTACTTGTAGCCATTGCTCAGCTGCACACCATTTGTTGTTGCATATTCAGAAAACGTCTGAATATTTCTGCTTATAAAAATCTTTGCATTTCGCGATAGAATCGACGGACACCATTAGGTACCGTAGTTGTAACATTTAACCGATAAGGTTTAAAAATCTTTCGAAGCTTCCAAGTGTAGCAATTCCTAAACAATCTCCGTTTAAGAACAAGAACTTGGCAGATTCAAACTGGAACGTTCGCGAGAATATTGATTTCCCTTTAGTGGTCTCTTGCATTATGAAAACAAAGACGGCCAAATCGATGGTCTAGTTGCCATGAATACAATATTTAGTTTTGTCCTCATGGGTTCCGTGGTTTGTAATGCTGTTACACAACCACATTCCTATTTTTTTGTTTCATCAGACCCTACTTTTGATGACACGTTGAACAACAAATGCATCCTTGTAAGGCAAGAGCAGCAGACAGAAAATTTGTTTGTTAGCACACATACTAGAGACCATTCAGGTCGTTTCGTAGTTTTGTTTCCGTTTATGGACATGGAATCGATGCCTGTTTTTCAAGCATTACTTAAACGTCGCTTATCGTTGAACCTTTTTTTACGGAAAAAATATAATGAGTTAATGAAGGATTATCTTGACTCACAACACAAGTCGTTGATTTCCTCTATTGTGGAATTAAATAGTTTGCAGGGTTATTACATCCCACACAAAAACAACAACAAAATGATACATCATTTAAAATTCGAGTAGTATTATCAGCTAAGGATCATAAAGGAGTTTTACTCAATGATACACTTCTTGCTGGACTGAAACTCCAGAGTGATGTTAGTTTGCTTTTACTTTGCTTTTGTTGGTAACATTTCGTTTTCACTTGCGATGTTGCCAATATTTTGCTAAATGATAGTTTTGCCAAATGATAGTTTTGCTTTTGCAAAGAAAGTTTCAGTTGATTCTTTGGTTACAGAGTTTATACAAACATAACAATTGAACACAGTAACTTGTGGTGTCGCATTTTCTTCTTCTCTAGCCATTTGCACGTTGTGGCAATTGGCTCAGGAAAACAAGGATGCATTTCTTCTCGTTTCGCAAGCTATCATCGACAATTTCTTTGTAGATGACTTTGCATGTGGAGCCGACACATTAGATTGGTTAATAGATTTGCAAACCCAATTGATTGAATTGCCTATTTCTAATTGTTTAGCGTTACGCCAATAGTCTGCTAATAACACATTACCGACAGAACATTGCCAAAGTTTAGGTCTACAGTGGCACGCTTCTATGGATTTGTTTTTATTCAGATTTAAACCACTAGGTTTGCTCTGCACTAAGAGAACCATTTTGTCAGAAATTGCAAAGATTTTTTGTAAAAGGATTGTTACAGCATATGTAGCTTATAGGTTTAGATTGGGACACACAGCTCCCTGACGATGTTTGCAGTCAGTGGGAAAAGTATAAATCATCACTCGTCGTTTTGTCGAATTTCGAAGTTTTTTGTTGAACGTTCGCTGCATGCAAACCAAACCAAATTGGCTTTATCAGCAAAAATTCTGATTAAAAAATATAGTTGTTTCGTCGCTTTCAGAAACCACCTCTGAAGCAAAGCACATGGTATTTGCGGTACAACTAGTTCGTAATAAGTTTTTCATGTTACTCGATTAACATTTGTCATTGCACAAATTCAATTCAAAAAATTATTGCATATTGTCTGCAATTTATCGCAAGTTGTCGTACTTACGTTAAAAACCATAATGCTCTAAGCAGACCCGAGTTGCATCAAGCACTTATTCGCTTAGTCAAAATAGTACAACTGGAGACGTTCTAAAAGAAATTCATAAATATTCGTAAGGAAAGTTGTTGCTTCAAGTATCTTCAAAAATTATCACCTTTTATAGATAATGATATAGTCTTGAAAATTGGTGATTGTTTATAACCGTTTTATTGCATAATAACCATCGTTTGACAATTTGGATTGTGGAGAGTACTCATTTCGAAAATAAACACAACTTTGTATTTGGTATATCAAAATTTTTGGATCATGTTGTGTAATTCGTCGTTGTTTATCACATTGTCAATCGCAGTTTAGGACTCTATTTGTGTCTCCCATGGAAAAATTGCCCGCACTTCGTGTGCAGGTCTTCGTCAAATCCCTATTTCAAAACGATTCGGTTCTAAACTAAAACGCCATGGTTATTTGTATTTGTTTGTGTGCTTTGCTACCAAACCTTTGCAGCTTGAAATAGATTCAAATTTAACATGTGAGATTTTTCTTGCTGCGTTACGTAGATTTATCGCACGCCGCGGGCGCTACAATCATATCTTCATTGATTGTAGCACCAACGTTGCCAGTTCCAACGAACAATTGGGTGCTCAATTTAAATTTGCAGTAGAAACTGAAACCATTTAGTTGCAATCCAAATTGATGTCAAAGCTATACCCTTGACTAATATAATCTCCGTTGCTACTGACGGTGCTCCGGCAATAGTAAGACAACATCGATGCTTTCTGCATATTTGAAACAAGTTATACCAAATGTATTATCGGTACATTGTGTCATTAATCGACATCATTTGGTTGCAAAAACCGTTTGCATAAATTGCTTTATTATGTCATTAAAGCAGTTAATAAAATCAAAAGGCCTTAAATGAGTGTTTATTTGCTCAACTTTGTATGGAAAATAATGATAACTATAATCGTTTACTACTTAACACAGAAATACGTTAGTTATCTAAAAGTGCATTTTTGAATTGTTTTTATTTGGTCGCTTCTATGACTAATTTATTGCCAGATTTAACAAAACTAAATTAAAACTATGAAGGCATTCTTCACTTGAATATTCCAGACTGGGCGTTGAACTCTTTTGCAAGTAGTTAAACTCATAGCACAAATGTTGATGATGAACACATACTAATACAATTGAATTATCCACAAAGGAGAAGCTGCTGAAACAATGATACTGCAACTTCTGGTTACAACAACAAATACCAGTTTTATATCTAGCATCATGGGTGATTGTACAGAAACTGTTGATTGCATTCCGTCTTCTTATTTGGTAGAACGTGGATTCAGTATTGTTATGAACCTCATCACAACAAAAAAGAATCTGAGTAGAAATTGGTATTTGGGGGAATATGCGGTTGTTAATCACAAACATTGAGACGGAAAAAAAATACCGTTATAACATCCCATCAGGTTCATCTAAGTCATTAAAATTTTGTTTTTGTATTTTAAAACAAAAGTTATAATTTCAATAAATACTTTTTCAACAAAATGTTTTATTTATATTTTATTTTTACGTCACCATTTACCATTCAAGACATCAAAGTTAAATTTGTATTTTTTTCTCTATAATGCATTTATGTAATTTTTTCACACAGGGGTGTAGGCAAGTTTTGACTATGAAAACAGGTTTGTGAGCCAAACGAGTTTAGGAACCACTTAAACTGTTTTCATTTAATGTTTTAAAAAAAATAATTGTTAAAAACCATAACATATATATATATATTTAAAAAAATTTTTAATTTAAAATAAATTTAAATTTAAAATAATTTAATTTAAAAACGTCGTTTTGTACATCTTAAAAAGCAATAACAAAATAGTTTTTTGGTTTTTTTCAAATTAATAATTTAAAAAAATAAAAAACTCCAAAATTTGCATTTTTAAAATATTTTGAAAACTTAAAATTTTAATAAACTGTAAACATCATGAACACAGTTTATATTACTCAAGTTTTTTGTAATTTATGTGTTTTTATAACTTTTTTCGATTTCAAAACCCCCAGGCTGTTTATTTTTATCCTAAACACCGTGTGTATTGCAGTTTGGTAATAGAAGACTTTTTAGAGTAGAATTTTTTTGTATTATAATTTTCCATTTTGGATAATTTCCGTTATCTGGCAAGCTGAGTTTTTGTCACACGTAGCAGTGAACAGGACGTAATAGAAAACTTTTTGTACAAGTATAATATGAAAAATACAATATTTTAATTTTACTAGTAAATGACCAAAAATAAGTTAGTAAATTAATATATTATAAATATTTTATATAAGTAAGAAAGTTCTGTATTAATCTATTTTTAGTAGCTACATTACTGTTTAATCGGAAATGTACACTATTGAAATACTATAAATCAGTAAATGGAAAAAAACCACATGCGAAAAATCACTACCGTGGAATGGATAGTGATTAAATAAATTGAGCATTAAAGAAGGATTTAACGAGTTACATCATATGTAATCTGGTCGATAGTATTTTTCGTGACCCAAGGTAAGCAGTCGTAACTTATATGTTCAACCATCATGCGCTTAAAGACGTAATAATTGTCTACATCTATTTACAATTCTTTTTCTTACAACGTTTAATAAAAAATTGATTGAAGTAATTTATGCATAATCAACTCAATTGATTGCAATTGTTATTTTAATTATAAAATAATAAGATGTTACGTTAAGTTAAGCTTAAACAATAATAAGAAAATATAAACTTTTTTGATTTTATGTAAATTTGTATAAAAATTGAATGTATTTAATAATATTTAGTGAGAGTAAAAACTAAAAACTAATTTATCTTTGAAAATAGAATATTTAATGTTTTGATATTTTAAAAACCGAGATTTTCAAATTAACGATTATAGAATTGTTTGAATAAGTTTATAAGTAGCTTTCTATAAGTTATCGAGTTTGCATAACTAATTATTTTCTGTTTAATTGTTAAAAGTAAACAACACTGTAAAACTTCATTAACGTTTTTATTATTGTTTTGCATAGCACAAAGTGTAATTGAAAAATATGAAAACGTCTAAATAAATTTTCCTTTTGTGTTTTAATTGGAAGTTAAGAAAAGGTAATTTTTAAATGTGATTTAATTAAGTGTAATACAATTTGTTAATAATTAGATTTTCTGTTTTATAAAACATAACATAAAAGCGACGATTTTCAGTGCTCTTTTAAGTGACAACACAACATAAACTAATAAATTACTCTTTTAACAATATTATTACGGTTATTATAATTTACATTCGAGTTATTTATTTTATAAATTATTAATTGTAAATTTGTATTTTGAAAGTATATAAATAATTGAAAAATATAATTTTTTACTGTTATACTAAGATACATTAATATTGATTAAACAAAGACAGATTCTAGTGTTACAACTCATAATATACGTTCTTGATAAATATTTCTTTGTATACCATTTGGTATAAAAAATCTTTGGAACATTAGTGGTTTCCTGTATAACGCTTTTAGTCAAGTATTTAAAACGTACTGCAAAATTGATGATTCATAGTTAAAGGTGTATGCATGCTAAAGAATTATCCTCTTTAGATGTTATAAAATGAAACATTATTCTTATAACTTTTTATGTAATTTTATGTTCTACTACTAAAATAATATATTTAAAAAAAAATGTTTTATTACGATTTTCAAAATTGTTATGCTAGTATTTCACCTTCAATATATTCCAATTTGTTTTTATAAAAGTTTGTAAACAACCGATATTGGCAATGTTATATTTGTATTAAAAACGTTATTATTTATGCGCACGTTGTTTTGATTATTTCTGCCCGTTAATTTTATTTTGCATGTTGTAATTTGAGGTAAAATTATGTAGTGTTCCTAAATTATTTATCAAAATTAAATTGATGTTTTATTCAAACTATTAATAAATCATAGTTCGTTTTTTAAAATTAACTTAAATAAATTTTTACGTTATTAATAATATACACAAATCCAATTAGACATCTAAAGATATCTTATTGTTTGCAGAATATTACAAAAAATGTTTGATTAATGTTATGTTTTAAAATGCTTAATATTTTCTTAATAAGTAATTATATTAAATATAGCAATAAATTACAATAATCATCTAAGCAAAAATATTTAAAGTGGAATAAAAAATATTTATTTATATTATATCATTAAATTCAACGCAAAACGAAATAAGTAAACTAAATTAAGTTCAACGTAAAAAAAATAATAAAACACGATGTCAGTATTAAAACGGATAGAACGATAGTAACATTTGTCAATACAAACAAAATACACTTTTAACACCTACAAAATATTTTAGCAAATAGAAGATAAGATTTTAATGCTATCAAACTTAGTACATATAAAATAAATTAAACACCATAACACTTTCATACCTTTGTACGACAATTTTCTAAATGTTTTGATACAAAAACAAAATTATCTTTATTTTTATATTTATATCTACTACCTTAGCACGCGTAGATTTTTAAGTTTTTAAATTTTTTTTATTTTTTCTGTTTATTTGCAGAAGAAATTAAACAGTTCTCATTTGACTCTTGTGTTAAAGGCGATTTATAAGCAAGGTTGACAAAGCTTATACAAAATTTAAACAATCTTGTTAGAGCGTTTTAGAAAACAGTATTTAACTAATAACGCCATCTGCTGACATGTTTACGATAGTATATAATTTTTAAACTTTTTGGTTTCCCTACTTTGTCAACGCTAACATAATTCCGGACACGTACGTACGGTGCGTATCTATCATCTTGTAGGTAGACAAGAGCACCTTGGTCTCCGTCTTTTTCAAAGCGTATTTTAATTTGTTTTTGAAAACACGATCGCAAAATCTAAAATATTTGTCTAAAGAATGTTGTGTAAAATGCAATTTTTATTTATATAAAATTTCCTCGATGAGAAGCAAATATCTATTCATAACAATTTAAGATTACTTGCTCAAATTTCTCGTAATAGATTAAAAATAGTTGTAAATATACGAGATGCGAATAACCATATCTTTTTGTGAAAATTTCATTGTCAGTGTGTTGTTATAAATATCAATATTTTTGTAAGATAGAAAACTAATAATACTGACACTGAATTTTATACAATTTTGTAAAACATAAAATTATTTTTTTTTAACAAAATGAATACTCTCAGTATTGTGAAGTGCTGTCTTCCACGCAGTCTATCCCCATATTTAAAAATGTTTCTCATAAGTATCAGCTATTTATATAATTATAAACATTATTATATAGTGTACAGAATACTTTATTGTAAAAGTCAGTGAAGCAGTGTTTGATTTTGACGTGGTACTAACATAAAAAATATTTTTTCTAAAATAACTTTTATTTATGTTGTGTAATGGGTTTAATAATATATTCATTTTTGATTTAGACACGCAAGATAAATACACATTAAGCATATAGATCATTTCTTATGTAGAAAAGACGAGAATTTCGTCATTTCGGCAACGAACATGTTTAGACTCTATCCAGTAATACATTTCTAAGGTTAAACGACCTCCTTACTAAATATAATAAATTCGTGTATGTATTTTTTTTAAATTAATGTCGCTATTTTGTATTTTAAAAAAATATATTTATTCTAATTTAAAATTTACGGCTGCATTGTTTATACGCCGCTACTGATTCTCCTTTATGGGTGGAGATAAGAGGTATATTGCTGCCAAACGTCCGTTTTTACTCTTCCTTTACTGTTTAAAAATTGGTGTTAAACGTCGTATTACTCTGCTTTGCATCGGTTTATAGCTTTGCTAATTTATACTAAAATTATGTGACGCTTCGTTATTTTGCATTGCCTTTGTTATTTTCTTGTTATTTTGAAATTTTAAACAGACAATTCGAGTTTATTTGTATATACTTTTCTATTTAAATCGGATATTGCTCAAAATTTTATAGGTTTTAATTTTTTGCGCGCAACTTTAACCCAGACTTTTTAGTGTTCTGTAATTTTAATATTTTGCAGCACTTTCATAAAGGTTATAAAGATGACGCTACTGCAAACCATATGTATAATGTTATAGTTTGCACGTGTTATAAAATTTGCAGTACATTTGTGAATTGAATCTGTGTTATAGTGTTTCATAAATCTCAATGTACTTGACATGAAGTACCCTTACGATTTCAGACTAGTAGGGTAAGCTCAACATCTAATATTTGACCATTTAATAAAGATTTAGCTTGCTTATAGTTCTAAAATAGAATTGTAATACATACAATTTTAAGTTTTTTTTCTTACGAAACTGGTTTGACTGGTCTTTTAAAATGAAAACAGGCATATACATATACATGTGGTATCAATAAATATTATTACAGGGGTTTGACTTACATAAACTTCTCGGAAGCTTGAAGAACAAGATAAAGTAATCGTTGAAATTCCTAAAATAATTATTGTATTACTGCCTTTGTATAATGCTACGCGCGACCTAACAGATGAGGATTCTGGGGAGGAAAAACGTGTATCAGTAAATAACTTGCCTGTTTCTCAACTTCTGGCTGGCGCTGAAATTAAAGGTCGTGAAAAAAATGACAATATTGTTGATTATAGACTTAGCAATGCGAATGACGAAGAAAATGATCGTGTTTAGAATCAAGAAGACCATGTTCCTCTTATTTATTTTTAAACTCAATGTAGAAACTATAAATGGGTTTTGCGAGATCTTTCGGTTGCAAACGTAAAATGGGCAGTTATGCATTCTGCTCAAAATATTTTACCGACCCCTACAAAATTATTTTTTAGTTTTTTCGATGAAGATATTATTGATATGTTTGTATACTATAGTATTATGTATGCAAAAAAATTGTATAGATAATATTGCTACCAATGAGATAAAACTGTTTCTTTATATACTACTTCTAAGCACTTACTTTTTAATAGGAATGAATTAAAATTATTTATTATTTAGTTAAACAGGAATGCATTATCATTATTAATGAGGTTTCATGAAAGGTAATGCATTAAAATTACTAATTACAGAAAAATGTAATGCATTATTTTGAACATTACTTTTGTTGTTATTAAATACTAATACTACTAATAATTACACCACATAAAAAATAATAATACAGTGCACACCGTTTAATAGAAACACGTTGGGACCTGTGGTTTTTGATAACAATAACCGAATGATAACAATATCCGAAAATAGATTGATATCTGATTAACAAGTCGTTAATTGAAAGGTGAAATCATAGCATCAATACAAGCAGAAAATGTCAAGATAAAAAATTTGATAGAACGTTTAAAAAAATCAAATTTTTGAGCCAAATAAATCAAAAATTACTGATCTGTAACATTATTAAAATCAAAAATAACGTATAATGTTTATTTCACTGTTTTAGTGAATCATCTTCAATGATTTAATTGCAAACAAAAACAATGCACTTTAGAGCTTTAGACAACTCAGTGTACTTACACAAGGTTTGCTAACGTACTACTAGGCAGTGTCGAAATGGGTCGCCGAGCAACCGGGCAAATGCCCGATAATATAATCTAGATAATGCGTATCACTGATGATAAGTCTCATCAGACGCAACTGTAACCCCTTATTATAATATAGTGCACGCCGCTTATTGGAATCACGCATAATGATATCACTTTATCAAAGAACGGTCTGGACGTATGTTACTACATAGAAAAATCACACAGTCTACAGTAATCATAATTTCGGTTTATGTTATCAATTTTTTTTAGGTTTGTTTCTATTGATGAACAATAACCTATTTTACATGAATTTTTAGGTGAATTTTCGCAATACGCTTGTTTAGAGTAAAAAATGTTATCATTGTATTCTAAAATACTTGTTTTGAATGTTTAGCTTGGCTTTTCCAATGTTATTTATTCTAGTATTTTGACTGACCTACGTAACATTGCATTAAAAATCTGTAAATATACGTTATCTTCGAGAATTAACTTGAAAAGCATATGCGTTCTTAGAATAACAACTTCATATAACTACAACTTATGCGATAACGTTATTTTGTATTTATTTTTATTTTTAGTGTTGGCAAATTACTAAAAAGCAATGCGTAGTTCGTAGAACAGTGAATTAAATATTATACATTTGTTTTTTATTTCTTTTTACTAACGGTGTCAACAAATTATTTAATGTTACAAGTCAGTATTTTTTAATTTATTTGGCTCAAAATTTAGATTTTTTTAAATTTTTTAAAATCTTTATTTTGGCATCTCTTGCTTGTATTTTTCTATTAGACCAGTTACAAAATTTTATGAATTCACCTACCTATAAAATTAGAAAATGTTTAACTAAAATATTTAATTTTGAAATTAATTTCATTTTTACATACTCAATAAAAAATTCAAAAGAATTAATAGATTCTCTGAATAATTTTTTCTCCTTCTGATACAATTAAATCTTAACATTGTTTCTTTTGATGTTAAAAATCTTTTTCCTTCAGTTGCTCCTACAGATATATTACTTGTAATCTCTAATATTCTTTCACTTTATGATTTTCCTAATTTTGTAACAAATGATTTATTAAAAATTACTAAATTTTGTTTAAATAACGTTTTCTTTCAATTTGATAATCAATTTTTTAAACAAATTCTAGGTCTTCCAATGGATTCTCTTTTATCATCTATTTTTGCTGAAATTTTTTTAAACAGTTTAGAAAGCAAATATATTTCTAAACACCAAATTTTCTTACAGAAAATAATATTTTTGAAAAAATATGTTGATAACATTTTTTGTTTTTTTAATGGTTCTAATGATGATGTTAATAATTTTTTAGATTTTTAAAATAATATTCATAATAGAATACAATTTACCGTTGAGTTTTCAAAAAAGAATACGTTGCTTTTTCTTGATTTATTAATATCTTTAAATAATAATAACACTTTCAAATTTTAAATTTATAGAAAACTTACAAGTACTAACCATTTAATACCGTTTGACTCAAATTACCATATTTCTGATAAACTAGCTTCAATTTATTATTTTTTCAACAGACTTCTTACTATTCCGTTATCAATTAAAAATTATAAAGATAAATTATGTATTATTTTTTATTTAGTTTATACTAATAATTTTCTTTAGATATTATTTACAATATTTATTACAAACACTTATATAAACATTGTATTTAATCTTACACTAAATTAAAACCGATTTCAACAAATTCTACTAAAAAAAATTTTCTGTTCTTTTTATACGAGATTTTTAAATTTTTTTTAAGAAATTAAGTACATTAAGGTAATGATTTCAAGATTTCTTTTTCTAAGAAAATATCTCTTCGGAATCTTTTTTCTTGTAATATTCTCAATAATAATAATAATTTTAATGAAAGTGGAGTTCACAAACTTATTTGCTCCTGTAACAAATTTTATAATGGTATGACACAAAGATCTTTTCAATTTAAACTTAATGAACATCTTAGATATTTAAAATTTATTTCAAAATATTTCATTCTTTTAATAACATCAATAACAAACAATTGAATTATTAGATTTGATTTATATTAAAAATATCAAATAAAAATTTTTTGTTGAACGATCAAACCAATTTCAATTATGATTTTAAACTTAAATTTTCTTAGATTTGTTTCTAAATTGTACCATCTTCTCTTTTTTTAAATAATTTACATTTAACATTTTGTAAAATTTACATTTTTTAATTATCTAGTTAAATATTCTTATATTTGACATTTTTCAAAAGTTGCAACTTAAAAAAAATTTTAAATCTTAAAACTTTTTATAATTTATAGTTAAAATACATAAAACCATTTTACAAATTTTTATTGCACCTTACAAGCTACTTAACTTAGCTACAAAAAAAAAACTCGCGTTATTGACGCATTTTATTTCAGTCTGATTAACAACTTAGGTTTTAAAACAAATTTTTTTCTCCATGATGTAAAATTTTTCAAGAAAGATACCGAAGAAACAAATGAACTAAAAAATATGCAAAAAAAATATGACTCAACGTAGTTAGCATAAAAAAACAATTTGATAATCTTAACAACTCTAAAATGAGAAAAGCATACTTAAAATCAAAGCAATATTGAATTAAAATCAAAATTTTTACGACCAGAACAAAATATTTATAACAAAACTAATAAATTATAGAAATATGCATTAAATAAAGTTATGACAACAAAGAAAATTAAAATTTAAATGCATTAGCACTCAACACGTACTTTAAAATGAAATTAGAATTAAGATAAACTTATAAACATCAAATAATCTCAAAATTATAATGTAAAATTGTACTAAAATGCCACTATAAATATGAACCAAACGTCAATTAAAACAAACTAAAACGCCGAATCTTTTTTAAAAATAAACGTACGAAAATCAAACATAAGTTACACAATGCGTCAACTAAATATTGTCAAAAAAATCGGCATGACAACTATATTTTATTACATTACATAGAAAAATATTTTAGCTATAACTATGCGTACGTTATGTCACGTAAGTTCGCAGATTGACTCGGCGCGTCATTTAAATTGATAATTAATATAAATACATTTTTGAAACTATTCTTGTTGTTAAGTAAATATGTAAGTTAACCTTAACTTTAATTTTTTGTTTTTTACCTGTTTGTGTTTAATGTTGCTTATGCTTTTTTGTCGACTATGCATCGCCGATTGATCCTAGAATCCAATTTGTCAACCCGACTTGTCGCAATAAAGTATTACATTTTTTATTGGTTAAAGTTTATTAGTTTTATTAAATAATTAACATTTCAAAATTTAAAGCATAACTTTTCTAAACTATATATTTTAAAGCAATAAATTTGCACAAAAGTAAATATAAAAGTAAACGAGAACTGGTAGCAATTATCAATATTGAGATTTAAAAAAAAATCCTAAAACCTAATGTTAAACTATTTTTATTTAGTAATGTCAAAGCGTTATATAAGGGATCGTTTATTAATCACGTGTGGCTCAAAGGAGGGGGAGAAAGTTTGGAAAAAATTAAAATATTACAGGGAGAAGTGGGGGTGTAGTTAGATATAACGTGTGTTTATTTTTTTGTTAAGTGCCCGATTTCTAAACCAAAAGCGACGCGTGACCTTGACACTTTTCTTTATTATTATTTGTATACCAGTCAGTGGATATTTTTATCACGTTGTTTAATTTTTTAGAATTAAATCAGATTATAGTTGTCTTGTATTTACAGACAAGATTCTAAACATTTGTAAGACACTTGTACAAAAAAAATACACGTCAGTTTGGGTCGTGGTGCGGGGGTAAGTCTAAAACTTTACTACGTATAATCAAGAGGGAAAAGGAGTTGAAATGTTAAGAAAAAATATGTAAGTTTGTCAAATCAAGTCAAATCTTGCAAGCTGGATTAGAAACACTTCTTATCCTACGCGACAAGTTTTCATACCATATAAATTGTATAATGTAAGAAATTTATTGATTGATTTAATTTAAAGTTTATCTTCTTCTTTTTAGAGCAGTTAAACAAAAGCTTGTTTCTATTATTAATTACTTTTGCTAGACATGTTTCTAAGTTTACACATTTTATTATTTAAAGCCGGCTATCATAATTGAACGCGTAAACAAAATTTTGTGTCTGTGCTATTGACCGTTGAAGAGTTTTTTTTTTATCTGGGGCTAATCTTGGATGTTGATTTAAGTCATGTTTATCATAAAAATACATTGTCATCGGAACTGAACCAACACGTCAAAACTCAACAGCAAAATTTGCCTGTGTAAATAAAACAAAATACAATATGTAACTTGATCTTGAAACAAGCAAATCTAAGAAATTAAAAAATGTATTTACTTTGCAAGTTTTTATATCATATAAATTGTATAATGCAAAAAACTTAAAGATTTGATTTGATTTAATTTTTTTTTTAATTTAAAATTTGTTTTTAATTTTAAAAAAAAATTTTTACTTAATTTTTTTATTGTACAATGTTACCAAACAAAGTAAATCAAGGTTTTTAATATTTCAAATAATGTTAAAATATACTATTTTTAAAATAAAAATTATAAACCTTTAATATTTTTAAAAAATGCATTAAAAATGTGAAAATTATGTACTAATAACGTCTTCTAAAGCTACCAACAAACAATCATGTTGATTACATTAAGTTCAAATATTTTTTATTTAGTTCTTATTTATTTAGAATAGATATGAATCTATCCCAACAGTTAGTTACAGAAATTCTTTCAATATGTTGTCATAGATTATTTTGGTTTAATATAATAAGTAAACTAAGTAAATTAACAATATAAAGTGTATAACAGTATAATAAAATACATTAGTAATACAAATGCGTGCATTCAATTTACATCGTGACGACAGTCTACCGACAAGTTGTCTTCCAACAAATTGTCTACAAGTCGGCGACAACGACGAATAATTCCATCTTGTCTTTTTTGTTTAAATATTAATAAAAAACATAAATAGACTGCTACCAATAATAAAATACTTGCCTTCTCTCAAATTTAAAAAAGATTTAGATTTAACTGCATATTCTAAGATACAAAGAGAAATAAAACCTACTATTTTTAATTAATTTGTGTCCAGTATTATTTAAAAATATGTTACGAGAAAATTAGGTTACTTAAGTTAGGCAGCCAAATCTGCTGCGCGGTTTCCTCACAACAAAAAAAGAAGCAACGGCTAGCACAGTTTTCCCGGACAGAAAGTCGCAGGCTAAATTATAAGTTATATCTAAAAAAAGGCGCCAAGACGACGAAAGATTAAATTTCATCTAACTCTACCCGCAGCTGGAAAAGAACAAATAACACGACAGAAGTAATAACACAGAATATATATTTATTTTATCACACGCAATAATTCCAAAAAGGACGAAGAAGGTACATAAGTATAAATTTACCAAACGTTAATACATCGGTCGAATCAAATATAAGTTACGCTCTATACTGGCAACACGCCATACAATAAACTGACCCTGTTGGTCTAAACTTTTACATACAAAGAAGGATTGACTTCATAATTGCAAATTTAAAATCTCAAAAGTAAATAACAAAACCAATTAGACCGAGACTCAACGCGCACTGCATACGACTTTGTGAAGCGTAAAATGATATTATTAATTGTGTTAACTTAATATGCACGTACGATCAAGAACCGACATGACCACCAAAATACGAATCATAAAATGTGAAATTGTAATACTCGCAGTTAGGTTTTATCCAGTCGGGGATTAGCTAATTCTGTACTTGCATTACCTAAAACGTAATATTATTATATTTCCCAATTATAACTTATTGTTTTTATCTGGCAATACAAAATTCTTGGCAAATACATCACTGTCTTGGGGGAAAGCCTGATCAACTATCTATTTGACGGCAAACAGCAAAAAAGTCGACCCAATTCAATGCAGCATATTGAATCACGATTTGATAATAATGATTATTACATTATATATTAAAAAAAGACAAATAAGATGTTGCACATGTAATAAAACAGTTCAGCGCAAATGTATAAAATTTGTAGTATCTTGGCGTATTTAAATCGTAAATCGTAAAATGTGAAATTGTAATACTCACAGTTAAGTTTTATCCAGTCGGGGATTAGCTAATTTTGTACTTGCATTACCTAAAACGTAATATTAAATCTAACACAAAACGTACATACGGCTAACACAAGTAAATTTACTTTTCAAAGCATACAATCATTTGAGATAGCAATTGCGCAGCATTTCTCTTCGACTCATCGTAATAATTTATGGTAGCAACTCCTCTCAAAAGAAATCTAATTTTGAAGGTTTCCAACCCCTTGACAGTGTGAATAGTAACGTTTTAATAACGGGACGCCATGGAAATTTTCTCAAATATGCCACCTGTTCTTTATCTTCACTGATAACGGTGAACGTGTGGAAAACCGCTATAGAGAATTAGGACAAAATCAAATTAAACCCCGAATTAAAAAAAAATATAACGATTTACCCCTACTCAGCTTTGCCTTAAGTAACCACAAAATTAATTCGCATATTCACGTGAAATAATCTAGTGGTGAAAGCCTTGTTGGGCGTAAAAAATACAAAGCCTACAGAGCTCGTCTGTATTGCACCAAGTCTGACAGGAAGTGAATGAAATATGCTGTTATAAAATTGCTTTAACATTGCTGACGAAAGAGAGTGGGGGTGTCGAGAGAAAAATTTTATAGTTGGAAAAATTTTTATACTCGAAAATTGATCTACCAACTTTTTAACATAACAAATATTTCATTGATATCTAAAATACATAGTTTATTAGTGATTGCAATAAGAATTATTATTAGTAGTAATTATGTATTATAAACACTATGCCTACTTTTTGTTTATTATAAGCAATAATTTACTTTATTTTTTTTACAATTTTTCTTAAAAAAAAATACCGTCATAGCAACGTTACAAATTAACAAAGAAATTTATTTAAATAATAAACAAAAATAACAAATACAAAATTTAATATTTTTTGATGTTATGTAAAAATCTGAAATTATATTTTAGCAATAAACATAAAAATTAACGTTCTTGTCAACGTGTCAATTGTTATATTGTTAACATAATATAGTCAACATTGCTAATCATATGGGTTTGAATACTTTTTTAAACTACTAAAATATTTCTCGCTACACGTTTCTACTCCTTATTCTGTTTATAACACATTAGAGTGCAATGATATAGTCTAAAAAAAAATTTTGATTTAGTTTTTGTAGGATTTTTACATTAGAACCACTCGCGGTACCCCATTGATTGTATTTTACAATAAGCACTTTTGTTAGAATTTTTTTAATTTAAGATAACATTGCAAAATATTTATATGCGATAAGTAAATTAATTAATGAATCACATTATTAAAATTGTTTTTAAAAAAAACAGAATTCTTGAATTTAAATACGATTACTTTTTTATAAACGTCTAATAGACTACTTAGTTTGGGACACCTTGTATGGGCATTATTGATTGTGTGTCTAATTTTTTTAAATTGTAATGTTTGTTTCCTGAGACCTTATTTTACAATCATGTTATACTTATCTCAATAATTAAATTTTTTTTACTAAAATATTTTATGTGTAATTAGTATTTACATATTTATAACAATTAATCAAAAATCAAATAAATATTTTAAAAGCATTGTAAAGCATGATAAGTTAGGCATACATGGATTTTATACTGTACAAAAAATTAACAATAGCATAAATGCGTAAGTATAATTTAACCAATTGCAAAAGTAAAGTTTGGTGGTAATTACAGTTTTTCTATTACAAACTTGTAAGTAGTTTAAAAAAATCAAAGTTCAATAATTCAAAATTTTTCTAATTTTAAATAATTATGAAAGATTTATTATATTAAAATAGTTTCTGTTTTAATGAGAAATATATTTAGTACATTAGCGGTTTACTATAGGGATTAATGTATCGCATTAAGCAAAGATTTATAGGACATTAAAAACATACTACAAAGTTTAAAATGTAATAGATAAGTTGGTATTTATTCTGATGCTAGCAGTGTTTCACTAATGCTCTAATGTTATTTGTGTTTTGGTTGTTAGAAGTTAGACTTACTATAAACTGGGTTTTTATTATTCTTGTATCGCAGTACAACTATAATTTTAATATTTTTATAACAAACTACTATAAATTATTTGTACTGACATGTATATTAAATTACCTTAATTAAGATTATTTTGCAAAATACTAGCGCAAATCTGTATTTAAATTTAGCATCAATTGCAACTGTCAAACAAATGCTTATTAATTACATTAATTTGCAAATTTAAGTTTGTCCGATGGGTTCTAAATTTTATAAAATATATATTTAAAAATATATGTAAGTTTGGTATATTTAATAATAACAAAAAGATATACTTACAATTTAATATATAAAAAGTTACATAAATATTTATTGAATCAGTTCTTAGATTTTTCACTACAATAAAAAAAGTATTTCAATATGAAACATTATTAGAATAAATTGCATATTTATTGTTGTATGTTTGTCGATGCACATATGAACTAATTCAGCTACTTTTAATACATTTAAAATATTTTAAAGTAACCATTTTTTTTTTGACAGATAATACAATACATTGTATTGCTATTAGGCAACGTTGTGCATTGTGTTTGACCAATTTCATTTCCGTACAAGTTAAAGCTATTACCGTACAGAATAATGAGTTATGAAAACATGTAGAAGACTAAAAATGTTTTGTAAACCACAATTATACATTTTTAAAACAAAATTATTTAGGGCCGTTTGATGCTATTAAATTTGTTTCAACGTTGCGTATAGAGTAACAAAGGTTTGAATAATCAAAATGATCTATTAGAAATATGTTATTGGCAGAAGTTTTTAAATTGAATTAATTATTTGGTAACTAACTGGCAACCAGTAAGTTTGTCAATAATGTAACGACTTCTGTGCTCAATTCCTTTTTAAGATGTTAATTTTGAATTTGTTTTATATGTCTAAACTAAACTTAACTTTTTAGTCCAAAGAAGACTTAAAAATTTTAAGAGATCAAAACATTACTTATGTAGAGAAATTATACTATTATCGGTTAGTGACTAAGTTTTTTTCATCAAGTAACAAATTAAATTTAAAAAATGGTTTGATTTGTAAGTAAGATTTTAACTTCCGTTTGCAAACATTGATGTTTAGTGGTGAATTTTTTATAATAAAATGTAAAATATATTTTAGAAAAACTAAATTTAAGGTAATAAGAATAAATCAAAACATCTAATTTCCAACCTCGCTACTTATTTTCTTGCAAAGTTTTTTTTGGTGGGAAAAAAACGTCAACAGTAATTTATCGAACTTTTGCAGAGTCATAAAAAGGTTGTAAGGATCACATAGTTAGAAACTTTACAATAATTACTAATTTGCTCAAATTAACTTAAATAAGCTAATATTCATTAAAAGTAGTTTTTTTAACTGCATGATAAACCAGATGAGACTAATTGTTTTTGGCATTTATTAATAGTTGCAAAATATCAAGATGTTTTTTCCGCACCTACTTAATATTTTTATGTTATGGTTTTTATAAACGTTTATATTATATACTTTTACTCTGTATTACATTATAATTTTATTAGCAGTGTTGTTACCTTGTTAAAAATTTAACACAAGATAAATATTGCAATAATAATCATTTGTTACAAGACTAGTGCAAATCACTGGTTTCGTTAGAAAAAAAAACAGGTTTAAAAGTAATTATAAGCAAAAGCACTTATTAACCACCGTTATTTTGATTTCTGTAATTGATTATTTGTTTTCTTCTATATTATTATTAACAAGATTGCTAACTTACAGTACATTTGTTTTGTTGACATTTTTTTTTATTGCATTATTTTCAATATTTAAACAAATGTTGAAATAAAAATGTTTGTAGCATATTAGATCTATTGGCGTAATTTATTTTGCAATTTTTAAAAGTGAATGTTTATAATAAAAAGAATAAAATAGTTTTTATTACAAAGCAATAGTATCACAACCACTAATTTTTTAATTGTAGTATTTTTTATTACGTTCTTAGTTTGTAAATTTAAATTCCCAAAAATAACATCCATTAATTGCAATATTATCTTGAAAAATTTACAAATTTACTTTAATTGCTTTGTAAGTCATATTCTCATGTGATTCTGTTGTAGCTTTTGAGAAAATAATGTGCTTATACCGACATCGTATTTGTCGGAAGAGTTTGTAAACATTGTTAACGATTCAAGCTGTCGCATAAATATGTTTATTTTGTTCAATAGCTGCAAAAGAAAAAATGTTGTAAATCATTGATATTTTTTAAACTAATCTAGCTCATTCATATTAACTTTGGCTTGAGAAAAGTAATAAGTTCTTACTTTTTGACTTTGAGTTTTTTAAAGTATATAGTTTAATTTTAGGCTTTAAAAAGTATGTTAGATGCAAACGCCGTTAAAACTAAAGTTGCATAAATAAAAGCACCATAAATGAGGTTTTGAAATTTGTGACTAATTTAGAAAACTTAGAAATATCAAAGTAAACGTCAAAATCAAAAGGGCGCCAGAAAGGTAAATAGTTTAAAAGAACCTCTAGACCATGCCAACCAAAAAACCCTACTGTTGAATACACTCTAAATGGCACTTACCTTGTTAGAGTGTATTACACTAAAACCTGTAATTATAAAGTTAAAAAAAACGCTTAAATCGTCGAAATTAAAGCTTTGTCACAATTAAACTATTTAGCATTTATTAAACAATAAAAAAATACTACATTCATAAAAATAGTATGAAACTAAATTAAATTGAATTGAGTCGAGTCAAAACAAAAAATAAAATGATAAAATCAAACGAACTACCGGTTGATATAAAGTTTACTAATCCATCTGGAGTACAAAAAATCAAAAACTTTAGAGTATTGCAACAATTATACCAAGTCAATGACTGATGAACTGGATTATTTAGTTTTTCAATTTGAATTTTAGGGCAGTTTATTATTGATACCACATTTTAATAACGATCCCAAAAAGGAATAGGTAAATGTAATCTATTATGCTTTTTTTACGCTATAATTTCTTGTATGAGTCAGGCTACTAGTAATACAGTTTTTTTTTTAAATATTATGCCATAATTAGTAGCAGACATGCCAAAATTGATGCCAATAATGACAAATGGTTTGTTCAGTCGTATTTTCTTAAGAACCATTAGAATGTCTAACACCGGAGCAGGAACTTTGGCAACTAAGAGCTTTTTTGAATAGGAATTTCCAATAGGTACTCCTAAAAATATTTTTAGATGTTTTTCAATGGCAATTAAAGACCATTTGTGCATGTTAGTTTGAAACATTTGTTTTGATATTTTTTTTTTCAAACTCTCCGATACATATTTATCTAATTTATAATCGAAGAAAGAATAATTGGAGATAAACCTACATCGTTTTTAGTCATTCTTACCTGCGTACCTTTACTTCGTACAATTTGTTTAAATTTACCTGAACATGCTTATTCTCAGTTGGACATTGTGGTAGAAATTGCATCTCATCTAGTAGTTCTTGTGAAGATGTGCCATGGATTTATATTTGACTGTTTGCTTTTGTTAATGCATCATAAACTAGTTCTGTTCTTTTTTTTAATGCACCTATACATACAATAGATATTTGTGAATCAAACAATTGATATTTAAAAAGATAAGGATTTAATTTTGTTATGTCTACATTTCCTATCATTCTGTCTAATACAGAAAAATATCTTTACCGTAACTATCAACAAACTGTCAAAATAAATTTATTCTTACCTGTTTCTACTTATAACTTTTGCTGAAAACACTGGCGGTCCTGATAACAATTTTTTTTTACGTTAATAATCCGATATTTGAGGCACATGTATCAGTCTCGTCAAAAAAATTAGCGTCATGAAAACGTACATCTCTGATTTGGGAACATCTTGCCATTTCAAAAAAAAAATTTTATTTCATAACCGCCCTTTTCTTCAAAATATACAACTGCTCGTGTGTTAGTCCAATTACACACCTGTCTAACAATTTTTGAAAAAACGATAACTTCAAACATCTTCAAATGGATTTGTAACGATTTTTCAATATCCAAAACTTCTAAGTTCTATGTTATCTTCAACTTTCGAAGTCCGAAAATTCTTTGTCAGAATTTCATCGAATTCTTTTTGATCAAGCAGATACTCACTTGCATCTGATGTAGACATAATTTTCACACAAGTCTGAGCACTATTATAACACTAAAATACAGTAGAATATTTGGATACGTTTTGTCCAAGTGTTACAAAGAAAATAAACATCTGACACATTCTAACTGGTGATGCAATTCAAAATTCTGCTTATCTCTCCACCACAAAATGCAAGAGAGAAAAACACTATTCAGAATAGATAGAACTTGTCGTGAATCAAGCGGTAAGCTATGAATCAACTGTTTGCATTATGATACCAGCAGAGCTTAGATAATTTGTGAATAGATTTTGTAACCGTCGTTTGAGTTAGTGCAATTTCTTTTGTAAAAGACCCGGTAATTGAGTTGATTTTATTCGTATCATGTACTTTAGAATTGATATCACGTTGATTTAAGGAAGTTATTTTACGTTTTCTTTAATTTATTTTTGTCAATCCATTGTGTAAGTAAAGTTTTGTATTTAAATACTTCGAAATCATTACGCTACTTATACATCTGTATTTTGCATTTACGTTGATTTGGCATATTCTTTGTCATATCAAAATTCTAGTTGGTATTTATGATTTTCTTTTGAAATATTACTGTAATTAAATATATTTTAGCACATTGTTTATTTTCAGTTTGTTTAAAAATTCTTTGTTTTAAGTACATTCTCAGTGCATTTGCACTTATTTGTTTTGTGTTAGTTTTATTAAATTACAGTTGGAGTTGAGTCATTTTTATAATTTATTAGACAATTTTATGATTTAGGTTTCAACAAATAATTTTTATGACCGTAATTAAATCTTTAGATATTTGTGTTCTCAATGCAGTTTTCACAATACAAAAAATTGCCTTCAAACTCTACTGTTACGTTGTAATTAAATCTGTTTGCATCTTTTCCGCACGTTTATGTTTTACGGTTTTCTTTCACAAAGATTGTTACGTACGAAATTTTTCATTAGGGAATACCCTGTATTTGTAATTGAAATTAGATTCCGGTTTGGACGCTCCCTACCGATCGTTTCGTGTGACTGTCATTTACGACGAGATCATTATTCTGTCAACTGCATAAGATGGCCGGTGTTGCTTAAAAATATAATTCTCAAAGATCATTCGTAGTAATGGGGATCAAATTATAAGGGTATTACGATAATAAAATATTTGAGTCGTCACCGGGTAAGATAATTGCTGTCGTTTATTAAAATTCTGTTGTAATTTCTCGTAATTTGATAGCCATTCCACCACGTCCTGGCACATGTTTCTATTCGATACCGAATTATGAGAGATTAGCATCGACAAATACTTGCGTGGGACGAGTATAACTCTATACATAAGGCCTGCGGTTAAAACTAAATAAACCGAAGATATTCACATTTCTGCGAGATTTTACTCATGCGGCAAACACCTGCGAAACCAACTGTCATCGAAGGTGTACAACAGCATTCGACAACCGAGTTATGTTATATGTACTTTCTTTAACAATAAGTAACCATTTTTGTAGATTTTGATTTCGTGAGGCATTGGTTTGACACGATTTGCTACTCAAAAGTTATTTCAGGCTCACTTGCCGGGGAAAGCACTTTCTTCGACCAAGTAGGATTTACTGTATTGTGGGTAAGTTGATTTATTTAATTGTTTGCTGTCAGAAAGGTCGCTCATGAAACTGTAGCTAACGTTAATTCCGTAATTGCTAACATTGTTTTATTACCATTAAGGTAGTATCATTAGTTATTTTGTATTTTTCGCATGCTGTGTACAACCAATAATTATTACGAAAGTTTAGTATTAATTCAGTAATTATTATCACTGTTTTATTATCAGTAAGGTCGTATCATTAGTTATTTTTTTGTGTGTTTCGCATGCTGCGTACAATCAATATTTACTACGAAATTTTAATGTTAATTCCGTAAGTGCTATCCTTGTTTTATTACCATTAAGGTAATATTATTAATTATTTTGTGTGTTTCGCATACTGTGTACAAACAATATTTACTACGAACTATTCTTCGCTGTTCGCTTCAACTTAACTTACCTATGTATTGTGTGTTGCCGATACGGCTGGCATTCATGTACTGAAAATTCGATATATTTGTGATAATCATCGACGTTACTAAATTAAAGTTGTTATATTGGTTACTCTTTCTTTTATGGCAACATACCTTTCTCTTTTGATCGTCGTTACCTAGTAACAAACTTTGGCTACTCGACCATCAGAGTAATAAGGATTGCGAACCTCCAATTGAGTTACAAGTTTAGACCGTCTGTCGTGAGCGAGGCAGGAGTGTTATCTTGGATCAGCTCTGGCGCCCTTAAGCATACTTTCTGTGAACCTCCCCCACCTCCGAGTGTGTGAGTTTGCCGTGCAAGGTTCGTAAAACCGAAAGCTTGTAACAAGATTTCGCACAGAACCTTTAGAGAGGTGGTAGCGGAGTTTTAAGTTTTAAATATTAGTGGTTTCGGGTTAAGGGAGAGAATTTGCAGATTTATCAAGCACTAAACCGCATCTAAATGTAGTCTAGGTGTAGGGTTGAATCAACCCTTGGGAAGTTAAAAATAGAAAGCATAGTGAATGATTAGTTATGTGTTGGAAATAGTTTCCTAATTGGTAGATTATGGCCCTTTATGGTTTCACGCGCTTTCAAGTGTTTTTTGTTTTACGCACAACAACTCACGATTTCACAAATCGTGAGTTGTTGTACGACACGGTGCCTTTGCCTTATTGGCGGCTTTTGGAAATTCTTTCGACGGATCTTTGTAAAATGGGTTTAGCTTTTCGATGTTTTGGCCGATTACAACTGGCTACCTTCGGACCAGCCCTTTTACTGGATCAACTACCAAAAATTTAAAGTATTCATTTTGTACCGACTAAGCCAATTTGGTGAATTTAATTACGCAAAAATAGTGTATTAAAAGATTTGGGTTTTAAGCAAAAAAAAGATTGTTGCGAATTACCGATTTTATTGATTTTACAATTATTAAATGGTAATTGTTTGTATTCATCAAGACAAAAGTCTTGTAAAAAAAAATTATGTTTGTTTGACGTTAAACCGGAAAATATCGCAATTTATTAAAAAGATTTTCAATCTTGTGTTAAGAGAGATGAATCGGTTTTATTTTATTTTGTATTTAGTTAATTTCTTTTAATGCGTACACGGTTCTGCATAAGGTAATTAAGATATTTGTTTGTTTTTGTTTTTTTTTATTTCTTTAAATTTTGTTTTGTGTTGATGCGCTTAGTCAATTAACTTTAATTTTTTTTTAACTTTTCGTTTCTATTATTTTTGTTTTTGTTTTCTGTGTTGTTTGATAAAATAAATGTTAAATAGTTGTAAACAACTTTTTAATTCCGTAGGCCTGCGCGTATTTTAAATTTTAAATTATTCCAGATTTTAGTAACAGAAGTCCTTTGAGCTTTACACTTTTCTGACGCCCTTTAGTTTGACTTGTTTTGTTTTCTTTTGAGTTATCCACACGATCACGGAATTTTGAATATAATCCACCCCCTTCTTCACTGACCATCGGAAAAACTTCGTTTATGTTACTTTATTACAGGCAAGTTTCATTGTTCCAGTTTTTGCACGTAACAATTTGTTCAAAACTATTTTCATCTAAATCGCTACTTGTATCTTTTTCAAACATATTAAAAATTTAGTAAATAAGATAAGCACGTGCATTATATTTGCTCTGACAAACAACATGTTTATGTTACAAAAAAAACTTGTTATTAAAAATCATAAAAACCAAATTATTCGTATGTATGTATTTAGATTTAAATGTTTTGGAATTATGATACACGGCGTTGCAGCCTATTCATAAGTATTCTTCTTTAAAGATAAAAATTTATTAATGCAGTTTTAGTTTTATATCAATAGATATTATTTTGATAATTTTTTACTGTATCAATTAACCAATAAAAAATTTTTATTTTATTGCATTTTTTAAAATTCAACCAATCATAAACGGATTACAGGGCAAAAGCAGACATGATATATTCAAATGTCAAATTAAATGTCAAATAGTAAATCAATTCATAATAATGATACAAAGATTTGTTGATGTTTGTAACAACAAAATCAACTAAATTCTTTTAGAAACTACACCAAAAAACACAATTCATTCGTATTAATTGAATAAAAAACATGAAAAGTAGTAAAAAATTATCTTACCGAATACCCCTCAAGCATTAATAAATACTCAAAATTTTGTCGTAGAGAATGTTTCAAGCGTGTTTTTTTAAGGTAATAGCAAAAGAAACACGCTTTCAACAGTCTCTATGACAAAATTCTCTCGGTATTATCAATGCTCTAGGGGTATTATAGCTGATAAGTGTGTTACATCATTAACTAAAATGTTGGTACTACACTAGCTGCGCAAAAAATGATTGATGTTCTTAATTTTACTTGAAATGAGTTCTAGCAATAGTGCCGTGTGACGTCATAAGCATAAGGCACTAGACGCGGGCGTTTTGTTGCGTTCAAATTGTAGGATTAATCAATAATTTTTATAATTAATTCTAAATTGCTAAATAATAATTAAAAAATATTTTAAAAAAATGTTAAAAATTTTTTTTTTTGAAGGAGTTTAATTAATTTTATTCTTTTAAAGATTTTTTTGTTAAATTTTTTTTAATGTAACTTTGAAATATTTATATTTTTATTGATTTGAAGATTACAACAATAATAAAATAAGTACAAATGCATTAGTTGTATTGTCTTATATATTACTTAAGAAAATTGATTTATTCTGACATAGTTTATAAACTTTTAGTAAAGTTTTTCTATAATATATTGACACTATTTGTTACATTATTGAGTTCTAAATTAAGATAGAGACGTTAAGTTGATTTGGATTATAAATACACATAAACCAAGCTTCTAGAGAATAAACTTTAGGAGCAGATTTGTTGTGATTTTTTCTGTAGCAAAGTCTTTGTCCGATGGCAAATGAGTGTGTTCTTTAACAAAAAAATGATTGTTTACCATTTTTTTTCTTTAACAAACTGTAGCTAAAACGACATAGTAATTTTTTTTTATCAGAACAGTTGATCATAAATACAGAACTAACTTGATGTACTCCACATTTGGCCTGATTTTCCGTCCATAGATGCATGTACAGCAGGGTCGTGAGATTTTAAAACCAAAGTTTTTGACAATAAAATGCCCGTTCTAAATCAAAACTGATGACACATATACGTGTGTTACGTTTTGATCGACTCGTCTTTAGTTTTATCAAATCTTGCATCGTTTTAGCTCGATTTTTGTGTAAATTTATGTTATGTTGTTAACCAGTTACAGCTCTACGTCGTAAGTTACATTCCTAACAAAAATGTTGGTAATCCATTAACTGCGTGAAAAATTATTGACGTTCCCAATTTTACGTGACACGAGTTTTAGCAATGGTGCCTTGTGATGCCATTAGCATATAGCGACTTGGCGAAAGCGTTTCATTGCGTTAAAATTGCTGTTTAAATCATTACATAATTAATAAATCAAAAATTAACAATAATAATAGGAGAAGCTTTGTCCTGATTGAATTTAGAAAATTATGCATCTTATCAATTTTGGTGTCATTATATACAAGAGATTTTTTTAAATTATTTTATTTTGTTTTATACCAAGAAAGAAACAGAAAAAAACAATAATTGTTATAATCAATTCTAAACTGTTAAATAATAATTTAGCAAAACTTAAATATTAAAAAAATAGATTTTGAACAAGATTAATTAATTAAATAACGGAAAAAATAAACTTTAATTAAGTTTATTCTTTTAAAAAATTTTTGGTAAATTTTTTTTAATGTAATTACTAAATACATTTGTTGTTATTGATTTAAAAATTACGACAATACTAAAATAAGTACAAAAAATGCATTGCTTGTATTGTCTTATATATTACTTAAAAAAATTAATTTATTAGAACATAATTTATAAACTTTTAGTAAATTTTTTCTATAATATGTTGACACTATTTGCTACATTATTAAATATTAAATTAAGTTAGACATTAAGTTGATTTGGATTATAAACACACATAAGCTAAATTAAAGGTTGTTTTGTTCAACATATTATATACTATAATATAGTTATAATTAATTACTGTTCCTTGTTCTTTAGAAGTTGTTTTGCTTACAGCTAATTATTACCTTGTTGAATATGGTGTTAGTTGAACATTATAAATATTTTTGTTTTGATTAAAAACGGGTCTTGATCACTTATTTTTGTATATTTATTTTAGTCTGTAGACTGTAATGTTATATTTAAAGTACCATAGACAAAAACTAATAAATGCAAATTTATTGTGACCTCATGATGTGAAAACCAATGAAAATTACATTACTAGATTAATTTGGATACATATTGAAGTAACAGTAAAAACTTGATAACTAAATTAAATTAAGCTGAAACAACGAATGTAAAAATTTAAAATTGAGCTTTTTTGTTGCGAAAAAATAAGGCTTCTCTATATAAGAATGTCAGGTGCGGGCTATATTTTATTTTAATTTTTAATTTAAAAAAATTGAATTAATTTCACGTTTTCAACACTAAATTGTGAGTTTAAATAAAAAATTAAGACTTAAAAAAAGTACATTGATTTTTACGTTAATCTCGCCACAAAATAAAAACATCGTTGTGGTACTTTTATAATACAAACTGTTAAAATCTTCATTTAAAATAAATTTACTTTATCAAACAAAATTGAGAAAAAGGGTTTATTCCAATTATAATTAGCAAAGGGTTTTATTTTAATTTAAAAAGTTAATGTACGTGAGCGAAATTTACCGGAATTTTCCGACTTGGTAACGTATTACGACAACATTGAAAATGCAACGACGCCTGCTATCTTAGTTGTGCGTCGATATCAGTGGAAAACGTTCTACTTTCCTAACCGGCGTCACGTGGAATTGTTGTGGAATTCACGTAAGTTTACATATTAATTTATTATTTATTTAGGTACTTGTTATAAGTGCTAACAATTTTCGTTATCGATAATGTAGTTATTTTTATTAAAAAATAACGCTTTTAGAAAAAATAAATAATTTTACTTTGCGGTTATAAAACAGTATCGGTGCTTAAATTTTTACTAAACGCAAAACAAATATTAACAATAATTATCGAGATTTTTTATTTTGATTTAAGGATTCTTTAAATATTTATCTTCAGCCTACGAAAATTTTGATAGAAATTTTTTTTTGTTTTTATAATTGCAAAAATACAATTTATCCATAACTAAATTTGTTATATTTTAATTTTTCTTTACAAACTGGCGTACATACTTTTAATCTTATAAAATACTACGTTGACAACATATATTGGATTCGTACGTAAATGAACTCATTTAACCGATACGATGCAACATGTAAAACGCAAAATCAATTTCTATTGAATATTTTCAATAACAACGTGCGTAGATAAATTATTGAAACGAAAATCGTGTTTCTTCAAGTACAAAAATAAATAGAAAAAATACTCGCACCTTCAGAAATCAATTTTTATTTTGTAGGGTTTTTTGCGTAAATATTTGAATGTACATTGTTAAATAAGTTGAAATGAAATACGTTGCGTTTAGACGAGCTCAATTACATCAAACATTGGTAATGTGCTTGCGGGCACTATTTTTAATATAAAAACTTTGATATTTAAATTTTGCGAATTACATTATTACGGTTATAAATATTAATGAACGTAGTTGAACGTAAACTGATAATACACAGAAAATTAAAATAAAAAACTGAAGTAACTGTTTTTTTATTTTTAAATAATAAAATGAGTTAATCGCATGATTTTATAAATGCGCATCTTGTTCTTGTAAAATAAGTTAGTATCTTTTGTTTTATGTAAATAAATTGCACATATTTTTAAACGAATCAAAAGCATCGACTACTTTAAAAAAGTTATTAAATAAAAACCTCTTGTTGCTAGTACATTGTAAGTGACGTTAAAACAAAATTGTTTAATACATTTTAACAAAGAATTTTAAAACTACGTAGCAAGTTCGATGTGATTTTAGTTTGAGTTTTATATTAAAACAATGAATTTTTACTCTTAAAGCTACAAAGAACAGTTTTATTCTAATTTTTATTAAAAAATTTCAAGTAAAACTATACATTCAATAAAAAACTATTTTGTTTTTTGATAGAAATAAAATATAATTTATAATTTAAGAGAAACAAAGTTGGTTTTTGCTACATTTGGTATTACTATTTTTTTAAAAAAAGCTAAGATAAGCGGATTCTAAAATATGTTTTTTGTTTTCTTTTTATATTATTGAAACTTTTTCTTGTAGTTTTAATATAATTTTACATTTACATTTAAATAAAAGTATTTTTTGTGTTCGATATAAATTATTAAATATTTCTATGAAGCAAGTTATTTATTATTGATGTTTCTATAATTATATTGTTCGAACAAAATTGATTGTTTATTCAAACATATATTATTGAGTTTCATACTCTTTAGCTGTTTTTAATACAGAAATTTTTATTTTGGTTACTTCCAGTTTTTTCACTGAATTGATTGTTTAATATCTAAAAATATTAGTTTAAATTGTTATTTTGCAAAACGGCAGTGTTATATAAAAAGTGTTTATTATAATTAATTAAAAAACTGTTAAATTAATAATGTAATTGAATCTATTAAACATACAAGCATTTGTTACACTGGTTTTTGTGTAAAAAAAAATAAGCAACGGCTAACGCAGTTGTCTTCGGAAAGAAAGTCGCAGGTTTTGTGATGCAAAATTATAAATTAAATTTAAAATGGCGCGAAAACCATGAAAGATTAAATTAGGGAGATATCGTTTAACTCTACGCGTAGCTGAAAAGAACAAATAACACGACAGAAGTAATAACACGAAATGTATATTTATTTTATCACAGACAATAATTCCAAAGAGGACGAAGAAGGTATATAAGTATAAACGCTCCAAACGTTAATACATAAGTCGAATCAAATATAAGTTGCGCCCTACACTGGGCAACACGCCGTGCAATAAACTGATCTTGTCGGTCTATAAGTATATAACAAAAACAATTGAAGCCTTAGAGACTAAACGCGCACTGCAGACGACTTTGTGACAATTGATCTTATTATTAGTTGTGGTAACACAAACGTACGGTCAACAATCGACATGACCAACGAAGTACTAATTGTAAAATAAGAAATTGTAATACTCACAGTTACGTTTTATCTACTAGGAGAGTGGCTACTTCCGTTCCTGTGTTACCTAAAACGTAATATTAAATTTAACACAAAACGTACATACGGCGTTAACACAAGTAAATTTCGTTTTCAAAGCATACAATCATTTGAGATAGCAAACGTGCAGCGTTTCTTTTTGCCTTAACGTAGCAATTGATTGTAGCAGCTCCTCTCAAAAGAAATTGCAGTTTTGAAGGTTTCCAACCTCTTGACGGTGTGAATAGTTAAGTTATAGTAACGTGACGTTATGGTTTTCCAAATATGCTACCTGTTCGTTATCTTCACCGATAAAGAAGACGTGTGGGAGTATGAAAATCCGCTATAGACAATTAGCAAAGAATCAAATTAAACTCCCTACTACAGAAAAATTTAACGACTTACTCCGACTAAGCTTACACTAAATAGCCACAAAATTCATTTGCAGATTCACGTGGAATCGCGTGAAATAACTTAAGGGTGAAAGCTTCGTTGGTCGTAGAGGTCTATAATGCACCAAACCTTACCGCAAAGTGAGTAAATACGCGTTTATAAAGTTTGACATTGCCGACAAAAGGTGGGCGTGTCGAGGACAATTTTTATACTCAAAAAATTTCAACTTACCAACTTTTAACATAACACATTAAAAATTGACTTTGGACGATTAGTTGTTACGCCGTTTTTCTTGTAACCTAAAAGAGCAACGACTAACTCAGTTATTCTGGCAATTAAGTAGTAAGTTTCCTGGTGCTAAATTATAAAATAAAATTAAAAACGCGCCAAAACGATGAAAGATGAAATAAAACAAATGACAAGGACAGAAGTGGTAACACAGAGTATATTTATTTTATCACAGACAGCAGTTTACGTTAGGAGAAGGTACATACATATATTTATATAAACTTTTCCAAACGCTATCACGTAGGTCGGTATTAGAGACGAAGTATAAACTACGGTTTTGACTAAGCAACACGTCGTACAACAAAGTAACCTAGTCGGCTTAGCTTTTACTTTCAGAAAAGTAAAACGTTACATTCGTTAATTACAATACAAAAATACAAAATTGGAAGCTTTAGAGAATCAAAGCGCACAGTATAATAACATGTAACACAACAAAACGATTGTATAATTAATTTTGTTAACAACTTAATCTGTACGTACAGTCGTTCTTATAGTCAACTGACCACCAAAATACAAAGAATTAAAATAGAAACTGGAATACTTACAATTAGTTTTCCTCAAGTATGCGGTTAACTAGAAGTACATTATCAGTATTTCCTAAAACACAAATAAACATATTTTATTCATCGATCACTGAAAATAAACGAAGTGTTTCTTTCAATACGATAGTAATTGCATCCAAGGTTTAGATAAAGTTAGCTACAGGGACGGGACGTCATCATGGAAATTTTCTCATGCTTTATTATCTCCACAAAGAAAACTCGCTACACACAATTACGGAAAAATTGATTTAAACTCCTATCACAAAAAGTAAATGCTTACCCGAAACAAAGATTTTCACTAGGATTGCCATAATATTCTATTTCATATTTACATGGATGTGCGTGAAACACTTAACAATGAAAGTCTTGTTGGGCGTACACAACGCTAGATGATGTCTGCGTTCTTCAACCTTTATCGGAAGAATAAATCGTGTTTAAAATTTGACATTTTATCACTACTGAAACTACAAAAAAGTTGGCGTACCAAGAATAAATTTATACTAAAGCATTTTTAACATAACATAATCTTATAAAAAGAAAATAAAATTTTACAAAATAGTATGTTATATACCAAGGTTGAGAAGAATATTATTATAACATAAACGGCAGATTCTATTGCAAGACGCAAAGCGTCGAAAGATTTAAGAAGCGCAAGTTATAATAATGTAACGTACAAATTGTGGAAGTGAGAAAAAAACTACAATCGTAGATGTTTCGCTTACCGTTTGGTAAGCTTTGCCGCAGATGGTCGTAGATCGTATGATTAGAAAAAAAGTACTTTTCCGATAAGCCAATGCTTTTTGCGCCACCTTTTCTTGTGGATGAGTAATGTACTGAACGTTTAGGCTAGAGAAAAGGAAATCCCAGACCCGCAATCTCCAAAATACATTAAGAAATAAAATACCTCTTTTAAATAAGAAAATGACAGTTTCGTTAATAATTTCCAATTTTTTTTGTATCGTTTATCTACAACCGACCCTTACGAAGGAAAATAAAGGTAAGAGTCCAATTCTCGTTGTTTACAACCTTTTTACTGCTCCTGTGGCTACTCCACTAGTATCGTTATACTTATGACACAAATATGGAAAATACAAAACAAGTGTAAAGTAGACCCTGGAAGCAGATATTTTAATACACTGCCGCAATTCATCAACGCGTGCAATAGTTAGATACGTCCGCGTAATTGATTTGATTATAATCTGCCCGTGGCCTTGACGTTAAGTTTGCGAGTCAGATAACTTACAGGAGATGTATGATCACATCCAACTTTGACGTGTACTTCTAATCTCTTCACATTTATTATAATAATGAAATTAATGAAAGCTAAATAGTAACATTGAAATTTATGAAGGTTAAGTAATAATATTAAAGTTTTTTAAAATTAAGTCATACTCTTGTAAACATAGCAAAGATAACCATTTGCTAAGCGCACATGACAAAGAACATCGTTTATAGTTACATTAATAAATTCGTTACGTTAAAAATTCTAACAATTGACGAACACAGTTAAATTGTTATAAGCGAGAAGCGGTTCGAAATACCACTAACAGCACCGATCAAGTTACAGTCCATACAGCGTTCGTTCCCCGGTTTATTCACCGTTGTAATACTTTAAAAGTAAATACCTATGGAAGAACTTCGCCGCAATTAGACCACCTCCACTTACGTACAAGGATATGCCATCAAACCTGAATTACCAAAGCATTCCATTGAAGCTTGTCATAACAATCTTATTTGCAGGAGCATCCTTTTAAAGTTTAGTTACATAAGTATGTTGTAGAAATTTAATTACAGGAGTACGCCGTAGAAGCTAATATAACAAGAAATAGCTTGCACATAGATACAATGTTTACTACGTGTAAATACTAACCTACAATGCTGATCAGAAATATATCTGTGCGTCGTCCCTTGAGTTACACATCCAAAAGATTGGTTTCAGATTTTACTAAAAGAAAAGCATCTATAAGCCAGATGTCGATTGATGACAAAATCTCGTTTTTTTTATCAATTCTTTTGCGTTTTAACGCCGATACACACACCGTACCAGACGTAATAAAAATCAAAAGTGACCGGAAATGTCTTTGAAAAATGAATTACAACTTGCGCCATCTGACAGCATAAAACTCAACCAAAGTTCTTGAGGTCAGGTATTCATACGCTGGCGTTGCCTATCCACACTTACAGTGTATTTAGCAGTAAATTGTCTAAGTCACTCTTGACGTGTCTGCTTTTTTATGTAAAATTGGTTCTTTTTTCCAACTCAAATGCAACCCTAGGTGTTTTGTGAAAGTAGTTTCATGATTTTTTTGTTTTTTGGCGATAACCACATTTCTTCTACTGTGGTTTATATATTAATGCTTAATAAAATAAAATAAATCTGATTTTTATGTTTGTGTAGCTTATTATGTTATTACAATAAGCTCCTTAATTGTTGTTTGATTTATTTGCACATTTTTTTTAGGTTGGCATTGTCTTCGTTTTTTTGTTGATTGTGACTCAACTTTTTTAACGTAGTAGATTTTCTTGTACCTACGTACTCACTTCTAAGTTTATCGGCGAGTTTCAAGATATATTTTTGACGAGTTACTACATAAATTTATTGCTGCTGAATCAAGTATGTCGAAGAATACTAATACGTAAAGGTCATTTTTTGCAAAACAATTTGGTTATATAATTTTTTGCCATTTTATCTAAAACAGTTACACTATGTTTAATATTGCTGTGGAATTTTACGATTTCTGGTAGTTTCTTGTGCTCTCCATCAATCTTTGAATACTGCTGAAAATGCAGATATTTTTCGATTTTTTTTCTTGATAACTTGAGAAATATCGTCACATACAAAAACTTTTATAGAATACAAATCGTTTTTGTTTTCTTTTATAGCAGCTGGTATAAACCTCTTACTTTGATTTACAGTTCTAACTAAGGATATAGTCTCTTTTTGGAAACTTTTAGCCAAATTGAGAGATGTAAAAAAGTAATCTTTCTCTCTATTTTTAGAAAGGGTTTTTTATTAAGTTTATCACAATATGTTCAGATAATAACAAATGTAAGTAAGGAAATTCAGTCAACCTATTTTTTGTTTTAATGTCAACTGCAATCCAAAACTTTATACTAAATTTATCAGACCTATTACTCATATTATTGAATTCATCTAAGAGTCATCTGACTTTTGCAGACGATGGTTGTTCATCAATTGTAATGTTTGCTCCTGGTTTATAGCACATATTTACAAATTTATTCCATATTTCAAATACTGCCGCAAACTTATCAAATGTTTGACAATATCAAGTTGATTTTAAGTCGAATCGAGTAAATTGTTTTATTTATTTAAATTTATCTCTGGTCATTCTATCACAAAAAAATTAAAATGTTTTATTTCACAAATGATTTAGTGGAAAGTTTTTAGTAACATATATCTCACAAGCGTACAAACAATACATTAACGCGTCAAATTTTTCTAGAAAAACTGTCCATGGACTGGTATTTAATTGTCTCTTTGCTTTAGTTTCAGTACACTTTCTAATATTACGCGGCATCGAATGTTCAATAAAAAGCGTCTAAGAACTTGTACATGTATTGTCAATGTTTTGTTGGCCCAGTTTCTTCTCTAAGTATGTTAGTTATGACGAAATATACCTCTACTAACGTTATTGAATTATTCAGAATTATCTATTTCGTACCATCAGTTGCAGCATATTATACACTAGAGTTTGATGTTCTTGAAAAACTAGATAAATGCTCATCTTCTTCATCATCACCATTGGTGATCGTCAATGTATTTTCTAAAACTTTCATTTGATGACACTATTATCACTACGATTATCACCATCTAAATTGCACAAATAGAAATGATCAATATGTAAATGGATATAGAGATATGTATATACTATTAATCATACATCGTAAACTTACACTATGAGATGGCTCTGCCATTGAATTTCACTCATAAATTATGAATTTCATATTGTAAGTTGGTTTCAGTAAGATAATTCGACATCTTACCAAATTTGACACAAACACTTCAAATCATTTTAAGTAACTCGAAAAACAAATATATAGGCAAAAATGATCGCATATACGTCTTTTCCATACTATAAAGCAAAATATTAAATGTATCCTCACAAAGATAAATTGCTGGGAAAAACACGAAAAAGCTAAATTCCAAATCTTGAGCGTTTAGACTTTATAAACTGTTTCAAATACAATCCACACTAAGGATTTTAGCAAGATCTACAAGATTCACGTAATTCTCCAAAATATATGCAAAGAACATTGGCAAACGAGTGGCTGGTTTGTATGGCTAAATCTTAGAAATTTCACAATTTTAAAAAACCTGTTCCTGCTTGTAACGTCTTTGCAAAACATATTTGGTTTGCCAACTAAAAAATTGCGACTCTAATAATCATGCATTGTAGGATAATTAATAACTTTGGTAAACAATTGAAAGGTCAAAAACGTGTACATTTCTGGGAGAGTAACGTCTTTCCACATTATGCTATATATTCGCAAAGTACATTTCTTTATAACTACCGCAAAGCTCATTTGTTTGTTCAGTTATACAGATTTTGAATAGTTTTTTAAGTTCAAAAGCCATAAGGCAATTTTCCAGGAATATCACGTCTTGCAATTCCAACAACAGAATGTATTTACCTAAAAAAGCTTTCGGTAGGCACCAAATCATTTACTAGTTTATCCTAAAAAAATAAAATTACGATAAAAAAAACCACGTAAAATTACTGTCAATATCAATATCAAAAGTGTGTCTTGATACTGAAAGGAATGTTGTGGCATTATCACTAAAACCATATAAAAACACAAAAAACCACAACATTAATTTTTAAAAAACATCTTACCCGTTTCGATTGCTATGCTATCATTATCAGCGGTACATAAGTTTTATGGTAGCGTTGTTCAGGTTTCGTTTTTTATTGATTTTCCAATGTTTTCATTTTAAGAACGTCTTGGTCATTCTTGTTGTTTTCTATAGATTTCTAGCAAAATATTGTTTGTGGTCATCGATTTTCCGGTATTCTCATTAAATGTCCAAACCAGCATAAACCGAGCATTTTGATTATATCAATAACTGTGTGCTCTGTCTTCATTTGTCGTCTCATTTTTTTCATTGAGTATGTGTTGATGCTTAGATATTCTGGCACTACCTTTCCCGTAATTTACTTTTACTACTTGTAATATACGCTTTATTTTTGATTTTATCACACATATTATTATTTTCTTTGTCGTTTTAAATATGTCTTATCCGACTAAAGCAAGTTGAAACAACTTATTACTTTTATGCTATACTCTGTGACATTGAAATTGCAACACTAAGAAAGAGTGGTAATTTTGTGATCAAACTTGGCAGGAAGGTTTAGCTACTCAAAAGTAGTAAACTTCAAAGAAATTAAATAAAAATGAACACATTTTTTTAAATAACGCGTTAGTCATTATTTGTAGCATCGATTCTACCAAGTGGTCAATTTCCTCTTAAGTTATGGTATCTCAACCAACTTGCAATTTATGCAGGAGAGTTCTCTGTGTCTATGGAAGATGCACTAAATTTCTCAGTCTTCTACCTATGATGTAAAGAGATTAACATAGGCTTCTTTAAATTGGTTCATTATCTGCTAGAAAAATAGATCTTCCAACTGCTGAAGAAATGGAAGAATATGGGGTTCTACCACCTTGTTAACATATATTCTAAGTTTTATGCTCTGTTGCACAAAAAGCAGAGCATTTGTTGTATTAAATATTTTTTTTCCTACTTCTAATATTTTTCTTCGCATACTTAATTTGTTAGTCTAGTCGATGTAATATAAAAAAAACCAATGGTTTAAATTATTTAGTTTTTTTGTAGCTTGAAGTTACAACAATTAAATATTACAATGATATTTACTGATCGATGCATTTTTTTAATTTTCAATTGTTTATTTTTGTTCGTTTTTTTGGTCTTTTCAGTTTAAATGTTTTTAATTTTGCAGTAAAGAAAATAACGTACTAAATTAAAAAAAAGTTTTTTCTTATAGAATTGAACATGACGAAGTATAAATGTGTTTTTTGTTTCACAGCTATAAACTTTTATTTGATTTTATTTTAACAATTAAAAAAATCTATTTAAAATAATTAAAAACTGTTAACTACTTCAAAAATATTAACTTTAGTTTCTTTTTAATTTTTTTACGCTCATAAGTTTACGTAATTCTCATTTTTAGTTCAAGTTGATAATAATACAAATGTAATGGGACGTAAAATGTAATGTCATGTTCATTCAAAAATTGGCTTTTAAATGTCAATTTGATTTAGGTCAGATACTAATATGTATTCTCGTATTAGAAACTTAAAAAAAAACATGCTACGTTTTAAGAAGCTATGAAACTTTTATTTTGAAGATAGATATGTAACAAAATTCTATAAAATACAAAGTTTAGAAAAGCTTAATTTGAGTTAGAGCGTGATTACATGCATTATGCATTAACTTTTAGAGTAGTCATTACACACGAACTTGTATCGTAAACAAAGACTTGTAGCGTTTATTTCGAGTTTTTTGTAAATACTAGATTTTACTTTTCTGCAGATGGAGTTTGAGTGTTTCTAAACCTTGAAACGTTTTAATTAAAACGGATTTAAAAAGCGTATTATATACTCGTTTTTTGAACAAAAACAATTTAGAAAGCAGACAACAAAATTTGAGCAACTTTAAAAATAGTTTTTTGTGCTTCCGTCCGTTTTGATGTATTTTACAGGTATTATAATCGGTCGGAACTTTTACTTTTCCCAAAAGTATTTTGCAAGTATTCGCATTGTGTAGGCATTGTTTTAACCTCGGCCTACAAATTTGCTCATACTCGCAAAGTAGCACTTTCTGGACTAGTGATACAAATAACTGTTTTATTTATTTTTTGTTAAAATAACCTATTTATTTTAGTAGAATTTAGGTTTTTATCGGTTGCTTTTGTATTACAGTTTTTTATTCTATATAATTTCGGTGTGGTCCAGCTCAGCTTTCGTCACACGTCGCAGTGGATGTCTTTAGAGCGTGTAATAAACTGTTTATTCGACTATATTAGAATTATTTTGAATCAAAAACTGCAGCACAAGGTATTTATTTATTTTTGCATACTGAAAATAAATTATAAAATAAAATTATTAAGAAATAATTTTGGAAATAAAGCACTTAAACGTTTTTAATTAGTTCCTTGATTTCTTAGCAATTGTACATTGGCTTTACCGCCATTTATGTATTATAATTATTTTAATTTTTTATTGATTTTTTTAGTAGATATTAAGAATAAAGGAAGATAAATTGGTTTAAAAAATGAATAAGACAAGAGTGTGAACACAAACATTTAAAACACATTTGTGCTTTTTAACGTGATTTTTGTTAACACAGTGAATGTTGGTTATTGGAGTAACGCATAATGTTATCAGTTGGACAATGTTATCACTTTATAAAAGAACAGGCTGCTACATAAGAAACATAGCTTATAGTAACCATAATTTTGATTTATGTTATCAATTTTCTTCTCAGGTTTGTTTCTCTACATAAACATAAACCTATTTTGCTGGAATTTTTAAGCTGAATTTTCACAATGCGCATGTCCAGAGTAAAAAATTTAATTGTTATATCTTAAATATATTTGTTTTGCATATTTACTTTTATTTGTATTGTTATTAATTTATTATAGTATTTTGACTGACTTACGTAACATTAGAGTGAACCACTTGGTTATTAGCCTCCCATTCTAATAAGTATATTTAAAGGCGTATTTTATTTCACCAAATGACATAATGCAAACGGCATCTTACGTTTTGGTAGGTAATAGATCAAAATTGTTGAAAAATTACTTACTATTATTTATTACTTTTACTTATTTGTTAATAAATGGTGCAGAATTAGTTTTGTGGATACCACAACCTAGTCGTTGGTCGCACTTACTCAAGAATTGGCCTCTGATTTTCTAATTATTGACTACAGGATGCAAGCAAGCAAGAAAAAACAAATTAGGGTTCTTTTCTATGTCGAATAAATTTTATTTTAATGAAATACAAAAATAACATATCGATAGGTATGTATATAATACATTAGGTACTGCCAAATAAAACGCAATTTAATAAAATTTTCAAAAGTAAGTAGTTTATAAACAAAGTTTTTTTTCATTTATGTTTTTGATTCATTAAACAAGTTTCACAAGTAAATACAGTAAAATTAGTAAACACGTCTGCATAAATTACATTTTACTCCAAAGTTTCAATAACTCAAACCCGTGAATAATTTCTGGTTTGTTATTATTAGTGTTCTCGCAAAAGAGCCATTTTTTAACCTTTTTAATATTCGTTTTCTTTGCGTTGAACCCTTCCTTTTCATAATTGTTTCATAATTTGTCATTTCTTTATCAACCTCTGCTAGAATTCTTGTCTGATCCTCTATTCTGTTATTTTCGTCAAAGACGTTTGATCTATTGTTTTGATTATCATAGATCACGCAGTCTGTCACACTCTTGTCTAAATTGTTTTGAATGATTTCCACTTCAACTTTTTCTATTCTAATTTTTTTCAGTACTCTTTTGTTCCAGTCTTTTTTACATGTGTATTTAGAGACCTCTGTCTGTATTTTAAGTTTTTTGGGACAGACATTAGAAGTTCTTGGTCTTTTTCGTATTTTTAGTATCTTTAGTCTTCATTTTCTCATTTTGTTATTCAAGTCACAACTTTTTTCTCTCCTCCTTTCAAGCGATTTCCGTTTTTTTGTTTTTGCTTTTTCTGCTTTCTTCTTAAGCTATTCGATATACGTAATTGCAAAAAGTATTTTTTCACTTGCTCTTTTACCTTTTCTATTAGGTGTTTTAGCGTATCGTATTGTTTTGTCTAGAGTAATTGAACAATTTTGAACTTTTTGTTTGCGTTAATCTTTTTTTCAGAATCCTTCTTTAAACATTCTTGAAATTCTGTTCTGGATTTACAGTAGTTTTATCTGTCAGAAACAGAATAGGAATATCATTTACATTAAGCACATTTCATTTACTTTCTTCGTTAGTTGGAATTTTTTTGAACTCTTCAATTATAACATTTTAAGTTTGCTCGTTTAGATCATTCTCATACTCCTGTTCAATAATATTTGCAAAATCTTTGTAGCTCAAATATGTACCATTACTGTTTTTACTAGTTAAATGAAGCACTTTATTTTTACCACCGAGACATTTAGAAAAATTTATGGCGTCTGGATTCCAATGGTAAAATCCGGAAGGTCGAAATTAGTTTTTTATTGTTTCAATTTTAGCAAAGCGTTCTACAGCAATTTTGAGAACAAGAGCGAAATGATTTTTGGTCAGTTTCCAACGAATGAATTTTTCTCTACTTAACAACCGCTTTTGTCCACTCATTTTTTATTGCTTTAAATGCTGTAACATCGCGTAGCGTTGGCTATAGATAAACTAAAATGATCTGAAGCTTTACACATAAAGAACTAAGTTTGTATGAGAGATGTGTACAATAACGATCTAGAAAAATAATTACATGAAAAATCGTACCTATATTCTTTAAATAACGATGTAAGAGGTTTTCTATATAGACACTCATAACGTCCATTTTCATCCAGCCAGTATCTGAAGGACCGAGTTTCCATCTAGGAAGCCTTTTGTATGAATATGCGACCATTGGTACTGTTACCTGATCAGAAACCGTAAAAATAAACATTGCTGTTAATGTGGCTTGGAGACAGTACTTTATTGTTCTTAGGGCACAGATAAAAACAAGTTTTATCAGTGTTCATTACTTTAGTTGGATCGTCCAAAATTTCTCTAAATCCTTTTGATGTTACTTCACCAAACAATTTTAATATTTGACTCTGATATGTTTGCACTTGCTGCTGTCACAGCTTCTGATGTACGTTCCGTAACTTCTGGTTTCCTTCAAAGAAAAGATTGATACCATGTCTCGACAGGGCAATTGTTAACAAATAATGTTTCTCTTGGAGTTTAGTTCAAAAATACCTTTAGCGATTCTTGAACATCTTTTTTACGGCGGGGAAATCTACGTTTGTGATTTTCAAAAACCCAGTTAATAAAAATATGCTCTTTACCATTGGAACGATTTGAGTTAGGGCTAAAAGTTGGTAGTGATTGTCCTGTCATAAAATTTTGTTCTTGGCCCCAGCCAGTCACTAAATATGAATCAATTACTGACCAATTTTTTTAACAATTAGCATTATCTAAAATTAGGTAATAGTAAGTAAACTATAAAATAACATAAACTCAATAAGTTAAAAAATTCAGAAGTCGACCATGAAGCCAAGCACTAAATAAAATATTCAATATACTGTGATACTGTATCTACTGTCAGTGATTTGCGTTCATAATAACAGCGTGATGTCTTCTTGATTCTTGATCATAATTATCATGCAAACCGTTTTATACAACTTTAGCTCAATTTATTATAAGTAGTAGCATTAGTCAAGTTTTCTACTAGAATTATGCAAATTCTCATGAGAACTTAAATTCAATTTTTTTCTAGGAAGCGAGTGGAGATATTAAAGATTCAATACTACAGTTGATACGCTTAACAGATAAAGCTAAGCCACCTCCCACGAAAATTTACAAAAATTATATGATTGGTTAATATGAATTTAGCGCGAAATTGAAGCTTGTAAGCTTGATGCGCTAGTCAACTATTTTTTGACATATTTTTGTGAGGTTATGTCTTAGTTGTGTGTATGATTTAGTTTTTTTTGTTTTTATTACTATTTTCACACTTCATAAGTAAAGGTACCACAAGTTTGTAAATTTGATTTCACAAACACTTAATTAATTCGTGGGTAGTAGCTTAGCGATAGTTTTTGAATCTAGTTATTATACAATTAAATTAAAAATGATTAGTAAGTAGTGGATTTAAAAACGGTTAAAACGGTATAACAAACGAAAATGTCAGTTTACTTTAAAGATTTGAAACCGCTGGTGATATAATTTTTAGTCCAACTTTTTTCAAGTATTTGTTTTTAGTATTTAACACAAATTACTTATTGTCTAATAGTTATTTACGAACGATAGCGGATAACTACTGTTATAAAAACCTTGTAAAGATAGGTCTATTTTAGGGACGCGACCCTGTCAACGCAAGCCGTAGATTGTCTCTTACTCAGATTTTAAGTTGAATAACCCCCAATGAATATGATATTGAATTTCAACACAAAAATGCCACAGGTGGATAGAGTGAATGGCCTACAATCTTACAACGGTCATCCGGGCAGCTATCAAGTGTAGCATTTCAAGGCTAAACAATCTTCAATACATATGAATAAATTTTCAACACAAGAATGCCCCAAGTAGGTAGAATGAATGGATTACAACAGTCATCCGGACAACTTTGCGAATCCTAGGAAAAAAAGCAGCAATTTAAAAAACTAAACAAAATTAAACGTTGGAACAGTAAATACAAATTTGCTCTAAGCAAAAAAGCAACTGCAGGAAGAATTGTAGAAGATTCAGTGAGACATTCTTAGAATGAGCGAAGCAAAAAAAATGGTTTACTGATCTTAAGATCCAGAAATGTATTGTTTTATAAGATACAGAAAAAGAGAGTAATAACGATAGTAGTTGATGTTTAGAAGAAGTTATAAATTTGTCAAAACTTTGGATCATACAAAAATGGATTCATTTGTATGTAATAGAAAAACTTCTGTTATATACAACCAATTTGTAAATTGTATTTCTAAGTTTTGAGATTTCAAAATTTCAAGACGTGTATATATAGTTCTTAGTAAGTTTAAATTTAAAGAGTGGAATTAGACCTATGTGAAAATTGATTTTTTGCACCAGAGACTGACTGCGCACTATTTCAGTCACAAGCTACTTTTGTTATTGGAGAACATGTCCGTATACGCTCAACGAGTTCTTATGTCATTTAAACTTAATTTATCAAAATGTTTAATTACTATAGAATTCAAAATTAGTTTATCGAAAAACACATAGATATTTAAATCGAAAAAATTACAATTTTGACGAATGCCTCTGATTATTATCAGCGAAAAATTAAGAAAACCATCGAAATAATTAAAAATTTTCTTAATATTAACCGAGATTCTAGCATTACTTTACTGGAGGTTTGGAAACCAGTCTATAAAAGCAAGATTTCACAGCGCAATCAATCAGTTTGTTCCGCGCTCTGAACTTCGACGTGTGACAAAAACTCAGCTGTGTGATAACGACAACACGGGAATTATCTAGAATGGAAATTTGTATTATGAATGCAACCCGTAGAAACATAAATTTTACTAAATTCTAAAAAAAGTCTGTCAGCAAATAAACTAAAAGAAACAAATAATACTATTAGAAAAAAGTAAGGAATGACAATAAAATAATACAATGAAACAATTATAAGCAAAATTATTGACAAAAATAAAAAACGAAAAGTATTGAGGAAGACAATTGCGGAAAAAAACAACTTTGATAATGTATAAACCCTCTCTTACTCCACCGATTACTATTTTTACGTAACAAAATGTAACCAAAGGTTCAGAGATATAATATATACAAACGAAGAAATTGCTTGATTAAATTTAAAAATTAAGATTCTGATCAATCCAGAAGTTGTTTGCTTTATCATCTTGTTTTTAGCTGTTACGAACCTTGTTCGGCCAACTTGCACTAGTCGGAGATAGGTGGGATTCAAGTAAATATAATTTAATGGGCGCCCGATGTTACTAAGTAAAAACTCATGTTTTGATCAAAAATGAAGGTCCAAGCTTGCAACAAAATCAGGTTCGTAACTCTCAAGGAACAAAAAAAAAGAAAGATATATATGTATAACAACTTTACAATAATATTGTAGATTATTCAACGATGGTTATATAAACGCCGGAAGTAACGGCAAGACAAAATACATAGGCTTAAATTATACATAGGGTGTATATAGAGTAAAAGAATGAATTAATAATCACAAGTATTCTATGATTCACAGCATGTGACCCACAAAAATAATTAATGAGAATACCTATGTACATGGTATTGAAACAATTGATGCAATTACGTAATTTAGAATTTAGAAAAATTTGTGAGAAACCTTAATGACGACGCAAATGCAATTAAATAAGACTTACCTATAATCCAAGACTTTCCCGAAGAAAACGTTTTCCTCGTTGAGCCGAGCTGGAATATTAATGAACAAAACAAATCGGTCAGTACAATGACTCACAAAAGCAAAAATTTACAACACTATTAATTAATGCTAAAAGAAATTAGAAATATAAACCGGTTATCGAATGCTGTTGCACACGTCAAATTAAAGTGTCGCAGTCTATTGACTCGTAAGAAACAGTACAAATGTTTTTTCTCAAAGTTTCTTTTTTTTTCTATTTAAATTAGGTTTTCCAAATTATAATATTTTCATTATGGTATTTGGTCGATATTAACTCTTGACTGGTAGAGAATACACCAAAAACATGTGGACTCACACGTGTCGCATCGTGCTTGTGATAAGTCAAAAGTAAAAATCTAACTTCAGTGTAATGAATATACAGGGTAGTACATTTTGCAATTTATGCACGTTACAATCTTATTTGCTTAAAGCGGATAGTTTAAGCACTAACTTAGTATCAGTATTTGACGTTTAATAGCCAAAGTCAGTCTAGACTACTACGTGGTCATGTTGTAAAGTGTTGTCACTGGTCGTCAAGTACAAAATCAATTGTTTTGATGACGATTTTGTCCAATCAATAGCTACGATTTACTTTACTATGTTTTATGCAACCGGGCATTATTGTTGCAGATTAAATACAATAACGTAAAGTACATCATTAATTTTAAAACTAAAATTATTATTGTCCATTTTCTTGAAGAATTTTTTATTTGATAACTTTTACTAATAATTAGAATAGTTGTTACGTGCAAAATTTTTATAATGCTCTACCCTGTATATTGGTTTAATTAAAAATTACTTTTCTATTTCTCGACGCCATCTATCGGGCTCGTTGGTCTCTTCGTATTGAGTAGACGATATCCGGTGAGATACGGGCATTTTGACTTTAACATCGTTTACGATATAACCTATGTCTGCGTGAATTAAAAATCGTTTTCATAAAACATCCACGTGTTGGGACACGATGGGTAATAAAATTATTCTTCTTTAACTAATTTAATCCACGCAGGGTAAGTGGTTTTTGTTCTTTTTCGATTAAAGGTAATTTTTGTCTTTTCGTTAGCGCCATGTGCTACCTCCTAAATATGGGTGTTCTTGTCGTAATTTAAAATCTACAAGGGAAAATTATAAACGGAAGCTGTACACCTAAGAACGCTGCGATATAAGGGCAGAATTTCTATGCGAAGGCAATTAATACACAGTAATTAATATCACCTTGTTCGGAAGAGCCTAGGTACCGGATACGATGGAATTCTCTTCGGAGGCAATAAATTAATACCATCGTAGACGAAAATACATTATAACAGCATACGATAAGTTTCGGTTCTATTACTTGTTTTTAAATGTTTCTTTTACTTGAAGTTTGTGAGTCTCCAGGTAGACTATATGTTCCGGTGGTTACACTTTTGTTTTACGTGTAGTGTAAGTTGCCGATGCTTCTGATATTCTAGTACCTGCTTATATTTGTACTCAGACTAAAATTATTCTTTGTCATGCTATTGTTATTAATTCAAATTTTAATCTATTTATCCTTATAGAGTAATTAAAGTGCAATTGTTGTTAACGATTTAGTTTCTTTCTTCGTTTCCTCCATCTTTACAAACCTTAACAATTTAGTACAAGCTTCGAGCCTCCTATGCTGATCTAGCAGGAGCTATTTCTGCAAAGAACAAAAGATCTGGCGCCCTTTGAAAATAAAGTCTCTTGAACCTCCCCTTTCTCCGACAGGTATGGTTTCAATCCTACAGTGAGTTGGCCGTGCAGGTTCGTAAATTACTAGAAGCTTGTAGCATAGTGTATGTAACAAAGTTAGAATAAAAATTAGATTCGAGTTGAAAGTTCCGATCGCGAGCGTATGCGACCGTGAGAAACCAATAGTATCAAATTTTTATTTAAACGGAGTAATAAACCGTTAGGTTGAGTTAAAGAAAAGACGTTCTTTGAAAGAAGTTTAATACACAATTTCACTAGCTTCAACTTTAACAATTCTTTGCTATCTTTTCAAATAGATTCAATTGAATAAATTACCATTAAATGAAGAATTAGTAGCTACAAGCACATTTAGATGTTTTTGTACTAGACAAATAGTTAGACAATACAAACTTTTAAATGTTATCTTGTAATTTAGTAATATATTATGAGTTTAAATTAATACGTTGTTTAGGTGATATTTTTTGCAAATTTTTGATTTCACGTTATTACAAATTAGAGTATACATTTTTGTTTAAATACACACAAAAAAATTTAAATAAATTGTATATAATACCAAAACATTAAATAATTTTTGTTATTTTAATAAATATTATTTAATTCAAAATTTTATTAAATAATACATTTAAAACTAAAAAATGCTGTTTTTTTTCTAATTGTAGTTTTCGTTTCCAAACAATAAACTGCTTTTACATAAATAAATTTGCAAATCACAATTGCTTGTTGGAAATAATTTTATTAAACCAGATATCGATAATGACTTAATTAAATAGGTATAAGCTAAATTGTCAAGTACATCAAATTATATGATTGATTAAGGTAAATACAGATATATAAACATTCATTGTTCTAAAATCATCTAACTAGTAATGAAAAGGGTGTAGTACTTGGTTATTCAACGAATACGGTGTGCTAGTTTTCTAAAAATAAATACAATACTGAGTTATCGAACGTTTGGTTCTAATTCTACTTTATTCTCTTTAGAGAATTTGCTTTATATATCGTAGTTATGGTTGTCTATTATTTTTTATAAATTCATAAAATTGCTCTTTGTTATTAACATTTAGAGACAGGTTTATGGTCCTAAGAAACAGTAGTGGCAATTACAATTATGTTTTTTATAGATGTAAAGAAAATTATTTCAATGTACATAATACGTATATTATAAGCTAGTAGCGTAAAGAGTAAAGTAAATAACGCGAGCTTTTTATGGCACGTGCAAATTTACTGTTATGTTTTGGTTGTGATTGCAATACTAAAACGCAGTCTCATATATATGAGATACGCAACAAAATATATTTTAGAGTTAAGATGACAAAATAATCTTATTTATTTTATATAAAGTAGCAAGTACTTTACCTGTTTACATTTTAATTGTTATTGTTTTAATTAAATATTTTGATTTAGGTATCAACCAAAATGTTTTTATTATATAATTAATTTTTTTTATTGTTTTAAAAATTATTTTAAATTTTTTAATAGAAACAAAAAATACAATGTACCATCAAAAACTTAACAAATGAATAAATAAATTACAAATTGTTATTTAAAAAAATGACATTGTTAGTAATTGGTCAAACCTATGTAGTGATGTAATTAGTTTAAGTTCTAGTCAGTGATGAGCATTTATACGAATTATAAATGTTTTCTATATGTGTACTTAGAAAATAGGTGGAAGATGCGTAGCTAATGTAGATAATTACACAGAATATGTATCATTTTTAAAGTCTTCTTTGTAAACCACTGTTGAAGTTAATACTTGACATTGCAAGACTTAGTTGGTTTCAATTCCTATCACTCGGACTTGGACCAAACCAAAACAGCTATTTTTACATGTACCAAAATAGGAACTAATGTTAATCTATACCAAAACTGCTATAAAAAAATAACAGATTATAATTTTAACATAAGCTAGGTTTATACTCGCCTATTCAATAAGATTTATTTTCTATTTATTAAATTTTGATACGTTCTGTAAACGATAACAATCAGATCACAATTTTGTCAACTATATTTAGACTCTATAATAAAATATATAATTATTTTTATGCATGGATGTATTATAAAAAGACAATTATACACAAATTTATATCATCAACATTTCTTTATAGTCTACGGACTTTTTATTGTCACGTCAAACCACGATATCATAGGTACCTAATAAACCAAAACTTGCAAAATGAAACATGTTTATTAGAAATTGAAATTATATTTTTTCATTAAAAATTCATTGTAGGTAATTTATGTTAACAATACAATTAGAATGTCCTTGATAATCAATACTTTTTTAGCTAATTTAATTTTATTTGATACAGAATCTGCTATATACTGTTTTGCAACTGACGTTGACTTTCAACCTCCTAATTGTTTGATATCAATCATTCCTTTCCCAGCGTTTGCCAACAACGTCGTCGATTAGCGAGAAAAATAGTGCCCAGTATATTCAGGATTCGGCAAAAAAAATTTTTCCGACAATTTGCCTGATGCATTTCCCATTCCTATAAGCCAAGAAAAAACTGCAAGTATTCATATTTATTGGACGTAGAGCATACTTCTTAGAAATTTTGACTTGGTAATCTAAGGTTGTTAACTGCACTAAACATTTGATTTTTATTAGTTTTGAAGCTTTCGCATCCATGATTTTTTAACAAATAAATACCTTCGGGTTTTGAACCGCGTTCCATATTTAAACTTTTCACGAAATTCATAAAACTTAGAAAGCTTACGAACCTTGAAAAATTTACAATATTTGACGTTTCGACAGTCTGTCTGTCTTCTTCAGAAAAAAACTGAAACTGAAGGTATAGGTATAGGATCCGGACAAGCCTTTATATTACGCCGTTCATATCAGTGGTTCGTGACGGTTTCAATTCAATAGTTTTCCGGAGTGTTGAGATTTCTGTGAATGTTTTATTATAGTTTAGTTAGAATTAAAATTAGTAGAATTCTTTAACATTATTCTTGTTATACGCATTAGTTTTAGTCATTTGTTTTCAGGAATTGCTGATGCACCTTTTAGGTTTTAAGAACTTGTAAGGCACGTCATCAGGATTTGCAGTTCTAAGTAAATTCTGATGGATTTGTTAACTGTAACTTTAAATATGTGTACTCTTGTTATTGGTTAATTTTGAATAAGAAGGTGTATCTACCCTACCAAAATTTAATCATGTAAATAAATAATTTACGAAAGGAAGAGTAGTAGTAAAAAAACGATGTAGTAACTAAGAAGATACATATACTTATGTAAACAAAATATTGAAATAACGCTACAATTAAAAATTGTAAAGACTATTTTAGGTAAAAATCAAACTGACAACATAGTTATCACTAACGTTATTTTTAACAAGAACATACAAATTATCAACATAGATAATTATCCTAAAACATTTTCAGTAAAAACTCCTTCTACTTCATGGAATTAATTTTTATAGTACCTCCAGGTGTACGTTCACATTTAAAATAACCAATAAAAAGTAAATTTGTTTTGTATTTGTTATTTTTGTTGCTGTATAATTTGTCAAAAGAAATGTTGCAAATTTATGACACGTTTTTGTTTGATTGCCGATAAAATTTTGTATGTATCACAGCTGTAAAGTGTCTTTATCAAAGTCGCTTGTTACTTCAGACTCATTCGATACAGAATGACTTGGTACATAAATAACTATTATTTTTTACTTCGTTGTAATTTACTCATAATGCTTAGGATAGGATACGAGATACGTAAATATACGCACAACAACCAGGGCGTTATAAATTCATCTATCTTCACTGAGCACCAGAACTTATTTATGTTGTTTTTATTCAGACATTGTTTTTATTAACATCTTTTGCATGTACACTCGCCTTCAACCAATTTTTTGTAAAATAACGTTTACTTTATCATATTTGTAGTAATATCGACTAATTTAAATCATTGTTTCAACCAAACCACATTTATTTAAATATAATATATACATATATTATAAAAATACGTTTATATTATAAATAAAATACTCAAACTAATTAATATTTTGTAAACCGTTATTTTTCAAACATTCTGTTAACCTGTTCGGCATCGAGTTAATTAATTTCTCGCAGAAGTTGAATCGTTGGAAACGTTCCCACACTTCATTTGCAGTTTGCACTATATTATTTAAGTTTCTGGCCGGAATGTCAAGGCGTTTATTGGTCCAAGTTCTGCTCATAGCTGCCCACATGTTCTCTATGGGGTTTAAATCGAGAGATTTTGCTGGCCATTCTAAAGAAATTACGTCGTTTCTGTCCTCAAACCACTTATTTACAATTCTGCTTTTATGAATTGGCGAATTGTCTTGGACAATAACAATTTCTTCTAATTCTTCTTCTGGATAAAATGTACGCACACTTGGCACCAAAATTTCGTCTAGCACTCGAACGTAACTTTCAGACGTAAATCGTGGTGGAGAAACTAGAACCAATTCACCCGGCCTAGCTTTTGAAATCCACCACCAAAATCCACCAGAAATTCTTCCGTTTTGTCGATTTTTACGAACATGCTCGGTAGTAAATCTTGTATTACGTGGTCGCCAAAGTGTCATAGACGACTCTTGTTTTGATGAAAATACCTTTTCGTCCGTAAAAATCACCGTACTCCAGTCTCTGTACAAATTATTTTAACCGCATCTAATTCTTGCTTGAGCATGCCTTTCTGTTAATTTAGGTTTTGTCGCAGGCTTACTTTCAAATAATCCCGCGTCGTTTAATCTGCGTCGTATCGTTGAAGCGCTGCAGTTTAAATGAATTTTTTCTCGAATTCGCGGAGCAGTTGTAAAAGGAGAATTTTGAATACACCAAAGAATATTTGCATCTTCTTCTATGGTAGTTGATCTATTTATTCCTTTTGGTTTTGTTATAAGAGAAACTTCTCCTTCTTCATCAAACCTTTGAAGCCACCGACAAACTTGGCGCACCTGTATATGTATTTAGTTAAGTAATTTAGTTTAACCAAATGATGCAATTATTTTAGTAAATTACGATTTTTTAAAATAAATAAATTATTTTTTTTAACAGAAATACCTTTAATAAATTCAAAATTTGTTTCTTTTCCACTTAAAATATTTTTTTTAAATTTTATTCTGAACCCTATTTGTTTAATACCAACAGAATTTTTAAGAAAGAAACTCAAACACGACAAATTTTTGAAAACTTTGATGTTGATTTTGGATTGTAATAATACATTAACGTGTGTATATTTTTAATTAATATTGTATTCTAATTTTAGATAATGAGATAAAATGAAACTAATAAAACTTTCGTTTAAGATTACGTAAAATAATTTTTTTAAGGATGTTTAAGATTAGTAATTAATCAACGATTCAGTCTATTTTACTTTACTTATTTTTACTAAAAATCTTACCGATAATCCATTTTGTAAAGCAATTTTACGTTGAGGAATTCCATTAGCAGCCATTCGAGTAATTGTAATCCTTGTTTCTACACTGGAATCTCTTTGCCTAAAACCTCTACCCATGTTTGATAATTTTTAACAATTAATTACTTATACTAATCTTATCTATATGTATTTTATAATAAAACTAAAATTATTTGCTGATCAATGTCTACTTGAAATAAACTAGTATACTGAATTACGCTCTACTAAACACTAAATTATTGACTAGTGTCAGAATTTAAATTCCAAATATTATTTATTAAACAATTAATGATGTTTGGTGCAAACTTGTTATTGGTAGAGGTGCTTTCACACATGCTTGAAATTACTGCATTATTTTTAACTAAATAATTCGGAATTTACACTTCTTTTGTCATTATCCTTTAGAAAAATTATCCTTTAGAAAAATTTGCAGAACTGTAAGGTCAAAGTTGGACAAAAGATTTTAGTTTTCAGTTGTTGATAGATAATTTCAATATTTGATGATATCGCAAAATAAATTGATTGTCTTTGGGTTTCCAAATTTAATGATTTTCATTGCATTAGACTCAGGACACAAATGCAAAAATTTTATTTTGTTATTTTGAGATTCAGCATTTCCTAATAGATTATAACTAACAGTTAGCTACATATATGGTTGTCTCTTATTTTATTTTCACTAACAAGAAAAATAAATTTGTTCGTTAGTTTACGTACAGGTTCTGTTCGCCAATTCATAATAAGAGTAGAATAATAAGATAGTAGTTTGAGAACAGAAACAGCGTAATTTCTTTAGATTTTAGAATGACCAACAAAATCTTTTGACTTAAACCCCGTAGATAATATGTGGGTAGTTATGAGCAGGACATAGACAAAAAATCGCCTTGACATTCTAGCAAGCAATTTAAACAGGGGCGTAGCTATCCTAGAGCAGTTGGAGCAAACTGCTCCGAGCACACGAATTTTGAGGGCGCACGAACTAAGGAGCGCAAAATTTAAAACAGCTTATCATAGTGTTATTTTACTAAATAGTTTTATTAGGCAGTAAAAGAGGTGTAATCAATATATGAACACAATTTGACAATACTTAATGAAATATCAATTGAAACACCAATTGCTGGTCAACTTGATCTGGGTAAATTAATTGACCGATTAATAGTTTTAAGATTTGTAAATGTCTTAATGTAGTTTATAACGTAAGGATGTATAATTAATTCAATATTACTGTGTGAATATGTCATATTTAAAAATTTTAAATTAGTTGTCATTAAATAATGTTTAAAATTGAAATTAAAAAATAAAGACAAGAAAATTTTGAATTTTATTGGAACATTTATGAGAAAAAAGGAGGAGCACAGATCTTATTTGCTCCAGGGCGCTGTATATGTAGCTACGCCTCAGAATTTAAAGAATCTAGCGCGAGTTGCAAATGAACTTTGGGAACGTTTCCGAGGATCCGACTACTGCAAAAAATTAATTAACTTGATGCTGAACAGGTTAACGACATACATATATACGAAATATTAATTGTAACGTTTTATGTATTAAATAAACATATTTCTATAATAAAACTACTAACTAATAAGAGAAGCGATTAGGTATTAATCTGCTTAAAAATTTAAATTTAGTTCAGTTTAAAACGATGATTTAAATTAGTCGACATTACTACAAAAAACGATTTTTTCAGTTTATAGAACGATGAAGTAAATCGTTATTTCACAAAAAATGTAAATAGTATTTATTTTAGAATCTGAAGGTCGTTTTGTGATAAAGAAGAAAACGATAAGGTTTTTTAATGAATTGATCATTTGACGTATTTTTAATCAGTCCACTATTCAAATGATTTATTTAATTATGCATAGTAATTGCAAATATGTTATGAATACACTAGTAATGATAGTAGTATTAGTAGAAGCAATATACAGTGTGTCCGAAAAGTATGGAATATATTATACAGGTCGATAAATATGCACTTTACACAAAAAAGTTGTAAATAAAAGTTGTTTATCACTTAGTTATCTACCACCTGGGAGATATCAATTTAAATTTTTGCTGTAAACAAAATCGCAACGAATAACACTTACATTTTTTTAAATGGCAAGGCACGTCTTTATTATACTCATTTGACAGAGTCTTTTTTCCTCTTTTCAACCATATGAAACTTGAATACCTTTACATCAAAAAATTTTCAAGAAAAACAAGGAAATGTCTAACAAATTTATTTTACTGAGCAGTATTAATCAGGTACGTAATATGTAGTATTGAAACAATTAAATGCACTGTCACAATAGCAAATATTAAACTTTAAATATCTTTACATAAAATTGTTATAACAAAGAATGTATTTAAACTAAACTTACAATAAATGTTCAAAATGTAAACCATTCATAATTTGACAGTGGTAAATTCGATTTTTAAAACCATCGATTGCTTTTGAAATCATATCTCGAGTTATAGCTCTTATCTCAACTCTAATGTGATTTTTCAAATCTTCAACATTATCAGGTCTATTTACATAAATTTTGCTTTTAATATAGCCCCAAAGAAAAAAATCTAGTAAACTTAAATCCGGCGAGCGAGCAGACTATTCTATCGTACCTCTTCTGCCTATCCATGTATTTTGAAAAGTATTATTAAGAAAGTGGCGGACATTAATTCCAAAATGTGGAGGTGTCCCGTCTTGTTGAAGCCATATTCTGTTATGAGGTATATCTGGATCTACTTCATGTGGAAATAACTCGGCCAAAGCAGGAACTAACTCAAATCTTGAGAAATCGAAATAAATATTCACCGTTAAACTACCTACAAAAAAATACGGCCCCAAAATTTGACTTCCAATCATTCCTACCCAGACGTTGACTTTCTGCTGGTATTGGGTGTGTCTTTCTAGATACCAGTGAGGATTTTGTGAAGACCAGTAACGTGTGTTTTGTTTGTTAATTGTGCCGTTTAAACAAAACGTAGTCTCATCAGTAAAAAGGATATTTTTATGAAAATGTGCATCTCGTTCAAGTTTGTTTGTTATTGTTTCACAAAACTCCAGCCTTCTGTCCAAATCGTCTTTAAATAATTCTTGAACTACACAAGCTTTATAAGGATGAAATTTTTCTTTTTTTAAAACGCCATGTACAGCCGATTTATTCAAATTATGGTCTCTAGCAATTTGCCGAACAGAAATTTGTGGATTTTCCTCAACAGACAAGAACACATTTTCTCGTTCCACATTACTTAATGACAAAGGTCTACCAGTTCTACTTGCATCTTTCACCGAACCTGTCTCTTGAAATTTACGCCAAATTTTGCTTACCGTGGACTGCGAAATGTTTAATTCTAGATGCAAGTTATTAAATAAATTACATACTTCGTCTTGGGTTCTTCTTCTATCTCCATATCCCAGAATCATTAAAATTTCAATTCTATGTTTCTTAGATAATTGAGCCATATTTCAAGCACTAACAAATAGCAAAGTGTGACAGTGTTCTAAAGTGCATTCAATTGTTTCAATACTAAATATTACGTACCTGATTAATACTGCTCAGTAAACTAAATTTGTTAGACATGTCCTTGTTTTTCTTGAAAATTTTTTGATGTAAAGGTATTCAAGTTTCATATGGTTGAAAAGAGAAAAAAAGACTCTATCAAATGAGTATAATAAAGACGTGCCTTGCCATTTAAAAAATGTAAGTGTTATTCGTTGCGATTTTGTTTACAGCAAAAATTTAAATTGATATCTCCCAGGTGGTAGATAACTAAGTGATAAACAACTTTTATTTACAACTTTTTCGTGTAAAGTGCATATTTATCGACCTGTATAATATATTCCATACTTTCCGGACACACTGTATATAAATACATATCTGATATAAACAAACATTTTAGAATTAATTTTTAAATATTAAATACATTTAAAATTTTATAATAAATACCAATCTGGTATTTTTATTATTTCTTTAGCTAGACAGGTAATAAAATTACAATGGTTTATTTGCTTTAAACTTCTAATGAGAAACACCCCATACCATTAGAATGTGAATATGTCCGATCTTAAGCGGTCATTTTGGTTGAAGGCGATTGTAGGTTTAATTTTATTTGAATGTAGATCAATTTTGAAAAAGAAGTAAAACCTTTAAATATGAAATTGTAGTGATTAATTTTCTCTTCGTGTAAGAGTGTAAGCCACTACAAGCAAAAATAGACAGATACAAAAAAAATTGACTATTAAACATTTTTTGCATTATATAACAAATTTCCGTAATGTCTTTTAAAAACTATAAATTTAATACGTGATAGCGCAAGGAACTTTTTTTTTTAAGTTACTTTTGTGTGTAAATATTTATAACAAACTAAGAAACTTGTAAACGATTGTTATTTATAGCAACAAACATTAGTTATAGATTTGGCAAAAATTCGTTAGTATTGTTTATTATGTGCACTAATTGCTTCTAGAAACAAAGCGATTTCATATTGTATTTTGATAGATTCGTTGCTTTTAATAATTGATTTATTAAGTTTTGATTTTTTCAGTAGGAATATTTACAAAGGTTTTTATAATTAATGTTAATTTAATTTTAATCTTAATGATAAGATTGCTTACGTTCTACCTGACAAGTAAATATCATTTTATACATTTCTAACAAATTAAATTTATTGTTTACATTTTAAAAAAACTTTAAAAATGGAGATAAATACGGCACACTAATACGAGGATGCAACTGAGTAATTATCATCTATTCTTGTTTTCTACGTTTATACAAGTATCCCAGTAAATACAAAATTGATAATGTTTAGTAACAGTTTCAAAACAAAAAAATTATGATTCACTCTTGTTTCAAACATAAAAGAAATCTAACTGCAATAAAATAGCTATAAGTCCATCGCTGTTTCACTTATTTGAATCAGTATAGTTTCGGTATTTTAAATTCAAATCTGTTGCAAACTAAATGTTGCATTCGGTTTACGTTTTAAAAGCTTCGTTCTTGAACTGATACTAAATAATGAACTAAAACAATTCTATCAATAATATAATAACACATTTTCGAATGCACGTTTCAAATTTTATTGCACAATAAATATTTTTAAATACAATATCACATTGAGTTTTTTACATATTGCAACTTTCCTGGATGTGGTCTTTTCACGGCAGCCTCGAAAACTGCATCAGTTACTGTTGGGTAGCAACTTTTAACCGCATCTGTAACATAGAAATAAATATTTCATTTATATACATACATAATCATAGAGTTACTAAAAATTAATTACATTTTTTTAATCAAAAACAACACCAGCTTAATATAAATATCACTTTAGCAATCATTAGAAAGTTATAAAAACACTGTGAATACCTTTAGCTGTATATAATCGTATAGAAAACTTGAAGAATTGAACTGTAACTATAAATATTAAAGTATCATCAGATTAACGCAATAATCTACCTTAACGCAACCATGTGTGTTAATTTACATTTTTTTTATACAAATTAAAACATGATACATAAAGAACAGAAATGATAACAATATCGATTACATTTATGGATTATAATAAAATGTTTCGACTTACCGTTTATTGTTCCATTTCGTAATTGTACACACAGCATCACTTATCAAACTGCAACCGAACAAGTGAAAAGATATAAATTTGCAGCGCAAGCGTTGACGACAGTAATCAAAAGTATAGCAACGACTAATGCTGACTAATCACAAAGTATTCGTTTTTCCTAGAACGATTCCACTGTTTTGAAAATAATTCAATCTTATTTAATCGATCTTTAAACAATTCTAGTTATTCAAAAAATATTCGGTTTTAATAAATCAGTTTTTAGACGGTTGCTGATTATGGGATAAAAATTGCAAGTACTGAAACGGTTTAAAACTGATTGTGAAAAATCGGAACTTTTTCAATTTATTCACTGTCAGTTACATGTAAATTATATAAAAATGGAACTAACACAAAACAACGTAATGAAACAATTGTTTTAATTTTGTGACTGTAACAGTTTCAATCTGTGTTTACTGGGATTGTAGCAAATGTAATAAAATTCCGTTCAAATAGGCTGCATCATAATATTTATTTAAAAAAAACTTTTTTCAATCTTCTGATGTTTACTTGAATGATTCTTTATTTATTTAGATTATATTACATATTTTAAACGAATGAGGTCAATTTTAAAACCTAATCGTGCTGTTATTTAAAAAAAATAATTTATTCAAAAACTTGCTTCAAATTAAAATGCTGTTTTACAAATTTTTTTGAAAACAAATATAACAAGATACAGAATAATATAGACAAAAATAATAATTTTTAAGATTTAAGCCTTGATGGATACACTTACCATGCACGTCACTTTAAGCTCCCAAATATTTTTAGAAAAAAAAGAGAATGTAAATAATGCATTTTTAGCTTTGTTTATCTTTTTAGTAATATAACTTTTAGTTTAACGTTTAATTAATTTACGTATAAATTGCAGTATGAAAAACAGTTCTATCTCTATCTAGATGGCTTAAAGCAAATTTTCGTAAGTTTTCCAAGAACCAGTTTATTAAAAAAGTTTTTAAGTTGCTGAACAGTAAATAATGTTTTGAGAGTTTTGTCTATAAAAAAAATAGCAAAAGCACTTAAACTTTATTTGTTTTAAACAATAACTTAAATTTTAATCCTAATATTAGTGTTTATCCCGATTGTTTGTTTATCTTTAATGTTGTCTTCATACTTTTTTGTACTGTTTTGTATCAGTGTTACTGTTTTTGGAGCGTGATTACAGTTTTTGTTTTATTTAAAATATATTTTTAACACGTCGATTATTATTTAGCATTTATAGAACTAAAAAAATATAATTATTTTTTTTTTAAAAGTGTGAGAAACTTACACATAACATTTATTGCTGTATTAATATTTTATGTCTTTGAAAATATAAAATTTTACCTATAAAGTAAAATATTTTTTTTACACTGTAAAATTATTACATTTATTTAAATTTTTGATTTGCTAAAAGCACTTTGTAGCAGTTCTTATACTGACGTCTTATAAATGATAAAATAAACTTTGACGTTGATGTGTGTAGCAGCAACATACATAATAAAAAAGGTTATTCGTACATTAAAAATTTAAATTAAAAAAATGTATTACTAAATATTTATTCAGTATTTTAATTTTGATGTATGTTTTGTAAGTTTACAGTACAGATTAACAGACTGGTTTTAAACTCAATAATTTGTTGCAGATATGTTGATGACAGCTACATCGTTTTGCTTGTCATCTTCTTTGTCTCGGTTTTGTAATTAACTTTACGACATGACCTTTATTAAGTGATACGCTTTCTCAATGTTTAATGTACTTGAAGTCGGAACTAATACAATTTTTGTGTTGTATCATACACTGCTAGTCAACCTATATTTTGAAATGTGATTTTTAATTATAATTTTAATGTTTAAATGAAGGTTTTTATATAGTTTACAGATTTTGTATTAATTTTTTTTTGATTTATTGTTCTTTGAAACAATTTATTAAAATAATTTTATATTTTCTATGTAACAATGAACATACAATAAAAGATAGTAACAAAAAAATGTATTAAATATTAAAGCAAAAAGCAAAACTAAATAAATTGATACACCTTAAAACGTTTGTAAAATCAATGGATGAATTTATTAGTTATATTCAGAAAAAGTTATAAATCAAATTTTACATTTTAGCTTAAATATTAAAGAGACTGTTTTATATTAAAACTAAATTTGAAAGAAAAAATATATTTGTTGATCTAGATACAATGAATGAACGTTTCAGATAATGTTCAATAGTGTTAGATATACATAGTTGTGTTATTACTAACTAAACTATGTGTATGATAAATATTTTTATTACAAACAAAACTTTGAATCCCTACTTAACATAATAATAAAACCAATAAACAGTTTTTGCGATGCGAATGATAGCGTTAAACCAACAAACATTCGAAAACTAAAAACTAAGCACTAATTTGAGCAAAATATGTTACTACAAACTGTAAAATTAAACTAAAAAATATTCGTTTTAAAAAAATCTAAATATAGATTCAGTTTTATTTTGTGGTTATTAAAAAGAAAAGTTTTTTAAATAGTTTATAGTGAGTTTGCAAATTTATCTAAAAAAAGGTTTTTAAATTTTTTCCTTTACTAATTACTATTCATGAGGTATCGCGATTTAAAAAATTGTAAATACATATACATAACTGCAGTCTCTTCGTAGTTTCGTTCTTTTGTCTAACTTTAAAATACATTTCTGATGTTTTTTATGAACGTATGACTTCTAAAATACGTAGTAAAACTGGTAAGATTGTTCATACACTCGGCACTTTAAAAAATAACCATAAGAAAATGCAATTTTGTTGAAATGTTTAAGATTTACGTTTAAAACAAATGCAGTCATTATATCAGTGGATTTAATTGTTTAAACAACTTTAGCAATTTTGATATTTTAAAAAATTATTACAAGATGAAAGCATTTTGCATAAACTATTGTTTCTAGAATTTTCTCGTAACTTAAAGCAAGCGATTTGCAACTCTCGGTGTGCTAATCCTACACTAAATTAAAAAGACGCGAAAACAATTAAATATTACACAATACAAACCTTGTTTAAATTTGCTTATCACTAAAAAAACCAATTGACAAAACATACCTTCTAACAACAATATCTATATTTCAAAAAAGAGAGAATAGGTGTTAAAATCAACAGAGAAAGAGGTAGACTAATAACAATTATAGATTCGTCGACTAATATAGTAATATCACAGTTATAATATTAATATAGGCCTGACGGTTACTGAATACAATTAAAACCAATTAAATATATGCAAAATTATATATACAGCTGTGCCCAAAAAGTCGTCAACGGTATATTCTTCTACCAAAAAAAACCAAACATTAAAAATTCAAACAAAGAAAAACCAAATGAAGAAATTTGAAACAAAAAAAAATTAGATCAAAAGTTGACAAAAGTCGGACTACCTAAAATGCAGAGAAAAAATCAGCAGTCCCAAAATCACAATTAAAAAGTTCTAAAAACCAACAAAATCAAAAAAGTAAAAAAAAAAGAAGTAAGAGTAAATAAGAAAGAATAAAAAGCTTCACTTGCTAATCAAAACTTTGTCAGTTCTTGTTCGTCATGTTAGATTATCACAATAGAGCTTAAATGTCAAAGAACAGATTAGAATATCTCAAGAGCAAAAGAAACTTAAGAAAAAGAATATCCTAACAGTGACTGATAACATCAAAAATTCCGACTCAGTGGAAGTCGCGTTACAGTTTCAAGCTTAAACCAAGCACAACAAAACAAAAACCATTTAAGCCCAATCAAACAAGAAAAGTAACTAAGAAACAAAAGAAAATAAGAAAGAACATAGTTGCAGTAAACATTTAAAGAAAAAAGTTAAAAAAGAAAAGGAAGAAAGTGTTCAAACAACTAACCAAAACTTACAAAAAAAGAAAAAAACAAAGCAAACAATTGCCCTAAAGACAAACCTTAAGAAACAAAAGAGAAAGAAAAGAAAAAAATAATAAAAGTAAGAAAGACAATAAGAAAAGACAGGCGGAAAAATATAAGACAATATGTAGATGTCTGTTTTGTTCTTCTCTCCGTAGAAGAAACAAAACAAAGTGACCAACTCTTCAATGCCTAACTAACCTCCAAAACTATATAAAAAAAGAGAAGAAAAAATATATCCGTTTGGTCATACAACGAAGGCGTACCAATTGCTGTCTTAAATTGGAAAATTTACAACAAGACTTTAATGCCGACAAGCGGAATATCAAAATCAAGAAAAAAATCCATAAACAAAATCGTTTATATGACGTGCCAATCCAATAGGGCCGATTAAGCGGATATAACTATATACAGACAGAAAGGCAATCTGCCCTGAAGTAAGATGGAGAAGAAGGAAACCAAAAAAAAATTAGTAGAAACTTAACCAACGAAAATATCGGTACAGCAATATGGGAGGAACAATTGAGTAGGATTCAAGCTACAATCACCAAGATAGTAACGACGTATTCAAAGACTGAAACCGTCAAAATCAAAAGACACAAACCAGAAGAATACCAAAGATTGAAAGTCAAAAGCCTAAAAAATGAACTAGCAGTTACGACGCTTACGACACCGACGAAAAAAAAGAGAAGAATTAAAAGAAAAAGACAGCAAAAAATAATTAAAATGTATTGAAGAGGTAAATGCAAAAGCAACAGCAGCGGCATTTACACATAAAGAAACGGTGCAATTCTAATGCAGACGTGTAGAAGGTTTTGTAGTAACGCAAATGTTAGAAAGCTTTATCGTACTTGGCAACGCGTAATGTAACCTAATAGAATGGCTTCGTTATGAGTTTGAATACAAAAAATAGTAGCGTATAAGCTCAGCAATCTTTGGGTTCATATGCGGTCAGTAGAAATGACAGCAAAGAGCTTCGAAAATGCGCTTAACAAAGCGATGATCACAGTCAGATGTAATGTAGTGATACTAAATAAGTTGCTTACGCTGGTCCGATAGTACAACTAACTTCCAAACGCAATGATCAGAAGAAGAAATACGTACACGTTTTTACAAAAGATCTTTCACAACACACCAACCAAAGAAACAACAAGGAGAAGCAGTAACTTTAGATATCATACTTAAATATCAAAAATCGGTAGTGGTCCAATGATCCTAAAAACTGAAACAAATTAGAAGAAAGAGAAAGAACGAAAAGTACGTAAAGGCTTATCACCTTGATAACCACAACAAACACAAGTATTCAAAATAGGAGTAGATATAGCAGAAAAAAGTGATAAAGAGCTTACTAGCAAAAGTTACATATGGCTATTGAACTGTGTCACAGATCTCTGATGGTACAACGTGAAAAGAATTACAAGAGTTGATGTTTGACTTCAAACATTTGCTTAACGTTACTAAGTGCGAGATAGATGTGATCTTAATAAACGGTAACAGAAGTTGATAGAACGGTCTAAAATTCCGGCAAATGTACTTGAACTGCATTTTTTCTGAACCGGTTTCGATACCTGAAAAAAAAGGTTTCGCATAGTTGTAACGTAAATACTAATGGATTCGTCAGCTCCCATTGAACGATTGCGAATAGCATCCATTAAGCGCTTATCGTAATCCAAACACAAAACTTCACTCTTGAATAGAGCAGCAACATCATTCCACAAACGTAAAAAACATCGGTTTGTTCTAAAAACAAGAAGGATTTTGCCAGATAAAACCTCGAAAGCTGAGAAAGGAAGTTGATGCTGTGAAACACCACGGGACAAACAACTTGTCAATAAAAATAAAAAATTCGAAATACAAACGAATCTTTACCAGAAAAAGTAACATTCCAATCTCAAAAGTTCGTATCCGAATCAAATTCTGAGAAAACATGATGTAGTGGTTCTTGGTCTGAAGAATTAATATCTAAAACAAAAAAACCTAATACACCAAACTAATTAAAGTAGTAACCCAAAGCAGAAATCTACCAACACGTATCTGACTAGAAATTGAATGAAAATAAAAGTAAATTGATACCTAAAACAAAATCATGCCAACGTACTACTAAAAGGCAGCAAAAGGTAATCTTCTTCTACAACAACACAAAAGAAACAAAGCAAAAATATAAGTAAGTCGAAGTCACTAAAGGCAATTAAGAAGTAATATATTTAAGAAAAATGAAGAGAATTAGAACCGCACACATAAAATCCTAGACAGTTGGGCGCCAAATTTTGTTAAGAGAATTTTCTCACAACTTATAGGCAAGCGTTTAAACTTTAATTAGACAAGCGGGTCGTAAGTCTCGGTGTGCTAATCCTACACTAAACTAAAAAGGCACCAAAATAAGTATATGCCACCCATTAGAGACCTTGTTTAAATCTGTTCATTGCTAAAATACAAATGACAAAACAATTTCTAACAACAATATATTTATTTAAAACAAGAAATAATAGGCGTTAAAATTAGCAGAGATAGAAGTAGACCAATAACAATTATAGATTTTTCGACTTAGATAGTAATATCACAGTCATATTATTGATATAGGCCCTTTTGATCATAACCTATGAATTTTTTGTTGTTTAATAGTTTTATTTGGGTTTCAAGTTTATGCAGGTTGAAGTTACATATTGGAAGCATAATTGGTAGCTTTTTTTTATTGGACGTTGTCTAGTTTTCTATTTCATCACGTAGTGATAGTACATGTTGTTTAATACTTTAATCTTTGTGGGATGCGCTTTACTCTGCTTTCTGTATAGTTGTTTGTTTCTAAGCTTAAACTTGTATTAAGAACTTTGTTAATATTAGCTGCAAACACTTCTTAGTTGGTTTTTGCATTATTTACAGTACTATAATTGCACTTTCGGTATCTATAACTGGAGTATAATCAAAGGAAATATCGTAGTTGGAAACAATGTCTATGTAATTTGATGACATATTGTAGGTAATAGAGAAGTCTAACAAATCTGGATTTTATTGGGTCAACATGTGGTACTGTAAATTGACAGAAAGCCATACTATAAGTTTAAGCAGCTCTTCTGCTAGAAATCTGGTATTCTAATAATTTGAAAAAGGGTTCTAACATCTGCAACATTAAAAGTAAAAATTATAATATTCGGCATAAAACAACAATCAATAAATAAATACTTTTAATCGTCTTCGTAATTTTGGTATTTTTAATCTTAAAATCAAATCACTGATTATAGTCTACGATTTTGCTGTCGTCGAAACAATTAAAGAAATTGTTTAGTTTTTTGTTTTCTATTTATATTTATATAATTTGCCTAAAGAATAAATAGTTGTCCAGAACATAAATTTGTCTGACATAAAAATCAAAGGTTAAATACACATTTTCTATACTTTCTATGTTGCAGTCACGTATTTGTTTAAAAATCTTCGAAACACTGCAAAAACACAATTATTAATATAAAAAAAATCTAAACAAACATTTATAAATCACAAAACATCTAATGGATATAAGCAGATATAAAAATGTACACGCGTTGTGGTTACATGTGCATAAAATAGTTCTCTGTAGTAATTGATTGAATGTATTTTTGAACTTATCAAGAAACTGTTTAAGACAACATCCTCAGTAGAAGAGGGTTGATACTGGACTGCCTGTAAATAATTTTTATATGTTTGCTGACTGATATTAGGTTGTTGTATTCTTCAGGTCTGCTCATTTAACACAAGCAAAACGTCTATTGTAGTCTACTTTTGTATGCTTACAATTCTTCGTTTTTTAGATGCTACAAGTTTGTTTTTTCAAAAACAGTAAACGTTCTTTTGACACAAAAATGTTTAACAATCACTATAAGAACGTGAAATGTCCGCGTACAACAAAACGAATTTGATTCTTTTAATAAATGTCTTAACGATTCGTTTAGAGAATGTCACGTTGGTGTTGAATAAAAAACATTTCTTTAATACGATTTACAAACAATTTTGGAAAATAAAATCAAATGATGGTTTTGAAATAAATAAATATTTTTGGTTCTTTAATGACATTTGTTGCTTGTATTTTTCTTAGAATACGGTTCAACATTAATGGCTATTTAGTTTTTAATTAAAGCAGTGATGGTTGTTACAAATTTCTAGAAGTTGCAGCCACAAGATTTGAACCACGGACTTTTCATTCGTCGACGTAATGCAGCGTGTAATGGGAGACCTTGGGCAACCTTTGAGAGACCATTGAATACACTACACCACGGCTGATTGCTTGTAAACTGTTTAATTCAAGTATAACATGTTCACATTTTTTAATGTTTGAAATTTAATAAAAAAATACTTTTTTTATGCATAACAAATATGGCTTTACATTTTTTTAACTTATAGAACAAAATTATAGGAAACTTGTAAAGTTCAAAACCTATGTACAGTATTGCAATTTTTCCGCACATAGCTGTGATGGTTTAGGCACTGAAAAACAATTAAAAGCATCATAATTAAGTAAGGATACGTTTTATTTATAAATTTAATGTGGTTCTTTAAGAAACAAGTTTAAAGACATTGTTTTATAAGTGATCATCAATTTTACTGTTGATGATGTCTAAAAATTTTACGACAAAGGTTTTACACGTAATGACAATGCAAATGCACAAATAATTTTTCTCAGCTGTTTACGAGGTTAGGATAGATAAACAAAATCTTCTATGTGTATGCATACATTTAACTGGAAATCAACAAGATTTTTTTTAAAGCAAATAAGATAAATTTATAAGTTAGTACATAATAAGTATTGTTATTAGAAAAAGAAACTAAGCAGAAAATATATAAGTCTTCAAACATCAAACGGAGTAGTTTGAGAAATTTGAGTTACGTATCTTAAAAACGATTATTTATTTTATTAAATGTGTATTGTACTCAAGAAGATTTTAAACTCACACACAACAACGCGCATTTTAGTTTAGAAAATTGCTTACAGAAGTGTACTGGATAACTCAAGAAAATTTTCTTGTCAAATTGGGTTTCATTATAAAAAGTTAGATTAAAGAAAATTGTTGTTTGCTGATGTCGCTACAACAAAATTGGAAAAATATGATTTTCTATGAGTGAACAATGATGAAGGCAACTATAGTTTAAACACTATGTTTGTTTGACGTTCTTACATATGCGTACGTGTAGTAAAAGGTTTTAAAAACATCAAAACTATTTGATTATTGTAATCTATGTTCTACTTGTAATTGCACACGAGCGTTACCACAAAACTTTTTTAAAATGTTTAAAAGTTAACCGTTTTTGATAAATTGCACAATTTACGTTTCATAAAATTCAAAATATAAATATTATTGGAGTGTTATTTACTTCATGTTTTAATAAAATTAAATCAATTTTTTTCATATCATAAATGTTTTTGCAACAAGTTATGAGAATAATTTTGTGTTCTAAGTTTTTTAAATACGTTTTTGATTTGTTTAGAGTCCCTTTGTTCTACTAGGGTAGTATGTGTTACATATTATTTTCTTGCATGTTTTGTTACACTCTAAAACGATGGTTTAGAGAAGGTAACAATGGGATGGTGGTTTGCCAGCTAACTTAGTCGAGAAGGGGCGGGTCGAATTATTTGTCTCTCACTTACCTTTTTGCCGAGTTTACTTAAATCAGGAAGAGTTGTTAAGGGCGCCACCGAATTTTTAGTCACTGTGAAATGTTCGCCAAAACCGGAAATTCGAACACTCCGTAGATGAAAACAGGCTATTCAGAGAAAGTCAAATATGAGATAATTCGTATATTAAAATTTAAAGCGAGTAAGATGGTTAATAAAATCATTCAAATCAATCTTTACATTTAAAATTCGCACAGGGAATCAGCCGCAGAGCGCTTGGTCATACGTACGACTCGCCGCAAACGATAAATGCCGCTACTCGAGAACTACCTTAACTTAATTCACAACTAAAGCATGCATACAACAAAACATCAAACGAAATAATAAATCAAGACTGCGAACCGAGTCAGAGGGGTCTAAAGTTTGATAATCAAGACATAATTGAATTCTAAGACTCTATTCTGATCAATTCGCCAGTCTTGTCTTTAACCAACAATTTAAATCAACCAAAAACCAAGTCAAATAGAGGTACGCGTCGAAAATAACTGGTGTCCGTGATGTTCCTCTAACGATCGAATTGGAGGCAAGTTCTTCAGTTGAAGAGCTGATAAGTTGTTAAAGGTACTTACAGGTATGCCTGCAGTTTGACAGCTACTAATCCTTAGTTTACAACAAAAACTCAACACTTTATTGTCAGAATCGATTCACTTAACTCCGTCAAAGACGTTACACCCGTTCAGCATCGGTAAAACGCGTCGATACAGTACCATTAGCCGGGAAAACTTTGTAAAGTCCGCAGTAGCGACTATTTTCTCAAATGGGAGAACAACCGGCAACTTTCCCGGAACTAATTATTACGATCTTCGATTCTTTAGATGTTCCGCCTGTTCGTTCAATTACCCACACTTTAACATTCTTCGTTTACCAAACTTTTCACCTCAAGGTCTTATTCTCGCCTCAATCGTTTGATTTTAACCAATTTTCGTAGTTCACCTTTATTTAATTAAACACACAAAGTGCGGTTCTAATTTGCCACTTGAATTAGAATGTTTAAGTAACGTAATGTTCATCACCTGTATTTATAATGCGTCGCCGAAAACTCGGTGTTAATTACCCGCATAAAACACTTGACTTCTTGAACCGAACTTAAATCAACTCTCTTTTACTAATTTAAATTATACAAAATTTCTAATTGGAGTAGAAAATTATATTAATGGACCTTTCTTTTCGAGGGCCAAAAAGGAACTTAGCTTCCCTCTGGAAAGAATGAAGCTTAAATAGCCCCTTCTCAAAAACAAAATCTCCAATCAAAAACCTTACATTAATTACATCATACTTTAAGACAAAGAACTTAACATAATTTAGGTACGTGACAATTCTTATCCGAATCTTCCCACGCAACAGCTAAATCAGCACTTGCTTCTGATTATGAAATATAACAAGAATGATAGCTCAGCAAATCCATGGGAACAGAGTAATAAACGCGTTCAGAAACATAAATCTTACTCTAATCTAAACTTAAAATATACAAAGAGACATCTGAACAAAGAATAATTCTAAGTAAAATAATTTTTAACATGAACCAAATCTCAAGTTTCAAAAATTTAATGGGTTTAAGGCACGTACACAGACATCCGTCGCCAAAAGATATTCAATTACCAGATAATAAATAATTTTAAATGAATGTAAGTAAACACAATGGAAACTTTTAGAATGTTACCAAGAAATACGCAATTCGAAAATACAAAGAAGTTTAATGAACGATGGAAATGCTAAACACACCCGTAATTACAACATAATAATAAATTAAAAATATGGATAAAAATTCTCAGCCCCCAAAAACCACCGGGACGGTGACAGTTTAATATAAACTACGGATTTTGACTACATTGTTGTATTGACTTTTTGTGATGTATTGCCCTTCTTCTGCTATTAATTCTACACTAAATTAAAAAAACGCCAAAACAAGTAAATACAATCAAATACAGACTTTGCTTAAATCTGTCGATCACTAAAAGAAAAAAATCCTTATTTGTTTAGGCAACGCACCATACAAATAATTATATTCAATTGCTAACAAATCTTATAAGTAAATGATTTTAATTTAAATATAAATATTACTCAATTAAACTACCTCGTCTACTATGCAGTCGTGAAATAAATCAACAATTCACAATGATAATAATGAATCGCAGAGAAGTAAAATATGACTACAAAACTACTAAACCAACAATTCTTCGGCATCAGTAGTGACTTCCACTACTCCTTTTTATCTGATTTATAACAAAAATATGGTATATAAGATTATCTACGACGGTTATTGTTATTATGTTATTTTGCTTTTGCCTATGATTGCGTTTATATAGTCAAAGAAACTTTACGTCAACGTACTCAAAGGCAATACATAACATGACATAAAGTTTGCGACTACGTTATAATTGCAGAAGATAAGTTAAAAAGCTGAAGACGAAAGGTTAGTATATACAATTAAAACAAATTACATAAAACAGAATTCTACGTTATTAAGAAGTAGTACATACAAAGCTGACAGAATTAAAATAATAAATATAAATGCGAAAAGATATACGCTATACTAAGTAATGTGCATAAAGTAAAGTCTCTTCTGATTACATAAAACGAGGTGGACTTTACAAATTACATATCTCAAACACAGCCAAGTACAAATACAACGTAACAATCCCCCAAAACTTGCTGGAACGTCGCGTAATTAACCCCAAACGACTAATACCTACAATACGCTTTCTTTAGCACATCAGATTTTATTGCATTTATCCTGACCCGTAAAGTAAAATGACAATCAGTAGCGTTCTTAGACAATGCAGCCGTTAATTTTAATTTAGAATATATGTTTTTAAAGAACGTAAAATAACGACATGCAAGAAATATATAAATATTGAATATAAAATAGATATATAATATAAAAATAATTTGCAGTATTTATTAAAGCATTTCGTTATTGAAATTTTTTTTATAACAGATAATTGCGTTATTATTTCTGCATTATGTTTATCAAAATAAATTTATAATCAAGTTTTAGGTTAATTACGTTAGAAAATTGAAACGTATCATATTCAACAGAGGTAAATTGTAATTGTAACAGCAGCGTGTGTTTGCTAATGCAAGATACGATTTAAAACAATTGCAAATGGAAATTGTTAATTTACTAAGCAATGAACTAATACAAAAAAATTTATGTAAAAATATACTCAGTTAGTAATCTTTAATATGTAAAAAAACAAAATTCAGATGTAGAGGCTTGCATTATACAAAAGAACAAAGTGTCCAACACTGGTTTAAATCACGAATCTTTATTATAAGCAAATTTTATAATTACAGAGAGAAATTCTGCATATAATTACAACTTAATGTAAAATTGTATTATTAGTTAAATTGCAAAAAAATTGAAAAAACAAAATTATGAAAATTATTATTAAACAATACCTAAGTGCATAATAAGAAACGAACAGTCGAGTAAAAAACAACTTCAACAAAGACAAAACGTAGTAAAAAGTAATATATTTTTTAATAAAAGACAATGAAAACAGAAAGTATTCATCGCACAGTGCAAAGAAAATTTGATATTTTTCTGGGTTGTGTTTTAGACGCAATAATGTATTTGAACGAAATTTAAATTTTTACCAAAAATGATTACAAAAACTGCGTTATTTGCACATTTTAATAAAAGTGATCTTAACTTAACAAAAAATTAAGTACGCAATTATCGATTACGTACAAACACATATATTTCAAATGAACAGAAAAATGACTGGTATTAATCGAACAATTACTGAGTTTCAGTACTTGACCTGTGATATTTTTATATGCGTTACCAATAAATTCATCAATATATTTTTTAAAATGCGCTGTAATTTTATGATTTAAAAGATCTAAACACTTATTTTAATATTTATTTTTCATTGAGCGTACATTTTTTGTATGTTTATGTTTTGCGTACGTACTTAAACGCATGAGATATTTCTGAACATTTTATATGAATTTCTAAATTAGAAATCTACTTACAATTTAATATGAAACCGTTTTATTTTTATTAATTTTGTTATTGTAATAGAAAAGATTGAAGGTTTGTGACATCATGAATAAATGATGAGCACTTTGCTCGCGATCAAACGCTTAGTTTATATTCCTATTTTTATAAAAAAAATATAGTTTTACTATTATTTTTTTATTGCACATTTATATATAATATAATATCAACTGTTAAATTATTGAGATCAATAAAAATAAACAGCCATATGGTGGAACATTTATGAACATAAATCTCTTAGTACTAGACACTTTTATTGTGTAAAATTTAAACAAGTTTTAATTTATTGAATTTATTTTAGTTTACTATAAAATTGAAACGTTTTTTTGCATGTTGTATTAAAGTATTTATAACTTACACCGTTTTTTGAATTTATAATTTTTGGTTAATTTTTAAGTAACAGCTAAAGAATCACGGTTTTATTAAACATGTCAAGAACGAACTTTTACTTATTTAAAATTTAAAAATTGAAACGTACATTTTTGTAAAGAAAAGATTTACTTGTTTTCGTCAATTAAAATCGCAATATGTTTTCGGTATTAAAACTCTTAATTTAATAATAATAATAATAATAAAAAGTAATTTAAAAAAATGCACTTAATTTTTGTAATGAACTAAATATATTTGTTTTTTTACAATTTGTTACGGTGAAACGTAAAATTTGCACTAGGTAGAAGTGAGATCACTTAGCGATAAATTAATCACCAGAACGGTAGCAGCAGTAGCTCAGAACTTTGTAGAGTAGGAAGCTGTTACCAACCTTTTCGGTAGTAGGTCCCGTTGGTAACAACACGTTCACCACAGCTTGCTACGATGTAAGCGAGTAGGTGAGGTTGAATAAATAATAAATATATAATAAAAAAAAGAGAAAAAAACAGGTGTTATTTTTTGTACTAATAAGATCCTCGGCTTGAAGGTACCAAAGATACGCCTAAACCTACTAACAAAGAGAATAGGAGAGAGCAAATAAAAAACAATTAATAACAACGTAACTAGCGTATATAATTGTACCCAACTACTTCTAATTTTTAATATTTTAACAGTAAATAATAATTTAAAGAACTAAATAGTAAGTAAAACAATTAACAATCACTTTAATAGTAACTAATTAGCTATTTCGTTTTCATGCAGTCGCAAACAAATTATTAATCAACAAATATAATTAATAACAATGATTAAAATAAGCACCAAAAAACTTACCCTACTTGTTACAGCGACAAGTTACGTTATCATCCACAGTTTGATTTCTTTATTCTCTTTTTTGTGTACCTTAAAGGGTAACTCTTAAATTCTACTTAATTCTAATCTTATCTTAAAATTAGTATTTTTTATTATCTGATTTTCTTTTAATTAAAAAAATCACAAGAAAGTTGATTACCTTTGAATGGTAAAAGAATTTTTCCATAGCTCTTATCTTTAGTTTATTTCCTTTTGGCAATTGTGCACCATGAGATACACGTATAAACCTTATTTTGGGATTTATTCAAACCGTCCTGTTTTATTTCATCAATATGGCCCACTCTAGATTTTCTGGGATTTAAGCATATTTTGTCAAAATCACTTAATCTTCTTATCTTAATTTTATTAGTTTCATGTCTGTTAGGCTTTCTAATTAAACTTTTAAAAGTAAAATGTAACATTAATAGTCAATTTCTAAATTCAAAAAAACCTAAAATTAATGCGCAGTATGCTATCATACATCACCTTACGTTGGCGTCTTCATTCTACTCTTAAACAGAACTCTCCAGAGTGACCAGAAGCTTATCCTAGTATCGCCACCGAATAACAAAAACTAATCACCGGATTATCATTCCACCGCCCGTCGAAGAAAATCGAGAGTGACAACCCCTTTCTATTACCACTGAGCCAGGCACTCGAATCCACTTTCCACCAAGAAAATTTTCATCTCGGTTTTATGTTCTCTGATTGAACTATGTTTATTGTTGTTGTTGCAAATTACTACTACCGTTTCTAGTACCTATCCCACCTAAACGTTTTTTTGTTTGATTTGAACATAATTACTTATTGTACAAATTTTTAGGTTAAGGTTAAGTACGTTGTACCTTAATTTTAGTAATTAATTTATGTGTGAATATTACGGCAAATAATGCAAGACGTTTACTTTTTTTGTTGCTTCAATTATGTTTTTTTTTCTTTATTATTTTTTTTTAAAATCTGGTTTTCAGTAAAGGTGGATCATAATATAGTTATTATAGTTTATATTGGTTTATTAGACAATATTTTTACGTACAAGTTTTATTTCACGTTAATAAATTAAGTTTGCGGTATAAAATTTCGTTTTTTTTCCTTTTTGTCACAAACTACGTAGCATATCGAAGTTTCTTGTAACAAGTAGTAAGCGTTGACTTTTTTTGAAATTCCATTTACGAGACGTGCGTAGTATGTAAGCTTACATGTACGACGTGATTTGCCAAAATTTGGCCTTGACTACGTTTAAACAATCAAAAAACTTGAATGGTATAACGTCAGCGTACTTAAGACAAACTGCATTATATAAAGTCAAAGATATTTTAAATTTACGGTTAAAAGTAAAATGATTTAGTATATTCTACAATTAGATTCTTGGTAGCTACTAAATAAATAATTAAAAAATTAACCACAATTAAGAAATTTTAAAATACAATACGTTGAAGAACAATTAAGATAAGACGCGAGTTATCTATCGCCATCAATACATTTTCGATAAGGCGAAATTCACAAGTGTGGGCATTCGACCCAAATAGCACGGTTTTCGGAAGTTACTAGACATGCGTCAGCTATAATTCCCACAATGTAATATTGCTGGGAAAAACCGTTTTAAAGCCCCAGCAAACTTGCTCTAAGAATTTTAGGTGTATTAAAAGCAAACGTCAACTTAATCAACAAATCGCTGCAATTCTGCTAGTATACTGAACATACATAACAAAATAATTGCTAAAAGCGTGATAGAAACCGAAGATAAAAATTAAATAGAAAGAAGAATTATTTACAAATTAGCGGATAGGGTCTTAGCTAAATCGGCCGCTTACAGCAATCCAAAGTATGCAAGTGAAATCAACGCACACCCCGGATGCAATCCCTTTTTGTAAATATTAAATAAAATAAGCATTTTACATACAGTGGTGTCCGCAAGCAGTGGCACTGTAAATTTTAATTAGAATTACGACTTTCAGTAAATGTATGAACATGTAACAAAATTGGATAGTAACTAATAAGATTAATTCTATAATGCGCCGATTGTAATTCAATTAAAAAAGGCGCCAAAACTGGGAAAAATAATACCTGGTGCCTGTTTTTGCCTGACAAACACTTAAGGTATACGTATCAAACAACACAACTCTAATAATAAGTATATTTATTGCAATAGCAACATAAAAATAATAAAAAAATTGGAAACAACAAAGTACACAATAAATAATTGTTCACAAGTAAAAAAAATATAATACTACTAGTGTTAGCGGATCTTTAAATTAAGCAACACTGCATACACTATACACGTAGGTAATGTGTTATTAATGTTGAAGTTCGTGAATGTAATTTGTTGAATACAAAGAAAAAGAAACGAATCAATACAAATCTCAGTACGCAGTCAGAAATAAAGCGCACTAATAATTATTGTAACAGGTAATTACAAAAAAAATTTGCATAAATTAATCGTGATAACATGCATATATTTAAGTCGTTCGTATCCACGATCAACATTAAAACAAATTATGAAATATCGAAAGAGGTTACTTTTGGTTTTGTTGACATGCAATTAGCTAATGGCATATCTAAAACACCCTCTAAAAACTGTTAAAAACCTAACTAATAGATATACAATAGTATTACAAACAAGTTGCAAATAGTTCATCTACTGATGAATATATACATAATGCGCCAAGCTTCCAAAAGATTTTTTAACTGATAGGTTACAGGTGTGCCACCGAGTCTTTGGAATTAGTTGCCCATCTAACGAGTTTTTACATGACTTGACCTAAATTAACCATTAAGATTAAGTTACTTAATTTTGGCATCCGTGCACGTCCTAATTATTGAGTCCAAAGAAGAACTAATTGGGTAATAATTTGCAATTTTAAGAGATAACGCACACGCGGAGGTGACCAAACTTGCTGTGATAATAAAAAAAATTAAATTGCGTTGTAAAATATAAATGCATTTTTACCTTAGCGAATCTTTCACATGTAACACGTAGAAACTTTAATTTGATTAAACATTAATAGCATGAATGTTCTAAGATACATAAATCACGTGCCGTTTTTTTAACGTTAATAAATCACCTCGTTGATTACGTTTACGACCAGGCAAAATTTAAACACCGCATGAACCCATACCAAAGTTTTTTAACATAAACTTTCTTGCAAAACTTTTTTTGTTACTTAGATGCTTCTATGAACTTGTTTTTCAATTGAGAATCCAACAGTAGTACAGCTAACATACTCACACTTTTTGTTTTTTAGCCGTAGTAATCTTAGTAATTGGGCTGTATCTTTTTAATGATCTAAGTTCTCTACTAGGTGGCTAAGCTCATTCTAAAAAAAAAGTCTGTCCATCAACAGAAAAATTTACACTAGATTTCTGAAATCTGAGTATATTGATCTACACAAAATCTTATCGAATTTAGAAAGTGACTGTAGAATTGGTATGTTAGAACCATTAGATAATGGATTAAGTCAAAGTTAGAGTAATATATATTTTTTAAATTTTTGTATTAAATCTTTCTACCAAACAGAAATGATCTTCTTCGCATCTTATGCACGCTTTATGCGGAGTCTGTGTTTTGTCTTGATCTTCAAGTTTTAATTTGAAATACGCAAAATAAAATTTCTTTACAAACTCACTTATGCTTTTCTGTTGATTTTTTACTGTTTATTTATCATTATACAGCAAAAGCTGCCGAAATTACACAGCTTCTGCAAGTCATGTTTCAGAAATAAATTCATAATCATAGAATCGTTTAAATACTGAACATTAGATGGCCAGCAAAACACTGAACTTTTGACTCGTTTTGATAGTACTATGCGACCTGTTAACGCTAAAATTACTTTATCTTTTTTAACTATCTTTATCTTTCATACAAATAAAACAAACGTGTTTACTTTTAGTCAGTTTCCATTTTTTTATTTTCTGCACAATTTTTTTTATCAAAAATTTCTTTTATGATTCAAACAAAATGAATGCAGTTTAACGTTTTCATTTCTGTAAATTTTTGTGCTTGAGCCTTGAATGAAAGTATGCCTAAGCATTTGACAGTTAAACGTGATTAAATTAATTATTTACTATTTTATTTTTGATTTTTATAGTGTTAATTATGCCGGAACTCTTTGTGTTTTTTAATTTTTTAAATTAGTATATTATATAACGAGTAAGGAATGGTAATCATTGCCGAAAAGTATGAAATGCACATTAATTACAAATTATACACAATATATTTTTCACAATTACATACTTATCCAAGTCAACTAGTAATTAACCGTTTACAAAAAGAATAGATGACACTGAAAATAAATTACTAAATTTATAAATTTATTTGGTAATACCTAAAACATATTATTGGTGACTTTAATCACAATTCAAAAATTATTTATCAAATATTTGTAGCTATTTTATTTCAACTTGTCTGCGTTTGTACAAATTATAACTGTTATGATTATTTCATTTTTGATTTAATTATTCATCACTATTTAGAAAACGGTGAGTATAATACACGTGTTTTAAATACCTGCAATGTTAGTTATTCTCAAATTATTTAATACTTTTTTAATTTTTTTAATACTTTAATTTTAAGTAAACTTTAATATCAATAAGTCTTATGTATCTTTACTTAGAAAACGTTGAGTATAATTTTCGTAAAACATCTGATTAGTTAACAATACCGTCAAGTTTTTTTGGCAAGTACGATGTTGTTATGTGCTATTTTTTAATTTTATTTTTAATTTGAATAGGCTGCAACAAAACAACATGTAAATGTGATTATTTGTATATAAATAAAGTAAGGTTCAGATAATTTATTTTTAGAATTGGAGCTTTACGAACTAAGAAAGTAATATAAAAATCTCACTTAACAAAGTGATAGGTTTTTTTTACTATTGTTTTGGACTAAATATAGTTTTAATATTTTTATATTATGTATATTATATTAAATATTAGCGTTTGAATAATGCAAGATAATTTATCCCAATAAATATTCTGCAATAAATGCTACAAAAATTGTTATTGTAAATTTGGTTTAAATATAAAAATATCCTAATAAAAGAAAATTGTGAACGGACCAAATGTATTGTAACAATTTTGTTATTTAAGATGATGATACTGTAGAAGTATACATGAAGCTGGTTACAAAGGTAATGATTAAGTGCTTTTGTTTGTAATTTTAAATTGTTTTTGTAATATTTATTTTGTGTTATTTATTATAACGTAAGCAAGTGTAAAGTGTTTATGATTACTTTTTTTGAATATGCAGTTTTATTAGGTATAAACTATGGATCCAACCAAAATTTCTAACAAGACAACAACACTGTGCGAATTAGTTGTTTTTATAAAATTATAATGTAATATAGTGTACAAGTATACATCAATAGTTATAAAAACTGCATTAATAGAAATGTAATAATAATAACGTACACGTTTCAGAAATAAACATGTTAGTATTCTATAACGATTGATGAATGCCAAAAGATAATTAGTCTCTTCTGAATAGTTATACGGTTTAAATGTTAATAAATACTCATTCTTTTAAATTAATTTGCACATTTTGTTATTGACTAATTTTGTTAGTTGACCGATTAGATTGCTTAATCTGTCAAACATGCAAATTCCAGTAATCATTGTAAAGTTTTTAAGCCACCAATTAAAAATTCTTATAATTATGACTCTTTTATAACAATGCTTAAGCAGTGGTCTGATTCATTACTAAGACCGTTTCTTTTGTATTAACAAAAATCTGCAATTTTTATTCAAATTACCTTATACTTGGTTTTTATAAAACATTTATCATTAATTACGTTGCGTTTGTAGAATACAGCTTACATAACTTAAAACATTTAATTTACAAACCATTTTTTTTACTCTTAATTTGTACGGTATTAAAGTTAATCTGTACGAAAATGATTTTGATCTGTACATATGAGATTAGTCCTAAGGAATGCATAACGTTGCCTAACCGCTAATAAATATACAATTTGTTGCATTATCTAATGGCTATAAAAAAATGTATTACTTTTTGTGTACGTTACTTTTAAATACATAAAAACTATTTGTGTTTTAATTTTCAATGGTAAAATATTCAATATTGTTACGTTTTTAAAAATAATTTCTATGAAAACTAACAACTGTGCAGTATCAATAAAATATCACGAAGTATAAAATTTTTAAAAATTACCTAAAATATACGCATCTCTTCTTACCAATTTATATAATCTAAAATAAACGTATTTTAATTTACTAATATTCCGTCTTTGATATTATTTTTGTAATATTTTAACATTATTTGTATTTGATTTTGTCGAAGGTCAATAGTGTCTCATCAATGTAGCTATTAATATCTATGGCGCGATCATAATTATAAACATTATTTGGCAAACAAATTTGTAATTATTTAGATTAAAATTTATTTCATTTTAGCCACAAAATATGGTTTTACTAAAAATACAAAAAATGCATTTGTATTAAAATCCCATCCGTGTTTAATTTATTTTTTTGTAAAAAAAACACAATAAATGGTTTTGATATAATTAATGAATTTGATTATCATAATTTATTTTGATAAAATAACGTTATTTAAATTTGTTTTTAATGCGTACTAATATAAAATGTTATTTCTAAATTATTAGTGTGTCAGATCTTGCAAAAAATCGTTTAAACTCATATTGAACTATTATTGAAGCATAATAGCAAAACGTGAACAAGGATTATGATTTATTCTCTCTAATTATTGTTGTGTATAGTTTTGATAGTGTTTAAGCTTATACAATATACTTTATGAGTGTGTTAAATGAATAATACACAATTGTTAAGTTTATCCGATAAACTTGCTTAGTACAACAGTACGTCTAGAAAATTTATTATAAAGTTTTGTTAGTTCCGTGCTACTACAATTATGTATAGATTACATTAAAACTTCTTCGATAGATTGAAAACAATTAATTTGCAATTGTTACATTGTTTCTTGCTTACAAAGCAAACCTAATGAAATGTTATAGTTTAGTAAAAGTTTGAATTGTATAAGTTCATTACTCGCAACATATTCTTTGCAATTTTTGTATTGATTAATCATAAAACATAAGACTAACTATAATATATAGTATACTTATATTACAATTTTTATCAATAAACAATTTAAATTTAAACGAAATAGAGAAAGTAGTATAAAAGCATGCGTTACAATTCTTTTTGGTACTTCCTATTACAATTGTTGTAATAGTAACTTTGTTTCTAGGTGTATTTTGATAAAATTTTACAAAGCTATTTATTCCAAATAATATTTTCTAAAGTATTCAAAAATTAATTTTGCTACAGTCTTTACCATTTAAGGTGAAACATATTGGATTAAGCGCCCACCAGAAAAGAAAGCAAAAGATAGATGTCTCTATCTGTGTCTTATATATTACACGTATATACAATGCAAACGGCTTATAGCAAATATCCTACCTTTTACGACGGAGTGCGCGCGAGTTGTTGTTTAACAGTACAGACAGACAGACAAATAAACGTGTTTTCGATTTAAATAAAATAAACAAGTCGACAGAGGTTCTAAGCAATTTATTGAAAATATTTATGAGCACAAAACGCGTTTCTAAACTTTATTTTTGGTTTTGCTTACTAAATTTTGTAAATAATACTTAAAAAATGAATAACAATATTTTCTAATTGTTTTCAATAAAATAATCAATAATAGCAACATGAAGTTAGTAAATAAAACTAACAATAGAGTACAAAAACGTTTTTGTAATTAGTTTAGAAATTCTAAAGTTAATAATCTAAAAAGGTATTGATACATAAATGTTTTCAATGAATTGTTTAGAACCTTTGCCGACTAGTTTATTCTATTTCAAAAAGCAACTTATTTATCTTTGTCAGTAGTGTTAAACAACAATTCTGTCATAAAAAGTGGGATATTTGCTATGAGTCGTTTGTATTGTAAATATGTGTAATATGAGGAGTTTTGTCTTTTTTTAGAAAAATCAAAAAAAGATTAAGGCTTTGTTGTAAAAGATCCAATTGAACTATGCAGCAAAATGTTCAGAAATAACGTAGTGTCAAACATCTGCTATCAATTATAACAAAATCATTCAGTTCACTTAAAATTTATGATAAAATTTGGATGTTGCTGAAATTGATCCTAAACGATGAGTGTTGTTGCTTTTGATACAAAAATATAAAAGGTCATGTAAAATATTATACGAAGAAAATAATTTAAAACACACAAAATAGTTTTATTATCTTTGGCACCTACACAATAGAACATAAACATAAACTTTAAGATACGAAAAAGACAGTTAAACAATATGTTACCGAAATTAAACTTAATAAATAAAAATAATAATTTTTTTTCGGGTAATGCAAACAAGTTCAGTACTAAAAAATTAAAAGCATTTTGCTTATAACCTAAACTAATAACTTTTAAAATATGATCTTATCCCATAACACCAGGCAGCTCTTTTGTACATTCGCAAGTGGCGGGTTCTTCAGCTTCATCCTCGTTATCTTCTACATCGAGGACTGCTTCATGGAGTAGTGCTTGATAATATTTATGCTCTTCTTTAGATTTCCAATCTTTGCCGTAGTGCTTACTTAGCAATGTTGCTACATTTCATAATTTAAACGGATTTAGTGCAATTTAATCTTTTTCTGCTAGTTTGAGTTTTAGAGATCTAACTAAATAACTTTGCTTTGTAACCGATTTAAAACATTAGGCACATTTCTAGCATTGTTATATTTTTGTTTTGGCCTTCCACTACACAAAGGGGCCAAATTCTGTCAAGTCAGATTTACATACACAAATAATCAAAATGCATACGCATTGCATATCTCTATTGTTGGTTGCCTATACGGTAGTCAGATAATTTTTTAATTAGATTAATAATTAGGTATAGAATAGTATATTTAAACACAAGTTACAGAATGAACGCACTTTGTGCGGTTCACCAATTTGATTAATTTACAATATCAAACACTTCGTTTGTGGACTGTATTTCTTATTTAATATTTTAATATATTCATAACTACATTGATTGCACAATATTAGTAACCACATGTCGACACCATCTTTTTTACAGTACTTTTTTCTGCGCATACACCGTAGTCAGTGGCGGTGCATATTATTAGAGAATTTTTATGTCCCCAACATGCTGGGGGCCTAAACAGTAAGCATTTATCACTAATCTAGAATAGAACACAACATAAAAAAAATATTAATTTGAAGATTAACAAAATCAAAATATAAAACGTTACAATAAGTATCGAGTATCAACATCAGTAAACATAGTAATAATTAAAGTACAAAAAAGATAATTTGTGATTTTATAATCATACAGTAACTACACACTAAGAACTATAAAACAATACATATTTATATTTCTAATTCTAAAGATTCGCTATAACTAATTCACAAAAAATGCTTTATGAAATATAAAAAATACATACAAAGGAAAATTAATTTTTATTCTTAGTAGGTATGTGCTTGCTCGCAATAACAGGAGCAGTCAGTCAATAGGGAGTGCTGCTATTTTTGTAACTGATCTTAAAAAATTACCTGTTTTAGTCCTTACTTCAACGACTCTTACCCTTAAATCTTTACCTGGTATTGTTCGTACAATTCTAGCTAATGGCTATTTTAATAGGGAAACATTATCCTCTTTCAGTAGGACCAGCATTCCTTGCTGCAAATTTGGAATATTTGTTTGCCATTTTGGCCTACTTTGTAATTGCGCCAAGTAGTCTTTGTACCATTTTTCCCAAAATTTCTGTTTTATTTTGGTGCATTGTTGCCAAAAATTTAACCTGTTTTCAGGAACAGCTGAAACGTCAGCTTCTGGTAAACTTGTAATTGGTTCACCAATCATAAAATGCCCCGGTGTTAAGTATGTCAGATCTGAAGGATCATTAGACAATTTTGTAATTGGCCTTGAATTTAAAATTTCCTCAATTTCCACAATAACACTATTGAATTGCTCATAAGTTAACAACGCATTTCCTGCGGTTCTTTTTAAGTGATATTTGGCACTTTTTACGCCAGCTTCCCACAACCCACCGAAGACTGGGGAATAACTTGGAATAAATTTGAATTCTATGCCTTCATTTGCAGAATAGTCTATTATTTCATTTTTAACTTGAACATTATTTAAATGTTTGTATAATTCCTTTAGTTCATTTTTTGCCCCAATAAAGGTTCCTCCATTGTCACAGTATATTTTTGAGGGCTTGCCTCTACGTGCAGAGAACCTCTTAAGAGCTGCTAAAAAGGTGGGAGTTGTTGAATCTGATAACAATTCCAAATGAATAGCCTTAACTGTGAAACATACAAAAACCGCTATGTATCCCTTCGTAACTATTGTTTTTCGTATTCGAGATTGTTTAATATTAAAGGGTCCACAAAAGTCTATTCCTACATGTTTGAATATTCTGGTCGAGGTTACCCAATCAACTGGTAACGCCCCCATTAACTGTTGGGAACATTTTGCCTTCAATCTGAAACATATCACGCAGGTATGTATATTTTTTTTAATTTCTCTAATGCTGTTGATTAACCAAAATCTCAAATTTAAACTGCTTAGTATCTGCTTTGGCCCAGCATGATTTAATTTTATGTGTTCGCGTTTAATTATCAAGCTTGTAATATGACTGTTCTTTGGTAAAATTATAGGATGTTTGTGATCATATGGAATATTTGCATTCTGCAACCTACCACCTACTCGTAATAGGCCGTCATTGTCTATAAAAGGGTATAAACTTTTTAAATTGGTTTTTATTTCTAAATTGGAGTTTAGCGTTTTTATTTCAGTTGCAAACTTTTGACTCTGCTCCGCCTTGATTATTACTTTTAAACTGTTATCCAACTCTAATGGAGTCAAATTATCAATTTTCTTTGTTAGTTTATTTTTTGCATTATAACAAAATCTAATAATATATGCAACAACTCTCTGTAATTTAATCATACTAGAAAACTGTTCAAAGAATAATTTTTGTTTGTTTATTATGGTTAATGTTTGCGTTTTTTGTTCAGGCAGAGGGAAATTGATTGCCGGGCAATTATTCACGTCATGAATAAACTCGACGCTTTGCAATACTTCTGGTCCATACCACCACAGACTGTGTAAACTTAACATTTGAGGATCTACGCCTCTGCTTAAACAATCAGCAGGATTGTGTTTTGAATTTATGTACACCCAGTTAAATTTGGTTGTTAATTTTTGAATTTTTACTACTCTGTTTGCTACATATGCATTTAATTTTAATGGATCAGTTTTTAACCAACCTAGGGTGATAGTTGAATCTGAATGTAAGTATACAGCATGAATGTTTTGCTTGTATAAACTGTAAATTTTGTCTGTTAATATAGATAACAATAAAGCACTATTTAGTTCTAGTTTTGGAATGGTTAATTTTTTGTTGATTGGAGCTATTCTCGACTTTGAGCAGAGCAATTTTACCGTTACCTTATTACCAGTCATGGATCGGACGTATAAAACAGCCCCATAGGCATAATTTGACGAGTCACAATACCCCAATCAATTCAATCACATTAGCCCCAGAAATTTCTAAATCCCTTGGCAGTTGAATCATTTTCATTTTGGACAAATTCATTGAGAACTCTTTCTAAAGACTCAACAATTCATCTGGGATTATGTCGTCCCATTTTAACTTTTGATCCCACAATCTTTGCATAATTACCTTGGCACGAACCAAAATTGGGCCTACTAGTCCCAGAGGATCATAAAACTTACAAATGCAACTAAGAATCTGTCGTTTTGTCACACATGCATAAAAATCACAATTTGGAAGGGAAATTTCAAAATTATCTGAGGAAACATTGTACGCCAAACCCAATGTTTTTACTACACTGTTTTTATTCATGTCAATCTTATTTAACTGATGAAGTTCTGTTGGAATATCATCTAATAGTCTTTTAGCATTAGAACTCCATTTATGAAGTTCGAACGACCCTAGTTTTAAAAGCTGAATTAATTGATCTTTTATTTCTAACAATTCTTTAACCGTATCACTTCCTGTAATAATGTCATCCACGTAGGTGTCTTCAAGTAATACCTTTGCCGCTAATGGAAATCGTTCCTTCTCAGTATTAGCCAATTCCACCAGACAACGTGTGGCTAGAAAAGGAGCACTGCGCGTGCCGTAAGTTACAGTTAATAATCTAATACATTGAATTTGCTCATCTGGGTTTTCTCTCCAAAGAATGTTTTGAAATTGTTGATGTTTTGGATCAACCAATATTTGGCGTTACATTTGTTTAATATCTGTTAATAATACAAATTTATGCATTTTAAAAACAATTAACACATCAAAAAGTTCTGGTTGAACTACTGCTCCGTTGTACATGAGTTCATTTAATGAAATGTGATTCTTTGTCTTCATAGATGCGTCAAATACACATCTTAATTTTGTAGTTTTCTTGTCATTTCGTATGACAGGGTGATGAGGCATAAAATACATAGAATCATTATTTAAATTATATTCATCGGGTCTCAAAATTTTTGCGTGTCCTAATTGCACATACTCATCAATAAAATCTTTATATTGATTGAATAAATTTTTATTTGCTTGAAGGCGCTTTTCTAAATTTAAAAATCTTTTGTAGGCTATTGAAAATGAATCGCCCAAATTAAATTGCGAAATATCCTTCTTAAAAGGTAAGTTAACCTGAAAACGTCCATCAACCCTTTTTACTGTGTTCTTAAAAATGTATTCGCATGCAATCTGCTCATTGTCAAACTCATGGAATACCTCTGGAACCTTTTCCGCTTCCCAAAATTGATTTATTAAGCTCTCGAATTTGTTGGTTAGCATTAAAGACACTGATAGGTTACATAAATTAAGATGATTCTTATATGGAATTTCCCCACCTACAATGTATCCAAACAGTGTGTTTTGTAAAACTAAGTCGTGTAACCCTAATTTTATTGTTCCGTTAAGTAAAATTTGGAAAAATACATTTGCCCCCAACAGAATATGAATCTCGTCACTAATATTAAAATTGGGGTCTGCTAGCTGAATATTTTTAGGTATACTGTGATCACCTATCTCAAAATTTTTATGTGGTAAATTACACGTTGTTCAAGACATTCTGCGCACTTAATTTAGTGGGGGAACATATAATTTTTTGAATTTGAAGTAAGTTGAACACAGAACAAATTTAAGTTTGTAACGATACATATGTTATACTAAAATGTAAACATTTTTAAACTATTTCAATTAAATTTAAATTACAGTCCACTAAGAATTTTATTATTTACGGTTTGTCCGTAACATGCTGGTCCTATCGATACCGGATTTTAAACGGCAGTTAAATTAAAATGATTAATTAATCAATTAAATTTTAAAAGTATTCTATAAATTTTAAAGAATACGTTACTAAAAGGCACGTTCTAAGTTTTATTTCTTCTTTTTACGATCCATTAGGGTTTGCAGGACCACTCGTAGTTACCGCTAAGTTATTTATGAAAAAACTTTGGATGCTTAATTTGAATTGGGATGACGTGTTACCTAATGATTTGCTGAATGAATGGCACAATTTTGCTAAAGGGTTAATTAACATGTCAAAGTTAAGTATACCCAGAAAATTGTATGTTTACAAAGCAATAAATATCGAACTAGTAGGATATTGTGATGCTTCGTCTTTGGCTTATGGAGGTGTAGTATACGTTAGATCAATCTTTTTGGATAAAGTCCATGTTTCACTTTTGTGTTCTAAATCTAGAATTGCTCCTAAAAATAAAGATAATGATCTTTCTATGCCTAGACTCGAATTAAATGCTGCATTACTACTTTCGCTATTGATAAACAAAGTATTTAATTTGCTAAAATATTTATCTAACCTAAAAGTATTTCTTTATTCCGATTCTGAAGTAGTTCTTTCTTGGATTAAAAAAGATCCTTACAAGCTAAATCCATACGTTGCTAATCGTATTTTAAAAATTCGAGATATTACTTCTGATTTCAATTGGCTTTATGTTGAGTCAAAGAAAAATCCCTCTGATTATATTTCAAGAGGCTTACAACCATGGGAAATCAATAATTGTCCTCTTTGGTTTTTTGGTCCAAATGAACTTTCCAATATTAATTTTTGTCATAGTATAGAAACTGAAATAACTAATTGCAATTTTTTACTTGAATTGAAAGAAGTTTGTCTTCAAGGAATATCAAAACAAACGTTTTTTAAAAATTATTCTGATTTAAATAGGCTTCAACGAATAGTTTCATACATATTTAGATTTTATACTAATATCACATCTAAAAATAAAATTACTGGAAATTTAACTGTTTTTGAATTAGAGTTTGCTTTAAAACGCATTATTAGGCAAGAACAACAAACTTGTTTTATTGAAGAAATTCGATCTTTAAAACGTAACAATAAAATTAAAACCAATTTAAGTGGTCTTTCTCCATTTCTTGATAAAGAGGAAATTTTACGCGTCGGTGGTCGGCTTCAAAATGCTAACATTTCGTATGACCAAAAGTATCCTATAATTCTTCCAAAAAACAATCACATTACTGATTTGATTATTCGTAGGGAACATATAAGGTTATTGCACGCTGGACAAAAACAAATTCAAAGTAGTCTTAATTTGAAATTCTGGATTATAAATAGCAATAGAGAAATTAAGAAAAACATTTATAAATGTGTCACTTGTTTTAAGCATAAGGCTAACTGTTCTAAGCAATTGATGGGTTTTCTTCCTGAAAAAAGGGTAAATGCGTCCCGTCCATTCGAAAACGTTGGTATTGATTTCTGTGGTCCATTTTATATTAAGCAATCCAGATTAAAAAGAGTTATTTCTACTAAATCCTATATTTTACTTTTTGTGTGCTTTTCAGTAAAGGCAATTCATATGGAACTTTTGTCAGACATGACTACCGAAAACTTTTTGAGTGCTTTCAAAAGATTTATTTTTCGAAGAGGAAAACCTAGCAATGTTTTTTGCGACAATGGTTTAACTTTTAAAGGTGCGTTAAATCAGTTAAATAATTTTTATAAAAATGTAGATAAAACCAAAATTTATAATTATTATTTAGATGAAAAGATTCAATTTAAATTTATTCCATTTTATTCTCCTGTTTTTGGAGGATTGTGGGAAGCTGGTGTTAAAAGTGCGAAATATCACATCAAACGAGTAGTAGGCAATAACCAACTCACCTACGAGGAATTTAATACGTTAATTGTTCAAATTGAAGGCATTTTAAATTCAAGACCATTAACCCCAATAACTAGCAATCCTTCTGATTTAACTTATCTCACTCCAGGTCACTTTTTCTTACTCTTATTTCAGAAAATAAATTAAAGTTTTGGAAAAGGTGTACCCAAATGCAACAACACTTTTGGGCTAAATGGCACTTAGATTATTTAAACTTATTACAAAATAGACCTAAATGGAAACATTCGATTCCTAACGTCAAAGAAGGTATGCTTGTACTTTTAAAAGATGACAATTTGCCTTCCTTAAAATGGCCTATGGCTCGAATAGAAAAAGTAATACCTGGCAATGATGGAAAAGTAAGGGTAGTCAAAATAAAGACAAAAAATGGACATTCAGTTCGAGCAATCAATAAGATTGCAGTTTTGCCTATTGATTAAAACGTTTTGTGTTTTTTTTGTCTACAATTACTTATTAAAGATACAAGTTTTGTTTATTTTATATTTTAAGTATGCAGTTTATGTTTATTAAGCAATTTTGTTAAGTATACAGTTTAAGTTAGTTTATAAAAACGCATGTATATCTAAGTTTGTATATTATTTTAATTTGTAAATTAGCAATAACGCATGTTTCTTCCGAAACAATTTTTGCCTCCCCCAATTTATGTTAAAGACATTGTGCGCACTTAATTTAGTGGGGGAACATATCATTTTTTGAATTTGAAGTAAGTTGAACACAGAACAAATTTAAGTTTGTAACGATACATATGTTATACGAAAATGTAAACATTTTTAAACTATTTCAATTAAATTTAAATTACAGTCCACTAAGAATTTTATTATTTACGGTTTGTCCGTAACACACGTAATGCCTTTTACTATGGAAAGTTCTACATCTATTGCATAGCTGTGAACCCTTGAATATAACTTTAAATGTGTTGCTTTATTTAATTTAAGTGATGCATCTGTTACACCTAAAATGGTTAAGTTTTGATCAAAGACGGGCGCCTGTAACTGATTTACTAATTTTTCAGTAATTAAACAACTTTCCGAACATGAGTCTACCAGAGCTCTAACGTTTATAAATTTTCCCGAATTTGTTTTAATTTTAATAATCACGGTCGGCAATAACACAGACACTTGCCTTTCTACCTTCCTACTTATGGAAACTACACTAGTGGCGCCACCCATTTCAGAATTGGAATTGTCGTCACTGCGAGAATTACCATCATTGTCATGTAATACCGTATTATGCCCCCCTTGACAAATTTGACACTTGAATGTGAATCTACATCTGCCTTGATGATTGTTTAAACAAATTTTACAATGTTTGTTTTTATTAATAAATGCAATTTTGTCCTTTACTGTAATTAATTTAAATTTATTACAATTATAAATCTTGTGCTCAATATCACCGCAAAAAGAACAGCTTGAATTTTGTTTTTTGGTAGTAACATTTGAATATTTTTTAACAGATTTCTCTTTATGAGGCACAACCGAAGTACTACTGTTTGAATCACAACTGATTGATTCCAATGCTGTCGCCCTAGTTTCTAAATAATTCAAGAAATGTGTTAATGTAGGCAATTGAGAATTATTTCTGTCAATTTGATAGGCCTTGTTTGTGTACAGGTCTAATTTTCTGGACAAAATGCACACCAGCATCATATCCCAATTATCCACCGGTTGATTAAGATTTTTTAATGCAGTAACTTGCTGCTTAACTTGTGATACAAATTCTCTTAGCGCTTGACTAGTATTTCCTTTTGAAAGAGGCGGTACATCTAACAATTTGTAAATATGATTATTGATTATTAAAGTTTCATTGTTAAATCTATCGTTTAATAACCTTAATGCTTCCTTATAGGAGTCATTAATCAATGGCAAATTATTTATTAATTGCAATGCTTCTCCTTTAAGAAAGCTTCTTAAATAAAACAATTTCTCTACATTTGATAAACTTCGATGCTTATCTATAACTGCAATAAACATGTCATAAAATGGCTTAAATTCACTCAAATTTGACCCGTCAAAATTTGGAATATTTACTAACGGTAAACGTGTATTAGAATTGGTAGGTAAATTTGAAACAACATTGATATTAGTGCGCTTTGATAATATTGCATTAATACTAGCACGTAATTCAAAATATTTGTCCTCGAACTCACCAACGTCCTCTTGGTCATTAGCGTCAAATGCCTTAATCTCTGCAACCAAATCTTGAAACTTCTCAAACGTAGACTCCAATCTTTCCCCTCTTGATCTTAATTGTTCACACACCACCTCGGTAGCTTCTACATTTTGTCTTTCTGAAATATACACCTCCGTTCTCGCCATAAAATCCTTGCACTGCTCTCTTTTGCTAATTAGTACCTTCCTTTCATGTTTGGTACTCATTTTTTATTAAGTAAACACTGTAAACCGTATTTTTAAAGCTTGAATTTAAAATTTAATGCAATCTTTTAATGCTTGAAGATTTAAACGAAAAATTTCAACCACATGTTTCGTGTAGTCTTCCTGGTAACTTTAATATGTGCTTCTTTAACGTAATTTATTTCCGTTTGAAGCTGCCTAACTACAATCATTCACCATTTTAATCCTTAATCCGCTCGATTGACCAACTTAATGTGCGGTTCACCAATTTGATTAATTTACAATATCAAACACTTCGTTTGTGGACTGTATTTTTTATTTAATATTTTAATATATTCATAACTACATTGATTGCACAATATTAGTAACCACATGTCGACACCATCTTTTTTACAGTACTTTTTTCTGCGCATACACCGTAGTCAGTGGCGGTGCATATTATTAGAGAATTTTTATGTCCCCAACACACTTCAATCACGAGACCGCGTTTCATACACGAGCCGCGCAGCGGTGAGTTTATGAAGCGGTCGAGTGATTGAAACGTATTCTATGACGTGTGCTTTATACTATTTTCTCTATTTCGATACAATATTTAATATTTTTCGTATAATTTCAATTTTTAAAACAACATTGGGAAATTTATATTTTACTGAATTGGCAGCACTTACACTTTGAGATATTGAAATTTATGTGTTAACCTAAAATCTCATACAAAATTTTCTCTTTATACCTTTATAAGTAAATAACTTTGAATTAATAGGACGTTTTTATTTTATCTTGGCATCAAAATTTGAATTTCAATTGTTAACTTCCAATAATTTTGATTTCTTTTTCATGTAACGTCAACTTACGATGCAGAGATACTAACTTTAAAAAAACTAACATTACTAAAATTCGTGTAAGAATTGGCTTATTCTTACACGGATTTTAGTGTAAGAATCGCTAATTCTGATGTTGAAATAGAGAAATGATAATCTATTAAATATTAAAAAAAGTTCTTTCTAAAATTTTATTCTTTACCAGTCTACTTCAATTTACGTTTTGTAGTACTTTGTAGTAATGCTTTTATCATAAATTTACTTCATACATAAACTGTTTTTTTCCAAAAATTAAATTTCTTTATTTTTACTGAAAAAAAATAATGACAAACTTGAGTATCTACAGAAAAATTAGAACTTCATAATAGCAATTATATTGTTTATTAAAAATCATTATAATTATTGTAAAATTTAATTCCTATAAACTAAAACAATAAATTAGTATTACAACGCTATTAGAACTTTTGCATATAATTTACCTTCAATAGATAAAAATAGAGTAATAAAGAACAAAATCAGCAAAATACAAAATAAACTACAAAAAATGAGGGACATATGGAAACAACACTACCCAGTAAATACCGTAGTTTTAGATTTTAACGAACGTACGTATGTTGATAACACAATATATCACACAAACCATGCGAACGTGATCCAAACATAAATAAAAATATACTTCAATTCATAATATGGAAAAATTATCTTGAGATGTTTTACGTCTGCACTATGTATGTGTTTACTAAGTACCAAGAAACCCTATATACAAAAGAAAAAATTGAAAAAGAAGAAAGACAACTAGATCAAGAAGAAAAGAACTGCCCCAAATGTGAAGAAATACAAGAAGAAATCAGAAAATTAATAAATAGGAATGAATTGGGACAAGACGAGATCGAAGCAGAACTGCTAAAATATGGAGCAGATAAAAGCACAGATATGTCACTTAATCAAACAAATATGGAAACGAAACAAGATGCCAAAGGACGGGTATAATAATTCCAATATATAGAAAAGGGGGGAAAGAAAACTGCAAAACTACAAGCCAGAAGCTCTGTCAAGCATCACCAATAAAATCTGATGAACGAAAAGCTAAAGACAAATGCTGTAAATATACTTAGGAGCTACTAGAATGGCTTCAAATCATAAATGCCATACACGCCCTAGAACAACCCATAAACAGTGAGAATACAAAAAAGAAATACATATTATATTTATAGATTTCAAAATGGCTTTTGATTTAGTGAGTAGGAGAGAACTAATAAGAGAACTGGAACACTTAGGAATACTTGGAAAACTATTAGCACTATTAAAAATGACTCTAGTAAGTACAAATACGCAAATCAGATTCTAAGGAACAACAACGAAATTTTTTGTAATAAATAAAGGAGTGAAATAAGGGGACTCCTTATCTCCATCCATATTCAACCTAGTGCTAGAAAGCATTACGAAGAGCTAAATTAGATAGAAAAATATCATTACCAACCAAATACAAATAATAGCCTATGCAGATGACAGCAGTCATAAAGAATAGAAAGGAAGATATTACAACAGCTGTAGATCAACTAAACAAAGTAGAAAAAAAATTTGGTATGAAAATAAACGAAGTAAAAACAAAATACATAACGATAGGGAAAGAACACAAGCACGCACAAAATTATTTAAGAACACATTTTTGAGAGTCGACTGCTTTAATTACCTGGGAGTCACGATGGGAAAAATCGAGGAAAATAAAGTGAAAAAGAAGTTGCGGAAAGTAACATACGGCATACAGCAGAAATAAAACTATTAAAAAGCAAAGCGTTAAGTAAACCAACAAAAATAAAAAAAAAAGACCTTGATACAACAAAAACGAAGAAGAAGACCTAAAAACTATAGAACGAAAAATTATGAGAACAATATTAGGAGCAAACACAATAAGAGATAGATAAATAAGAGCTTTAGTGTCATGGTGCTATACAGATTGTTTAAGATAGACTCGATGTTGCAACATCATCTGTCAAGTTTCACTGCAATTATAATTTTTACGTTTTGACTTGATCTTTTCTTTACTATATTCAATATATAACGTATTATCTGTCTTCACAGCATCTTCTAGTGCACAAATATTTTACTTCCACCAGTTTCACCTATAAGTAAATTGATCTAATTAGGAACAACTATACGTTTAACTTTTCGAACTTATCATATAGAGAAGTTGCTAATTAACCATATTCTTTATCAATAAATAGACCTTTTTAATCTATTACCGTATTATTCTCCATCAGGTATCACACTTTAGCAATTAACCCGTGCACTTTGCATACTCCACTGCTAAAGTTGTACATTGAATCCCAAGAATAATAAAGTTTCGCTCTGTTGTTGGTCGCATTCTCTATTACTTTGTACGATTTATAGGTCCTTCTAATACTTCTAAAATTAGATTTCTTTTTTAAATTAAAACGTGGAGTAAAGATGAAAAAAGCGCTTCTTAAACGTTTACATAACACAACTAAACCAATTCAACAACGAAATAAAAATACATTGGTCAATTGAATAATAATATGTTCAACTATAACTTCTGATGTGAGATCTGTCTGCCACATTTCTTGTTATAGTTTAATCACATGCTGTATAGATTTTTTCTAATTATCTGCAGAAACATTGGCTATTGCTTAAAAAATAGATTTTTAACATCTTGTATTTTTTTAGCAACTTTTCTTTTCATTTGTGCCCATATTAATTCGATGGGATTTAACCCACAGTGATACGGTGGCAATCAAAGCACAACTCGTTTACTGATTTTTGCCATTTTATCTACCACATACTTCGAAATGAAATAAAATGTTTTTCTTGACAAGTGCTAAAAGTTCTGCTTTAATCATGTCTTCCTCAAGTTCAATCGATTTACTTGTCAAACAATCTTGTATATCAGCCTTTTTAGTTGCAGAAGTTAGATTTTTTTACTTGTCTGCTATGATGTTAAGCATTATCTAACACTATTACAGAACCTTCTACTAAGTTACTTAGCATCGACTCAAACCAGTTTGCGAATACTCCAGAATTCGTTTCTTCATGGTAGTCGATAGTTTCTTTCGATTCAAAAATAAGATACTATTTTCAACAAATCCTGTATCTGATCCTATATGTAATACAAAGAATCGTTTGTTTTTACCAGAAGGATTTTTAAGTCCAGTAGATAATCCAGAAATGAAGACTTGCCGAGCTGTTTCAACTGTCGTATCTGTTCAAATTTTTGTAGTAACATGACCAGCATTAACCCAAGTTCTGTCCAAATAATATATTTTCTTGCTGTCTTCCTTATACTTTTTTATTTTCCAAAGGAATCCTCTTCTCCATGCTATGATATAATATTTTTGTTGTTATTTTTTTTTGTGTCTATAAAATAACGTATATTACAAACACAATACATGGTAAAGGTTTGTTCTCCTCTTCTGTATGTGTACTAATTAATTTAGACTTCTTCGTTTAGGAGGGGCATGTAAAACCACTTTAATTTATTTTTGTGGCAACGTTTCGTGCTAAAGGTGAGCACTTCATCAGCCAACTGTAATTTATTAAACTCGTAAGTCAACAACATAGTAACAACAGAATAAATTAACAAATAATTTTTAACACATAAAACTTACAGAATAAAATCAAGCGGATCAATCCACCGACCAAGGACATAGGCAACTTTACGAGATTGTGTGATAGTAAAAACAATCTGGTAAAGTTGCCTATGTTATTTGTTAATTCATTATGTTGTTACTATGTTGTTGACTTACGAGTATAATAAATTACAGTTGACCTGATGAAGTACTCGCTTTTAGCACGAAACATTGCCACAAAAATAAATCAAAGTGGTTTTACATGCCCCTCCTAAACGAAGAAGTCCAAATTAATTAGTAAACATACAGAGGAGGAGAAAGAACCTTTACCATGTATTGTGTTTGTAATATACGTTATTTTATAGACACAAAAAAAATAACAACAAAAATACTATATCATAGCATGGAGAAGACGATTCCTTTCGTTTGTTTAATTAACCTAAACCCAACTTCTTTCAATAATGTTCGTAACGTACTTTCTTTAAAGTTTGGCAAATTCTTATCTTCGATAATACAAGCCATAACTTTTTTTACTCTTGATTTTTCATTACATAAAAAGAACGAATGCACAATACGTCTTAGGTCAGTTTTTGATTCCATCAGTACCATTATCTAATATTGGTCTTAATCTACGGTACATGTAACGTTAAATGAACGGTCGTTACTTATGAAATAAAACATGGCAAATTAAGTTGTTTATTTTACCTTATCTAAGTTAGCGTGGCTCAAATATACAACGGAATGGGGCGATTTTTTCATTCCCCATTCTATTTATATGGATTTACCACTAGCGGGCGAAACTAGTATTAAGGGTGCATTGCAAAGGAGCATTTACACTTTTTGGAGTGTTTGCACTTTGCGTCCTCGCCACATACACTTTTGGAGAATGCAGTGATCTGTGTTATATTCAATTAGCACGTTGTATACAGTAGATGCAGAAGCACTTATGTAAATAAGTAAAGTTCTTCTTCACATCTAAGTCTATTATTAAAGACGCAAATAAAATAAAGGTTTACGTTACCGGCTGCTGTAGCTGTAAGTTTAGTATGATCTGTTTTCGAACTACTTACTTGACTTTGTTCACAAGTTTTATAAATATTTAGAATACTTTCTTTATCAGATACTGATAAATGTTTTGCTTTACGTTTTTTTATTGGCGAAAGATCTATAATAATGTATTAGATAACCTATAAAAATGTTTTGACAATTAGTAGATATTTTAAAAGAAATGATTTCTTACTTTGATATCAACAATATCAGATTGTTTTTTAAAAGATTATTTTAAACAAATAAATTGTGTACACAAAAAATACTGATAAAAGTTAACAAAACGCTGAAACATTAAGATTATTAGTACACAATAACTTCGCGGAGTGAATCAGACTTTTAATGTAATTTTGCCGCGTACTTTGAATTAACCAATTACAAAAACAATTATGGGAAGGATCTATTTCTATCTATTCAGCAAGTTTAGTATGATAATTTTCAAAAGACGATGATAAACGATGGAGCTAATTTCATTTGATTCTTTTGAATATTGATTTCCTGTCCAACAATATACAAATATTTTGTTAATTTGAACTTTGAATCTCCTTGCATCACAACACAGTTGCAAAAATAAAGTTGACGAGAGTAATATGTGAACTAATCGGGCACCTTCGGCAGAACAAAATTTTTTTCAGTCAAAAGAAAGTATGAGCAAATCATTTTTGCTTTATTTCAGCAACTGAAAAAAAGCAGATGCTTTTGCTTTGTGGATCTTATATTCAGCTTGAAGTTCTTGTTTTTTCGTTATTATCTTTACTAAGTTTAATTTCTTCTGAAAATTCTAAACATGTAGAACAAACATCAGTACAGAGCGAATTGAAGCCCAAATTATACTTGGTATTAAAAATAAAACGAAAATAAGATTCTTTTACTATCTCTTCAAACGCTGCTTGTTCTGAGTACATTTTGTATAACTTTTTGATATTTAAATCAGATGATAAATACATTCTACCAGACTGAGAACGACAGAAACGTATTTTAAATGATTTATAAAAGTCATTACAGCATTTTTTTTAGTCGAGTACAGTGCTGTTTTTCTATCACCAACTCGTGTTTCAACTAGTACACTACATGTGTTGTAAAACTGTTTCATTTTACAACACAGGTGTGGTTTTTAGTCATGCCTAAAATTTTTATAAATGCTTTCTGACAAACAAGAATAGTTTCTTTTTGACGGTTCCTATCATAGCATAGTACTTGAAAGTTTTGAATTGCACGACTAATGTTTATAGGTCGCTGACGTTTGCAATGAGCTGTAGTGCAGTATTTGGCAAGAAACGAATCTTGAGTATTTTTATTTTTGGTTCGGTAAAATGCATCCCTGAATTCTTTAATTTCTTTCATAGTTAATGACGTGCACTTGAATTTATGCTTAGTTGCATGTATGCATTTTGGATATTTATCTCTGTATCTTTACGCTCAACAAGGCTTTCACCATTAGATTATTTCACGTTAATATACGAATTCATTTTGTGGTTACTTAGGGGGAAGCTAAGTAGAAGTAAACCGTTATATTTTTCTTTATTCAGAGTTTAATTTGATTCTGTCCTAATTGTCTATAATGGATTTCCACACATTCACCGTTATCAGTAAAGATATCGAACATTTGGCATATTTGAGAAAATTTTGATGACGTTCCGTTATTAAAACGTTACTATTTACACCGTCAAGAGGTTGAAATCTATCAAAATTGGATTTCTTGTGAGGTGAGCTGCTACCATAAATTATTACGATAAGTCAAAGAGAAACGCTACGCATTTGCTATCTCACATAATTGTATGCTTTGAAAACTAAATTTGCTTGTCCTAGCCGTATATACGTTTTGTGTGAGATTTAATATTACGTAAAACGTAATGCAAGTACGGAATTAACTAATCCCTTACTGGATAAAAGTGTGAATATTACAATTTTAAAGTTTACGATTTGTATTTCGGTGGTCATGTCGATTGTTGACCGTACGTGCATGTTAGGTTAACACAATTAATAAAATCATTTTGTGCTTCACAAAGTCGTAAGCAGTACGCGTTAAGTCTCGGAGGCTTAATTTGTTTTGTTATTTACTTTTGCGATTTTAAATTTGCGAATATAAAGTCATTCTTTCTTCGTATGTAAATGTTTAGACCGACAAGATCAGTTTATTGTACGGCCTGTTGCCCAGTATAGGGCGCAACTTATATTTGATTCGACCTATGTATTAACGTTTGGAAAATTTATACTTATGTATTTGCTTCCTCTTTTTTGAAATTATTGCCTGTGATAAAATAAATATACATTCTATGTTATTACTTCTGTCGTGTTATTTGTTCTTTTCCAGCTACGGGTAGAGTTAGACGATATCACCCTAATTTTCATCGTTTTCATCGTCTTGGCGCCTTTTTTTAGATTTAAGCAGTGTTGTAAACTATCTGTATAAATTTATATAGATAAATTAATCTAGATTCATATTTTTTATCTATTTATATGTATCAAAATACGATCAAAAATATATAATTTATATGTACCTGTATATATATATTTTTTTATTGAAATCATTTAAATAATATTTATAAAAAATCAAGTGTCCTGTAAAATTCTAGTTACAATATGTATGTTTTTCTTTAGTAATTTCCCGCATTCCATAGTAGTTCTTCAAATGAACTCCATCTATCGTTATTACTACCTAGATTATTTCATCTATAATCTGTTATCTATATAAAGTTTGAATAGTTTATTTATTATCTATTACTAGATAGTTTTTGAAAGAAAAAAAATAATATATATCTATATAATTTAAAAATTATCTATTTATAACACTGGATTTAAGTTATAATTAAGCATCACAAAGCCTGTGACTCCCTCTCCGGGAAAACTGTGCTAGGGTTGCCTCTTTTTTTTTGTTGTTACAAGAAAACCAGCGTAACACTTTTCTGATGGGAGTTAAATCCTATGTGTTTTATTTTAAATGTTAAAAACTAAATTGCAATTAACATTTGCTCAAATTTATTGTACTAATGTGAACTTCAGTTGACGATTTTTAAAATACAATTTGCTAATCTCAATTTTACTTTGCTCTACAGATTTCTTGTAAGATAGGTAGTCATAATACGATCTCAAATAACGACAAAAAATTTAATTTAATTAACTAAAAACATTTTAGCTTGTATTTCTAATTATAAGTTCTCTATAGACACTAAAACAGGTAGTTACCGAAGATGAGTAGAGGGTAATTAGAACAAAATAAAAGGTTTTCATTCAATCTCGTTCCATTTTTTATTTTTACACAGACTCGTTTGTAGTTTTCAGTATCACAAAAATACACTATAAAGCTAATTGCGGCTGCTTCAACTTAAGAAAACTAAAGCAATTAACACTTTGACGTTTTTCTTGTGCATATCTTGGAAATTTATTCTTTTTTGCAATAAATATGAGTATCTAACACTCGTATAAGACAAGTACAGGAGTAGTGTTTTATTCAGTTTTACATTAATAAATCTAAATTATAGCAGAAATAAAATAGTTCTTGTTGCATTAATGTCCTTCTTGTAAAGTTAGTCAAATATCAAAAGCGTTGTTATACTTAAAATAATTTTTTACGTATATAAAATCTCAACTTTTTATAATGATAAAATTTGGTAACAAATTTCCAATAATTGTGTTACATGAGTTTGTATAACAAGCATAAAGCTGTTTATTTAATGTGCGCTATACTGTAATCTGTTGTAACTTGAAATATTTATAACTTATAATTAATACTTCTAATTAAACGTAAAATGAGAAACTAAACATGTTGATAAAGTTTCAAATTGAACCTTTTTGTTTGTGAATGTAAACTTTTAGGATAACTTTAAAGTTTGTTGTTTACGTATTATAAAAACATTCATTAGTAATATAATACCCATCGTCAGTTCTTGAAGAACAAGATAAACATTTTTTACTTAGTCAATAAATATTTTTTCTATGCTTAGTAAACCAATCTGTACGTTTTTGTAAATGTTTGTTTTAATAATAGTACCTAGTGCGCTTGCTATTTCATATTTATGCAACATACAAAATCATTAGTTAATAACTAGAAATCTGTAATAAGCAATCAAAGAACAAAAACATTTGTATTTTTAACGATTCTGGTGCATGTGTGAGATATAAAAGTAAAAAATTCAATAACATTTATAAAGTACGGTTAAGTCAACACCGCAAATAGCGGCCAGCAGTTTTTTTTTGTCTAAATGTAAATATTTTATAACTTAGGGCGCAATTTAAAATAAATGCGTACTTAGTAACATATAATTTTAACCCTGCAATTGACGTGCCCGGACTGCATTTTATAAGCTTAATAAGTTATTATCAATTGGATAATTGACCTTGTGCGTTTGAGCACCTTCCTAACATTTATTAATTCTTATTAGTGTAAAAAGAACACCGTCTTAGTGCGGTAGTGTAGGAACTATAAATCCGACGCGTCCAGAGCAGATATAAAGATTATAGCTGGTGTTATCAATGTACTCTATTGTTTTTTGTGTTACTTATCGTACGTAAGTAAGTTTTTATCATTTAAGGCACATTGTTTAGTATTGTTTATATTAGATAATGAATTATGAAAAGTAAATTGAACGTTTGCATAAGCTTTTTGAAGAAGTAAGCACTGAATCAGAATACGATGACATAGAAGAAGACGAAGTGGAAGAAAGAAGTGAGAATACCGATACTGAACAAGAATTTGATAATGCGGATAATGACGAAAATAAACAAAATGAACATTCACGTGCGTATGGCCCAGTTTTTGTAAGGAAAGACGATCTCAAAAAAATGCATAAGCGTTGTTCTTCTCAAAAAAATATTATGAAAATCTTTCCGGGTGTTAGTCTCCACCTAAAAAAAATTAAAACTCCTATTGAAATTTGAAATTGCTTGTTTAGCGAAGAAATGTTACTGATCATAGTTGAATTTACAAATTAAAAAAAATAATACTATGACAGACAGCTATAGTCCTGCCAGAGATACTAAGCCCACAACGAACTGTGAAATGAAATGCTTTCTTGGACTTCTATATCTTGCTGGTGTACGCAAAGCAAACCGTCTAAATACAGAAGATTTACGGAAGGCAGATGACTCAGGTATAGAAGCTTTTCGTCTTAGCATTAGTCTTAGCAGATTTAGATTTATGATGAAACAGATAAGTTTAGACGATGCTGCAACTCGAAATGACCTAAAAAACGTAGACAAACTTACGAAAAATTTTTAAATTACTTATCTCTAAGTACAAGAGTAGCTACTATCATTCTGAATTTGTAACTGTGGATGAAAAATTTCGTGAGAGATGTAGTTTTAGACAATGTATCCCAAGCAAACCCAACAAATACGTATTGAAAATCATTGCATTAAGTGATGCAAAAACTTTTTATACCAGTTCCATGGAAGTTTACATTGGTACACAGCCTGACGGTCCTTACAAAAAAGGCAATAGCGGCAAATCTGTTGTTGAAAGTTTGTGCGAGCATATATATGGTACAAACAGAAACGTCACAACAGATAACTGGTTTACATGCCACTTGCAGAGAGTCTAAGAATGAAAAAGCTCACACTTCTTGGCACGATAAGAAATAATAAACGCGAGTTGTCTGTAGAATCTGTAGAAAAACGTAACCGACCAGTGGGTTCCAGCATCTTTGCATCTCAAAAGGATTGTACCCTAGTGCTTTTCGTTCCGAAAAAAGGAAAAATGTTTAGCTTATTTCAACAATGAACGACGATGACGCAATAAATAAGCAAAGTAAAATTCCCTAAATTGTTGATTGTTACAATCACACCAAATGTGGAGTTGACATCGTGGACCAAATGTGTGCGCAATATAACTGCGCTAGAAATACGAACCGTTGGCCTATGGTAATTTTTTATAGCATATTAAATGTTGATGCAATAAATGCGTTTATTATATATGTTGCCAATAACCCAGGTTCAAACAGTAATCCACGAGATTTTTCTTACAAGAATTATCTATCGACTACGAGCTATTTCTATGAATCTACCGCGTACGCTAAGAACTAGGATACGAGAAGTATGTGGAATGTAATCTGAAAAAGTAGCAGTGAAGAGAAAAATAGGCGAAAAAGGTTGTTGCCATTTTTGCGATTCTAAGCGAAATCGAGGAACTAAATATTATTGTGTTAAATGCGGACGTTTTATATGTTTACAACATGTTTATGCAATTTGCCAAGAATGTAACGCGAACGAAGTTGATGTATAATGGTTAGTTTTAAGTTCAATTATTCTTCTTGTTCTTTTCATGTTATGATTTATGTAACTAAAAAGTGTATGTACTTTTGATATAAGATATAAACAATAGCAAATACAAAAACCCATTTCTAACTTACAATTCCTAAATTAGCAATTTTAGGTGACATATTTTAAATGCGAACTCACAGTCCGACGCGTCTAGTAATGTTAAAACTGTTAACGCATCAATTGCATGGTTAAAAAAGCATTATATTAATGTAAGAGTGTATTGGTACTGTATAATTAAAACTGAAATTGTTTAATTACTGAAGAGTTAATCTTAACGTGTACCTTTTGTGGTAACTAATTTTCAACTGTTTCAGTGTGATATTTTTAATATTTGTAACAATGTTGTATGTGCAATAAACTTAAATGAATACACTAGACAAAGTTTTTGTGTAAAAATAAAGTATTAGTTGTGTAAACCAGGCTTGTTAATAAGAATTGCTTTTTCAACAGCATGTGGACTTACCTGCTGTGCAGAAGCTTATTTGTATTTTTAAACATTCAAATTAAATATGTAAAAGTGTTGAGAAAAATTAAAAACTAAGTTTATAAAAAGCTTGTTTGTATACCTAATCAAAATTACGTTTCTTGTTAATATCTTATAATGGGATATTCATAGCATCGTAATATTCATAATGCAAATAATTGTTATAGAAAAAATCTGTTTACAAAATATATTTGACTACTTAGTGAATCTTTAAAAACTATTTTGAAAAATGCTCATCTTAATCTCAACGAAAGAGAGATTCCTCGAATTGAAAGAATAACAAATGAAAGCGAAAGAAGGCAGCAGGAAAAGAATATATCTCAACGACAAAGCAGATTATAAAAGAAAAAGTAATAAAAGGATGTTGTTCTGATGGATGCAAGAAGAAGTGTAAACAAAATATAAGCAATGAGAATGGTGTTCTAATTCACTCACAATATCGAAGTTGACCAGAAAAGACGATTTATTGCCAGCTGTATTGAAGAAGTTCCAGTTGAACGTGTACGTGTCAGAACTGGTTCACGCAGTGGTAAAAGAACATCACTGAAATATTTTTTTACCGTAAAAAGTAAAAAAGTAAACATTTGTCGTACTTATTTTCTGAACAATCTGAATATATCACAAACATCCGTACGTAACGCATTAGCTAAAAGACAAATTGGTGGAATTGTAATCCCTGATCAGAGGGGTAAACATGAACCTTCAAATAAAATTACGCTAGAGGCAAGGAACAATATAAGAGAACACCTACAAAGGTTTCCATGTATAGAATTACATTATTCGAGGAACAAATCTTAGAAAATAATATTTGGGGAGCTATCTCAACAATTTGATAATGTATCGCTACTTCTATGATAAATGTGTACAAAATGAAATTTTTGCAGAAGAAATTCCTAAACAACGGTTATACAGAGACATTTTTAATACGAAGTTTAATTTATTTTTCAAAGAACCTGGTAATGACACATGTTATAAATGTGATGAATACGTTATTAAACTCAAAGATTCTATATCTAATGAGGAACGTCTTTAATTACAGTCTGACTATGACGCACATCAATTTGATGCTGACAATAGATACGCACTAAAACGCCAGGATAAGGAAACTTATAAAACAGATGTCAAGACGAAAATTATCTCGATGGATCTACAAAAATGTTTACCCACTCCTGCTCTGTCTAATGCTCAGAGTTTCTACTCTTTAAAACTGTAGCCATTTAATTTGACAGTCTATGATGCAACTGAAAAAATTGGTTCATGTTACACTTGGGATGAATCTATAGCGGGACGTGGTGGAAACGAAATGACCTCCTGTATATTAAAGTACATTAGTACTGTGGATAGATCTGTAGAAAACGTTATTATCTGGAGTGATAACTGTCCATTACAAAGCAGAAACCACCAGATAATATTTTGCTATCTTTCAATTTTTGCATTAAATCCATCAATAAAATGTTTAGATCATAAGTACTTTCTAAGAGGTCACACCCACATGTAAGTGGATATCATTCATTCAAAAATAGAAATGCAAAAAAACCATCTCCCAATTTTCAATTATAACTCCATGAGATTGGCAGCAAATGTTTAGACTAACTGGACCTAATATTGCGGTCACAGAAATGAATATCTCAGACTTCAAAAATTTTAATCTGCTATCAGAAGAAATTACTGGATGTTATTTCAAAACCAAAAAAATAACAACAAATGAACATTTTTTAATATCTAAAGAAAATTTTTGAAGAAAACGCCTGGAATATTACTTCAAAACGGATTTCAACAAATCAAATTTTGAACAAGTTAATTTCAATAAATCTGTTTGATAAACAACCCGAAAGATTCAGTCTGAGCAAGTTGCTTCGAGTGCCAACTTGTTAGAGCTAAAACCTATAAGAGAAACTATCACGACTAAAAAGTACAATGATCTACAAAATTTGTTAACATGGATTCCTAAGAGATTCCACGATTATTTTAAAAATCTTCCTCATGGAAATACAAAGGAGGAGGATTAATAATTAATAGAATAGTAGTTATAGACATTATTTTTTGGTTTTTCTTGCTTTTAGTTATTGAAGTGAAACTTCTTTATCGGCGTTGGAAAAAAATTTACCGTCACATTTTACGCGTCACGTCACATTTTTTATCGTCACATTTTTCCGTAGCGTAGCGACGTGATAAATAATATATCAATACTAAAGTGATCAACAAAATCAAAGGCTTTATTTTAATTCTAATTCCAGTGGATTTTTAACAAAAGTAAGTAATTATATCTATTTTTCTAATACTTGGGTGGAATTAATTGACATAGAGTATAAATTCTGAAATATGTTATTAATTTAAATTTAAAATATTTAAGGTTAACCTCAGTTTCTGATTGAACGATGACATTTTAAAATAATATATCAATACTAAGGTGATCAACAAAATCAAAGGCTTTATTTTAATTCTAATTCCAGTGGATTTTTAACAAAAGTAAGTAATTATATCTATTTTTCTAATACTTGGGTGGAATTAATTGACATAGAGTATAAATTCTGAAATATGTTATTAATTTAAATTTAAAATATTTAAGGTTAACCTCATTTTCTGATTGAACGATGACATTTTAAATTTAATATATTTAAGGTTAACGTCAGTTTCTGTTTGAACGATGACAATGACAGTAATAATTCTATTTCAATTAATGAAATGCTGTAATAATCTTAGTAGCAAAAAGTTAAAGTGAAATAATTGTATTATTTGTATTCATGTCTACTATAATAAAATCCTTTTGTTTAAAATTTATCTAATTTTAAATTTAAGATATTTAAGGTTAACCTCAGTTTCTTATTGTAACTATCGGTCAATGTATATGATTTCATTAAAATAGTATTTATTAATTAATAAGACTGCTAATTTAATGAACATCAATTAATTGGCATAGAGTATAAATTCTGAAATATGTTATTAATTTTTGTAAATCAATTAACTAATTTTTGTAGATTCAATTTCATATTTCAGTTACCATAAGCCATTAATTACAAAAATATATAATAACGATGACAATGATAGTAATAATTCTATTACAATTAATGAAATGCTGTAATAATCTTAGTAGCAAAAAGTTAAAGTGAAATAATTGTATTATTTGTATTCATGTCTATGATAATAAAATCCTTTTGTTTAAACTTTATCTAATTTAACTTTATTTAACCAATTTCTGAAAAGTTGCATGTAGATCATTTTGCGAAAAATAAGGCCATAAAGAAGTTTCACTTCTTACATGTGTACACTAGTACACGCCCTCATTTTTCCTTTTTTATTAGAGTTCAAAAAAATAAAATGTTATACTAACTTAATGCTTTGGTTGTTTTATACCTTTCATGATACTGACTAATTTCTGTTTGGTTCGTAAAATATTATGTCTTTTGTTGCTGCAATGCGCTATTATCTACCATTTATCTCCATTTTCATCAGAGCCAAACAGAATTAAATCACAAAAGTGTGTATTAAGTCACGCAATATTAAGTCCACTCATTAAGCCAAATAGTATTAATTCCCATGGATGATTGTAAAATCAATTTTTATAAATTAATTCTGCAAGTCAATTATAAAGTTCAGTTAGTTACCAAAATAATAAATGGAAAAATAACATATAATGTTTCCTTGTGTACTACAGAAAATAATATGAACTATATTATGTATCAAAACTTTCAAATCACTTCCCTGCACAATTGTAAAAATGTGACTTAATACCTTCTGGTTCTGAGGTCCAGATATAGGGATTTTCACGTTACCCGTTCGTTTAAAGTTTTTACCTTCCAATCATAATTTAATTTTGATTTTTTTATAATAGGTAAATTGTTATTGGATTTACAATTATAATATACTTAAGAACGTATACCTTTCGGTTATACCGGAAGTGACATCAGTTTTTTTATTTTATATGGAATGCTATGCATTTTATTAATTTTTTTTAATTTTACGTGTAATTTTAAAGCTATTTTATTGATAGTTCATTTGCCAAATTATGAAGTTTAAACTGCAATATTTTGTTACAAGCTTTAGGTCTTACGAACCTTGCACGGCCAACTCGCACAGTCGGAGATAGGGGAGGTCAAGGGAATTATGCTTAAGGGCGCCAGATCTAATCCAAATTAACACTTCTGCCTCGATCACGACAGACGGTCCAACCTTGTAACTAAATTTGAGGTTCGTAATCCTTGTCACTCTGATGTTCGAGTAGCCAAAATTTGTTAATAGGTAACGACAATTAAAAGAGAAAGGCACGTTGCCATAAAAGAAAAATTAACAAGTATAACAACTTTAATGTATTAACGTAGAAGATTAACAAGAATATATATAATTTCTCCACTCATCAATGTTCGAAGAACTAATAAGTATAATTAACAAATATATAAACTTTAATTTAGCAACGTCGATGATTAACATAAGTATATCTAATTCTCAGTGCATAAATGCCAGCAGTATCGGCAACACACACTACATCTGTAAGTTAAGTCGAAGCGAACAATGAAGAAAATCTCGTAGTAAATATTGATTGTACACAGCATGCGATACACGCAAAATAATTAATGAAACTACCTTAATAGTATTAAAACAATGATAGTAATTACGGAATTAACATTAAAATTTCGTAGTAAATATTGGTTGTACACAGCATGCGATACACATAAAATAATTAATGAAACTACCTTAATGGTATTAAAACAATGATAATAATTACGGAATTAACACTAGCCAAAGTTTCGTGAGCGACCTTTCTGACAGCGATAAAATAATTAAATACACTTACCCACAATCCAGTACCTACTTGGTCGAAGAAAACGTTTTCCCCGGCAAGTGAGCCTGAAATAATTTTGAGTAGCAAATCGTGTCAACACAATGACTCACGAAATCAAGATCTACAAAAATTGTTAATTATTGCTAAAAGAAAGTACACATAACATAACCCGATTATCGAATGCTGTTGTACACATTCAATTAAAGTTGGTTTCGCAGGTGTTTGTCGCATGAGTAGGATCTCAAAGAAAAGTGATTGTTTTCGGTTTATTTAGTTTTAACCGTAGGCCTTATATATAGCGTTATACTCGTCCCATGAAAGTATTTGTCGATATTAATCCCTCATTATTCTTATTGAATAGGAACATGTGGGCCAGAACGTGATGGAACGGCTATCAAATTAACAAGAAATTACAACAGAATTCTAATAAAACGGAAGTAACTATCTTACCCTGTGACGACTCAATTATTTTACGAACGTAATGAAATTATAATTTGATTTCCATCATTGAGTAATAATTTAAGAAGAGGCGCAACTAGTGTGTTAAAAATCGTACTGTAGTTTTATCTCTCTTGTTTCTCTTTTTTTTACCCGTCTGTACCCCCTCTTTTCATAAACTAATAAACTAATACCTGCTGCCATCTGCAAAATCGTGGTTTCTATTTTGCGAACTTACTTATTTCTTATGAAGTACCAGTTAGAACCTTTTGTTATATTTGTGTTTACTTTACCGTTTACCTGTTCAAAACAGGTTAATATCATAAACAATAGCTTGTATTGTTACGACACAAGTCAATGTCAAATAAACTTAAACAATATCATGCTTTATATTTAAGAAAACAAAAATATGTATATTCAAATATTTATTTATTTTTGTAAAATATAAATCGAAAACAGAAATAACTAAAACAATGGAAATTAAATTAAAAGAAAATTGTTATGGGGATTTATTGTTATTATTCGTCAATTTTTAAAATTATTCAAATTACCAATCCACTAATAATAAATTATGAAACTTATAAAAAGTTAAGATTACAAAAAGTTTTTTAACTTACATTTTTTCGAACAATCTCAAATCTAAAAATTTGTAACTAGATAATTAAAAAATGTAAGTTTTACAAAATGTTAAATGTTAATTATTTTAAAAAAGGAAGATGGTGCAATTTAGAAACAAATATAAAAAAATTTAAGTTTAAAATCGTAATTGAAATTGGTTTGCTAGTTCAACAAAAAATTATTTGATATTTTAATATAAATGAACTGTAGTAATTGAAGAATTTCCCAGTGGGCAAATTGCAGCTAAAACCGGTTTTTATAACTACTTTAGCTTTTAAAGTTACTCTTTAGAACACTTTTAAGTGGTTTGTGAAAAAACTAAAACCTCCATGAAGCGTTTAAGTAGCTAAAAATTTCTCAGTTATGTTGCTGTTAGGTAGCTCCTTTAATGCATTAAAATCGGGCTTATACAGCTCTTTGTGGTACTAGCAAAGTTTTAAAGAAGCTCTAAAGGAACTGTAAACCACCTTTCAGAAACAACTATACAGCTTAAATAGCTTTATTTTTACTACCTTTAAGTAGCTTAAAAATTAAATAAACATTTCATTAGAAAAAGAAATCTTGAAATCGTTACCTTTACTTAATTTCTTAAAAATTGAGAAAAGTGATAAAGGAGAACCCATTGAAAGACCTAGATTTTGTTTAAAAATTGATTATCAAATTTATCACTTATTTTTACTGAAATCTTCTTAAACAATTTAGAAAGTAAATATATTTCTGAACACCAAATTTTCTTACAAAAAATAATATTTTGGAAAAGATATGACATTTTTTGTATTTAAAAAAGTTGTAAACATTTTTTGTAGATTTTCTGAAGATGAGCATCATTATTTTAAAGCTCGAAACATATGTAAACGAATTTGTTATTAGTGGACTGGTAATTTAAATAATTTTAAATTAAGATTAATGTTAAATTTCTGAAAGAATAATTGACCAATTAATCCTTTAAAAGGATTTTTGACGGAAAATCCATTTGTATCACTATGTTGCGTAGTTTAGTCAAAACTTAACGGCTTGACGAATTTGAGAACACACTGTGGTCGTTCCGATATCTTCAAAATATTATAGGACGTATCTTCAACTATAAAACATATAATTAAAAAATTACGTATTATTGCTTGTCTACTTATACCTTCGTTTACTGAACTGGAGCTGTAGAAAGAATAAATTTATTCGTCTTCACGATCGTCATCAATAAATAACAATCGCCGTTTTCTTCCATATGTTTGAGAAACTACTACATTTGAGTATCTTAGGTTGATGTTCATATCAACAATTACAGCTTCTGTAAAAAATTATACTAAATAAGCCCAAAAAGTAAAAAAATTAAGTTGTTAGTATTTTAAAAATAAAGTTTTGAAAATGCAATTAGTATTAGTATTTTCAAAATTTTTATGATTTTTTTAAACAATTGTAAAAATATTTTATGTATTGTTGGATTTGTATTGAAGTGCTTTTAGCGTGCTAAAATAAAAATAAAAGAATTTTGTTTATAATTTTTTTTTATTTTTAAAAAAATTAAGTATTTATTGGACAAGGTGGTACAGAAATGCGGCCCTAACATTTACAAAAACGATATTTTTATTCGACATGCCAACATCAACAAAAAACATTTAAAGCAATGGCCAGAGCGATTATGCAATTACGATGAATCGATCATTATGCAAAATAATGATCGCGATATCGAGCGTCTGTACAATAACGATCGCAATCATTGATCGCTTATAAAATAACAATTGCGGTTGTGGAAAAGAAATTAATACTTTTAATTGTCGCATAAACAAATAAGACTAATATAACACTATAATATTTACTTTAATAAATGTATAATAAACTTTAAGTATGCAGGTAGTTCACGGAAAATCGTAAAATTTTGTAGGTAAATAACCCCTTTGCTCTTTTACTCGTAAGAATTTTAAACCACATACAGATTTTTAATAAAAAGTAACACGAATTTAAACATTGAATTATAATTTTTTTTGTTTACAGAAATTTAACAATGCATTCTTTTCAAAGAGAATTAGAAAACTCTTCTAGGAAAGAACGTTTGTAAAATTTGTGTCACACATTCAGCATTTAGGGAAAAACCTAGCTTTATATAAACAACAAGGTAAATCATAAAACCACAGGAAGTTAAAAACAATAAGCATTAACTACAAATGACAATACGTATTTGAAAAGAATTGCAAATTTATTTTTAATACATAAATCTTGTTTGAGACAAATATCAACACGAGTTATTACTAATTACTCAACAATCTTTTCAGGGTCAATTTCAAATAGAAACATTTAATTTACGAAAGAACGAACTTATTTTTTAATATGTTGTTTATTAATGCTTTAAACTATTTGTTCGTAAGTTTGCATCAGAATTCAAATAGCACGTCATCTCGAAAAAACATCACAGTAGTATCTATTTTCTGTGAATTTTTGTAAATATTTTTAAATCTAAATATGAACAAATTTTAATTAACTTATTGTTTAGAAACAATATTAAAAATACTTAGATATGTTGATTTTCAATACTCCAAACGTTATTGTATCCCGGAAAACGAAAATCGAATGTTTATGGCTAGATTTATGACTAACTTTACACGAGCGACTTTTTAGCAACAGTCGATTACTAATTAATTCTAAATACCATGATTGCGATCATTGATCGTAGAAAATAATAGCGATCTCAGCTACTGATTTACAGTAATTATTTTAAGTTATTGTACAATTAAGTGCAACAAGAAGAATAAGAATCCGGACAAGGAGATTCTCCGATGCTAATTTAAACCATTTTTAAACGTTTGGTAGAAAAAAAAATTTAAAAATATTTACCTGATTGAAGGTGTAGAACAAGAACTGCAGTGTGTTTAAAATTTCCTTTTGTTGTTATACATTATCTCCGAAGATGCTTCTCACAAATCTTCTTTTGTTTTAAATCTTCCAAGTCCATTGTGGCAATGTTTATATTTCCACAGTTTTTCTAACATTCTTTAGCACGCACTTTATCACTAATAAAAACTTAAGAAAACTAGTACCTTTGTTTTCGGTATTATTATTTTCACAATTAATATAAACACAACCGTGATCTGTAACTTTTCCCATTTTAAAAATAAATCAATAATATATTTACACTTAAACTAAACAAAAGTTCAAACAAACATTACTACTATCAGAATTTCAAAAATCGTATCGCAATGTTAACCCAAGAAAAACTTTCAATTCAATTCCGAAGTTTACAAGTCGACAGACACGCAAGAACTGAAAAATCTCGATCCAATACGAACGTGGCGACCTCTATATCTCGATCCAAGCAGTCGATACGATATCGCCCCTTAAGTTGCATTTCTTCTTACATTTATTATTCAATGTTTCCATTAATAAGGATGTCATTCGAATTATTTTTAAGCCTCACAGGCCATTTTATGCAGTTGACAACTTAACGATTTTGTCGTAAAATGACAGTCACAAGAAAAGATCGGCATAGGGCGTCAAAACCGGAATCTAATTTTAATTCACATACAGGGTATTCCATTAGAAAAATTTTGCACGTAGCAATTTGTATCACTATTAATCAGTATTATCATATTTTAAAAAACCTTTTGTAAAAGTTCAACGAACATACAGTGTTCAACATATAATACCAAAGTTAACAGTTTTTACATGCGTAAAACTAAATGTTTTCAAATAAAATGGCTTGTACATATTAGAATGGTTGATAACACAATAAAATTTTGCATCCGTTGGTATAATGGTTTCTTATACCCATTTTTAACAGTTAATGATTTCTAAGGAGTTGTTAGATATTAGTACAAATTTCAATTAAAATGCAGTATTCCATGTAGTAGACTGAGTTATACATATAACATTTCTCACTAATCTGTAAATAGAAATTATTGTTTCATATAATCTAATTCTTACAATTATGTAGAACGGTTTAGAATGCGGGTTCCTTGTACCCATCTTTAACCGTTAATGATTAGTATAAATTTGAATTAAAATCACTCATTGTAGAGGCTTGCGGTAAAAAATTGTATAACTAAATTAGCCAATAAAAAATCCTGGAGATAATTTTAAAGTTTGTAAAATGACCACCAGGGAGCGTAACCGCTATCTTGAAATAAAAAAGTGATGTTTTTCGGAATTTCGCCTTATTACGGTATAAGCTAAAACAAAATCAAGTATTTTTCGTTTAATATTTTCACGGTGTGATCAGTTATTAGTGATAAGAGCACGAAACGTTTCTTAGTTCCGCATGCACTTACCCACTGAAACTTTTTTCTATATTTATTTTTACGCGCCAGTCTTCCGGCATTACAATCTACGTGCATTTCTTTAAAACAATTGGTGCTACTATCTTACTTTATTCTCCATGTATTCCAAAATTTAATTCCGTTTGTTCTGCAACTGTTACAGGTTGGCGATTGTGACTACTCTTTTCCACTGCGTTCATCGATCTTTTTCTTAACCCAGATTTCTTTACACACTTATTCAAACGCAAACTAATTTGCTTTACTTTCAGTTAAGAATTCTTCCAGATTTTTTTTTTTGATATTTTTTCTTTTGTTTGATTCCATCTAACGCAGTGGAAGAGCTTATGTTCTACGTCATCTGTAACAGCTGGACCGTACAAACAATTTTCATATCTTGCTTTACCAATTTTCTTAGCATATGACCCGTACTGTCGTGTCTCGTCAAAACCTGCGTGGTGTAATACGTTGAGCTTATGTGTTTGCATCTAAGTCATTTAGTTACGTCTTGGTTCATTTCTCTTTTCTTTATTTATCCCATCTGCCTTTTTACGTCGCCAATGTTTTCTCACTCTCATGCAGTATCTTTCTTGTTGCTTCCAATCTTTATTCTGGCTACTTCCTCTAACTGCAGGTCGATTGGTATGGTACCTGTAATAACGTATAGAGCATCTGTAGCAACAGTACTATAGGCACATGTTGCATTATTGCTTTTCTATAACAGCTGTTGATCATTGTGTTATATGTGCCTCATAAATTATCGTTCTTTTTTCCACGCTGTAACTAAATTTCTTTTTGTTTATGTGCGGGCTGTTTATTTGAAGCATAAGCCTGCATATTTTCACCGTCTTATATTCTACTTTATTTACAATGTTCTTGATGTGCGCTTCAAACTTTCTGTTGCTTGCCTTCTGCCTATAGGATCGCGACATCTTCTGCGAATCCTATAGTGTTAACTCCTGGTTCATTTTTATGTTTAGAACATCGTTTAGAAAAGATTTCACAATGTGAGTCCCAACACCAAGCTTTGCGTCACGCCCACTCTTATGTTAGTTTTGTTCTTCTGACTATACATAAGTATCGTATTGTCAAGATACCTGTTTATTATATTCACTAAATACTAACCTGCCACGATTATTCTTGTCCAACATCCAACGTTACCAACATGGCCTATCTGGCAATAGGATTTCTTACCCACTATTTTTGCCCTATCTCATAATATAAAGTAGCGAGAAGTATTCAAAGTTTTTCCAAAGAAATGCACACGCAAAACGCACCTTCATATCGTATTTCTAACTTAAAATATCGATATGTAACTCTTAAAACCGCCTCCCTTCATTTTTTTTAAATATTAATGATATATCGGTACCTTAAATTTCTATTAAAAAAATAAAAGTCATGAAAATATAAACGCCTAAGTCAGAGATTTAGTTTGCAATTTGTAACGGGAATAATCATAGGGACTGTATTCGATAATTCAAGAATTTCTTGACATTCCCCATAAATGTAAAATAAATTTTAAAGGTCACTGTTTGAATAATTTTCTAAACCGTTTTACGTAATTGTTAGAATTAGATTGTATCAAACAATAATGTTTACTGACAGCTCAGTGACAAAAGTCATATGTATTACTCAGTCTACTACCTGGAATAATGCATTTTAATTGAAATTTGTACTAATATCAAACAAATTAACGGGGGAAGATGGGTATAGGAAACCATTATAACAATCGATGCAAAAATTTTGTGTTCTTAACTACTCTAATATGTATAGGCTGTTCCATTTAATAAAATTGAGTTTTACCCTTGTAAAAACTGTTAACTTTGGTATTATATGTTAAACACTCTGTATGTGCGTCGGACTTGGACAGTTTAAACTTCATAATTTGACAAGATATGCATTTTTAAAGTTGATGTTACAAATGTAAAAATTCTCAAAACATCTAGATATCTGAAAAATCGTTAACTTTTGGGATATTGAGCTATGAACAAAATAGTTCTAAAATTAAAAACATTAAAAAGAGTATAGCATTCTATTTGAAATAAAAAAGTTGATGTCACTTCCTGTATAACTAGAAGTTACACGTTCTTGAATATATTTTATTTATAAAGCCAGTAAATAAATAATAAAAACCAATTCAATGCGTTAAAAACCGCTTAAACACTTTTGATGCTGCCACAAATATGAATAACAGCAAATTTTGGTCTATGAACCATGCATTTTAAGTAAAAAGCTTTCGTTATCGTATAACTGGCCTACGATTGGTTATCTAGCTTAAGTTTTAATATGCTTGATTATCACATAGATTTATGGAGTCTTGTTTGTCAAAGCATTCAAAAAACCATACTCTTAAATTTCTAAATTGGCATTTATGTATGTAACACATCGTCAGCATGATGTTAGCCACTGTTTCAAAATATTGTTTTTTTATAATATCTCGGTAGGCAGAGAATACTTGCAAAGTTGCAGACTTTTGTTTTTTCGTTTGTTGAAAAACAAAATAATGTTTTTGAAGTCTGTCGTTTAATTTTCGACAATTAATATTTAAATCAGATTTGGTCAAAACGGTTTAATTTGTATTTTTGCTGCTATGCAATCGGAGACAATAACAAAATGCAACATCCACTTGCTGCATTTACAAGTACAATTTTTTCCACCTACAAACAGCACCAGATAAATTATGTTTATGATTCTTAACTGTCATAAATTTTAATTTTTCGCTATTGTAAACCGTCTTTGACAGTTTTTGCGCACTTCTCAACATAAACGTCAAATTATTTTTAAGAGATTTTGAGACTTTAGAGGCCTCCTAGTCTTTGTTCGAGAAATAAAATGTTATTTCAGCTCGTTCCTGTCTAAATTATACGCTTTTTTTCCCTCGAGGACTTTTTAAACTCTCGTTTCAGTCGGATTTAAAAATGTCCTCTTAGGTAAAAAAACGTCCAATTTACACAGGAACTCGTTATATAAGCTACTATTATACCGTTCTACAATATTGTGTTTTTTATTTAGTGACATTAGACAGTTTGTCAAATATCACTAAATTTTATCATATCAAATACCGATAAGAACAAACCGTTTAGCCTTAAAAAATATATACGTTACACGATCTTTAATTGATTGTGTATGTGTAAGTTAACGTATTGCACAAGTTGCCTAGGATTCGGTTAGAATCAATCTGACGATTAACTAATAACATAGAGAGAGAAACAAAAGAACTTTAAAATTTTTGATGGCCTTAATTCAACATTTTTTTTATATATATGTACACGAATTTATTGTAAATTTCAAATATAAAAATTATCGCAAATAATTAATTACTTGTATTACTTTAATTTAAAGATTTTATAATAAAATTACATAAATTTCCGTACCCAAACTAACATTTCACTCTTTTACATTGTCATTATTTTTAATGCAAACAATAACAACAAGCTTTTAAAACTTATTATTGGAGTTTTAAAGTTGACGTCTAATTTATTTATTTGTACTTGTACTTGTGTATTAAACAATGTTTTTAAATTTTATTTATATTCTATACAAAAATTTGACTGATCTGGAAATGCATTTTTTCTGATACATTTTTTAATGAGTATTGATCCACAAAAGCAAAAAGTTTAAGCTTATCTTTTAAAAGCAAAAAAAAAATATTATCTGATTAATAGTAAATGTTTTGTAAGGTATATTTTTATATCTACAGTTTAACATTAATAATACGATTCTTTATTGCTGTTTCTTCCTTTAATTATCAAAATTTAAACACTTTGCTTAAGTCCAAATTAGATTTAAGACATAAAAATAATAAGTAAGTCTAAATTAGACTTATTTTTATGTAAACGTCTGAAATAAGCACTAATTGATATTAATCATTGGTTATATTGTTATATGATTGCGGTAGTGTTTTAAAACAACAAACGATGAAATAAAATCAAACAATTTTCTTGTTTGAGAGATAATATTAGCTCAATCGTCTGCTGAAAATTAAACAGAAACTAAATTTGAGAACGTAATTCAATTACGCATAAGCTTTGCTTGTAATTTACTAACTCTATCCGAGAACAATCTTTAGTATTAAATACGTCATTGAACTTCACTTATATTTCAGTAAAAAATGCATTAATTAAACTTTCTTAATTTTGTAAGGTACCAAACCTTGAAGCATACAACATTTTTTGATGACTAATAACAAATCGGTACTTACTAAACAATATTAGCTTTGTATGTTTTTCAATCCAACAAAATCAATAAGAAATACAACTGCATGTATACAGACTGTGATTTTAGTGCTACATTATATATTGAGTTTTCTGCGAACTTCGATAAAATGCGTGCTAAATCTGTTACCGTGTTTATTAACTTTAAGCATATAGTGCAAACCAACAAACCAGCAATTACTAAAAGTTTGTGGTTCTTAAAACTACTTTTTTCTTATTACAAAAAATTTAGGTGGTGAAAAAAAAAATTTATTGCCATATTTTACGTAAAAAATGTCTTTGTAAATAAATTAAAATATTTAATTTTAATTTCAACAACAAAAAGTAAATAACTATTTTTATAGAAATTAATTAATGTAGGAAACAGGCTGCATGTGTATATTTTAGCAATGTGAGTACAGTTTACAGTAATTAAATGTTTTTAAGTTGTGACAATCACATGAGGGTTGATTACTTCAGCGTTTCGGTTTTTTTTCTTTATTTTTTATAAATACGAACAATAGAATGTTTTTAAAATTAGTAAACAGTTTAAACATTTTTTTTTGACATGAAAGTTTTACCATGGAATATAAGAACTTATCTCAAGCTCGAAAGCTTGTAGATTATAATTTAAATAAATATATTTGCCACTTACCCTAAAAAATTATTATTAAACATTTTAGTAATAGAGAGTGTTCAATTATGATTAAGAAATCGTAGTAGATACTTTTTTTGATATTTTTTTTTAAATCTTAAAAAATTCAATAAAAATTGATTAAATTAGAACATCAACGTCTAGTTACGTTGCTTTTTTGTCAGTAATTTTCTACTTTTTGATTACTTGTGAGACTTTTTGTATCTTGTTCAAAACATTGTATAAAGCCCGTACGACACGATCAATATTTGCTTACATTTTTCATTTTAACTTTTGTAAAGTTCATGCATTAAATGTGTTATACATAAAACTTGCTTCAATCTTTCTGTCAATAAAAAATAGAATAAGTTCTATTTTCGCGGCGAAAACTTCAATGTTGTGCGCAGTTGAAGCATAAAGTTGACTCGGTGGGTTATAATTTGCGGTCACGTGGTTCACATCTTATTTCAAATATATCAATTTTTACTAAAGTTTTCATTAAAACATTTTATCATAAGTCATATTGCATCTGCAAACCCAATTTGAAAGGTCTCACATCGATTTATTAAAGTAGTTTTTTGTCTTTCGTTACTCTGTTGGTAAGGTACTGCAGATCTATTGTTTTATGTTGTTTTTTCTTAATCAGCAAATTCTACCTGACAACATACAGCAGAAACTTGTTCAATATCTAGAAAAAAGTTCAAAAATGTATTTTTGGGATTTTTACTAAAGAGACGAGAGTGCTTGTCTGTGAAATTAGAATTAAGAGTAATATTAGCGTCAATACTGGGTAAATACCAAAATGGTTTTAAGTAGCTCGCTAACAAAACTTCTCAAGCACCATCCAAGTCTATCAGTACAAACTCCGGAAGCTACGAGCTTCAGCACAGCCATTAATTTTAATATAAAAAAAAATTCTTTAGACATTTTTTTCTTAATTTGTCTTAATTTTATTATTTGTGGTTTGGCTGCCAGAAGGGCTTTGGGCCTGTCAGACCCAATCCGTGTATTCGTGTAAGCTTTTCCTCTACAATTAATTTTTTTGTATTTCGTAAAGGAACTAATGTTCTGTCGTTTTTATCACATAAAAATTTATTAGGGCCTTTCGCTAGCCTCTAAGTATTCACACAGAATCTTTGGATACGTTCCTAAATTTCAATTTTTTATTGTTTCTGCGCGTTTTGAATGTTTTATCTCAAGTTTAGGGAATTTTAATTTAATAGTTTATCTTTTATAGAGGAATCCTTGTTATTTATGAATTTGATTTGTACTATATAAAGTAAGACAAAGATTTTTTTTGGTTTAGTCTCTATTGGGAATGCAACTGAAAGTTAGTCGTGTTTTCAATTTTTTTCGCTTTTTACTTGTGCCTTTATTACTTATGTTTAGCGAGATGGATGCTTATGAACGGGAAATTATTAGACTACAGGCATTTTACGATGAAGTACCGTCCGGACGCGTCTGAAGCATCTGAGTCAAAAGACGAAGATGCACAATACATAATTAGCGACACAATACAGATACGGAGCAAGAAGAACCAGATAACAATAGAAACCAAACAAATACTTCTAGTACTACTTCCAGATCTCTGTATTTTTATGTAGGAGATGGAACTAAGTAAAAAAAGCATGCCCCAGGCCAACGAGTTTGAACAAAGCGGCAAAATATCGTTACCAATTGCTTAGTGTTCGTTCAGGTGCAAGAAACGCAAACACGCAAATTCAGTGTTGGATGCTCTTCTTTGAAGAAATTTTGAACACAGCTATTGAAAACACTAAATTATATATACAAAAAATAGCACCAAAATACAAGAATAAATATGACGTTGTTTTATCTAATAAAGTGGAAATAAAGGTTTTTATTGATTTACTGTATTTCGCCAGTTCTCAGCATAGGGGCGGAAAAAGTTATACAAATTTTGATCCGAGCAGGGCTTAGCGCTCCAAATATTTCTTACTAGCTTATCTCAGCAAATATTCATGTTTCTGTTGAAGTATATACGTTTCGACAATACCGATAGAAGTGGCTTTTGTCCATACATTCCGAATAAGCCTAACAAATATAGGATCAAAGTGTTTTCTACAGTAGATGCAAAAACATTTTACACGTCGCATTTGCAGATCTATGCGCTGGAAACCAACGTGAAGATTTTTTTAAGATAGACAATCTGTAACAGTTGACATTCTAAGACTGACGAACCACATCTCAAGAACTGGAAGGATTATTACCACGGATCGATGGTTTACTGCATGGAAGCTGTAAGTAGTTTGTTGCATAAGCACCGCCTAACTGTAGTTGGTACAAAACAATTTAGTCAAAAATCGTTGCTGAAAGAAGTTAAAAGTTTTAAAGTTTTTATTTTATGTATACCACGCCGATATGACACTTCATATGTCCCAAAAAAGTCAAAGAATGTATTACTTGTATAGCCAATGCACTACGATGACAAAATAGACAAAAATACTGGTGATAACAAAAATCAGAGCTACTAACATTCTACAAAAAGCGGTGTTAATGTAGTCGACAGAATGGTTCATCTTATAATATAGCTCAAAACACAAGAACATTGCAATTGGTGGTTTTTTTCGGCATGCTCAACGTAGAAACAATCAAGGCATTCATAATAAATAAAACGAATAATCTCGATGCAGAATTTTGAAAAAGCAGACGACTATTTTTGGAAAGCTTAAGCAAAGACTTGTGTGATAGAAAACATGAAACTATGAACAAATATGCCAAATTTACCACGAAAAGTAAGGCTATTAGCGACTAAATTAAAAAAAGTGTTTTAGTCACAGAAGAGCCCCCACCGACAAATTCTGCAAGGTTCTGTGGTTCCTGTAATTGTTTGGAACACCCAAAATCATACTGCGCCGACCGTGCGTCAAAATTTTTAACTAAATTTTCCATTCAATATTTTGTGCATCAAATTTATGTACACTCATTCCAAATTTCTTTTACACTTATTCAGCATTATACTTTACAAATAATTGTTTGTTATTGTTATTGTCATTTTCGTTCATTTAATTTATAATTTTTTTTGAAAACTTGCATTACATGTAATTTTTTTTAATAAATGGGAATTGCCTAGTTAATGTTTTTTTTTACAACTATTTTTACTCTTAGCACTGCAAAATAGACCAGGGTACCAAATGCATACCAGAAACAGGAGATATCAATGTGTTATTAAAGAATAAAAAACACAGTTTGAGAGACCCAATCCGTTGAATGATGTAATTTCGAATCCACCCGTTAACTAGAAGGTTAATCTTATGAAGAAATTTAAAAAATGCTAAAAGTTTTAATATTAAGACCTATATAAAGTGGACGCAATGTGGTTTACCACGGTTTAGAGACCAAATCGAATTATTCCTAGGAAAGGTGTGAACCAAGTTGACTTTATAGTAGAAAATTTTCTGCAAGTTTGCAGCAAGTTACTCTATTTTTTCAAGCGTGTCGTCAAAGTTGCCGATATTACCAATAATGCTGTAAACTTGCAGCAAGATTCGTAAAATTGGTACAAAAAAAGCTAGATAAAAGTAACCATGCCATAAGCTAATATGCTATTTGGGATAATGCCAAATTGCATTTGGTATTATGTCTTATATGTAACTAATTCTGTTTGCAACAAATACTTTTTTTGGATAATGCAATGATCTTAGCCACGCAAGCGTCCGACTATGCGTGAATTTTGTCGATGACTATATTGTTGCTTGTTTTACAAAACTAAATAAATCTGTTAACAAAACACCTACGCAAACTTCAAGTCGTGGCACTGATATGGATTTTAAAAGATTGACTCTTAACTTACTGCACATAAGCGAGACAGTTACGCGTCTAGAGAGTTGCGTTTTCTGCAGATACACTACGCAATATCCTACTTCAGATGCGTCTGGATATCCGTGTATTTTGATCTTCGAGACATCATTGTTTAAACAATATCTTAGAATGCTGATTTCAGACAACAGTTTCAGTTAAGTTGTGAGTGTTTCCCCATCTTTTCTAAAGCTACTAGACAAGAGATAGTCTCAGTCTATCTTTAATACCCATAGCTTTTATGTGAGTCCAATCTTCCAACTTAAGAAAAATCTGCGGTTGATTTTCACATATTTGCTTAACAACGACGGCTTTAAAATTGAAATATTGTTGCGTTGGTTTATTATGACAAAATGTTAATCCACTAGCGGATTGAGAGGAAATGCCAACTAATCCTTGAATCGTAATTGTTGCTTTAGTACTTTTTTATCCCAATTTATGTAGACATGATTTCGAAATAAAGTTCCATACTGTCCGAATCGATGAGCACACGTGTGGTTTGAAAGTTGCCTCTCATACATTTAAAGTGTATGAGAGAGTGGGTCATCATAAGACGGAAAAAAATTTGTATTATTGTTTTAGTTATTTTTTAAAATTATGAAACAAACAGATGTGTTTACTATAATCTTGGTCTCAAGAAAATATAAAACAATCGAAAAATCTAAAAAATCGTGATGTTCTAAGGTGATAACTAGTTTTATATTTTTTTTAGCTTGGTTTCATGGAGGCCCTTAAAAGGGGCCACAATGAGACATGATTAAAAGTAAAACAAAACAACACATTTTTAAAGAATATTTATTCAACGCAACCTTCTGAGTACTTACAAGCTATTACGCCATAACACAAAAAATGTTTGAGCGCATATTCAAATGGTTAAAGTTAATTTTGAACTATAGATAACCGTTCTGGTTTACCTAGCAGAGATGGCGAAGGTAATATTAAGTTTATATCCTTAACAGGAACTGTTACAATATCAGCTTTAGAGGGAAATATGAAGTGCTTCTCAAATTTTGTAGATTTTCTTAGAATTCTGAAGGCTCAATTTCGGGGATCTAATTTGTAGCATCATTACTGTAATCAGCAAGTGATATTTCTTCTTTTTGTTCTTTTTCTGAAGGTTTGTAGTCTTGCGTGACAAATTTTCTTTTTTTAGCAAATAAATTCTATGTGGCGGTTCTTTTTTGTTTTTTAGGTATTCAACTGTTGACTTTTTTATGATAGCTAATTTTCAATTTTCTTTCTTTTGCTTTAGAATATTTTTTAAATTCTTCAGAACTTAGACAAACCTTCCAGGAATTCTTACCAACACATTTACCAAGGGACGTTTTTCTGACGACGTCGTTAATGCAATTTGATCCTCAGTATCGCGTGACTGAATTGCTTAAGAAATCATCAGATGTAAACACATTTCTATCAAATGGGTGTATGCCTATTTTTTTGAACTTAGATTTAATATTTGATGGAGTTATGGGCCGTTCAAATGCCACTTCTACGCAACTAACCACATCATACATTAATAATGGTTTCTCCGGGTGATGCAAAAGCTGTGAGTCTACAGCAGCATTGTAGTAAGCCTTGAATGAGAAAAACACAGATGTATCCAATGACTAAAGCTTATGGCTGCAATGTGAGAGTAGTATGACTATTTTAACTCCGCTTTTGTTTGCAATGTTAATCATTTCAATACTCAAGTGGCTCTTGTGATTATAAAATATTAGAATTACTGTTTTTTTTAGTCCAATACGTTAAATAAAGTGTTTTATTACGTATAGGAAAAGCTTGAATTTTTTCCTGGAAAACACCACGACAGGTGAAAGTGTACTTCCACTAGCGCTTATTATGCAACAATTTGTTATTAATACTCCTCGTTCTCCACTGCGTTGGCTGACTTGCTTGGTTTCTTTTGGCAACCTTTTTTAGTTTTTATACGGTAGTCGTACCTGTTTCGTCCAGATTAAATATACGTATACCTTCATAAAATTTGTTGGAAGGAACATATGCTTTTATAAGGTTTATATAAAATAGATTAACATTATATTCGTTAAAAGAAGATGCTTTCTAAAGGCTGCATACTTCCGGTTGTCGTATGTTCAACTTTTTTATTGTTTTTTTTAGAAATATTTGTAACTACTAGTCGATAACTACCGATTTATTTTTTTCCCAACTTAATGGTATACCTATTGAGTTTGTTTTAGCCATTTTGCCAACACACGAGTGTCTTTTGTTGTTTTTCCATAACATATTTTTGAACATAAATAACGTAGAGAACTAACTCTTACTTTTGTTCGGTATTAAACATTAGGAGGTATTTATAATTGCTCTTTATTGATATTTGTTCAAGAAGATTACTTTTATATATTTTTTAACGTATTTCTGTTATGTTTGAAAACATCAGCTCTTCTCATATTTTGTTCCAAAAATGTGCTTTTTTTAACTCTATCTTATGCGACCTTTAGACATCTAAAATAATAAAAACTACTCTTTTGTTACTATTACCTAAGAATTTGAGTACTTACTGATACAGATATAGTAATGTGGGCCATCATGAGACAGTGTCTCAAGATCGCCCTAAGAATATGTCTCATGGTAGCCTATTTACAAGTGTTTAAAAAGTTTGTTTTGGACTAATACAAGTTAAACTTTTTATAAATGTATCAAAGTTTACAAGAAGTTATATTAATTAACCTAAAAATAAAAACACATTTGTTAACTTTATATTTGATGTTGACGTCAGCACAAAGAATTGTAGAAATAGGCGCCAAAAAGATTGTTCACATTTAAATTCATATACAGTCAGATTACAAGTGAAACTGATATACCGCGCGAGAAATTTTGATGGTAAATTAGTATACTGTAGGATAATTTCTTATAAAAACTACAGATGTCAACACCCTACCTACACATGTGAATGTCTCATAGTGATCCATGTCTTATAGTGGCCCACTTCACTCTAGCACGACTGTAGACAAAAGTACTGTTTCAAGGTTGGGCGTAAAGGTATTAATCACGACATTTATTTCTGATTCTAGTTGATTAGAGCTGCTTAGAACTACCTTTGCGTCGAATCTATTACTTGATTTTTTAATTCTTTTTTTCTCAGAATACCTTAAACTACTGAAATCATTAAGCGGTGACATCGAATTACGTATATATAGCGGCAAGAAAAAGAATATTGCAGAATAAGTGCCGTTAGAGCAAGACAAACACAAATTTGATTTTGTAATGTTTTTGTTGGCGGAAATATTACAATACCTACAAATAATGTTTGCTATTTACTATTTTTTAATAATCCGGCTCAAAGGACCATTAATGTTGCTGCGAACCGCCTTAATTTAATTCGTCTCAAGCTTTAAATGTTAAAAATTATTTTTACTTACGTTTGTTTGCGCTGTTGCTCTTTAGTTAATCGACGTGGTCCTGCTAGGCTTAACTGTTGATCTACGACGATGGCCATTTAATTTCCCCGCACCACAACACAAAAACCCAACGTTTTTTGGGACCAAATTTTTAAAATTTTGGGACACCAAGAGCACATGTGCATTCTATAGAAGCATATTTAACAGTGACTTTTTGTGATAAAATTCCCGTTTTTCCGAAATACATTTAGCATATTAAAAGAAAATTTTATTCTCAAAATAACAATTTAATTATAACATAACTACATAAACTAAACGTAATGCGGTGGCAACAGATACAAACAGCAAAACATTGGTGCATTGTTTATTTTTAGCAATAAATTAAAAACCAATTTTATTATTAATAAAAAATAATGTAAACTAAATAATAGAAAATGTTTTAATGTTTTTAAAATAGTTTCACAATGTTTTAAACACTTGATTTCGGTGAATTATTGATTACTTTGGTTATTATACTAACAAGGTTCAATTTTATAAACCAAGAACTGTACAAAATCTTTTAAGCAACAGAGATGCTGAGTTATTTTGTTGTATGTAATGCGAATTGTTTATGTTAGTTTTCTTTAAATATTTGCTGTTCGTTTGGACGCGAAAGCTTGTGAATTGATTACTTAATGCAACATAATTTTCAAATCACTCTAATACAATTTTATTTTGTAACAAAAATAATATTGAAAATAAATAAATAATTTAATGTTGCAGTTGGTTGTCGAAATAGACCCATATCATAGATGTCATCAAAAATGATAAGTGCTAATAATCTTTATAGAACTTTTTTTCTATTACTGCTGATAGATTACGTTTATTTATTTTATTTGTTATTTTAGTTACTTTTAGTAAATAAATAATAAACATGGCTGCTACTCCAAAACAGACAGGATTTCTGTAAACAAAACCGTATGTTTTCTGCAATTTTCTTTATTCGAGAATCTATTACTATATTATATTTAAGGAAAAAAATTAATCTTTATTATTTGTAGTACAAAAACAAAAATACCTAATACACAATTTTTTTGGAACGTATTTTACCGTTGTTAGAACACTTTCTTTATTAAACTTTAATAACATCACGTTTTTTGAAAATATGTTATTATTGATTTTTATTAAAAATCGTTTTAAAAATTAGAAATTTTATTTCTATTCAAATTTAGCTTTTGTAAACTAATTTGAAATTACATTTTGAAATCATTGTTTAATGTACAACTTTTTAAAATATATATAACACGACTTTGTTTTATTTTATTTTATTAATAAAAAATAAATATTAAATTTAGAATAATTAAATACGTTTTGATAAAATTGGCTAGAATAACTTAAAAAAATGGGTTTCTGGTTGATAATTTATTTAAAATTAAATGTACACGTAATTCAGATTAATACGCATCATTTAAAGGTTGTTTGTAAATCTGGAAATATTTTTTTCTATTATCCAATAATTACAAAATAGAGCGTTAAAATTAACTCTTGAACTTACTCCCACTAACCCATATAACTAGTTTTAAACTAAACTAAAATTACATTTTAATTAAATAGTAACTAATATTGATTTCAGATACCCGGTTCCTCAATCTTCGACTTCAAATGAATATGGAAATTAGTGCATCTCCAGACATCGTCGTTTCGTAATCGAGTTATACCAAAATTCAATTTGGACATAACTGGCTCCCGATGTAGTATTAAAATTAAATTTTCTTAATTATTTAAAAATACGGTTACCACGCTAGGAAAAAAACCGCGATGGGAGCAAATCAATCAGGAAGAGTGGATAAAACGTTCTACGGAGATGAAGGTAAGTACTTTACAGATTACTTTGCAATTTATAAAATTTAACGCACGGATTGTGTTTATCAGCAATAAATAAAGTAACTCCGATTTTTTAAAGCTAGTTACTTTGTAAAATTTTATAGACTTTATTGATTCATTTAACTTTGTCAACACGCTTGTATTTTAATAGAGCTATTAACTTTAAAGTGCACGTTATAAAAATATTAATTTATTAAACAATTTCTAATTTACATTTAACAAATAATTACTTTTTTGTGTCATACAGTCATGTTAGAAATAACTTGATTATAATTGAATTGATAAGTACTTGACGTAGTGTAAATGAAACCATGTTTAACTAAACTAAACTAAATATTACTTGTGTATTTATTCAGATATATTAATAAACTCGGTTATTGTTAATTAAACTAACATTTTGTAACAATTTAGTTTATAATTTTATTAATTTTTGTTTTCAATATTTTTTGATTAGACTTTGGAGAACTTTAGCACGGGAACGCTATTTTGAATGAAAGAAATTACAATATTTGCTAAATGCATGGAGGTGAAAACCATCCATACATACATATTTTTACACAACATAGTTCAAACAAATTTCATAAAGGTAAAGCTGCTTATACAATATGCGGCTATTGAAGTAACGGTAGCGTTGGCCTCCGTGTTAAAATAACTCTTATTGTTATATTTACAGTACGTGTTTGCCTCAACTTGCTGGCAACACCGTTGAAGGTAGAAACGACAAAAGTATAAAATTTTCTTTACGTGTAATTCACAAATATAACTTTATTATTTTTTTCTTTTTTATTGTTGCAGGAATTAGTTTGTGTTAAAAAATTATTATTCAATGTCTAAAAATAAGACTACGTGTAAATAGATAAATCAAAGTATCACATATTATACAACAAATTCCAAGTACTTGCATGAAAAAAAAATCAGTAATGGCAAATTTGCAAAATGTTAATTTTGACATTACTTTTAAACCAGTAATCTCAAAAGCAGTACAAACTTTAATACTTATAAATATATTTGTATAATAATTTAAGATTGTACCCGGCGTTGAAACTTAGTCGTGAATCTTTTATGTAAGACCCTGTAATCAGATTCATCTGGCTGAATTTTATGTTTTTTTACGATTGATTAGTTCGACGTTAGCATCGAAAACGTTTTACTCGTTATTTTATTACGTTTGATTTAAGTTTATTTGTATTTAATTGTTATTTTACAATTATTACTGGTATTTTTTTTAAATGCATAAAGTTTCGTGGTTTTGATTTTGATTTAGTGTTTTTACTTCTGGTTATCTCATTAGAATAACAACTCTATCTAATTTACGATTTCCTTTTTGGAATGTAATTTGATCAATTTTTCTTGGTATCTATACTTTTGTTTATGTTGAGTTCTTTTACGAGCGCGATTTGGACCACCTGATAATTTAACGGAGTAAGCGTTTTTTGTGAGAAGATTTTCTTTCTTTCGAGTGCCTACGTGACAAGACGCACGTGGCAATAATATTTTTCATCTTTGTTAATTTACTTTGTTTAGTGTTCTATCTTTTACAAAGATTTTACGGCGCAAGTTTGTTGAATTAAGTGGGATCACAAGGTGTTATAAGGAGTAAAATTTTGATTTTGGGGAGGTTGTTTTTTCGGTGGCAATTAAGAAATATCGGGTACCGTGATGTAGTTGAGTGGTCGAGGTACTTTTACCCTATCGTGATGTAATACCGCGGAAGTTAGATGGAACCGTGAAAATTAAGTGTAGTGGTGGAAAAGTTTGATTTTCCAAATTTTGTAATTTACGGTTTAAATAGTCTTCATGGTTTCCAAAAATAAAACTCACGTTTCAAGTTGGATATGCAATCAATGGGTTGTGCTATATCCAGTCTTCGCATTTGTGCGGATTTCATTTAAGTGTTAAAATGAAAATTCTTCCGCCGTCATTGCAATTGTTTGGGGTACCTTTCAACGTTATTCTTCCCGTAGACAACTGGCCACCTAGAACCAACCACAGGTTCTTTCCTGAAGTTACGACAATTCAAGGTATTTATTTTGCACCATTTATTTAATTGTGCAGTTATTATTTACGTGATTGAGTGTTAAAAGCTTTGAATTTCAAACAAAAATTACAAGTGTCTCGAATTGATTTAACATTAATGTAACTAATTATTGTCCGTATTTATCGGAACTGTGACATAATCCCGAGTTAAAAATTTGTTACACGGAATTGAATTTTTCGATTCAAGTTATATATATTAGTTTTATAAGTTTATTTCATTTTATAATTGAGTAATTTCGACGCGCACACGGCCGTGATTTTAGATAAATTAAGATTTATTAATTTGTGCTTTGTTTTATGTCTTTAAATTCTGTATTTTGTATTTTATTATTTTGTTTTGTGCATTTATTCAAATAACTTTAAAATTGTTTTTTTTTATCAAACATTGATTTACATACCTTTTGTTGTTGGTTAATTATTTTTGTTGATTACAGTACTATTATTTTATTCATTTTTTTTGTGTGTATTCAAATAGGTCAAATAAATGTTAAATTGTTAAATGTAAAGAGCTTTTAATTCCGCCGGCCTCCGCGTGTGTAACTTTATTAATTTATTTCAGATTTTAGTAAGATACACTCTAACAAGGTAAGTCCATTTAGAGTGTATCCCTCAGGAGCGGGCTTGTGGTTGGCAAGGGCCAGAAGTCCATTAAGCTTTACTCCTTCCTGGTGCCCTTTGGTTTCGACATTATTACTTTTCGATTTTGTGTTTTTCGTCAAGTTATCCAAATCAATCACGAAATTTTAAATATAACCCACCCCGTCTCTACTGAGCAGCGGCACAACATCATTTGTGTTACCTCATTTCAGGCAGTAACATAGTTCCAACTTTTGCATGTAACAAGATTCTTATAGAAATTAAAGTGGTACTAGTTTAATAACTCTCAAACTATTTTTTTGTAAACAAATGAATCATATAATTTGTATTAAAAAAGTAAAACACGTCAAATAATTCAAATAATTAGCGTTAGGTACTCGCTCAAATCATTAAATCAAATCAAAAATTACTGAAATTATAAAGAAATATGCCAAAAAGATCAGAAAATTGTAAATGGCAATCTATTTTTTCTCAGCGATTTTTTTAATAATTATTTTATTTTTGATTTATTAGATCATCGCGGCTTATACGTTAATAAGTTAATTATACTTTTACATCATAAAAAGGCACACAATTATTATATTCAGCTTAACATCTAAAAATTCTTTGGTTGGGAATATCGTCGCCTGAATGCAGAAGTATTCTATGTCGCAAAATGCATTTTTTTCAGGAGAGCTTTTTTAAATATTATTATGTACAGTAAACAATTTTTTTAATTATGTTTAAATGTATTTTAAACATAAAATATGATATTTAATTAATGCTAATGCCACAATGCCCCAGCTTTTAGTTTTTGAGAAAACATGGACATACAATACTAGCGGAGTTCAAAATAATTATATGTCCACGGCAATGAACTTAGGATAGTGATCAAATGTGACTTAGAATAGTTCTGCCGAATAGAAAAACGAAAGATTGAATTTAAGTATTTCTTTTATTACCAATTTCTACAGGAATAAGTAAAAATGTGTCTCATATTTTAAAGAAAAAATAACTCAAACTTTTTTTTTAACTTTTTTAATTATAAACGAATATAAAATTAATTCGATTAGGTAACAAAGAATACTAAAAAATGCTTTAAACAAAAATGAACAAATCCAAGAATAAAAATCAGCAAATATCAAATTAAAAATAGGCACAAAAGAATACAAGTGACGTAAACCCGACGATCTTATTAAACGAACGAAAATGTATTATTCATTATCATCTTCGCTCACTACTTCTTCAGAAGTGAAAGGTAAATTTTTAAAAAAGTCATGATACTGGCTAACTATGGTTCCTTTTTTGCAAAAAAATTGCAAATGATCATATTTTTTTTTTCTGAAGGGATATTTTATCTTTAAAAAGAGGTGTGAGCTGGATGTCATTTATGTGAATATTCAGCTGTTTTCTTCCCCTTCGAATTAAATTCACCTTTTTAAAATTATCATCACCATAATTCATTTTAAAAAATAGGAAATTTGGAGAACCTGGATTAAACTCAACCATTTTTAATTTATCATTGCTATCATCTTTATCAAAGTTGATAGCAATTTTAGCTTGAAGACCTTTTAAGTCATAAACGTCTTTCTGTGATAACTCGTAGACAGTATAATATGGTTTCTTTCTTTTTGCTGTTCTCACTACTGAATACCATTGCTCCGGTGTATATACGGGAATATGCCTTGAGGCTTTTTCAATCACACTGTGAACACAATCTCCCTCAGTTTGTGTATGTCCGGGTTCCAGGAATGTACGCCGATTTTAACTAAATGCTTTTGGGATAAGTAACTGTATAAGGCAAAGAGGTATTTATTCCTATTCTGACCAGCACAATTGTCTGAATAAAACGAAAATTGCTTGATGCCTTTGTTTACGTGACTATCGATAACGTGAAGAAGACAACTTCCTATTTCTGAGGAACCTCTTTTAGCGATGCATTCGTACCACATATAGCACTGGCAATCTTTTGTTGCCAAGTTAAAGATCGTAAAATTATATGTCGATAGTTTAAGCTTATAATATGCCAAACCAACATTCGATTTAGGAACTGGTAGCACTTGTTGCAAATCGAAAACAGCTGTGCATAATGTAGAACTTTGGCATGCTAATTCTTTGTCATTATTTTTTAATTGTCTAAATAAATCTCAATTTTTTTAATGCAGCGCATACTCTTCTTCCATTTCGTTTTTTTTTCTACTGGCAGATTATCATATTTGTGACAGATATCTCATAAATCCTTTTTCGGTTGGAAGAATGAAATATTACATTCTGTAATAAAAATTTGGAGATAAATACTCTCTGTTGCTATTTTTGGTATTTTATTATCTTGAGAATATTCCAGGTAAAGTAAAAACATTTTTGAAATATTTAATGTAGGTGGCAAATACTTCCGCTCGTTGGTCTTTCTACAATAATGACTTTCAATAGTCTCAAAAGAATTAATGTGATTTCTAACAGTGTCTTTTATTGAGTCGTCTAATTTGAGTTCTTGCAAGCTTTGCCTCTTCTATCTTCCATTACCACACTCGAACTTCCAATTTTTGCAAACACTGTTTGTATCATTTGTCCACTTATACTTAAAGTGTTGAGAAAAAATGTTTTGCAAACGGTTATCATCCTTTTTCCTTCGCATGATAGAGAGTACTTATAAGTTGTCTTCTTCCTGCTAACTACTGCCTCACTTTGTCCTGGCTCTCCTTCTCCTGTCTTGTCTTCTTCTACCTCTGGTTCATTTTCAATTGTTGGGCATTGCTTTGGTTGTTTTTTTTCAGCTGCCTCGCCGTTTCCTACCTGACCTTTTCTTGCCTCACTTATATCCTTAATTCTTGGACGCTTGCGACATCGTTGTTTTTCTTCAGCTATGATAAATTTGGCAAGAAAATCTCGTTGCCGGTTTATATCAGCTAACGACCAGAAATTTGTAAATATAGATTTGCGTTCATCTTCCGTAAAATTTTCACTGCATTTATTTCTACAGTTCTGACATGGGGGTTTAAGTTTTCTTTCGGACTGTACGTTCCCTTTCCAATTTACATATTCAGCACCACTATTTCTTGAACTTCTTATAACGTTTCTTCTCCAACTCTCGGTATGCCTCATTTTCTTCCTGCACTTCTTTTTTACATTTCCGCGTTCTATATCTACTTGTTGCTGTTCTCCTCTGCTGTTATGGTCTGTGTCAGAGAGAACAAAATCAGGGTCGTCGCTGTCGCGGTTTGTTGCAAATAGGTCAGGTTCAGAGGAAGAGAGGCTTGGGTCATCGTTTTGATTATCCTGTGATGTTTCACTTAAATATAATTGGTTCTCCTCATTACTAAATGAGTCGATTACTCTATTTCGTAAAACGTCACTATATGAGAGAAAATATGTGCTACCACTAAAAGTAGAAGTTTCAAATGGTAGTAATGTCGAAGGTGGCTGTAAATTGCTCGACAGTCCCATAAGCTGCTGACAACTTGTTATACGACGTACTACAGTGTGTGTATCGCATTTCAATGGATTTTACTTTTCGTTTATCTGAATCATGTCACCTAAAAATAATAATAATTATAGTTATTATTGACGCATACATACCGTCTACCTCTCTCGTTGGATTCTCAAAAAACTTCATGATTCTTTTGACTCTGCTGCTTGCCATATTGTTTTATGAAAAATTTTTAACGTCAAACAGAAGTAGTGTATGTCCACTATTAAACTTTTAAAGTTAATTATGAACTATTTTATGTCCGCTGCTTTTAGGTCAGAACAATGCTATGTCCACTAAATTCACCAACATACACTATTAACATCACTTAACCTAGTTCTGCACTCAACTGAAGTGCTGTAACGTTTCCGTTACTGTTATTACTTGATTTTAAATTATCTGTATTAGTTTAATTAAAATTTGCGTGTAAACCTTCCTTTACTTTTATTTTGTGGAATTCTTACTTTTCAAGGGCGTTGCCAACCTTGAGTCATTCGGTACTGAGTCTCTGACAAGTACAGAAGTAGTACGTCATTTGTTGAAGTGATGTAGTTTCTTTATCTTAACTAATATCTACATTATCTTTATTAAAAAAAGTCTGTGTTAATAATACAGGTATGTCTTTTATTTCTATTTTGTTGAGTTTATCTAATTCCCGGTTTCTATTTGTTTTAGACTTTTTTTTTATATACCGATTTCGATTTTACCTTTAACTAAATTATCATTATCTTAATGATTCTAATGGGTTTGGTATGTGCAATAATACAATAAATACCAACGATCCGAATCGATTTTCATAAAGAAAATACGCTTCACCATCGTTTTTATGGGAAATTTCCCAAGGTTATCATCCGTCGATCTCAACGTTGGACGACATCAACCTTGCATTCTATTGGAAATTTGATCCGTATGCGTGAGTTTGCCTTATCTCTACATTCCTTTTCGTTGATAAATGCCTTAGCAACAACTTGAGTTTTCTTCTTGTTAAATAACTTGCATCTTAACGTAACTTGTTAAATACTAAATAATAAAATTTTCTCTAATTAATATCAAAATTACATTTGCATACTGCAATTATATAAAGTAACTATATTAATATTGTTTTCTTACTATATGTAAAGAAATACCGGTATTATCTTAATTTTAAGTTTAATAATTTAAATGACAAAAGTTTCTATTTTTAGTTTTAAGTAACTTGACTGAATTTTGTATTATTGTTTTTGTTTTGTTTTTGAATATAGGATTTTAAATATTTTGAGAGTGATTCAATGAATTTTATGTTGTGTAACTTTTATTGCAGATAAGACTTTTAATAGTTTAGTCTTCAAATAAAACTATTTGGCATCCCTGACATCAGAAGTTAATTGACCAATTTTGACAATTTTTCTAATTGTTTGATTGATTTCTTGTATTGTTTGTTAGCGCGCTCTTCTCTTACCTAAATTACCTGAGTTGCGGCTACAGTGCACCGAGCTAATACTCGATTATAACTATACGTCAATTGGCGGGGGTAACTTATCGTTGGGACTTACAATACTTCGGCACGCAATATAGTGGACTATTAGCTATGCATTGCCGTAAAAATCCGAATTTTCAAAAATATGGACATAGATTAGTTCTGCATCCAGGCGACGATATGCAGTAAGGCAAACTTTTCGCTGATTCAAAATTAATATATTTTTTCTCGTATTTTCTACTCTTATGACATGTTTTGCAAGCATATAATTTTTTGTAAAGAATCTATTTGCAACTTTAGAAAAATAAAAAAAAAATATTGTACAATTTTCTTCTTTCGTATCTAATAATGTTTAAAATATTTGATAATAATGTATTTACAGTTTTTCCAAGACTAAACTCCTGCATTGTTTTTCCACTTGAATATACGCAAAATTTGTGTAAGTACCGTTTAACGAAGTCACACTTACACTACTAGTTAAAACGCTATTTGATTGTGTTGTTTTTATGTATTGTTTAATGATATTGCGACTTTTATATTTGATCGCATGAGAATCAATAAACTGGTAAATCCATTAATCCCATGTAACAACTCACGGTCTCTATATTTTAAAATAAAAAAATGTAATATCGAATGCTTCCACGGCTAGATTCTATACTAAGATAAAAACGTCTTCTAGGTTTAGACCGTGTCATTTTTGTAACGAAGTTGCAAACGTTTTGCTCACTTTCGTAAGGGGCTTTATCAGGGTTTTAATTATTGGAATCTAAGAATCGTACAGTTTCTTATTTTACTAACTCCTTAAAGACGGTTGTCAATTTATATAGTTTAGTTCTCACTTCGGAACAGAAATCGGTTAAAATTTTGATGTTGCTTCCAAACGTATTCCTAAAGATGATGTTTTATGAGCTGTCGAGTCTTCTATAAGACATCTTCCTTGTCACATCTCAGATCCCATTTGTATTCACACTGCAAAATTCTTGAATCATCTAAATACAACATTTCTATGTCCGAAGAGTTAGCCCTAAAAGTCTTTGTAGAAATCTTGATATTATTATTCTTCTACTGTCGTTTTGAACCAAATAGATTATGTTGCGAAAATCCATTCTATTTTGTCTGAGGAAACGTACGCTCTTTTAACTCGTAGTCCCACTTTGAGGATTGAACGTGAGGTCACCCACACTATCAAATCTTCTAATCTACTTCCTAAAACTAAACGTCGACTTACCTCTTTAGATTCGAAACCACCTTGTCTATACGGACTTCCCAAAGCTCATTCTCTTTCGACTATCGTCAGTACTATCCAATCTCCTACCTACAAGCTAGCCAAGTTCTTGTTTTTGTTGAACATTCCTTGCGAATTTACAGGTAAAACCTCTTCTCACATCTTCAACTTTTAGCATTTTATTCAAAAAACTTGAACCCCCAGATCTGTGAATTCTGGAGGCGACGGTCCGACAGTGTGAAAATATAAAACGAAGCAGAATTGAACACATGTGTCCTAAAAAGAAACATTATTATCACTGAAGCGGAGGTCACAGGTTAATCTACTAGCGAAAATTCGCCATAGTTTGCAGGTGTCCTTCTAGTACGTTGATTTGTTCTCCCGCTGTCGGAATAATTCTAAGAAAATTAAGCAAATTATCTTAATACAAAAATTGTGGCGATTTCGATGTAGGATGGTTTACAAGAAAAACAACTGCAAATATTAAGACACTGACAAAGGTACCCTTATCCGCAAAAAAACACACATGTTCGACTAAACCGATAATTTATGTTCAAATTTTAAAATGCGTAAACGAAGTAGTGATTTAATAAATCTGAATTATAAAGTTTTATAATAAAAACTAACAGTATTTACTAATTTGAGTAATAAACAATTTTACTGTAAAGTTATCAGCATAGAACGAAAGTATATAAAATAAAATTTGAGTAAATTTTGAATGTTGAAATTGTATCAACAGTCAGGCAATTGTAAAGATTATTACTATTACTAACGTTATAAATCTGTTAAGATTAGAGAAAAGAATCATGTTAAAGTAAAGTTCATCTCTTGAATGCTTTTTTATAATAAGTAGCGCATTTGTTTAATATTAATAAGGAAAAAAATAGTAGCATCGGTAAATTTTTATTCCATTTGTAGCATGCAGCGCCGCTCAATAACAAAACGTAGTAACATCTTAAGGGTAGAAATGGACACAACGCCGCTTTTAAAAAATTGAGTAAAAAAAGGAAAAGGTAATTGGCAGATATGGTACTGAGAGCGTTCGTGAACTTGCCCAATCAGAAAAAAACGTTTTAGGATATAAAGTCAAAATTGCGTACAAAGAAAGAGTAAAGTTTTAAACACAGGTTTTAAAAACTCTGACGCGATGCAAAAACGAAAAAAGCTGCATACGGGAGTTCTTCCTTTGAAAGAAATTAGTTAAATTTATTTGAATATGTAAGTTTTTTATTTGATTATTGTACGAGAGATACGATGAATTGAGATACTCTCTAACGTGGGGAAATTGAGAGTAACTATTTAAATTTAATTATATCGTTTAACGAGGTTTTTTGTTTGTTTTTTTGTTGTAAACGGAGAGAGCAAATTTAATATTTTCTTTTCTTAGTCTTTGGCAATTGACAGGTCGCTTATAAGTTTAGTTTTACTTTTTTGCACCGAAAGATCACGCTAAAAACACCTAGAAAATGTAATAAAAATGCATGTCAATTATTTCACGTCGCGAAAAAAGTCCAGTCTGCCGTAAGTTTTTTTTAAATATGACAGGGAATTGCAAACGCGAAAAACTGTGGAAGAAAAAACAGTTTTTAAACTGTAGATGCACACTTAGAGAATGTAATAAAAATGCATGTCGATTATTTTACGACGCAAAAAATGTCCAGTCTGCTGTAAGTTTTCTTTAGATATGACAGGGAATCGCAAACGCGAAAAACTGTAGAAGAAAAAAACAGTTTTTGAACTGTGGATGCACATTTTCAAAAGTGAAATCTCCACTTCTAAACTTTTACATATGAAAGGACGTGGCAACGTGGCTCGAATCGTGTCATAATCTTAGAAGCTGTTGAATTGGGAACCGTTATATAACTCTGGTAAAAGTCCAGTAATCATTTTTTTTTGTTTTTTTTAAACGCGTGTCAACTAATTAGAGTGTGGTGAAACAATTGCTAGGGACCACGCGATATAACTTGTTTATTTAATCCGACCGTATTCAATCAAAGCCTGGAAAAATTTCTGAAAGTTCCACTTTCGCTTTAAAATGGATTGTGCCCAGAGAAAATTTAAAATTTTACATTTATGCGAATGCTTTTAACCGTATCTAATCCAGCAGAAAATGGCAGTCAGTGGACGCGAGGCTTAATTTGTTCGACCTTTTTTCGCATAACATGCTTGCTAGCGCAATATGACTATTTGCGCTTTGCGAAGGTGATTTTTTGCCTTGAAAATATATTGTGTCAAATGAAGTTCGATGTTTTGAGATTTTGTTGCTTACCTTGTGTTTTTTACCGTATACCGCTTGGAAAAAAGAACCTAAGCGTTACTAACACAACTTAAATATTTTCTAATACCCGTTGCCTAAACAGAGCTTAAATTTGAGAAAATAAAAGTACGGCCATTCACGACATTAAAGTTTTACAACCAAAACATTGCGTCTCAATGTTTGTGCCAACAATGGACTACTGGTAGAAGAATTTATGACAGTTTATTGAGCGTTTTGTTAACAATTTGAAAAGATTAGCCCAAAATACTCTTTTTTGTGCTTCTCTAAAAAGGTTTTTAATAAAAGATATACCCTCCAGTTTGCAATCAATTCACACTAAACTATTACATACTACTAAAACTATAAATGGGAAACAGCAGCCGGAACTATTTGAATTTAAAATTCTTAATACTAATTATAAAACCGGTCCATATGTCATTGGTGTTGCTGATTCATCATCTTCCAGCGATGAAGAGGTTGTGAGAAACAATTCTCAACCATTTCATGGACAAATGTTTAATAGAAACAATTGGTGAATTTTTAATCTTTTTATTATTTATGTATGCATTCTTATTTTTGAAAATTGCAATAAACCTTGTTCATTATATTACGTATGTAGGTAATATTGTGTTTGTTTTCAACACCTTCCGATAGTTGCAAGATTTGCGATATCTGTGAATTTTTTGTGGTATTAATTGTTTTTGGTTTTGTCACTTAAAAATTACTTTAAAAGTTTTTTTTATTTACTGTTTTCTGCATACATGTTTTATGTGTTGGCTTAGCTTGCACGGAAAAACTACCAAATCACTATCTGATTTCTTGTTAAGTTGTTTTTGATATGAATTTCTAATAGTTTATAGTCTTCAAAAAAATTTTTTTCATATTCATATTAATAATCTTTACTGTACTTAATCGTATACTTTCAGATCGTAAATATACGTACTACTAAATACATCAACCCAAACAACACATTGGTACAAAAAACGTCTAAATATCCGTCTAATAAACGTTAATAACGCGTTTAAAAACGTTTTAATGTCTAATAAACGTCTATTAGCCGGACATTTAGACGTTTTTTGTACCAATGTGTTGTTTGGGAAGATTAAAAAAAAAATTAAGCGTTTTAAAAGGAAGCTTAAAATATTAATGTTTATTGATTTTGGAAGTGTCTAAACTTTGAATAATCTTGTTTAATTAAATATATATAGGTTACCTTTAATACGCCCAAAATAATTAACCTAAATTAATGTAATTTTTACTTAATTTATTGTTAAAAACTGTTATTAATTTAATTTACTTTTAATTTAATGTTGGTAGTGTTCGTTGCGTTTACGATATTTATTTCGTGCGTCGCATTTGTTAACGAAACAGAATATCACATAACGTATACACCGTAATTGTGGTAACTTGTTCTATTTAGATAAATGTTTTGTGGCAACTTTAAACAAATCCGTTACACTGTGTTTACAAACATCACTTTGTTGTAGTCATACAAAGATAATAGAACTACAACAGGTTAGTTACAAATTTAATTATTAATTTCGTTTGGTTGTAACTGCGGAAATTAACAGGATTTGTTGGTATCGGGTCAGTTTGCTGCCATACGAAATAAGGCACAACTTCATTAAAAAAGTTTAAACTTTAAAATTATTTTTCTTGTGAAATGCATTTTTTTTTAAATCAAAGTGCAGCATTTAATACTAGCATTTGAAAGGTTTCAAATTACAAAAATAAGTTTGCGCATTAGTAAAAATTTTATTTAATAATTGTCATTCTTAAAAGCGAAACGTACGTAAAGTTCAATTTTAATAAATTATATGACCAATACTTAATAAACGGAATTACCAAAGAAAAAGTTTGCTGTTTTTAAAATTTCGATTAATTACAAAGTAACAGCTTATATCAAAATTTTTTTATTTATTAATCGAAGAATTATCATGGAAATTAATTCTACATCGTTTTATCAAGTACTAACCAATACTAAAAGCAATAACAAGATTTCAACTTCTAATTAATTTATGCAGTTTAATAGAATAAATTTATCAATTGTAAAGGTGAGTGAAAGAGTAAATTTTCTTAAACAATGCAAAAAATTATATTTCACTCCAAAATTTTGATACAAAAATTATAATAACATAACATATCATAATGATAATAATACAAATAGATTTCTTAGTTTGCAAATTAATTTTACAATAAATGTTTAAATTTATTTATTAAAGGTTCATACATACATTTAAATTTCCTTAAACAAAAATTAATATAAGAAAAACTTCTAGAAACAATAGTACCATTTAACTTGATTTTGCAATTTTAAAAAAATAAAGCATTAGAAAATTTAAGATTGAAAAACAAAGTTAAAAAAATACATTTAAAAAAAATTAATAACTTAGAATATGACAATAAATATAACTTATTACTTTCAATAACAAATCATAAAAATTTAAATATAAATAACAAAATCAATAAAGGGTGGATAGAAAATTTAACAAACACTTTCATACCAAATGACGTACAAGAAATTTTAGCTTTAGGATCAAACTATAATTATTTTAACCCTAATAATGACATTCCTTATAAAAATATCATTGCTAATGTAAAGAATTCAATTGACACATTAGAATCTGAAACTCAAAATTAGATAAGATCTTCAATCAATAACATTTTAACTAACTATAAACATTAAAATAAAAATAAAATTTTAAAACCAATTGAACAAATTATTAATAACGTTTTTTTTAAAAAATTAGAAAATACCAAAAAATTAAAAAAAAATAGTACTGAAATAATTGTTACTAAAGCAGACAAAACTCAAAAAACAGTAATCATTAATAAAAATGACTATGATCTAAAAATGTTAAATTTATTAAATGATAAAGACACATATATTCAAATAGAAAAAAATGTAACTATAAACATTCAAAATTGTAATAATCAGATTTTAAAAAAATGACTTAATTTAAATTACATAGAGCAAAATACTTATAAAAATTTAATTTCACACAATAAATTACTATCTAAATTATATGGATTACCTAAATAAACAAAATAAACTTCTTAGAATTATCGTCTCATATATGAGCTCAATTTACAAACTTTCGAAATTTTTATCTAATATTTTACACAAGGTAATGAATACAGCGTAAAAGATTCATGGTTTTTTCAAAAAATTTTGATAATGTAACTATTCCTCACAACCATGTTTTGTTTTCGCTAGATGTAGTTTCACTTTATACTAATGTATCTACAAATTTAGCAATAAATACTATTAAAAGTTATTGGAACGAAATCAAACTTTTTACAAATGAATGAATTTATTAAAGCAGTACCATTCATCCTTAATTCAACTTTCTTTACCTTTAACAATAAAATTTATAAACAAAAATTTGGAATTGCAACGGTACAACCTTTGTCTAGTACAATAGCTAATTTATTTTTACAAAATTTAGAAAAAAAACTTTAAAAAAAATTGATAACATTACCTTTTATCAAAGATATATAGATGACATTCCAATTGCAACTAATGTAAATAATACAAACATAATTTTAAATAGGTTTAATAGTATTCATCCAAGACTAACATTTACTATAGAAAAAGAAAATAATTACAAATCATTAATTTTTTTAGATATGACACTGATTAGAAATTTAAATAATAAAATTAACACAAATTGGTATAGATAAAATGTAAAAACTAGTAGATACATAAGTTTTAATTCATTTACTTCCATTAAATATAAGAAAAGATTAATTAATAATTTAATTGACAGAGGAATCAGAGGTGAGGGTCAAAACAGCCGATATTTTGAAGAAATTTACAGCACCGAAACCCAACATCAATCGAGAGGAAAGAAACGCTCTAAGGAAACTTAAGGCCAACAAAGAAATCACTGTATTACCAGCTGATACAGAAAATGCTTCTGTAATCATGAACACCAACGACTACATGGAAAAAATTGATACTTTGCTACAAGATTCGGCGTACAAGCCATTGAAGAGGAACCCAATAAAACTCAACCCAAAAACGCAAGCACGATCCCGAAACATCAAAAGGACGACTAATTCCTACAGACACCAGGATGCTTACGGCTTTCCAAAAATCCACAAACCAGGGGTACCGCTTCGTCTAATTGTGAGTGTTACAGATTCAGCCACCCATCCTCTGGCTAGATACTTATGTACGATTTTACAACCACACGGAAAAAAAGGTTATGCGGAATTTATATGTATCATGCAAAAGGCTGTTGGTTTTGAGTTAAGCCGATGGCGATGTACGCTTGAAATAAACTTTTATTTTATTAGATTGTATTTACGTTGAATGTTATTTGAACGTGGATCAATTTTAGAAAAAAAACAAGTGCTTTAAATATGAAATCGTAATGATTAAATTCAGTATAATATTTTTCTCCGTGCGCTTACTAGAAGCATCCATCACGTAAGGAATTCTCAGCACTTTGTCCCAAGGATTAAAGAAATGAAATTAAAATCGGAAGACATTTTAGTCAGTTTTGATGTGACATCTCTCTTCACAAAAGTGCCTCTAGAAACAGCACTAGAGATCATTAAGACTAAATTAGAAAAAACGGATTTGGATGAAGAGCTTAACGGACTAATTGAGATATGCTTAAAGTCTACGTACTTCTTATTCAACAATATTGTATACGAAGAAATTGAAGAAGCAGCCATGGGATTACCACTTATTCCAGTCATCGCCAATATATTTATTGATTACTTTGAAGAAAGAGCATTAGAAATCGCTAGCCTCAAACCAAAATGCTAGACGATACATTTGTAATTTGGTCTCATGGAGCAAAAACACTACACAACTTTCTGGATCACATCAACTAGTTAGAATTCAACATCAAATTCACTATGGAAAAGGAAGCAAACAGAAGCATTCTATTCTTAGACGTACTGATCACTCGAAAGATAGACAACATATTGGGGCATGAAGTATATAGAAAACCGACACATACTGACAGATACCTCAACGCCAAATCACATCATCATCCAGCTCAAAAGTTTTCAGTTCTAAAAACTTTAGTACACAGTGCTAAGGCGATCAGTAAACCGAACACGTTAAAGACCGAGCTAGGTCACCTAACGAACGTCTTAATAAAAAACGGTTTTAGAAAAGCAGACATATATCGAGCAATTAACAAACGCAGTAAGGAAAAACCAAAGAAGGAAGACCTCGTGGCAATTTCCTTCCTTCCTTACATAAAAGGCTGCTTGGATAAAATAGCCAGGATACTTAGAGAGAAAAGCAACAAAGTGACCTTCTCTGCAACAAGTAAAATAGCCTCCAATTTTTCTCCAAATCAAAGGAAACAAAAGCACATAAAGACATGACTGTCCAAACGTCAAATATTGTAAATTTTTCAATGTTTGTAAGATTTCTCAGTTTTATGAATTACGTTTTTCTTAATATTTTGTACGTCTTGAAATCGTTTACCTTTGAAAACAGTTTTCACTTTTTTACAAAAGAAAAAAAATGGACAGATGCCAAACCATGTGAATAATAATTAATTGCAACACATGTTTCGGGAGAAACTACCTTTTTCTTAAAATTGTGGTTGCTTTATTAATTTATTTTTCACTTGAACGTGGAATGCATTATTAACTGTTTGTGGATAAGACCTTGCCTACTAAAAATGGTTTTAGCTTTTTGCAAATAAAACTTTTTGGGTCTTGGCGATGTTTGGAGTTTTGTTTCCGGGTCGTATAGAAACTCTCATAATTTATCACTAGTGACAATACAGTTAAAAGAAATTAAAACAAATACTGCGAGAATTCTTAATAAAGTCTTTTGTAGAGATTGTAACCGGCGTTGAAATTTAGTCGTGAATCTTTTATGTAAGACCCCGTAATCAGATTCATTTGGCTGCATTTTCTGTTTTTTTTAACGATTGACTAGTTCGATGTTAGCATCGAAAACGTTTTACTCGTTATTTTATTACGTTTGATTTAAGTTTTTTTTTATTTAATTGTTATTTCACAATTATTACTGGTATTTTTTTTTAAATGCATAAAGTTCCGTGGTTTTGATTTAGATTTAGTGTTTTTACCTCTGGTTATCTCATTAGAATAACAACTATATCTAATTTACGATTTCCTTTTTGGAATGTAATTTGATCAATTTTTCTTGGTATCTATACTTTTGTTTATGTTGAGTTCTTTTACGAGCGCGATTTGGATCACCTGATAATTTATCGGAGTAAGCGTTTTCTGTGAGAAGATTTTCTTTCTTTCGAGTGCCTACGTGACAAGACGCACGTGGCAATAATATTTTTCATCTTTGTTAATTTACTTTGTTGAGTGTTCTATCTTTTACAAAGATTTTACGGCGCAAGTTTGTTGAATTAAGTGGGATCACGAGGTGTTATAAGGAGTAAAATTTTGATTTTGAAGGATTGTTTTTCGGTGGCAATTAAGAAATATAGGGTACCGTGATGTAGTTGAGTGGTCGGGGTACTTTTACCCTATCGTGATGTAATACCGCGGAAGTTAGATGGAACCGTGAAAATTAAGTGTAGTGGTGGAAAAGTTTGATTTTCCAAATTTCGTAATTTACGGTTTAAATAGTATTCATGGTTTCCAAAAATAAAACACGTTTCAAGTTGGATATGCAATCGATGGGTTGTGCTACATCCAGTCTTCGCATTTGTGCGGATTTCATTTAAGTGTTAAAAAGAAAATTCTTCCGCCGTCATTGCAATTGTTTGGGGTACCTTTCAACGTTTTCTTCCCGTAGACAACTGGCCACTTAGAACCAACCACAGGTTCTTTCCTGAAGTTACGACAATTCAAGGTATTTATTTTGCACCATTTATTTAATCGTGAAGTTATTATTTACGTGATTGAGTGTTAAAAGCTTTGAATTTCAAACAAAAAAATTACAAGTGTCTCGAAATGATTTAACGTTAATGTAACTAATTATTGTTCGTATTTATCGGAACTGTGACATAATCCCGAGTTAAAAATTTATTAAACGGGACCGAATTTTCGATTCAAGTTATATATATTAGTTTTATAAGTTTATTTCTTTTGTAAATGAGTAATTTCGACGCGCACACGGCCGTGATAAATTAAGATTTACTAATTTGTGCTTGGTTTTATTAAATTCTGTATTTTGTATTTTATTATTTTGTTTTTGTGCATTCATTCAAATAATTTTAAATTTTGTTTTTATCAAACGTTCATTTACGTACCTTTTGTTGTTTTGTTTTGGTTAATTTTTGTTAATTACTATACTTTATTTTTGTTTCATTATTTTTTTTTTGTGTGTTCAAATAAATGTTAAATTGTTAAATGTAAAGAGCTTTTAATTCCGTCGGCCTCTGCGTGTGTAACTTTATTAGTTTATTTCAGATTTTAGTAAGATACACTCTAATAAGGTAAGTCCGTTTAGAGTGTATCCCTCAGGAGCGGGCTTGTGGTTGGCAAGGGCCAGAAGTCCATTAAGCTTTACTCCTTCCTGGCGCCCTTTGATTTCGACATTATTACTTTTTAATTTTGTGTTTTCGTCAAGTTGATCCAATTTAATCACGAAACTTTTAAATATAACCCATCCCGTCTCCACTGAGCAGCGGCACAACATCGTTTATGTTACCTCATTTCAGGCAGTGACATTGTTTCCAACTTTTGCATGTAACAAGATCTTTCTTTTTTCTAAACTTGTATATAAAATTTGTCGAACCGGCGAACATTCGGAGGATCATTCTTTGATCTTTGCTTTTTGCAATCGAGTTTGAATTTAGAAAGATCGACAAACGCCCAGGTCTAACGACACCTTTACCATCCTTACGTCAATTTTTGAAACGCTTAAACTACTCAAACAGAACTTAAGGTGTTATCATCGTGCACATTATAACGGACAGAAACACGATGTGCGCGTGTGTGTGGCAGCTATTGTATCTTTGCTTTACCGTTCTCTATTGGTAATACTATAAACTAGTAGACGTTGTTTTGATTTTATTTCACGTGGTTCAAGTTCTGCAGCTTTAACCTGGGAATTAAATTTCCAAAGTTCTATGTGTTTGTGAGGTATTCGTTTAAGATTCAGATCACAATTAAGCAGTAAATGAGTCTATTAGTAAGTTTTAAATAAATTTCTTTTTGTGTAAGCATTATGATAAGTAAACAAGGTAAAAATTATTACTTTCTTGACACTTGAAAAAAATTTTTTCAGACACTGCTATGATGCATCCTCGACGTAAACTTAAAATTGCAACAAACTGTTTTGGCATTTTTGTTTTGTATACATAATACATAATATTGTTTACAGAAATTGTAATTACTCTCAAAATAAAAACAAATCATGTCATAAAAGTGTTGGTTTTTAATATTTATTCTTTGGCGCTAAACAAACATATTGTTTATGTATTTTTTTAAAGGTGCATTAAAGCAAATAAAAGCTGATTGTGTAGACAATCAATTAGTGTTTCTCGTACATTTCACATTTTTAACAAGACTTGTAGATATATTATCTTATTACGTATATAAAGTACATACATATTTAACATAAGACGATTTTTAACGCATCGCTAGCTCAAAATAACTACTAACATTTATATTTCGAGCAATTTTATATGCGTTAAGCAGCTTTGTGTTTTTGCTTTTAATTCTAAAATAATTAAAATACATTTGTAGAAAATACTTTGTTGTAAATCCATAAATGAAAAAATGTGAATTTATGAAAACAATTGTTCAGGGCTGTATAAAAAACCACCGCAGTTCTAATTGAGTTTCAAAAATACCGATTTAATAAAATGGATTGAGTATTATGTGTTAATTAACGTTTTGCTATTTTTTTGTAATTTGCATTTTAATTAAGTTTTAAATAATTGATTATTGAATTTGCATGTTTTATGTTTGTTTAAATACCAATGTATTTTTGATAAATTAATTATCTACTGATTTTTTTAATTTTCTAACTATTTTTACGTAATTCTCTAATACAATCGCTACTAAGTTATTTTATTGTTTAATATAAAAATTCATTAAACTGTTGCATTTAACCGTTCTTATTTACTGTTATTTATTTATTTATTTTTATGGTTTGTGTATATTTATTCATTTAGAAATGCTGCAGATTGCCAATACACGGGTACCTTGTTGGTACTAGATTTTTGTGATTAATATATAGGTAAATAGCATTTTTATTGCATTGTAACCTGCGTTTATAATTCAGCAGTTATCTTTTTATGTTAGACCCCGTAAATCGAGTCTGCTGTCTGAGTTTTCGTTTTTTTTTGTTGTTGTTTGGCTTTGTTTTCATCGTGTGATGCGGTATTAGCATCAAGACCGTTTTGCTCGTTATTTGTATTGTGTGTGATTTAAGTTATTGGTATTTCAAGTTGTTTTACATTCATTACTGGTATTTTCTTTTGAATGCATAAAGATCCGTGGTTTTGTTTTTGATTTAGTACTTTACTTAGTTATCTTCGTAAAATAACAATTCTATATAATTTACGACTTCCTTTTGGAATGTAAGTTGATCCATTTTTCTTGGTAATTACACTTTGTTTAGGCTGAGTCCTATTTGATTAAGCGCTATCTTGAGCCACCTGCAAAAATGCGAGTCTTAGCAATTTTGATGGGAAATATTGTCAAGGTCTACGTGCCAAGATGCACGCGACTAATTATAATTTTCATCCTTGTTTTTTTCGATTGTTTAATGTTCGTTCTTTTACCACGATTTTACTGCGCACATGCAATTAGTTAAGTAGGGATACGTTTTGTTTTGGAGGATGATGATCACTCGTTCGTTGGGGGCAATAAGAAATACCGGGGACCGTGAGATGTAGTAGAGTGAGTGGGGTACTTTGCCCTATCGTTATGCCTTACCGCGGAAGTAAATTGGTACCGTGAAAGTTAAGTGTGGTAATGAAAGGGTTAACTTTCAAATTTCGTAATGTACGGTTTATATAGACGTCACGGTATCCAAAAATAAACAATCACGCTTGAGGGATTAAGTTTCGATGTGTTGAGTGGAAAAATCCCTTTTCTTCGCTATTGTGCGGTTTAAATTGTGAAATAAACCTTCCGCTGGTGACCTATTGTTTGGGGGTTCTACGGATCCCACATTCGACTACGATACTTTTGGGGAGCAGCCGAAGTCCATCTGAGGTTGTAGCTTTTGAAAACCACTGTGATCCGCAGCTTATCTGGTATCTCCAATTAAGTAAAAAGGTATTTATCGATTTTGGTTATTATCGTGTAGTGACCCGCGATTAAAATGCAGTAAAAGCTTTGAATTTGAGCCATTTGAATTACGACTAACGTTAAATTTAATTATTTTAATGAACACTTAAAGTGTTTGCGTGAAGTTAAAATAATTTAACTTTGTTTTGGTGCGTTTGAAAAGTAAATCGTGTTCCCGATTATATGATAATGTAACGACTTATAAACTATATTTTGTTTCGTTCGAATTAAAGTTCGGACATATATTTTATAACCTGTATTGTTCTTAATTATTTGAATTGTTTAATTTCATATGCGGACAAGGCCTTGAAATTTATTTGCGTTTTGTTTTATTTGGAAACGTCGAGTTAACGCTATTATTGTAGCATTTTCTTTTTTTATAAATTTTGATTTAATGTTTTGTGTGTAGATTGTTCATTTTTGTTTGGTTTTGCTTAAGATTCTTAATTTTTATTTTATTAAAATTTGTTTACTCATTATTATTTTTTTTGTTGTTTAATATTCAATCAATAAATGTTAAATTGTTAAATGTAAAGAGCTTTTATTCATTTAGCCGCCGCATACGTAAATTTTTGTTTTTAAGTGTATTTCAGATTAGTTACAACTCAAGGTAAGTTCTGGGGTTGTAACCAACCAGATGAGCTTTCGGATAATCAGGGGTTCGGAAGCTACCCTTATAAATCCTTGATTGGCGCCCTTACCGATTTTTGACTATTTCACCGTTCTAGTTCTATTTTACGTCGATCGCGTTTCCAATTTTTCACGGAATTTTAAATTACGACCCACCCCCTTCTCCATTGAGCTAGTGGCACAACCCCGTTTATGTTACTACATTTCAGGCAGTAATTTTGTGTTAATTTTGGCATGTAACAGCATTCTTGGTTACCTTAATAGTATATTATATATCAAGGTTGAGAAGTGTTGCATTATAACCTAAGCGATAGATTATATCACGAGAGGCGACGCGTCGAGGGATATAAATCGCGCAGGTTATAATGAACTTCTCAACCGTGGTGTATCTACAACTTTTTCCACTACTATAATTATTAAAACCTTTCTACCTGTTACTAAATCAAATTAAAATTTAAGATATTAATTGTAAATTAAAAATCAAGTCAGTGATTCTTACAGTTGTCATCAGTTTAATAGAATTAATTTTGAAAGAATTACTATTTACTGTTGTAGTCATTTGTTATTAGCAAACACTCATTTTTAAACTCAATTTTATTCAATTTAAAATAAACTTGATGTTGACCTAATATATATGTAATCTAACAATGTTCTTGTGATAGATCGAATTGAAAAAGTAAACTTTGACAGTTGTAATAGGAATAATGAGGTTAGTTACTAGTGAGCATGACTGTTTTATGGTTGAGTTGTAAATTAAAATCTGACGTTTATCGTTTATTTAACGTTTCTGTTTGTTTTACCGATGTACGACTAGTTACAAATGCAAATTAATTGATAAACGCCGATTCAGGAAAACTTGTTGTTTTTATCTGAAAACAAGACATTAAATTTAAGTCGAATTGGAAAAACTAAACAATTAGTAGATACGTTTAAACCTCATCCTTCTTGGAAAACCTTTTGATTGCTCAAACTTAATTTAATTATGTGAGTCCAGTTCTACAACCAAAAACTTCTACTGGAGTTACTTTTGCTAATACTTCTGCTTGCTCTCGTCCTTTTAATTTTGTTTCTAGTATTCCGTCTACTTCTTCTGATAATTAAGCCGCTACTTTTCAAATTCCGTCTACTAATACTCCTGTTAAAAAAACACGTTGTTAGAATTGTAATCGAGTTGGTCACTTATCTCCGCAATGCTTGAGACCAGAAGCACTACATTGCTATGGCTGTGCGAGACAGGGTGTAACTCGTACTTCTTGTCTACGTTGTAATTTGGAAAACTAACTTTGGAGCTTGTAGACCGAGTCGCGGATTCATGAAAATTATTTTTAAGCTCGGACACACATTTCAACGGCTTAAGAGATGGAGAGGTGATGAATGACTTTTTCTAAATGTTACTGTTTTGGGAATTTTTTTCAAAGTACTACTTGATTATGGCGCCTTACGCACTGGCGGACCAGGGAGTGAAAAACCACGTTTTTAAACGTAAAATTCTTTAAGTTTTTTTGGAACTCGTTAGCGCTAGGATACACGAATATGTTTCCACAACTATACCGACACATAACCGTAGTCTTTTATGTTGTGTACACGTTACCAACATATTAGAAATGTTTTTGGAATGCCATCTTGTAGTAAAAATTCCACGTATGATATACAAAAAACTATAAATTAGTACAAAAGATAGAAAAGTTGTCATTGAATTTAATGACAGCAACAGTCAAAGATCTATTGACAAGTAACGCTATCAAAATCCCAATTATAAAATAAGAACAATGTTACTTAATCCAATGACCACTTTTCTATCTTCTGTACTAATTTATTTATTTTATTTATGAAGCAGCGTTGCAGTGCTCTTTCTCCTACATCATTTTTAATAGCTCACATAAAATTAGAAAAGATGTCACAACTGGGTGTAGTAGAACTTTCTTCAAGTCATTGGTCTAGTCCGATCGTTTTAGTAAAGAAATCTGAAGGTACCAATCTGTTTTGTGTAGACTTTAGGAAAGTCTACAAAGTGATTCAGAAGGATACTTTGCATGCGTTTCACGGACCGATGACAATGCAATAATTCATTAAAAAGTTTTTATTATCCTAATTAGGATCGTCAGAATTAATTGATTTCTTTAGGGATCCTCTGCATGAGAGTGACAAAGACAGAGCGCGTGAACTGCGCAGGCGTGCATCTTGACAAAGCCTATCGCGTTTAAATCGTTCCAGTGTATTTCACTATTACCACTTCGTGTCGGAGCAGGTAATTTGCGCGCCCGCTGCCTGCCTTGGATGTGATAGCTGTTTCTCAGGTTCCCTTCCCGAGAAATAAGGTCTTACTGTCGATAACTACTGTTTCCAATACGTTTTTAGTTCGTAAGATATTTCATAATCACATGTCCGCAAAAATTGATTATTGATAAATCGAATTAAAATACGGAAAATAACTGATAGCTTAGAAAATTGAAAAAACACGCTTTTATAGGTACCCGAACTAAAAAATAGAAAATAAATAATAGATTAAAAACTAAAAAAACGCTTTTATAAATAACCGAACTAAAAGAAGAAAATAATTTATAATTACAAACAAAATTATTAAATTCAGAGCAATAATATATAATTATAAACAAAATCACTAAATTCAGAGTTAAAAGCGTGGGGTGCATCTATAAACATTGTTACAATTATTCTAAAGGCAGCTATCAATAAAGGGAGAGTTATGAAAATATAGAAAAATCCGCCAAGTACACGTTAAACTATTGTTACAAACAATAATAAATTTATTTCTGTGAACACAAAATATAAAAAAAAAACCTCTGATCTTTACAAAAAAATTATTAGATTTAACAAAAACAGTGCAGCTGTAGAATATCTTGTCACGTATGTATTCAAACGTCGTGTTTAGTGACAGTATTATGTATATCAGTCAAATGACAAATTGACAGCAATAGTCGAACTGAATACATGTTAAAACAATGATTGATACAATTAATTACAAAAAAAAAAGAAATAACAGATACTTGGCGCGAAAGACTACCGTGTATCCGGATGCACCCCACGCTTTTAACTCTGAATTTAGTGATTTTGTTTATAATTATATATTATTGCTCTGAATTTAATAATTTTGTTTGTAATTATAAATTATTTTCTTCTTTTTAGTTCGGTTATTTATAAAAGCGTGTTTTTTTAGTTTTTTTAAACTATTATTTTTCTAGATTCAAAAGTGTTAAAATATTTTCATTACTTTACAAAATTACTTAGTTTCGACAAAAGACCGATACAGAAGTTATATTGGTCGCTCATTAACCAAACCTGAGCAAAATTATACCACCAAAAATTAATGCCTAACAGTACTTTGGGCTATCAAAAAGTTTCGTTCTTATATTAAAAGTTGTTATTTTACAATAGTGACGGATCATCATTCTTTGCTCTAATTACATCGACTACAATTTCTTTCAATCGCTTAGCGCGTTGGTCCATTTGACTACAACAATGTGACTTTTCTATCGTACATCAACAAGGGAAAGATTATTTAGTACCTGATCTCTTATATTGCTCTGTTACACTAGTAGACACAATGACTGAATTTCCTAACGTACCTTTGTCTGACTGTGACATCACTGTTCCTATAACTGACTCTTGGTATGTGAAGCTAATCGAAAGAGTCACGATGTTTTTTCGCAAGCTTTGTGGTCAGTAGTTGATGGCTTATTGTATTAATCATTCCGAACCTCTTTAGAACATTCTAACTAGAAAATAGTGATTTTTAAGAATCTACAAAAGTTCATTATGCATTATCTTCCTACTGCTGGTTACTGTGAAGTTATAAAAACACTCGCGTACATTATTACTGGCCTTATATAGGAGCTAACGTTTCTGATTATATTTAGAAATGTACAGTGCGTGCCTCCCATAAGGTAGAACAGAAGACACCTCCTAGTGCAAAACTAATACACCCATGGCAAGTACTCTGCATTGATACTGTGGGTGTTTTACATAGGTTTTTGAAGGGTAACTGTTATATCTTGGTTGTGGTAGACTTTTTATGTAAATTTACCTGTCTTTTTCCAATACGCAATTAAACTAATAGAAGAAAATATGTTCTTACTGTCGGTATTCTTGAATACATTATCTTTGATAATGGCGTTCAATTTTGAGCGAGTTTACTTGCTTATGTGCACAATATCGCACTACTATTTTTTTTACGGCTTGTTACCGTCCTAAAGCTAATTCTGCTGAACGGATTAATCGAGTAGTAAAAAGTTGTTTACCGTCTTATATAAAAAAAATCAAGGTTTGCAGTATGATTACTTGCTTCACATTGGTTGCGTCATTCGCACTGCATTACATAAAATTATTAGGATGTCACCTTACTTTGCTTTCTGTGGTGAATACATCCACAAAACCAATCCTACAAAAAACTTTGTTTAAATACTCTACAAAAACTGTCTATACGCTACACTAGCAAGCATTTTAATGCTAAGTTGACGCTAGCAAGCATTATAATGCTAAGTTGACACTAAAATTTATGGGGATTTTCTAATTGAAACGCGTTTTTTCTTCTTGGACATACGAGTTAGCAAATCACGATAAAGTTTTTCTTGGGATTTGATATGTTAAAGATCTAAAAACTTGCTGCTATTGATACCTTATTTTTTTACTAACACAAACCTTAAAAACGTTTGAAGCGTAACTGTTTTTTGGTTTCTAGGTACTCTGATTATTAGCGTTCATTGATTGCTCCTACTATACTAAATTGGCATTCTTTTTTATTAAGGCTATTTTTCTAGATCAGCAACTCCGTTACTGTATATATTACGTTCCGCTTTGTCAGTTTTACGGTATTGTCTGTTAGTTAGTTAGTTAGTTTCTTGTGTGTTTTGCCCATTATTACATGAATAAAAAAATCTAGCTTTTTATTTACCTTGTTAGTAGTTCCCCTGGAGGTTTTCTTTTAGGAGATATAACGCACCTGCGATATTTAGAAGACGTCTTGCGGACAGGATATATATTTTGAAAATCAATGTCAAAAAAACAATAATTTAATTGTATTTAAGAATTTTTGAGTTTTAATCAATAACTAAAGTATCTTTACCTCGGTAGTGCTTTTCCAGTGGCGTGTGATAGTCTAGTTTTATTTACTTTCTTAAATCTAAGTTTTATTTAGAGCGATGTATTAGAAAGTGTTTAGGGTTGTGTTAGTTAGCTTAGGATTTGCGATGTACAATAAGAAACAACAAACAAATAATAAAGTTTTCAAAGTTTTGGCAAAATTGCGCTCACAAGCATATTAGTCGTAGAAAGGTCAAAATATTGAGATTCACATCCACTGATTGTCATTTTCTGCTAGTTTTCTGATAAATTTAAATTTTTTTCCAATCACAATAAATTTTTGAGCAAAAGTGAAACTTTCAGAAAGTTAGCCAGGCACTGGTTAAATACGGACAAAGTTAAATAAACAATTCGATAAACAATTTATATTGCGTAATATCTGGTATTTGTTCTTCAACATCCTGACTATTCGGTGTGTATTTTGAACAAAAAAAAACGATTACAAGATTTAACTCAACTTTTATGGCGGTTTATAGTTTAACAGCTTCTGAATTTATGACATGATTCTAGCTACGTTACCGCATCTTTTTAGATGAGATGGAGATTTTTCTTTTGGAAATTTATATCCACATTTTGATCAATTTTATTGTCATAAGTTTTAAGTACATTTTATAATTTACTACTTCGGACAGTCTTTATTATTGAGTTTTAAAGATTAAGATTGTAACTAAATTTTTTTGCTTCGCATATTTTTCATTTTTGTTATCCTTGCATTTTTTGTCGTGAAAAACGTCGTCCACGAACACGGGCTTTTGCGTGTTAATTTAATTAGCATCTTTGTTTACGTTTTTATTGCACTGTTGATCTTTTTCGTAAATTGGTTTAAATTAATTTTTAAATAATGCGAACCTTCCGTTTTAGGACTAAGTGCGTCTGATACAGACAGCGCCGTCTTTCTCTTACATTAAAAAAGCATATACATCTCTTAGAATTACGTAAATAAGTTATTGTTTTTGTAGGCGCTACAAAATTCTCATTTAAATAATTAAACGAAAAGAGAAAGAGCATATTTATCTATCTCTGTAGGCGTTTAAACTTATAATACGCAAAACACTACTTTAAAAAAATCCGACTATATATTTATTTTAAAGCAGAGAGAAAAAGGTTTAGAGAACAATGTACAATTACGCTGATAATATTAATTAAAAATTTTTCAATAAATATCAGAGTTAATAATAATAGCCCTTTAGATTAAACAAAATTTCATACATATAATTACAGAACTTAATCGTATTGCAATATGAAAGTATAAATTAATAAATAAGTAAAGAAAAAAACTTAAATCGATGCGAATCCAGTGATTGCATAAATTTGATGAATCGTGACAACATATATTTCTAAGTTGTTTGTATTTACGTTTGACATCAACACAAAATAATAGATAATAAAAAAGTTTTACTTACGATTGTTCAGAGATGCTATTAGCTAATGACATATTTGTTTAAGTAATGTTTCCATACGTCAGAATGACCGTTATTGTTCTGCATGTATAAGGTACGTCCTGGGGCAAAATCATACAGTACGGAACCTATATCAAAATATTTTTAACATAACCAAAATTAGAAAGCTAGTGCCAACAAAAATATCAATTATGACAATTCTGATATTCGTGTAACCAACTTTAAAAATACAATTGTACTAGCGCCATTAATACAATCAAACGAGTTCGTTAATAACAACATGCCATTCCTACAAAAATTAATTTGGCTTCATTATAGACGCAAATTAGCAGGAAATGTCAAGAAATGTTTGTGAACAAATTTGGTACGGTAAAAAGCATAAATGGTAATATTACCAATATTTTAATTTGTTTAGTATATTGTAAGAAGTATGATGATAGATCGAGACAGGTTTTAGACTTTTTAAAGTTAATCTACATAAAGTGAAAGCAATTTATCAAAATGTTACAAAAGAACTAAACATAGTCTTAAAAATGTCGTTTAGATTTGCAATTTTTTAAACGTTAAAACATTTCAGAAAAATTGATTAATAAATGTAAAACAATTTTCATTTAATTTTTTTTTAAAGTAAGGAATGACTTACGCTACTTCCTACAATTTTCTGAGATCACGGTGTAGTTGTCCTATATAAATTGAGTAACAAAACTTTGTTAGAAAACATTAAACATACATTTAAACACGGTCACATTTTCCAACTGTAAAAACTAAACATTATTTACGAAAACTAATAATTGTGTGGCAAACGTACTAAAATGCAAATTAATGTTTGTTAATTTAAAATTATTTTTATTTGTTTAAACGCTTTCAATTATAGGTCAACTTAATCGTTTATTTTTGTTAATTTGTTTTTTAAAAAAGTATTTATGTGATGTTTGAAAACATGAAAACGCCGCATTAAACGAAACCAAGAGAATACAGAGTATACAGAAATAATATGTAAATTTTGCTAAATGTGGATGTTTTACATGTATCTTTATTCAATTTATTCAATAACGATACACAGTGTTGGTACGTAATTTAGGTACATAAATTATACGAATTGAATGTAAATATTTATTTTGTAATATTTTGACGTACACTATTTATATTACACTTCATACTTTAACTAGCACTATCAGTTTATAGTTGTATACATACAAAATCTTTACTTGGGTACGTTGCCAGGATATTTGCAGCTTTATTTTTATGTTTTACAGCGTAGACAACTAAGTAGTAAACAAACAAGTTTTTTCATTGTTAGTTGTACAGGTTTTCATTATTACGTATATTTGAAGGTTGTGAAGTAGCATTTTTTTTAATCGCAGGTAAATAATATTTTATTTAATTACTAGTTAATAATAAACCTATTCACATTTTTTGATAATTTTATAAGTTTTAAAGAAAAAAATTACAAAATTGTTTACAAAGAGTAAGATATTTTATGTAATGTTATTTTAAAAAATTAAATCGTTAATTAAACAAATTAATTCGGTAAGTTGTTTGAAGCTTACGGTTACTAATTGTGAATATTACTGAGTTAAATGTGTTTTAGATATAATTGATGCTTAAAATAAAAATGTTTTTAGATGATTTTAGTAACTTAAGTAAAAAAAACTAATATTTGTTTTTGTGTTGTAAATCACAATTCACGTCAAAAGTATTAAAATAGTGACAACTGTCACGATCACAAAACAAAACACTCACAAAAATTTTAAATTTGATTTGGTAACAGTCAAAAATGTTTTAATATTTCTGGTAATAGAAAACATTTTATATAAAGAACGGTTGAGAATCTGCGCGACTTTGATCTCTATACGCCTTGCGTCTTACAAAATAATCTGCCACTTACGTTATAAGAATACAGTGTTATATAATATTTTAGTATTTGTGTGACCTATCTAAGTTATGTATATACAAAGGAACTAAGAGACAACAAAAGGTGAAAACATACATCTACATGTTGTCTTATCTTTAACCGTCTGTCTCCCTTTTTTCTTTTTTGTTTTTCTTACTTTTTATCTTTTATTCATCATTTTGATTGGTTGATCACATGCATGCCACATCTCTTTCTTTCTTCTTTTTCTTCCTAAAACTTTGTCTTTAGGGCGGTTGGTTGCGCACCGTAGAAAGGTTTTTCTTTTCGTTTTTCTGCGAAGTGAAAAACGAATCAAGCATTAACATCAAGCCTTATTTTTCTACATCTTTCGTATTCTTATTTTTTTCTTCTTCTATTGTTGCTTGGACACTTTTTTTTTTCTTTTGGAAACTTTCTTCTTTAGTGTTCACTGCAACATTGCTTCTTCTCTTTCTCTTTTTCTTGCTTGTTGGATTTAGTTGGTTTTTGATTTTGTTGTGTATGGGTTGAAGTTTGGGATAGACTGCAACGTTGTTTCTTGTACTTTACATACTTCTGCTTAGTCGGGATAATTGATGTTATTGATCAATGTTAAGTTATTCCTTTTCTTTAGGTTTCTTTTGTTTTTGAAATATTCTAGTCTTTCTTCGGAATTTAAGTTCTACTGGAACATTCCAACGCAACGATCCCCGACTAACGATGTTCAATTAGCAAGTAAAGTTTCTTATTCTTTTTTATTTAGTTCTTTTTCTTTCTTTTTTTCGGTTTTGTATTTTGTGCTGCGGTTTAGACTTTTCTTGGATTGGCACACTTAAACAGTGTTTAGCTTTTTAAGACTTTTAATCGCATTTCACCATTCAAAATTTACTAGATACTTGTTTTTTTTCATTCTTTGAGTTTTATTAGTTTTGATGGTTATCTTTAAAGTTGGGTTTGCATGTGTGGGCTAGAGTTTCACGGGATTTTTGGCATTGTTAGTGACCGTGGTCTAAACTTTTCTTTTTGCTATACTTCTTCAATTTTTCTTAGTTATTAGGATTGTCCTTTAATGATGTACATATATGGGACTGCGTTGTATATATGCCGACTTTTAACCAGTATTTTTTCGGATACTTCGGATACTCTGTTGGTTAGAATTTTAAATTTTTTTGAGTATTATTCCGCTTCATGCAACTTTAGGGACTCATTTGATTGGTAACTCTTAGCCAATTAGGAAATCTTTTGTTTACGTTTCTTCTTGAGTTCGGTGTTATTATAATTGGGTTGGTTTTGGATCTTATGGTTTGGTTCTTGGCGTATGCGTAAATTTCTATTCTTGATTTTAGCTAGCATCTGCTCACCAGACTTTTATCTTACTGAAGAAGATTTGTTATGTTAAAAATGCTTTAGTGTAATTTTTATATAGTATAAGTTTCGTCCCGAAACGCTCACTTTTTGCTACATTCAGAGTGTTGGCTGTCATTCTTTAGTTTTTCTTGACGGATGGAATTATCCAAAGGGAAAATCATTTTTTCGGTGACTGTGGTACGGTTTGTACTTTTGCTGCTTATGTAAAAATTCTTTTTGAAGTAAGAATTGATTTCTATTTTTGTAATTTAATTAATAATTTTAGATACACAGACGTATTTTATTACAGCGGAGATAGTGACACCTGTTGCTTCATATTCGTAAAATTTTCACAATGACGTTATAATCTACGATGTAGTAAAAAGGGTGTTGCACCTAAGTTGATTGACGATATCAAAACCTTCTATTAATTACTACAATTATAACCGTATTGCAAAGCCCACTTACTGAAATACCATTATAAATTTGGGGAAACCGTAGTGCATTTGGTATACTTTTTTCATAGATTGTATAAACCGAAATAATTTATTTGTGATACCAATGTAAATTTGTTCTTTGGAAATGTAAAAGTTTGGCCATCTGGTTTAATATTATGTACGACGGGTTGCCTAGCCGAAGACGACGTGCATCAACAATTATTAGTTGTGATACTAGCAATTGATGGCACATTTGTAATTCCATCTCGTTTCTCTTTTCTAACCTCGTTTACTGTAATTAAATAAATATATTTGTTGTTACAAGCTGTGCATTTTGTTCTCTTTCAGCATAGGATAGATTTAAACGGTGTTTTTTATTTCAGTTTTCTACTTTCTTTGGCGCTTTTTTAATTTACTTTATGAATAGCACACGGGCACTTGCGATCCATTTTCCAAATCATGTCGAGCTAGTTGCCAGTAATTAAGTTACGAGAAAATTATTTAACAAATCTTATTTGGAACTGTCAAACTCCTTTATGTGTATGAAAGCTAGGTAGAAATTTTTGTTCTGCGGCTGACTTTTTTCTACTATTTGTTTTATTGCGCAGATGTGGTTTTGTGTATTTTGACCAGGTTTTAATTTGCTTTGTAGTTCTAATAAATGCGCTGTGTTTCTGATATTGTCTTTAACACTAGCACCGTCACTAAATGTAAATACTTAACAGCGCTATTTGACTTTTTCTATAATTTAACAGTTTAAAATCGGAAGCAATCTTTATTTTTAAAAAAATATCTATTTTATAAATGCAATACAAAAAAATAATCCTAAGTTAAGTTTATAGAAATTATAAATTTGGTTAAAAAATTGCAATAATTTAAACATTTTTACATGTCAACTATTTTGTGCAATCTAAATAATTGAAAGATTTTTCCACAGTTCCAACACAATCTACAAAAACATATTTGTTACATATTACAAGCAATTTATTTTTGTTTTCTTTACATTTCAAAATTTGACACTTGTGTTGATTTTGTGAACTCGATTGTATTGTTGCAGGCTTCTAAAGAATTTTTTCTTTTATGTACTTTTTGCAAAGTTTTAAAATAAAATCACTCCAGGACATATTCTTAACACTTACCGCTTTATAAATGATCTCGAGGTTGATCACAGCAAGGTCCAGTATGTTATAAGAAATGTAGACGGGCCATCTATAGTACGTGAACCTCTTCCTGTAAAGTAGTATTGTCTTTTCATTTGGTGCATTACGTCCACTGCACACTTGGTTTTATTAGAATATAGTACCGTTTCTGCTTTTTTTCGTTCCGTTATCTACTACTACTACGCTGGAGTAAAGTGTATTTAAAACCAGTAAATTTTTTTGGTTTGGTTTGGTAATTATTAATAATACACTTGTCAACTGCTAAAACGGTCATTGATCATAGTTCCGCCCTTTGGAACTTGAATCAAAAGCTAGTCAACACTTTATACTAAACTTGTCTGGATTGTTGAATATTTATTTAGTAAAACGACATCTTGTTTTTGACGGCATCAGTGGTTCATCAATGGTAATGTTTTGCTTAGGCATGTAGCAGCTTCTACAATTGAATATAAACCTGTCCCACACTTCTTATACTAAACACAGTTTGTTATTTTTTAAACGTTTATGTCTAGTGGATCTAACGTTAAATTTTAAAAACTTTTGACTATAAGCTATCGCCTTCTAAAGCACTAGTTTTAAGTTCTGATATAGATATTATCTAATCACTATCTTCCAGCTGCTTTTTGGCCTCGGTTACAGTGCAGTTTTGAATATGTTAGTTACACTCCATTTTGCAAAAAAATGGTCCCAGAAATATCACAAATTATATTTCGTAGTTGTGCACGTTCAACATTATGCTAATTACATTCTATAACTGTCCATACATCTTCAGTTTTTGCAGTTTGCTTTCTTCTTATTTCTAGAGACATACAATTTCTAACGGTTTTTTTCTATAACATCATCTATACTTATTTTTAATGGTTTTTCTGTATATATATATAGCGCGATTAAGCAATATTAAGTTGGCGCAAGGGGTTGTAAAAACAAAAATATTTGTTTACATGGCATTTATTACTTTGTGTTTGTTGTCAAAAGGTTTCTGGAAATACTCTTTCTATTATTTCTGTTTCATTTGTTAGTTTTTGTTTTTCATGTGTATTCCTTTATTAATTTTTCTGTTTTACAGGTTTTTAGTACTTGATAGAATAATTTGTGATTTTTAGTGCCGTCACTCTTTATTTCAATTCCAAAGTTTATGCGTTTAAGCTGCTGTTACTAGTACTTTTACTTTTGTTTTTTTAGTTTTTGTATATTTTGTATTGCTGCGTGGGTTTATGTGTCAGGTATTTATTCTATTTTTGTTTCTTTTTCTTGACTATTTCTTTTATTTTACTATTTCACCAATTTCTTCTATCCTTGTTATGTTTTATCTTACTTTATTTTGTACATTTTTTCAAGTAAGTTTTGGTTATTTCTTGATATTCTGAGAATATTTCTTTATTCATATGTTTTTAGCACTATTTAATTCCCTTTTCCGTGTTTTCTTTAATTTTTTTCCTAGTTGTGCAGTTGTACTAGTAGAATTTTTTTCAATGTTGTTTTTTATGTTCTACTTTGGTCTGAATTTTGTGTGCACTATACATCCTACTCTGCTGCTCTTTAGTTCACTTGCATTTCACTATATAGTAATACGTATTAATTTCTTCAGCATGGTTCACTATTTTATTATTTGATTTTTGTTTTACTAGTATCTGTAAGTTTTTTTTAATTCATTTGTTAATTTAATTTCTTTACCTTGTAAGCATCGAACATTTTAGGCTCTTAGTTTCCACATTTTTGTATTTGGTTTGTGTTTCTTGTATGTTTTTAATGTTGTTTGTACCTTTGTTATCATTGCTTGATTTGTCGCTGTCTTTTTTTTCTTATCTTTATTATCTAATTTTTCAGTCTTATAGGTTTAGTATTTTTTAAAATTTTCCCTGTATGTTGTTACCATCCGGTGACTTGTCATCTACTGTTTTTTTACATCGTGGTTTAGTTCTTGTTCTTTGTGACTTGTATGTTTTATGATTTATGATTAATTGATTACATTTTTTTATTGCCTTATCTCTATTGTCTTTAGATTCTTTCATTTTTGGTATAATAAGCTTTTTTCTCTTGCATGTTTTTGGGATAATCTTCATTTATCCATATGTCAGTTTCATTTAGATTTCTTGCATTTGTTTTTTTAAATAAGTTTAAATGTTGGTGTTTTTTGTTTCTATTGTGTTTTTCAATTTACCTTACTTCATTTGCATCTTCTTTATCTACTATTTATATTCTCATTTTTTGTATAATTGGAAATATTTTTCTTTACTTGTATACTAATTTTTATTAGCTTTATCTTGTATTGCTATTATTAATTTTTTTGCTGGTTTCTTTCACAAATTGTTCTATTCTATTTTTCTGCTTTATTCATTTATTCTTTAAGCATTTTTTCTGTGATTGTGTCCAATTTCTAATTTATTTGGTTTATGTTGACGTTTATTAACTGGAACATATTTTTATTTCTTTACACATCTCTGTTATTAGCTGTATTTTCAAGATCCGTCAGAAGCTTTTGCTATTATCAATTTTGGCATGTTGGTATTCTTGTATTGTATTGTGCTTGTGTTATTTATTTATGGTATTTAATTTTTTTTATTGTTCTAATTATTGTTTTTTATTTGTTGGCATTAATCTCTATTTGTGTGATTTGTAGTTGGTTTATAATCTATTTTGTTAGCTTATATGTATGTCGTGTTGCTTTTTTTAAGCGACGTTCAGTAGGTGTCTACGCCTGCCGCTAATTGTTCTTTATCGTTCTTATTCATACATACATGCAATTTTCTATCTTAGGGTTATGATCCTAACCTTAAATATAGCTATTAATAAAACAGTCTTACTTATACGTTTTTTGTCTTCATTATTTTATTTTCTTCTCAAATCTAATAGTATTTTACCACACACTTTTTACTGTATTTCGGTAATTTACTCTGTTAGATAAGATTTCCTTTAGGCTTTTATATCGAAGTTAGAAATTCTATGTTTACGCTGATATGTTATTAAAGAATTTTTTTACACGTAAAAAAAGTAAGATAAAACGAAAATGTGTATCTTAATAAAAATAATAAGAACTTAGTTTAAAAAAAAGAAGCAGAAATGCTCGCAAAACAAAAATGTGAAAGCTAGAAAATTATAACAAAAGATTGTCATAAATAAAAAGAAAATATATAATCAAGAAAAATTCTAAAGCACTACTATTGGTTATCAGTGTTTGATAACGCATTTTTTCTTTGGGAACTATGCAAAACACAGTTTTAACAAGAACCAAAAAATAAAATTAATGAGTAAGCTTTCCCTTTAAAAAAGCTTAGAGCCGAATAAACTAGTCCTAAAAAAATTATTAAAAGACAACGGAGTGAAGACGGTTTTAACCTTTTTACAATAATTTTTGTTTTTTTTAATTACTGAAAATAGGGTAATTTTTTAAAATGCAATTTAGTCAAATTTCATAAAAATTTTTTTACGCATTTCTGAACAGCGTTCTTTAGGTAAACATACTTTGTATTTTTCAAAATAAATTTTGTTTTAAAAGAAAGTAGGCGCAACAGTAAAATGTAATTTTTTGACTGGCGTCTCTTTCTTTAATGATTGTTAATTCCATAGTTTAATGACAATTTTTTAATGTCTAATTTCAGTTTTTTTGTATTTATCAAGTAAAGGTCAGGTCGTAAACGATATTTATATATTTTTGCTATATTGAATTCATATTTACAGTGTTTGTGATTGATTTGGTTAACAGAGTAGATTTTTATTTTCAATTATACTTAATTACAAGTTTTCGGGGGTAATTATTCTCAAATGATGTATTTTAACATACTAGCATGTAACGTTTTGGCTTTGGCAGCGTTACCGAAATGCCAATAAAACATTTTTTTAATTTTTAATGTATTTGTAAAACATGTAGTATTTATTTAATATACAAAATTGAGATTACATTTTAATAGATATTTTTAAATTAGTGTTATTAAAATTTCTACTTTGACAAATCATTTTGTTAAATTTAAATATTAGCAAATTAAAATGAATTCGAACGCACAAGTTTAAATTGTGTAAAAAAAAGTACTATTTCAATTTAACTTTAACGACATTTAATAACTGCAAATAAAAAATATAAAAAAAATGCATCGAGATAGAACTATTGTGTATAAGCACAATAGAAATAGTAAATGAACTTCTGTTCTCGACATTCAGAAAAAAAAATTAATAAGCATTGTTACACCTTTTTGCATGTAATTAAATTATAGAGATATTAGTGTAAATAATAACAAGACATTAGTTATTATTTAAAAAGTAATAAAATAACTGCAAATGTAAATCCTCAAGTACCTATTATTTGGAACACAAGTAAACGATTTACATAAAAAAAATTGGAGGAAATTGATTATTAAATAATTTTCAATTAAAATTTACGCTGTGTATGTACAAGAATTTTATTAAATATTGTACAGTTTTTACGTTTGATAATTTTTTACTTCACTTTTTAGTTTTTTAGCAATTATTGTTGTTCTACATAATAGCGTTGTTTCTTTCGTCTTTGTAGAAACAAAAACAAATGTGTTTTTTTTAATGTAAGTAAACGTTTGTTAGAGATATATCTATATAAAAGAGCAAGCGCCGACACTGCTTAAAATTTTTAATAACTCTAGCGTTGTTGTTATCACTCGAGCTGAGCTTTTGTCATACAACTTGGACTAAACAGATTGATTGCGCCGTGAAGTCTAGTCTCTCGTTAAAACTTAAAATGAATTGATTTGCAAACCAGTTTTATCGATTGGAGGCCTGTTTATAAAAGCGAAACTTCACGGCGCAATCAATCAATTTAGTCTAGACTCTAAAGATGTCCACTGCGACGTGTGACGAAAGATGAACTTGTGTGATAACAACAACATGGCAAATTGTGATACGAATGCAACCCGTAGAAACTTGAATTATACTAACACTAAAACTAATCAAAACTAGAAAGATATTAGTAATTTAATTTTAAGTAGATCGAAGAACAAAAAAATAAAAAACCACAAAAAATATTAACAAAAACTTTAAATTATAAAATTTTAATTTAATCAATGCTGTTTGCATGAATTTTTAAAAACAATTTTTTTTATAAACTATAAGAATTGTTCACATATAATTTTAGCATTTGCTATATGTAAAATTTATTAAATTTTTATTCGTTAGTGAATACTAATCAATTTACATCTGAATTAAACTTTTTTATTTTTCTAAAAAAATATTTTTATTTATTTTTTTTTTATTATATACAATTTAAAAGTAACGCTTGGTAATTTAAATCCATTCTATTATTACAATTTTTTAACGTCTGCGGCACAAAAAAACTGTATTGAAGCCTTAACTATGCATTAAATAAGATACATTAATTTGAACTTATTTATTTTGTACAAAAAAATAAGGATTGTTTAATTTATTTTTCTTTTTGTAATGTTTAGTACTTGCTATTTATAAAATCCTATACTTGATACATTTTTTTTTGTTAATAAATACGATATGTTTTTAGATTTAGATTTTTTTAAATGGTTGTTTTAGGGCAAACATGATATATTGGATTATTTAATTTTAATAATATGCCTTTACATTTAATTAATAAATAAAACTTGTCTCGAAAAACTGCTTTTAAAAATTTAATTTATAATAAATTTAAACCTGTCCTACTGCATACAATGCAAGTAAAAATATTAATTTAATTTAGCTTTACTAAAGTTTTTTTGCAGCAAACAGTAAGTACAAAAATAAATGTACATTGAAATAAAACTATTGTGTACAAGCACAATAGAAATAGAAAATGAATGTCTGCTCTAGACATTTTAGAAAACCACAACTTATAATAAAAACTGTTCTGCATGTAATTCTAATTCTACTCATCTGTACGAAATAAATTATTATAAACACTTTATAAAAGTTATAAATAATATAATTGTTACGTCTCTTGACTTAAAAAATGTGTTTTCTTATAAATGTTTATTCAGTCCACTACTACATTGCATTACAATACTTAGAACAACGTAGCCGTCTTAAAAAACGTTTCATTTAAATACTGTACTCAAGATGGTTGTACTGAGATATACTTTGATTAACATTTGTATGTATATTTCGTTAATAATTAATTGTTAATTTTTTAACATTTGTAATAGCATAACTAATAAAACAATGTTGTTAAAAAACCTTTTGAAAAATTGTATACGCAGTTATGTAGCGTATTTTGGATTTAGTGAAAATTAGTTGCTGTCTCCCAACATTAAACGTCTTTTTAATAGGTTTATCAGAGAAGAACGGGTATGGCTGCCACAGTTTTTGGTTTATAAAAATACGTTTTGTAGAATGAAAGAAAGTTTGGTACAACTGTGATTAAACTGCCAGTTTTTGCATTTCATACACTGCACTCACTTTTCTTTCAAATAGCAAATAACATAGTTCAAACGCTTTGTTATGCAATAAATGACATAAAAAATCTATAAAAACACAAACAGATAACACCTGGTTTACAATGAGCTTACGTAATCTTCAAAACGAAAACGACAGGTTTTATAAGATTTCTAAATTAACGGGAAATGAAAATGACTGGATGCTTTACAAAAACAAAAGAAATAATTTTAGTAACAAAATTAAGATAAGCAAAAATAAATATTAGGAAAATAAAATACAGCAAAATAGCGGACAATTTCAAAATATGTGGAAAATTATTAAACATTTAATCAATAGACAAAATAATGAACCAAAAACTATAATATTTAGCGAAGTAGAAATTAATAACTTAGAGAAAATATCAACAACAATATTAACAAATATTCTGTAAGCAGCATTAAGCACATACATAATAAATAAATAGCTATAAACGACGATAAACATCTTGAATTAGTTTAACACCCGTGAAATTCAAGAGACACATAGTAAAATTATAATATGAGATGGCTCTGCCATCAAACACTTTTGAATAAATAATAGTATAAACCAGCCTCTAACAAACTTAAAAGAGGCTCAAATATTAAAACCAATCCTTAATTGCAAATTTAAGCAAATTCATTTATCAGATCTGAAGAAAATCTTAAGTAATGTTAAACGAAAAGGAGGAACGAATCACATTACAAAAGAAGTTATTACAGACGCATTGCTAAAAATCGGTAATGCAATGGTGGATTTAGTAAACAAATCTTTAATAAGTGGAAAGTTTCCTAATTGTTGGAAGCAATCAAATATCATACTAACGCTAAAATTAAAAATACAAAAAGATGCGATGTTGGATATTACCAGTGTACGAACAAATACTAGAATTAGTTGTTAAGGAACTTCTGAAACACAATAATATGATCAGTGAAAATCAATCTGATTTTCGAAGGAAACACTTGAGGAGAAACAGCATTAAATCTCTTGCCGACAAAATGGAAATCCGAAATCGACGTGGGTAATAGTGTAGTAGCAGTGTTTTTAGACTATAAAAGAGCCTTTGAAACTATCGACAGAGATAGACTTATAAATAAACTTTACCAACATGAAATAAGAAGCACCGAACTTAAATAGTTCATAACTTACTTGGAATCTCGTACTTAGACCACTACGTATCAGAATTACGAATCTATTCCAATTCAGATTAATTCAGGTGTACCTCAAGAATCAGTCTTAGGGCCATTGCTTTTCTTAATTTATATTAATGATTTAGAACTTAATCTTAAATGCTGTAATATTGATTATTTTGCAGACGATACCCTTGTATGAATTACTGATAAAATGTACGCTCAGCTATTATAAAGTTAAACTCAGAATTAGAAATTATTGCAAATTGGTTACAATCAAACAAATTAAAATTGAATGTGCTAAAAAGTAAGACAATGGTAATATCAAACAATAATGTCGAATCAACAAAAATAAAAATTGAAAATATAGAATTAGAACAGGTTGGACAAATTAATTATTTAGAAGTAGTTTGTTACTTGAAAGAATAGATTATTGTATATTGTATATTGTAGTAGTGGACTGTATTTTTAATATTGTAAATGATACTTTTAGTTATAAAACTTATTTATTGTGAATTGACATTTTTATACAATTTTATATTAATTATAAACAAACTTATATTTGTCGCATAGCAATTCCCATAACATGTAACCATGTCACCTATGACGCAACATGCCGCCCGCCTTGAACAATTAAGTTCAACATAACAAGAAATATAAAAATTATGAACATTAATAAACAATTAATTACTTAATTCTAATGGCAAAACACACACTTTAGTAACCGAACGTTTTATTTCACGGTTGTGTAGTTTAATTGTTACGACACGAACTATTCCATCTTCACCAGGGTGAACATTTATTACTCTGCCCATAGGTCATTGAAATGGTAAAGAGTTCTCTTCTTTCGCTACAACCAAATCACCTTCTTTTATTTGCTTTTGAGTTTGTTGCCAAATTTTTCTTTGTTGTAATTCATTTAAATATTCTTTATGCCAACGTCTCCAAAAATTTTGTATTAATGTTTGCAGTAACTGATATTGATTGAGTCTTCCAATTTTAATGTTTTCCAGATTAGGTTCTATTACTGTGGTCAAACCTCTTCCAATTAGAAAATGCGATGGTGTTAATGGTGTTGGATCGTTTGGATCAGAAGACATTGGTGTAAGTGGGCGAGAGTTTAAAATAGCTTCTAATTGTGTTAAAATTGTATAAAATTCATCATAAATTAATTTTGTATCACCCAAAACACGTTTTAAATGGTATTTTACACTTTTTACGCCTGCTTCCCAAATACCGCCAAAATTAGGAGCTCGTGGAGGAATGAAATGCCACTCAATATATTCTATAGATAACGTATCTTTTAAAGCATTTGATACTTGTTTGAATGATTCATATAAAACCTTGTTCGCTCCTACAAAAGTCGTACCATTATCGGAATAAATATTTTTAGGTTTACCTCTACTTTTTTTATCTTTTATATTAAATGGACCTGCATAGTCTAATCCCACATTAATAAATGGCATATATTGTTGAACTCTTTCACTTGGTAAATTACCCATTAATGAGTTAGATAATTTTGGTTGACTTCTTAAACACTTAATACATTGCTTAACAATTTTTCTAGCTGTGTTTCTACCAGAAATTGGCCAATACTTTTCACGTGTGAAATATAATAATTGCTGAGGTGCACAGTGCATAAGATTTATATGAATTTCTTTCATTATCAAAAAAGTTAAATTATGACTTTTAGGAAGAACAATCGGATGTTTTTGATTTTCGTTTAAGTTTGCTTTTTGTAAGCGACCACCTACGCGAATAGGACCATTATCGTCAATAAATGGATTGAGAGATAATAACTTACTTTTTCTATGTAAAGGTTTATTATGACTAAGATTGCAATACTCTAAAGAAAAGCACTGTTGTTGGCAAAGCCAAAGTAATCTAGTTAAAGCTAGCTTTATTTCCTCAATTGATAATGTATCAGTTTTTCTTTCTTTTTGATATTTTAAATTATGTAAAAATCGGAAACATCTTGCTACAATTCTTTGCAATTTTATCAAACGCGAGTATTTAGAAAAAATTGAAAAATCTTGTAAAATTGTAGTTAATAATGTATTTGAACGTTTTTCTGGTAAATCATCAGTTACAAAACAATCAGAAAAACTATAACTTTGATTTTTTAGAAACAACGGACCGTACAAATACATATCAATTAGTTTACTAGGATAGACACCTCGTGATAGCAAGTCTGCTGGATTGTCCGTAGACTTTACGTGGAACCACTGATTACAATCACTATTAAATTGAATTTCAGAAACGCGATTAGCTACAACAGTTTTCCATTGATTTGCACGTCTATTAATCCAACCTAAAGTTATTGTACTGTCTGTATAATAAAAAATTTTATCTAAAGGTATTGTGATACAATTTATCACTTTTTTCATTAAAGTGACTAATAAAACAGCAGCACATAATTCCAATCGTGGCAAAGAAATTTGTTTTAGAGGCGCAACTCGCGTTTTTGCACATAGTAGTTTAGAAATAATTTTGTTACTTTTATTTTTACTTTTTACATAAACGCATGCCCCGTAAGCTTTTTCAGATGCATCTGAAAACCCATGTAACTACATTTTCGTATTCAGAAATAACAACATGTCTTTTAATAGTTATATCTTGGATTTTTGTTAATTCGTTTTTAAATTTTAACCAATCATTAGAAATTATTTTAGGCGTGGGATGATCCCAATCAATGTTTAATTGCTATAATCTTTGTATAAGTATTTTTGCAATAACTATAACAGGACTTATTAATCCTAAAGGGTCAAAAATTTGACTTACAATGGATAATAGAATTCTTTTTGTAATTGTTTTGTTTACATGGCCAGCAATAGAAAATTGAAAAGTATCGTTGAAAGCGTTCCACTGCAAACCTAATATTTTATTGCATTCCTCTGGACCTAATTGTATTAAATTGTTTTCTAAATTGTTATTAAATTGTAACTGTTTGTAAATAGTTGAATTGTTTGAAAGCCATTTTCTTAACTCAAAACCATAAAGAGACATAATATTAAAGATATCATGCTGTAATTTAATCAAACTCTCTAAATCTTCTGCTCCGGTTAATAAATCGTCCATATAAAAATCTGTCAATATTTTATCACACGCTAATGGCCATTGTGATTGATTTTCTAAACCTATTTGTTTTAACGATCTTAAAGCTAAAAATGGTGCTGAGGATGTACCATATGTTACTGTATTCAGTTTGTAACATTTTAATCGGTCTTCACAATTAAAACGCCAAAATATTTTTTGATAATGTCTTTGTGATTCTTGTACTAATAATTGTCTATACATTTTCGATATGTCTGCTGTAAGAACATACGAATATTGTCGAAACCGCAACAAAATAGATACTAAATCAGATTGCAAATTAGGTCCCGTATATTGAACATCATTTAAAGAGTACCCCGTACTAGTTTTCATTGAAGCGTCAAATACCACTCGTAGCTTAGTGGTTAAACTGTCAGTTTTAATTATAGGATGATGAGGCAAATAATATCCCGATTCATTACAGGATTGATCTTCACATTCAATCATATGTCCTAAATTGATATATTCTTGCATAAATTTATCATATTCAGTTTTCAAAGTTTGATTTTTGCTTAATCTTTTTTCTAACACGTAGAATCGATTTAATGCACTTATCTTTGAATTTCCTAACAATGTTAAGTTATAATTAATTGGAATTGAAACAATTATTCTGCCTGACAAATCGCGATCATAGTGTTCTACATAATGATTTTCGACATATTGTTCGTCTTTAGTCATTTTTAAAGAATCGTCATTAAAATTATCAATTTTCCATAAGTTAGCAATCATATCATTTAACGTATTGTCGACGTTTAAATTAACATTTTTATTATTAATAGAATAATTTTTATACAAGATTATATTACCACCAAGTATCCATCCTAATCTTGTTTCTTGTAAATTAATTTTACTGGACTTTAAAGTTAAATGGTTTGTATTTATGATATCCCAAAATACTGTCGCACCTAATAACATGTCAATTGGACGACTTCGATTAAAATGTCGGCCAGCCAGTTTTATATCTTCAGGTATATCAAAATTTGATATGTCAAACGTATAAGTTGGTAAATTTTCAGTGATATTTTCTATAACCAAACAGCTTAGAACACTAGAATAATTATTGTAAATTGATTTGATTTCAATTTTAACTTGATCAGTTATTTTATGCATTGCTTTACCTACACTACTAATAGAATAATTAACTTTATTTGTTTTCAATCCTAATTTATTGCATAAAGCCATAGTGATAAAGTTACTCTGAGAACCGTTGTCTAACAAGGCTCTACACTCGTACATTTGATTTTCACTTTTTATTAAAATATTAGCAGTACAAAGGAGTACTTGTGTATTATTCTTAAATGAATGTGCAGTTGTCAATAATTCTTCCGGTTCTATTGTTTGAGATGCGTTAGTATTCAAACTTTTATTTATAGTTTTATTGCAATGTAGTAAAGTGTTATGACGCCGTTTACAAATTTTACAATTTGAGTAAGTACATTCTGTTTCTTTATGATCTGGGCGTAAACAATTAATACATAATCCTCTTTTTTTTGTACTTGCTATTCGTGCACTAGGCGTTAAATGTAAAAATTCTGGACACTTATAAATAACATGAGTTTTTTTACAGTAATAGCAACTAGTAGAATTATTGATACTAGCATATACAGCTTTTTTTATATTAAAAGAGTTTTTGGAACTAGCACCCGAATAGTTTATGAAATTAATTTTTTCTAAGAGTTTGCATTTTTTATCTAAAAATTGATACATTTCTTTCATATTAGGAAATTCATCAGCGTATTGAATCGATTCCCACTCACGCAATGTGGACTTGTCTAGCTTACTTGTAATTAAGAAAATTATGATATCATCCCAATCCACACTAGCTCGACCTAAAGCTTTTAGGGATCGTAAATTTTTTGTGACAGTATCGCACAATAACCTAAGTTCACTAGCAGATTCTTTATTAATACTAGGAAATTCAAAAATGGCTTTTAATAAGTTATACATTATTAACTTCTTATTTTCATACCTATCACATAATAATTGCCAAGCAATAGGGTAATTAACAGCGGAAACTTCTATTGATTCTATTATTTCAGATGCGCTACCTGCTAATGAGGATTTTAAGTAATAAAATTTTTGAATGTCTGAAATATCTAAACTATCATTAATGATACATTTAAAAGCATCGCGAAACTCTATCCAATTTTCATATTGTCCCCTAAAAGTCGGCAATTTAATTGTAGGAAGTTTAATCGATTGTGATTGATTCATATTAGACCTTATGCAATTATTAATATTTGTCTCGTTATGTAAATTATTTTTGTTAATTGCTAAATAATCTTTAATTGTAGAAATAATTGAAAAATAGTTAGATTCAAACACATCTCGTTCATTTAATTCAATATTGAGTTCTTCATCCTCACACTCGCTTTCTATAGAAAATTGTAGTTTATTGAAACTGTCCCATAGTGAATCGCATTTTTCTAGTCGCAAATTTAATTCAGTAATAATGCTACTAGTTACATCAAATTGAGCTAAATTCTCATAATACCTATTCAAACGTGTTAATTGAGACTTTAAAACACCACGTTGTTGTCTTAAAGATTTTAAATCGACCATGATTAAACTATAAATTGAATAACAAATAGAAGAAATTTTAATATCACTTACAGATTGCAATCTACCGCGATGTACTTGAATGAGCACCACAATGGCCGGTAGACTTATAAAACTTGACGTTTATTGGTAATCTTCTAATTATTGTATTATTTGCTCGTAGGACCAAAATGTTACTTGAAAGAATAGATTATTGTATATTGTATATTGTAGTAGTGGACTGTATTTTTAATATTGTAAATGATACTTTTAGTTATAAAACTTATTTATTGTGAATTGACATTTTTATATAATTTTATATTAATTATAAACAAACTTATATTTGTCGCATAGCAATTCCCATAATATGTAACCATGTCACCTATGACGCAACAAGTTATAGATCAGAATCTAAATTTTAGAAGCCACGTGAATTATGTAATAAAAAAGTAGCAAATAAGATAAGAGCCTATTAGCAGGAATATCTAATAAATTGACGATTAATGCCAGAATTACTGTTTATAAAACAATTATCGCACCATATTTTGATTTTTGCAGTAGTATATTTTTAAAGTGTTACGAAGCCGACTTGAAACGGTTACAGAAGCAACAAAATAAGGCTATGAGGATCATATTACATTGTTTAAAATATACGAAAATTACAGTAATGTTAGACTGTTTACTATGGTTAAGGGTGAAACAGCGGATATATTTCAATTCATTAATGTTGGTATACAAAATAACTACTGATTTGCTTTCAAACTACACGTCAAAATTAGTGATACGTAACTATGATATACATTCACGTAACACGAGAAGTCGAAGTGACTTCAAATTGCCAAAGTTTTCAAAATCACAAGTCACAAAATTCTCTTCTGTACAAAGGTCTGAAATTATATAATAACTTACCAGATAAAATTAAGTATGAGGAAAATAATTATAAATTTAAAAGGGGTCTGTGTGATTACGTTAAGAACAATTTTTAAGCAAAAATTAGTATAAACAGAAATATGTTACGATTTATGCTAAAGTAGTATATATTTACTAAATAAATTCTTACTTACTTACTTACTAGATTTGGTGTTTGAAAATACATCCAAACACACGATCTGTTTTCTCTTCGGTCTCTTCTATTTTATTTTGCAAAATTTTATCTTTTAAACATATTTCTTTGAGTTTTTTCTGTTTGTCTTCTGTTTCTCAATTAACAAGGATCAAACAATCTGGTGTATCAATTATAATAGCTGAACATCTTTTCTTGCGGGCGCTACTTACACTTTTTTTTTTTTAACGAGCATTACGTTACTAAGATAGCATCTGGAGTAGATACAATCATGACACTAAGCCTAGAGATAGGGGATTTAAAAATGGTTGAAGATTCGGGCTTCTTATAGGCATTTATTTCTTTAGATAATTTTTAATTTTTCTGATCTATAATTGAAGACAGATTTTTCAAATTATCCGGATCTGGATGCTCTGTTACAAAACTTGGCAAAAAATCAGTCTTAAAAAATGTCTTTGATAAAAGGAAAAATTCTCCTGAACCTCCAGACTACGTATCAAGAAGTGACAGCCAAATGATACGCAGATCAACTATTTGTAGTATGTCATATTTGGTTATTGCAGATCCACAGTAATTTAGCATCTAAGCATCGCAAATGTTATTATCATATTTTTTCAACGCACTATATACTAGGAATGGTGAACTGTTACTTTTTTCAGTAACAGTAACAAGTTGTTATTATTACTATGGAGTAACAGTTCCGAATAACAGTTATTTTAGTAACAGTTGTTATTGCGTAATCCGTAAGATTTGAGTATATGTAGATGTAGGTACAGACATACCTATCCTACCCAATATCCATGTGTTAGTCATTAATTACTATTTAAAAAAATATTCTTGTTTCAATCTTATTTACACTCTTTTCATAGTATTTTGTTCCTGTTTCGTATGTTGCAATTACTTACACAAGGAATCTGCCCTTCGTTTGTTAGGTGGTTGTTTCACCTGTGGGAACTGTCTTATTAGAAAAAAAATGCGTTTAAATCTCATAGACCATAAATCTTCTGGGTTATTACTTGTTATTCAACAGTACGTACTAGGTTAGGTAGGAATAGTAGTATGTAGCATACGTAATGTAAGAACAAAATACTAAAGAATATTAAGAACGCTTTTTGTAAAGTTGTTATTAAATAACTGTTATTTTACAACGTAGGTAACAAGTTGTTATTGTTCCTTATTAATAACTGTTACAAAATAATAGTTACTGGAAATACTAGCCACCGCTACTATATACGGTTTGGTCTATTGGTTAAAAACGGTGAATACATGAAGAAAAAACGTCAGCGTTACTACACCGTTATCTTTATCGTAATTTAATTAAAAATGGGATTTATAATTATGTAGTACTGATAAGCCAGGATAGTCTTTAATTTTTGGCATGGTCAGCAAAATGCTGCATAAAAGTGTAAAAATGTTTTTCGTTTATCTACCCTGCACTATTACTGTTTCCACGACGCGGACAAGCTTTGGGAAAAATGAAAAAAGTGGAAAGTGGACAAAGGCGCTTTGTCGCGCACTTTTTAACGCAAGTTCTAGGATGACGCAAATACTGTTTGCAGCGAGTTCTTTTGACGCGAGTAGTTTCTGACGCACGGCTGAAACGGTCAACTGCCATTTATACCAAGTTATACATTCTTTGTGTTGCATTTCGTAAACACCAACTGAAAAACAATTACAAATTTTTGTATGACTTTATATTATTTGCTTTTAAGTAGAATAGAAAACTTCTTATAATAACGCTTATGACTTTAATTAGTTAATAAAATATGTATCCAGGTTATACTTGCGAAATTGACAAATTACATGTATCTTCATGTAATTACAAGAAAATTCATAGATAAATCGAATGAATTAGTGATATACAAACTAAATTTAAGAATTTTAGATTAGGTAATTACGTTAATTCCTAAACTATTGAAAAAAATTTAAATATTTTTATCAGTTTAATTATAAACAATACCTATCATCATTATTAAATTTAAAAAAAAATCAAAGTATAAATGATGTATTTAAAATTACTAAGTCTATGTGTGTAAGTTCAAATTGCCTGTACCAAAACTGTTTCCGTTAGAAATGCTCGTGGCAAATAGTATTTGCTTCAAATCATCTTTGCGTCAAGACTTTCCGCGGCAAAGACTCGCGTCGAAAAACTGGCGTCAAAATGGACAAAACGTATTCTTCGTTTACTAGATATTTTAACTCAAATTTACTTTAAAGGTTCGGCGTGCCACAATCTTATTTGGTTTCTAGATGTTCGTGATTCCGATCTCATCCATATTCCATATGTTTGGAGGTGGAAATTTGTATCTGTCCATTACCAAAATTAACTTTTCAAAAAAACGAGCATTCTTTCTTTTATTAAAGCTAGTTTCACGGGATAGGTTTGTTGTGTATCGTGTTATGAGTGACGGAGCAGGATGACACTTTAGGAAATTGTAAAACAAATCAGCTCCAGGACGTTTATGTTTGAAATAATTCTCCATAAAGTTCTCCCGAGAAGTGGGCGGAGTTCTCTCAAAAATACCAAAATTCTATTCTTCAAAAATTTTCCGATTCCTATCGTGCGAACGTTGTGAGAACTTTTTTCTACTGGTCTATTGCAATGGAAGTTGTAGTTATCATGAGCTTTAGCATTCGCTTCGTAATGCTGTTTAAGTTATTGTAGCCTACAAATGTCAAATAATTAAATAAATCGTTTGAGAAATAATTCAAGTAATCTATATATCAATTTATTTTAATTTTTTTTTTTTTTTGATATTGAAACATTTTTTGTAGCATTATTACTAATTATGAATTTGAATAAAATATAGAAAGCTAATTTAATATAATCCGACTTAGGTACAAAAAGAAAAAGAACAAATTAAACAATTGGTTAAAGGAGATCTTGGAATGAATATTCCTTTACGTTATTATAATAAAGAACATGTTGGCAAAGTTGATTATCTTTTTGCTGCTGCAAGGCTATTAGAAAGACGTATAATTACGACACATTATACTCGAAAAAAAATGTTGTTTGTAGTATTAGAACTAATATTAATGTGTTGTCAATATTTATTCACAATTATTTTTTGTTAACTATAACTTATAGTAAATTAAATTAATTAAATGTTAAGTCAAAGTTAATAAAGTGAAAAAGACAATTAGTTTGACTATATCATTTCTTTCTTCATTATTTTCTAGACTGAAAGTCAGCTTGGTTTTTTTAAATGCTAATATAATATCTTTTTGAACGTGTCTCATTTAACCACTTCGCACGTTTTCATTTTTTACTTTAATGATATACTCCAAAACTAGTAATTTAATAAGCAAGTTATGCATATGACGACAGCACGGAGTAGGTGACAGGTAGATGAGATTTCAAGTTTTGTTTCAAGTATTCAAGAACAAAATAGAATTGATTTTTATTCTTAATTTTGCTTGGTCAAAATCAAAAAATAACACCGGCAACGCTGTATAACTCGCAATGTCAACTTCATATCACATCCCTACTTATACGTTTAAGAATAAAGGTTAATAAATTAGAGAAAAAGGAAATTAATTAGAAGGGAAGTGCTTTTATATTTTCTGCTGAGAACTGCAAAGTTCTTTTGATCTCAAAGTTAGACGTCCTCGTTGCTTAGTTTCTGTCGATTTTACAGGAAACTTTAGTTTATTAGCCACTGCTGCTTGATACGCTAATTTTCTTACTTTTTTAGGACTAAGAGTGTAGTATATGTCAGATGCTTGTTTGGTTTACTATTTAAATTCTTTTTCCACTGCGTCACTAACAACCGGTTTATTTTTAATATAACCGGCTACAGTTATAGGTTGCACTATTGGCTAATCATGTAAGACATTTAACTTTTAGTTGCGTTAATTTTTCTGTTTTGTTTTTTTTTCAATAAGATTTATAAAATATTGGAACGACAAATCCTAATTTTGAGTTAATTGTAGTTAATATTTTAAGAACTAATAAAACAATTTTGTAGGTATTAAAATAAGAAATTTACTGCACAAAACCCGAACTCAATCGGTTAAGAAATACTCTCAAAAAATGAATTAGAAGTTTTACATTCTGAAAAATTATGTTGGAAATTGTATTGCATTAATGTAAATAACAATTACGTGCATTTACAATGTAAAGTTATTTTTATCTGTAAACGCTATGATTGTGCATGTATTAATTGTCGTCATTCGGAGAATAGTAGTGATAAACGCTGACCGATACAAAAAACGCGTAAATACTAGACGACCTTAAGCATAATATTAAGTCGAATGTCATTGACTTTTGAATTATGCGCTGCTATTAGAAGTACCCAGTATAATAGTATATTGTGCGCCACTGTAAGTACCGTTGCGACTTGTGTTGGCTCCTCGCCATCTATCCCTGTTAGACTCTAACTAGTCCGGTTTCAAATCTTCTACGATTAGTCAATGGTTGCACAAAATTATTGTCTATCTCTACAGCAGACATTTTAGCACAGTATTCGATTAGTGTACGGTAATTTATGTTGTTCTCCATGTTTTGTTTTTTTTAACACATCTTTGGAGCATTGTAGTTGCGCTAAAACATCAGTAAAAAGCAAAATAAATAATGAGCAAATTGTAAGAAATGTTTATATGGGGTTTGTTTGTTACAACTAAATCCCTTTGTTTTGTGGCTACCAACTTCATGCTGCCACTTTACAATCACTTGTTAAACATTAATTGATGGGATATCTGTGCTATTCTAAAACACTCTTACAAAATGTTTAGAACTATATAGTTTCAAAATAGTCAAAGAAAAATTATCATTTTTAACGAAATCTGAAGGCACAAAATTTTACGTCAGCGCACCAAAAACCAATAAATTATAATAACTTGATACTTCGTAAGGTATTTAAGTTTGCAATCCACAACTCAACTTATTGTCTGTTACCGCAATTGCAAATAAATGACTTTGTGACAACCATGCTCAGTTTTCCCTACTATAAAATTTGTTTTTTAAATCTTAAATAAAAATTAAATCTTATTATATTGATTATTGTCTAAATTTTTTTTGCAACTGATCACTTTTTCTTGTTAGGTATGTGTTTTGTAAATAATATTATTAATTGCTTTGGATTTAAGTTTATTTCTCTATATTTGAATCTATTTTACCATTAAAATATAAAACAAAAGCCTTTTTTTGTTAAATTTTCTTTGCAATGATAGAATTTTTAATAATGCAAAACTAAACTTTGTTTAGTCATTAAAAATGTCGTTTTTATTATTTTTACGAAATAAATTTTTAACTTTATATACTTTAAGTATTTTAATAGCTGCTTGTGTTTAAAATTAATGTAGCTTATTGTTTTTTTGCTTTAATTTTTTTATAAACTCTTAGGTTAACGTTTGTTAAATATTTGCATATTGCTGACAATAAATGTTTGTTAATTTACGAATACGTGATTTTTAATATTTATATTATGCAAATTTGTAAGAAATATATTGTTAAAACGTACAGTGAAACATTTATTTATAACATTTTATCAATTGTGTTAAACTTTTTAGCTAAGTCATTTTGTTTTTTCGATGTTATAGTCTCGTTACAATTATCATCTTTGAAATTATTTAAATTTAAGGCTTGATCGACTGTGTGTCTTGCTTTTCATTTTGTATGCATTTCATATTTGTAACCGTCCAATTTTTTCTTTAACCTAATTTAATTAATTTAATTTAATGTGGTTACCGTAACTACCAACTTGGACAGGGTGTTGCATAACTTTAATATATATGAAATTAAAATTATTGTAATATCGCTTTACAAATATTTGTTTGGCTTGTATTTCTTGTTTTTTAGACTTTGATGTTAAAACAAATATACTTCTTGTTAGTACAATTGTGTCGTATTTGTCTTCCTTAAGTGTTGTCAGGTGGAAAGGAGCACCTGGAAGTTTTTTCTTGTGAACACATCAAATACAAGCGGAATTCTATTTCTTACTTTATAGAGGTGTCAATGCAATTGTTGGAATTACATTAAAGTGTATCTCCAACTGCTGATGAGGTCCAAAAGGGCGAAACGGGCGTCCAGTAGTTTACTTTGGTGGCATTTGCACAATTGCATTGACATTACTTTACTCCAATGTCTTTTTACGTTACGATTTTATCCTGAAAAATTGTTCAAAGTTATTTTAAAATTCGCAGGTGTTAAATTGATTTCAACGTGTTGTAGCTATTTACAGTTATCCTTGTTACATAGTAAATTACAGTATGAGATGGCTCTGATATCAAACACTCATTAATCGTTCTAAAATGAACTTTTCCTGAAGATGTTTCTAAATCTTATAAATTAAAGTTTCTTAATAAAAGTTACTGATCACGCGGATTTTGGTATTTAAGTTTCGCATGGTATTAATACTACAATCCGTAATTTTTGTAATAAAAATTTTTTTAAAAATTTTTTTAAAACTTGAAATATATCGTGTTTTTAAAAATAATTTTTGAATTTGTTTTTGATTTAAGTGTATCTGATTTTTCTAAATCTAAATTGTAATTTATTATATTTATGTCTTATTTTATTTATTTTAATCTTTTCTGGCTATGCATCAATTACAGTTTTATTTCGTATAGTTTTACAATATTAATTTGTTGTTTACTAATTTATAAAATTTATTTCTATGATTACGAAAGAAATTATTTTTAAAAGTTAAGTAATACAGTTTCTACTAACCCATTAATTGCTATCGTGATTTGATTCATAACTAATTTAAAATTTATTTGCTATTTACCTTTAAGCTAAAAATGTAGAAATAGTAATTTCAATTTTTATTTTTATTTGATTAATTTTTTTATTAAAATCTAATCAATAAAACTATTTTATTGTACCCAAAACATATCATTTAACATTAACTTGGTTCTTACATGCTGAAAACGTTTGTGGATATAAACAATAAGAAAACCTATATTAAACTTGTTTGATTTATTAAAACACAGTCAATGTTGTAATTTTTATACTGACTTATAATATACGGTTATTGATTTGTTTATAGTTGCGCACAAACTTTAATGTAAATCGATTTTTACGTAATTGAGTTTCAACTAGTTAGCTGCAGTATCATTGTTTATATGTTTATGGCGTTAAAAGGATTAAAACAATAAAAACTAGTAGAACATTTAATTTATTAGATGTTGGTTTCATAAATCAATTTTATATTAATTGACATTTTACTAAATCATTTGTGTATTATGGAGTATTAAAATTATTTTGCTTTTAATGCAGTTATAATTTGTTGTCTTTATATTGCTTTTTACTACTTATTTAAATTACATTACTGTAATGTGTAAAAATTGATTTTGTCTGGCATAGAATACTTACTATTTTGTTTACGTTTGAACTACTTAAGCGGAAACATAAATCGATTACATAGTTTGAAAACTGCTGCAATATATTTAAAACTAAAAAACCAAAAACCACCAAAATGTTTTTTAAGTTTTATATTTTGTATTAGTTTTTGTTGCAATTAATAATTTGTTTTAAACATTGTGAAAATTATGTTTTAAAATTATTTTTACGTTATACCTAATATAATTATTAAAAATAATTGATATTTGTCAATAATTATTTTAAAAAATCACATTTTAATACGCTAAAAATATACTTTAAAATTTTATTTTATAAACTCAAACGTTGGTAACGTAAGTAGTAATGGAATTGTTTATTTAAAATAACTTAATTTTACATTTTTCTACATGTGTTGTACTGCAAAAAAAACAGAAAGAAAGGTACATTTGATATTTAATTGCATCATAAGTATTTTAGACATAAAGGTTTCACCATGAAAGATAATAATTTTTTAGGGTCAATAGTGTATACATTAAAATTAAAATCTTACAAGCTTTCAAACTTTATGAAAATTCAAGTACTGTAGGTTACGTCCTCTTTTTATATTTAATTAATGAATCGGTTAAGAATACTCTTCACTAGGAGGAGCAAATTAAACCACTTTAGATTTTTTATATGGCGACGTTTCGTGCAATCATGCGTGCACTTCTTCAGGCCACTGAAATATATTGTACGTTTAATTTGCCCCTCCTAGTGAAGAGTATTCTTAACCGATTCATTAATTAATTTATAAAAATTCTTCGTCAAGTAACAAATTAAAATGTCAGTTATAAAACTGAGGTAACTAGAAATAAATTGTTAGAGGACTAGATAATAAGCGCAAGTTTGTTTAACAACAGCATTTACTCGAAAGTCTAAAAAATAACCACCATAAAAACTATGGACGTAACTTAAGTGTAATTGGTGGAAAAATTAAGATAAGGAAATAACAGGTATCATGGACAAGATAGTCAAAGAGGTCAAACCAAAAAGATGTGAATACAGGATAAGCGATCAAGAACTGAAAATAATATCCTACGCCGATGACGCAGTAATAATGTCAGAAACAGAAAATGGTTTCTAACGCCTATTAAATAAGTATAAAATAGAAGAAAAAAAATACAACATGAGCATATCACTACAAAAAACAAAATGTCTCACAATAGCAAAAGGACCCCTAAGATGCAAATTGATTATTGACAGCAAGCCTATTGAACAGTGTTACGTGCAAAAATTGGAACAACAGAACTTGCCTGAAATGAAGTAACATAAACAGTTTTTGTCGGTGCTCAGTGAAGGCGGGTTCGATTATGTTCCAAAATTCCGTGATTGATTGAAAAACTTGAATGAAAACAAAATTAAAAAGTCAAATCAAAGGGCGCCAGAAAGGAGTAAAGCTTAATGGACTTCTGGCCCTTGCAAACTACAGGCCCGCTCCTGAACGATACACTCCAAATGGACTTACTTTAATAGAGTGTATCTCACTAAAATCTGAAATGAACCTAAATTTTACATAACGCGGAGGCCGACGGAATTAAAAGCTTGTTTACAATTTAACTATTTAACATTTATTTGGACAAAAATTATTCAAAACTAGAAAATAGAACAAACAAAAAAAACTATTTAAATTGACGCATAATAATAAAATAAATTAAGTAAACATGAAAGTTAAAAATCTAAGTAAATTGGATGATTGTATTAAAAAAAACAAACAAAAATTTAAATAATTGAAACAAACAATCAAAAAAAATATAATCATAATAAAAAAAGAACAATTGAAAATCGTAATTAACTAAAACACAGCATTGTCCACATTATATAGATATTAGTTAAATACAAAGTGAAGTAAATTCGTTTATTTTAACACCAGGATAAAAATTTTCCAGTTAACGTCTAACAAATTTTTAACACAACAAAATTTTGTCACATAGTTTTGACAAATACGGGCAATCATCATTTATTAATTTTATTATCGATTAAATCGTTAATTCGCAACACTCATTTTTCTTAAAAACTAAAGATTTTAAGACACTTAAACGTGTAAATGAAATTCACAACCTTTACGTAATCGGTACAAAATAAATAACTTAAATTGTCGTCGTCAAAACCAGGAACGAGCTTGTGGTTAATCCTGGGTTGCGAGATGTAATCAGGAAGAAACGTTGCAGGGTTCCCCAATAAAAAAAAACTATGTACCGTTGGAAGGTTTTCCATAAGCCGCCACCAAGATCAAAGCTGTATTGTGAAACACAAACTTACGCACAAATCCACAATACGGTCATACGAAACCAAACTGGTATCCAGTGAAATTCAATAAGCCGTAATTGCTTTACGAAATAGAAAAGTTTTTTCATTTGAACGAACTATTCACTGTACCATTGTTAAAGATTTCCGCGGTAGTTCTTCATCTAAAGGGGATGAGTTTACCACCCCAAAACCAAGTAATTAACTAACTATTTTTCTTTAAAGCATTTCGACGGCAGTCAACCAACCAACTTCCACCAAAATCCTTATATATATTAACCCAATCGACTATCATTTCCACAATGGCTGCGTGAAAAAAAAACTATACCACCAAGAAATGCAATGAGGATGCAAACAGATTAAATAACGTCACAAAAGTAATGTTAGGCAACGGCCCTTGCTTTTGTGTAAACTGTCAAATTGACAAAATATCATATTTTATACTGTCATTAAGATTAGTTGTTGAGACTTGGATCATAAAACTGTACAATAAATTAAAAGGTTGACTTTATTCGCACGTAATTTTTAAATTTTTAACTTTTAAACAAACTTAAAATAAACGAACTGCTAAACTATATTTAATTACACATCTAAAATTTTCGCCTTCTAGTGATGATGAATAATCAGAGATACTCTTTGTTTACGTTTTCCTCGCTTTTTGAAGAGGATTTAACTGTTTTTATCTGGCATTTGCACACGATAAAATTTAATGTCATTATGATTAATAATATGGCTTGGTCAGATTTTTTCTTTCAGTTGCTTTTTGGACCTATTCCCATTCTGTTCTGTACAGTAGTGTAATTTTAATTTGGCAAAGGATTTACAATTTCATCTTTGTTAATCGGATGTATTCCCGCTTTTTTAAAACCGAATTTTTAGTTTTGGGAAATGGTAGATTCAAGGTTGTCTAAGATTTTTTTTAGTAATAAAAAAGATTAATCTTTTGGTAAACATTAGGTTCTTTTCCCTTGTTCTAATTCTTTTGATGATATCAGAATTTGTTTCTATTTTTTCCTAAAAAGTGTGTCAAATGTCTATAGTCTGGTGGGAAACATACAAATACAATATTTATATTCTTGGCATAATCTTAACACATTTGGACTAACATAAAAACTTAAGCTCTATTTAAAAAAACAATTCTTTATCTGTTTGTTATAAGCACGAGAAACCAATAAACATTAAACTAGTCCTCAACACCATCCATCTATCCATTCATCCGTCCATCTATGCTTGATACAATTATATCGCGCATTGCGTAGGCTGTTTTTGGCTCAGATAAATCACTGATGCCCTGTTTTGTAAATGGTATAATGACGGAAGGACTACGCTAGCAGCAGAACCACAAACCTTACTTCAGTAGTTTGTAGAGTACATAACTTTTTTGAGATTTTCGCAGCTACGGCGACACAAAATTCGCCTTCTAACAGGATTACTTTCATTGCAGTTATAAAGAAATTTGAGTAGAATTTCTTCTATGACTAAATTGAGATAGTCTATGAATTTGCAAATCATTGCTTTATTTACGCCAGTTATAACCGTTTTGATGTTTGCAGCAAATTGAAGTAATAATTCTAAAGATATAACTTTACAAAATCGCACACTGGCTTGTTGTTCTTGAACTGACAAACAGTGCGACCGTAAGCGGCCAAATATGTTTTAACATTAAAACAAAAGCCTAGCTCGTTTCCTAAAAATCCAAATTCTAAAAGTCGAAGTGTTTGGATGTCCCGGTTTTAAAAGAAATTTATTTTTAGTTTGTTCTTAATAGTGTTCCTGGGTATTTTATAATATTCTGCGGCTTGTTATTGCAACATCATCTTATTTCTTACGGCACTTAGATAGAGTTGCAATTTTTTTTGTTATAGTCCCTGTTAGATCCGCTTCCAACTTTTTTTTATCTTATACTGACTAGGCATTATCACGTACCTAAAATTTATAAAAAAAATACAAGTTAGAGCAATTCATACAACGTTTTGGGAAAAAAAGAAGCTTTTTGCTTATCTACGGATTATTTTGCTCCAGGTCAAAATATCTCGCATAAGTGGGCCAAAGATAACCTCAATTGCAAAATATATTATTATTAAAGAATATTTTAATAAATCTGTCAAATAATAGTAACGTATTAGATGCGACAATCAAAACTTAGCACGTACACACGTAGAAGTTTGATAATTAATAAATAGCAACCGATATGATATTCTATTGATCCAATCTATCGTAGGATAGTAGAAACTCAAATACAAATAAATAAACTAATATAACACCCCAAAGAACAAGCTTTACGGTACTATTTTTGTAACAGACTTTTAACCGTCTTCAAATTTGCTCAATTTTATTGTAAACTGCATCACCATATATTGATCCATTCTCGATTTATAAGAAAAAATGTTAAAAGTTTCAATCGGATCGAGTTACTTTAGCGAGAAAAACAAACACTGAAATATTATCTGTCAAAAGTTAGTTCTGATAGTTCATGTAGTTTAAATTTATTTTTTATTCCATTTTTTTAAAAAACGTGCCATTGATTAACCCGGAAACGTGATATGATAATATGCAATTTCCACAAAGAAAACGTTTCTTTCAAGATTGGCTAGGCGAATGCTGGAGACTGGCAACGTGCAACTCATTTAAGCACCAGCAAGAATTGCCGGAACACGCATCGAAGAAAATAATAACGTTTTAGCCTATGTGGATCGCAATCCCACTTTAAGCAATAGAAAAAATTTTAATAACGTGTAAATTTTTAAAACAATTTTTACATGCATACAATAACATGCATCTCTACTACATTGTTTTACATCAGGCATTAAAAGCTACCGATTATGATACTATGATCATATAATTCGGAAAAATCGAAATTTAAATTTAAATTTACGTAATATGCGTTCTTTTATTTTACTGTATTGACGTTTTGTGAATTTGTTTTGATTTTTAAACACGCTTTGGTTTTGAACCATTGCAGTGATTTGTTTTCCTAGCTATGGTAACTTGATCCGGTTGAAACACTCGAATTTTTAGAATTTTTTCTTATAAATGGAGAACCGTATATATCGTGATGAGGTTTTTACTAAAATTTATTTAAGTTTATTACAACTAAAGTCTTTTTTACATTGCAAAATAATTTATATTACTTGCGTGGCACATGCTTTGCATAAAGTTACTGAATAATAAAAGAATTAATTTATTGATAGCGTCAGTAAAAAAAGAGTTTCTAGTTTGTAAATTGAAATTTGATAAAAATAAAGCTACTAAAGATACGATATTTTCATACACTCATTGCTGATTCACCATAAACATAAAATAATATTATTTAAAAATACTAGTATCATCTAGTATGATTCAACGGATATATTACAATCAACTTCATTTTATTCTTTTCTTTTCGATAAAACTGTAATGCGGTATTTGTATAGCTTTCTGAAGGATTTTATTTCAATTTTCAACAACAGCCTTACAAATTCTTTTAAAAAAAATAGTACAGTAATTTTTTGTATTTTTTGAAAGTTACGTACTTCAAATATACCGTTTCGCTTAGAACATGTCATACAGCTTCTACCGCTTCATAATTACGACCATATTTAATTAATGCTTTAGAGTAATAAAAAGTATATGATGCTTATATATTTGTTTAAATATTTTAATTTATAATAATTTGTACTGTTTTTTTTTGTTTTAATTAACGTTTAAAAAGTTTGCGCCCTAGATCTTTTATGGACTAGCCGCCACTGCTACAAGCTATACTGAAACTAAAAACTAAAAAAATTTCGTTAAAAGACATCAAGTCAACCTAATTAGAAAAGCCACTTTGTTAAAAAAACTAACTTCGGTATTATCAAAAAATCCTGCTTAAAAACAATTAAAAAATCTGTTTAATATATTAAATGCTAAAACTTCACATAATACTATTTGTAATCCTAATCTAAGTATAACCAACATAACAGAATTAGAATTTGCACCAATAGTATCCTGCAATGTATTAGCTGATGAAAGGCGCAAATTTTCAAAAATTTGTTGTAATTAGAGATACCTTAAAAACATTAATTTATAAGATAATTATGTAATTAGTTATTAAAAACAATTATGTTAGAATTATACAGTGTGTTCGAAAAATATGGAATATATTATACAGGACGATAAATATGCACTTTACACGAAAAAGTTGTAAATAAAAGTTGTTTATCACTTAGTTATCTACCACCTGGGAGATATCAATTTAAATTTTTGCTGTAAACAAAATCGCAACGAATAATACTTACATTTTTTTAAATGGCAAGGCACGTCTTTATTATACTCATTTGATAAAGTCTTTTTTTCTCTTTTCAACCATATGAAACTTGAATACCTTTACATCAAAAAATTTTCAAGAAAAACAAGGACATGTCTAACAAATTTATTTTAATGAGCAGTATTAATCAGGTACGTAATATGTAGTATTGAAACAATTGAATGCACTGTCACAATAGCAAATATTAAACTTTAAATATCTTTACATAAAATTGTTATAACAAAAAAATGTATTTAAACTAAACTTACAATAAATGTTCAAAATGTAAATCATTCATAATTTGACAGTGGTAAATTCGATTTTTAAAACCATCGATTGCTTTTGAAATCATATCTCGAGTTATAGCTCTTATCTCAACTCTAATGCGATTTTTCAAATCTTCAACATTATCAGGTGTATTTACATAAATTTTGCTTTTAATATAGCCCCAAAGAAAAAAATCTAGTGGACTTAAATCCGGCGAGCGAGCAGGCCATTCTATCGTACCTCTTCTGCCTATCCATGTATTTTGAAAAGTATTATTAAGAAAGTGGCGGACATTAATTCCAAAATGTGGAGGTGCCCCGTCTTGTTGAAGCCATATTCTGTTATGAGGTATATCTGTATCTACTTCATGTGGAAATAACTCGGCCAAAGCAGAAACTAACTCAAATCTTAAGAAATCGAGATAAATATTCGCCGTTAAACTACCTTCAAAAAAATATGGCCCCAAAATTTGACTTCCAATCATTCCTACCCAGACGTTGACTTTCTGCTGGTATTGGATGTGTCCTTCTAGATACCAGTGAGGATTTTGTGAAGACCAGTAACGTGTGTTTTGTTTGTTAATTGTGCCGTTTAAACAAAACGTGGCCTCATCAGTAAAAAGGATATTTTTATGAAAATGTGCATCTCGTTCAAGTTTGTTTGTTATTGTTTCACAAAACTCCAGCCTTCTGTCCAAATCGTCTTCAAATAATTTTTGAACTACACAAGCTTTATAAGGGTGAAATTTTTCTTTTTTTAAAACGTCATGTACAGCCGATTTATTCAAATTATGGTCTCTAGCAATTTGCCGAACAGAAATTTGTGGATTTTCCTCAACAGACAAGAACACATTTTCTCGTTCCACATTACTTAATGACAAAGGTCTACCAGTTCTACTCGCATCTTTCACCGAACCTGTCTCTTGAAATTTCCGCTAAATTTTGCTTACCGTGGACTGCGAAATGTTTAATTCTGGATGCAAGTAATTAAATAAATTACATACTTCGTCTTGGGTTCTTCTTCTATCTCCACATCCCAGAATTATTAAAATTTCAATTCTATGATTCTCAGATAATTGAGCCATATTTCAAGCACTAACAAATAGCAAAGTGTGACAGTGTTTTAAAGTGCATTCAATTGTTTCAATGCTACATATTACGTACCTGATTAATACTGCTCAGTAAAATAAATTTGTTAGACATGTCCTTGTTTTTCTTGAAAATTTTTTGATGTAAAGGTATTCAAGTTTCATATGGTTGAAAAGAGAAAAAAAGACTTTATCAAATGAGTATAATAAAGACGTGCCTTGCCATTTAAAAAAATGTAAGTGTTATTCGTTGCGATTTTGTTTACAGCAAAAATTTAAATTGATATCTTTCAGGTGGTAGATAACTAAGTGATAAACAACTTTTATTTACAACTTTTTCGTGTAAAGTGCATATTTATCGACCTGTATAATATATTCCATACTTTTCGGACACACTGTATATTTAGGATTTGAATAGAAATGATGCATACGTATTTCATATTATATGTTTCTAACGCATATTTGCATGCACGTATTAAAATTTTTTAGCGCATAATTATAACTAACGTTTTAAATATTACTGTCGACAATGTTAAATAGTTACAATAGTTTTATTCTTGGATGAAAGTTAGCAGTACAAATACAATAGTATTTATTTTATTTTTAATATTAACTCAAAAAAATAAACAAGATGCTTTATTATTATAATTCGGTATTAATGTAGTACAACGGTTATTTTAAGCATATCAACGTTTCGTTAGTACAGCTTTTGTGTTTAATTCTATGTAGGAAATTCTCTTTGCATATTGTATTAGCAATTTTAATTTCCTCATTGTTATGCTGTATTGAAATCATTTCTTGTACAAACGAGAAATTTTAACGTATATTTTATACTAAGCGATTTAAATATGTATAGAGAACAAAATGGAAAAAAATTTAGACATTGATATCATTTAGATAAAAATCTTGAGAGGGCAGTACATTTTTTTGTTATTTATGTGTTTTTATTGTTTCTATTTACACTGTCTGTTTTAACTAAATTCTATGGATTTCTCTTTTTGTTATAATTGTAAATTTTACAAAATTTATATTTATTTAATGATGTTTGTGTTGTAATCGCGTTTATTGTATTTAAAATTAAATTAATTTGCCTGACGAAGATTTTAGACCAAGTTCTAAAGCTCGCATTTATATTATGCTAAATAAATAATACACCAATTACCCTAAAAATATTTTAAGATATGTGAGTTTTTGTTTAGATTTACATCTTTGCATACATTTTTTTTTCAACTTATTTGAGCAATTCTTGCACATTCATTGTGATTGTAATGTCAATTTGACAACTATTTAGTATTTTAAACTACTAGATATATCTGTCATAAAAACTAAAGTAATTTGTAATTTTTAGTTTTTATTTTATTTATGTAGAGTTAAAATACCCGTTAGAGAATCTAAAACAATACATATCATTCCATCTAAAAACTTTAAGTCCGCCACTTTTAACTTTTTCCGAAAATTTTACTTTAGTAAAAATTCTTGAAATTTAATAGAACGGTTCGCCTCTTGGTAAACGATTAATTTTAAAGTTTGGTCAAATTAATGACCCCTTTTTTTTAAGAGGTTGGATGAAAGCCACTATTTCACTAGTTTGCGACGTTTCGTGTTCAAGATGAACACTTCATCAGGCTCGCTCACACTGAGTCAAGTAATTTTTGATATAATTAAAACAAAAAATAAACACATTTAATTAAAAACATGATGTTATACGTACATCGTGCACTTTTAAAACGTACGAACGATATTAGATATCGCAAATTACTGAAATAGTTGCTTTCATCCAACCTCCTAAAAAAGGGGTCATTAATTTAACCAAATTTTAAAATCTAAATTTAATATAATTAAATTTATGACCTCTATGTATATATAAGTCTAGTGTAGCTACAAATTCCAATAGCAATTTACTTCTTTTGTTTGTTTTATTTCTCTAATAAGTGTTTTTAGCATTCAAATTTTCAGTTATTAATATTTTTCTATCTAGTGTTTTTGTTACTTGTCTTAGATCATCTAAATATCTCTCAAAGTTTTTTATTTTATTATTATGGCTAACATATACCGACACAAATGTACTATATAAAGTCTGTATGCTCACAAAATATGTACCTTATATTATTGTATCCTACAATCACGTTTCCTCTTAGATTAATTATTAGAACTAAATCTGCTTTATTACTGCAGAAATTTTTTCTGTTTCAATATTTTTTTGTTGAGTTCTGCTATTATAACATATCAACATCTTCACTTGAGTGCAATTTTGTTATTATTTGTATTGATTTGAAAAATTATTGCATTATCAATTACAAAATCTTATAATTAAAATTGTATAAATAAATCTTGTATTAATAAAATATATAATCATTGCATATAAGTAGATTAACTTTTGTATCAAATAAATAATTCAGTGTACACCGCTTATTGGAATTACGGATAATGTTATTAATCTGCTACAAGCTTTAGGTCTTACGAACCTTGCACGGCCAACTCACACAGTCGGAGATAGGGGAGGTTCAAGTGAATAATAATTAAGGGCGCCAGATCATTTATAATTAACACTTCTGCCTCGATCAAGACAGGCGGTCCAAGCTTGTAACGATTTTTTAGGTTCGTAATCCTTGTTACTCTGATGTTCGGGTAACCACAATAAAAGAGAAAGGTATGTTACCATAAAAGAAAAATTCACAGGTATAAAAACTTTAATTTAGTAACGTAGAATATTAATAAGAGTATATCTAGTTCTCAATCCATAAATGCCAGAAACATCGGCAACACATAATACATAATTTGAGTCGAAATGAATAGCAAAGAAAATTTCGTAATAAATATCGTTTGTACACAGCATGCGATACACACAAAATAATTAATGAAACTACCTTAATGGTATTAAAACAATGATCGTAATACGGAAATTAACATTAGCTAAAGTTCCGTGAGTGACTTTTCTGACAGCGATAAAATAATTAAATAAACTTACCCACAATCCAGTACCTACTTGGTCAAAGAAAACGTTTTCCCCGGTAAGTGAGCCTGGAATAAATTTGAATAGCAAATCGTGTCAACACAATGACTCACGAAATCAAGATTTACAAAATTTTTAATTACTGCTAAAAGAAAGTCGAATGCTGTTGTACACGTTCAATGAAAGTTGGTTTTGCAGGTGTTTGCCGCATGAGTAGGATGTCGAAGAAAAGTTCTTGTCTTCGGTTTTTTTAGTTTTAAACGTAGGCCTTATATATATATAGTCATACTCGTCCCATGAAGGTATTTATCGATATTAATCCCTTATTATTCTTTATTGAATGGAAACATGTGACCAAAACGTGGTGGAACGGCCTGTGACGACTAAATTATTTTAAAAACGTAATGAAGTTATAATTTGATTTCCATTACAGAGGATGTCATTTGAAAACTTTCTTTAAGCGAAACAGGCCATTTTATGCAGTTGTCAGCTTAAAATAACAATCACAAGAAAAGATCGGCAAAGGGGGTCAAAACCGGAATCTAATTTTAATTCAATATACAGGGTATTACGTTACAAAAATTTTGCACGTAACAAATCGGGTAATGTTATCACTTTATTAAAAAAACGGGCCGAACGTATGCTGCTACATAGAAAAACATATTTTCTTCTCATGTTTGTTTCTATACCAAAACAATCATCTATTTTGCATAAGAGTAGAGTAAAAAATTTAATTAGTGTATCCTAAAAATAGTTGTTTTGCATATTTAACTATATTTTTACATTAGTATTTATTTATTAAACTTAAAAAGCCTGTGCGTTTTTAGAATAATAACTTAATTTAACTATGTCTTATGTGATAAAGTGATCGTATCTATTTTTATTTTAGTGTTTGCAAACTACTAAGAAATGTTTAGTGCAGTGAATTAGACATCATAACACAATTTTTTATTTCTTTTTATCATTTATGCAAGCAAACTATTTAATGCTACCAATAAGCATTTATTAGTTTCTTTTTAAATTTTGGATATTGTTAACATTCGGTTATTGTTATAAAAATTCCGAAGTCCTAACGTGATTCTATTAAGCGACGTGCACTGTATATCTAAATTGGATGGAATTTTATACTATCACAGATTCTTTCCCGTCTCACCATTTACGATTTGTTGGCGTTGAATTATTGCTTTTTCTTGTATATACGTTTCTGTTTTCCTCTACCTTATTTTATAAATTTTAATTATGTTTCTTATTTCTTTTAGTCTTTTTACTTTTTTTATGAGCGCAGTTTTGAGGAATGAGCATTTTATCGTTCCCGTTTTATCTTCTGTTTGATTACACATTGGACAATATTCTTGGTTCTCGCACATTTTTGGGGCGTATCCTTCTTGTCTACGTTTATAACATTTTTTCTTCTATCGATTCTTCGGCTTCATTTTTTTTTATAATTACTGTAACTGTTAATGTGTTATTTACACTTGGTCTTAAAGCGTTGATTTTATATACTGATGCACCTCATTTATTTTTTAATTTGAACAAATTTATTATATCTTCCTCCGTTGTATTTGCTTCCATAACTCTCAAGTGTAGTGTTTCCACTTAGATTGCTATTGTTATAGATTCGTGATTCTGAACTGACTTTAGCCAAGGTTTCTATTTTGTTTTGTGCTTCGTCGTTTTTGTCTAAGGTAATCAGCAGTTTTCCGTCCTTTGTATTTTGTAAACTTTTAAAATCGTTTAGCACTTTCTTGTAGCTTTTACTTTAGTTCTCAATAATGAGTCTATAAGTGATCCTTTTAGTATTGCTGTTTTTATTTTTAAATGATGTGTATTTTAACTTCGGTGTTAGTAAATAATCATTTTATGTGCTGTGTTTGAATTTGTTCCGTTTTTCTAAGGTGTCTATTTAATCTATCTTAAGAATTGGCGCGTCACTTATGTCATTTCATTGTGTAGTTTGCGTCTTTGCGTTGCTCAGTTTGGTACTTTAAGCTTGTGAGTCTACTTTATGCATTTGTTTTTCAACTAGTTTTTATTTGTTTTTTTTAGCCAATCCTTTACTGATACTCTACTGATCAGTATCATTTCTTTTGTAATTTTATCACTTACCTTTTTTATTTCTTTTATAGGGCTACTCTTTTTTTCTATTCTTTTTTCTAGGTTATGACTATATTGATTTATTTTATTAATCGCTTGTATGATTATATAAACAATGGATTTTTTTTGTAATGCCATCATGATTTGACGTATCGGAAATCTTTCTTTTCGTCTTGTTTTCACTTTGCGACTGGCTTCTTTGTATTTTACTAACAAAGTTTAGTCTGCTGTGTGGCTTTTTATCCTCTTTTGTAGTTTAATTGGTTGTTTTAGTAGCTGTAACACGCACATCAGCTTGGCTTCCTGCCATTTGTTCTACGTGGTCACTGGATATCAACCCAAGAGAAGCTCGCTTTGTTTCTTCGTTTTGTGCCGTCACTGGAGCTTTCTAATTCTTCTGTGCGGTAACATGGGATTGGTTTAATTGTTGTGTGTTTATAATTGTTTGCAATATTCTCGCTAGAGTCTTCATTAGTATATCAAATTCTTGGAAAAAAAATATAAGAGTACAGGAGGTTCTTAGCACTCGTAGCCAAAAAACTAGAGATTGGAGTTATTTAAAGGGCTACACAGATTACATTGGAAAAGTTAAGGAGAAGAAAACAACTTAAAACATAGTGCTATCTTCTCTAGGGTTGTTTGGTTTGCAAGAGATTTTTAACTACTTTCCAGTTTTCAAGAGAGTGTTCTTCTATGTATTTGCCGCCTGGGAATGCGGCCGGTTAAAGTTACAAATGTTTCCGCCGGGAACTCTCACTTAGTTAAGAAAGTTCAAATCAATGTTTCACAAGTGTTATGTGTGATTTGTAAGAATTAAAAATCGTGCAGTAGGGTGTAAAAATTCTCCGGGCAGTTTTGTTACTTTGGTAAATTAGATGTTAAAAAATGAAAAAAAAAGTTATGTGAATTAATTTAAAGATTATATGAATAATATTTTAGCTTTAAATTAAAAATTTATACAAAACATGGGTACCACATATGTTGTATTCTTTGTTATGTCAAATTGACTCATTGAAACAAAAATTCTTGTTTTTTTAATATAATTTTGTACGTATGTAAATTATTCGAATTATTTTTACAGTTTCTTATAGAGATAATTCTTCGTAACAATTTATTCAAATAAAAAAAATTTCTAACAACAGGTTATTAGATATTTTATTTATAATTTGAAATGAATTCATACATATAATCTAGGTTCGAATCCAGCCTGCGATGATTTTTTTAGAAAAAAATTCCATTTCTTGAAAGGAAAGCCAGCATACGTTAAAAATAATAATTTTTACTGATTTACTAAAGGGGAAAACAATATCAAGGCGCACAAATATAGATGCTAGTCAATATGGCAGCATAAGCTTAATTTGCCATATTTCGGTTATGCTATATATTAAATTAAATCGAGGAAAAAAATTTCAAAAAAATTATAGCATGCTAGAAAGTCAAACAAAATAATGGCATTCACAGACGTTAGTAGATTTTAATTTAATGATTTTAACCTCTGTACATACTAAATTATGATTCATTAAACAGTTTGTAAAAGCGTTAGAAGACAACTGTTGTAAATATTCAAAAAACGATTTTCTAAAGGTGTGATGCAAAAGTTTGTGAAAGAATATTTGTTGATTTACAAATTTAAAAACTTCCTTTTAAAGTTGAAAATTTGAATTATATCATAAATGATTTGGAGTTGGCAGCATAAACTTCTTTTAAAATGTTTGCAAACATTTTCTGGGAAACGAAAAGAGTAAAAACTGCCAAAATATTATGGCTAATTTGCTAGAAATTTATAAAAACTTAGCGTCACAAATGTTGCTCAAAGTTCATTTTTTGTAGTGACATTTAATTTTGTTTTGCTAATTTAGGAAAGATGAGTAATGAACAGGGGAAAAGTTTCTATCAAAATATTTCAGAATCGATAAAAGGGTAGGTTTAGATCATGATGAGAGATTATTGCTGATTTCTCATAAGAAAAAGCAACAACCAACATAAAAGAAAACTTCTCTTTGTCTACAGTTAAGTGTTTTTGTATTCTTGATCTTAATTAAACATTCTAGTATTTGTTGTATCAAGATTTTTGTACTTATTGGTCTATAACTTCTGTTTGTAAATCTCTACACTCAACAAAATAAATTTCTATTTTGCTAACTGTTAAATGTTCTTCTTTTATCATTATGCTGGCATTTTACAGATTTTTATTTAGGCATTTTTGACAAAATATTATTTAACAGCTTAATATTTTTTCATTTTCAATTTATACAACTTTAGTCTTTTTATTAATTAGAGTTAACTACGTAATAGGAAGTTTTTTTTAATAAAAAATACTATTTTTATATGACACATAATTTTTTTGTATTCATTTATAAAAAACAAACAATAACGTTTCTACTATATACGTTTTTGATGCATAATTTATTATTAACATTTATATGAATTATTAAATATTTTAATTCTACTAGAAAATTTTGTGCTTTGAATTTAGAATTCAAATTGTCTCTTGTTGCTGTCTAGAAACCTTTACGCATTAACGCTAAATAATTGATTTAGTTTAGAGTTTTGTTGAAATAAAACGTATAAAAAATTGTTAAGTTTGCTCAATAGACTAATAAAAAAGATTCAGCAATTTTAAAAAGTTAAATCCGATATTATAAGTAAAAATTTTAAACTCGTACATACTCAATCACACAAAAAAATTCTTTCGCTAAAGGATTGGTAAACATAATTATTATTTATTTAAATAAAGCTTTTCTAATATTATGATTTATTTCATAAAGCAATTTAATTTTTGTAGATTAAAAATAATTTATTATAGCACTGCAAATACAACTTTTTTTAAACCAGGATTTCATTAGAAATGCAAATACTGGAAATTTTGTAGTTTACTTTATAGTATTAACATTTCTCTCATTTGTAAGATAAAAATACCTAAAAAATATTATTTAATAATTATTAAATAAAAACTTCATTTATTTAAAAGTTTAACATTTAAACAAAAAATAGATTTTTGAACTGTAATAAATGCGATTGTGGCAATATTACTGGTAATAGCACAATTAATTTATTTTTGAAAAAAACACAGACAGTTGTGGTACGTAATAATTACGTTTTTTTCAAACAAATAATGTTTGTATGCTAATTGATTTTAATATAGTTTTTTTTGCTAAACAATTGCTATTTGAAAACCACTTATTATTTTATTACTGAACAAATTATATTTTAATTAAATGAATGATCGTCATTACAATTATAAATATAAGTATTATTGGGTAATTGTACGTAATATACCTGTTTTAGTATATTTGCATTATTGTAACAGCGTAAATTTGATATTTTTACTGAAATTAGGGCAAAGTCAATTTGTGCAGAAAATGAATTATTCATTTTTTTAATTCAATTAAGTTTCAAAATTGTATTTATTTTTCTTTTTTGTAAAATATAAATTTGTTTTTTGTTTTGTTTAATAATTCAAAAAGTGGAAATTGGTTTATTAATTTGATCCAACGGACATTTTAATTCTAAATGAAACTGTCTTGTAATGCTATGACTTATCACGACTTTGTATAATCGTTGCCAGATTAAAAACTTGCTAATCAAATTAGTTACTTCAAAATGTAATTAATGGTTAACTAATATTTACTAAAAATCTAGCGGTAGCAATATTAATTGTTTTTCATACGAATACAGTGGCTTTATAAATAGTTGTTTCTCACGTGACATATATGTTAGGCAACCAACATTGCTTGAGTTAGTATCAAATAAAACAAAAGTTACTAAATGAAAAATTTTAATTTTAATTTAATTTTTTTTTAATTTGACGGTAACACACCAAAAACAATACCTGTTTGTTTACAATAAAAACTGGTAATAACAATTACTTAAAATTTGTAATCGATGTTAGATATGTTGTCTTTCAACTGCAATACATGTATTAACTCTTCTCATTAAATTCCAAAAGCTCATCAACTTCAATACATCAATAGCATCAGTAATTGCATGTTCCAACTGATCAATATTTCAATGCTGATTCTTATATACTGAGTTTTTTAAATTCAGAATTAATCATTGTAAAATAATGCTATTAATATAAAATTACAAAAATTAGACAATCCTAAAATTACAGCTGTTGTTTAGTACTCACTTAGAGAAAACATAAATCGTTATGATAATAAGTGTTTTTAAATATAGAAATAGAGAATAAGAAAAACAACAAAAAATAATACTCGATGTATACAAAACGTCAAACAAGAATGTTACTAAACGATAACGTTGGTAACACTACCAATCTAAAACAATGTTGATGCCCAACTCATAGGTCACCTGGGAAATGGGTTCTAATGAAATCTCTTTACCAACATAACAAATTACTATCAGTTAAATAATTAAGTTGTTTACACATACGGTGCTTTAAGTTGAAGCTTAACATGTTTTGTTCGTAAATTTTTTATATTCAATAGAATTGAAAGTTTGAAATGTAAATAAGCGGCGTAAATGTCAACTAATGTCAATTACTGATGAAATCAGTTGAGTTCATTAAAAACAAAAAAGGCGTTCCCGTTGTTGTGCTTACAGTTTTCTCTTTTTTTAAAAAACGGAACGTGTTTTCTAAATTTGCACATGTTTTTTTTTACAACTTACTTATATTGTACTCTAAATATTATACATTTAAACATTTTGTTAAATTGTTTATTGCTTTTTGTTTATTTTAAATGCAAATAAAAATAAATGCAAGTGTATAAGTTTTTTAAAAATTTTTTTTGGTTTCATCCTGTTCATTAGACTAAGCGGAATACAGTTGCTCTCAAGCCACTGTTTCGTTCGTTGATTGACATCCGGTTGGGAACTTGCATCAAATTATCCAACTGGTATGCTGAACATTTCCTTTTAAGAAATGTAAGCAAACAAACTTAACAAGTAAATAATACATTAAAATCGTATTTATAAAAAGCCTACAATACTAATGGTAAACAACTGTATAAAACAATTGTATAAATGAAATATGTGTTTCAGGTATATTTTACAAATTTGTGTCTTAACTGAACTTGCTTATGTGACGAACTCGTGGTGTTTTTCCATACCAGTGTTTTTCAGTCACAGGAATTTAGTCTCTTTCTTTTTAATTATTTGCGATAGTAACATAGGTAGAATAACTTGAGGGTTAAGTTGTTCAGTACTCCACTGATACTGTTTCATCAAGGACAGGCAAACGCCGTATGTTCTACGTGGTTCACTTCGTTATAGTACGCGCAAAGTGGGGTGAATTTTTTTTTTAATACCGTTAAGGCACGTGTAGGTAGCAAAGCCTAGCAAAGAACCCGTGACCAGATAGCACCTGGGCTAGGTGATAATCTACATCTCCATGTCTTCTACGTAGGCCAAGGTTCAATGCATGGTATTAAACTTCTTCCTGTTTTTTTTGCCGAGGGTGCCTGTTCTAATGGATCTCCTTTTCTCGGTAAGTGGCTCCCAATGTATAGTCCTAGCCAATATATGTGCAGCTTTAGTGAGTATTGTTCTATAGCTAGATGGTATTTTTATTTGTACTTACAAAACACTACTTTGGTATTTTCCCATTTTTAGTTTATCAACCCATACATGTGTTCTGTGTATTATGAACGAGGTGACTATTGATAATACTAAATTTTTGACATTCGCAGCCCGTTTACGTTGGGCGTCACGCGTCAGATAGCCAAAACCGTTCTACCAGCTTTGGCAGCCGCCATCTCAACATGCTGTTTGTAGTTTAAGTATTTATCCATGTGAACCCCAAGGTATTTGATCTTCTTTTCCGGGATGACAACGCAGCTGCGCAACCTAAACTAAATGTTATTTGTGCGTTGTCTGACCAAAACTACCACCGTTTTTGTTTTGTGTAGGGCTATATCTAAATCGTGAAGTTTAGGCCAGTTGTCGATCCGGCTAGTAGCTCTATTTGTAATCTTCACGAGTTTGTCTTTAGTTTTGGCGCTGATCAAAAAGCGAGATCCTTTGCAAAGGCAACCATTTGGGTGTGTTCCCCCATGTTTACCGGTATTAACCCATCAAACGAGACATTCCATCATGTCGACCCCAGAACCGAACCTTGTAGAAAACCGCAAGACACCTGAAAAGTTTCCGTTCATTTTGTAGTATTTATTTGTAACTCGTGCTCGTTGACGTAGTCATTTATAATGTTAATCAAATACTTGGAAATTCCTATTGAGGTTAGTGCTTCAATTATCGATGGCCACGCTAGTGTATTAAATGCGTTCTTAACATCTAGCTTTTGCATTAGACCGCATTGTAGTTAAACACTCAGATTTTTTAAGCATGATCTTAGCCTTTCTTTGAGAGCCAAAACAAGAAATAGAACTTGGTCTTTCATTCGTAAACCCAAACAAACTGACGTTTTGCAAAACATTGCTGCATGCATCATCGAAGTGGTAAATATCGGTTATTCTTTTTTTGCAATTCTAAATTCAAAGTGGGAATTTTTTGTAAAATTTGCTAGAAAGTGCCAAATATTATTGCAATTATTACCTTTTTCTTTAAGCATATTCATATAGCAAATGTTGAAGTCGTTGCAAGAACTTCTTTTTACTAAGTCCGTGACGTCTGTTAACAAAACTATATTTTTATCTATAGTCTTATCTTCCATCTGCATTAGAAATAAATATTCATAATATGTTATGTTAAAAATTCTTTAGTATAAAACTCACCAGTTTTCGTTGTTGGAGTAAGGGCTAGGATGTCAAATTTTATTTTTCTGGTAACGTTTGAAGAACGCAGACATCATTTAACGTTCTGTACGCCTAACAAAACTTTCATCGTTAAGTGTCTCACGCAAACCTATGTGCATATATATTATAATATTGTTGCAAACATTTTTATTTGAAGTAAACACTCATTTCTTGTATTGTGGTTTAATTTGATTTTTTCGTAATTGTTTGTAGCGGGTTTCCATACTTCCACTCGTGTTCTTTATCTGTGAAGTTGATAAGCACATGTTGTATTTGGAAAATTTTCATGATGACGTCACGTCACTGGACTGAGCACCCTACTTGACGAAACCTAATTTTTACAATCTAAAAAAATGTTAAATTCTGTCAGCATTGCATTACCGGAGTAAACACGGCTTTATGAGAACAACTAAAAGACTTTAAAAGTTTTTAATTATTTGTAGTGCTGTGATAGCTACTAAAATTGTGGCACAAAGAAACATATATATACATTATTTCCACGTAGTACCAACTGAATTTAATGCAAACGACGCAAACCATACCGATCGATCAGTAATAAAAAAATTTTAACAGAAATTGTAATTTATATGTTTGCAGCAAAACTTAATTTATACAAAATTTAGTTACAAAATTAAAGAAACGTTAAGTTTGTAATTTTTATTTATAATTTCTGTTTTTAAAAATAAAAAAGTGTTAAGTCATAGATACGATAGTACTATAATTTGATTTTTATGCCTGATAAACATTGTATGACTACAAATATATAAGAAAAAAAAAGATTAAATATTTACCGATTAATACAACAATGTTTAAAAATTTGTTAATTAACAAGAAAATAAAAATGTATAATATTTGATTAATACAATACCTGTTGCATAAAATTAATTTGTTATAATTTTTAATTTATTCTGTTTAAACTAATGAGTTTTATGTTTGTTACAGTAAATTTCGATCATTTTCAAATACTGCGGGCAATTGGAAAAGGAAGCTTCGGAAAGGTAAGCAAACAAATTTATTTCAATAAATTTATTAAATAATAAAAAAAATGCAACTTAGTAAATAATATCAATTAATTAAAAAAATTATGAAGTTTTTGAAGACATCATTTTCGAAATTGGTTTAACATTGATATTTTAATGTATTTTTAAGCAAATAGGAAACAAGACGATGCTTCGTTAATTACGTAGTGTTGCCAACATTGTCATATACGACAATTTAAATTTAAAAATTTTATGTTGAAAACAACAATAAATTCTAATTAGAATGAACATTAAGCTACTGAAAGATTTATGGCTTGCAATTATATGCTTTTCTGAAATTTCATTCTACGTAAGCGTAAATCTTGTTTCTAGTTACGCAAAATTATTTTATTTGCATAAAACGTTGTGCATTTTTTATAGCACAATTATCAGTAAATTAAAGTAGTTAGTTATAATATGTTATATCAAAAACAATTACGCACTTAAAAATTGACAGTTAAAGCATGTTTAAAAGCTCATAATAAAAGAAATTAAAAAAAAACATTATGAATAGTCAATTAATAAATAAGATATATTTTTATTGTTTAATAACAACCAAATTATTACAACAATGATATGATTATAAAGACAAGAAGTTATTTAATCTCGTTATAGTTCAAAACTGGTTATATAAAGTAAATCCAAAAAATGAGATGTTTTTTACTTTAAGTTAAAAACGATACATGATTTTTTTGTTTGTATGTTTCACTATAAAATTACATACAATTGTTGAAATTATTTGTTATTTATACAGATTTTAATTCTAAAAAAACTTTGGTTTGTAAGATAATGCTTTTGTGTTCATTTGTTTATTTGCTATAATATACTACCATTCTTTATCTTTGCCAGCATATGAACATTCACTTCTGAATGTTGTCCATTTGTCATTGCTTAAGACTCCTCTTATGCAGTCTTGGTTTCCACTGCATGATGTCTCTGGTCCAGCGTGTCTTATTCTATTTAGTCCAAGATTATGATGGCGACACGTTTTATCACGCCCTTTACCTTCGTTCGTTGCCTAATGCCCTCATTTCGTATGCGAATTGCGAATTGTTGTGTTCTGCAAATTTCGTGAGCAGTCCTATTTGTTTGAGTTGTTCTTTTGATAGTAAAAGTTAGGCCGACAAGTTTAATTTTATGTACAACGTGTTGGTCAACTGAAGGGGATTTGTATCAACAATTATTGTCTGTGATCTATACCTACGTACTAGCAGTTGATCGTGTTAATGTAAATCTACCTCGCTTACCTTTTCAAACCTCTCTTTCTGCGGCAAAATAAAAATATATTTATATTACAACTTGTGTGTTGTCCTTTGTTCTATTTAAGCATCGGATAGATTTAAACAGTGTTTTCCATTCTAGTTTTTTTAGCCGATTAAATAAGTTACTCGCCAGCAATTAAGTTACGAGAAAGTCCCCGTAACAATGAATTTTGCAAACTTAGTCTACACGGTTGTAGTAATTGTGCCTGCGCTTTGTTGATGACCTTTGCAATGCCAGTCGTACTGAAAATTGCAAACGTTTGAATTCTAATGGCATATTTGTCTGAACTATGAAGATGCATGGCAACAGTACATTTTTAAATTTTTTTGTTCAAATTGCAGCTTTAATGATATTGTTTATTAAATTTTTTACTGAAAATCTAGTACTGTTGCAAAATTGTGGTAGATTGATATTTCAGAGAAAAAAGATAAACACGTCAATTTTTAATATTAGCAAGTGCGGCTGCATTACTGTTTAATCAAGGATATTTAAGAATGTAGTGGAATATTTTACAATTTTGTCTTGATTTATTACACTATCGATGAATTTATAAGTTGTCTCGCCTGGGACTTTGTTTTGAATGCGGAAATTGATATCAATGACGTCATTGCTTTTAGTTGCTAATATAAGTTGTACACTGAGTTATTGATGATTTTTTGTAGTAAATTTTATAAATCAATACGTATTTGTTGATATAATTAATAGAAGTTTGTTGGCAATGTGATACATTGTGTAGATTCATCTGTTGGCATTTTTTCATTTCTAATTTCGAACAATTGTTTTGCAAAACATTCAGGGGATATATGATGTTTTACTTGCACTTGCATATTAATTGTATACAATTTCTACACACGTCGCCATAAAATTGTCAATTTGAGACATGCATTAAGTTTTTTTAACCAAAAATCACTAGACAATAGAATAAGTGCTTTGCCAAAGAGTTGTTCATTTTATGGGTGCCTCAACAATTACAATATTTAATAGTCACTTCATATCTAAATGCATTGTTTGACCATTGTCCAAACGGACGCATCGAAAAAATAAAATTCACCGCTTTGTCTTGTAATTGCATGCGTAATTTTGTTATACGTTAGACGTTGTTCTGGAATCAGTTTTGGAAGATTAATTTAAAACAATGTACCCAATTCATCGGTATCAAATTGTTATGTTCAAAATCACGATTGACGAGTATGTTTACAGATCAAAACAGTGCAGCTATTTGTAATTATTTCAGTTCTGTGTTAGTACTTGCTAAACATACGTTCTCAGTCTTTCTTTCAATCGTTCTTCTTGCTAAGAGACGATTTTAGACAAACGGTTTTAAGCATGTACTCGAACGGTTTCTAGTCTTACTTCTCGTTGCAATTTGGTTTCTAAATCTCCTCATGGTTTTTTTTTGGTTGGAGCGATAGTTTGGACAATAACTTTTCGTTTGGCTTTCATAATTGATTCGACAGTAAAAGAAATGCTGTGTAATCACAATTAAAAATTTACAATTAACATTACTTAGTATGTTATACTTTTAACAGAAAAAATCTTTGTATTAAAAAAAATATTGTGTTTTCATTGGCGTACGCAGAATAATCTCTTAAAATTTCATCGCTATCTGATGAATGGTACAGGAACGCATAAAAGACAAACATGCAAACGTTTATTTTTATACATACAAGACCGCTGATAAGTATAGAAACGGCCGATTAACGGAGAAAATATACAAGGTATTGAAAAAAGTTTTATACAAAATTTCTACGATTTTGCATTGTCGATATATCTACTAGATAGTTAAAATTTTAATTATGCAGGGTTGATCATAAAAGCGGGCACACCAAAATCGCATTTTTTAAATAGAACATCATGTATATTATTTGATATTTATATTCCTCTCTTAATTTTAAGCAAAATTTGTCATAAATTTAGTCATTTCCGGGTTATTGAGATTTGAAAATAAACGCTATTGTATTAAAATCTATTGAATGAAGAGTAGTAATTAATGGAATGACGAATTTCTATTGAAAGCATTTTGTGGGTCTAAAATGAACGGATTGCTGTGTTTGTTATGATTGTTTAGAAACGAAATTCTGTAGATAGTTCGTCAAGGTACCTAGAAACGCAGCATTGTTCTTTTGTTTTAAAATGTGAAACATTCATTTAGTCTCAACAGTTTTTGTGCAAAATGCTAACCAAACCTTTCGAAATTTTAATGTTGATAGAGTATGGTGATAAAACACTAAGCTTTGCTCAAGTGGTGATTATGTTCAATGAGTTGCATCCTGACCGAGAATCGATATCCAAAGTCACAATTTCGAAAACTTTGCATCGTTTTCACAAAGCTGTCGGTGTCAAGAATAGACCTAAAACTGGAAGGCCAGTAACCGTTACAAATGAAGAAAATTCTTTGAATGTAGCATTAGATATGACAAAACATCTAAGAAATTCGACACAACATTGGCTTTTATTTCCAATATGCGTTGATATTCAACTCAAAAGATTGCAAAGCGGGAAAAAATTTGTTTATATGAAATTCATCTATAGCAAGAACTAAATGAAGACAATTTTGATCGCAAAATCAAGTTATGTGAAATTATTATAAAGAAGTTACACCAAAATTTAAACCAACCAAATTTTGTTTTCCGACGAATCTACATTTTGTTTAAATGGACAAGTGAACCGACACAACTGTAGGTATTGGTCATACAAAAACCCGCATTTGATGGAACGAGTTCACACCCATAGATCGCTAAAGTAAATGTTTGGTGTGGTATTATTGGTGGATATATCGTAGAACCATATTTTATAAATAAAAATTTTAACTTTCTTTGATATTTGGCACTTTTGCAAGAATCAATGGTTCTAGAAGTTAGTCGATTATTTCCGAACAATAACAATTCAAATTTAGCAGCGAAAGAAATATGACTCTCACAAGATGCGCCCCCCACAAAATATTGGAGAATTGCAAGCAAGGATAGTCAAAGAAATTAATAATATGAAGAATACGCTCTTCTAAATACAGTTCAAAATTTTTATTTAGCGAGTTGTTTATTGTAAAGAGGTCAATGGTGAACACTTTAAACATCTTATAAAATAGGACTCTTTCTGGTTCTTTTTAGAACCACAGAATACTTAAAGAAATTTGACATTTCATCAATGACTGTTCTTCATTCAATAGATTTTGAAACAATAGAATTTATTTTTAAAACTTAATAACCCGGAAACTATTGAATTTATGCACATTACGTTTTTTTACAAATTTTAATTAAAATTGAGAGAAGAATTGAAATATCAAATAATATACAGTGTGTTTCATTTAGAAAAATGCAATTTTGGTGTGCCACGCTTTTTTGACCAACCGTGTATAGTTAAAATTGTTGAAAAACCCTAAAACTTTTTTTGATTCTTTGTATATTTTCTCCCATAATCGACCGTTTTTAAACCTATCAGCAACCATTCAGTTTAAAAAGCTGATCGATGTCAAGAAATACTAAGTTCTTTAAGTTGATTTTAGATTTGAACTGAGTTTTTCTAAAATATATTTACATTCAATGACAAGAAAGTAACTACTAAATACCAACGTTTAAGAACAATTGTGCAAATCTTCTAAATTAAACCTTCAGAATTTATTATCCTGTACGGTAGAAGAAAATACTTTTACCTGAACGGAAATAAAATTGGTTAAACACAATGCACAACGTTGCCCAATTGCATATAAACATAAAAGATATTGTATTATTTGTTAGACGTAGAAAAAGTTCTATTATTGTTAATTAAAGTAATAATTTTAGTTTGTTTATTATACTTATTGATTACACCTAAAAAAATTAAGATTCAATTGGTTTGAATATTTTATAGTAAACAAAGTGTTTTTGAAACAAATAAAATTAAATAAACATTTTTTTATGCAGAACATTACAACGTGAAATTTTAAAAATTTATTAATTCTTTGCTAAAACGATAAAAAATGACTACCGCCATTAGTTCACAAATTACAAAGTTTTTGGATTAAAATTTTAAGATTTTAATTAAGTTAATTTATTTTGTTCTTAGTCATTACTATTGTTTGACGACAAACTTCTAAATAAGAATACTTTTCTTACCTTTAATTACTAACCTGCAAACTAGTTGCTGTGTATGATTATTACCTTTTGTAAATTATAAAAACTAAGTAGTTTAAAATTAATTAAAATAATGTTAGTTTTTTATAATGACAAACTTAATACTGTGTTTTGATAAAAAAAAATGTATGTCATATATAGAAATACAAGAAAAAATCTAGAGTAGTCTTTAATTTTAAGTATATGTTGTTGACTTACACTTTTATTAACATAAAAAAATAAAAAATAAAAACCCGATACACAAACAACCTTTGGTTAATAGAATTTTTTATTTTTATAAACAATGTAATTCAAACCGTTGATTTTAATACAATGTTTTTTTTTTGTAATATAAAACCAAATCAAAACTATTTATTTAAACTTTTATTTTAAAAAAGTATCTAAATTAAATGTGTAAAATTTAAAGGTCGCTAAAATACAATTGTAAAACAATAATAAACCTTTTTATTAGGTTTATTTTTCTAGTCAATCTAGCGTGTTTTAATATAATCAAAATATAGCGTAGATACTAATTTCAAATGATTATGTATGTTATAGATCAATTATGTTTTTGTATAATTAATATGTAGTCAAATATTGCAAGGTATTTTTGAAGAAACACAAATCTGAAGCAAAATAACACAAAATCAATAATAATTAACATGGGTAAATAGCAATAATAATTTTTATAATTATAATAATTTACTCTTAAATAAACAGGTATTTGAGCATGTCCTCAATGTTGTTATTTTTTGTTAGTCGTTTATTAGTATGGATTATTAATGTATAACAATAATCTCTATTAAATGCTTTTTTAGATTAATAAATTTAATTTTATTAATAAAAAAAGTTTTAATTTTTTTATTTGTTAACTATAGCACGTAGTTTAATGATTGTAATTAATTATTATTCTATACAATTATTAAAAAAATAAAGAGCAATGTTGTTACAAGCTTTAGGTCTTACGAACCTTACACGGCCAACTCGCACAGTCGGAGATAGGGGAGGTTCAAGGGAATTATGCTTAAGGGCGTCAGATCAAATCCAATTTAACACTTCTGCCTCGATCACGACAGACGGTTCAAACTTGTAATTAAATTTGAGGTTCGTAATCCTTGTCACTCTGATGTTTGAGTAGCCAAAATGTGTTGATAGGTAACGATCATTAAAAGAGAAAGGTATTTTGCCATAAAAAAAAAATCAACAAGTATAACAACTTTAATGTATTAACATAGAAGATTAACAAGAATATCTATAATTTCTTCACTCATCAATGTTTGAAAAATTAATAAGTATAATTAACAAATATAGAAACTTTAATTTAGCAACGTCGATCTATATAAAATACAAAATTTCAAGATCCATAATTTATTATTCAAGCAATTGATATAAGAATTCCCACATCACCAATTCGGTTAGATAAAGCAGTTAATATACCAGCATTTAAAGATTTATTATTTTGATAATAAATGACTAAACAATAAGAAACTAAACCTAATCCATCCCAACCTAACAAAATTCTAATTAAATTAGGACTAATAGTTAAAAATATTATTGATATAACAAATAAAAACACCAAAAAAATAAATCGATTAATATTTAAATCACCTGATATATACTCTTCTCTATAATAAATTCTCAGTGCATAAATGCCAGCAGTATCGACAACACCTACTACGTATGTAAGTTAAGTTGAAGCGAACAATGAAGAAAATCTCGTAGTAAATATTGGTTGTACACAGCATGCGATACACACAAAATATATAATGAAACTACCTTAATGGTATTAAAACAATGATAGTAATTACGGAATTAACACTAGCCAAAGTTTCGTGAGCGACCTTTCTGACAGCGATAAAATAATTAAATACACTTACCCACAATCCAGTACCTACTTGGTCGAAGAAAACGTTTTCCCCGGCAAGTGAGTCAGAAATATATTTAAGTAGCAAATCGTGTCAACACAATGACTCACGAAATCAAGATCTACAAAAATTGTTAATTATAGCTAAAAGAAAGTACACATAACATAACCCAATTGTCGAATGCTGTTGTACACATTCAATGAAAGTTGGTTTCGCAGGTGTTTGTCGCATGAGTAGGATCTCGAAGAAAAGTGATTGTCTTCGGTTTTTTTTTTAGTTTTAACCGTAGGCCTTATATATAGAGTTATACTCGTCCCATGAAAGTATTTGTCGATATTAATCTCTCATTATTCTTTATTGAATAGGAACATGTGGGCCAGAACGTGGTGGAACGGCTATCAAATTAACGAGAAATTACAACAGAATTCTAATAAAACGGAAGTAACTATCTTACCCTATGACGACTCAATTATTTTATTTTATTTTTATTATTAAGGATGTCATTCGAATTATTTCTAAGCCTCACAGGCCATTTTATGCAGTTGAGAGCTTAACGATTTTGTCGTAAAGTGACAGTCACAAGAAAAGATCGGCAGAGGGCCTCAAAACCAGAATCTAATTTTAATTCATATACAGGGTATTCCGTTAGAAATTTTTTTCACGTAACAATGTTTAGAAATTAATACAATGTTTTATGTTTATTTGTCATTGGTTCTCAGCAGCGTAGAATGAACCATTAATTTGAAGGAAGCAGTTAAAAAATAGAAGGCATTAGCAATTTTCCTTGACTTGTAGCTGGAAGTGTTTAAAAATTGCTATTGTTTTTATACAAAAATTCCAATTCCCACGTGAGTAGAACCCCCTCTTAGAATTTTGAAGGGAAATAAACACAATTTCCTACTAAATGGTTGTAAATAAAATTCTCGTTAAGTTAGTTTTAGACAATTTACAAGAAAACATGTTATTAGCTAAATTAATTTGTTTAGACAATTTTAGTTGTAAGTTTTTTATTCAATGGAGCATAAGTCTTCTTTCATCTATATTTGAAAATCTGTCAATTAACAAATTTAAGTATAATTCTTGCATATACTTTAATGTTATTTCTTGTTTGATAGCCATTTGGGCGAGTTCCCTTAAGCGACTTTCCGCTGGTGCTTTGTAGATAAGTTTCCAGTCTTTGTAGCGTGGAGAATGATTGTTCTGCACTTGCTGCACTGATGAGCCAAGAAAGTTATATTTTTATGAGTAGCCATACATTTAATATATTTTCTTGCAGGCCATTCTGAATAAAAAACTTGTCAAACGTTAGTCTCAAAGTTTTCTTGTCTATTTTGACAAAATTATTCTTTGCATAGCAGTGAAAAAATTTGAACTGCAAAGGAAAACTTGCAGACAACTTACAGCACTTATGGATGTTCAACACTGCTTCATTATCAATGCTATTCCAATCAAATTGTTATTGAGCGATACTATGGATTTTGTCATAGTGGTTCTTAGAGAAACAAGATTATATGTTTGCGATTACTATGTCTACTTGGCACATTAAATGTGATTTTTAAGCATTTGTTCAGGTGACTAATGTAATGATTCCCTAAAAGAAGGGTTACTAGATTAAAGTTATTTTGGAATCTTATTTTGCAAAGTAGGCAGGGTCTCTCAACAGACAAACCTTTTAAGCCATGTTTGTTTATCTGCTCTTCTGATTCATTCCACATCTGAGTAAATCTATTGTTATTTCTGTCCAGTTTCAAACAGTCAATGGGTGGTTCAAACTTTGCAAAATCTTGGAAATATCAAGAGATTTGCTTTTTTGAAGAGGATATCAGTTTGACTCAAAACGTGGTCCAACAGTTTTAGACTAATATAAACACTAAAGTACTGATTTGTTTGGTTAGAATAACTCCTCCAGCTGCAGTTTTACTATTTGTAAGTATAATTTAAAATAAATTTCAAAGTTTTGTAAATTTCCAAAAATTGGCCTAAAATAGCATGGCAGTGGTATGGAGTAGTAAAAAAACATTTATTTTATTAGATTTTTACTGCAATATTCAACCTAGAAGTTGTACAGTTTATTTATATCAACAAAACCAAAATATATTTTTTAGTGGGAGTCCACTCTAACAATGCTGTTAATGTGGTTTTTAATATATTAGTTACTATTCTCACTGATGACTTTTTTATGTAAACTCTGTTTGTACAAAAATTTATAATTCATTAGGCCAACTGATCGCAACGGCGACCTTTAATAATAATCTGTTTAAAATAAACACTCCATCAACCACATCTTATGGTTTAGCAATGCTAAATGTCTCTTCTGAAAAACAATTTAATTTGTGGCACAGGAGATTGGCACATGTTAATTCGACTAGTCCTAATAAGCTTAAGAATGGAGTTGTACTTGTATTGACCTTTTTTAATACTTTCTCACCAAATTTTATTTGCGACATTTGTGTGATGGCTAAAAGTCACCGTCAACCGTTTAAAGAAAATAAATCATCATCGTCAAGAGTACTTGAGTTGGTACATTCAGACCTTTGCGGACTGTTGCAGGAAAATTCGTTATCTGGTTCTCGCTATGTACTTACTTTTTTCGATGACTACAGACACCAAGCTTTTGTTTATTTCCTAAAACGTAAAGATCAAGTTTTTGAATACTTTAAGATCTTTAAAAAAAAAGATAAAGACCTTTAGAACAGACAATGGTGGAGAATACTGCGGAAAAAAAATTGAAAATTTATTTAAGATTGCAGGGATACAACATCAAACTTCAGTACCCTACGTTGCTAAACAGAATAGAAAAGCTGAGAAGCTCAATCGTTCAATTATGGAAAAGGCTCGTTGTTTATTAATTAGAGCAGGGTTGCCGAATGTGTATTGGGCTGAAGCAATGTATACATCAGTCTACATACTTAATCATTTACCAAGTAGGTGTGTAAAAAAAACTCCTGAAGAATTGTGGAGTGGTAAGATACCAACAGTGAAGCATACCAAAATTTTTGGATGTAAAGCTTTTTCACAAGTTCCTGCCCAGAAACGGGGAAAATTAGATGTCAAAGCAACTACGTGTATCTTTGTAAGTTACAGTTTAGAATCTAAGGCGTACCGATTGTATGATACAGAGTAGAATTCTGTATTCCTATCCAGAGACGTTTAATTCATCGAAAACAAAAAGGGTTTTCTATTGTTAAACAAAGATAGCGCTCAAAATTTTAATAATTTTTTTAATTTTCCTAAAGCTACATTGGCAGAAGAACCAATTTTAGAAGAAAATTCTAATACAAATAATTTAAGTTTTTCTGAAGAATATGGTAAACCATATTTTTCAGATGAGGAAAGGGAAGAAGTTTATCCCGATTTTCCAGTAACGGAGTATTATTTCCTCGACGTACCAGAAAAGTAGCTGAAACTTCAAAAGACTGCGTTACATATTCTGCAGTAATTAACGAAGATCCACTTACTGTAGAGGAAGCTGGAAGATGGAAGTTTATAGCTCGAGGCGATGCATAACAAATATGATGCTCTCATAGAAAATGCCCAAGTGTCATTTTCTTTCACCCAGTTGGCTTACCACTAGGTAAAAAGACACTGCAATGTAAACGGGTATTCAAAACAAAAACGAAAAAAGGACGTTCTTAATACAAAGCAAGATTGGTTATTAAAGGTTGTAGACAACGAAAGGGTGTCGATTTTGAAGAAACATATTCTCTAGTTGTTTGATACACTTCTATAAGATATTTGCTTGCATTTGCTGCACAACATGATCCTGATATTGACCAGTTAGATGCAGTGACAGCTTTTTTACAAGATGATCTGAGTGAAGAGATTTATGATTCCTCTAAAACAGTTCAATCATACCAATAAAGTCTATCGATGAAAAAAATCTTTATGCAAGTCGTCTGCTGAACAAAACTACAGTACTACGAAACCAGAAACTTGGGCAATAGTCTATCCAGTGCAAAAGTTCAGAGGTTATTTGGATTGATCTACGGTAAAGATAACTGATCATCAACCGTTACAATGGCACAATGGGCGGTGATCTTACAGTCGTTTGACATAAAAATAGAGTACACTCTTAGACGCAGCAATGTTATAGTAGACACACTATCACGGCCTCCGTGTCATGATGTCAATCTGGACTCATGTTCTGTGTGTACTGTCTTTCTGTTAATGCCAACTGAATCGCGAATAATTACCCGAGAAAAACAATTAAGTGACCCTGATGTAGCAAAGATTATTACGTGTTTAGAAAGTCCGACACCAAATGAAATAGACTTCTATCGATGGAGTGATCGAGTTTATCTTTCGTGAAAGGGAATACTATACCGTTATCCGCCTGATAGGGACAGTGAAGAGACTTAATTGGTTTTGTTTTCTTCAGAAGTGACAAATATTCTGCAGGAATATCATGTCTCCCCACTAGCTGCTTATTATGGTGTAGATAAAACTTATACTAAAATTGCCGCTAAGTACTATTAGTCATCCATGCGACGCGATATTGAACAGCATGTAAAGTAATGCTCTAAGTTTTAGCGTTATAAACCAAAAAATGTAAAGCCAGCTGGACTATGTAACGTTAAAAAAAAGAAATTAGTAGTTCAATTCGCGAGTATGGAAAATTCCTCGTTAGTATGAAATTTGTCAGGACCTCTCTGCTCTTGCGCCGGGACTGTCACATTTTAGACAGCATTCCCGCAATTCATTTCGCATTAGATCATTTGGCGAGTTTGTTACTTCTACGCCCGGGTTAACCTTCACCGTTAGATTGTGTCACGCTGCTAGTTTAATATGCGATTATTTGTGAAAGGTTGAAACGGAGTAAGTGGTATACAATTTTCTTTATTGAGAGTTTAAATTGACATCTACTAATTTTCTATAGCGGTGGTTACCAGATGTTCTGCGTTATCATCATAGATAACTAACAAGTGGCCTTGTTCGAAATATTCCATGACGTCGAAGTATTGATCTTTATCATATCCACCGTCAAAGGTTGAGAACCGCCAGGACAATCCTTTCTGTTGCGAAGAATTAAGACAAACATGAAAAATTTAATTGGTTAAGTCAAAGGGAAACGCTGCGCCTTTGCGTTCGTCATAATTGGATGCTAAATAAACCTTCTTATTTGTGTTAAACGTATATGCTCGTTCCGATTTGGGTTTAATATTACTTTTTAGGTACATCAAGTACGGAGATTAGCTAATGTCCGACTGAGGTAAAACCTACCTTTAAGTATTGCTACTTTCAATTTTTTTTTGTATTTCAGGGACTAGGTCATTAGGACCGTACGTGCATGTTAATTTAACACAATTAATTGTATTTTTGTGCTTCGCGAATTTATCAGTTGTGCACATCGAATCTCGAAGGCATGAATTGTTTGGTTTGTCTACCGCACCTTCTAATTTCATTGGCCTACGTATAAATTTGGTCAAGAATTTACATTTATATGCTTCCTTCAACTTCTGTGATATAATAAATATATATATATATATATATATATATATATATATATATATAGACATATAAACCGGTTGCTGTTGAGCCCGTAGAATATATAAACGCTACGCTCTTTAGCCCGAAGAAACGCTATTAAGCCCGGTTTCGGGCTCATCTACGTATCCATGTGTATATAATCAAAATACGATTATAGAAGCATCGAAACGTGTAAATCCAAAAATTTGGCCGGGCTTCATATTGTACCGTTTATATCTGCATTATATATAAAATAGTTCAGAGTTAGTCGCTGCAGAGGTCGCTTTTATATACAAACTGTTTACATATACGGACGGTACGTTGTGTAGCCCAACATGCGATAACGTTGGACGGGCTTAATAACAAGCAGTAAACGTATATTCTAAGTGTATTTTACTTTAATATGAGTTTTATGCACTTTTTGAGTATCATTACGTTTTAATAATTTTTTACAAAAACAATACAAAGTCAAAAATCGGAAGCTGATTTTTAAAAACGTTTGCAATTTTTACGTGATGCTTGTACGTACATATGTAGAATGTGGTACTTTTATAACTATTAAATTAAATTAAAATTAAAGTATTGAAGAAAATATTTGAAAACTTCTAAAGAGATTTGGATCAAAAGTACAATATAGGTAGCTAAGAAACTTTAAAGTTATAAGAATGATTTGTTGGTTTATTCATGATGTGATAGCTGTAAAATAATTTGAAACATAAATACATACATTTAATAAAAACGCTATAACGAAAAAGGTATGACTTAAGATATAATATTAGCATTCCTCATGTAATTTTTTTTCTTTTACTAAAAATCTTTAAAAACAATGTAGGAATCTCGTTTTGTAGTGTAAACATTCTTATAAGCAAGGAAATTCTTCAATAGTCCAAAAGAGTTTTGTAGAATCAATTGGAAAATATTACTTCTCGTGAAATAATTATGGAAAGTTATGATAATTTTGCAAATAACACTGTACAATTAAAAAAAATTAAATTTGGTTTTACCAACACAGAGCTTTTACAAACAAAATTGAAAAAAAAAGAATTGTCCTAGCAGAAAGAGAAACAAAACTTACAGCCATAAATTTTAAAATCGACACAGAGTTTTTAAGTAATTATGATGTATACTTAAAAGTTAGAAAAATAATAATTAAGACAAACAGTTAATCCACTACTTACAAGAAATAAGATATTTTTTTAAAGTTTGAGTCATTTCATATGAAATCGTCTAAAAGTAAAAGCTGACTTATTTTAGAGTCCTAAAAAAGAAATCTACGCACAATTAGTTTTGATAAACGCCCGTTTTCACCTGACCGAATTGAAAAACATAGTTTTTATTCTTTTTTTGAATGCACAACGAATATTTATTCAATACCGATTTACAATGACGCGCTGCTGAAAATACGTTTTTTTAAACTCGTTTTCAGTGATTTTTAACTGACTTTAGTGTCTTGGTCGTTTAATGTAAGCAACTAATGTTACTCAGAAATTAAGTTTACATATCCTAAAAAGAATAAACCCAACAACTGATCAAAAGAACCCACTTTTTGTACAAAAAAGATGCTTGAAATTCGATAAAATTGTTGTTGTCACATTCTTACTGCCTATACACTTGGTTTTTTAAAGCAAATATCTTAGTACTTTTATTAGGTTAAAAATATTATTTGCAATTAGTTACTTTTTTGTGTAAAAATTCATAAAACACTACATATTTGTTTTCTATATATTTAGTGTAGTTTTATCTATTTTGTTTGTATTTTATAGTATAGCAAGTAGGTTGAATGTTTTTTAAACGTGATATTATGTTTTCATTTTCATTGAAATTATGTGTATTGTAAGTGAGATTTATTACGTAAATATAACAAAAGAGGGAATATTGAATTTTTTGACATAAAACATTATATTTTCTTAGATGGCTTAGCTTATTGGCTTAACGATATTGACAGCATCACAATTACGGAAAACTGAATACCTTTACGGTATCAACTAGCTGTGACATCAGTGAGAAACTTAAACTATATTAAATTATTGTACTTTTTTATGTTATTATCTTATTAATACATATGTTACAGCAGCTTGAACATTCACACTCGATACAAAAAACTAATTTTTATGCCAAGAATTTCATTAGAGCAGAAATCGAACATTGTTTCTGGAGTTACTATTATCTGCAGTTCGTTCTAAGCTTTTTTTAATAGTTTTTTTAATTGTACCTCCTGCACCATCACATAGGCTTTTGCCGTGAGAAGTAGTAACAAAATACTACTCCGCCTTTATTCCAAAGCCATCTTCATTGTAGTCTATACATGTATAATTTTTTTATAATGTTTGTATTGACCACTAAAGCAATAAATATTTTAAAAGTCTCAATAATTTTGTTTGATGTAATCAAAAAGAAAGTTATTTGAATGCGGTAAACGTTACTGTATAGTGTGTGTTAGACAGTCACTAATTACAAAAGTTGGTTTCAAGTGATCCGTTTTCTTTCAAATAAATTACAAAAACATCTTGTACCAAGAATGAATCATTTTTTGAAAAATTAACTAATGTTTTTAATTTTCTCAAGTAAATTTTTTTATTTAAATGAGCCGATTGTACACACACTAAGAATGAAAATAACAAGACGATTAATGTAGCCATTAAAAGTTAAAGGTGAGAACTAAAAATCTTGCGACGGTCCGATTAATGATAAATCTGTTACCTTAATCGGCATTTAACGTCCACATTAAAGAACAAATAAATTGAGTAAAAATGTTTCAGACGACTTATTAGAATTCCTTAAGTTCGTTATTTGAAACAGAGTATTCTATTTACTATCACATGTATCAATGTTGTATGACATACTGTATGCCCAAAACTAACCTTTTGATTTATTTCCGATTTATTAAAAAAACTTTGTGTGCCTAAATAAGAATATGTAGGTACAACATGAAAACAGGTTGTTGTTGAGCCCGTAGAACATATAAACGCTACGTTCTCTAGCCCGAAGAACCGTTATATATCCCAGTTTTAGGCGCATCTCTGTATATATGCGTATGTCATCAAAATACGATTGTAGAATCATTATTTTTTTTATTATGCGGTATATTGTAAGTTTGATTTAAAAATTAATTTGTGCTTGCCAAATGACAAATGACACACTGTACGTTAGTCGTGCAACTTGCGGCAACGGTTAAATTTAACATTTCTTTTAAAAAGTTGCCAAAAACAGAGTTATATGTGGAATTTTAAAGAAAATTATTTAATTTGCTGCCCTTTTGAGTATGCTTTTTTTTCAGATAAGAATTTGCTAATACACACAAGTTATAGGTTACATTTTGAATTATATTTACAAATAAAACAAACTTTGCACCAATCATAAAAAGATTTTAATGTTTGAATCCAGTTTTTATTTTAAATCTGCAGAAAGTTTATTTGTTACGTCAATATTAATCAAGTTAAATTTTAAAAAAATTATTAGATCGAAAGATGTTTAAGAGAGTTATCTGCAATAAAACTAAACGCACATGTTAAAATTTCAAATCATTGTCGAATTTCGCTTTAACCTAATAACTACGTTTAGAGCGTGTATAATATTGGCAACGCAGTCGGGGTTAACAGCGCGCTAATAACGTCGTGTAGAAAGGCGTTACCGCCCGGGCTCATCGGGCACCTGTTTACATATCGGGCTCAATTGCGTGCGGTTTATAAGTATATATATATATATATATTCGGTGTTATTACTTTTGTAGTGTTATTTATTCTTCTTTTACTACGGGGAAAGTTAGACGGTATACCCCGAATTTTATTTTTCATCGTCTTGGCGGTTTCTTTTAGATTCACGTTATAATCACACATAACAAAGCCTGCGATCACTCTCCGAAGAAACTGTGCTAGCCGTTGCTTTGTTTAGTTACGAAAAGACTGGTGTGACACTTTATTTTTGACAGTTCAACTCCAGAAACCAGAGTTTATCGTAACAACTATTACAAACTCTGGAGGTTTGAAAACTTAGCTATGGATTTGGTTGGACCCCTTCCAAAAACGAAAGCAGGGAAACGTTGGATATTTGCAGTCAAGGATACGGCAACAAAATGGATGGAGTTTTTTCCCATTAAAACAAGCAACCGCCTAAGCTTTATTGATTATTCTAACATATGGAACCCCTCGTCGGGTTATCAGTGATCACGGTAGTCAATTTGTTGGGAGGGTAATGCAACAAGTTGCGTATTGTCTAAGATTTAAACAGACCTTTACGCTTTTATATCATCCGTTTTAAAATCCTGAAGAGCGACGAAACCGATATCTGAAGGTACAGTTATCTATTATTGTGGGAACGGAACATACAAAATGGAAGGAAGCATTGCCTTTGATACAATTCGCAATGAACAGCAGCAAGCATTTGTCTACGGGTTATCTGCCTATTCTTTAGATGAAGAAGACCTGACTATAGCAGTTCCAGTAGTAGATGATGTGCCAACAACGAGTACTACGTATTCTCGCCGAGCACGCAAGATTAATTAACCATGGACAGCACCTTGCTGTGCATCATGAATTAATCTATGGCCATTCACTGTTGGATTCCACCCGAGACGGTATGTGGAATCTAAAGGGGGAGAGTTGTAACCGATACTAGTAATGTAGACACAACCTGAATTTTGACATATGCGTGACTTTATATATGTAGTTTTGATATTTACTCACGTTGAAATAAAATAAAATAAAATAAACTTACGTTACATTTTTTTATTGAAATAAACATACTTTTTGTTGGTTGTAGTTAATTATGTTTTGGAATATTAAAAATATGTTCACATAAAGCTTATTAATTGTTTTGAATATTAAGCCGTTATGTCAATGGAAATAAAGTATTGAATAAAAATTAAACACAACATTAGCTTTCATAATTTTACTCCACAATATTAAAGAAACATTGAGAATTGGATACCGAACTATTAATAAAATATTAGCATAACTGCTGAATATAACAATAAGTTAGTTTGCATAAAAATTGCTTATTTGCAGTTGAGTTTTAAAATAAATACTATGAACGACAAATTGTATATCTTAATAACTGCATTTTATCTTACTTTGTTAGTTGTTTTCGTTATCCCTTGTATTTACAATTCATCGAATGCTTGAGTTTGTATTTATTAACTTTTATTTACTTGATGAGCAATTACAATTGTTTAAATAACCGTAAACACACAACTTGCTACAAGTTAAACGTATTTGTTTAGTAGTCGTAGTTAGAAACAGGCAATTCAATGCATGCGCAAAAAGTATCAGTGTCACAAATATAATTTCAATTAATAAGAAATAAATTTAAAAACCCGATCGTGAAACTTAAAACTTGAAAATAAAAAATATCTTTATGAAGCTGCCGTTGTATCAATTTTAATTAAGGAAAGTCTATGCATTAAAATTAAAACCCACAAATTTGTGCTGTGTAAAATAATTTGAGCACGTTTTAAGTAAATTAAATTTTGTTTAAACCATTTACATTCTTTTTATGTATTTTAAATACTTTTCAGTTCGTGATTTTGGCGATTAAACACATTTTAATCTAATTGATTAGATCGTATTACTGCACATATGTACATATTCTCACAAAATTTTATAACTTAACGTGGCTCAAAAATCTTTACAGACCAGGCTTAGCTGCACAACCCCATCAAAATTTGATAAATTATTTTTGCATGTATGAATTTAAATTTAAGCTGTTAAACGCGCGAAAATAATAACTCATGCGAAGCTAACGTTATTATCTTATTAAAAACCTTTGCATGCAAGTAAAAAATTTCTATGAAAAACTTTGTAAATATAATTCCATGTTTTTGCATACGTTTTATAGGTTTCGTTATAAAATTATGTTGTTATTAAACTAAAAAATAAAAGCTAGTTTAAACTTTCTTAGTTTTTTTAATACGTAATTGTTTATTTATTTTAAAGTTTTGCAACTACTAAGAAGTTTTTACTTAAATTTTTTTAATGAAACTTAATACAAACAACTGGTTTTATATTTTGATTATATAATGTGTTAATCCCTAACGTAAAATGATACTTACAAAGTTTAACAATGCTTAATTTGTAACAAATTGTATCTACGTATTAGGTTAAGTTTATATTAAAAAAAATAAAAATCTTTTAGCTAATAAAACAAATAATTAGATTCTAATTTTATAGGTATTATATAAATAGATAAGGAACAGATGGACTGTAACTAGTAGTACTAAAATTCAAAACAACATATGGCTTATTGATAACAAATCTTGATAAATTTCCTAATTAATTTTTAACAAAATATACGTTTAATTGGTGTATTAAGTATTAAATATGCTGTATATTACTAAAATTTTATTATTTTCTAAAATCTAAAAAACTCATTCTAGAATTTTTTTAAATTTATATAAAAATACAATGTTTTAGCCAAATAAAATTTATTACCGCAGCGTAGAAGAGAATCCCGGACACATCAATTTTATTTTTTTTTCGGATTTTATAAATGTTAATTTTTATTTTTTTTTAGTTTATTACTCTGGGGTCTATGACGACATCACCTTTTTTTAAGAAATCTTTTATATTTGACCAAAAACTAAATGTAAATTTGTTTCTGAAACTATTGTATCTATGTATATTTCAAATTTTGATTAAAAAATATTGTTGTATTATACTTCTAAAATTGTTATTTATTATAATAAGTGTGGTAAAACTTTATTAATAAAAAAAATTATTATAATAGAATTAATATGAACATAATACCAAAGTTTTAACATTCTGCAAAAAACTGTTAGTTTTTTTTTTATTTAATTAGAATATCACAGAGAAATATATGATAGTAACAATATACTTGCTGAGAATTAAATGACTAAACAAACTCAAATTTAATTAAAATTTTAATAACTTGTAAATTAATTTAAAGTTATTTAATTATAAGTAGCATCAAAAATTCGCGATGCAAATAGTATTTTGTAAACCTTGTATTTATCTGCATCAAAACAGTTTTAATAGCAAAAAAACTAAAATTATTTATTTATGATTTAAAATTAAAACATAAGTTTAAAAATAGTGCTAAAGTAATCTAAGCTATCAGAAGCACTTAAACTTATTTTATAGTATGTAAGATTGTTTTTATTCAACGTGATTTTGTTATATAATAAAGTACAATATTTTAACATATAAAACACAATACAACAGAAATCAATATTTATATAAAATAGATATAAAATAGTAACATGGAATAAAGAATTAAATTACATGTTTGTTAAACATAGTAAGTAGTTAAAGTTTTATAGTATAGCCAACCTTTACACTTCCCCTCTTGAAAACGCTTTATTACGAGTTTCCTAAGTGGGAGAAATTTAAAATTATCTTTTTCTTTCCGGTTGCAACTTCATAAAATGACAGAGATACCTGATGAACGATAGGAAAAGGTTTAAGTAATTTAAGTAAGGTTTAACTTATTCCGATTAATCTTGCTACCATTTTCAATATAGGCGAAGTCATTAACATTGAAAATGTACTGTTGCCGGTTTCAATGTTGAAAACACTTATAGAATGCTTGATTCGAAGGTTTATGTAACGAAACGATGAAACGCTCAGATGAAACAATGCTGGAACTTGCCCAATTTCACTTTATTTTCTGTATTTTTCGTCTTAATTTCACTCAGCAGTGATGAAAAATAATTATAGTAATTGAAGAATTAGATCCGCGCGAGCTTCCGCCTTGTACTCTGCAAAAACGGTACAATATAGATAAAAATTGCTCATAAACAATTTATTGAGTACAAAATTTACTACAAAAAAGTTCGCGGGAGTGTATAATTACATCTAATAATTTAAGAGTTACAGAATTTTAATGTAATGTAAGACCTTTTCGTGCAACTTTGCACACTTGTATCTTCTAAACTATTGAAGGTAATTGTACATTTCCGCCGACTTTTTTATAGTAAATTTTGTCTTTTATAAAAATCTCTATATGCACCGTTGTAACGTTGTAAAATTAAGATACTGCATTTTAGCTTCAAATAATTAAATTGTGTTATTAAAACTTTTCACTCATAACAAATCTAACGTTCACGACATTTGCATTTAATATCAATAATTAACAATTAGATGTAAGATTTTACGCTTTTTATTCATCACCGATTTAAAGGTGATTGGCGTCCAAATATTGTTTTAATCTATATTTTGTTTAATTCAAATATTGTTCTTTAATGTAAATAGTATATTAAGTTATAATTAATAAATTTAAGGAGTTCACATCTTTGTAATTATTTCCATTCAACCCATCACCCTGAGGTCTGTGCTTAGGATTGCTTGCCGTGGTCAAATTATATTATTTATACTTTTTATTAAACGTTCTTTATTCCGTCACTGTATTTTTTATTACACCGTTTTAAGGTAATAGCTTATTGGTTATTTTAAGTTATTAAGCAAATCACTTCATTACAAAAATTGTGACGTGTGTAATATTACAACACCGACAAAGCTACCCTTAGCCGCAAAAAAACTGCGGTGGTCACCAAAAGCAACTCGGCCAAAGCACACATGTTTTACTAAACCGATAATTTATGTTCAATCTTAAAATGCGTAAACGAAGTAATTTAATAAACCTGATTTATAAAGTTTTATAACAAACATTATTATTATCATTTTTCTTTGAGTGTTTGTTTTGTATATAGTTATTAGTTAGTGACATATTGTTACGTGGGGGCCAACCCCAGTCAAGAACCAAGAAATCGCAATACGTGATCTTCAATTTGAGTATTAGGCGCCATATAAAAAAGTCACAAATTAGTTAAATTTATTTGGATATGCGTTTGTAAGTTTTTTATTTGATTATTGTACGGGAGATGCGACAAACTGTGATATTGTCTAACGCGAAAAAATTGAGAATGATTATTTAAATTTAATTCTATCGCTTAAACGAGGTTTTTTGTTTGTTTTTTTGTTGTAAACGGAGAGAGCAAACTTAATATTTATTTTCTTTGTCTTTGGCAATTGACAAGTCGCTTATAAGATTAGTTTTACTTCTTTTAAGTCTAAAGATCACGCCAAGAACACCTAGAGAATTTAATAAAAAGGCATGTCGATTATTTCGCGTCACGAAACGTTTTTATTGCGACTTCAATCTGCTGTAAGTCTTCTTTAGATATGACAGGGAATCGCAAACGCGACAAACTGTTGAAAAAAATCCAATTTATAAACTGTGGATGCACATTTTCAAAAGTGAAATCTCCACTTTGCAATTTTTACATCTGACAGGATGTGGCAACGTAGCTCAAATCGTGTCATAATCTTAGAAGCTGTTGAATTGTAAGGAATCACACAATATAAATTATATATTTAATCAGTGAATGATTTATTTCATTTAAGCGTATTTAGTCAAAGTCTGGCTAAATTTCTAAAAGTTCCACTTTGCTAGCAAAAAATGACAGTCAGTGGACGTGAATCTCAATTTTTGGACCTTTTCTCGCATAGCATACTTGTGAGTGCAATATTATTAATTGAGTTTTGCGAAAGTGGCTTTTTGCATTGAAAATATTTTTTGTCAAATCAAGTTCGATGTTTTGAGATTTTGTTGCTTGCTTTGTGTTTCTTATCGTACATCACTTGGAAAAGAGAACCTAAGCGTTACCAACACAGCCCAAATACTACACACTTTTTGTGCTTCTCTAGAAAATTTTTTTATAAAAGATGTACCCTCCAGTTTGCCATCATTTCGCACTAAACTATTACAGATCGCTGAAGTTATACATGAGAAACAACACCCGGGAGTGTTTGGATTTAGAGTTTTTAATACTAATTCAATGCCGAGATAAAGGGCAAACAAATTGAAAATGGAAAAAATTGATATTTGTTCAAGTGCATGGATTTAAGATAACGCGGTCGGGTTTCTCTTTAGATATGTCACTGGAAGCTGTGTTTTATCAGCGTGCAGCAATTCTTTATAATGAACGGTGTTGCTCATAATTCGTTATCACAAAAAAATCTGGTCATTGGTGTTGCTGATTCATTATCTTCCAGCGATAAAGAGATTATGGAAACAATTCTCAGGCATTTCATGGACAAATGTTAAATACAAACAATTGGTGAATTATCATACGATTCTACTCTCGTTTAATATGTACTACCTAAAACACTAGTAATTTGTGTTTTTTTATTTTTATATTATTTATGTATACATTCTTATTTTTGAAAATTGTAATAAACCTTGTTCATTATATTACGTAGGTAATATTGTGTTTGTTTTCAACACCGTCCGATAATTGCAATATTTGTAATTTCTGTGAATTTTTATCTATTTTTTGCTTATTTATTTAAAAAGATTTGACCTAATTCTGGAAGGCCGTTTTGCAATCTGTATTAATAAAATGAACCGTCATGTTTCCGAAAAGGTAGAATTGTAGGTTTTTTCCCAAACTGTAAATAAGATAGTGCGAATTGTGTTGAACTATTAACCAGGCTCTACTACTACTATTGTCATTTAATTCTGGATGATCAATACAAGTAAAAATAATCTGTATTCCAGTTTTTTTTTGGTAGTTTTTAAAATCAGTAGAATTAATTCCGGTATATTAGTCAGCCAATAAAATAGAAATTTTATTTTCGTTGCGATTGCGATTAATAAGATTAATAAAATCTTGAACATTTTGGCCCTTTGTTGTGGATATCCATATCCATCCATATACAGTAAAATGGTCAACTAGGATATGCATGTATCGTTTGGAAGAGCTGTTTCTAGCAAATCTCCCAACACTACCAAGTAACATGATCTAAAACGGTCGTTCAGCAAGGCCAAATTGGAAAAGTAGTCTTATTGCACGACTACGACGAGTCTTATTTTTAATACAACTATTACAATTTTTACAGAAGATGCTTTTTTAGGATTTTTGTATTAATAATGTGGTTTGATTGTTGCGATCGTTTCTGCTGAACCTATCTGCCCATAATGTCGATGAACAAGTTCAATAATATCATTTCCTAATGTAGGAGGAACAAAAACTCTTAATATTTCTTTCAATCTCTTTAGTATTAGCCCCTGTTTACATTCAAAATTTTTCATGGCTTCCATTTCAGAAAAATGTTTGGCGTGGTCATTTGGTACCTCAAGTAGCTTTAATAAATTAACTACGGTAATCACATCATCATTTTCAAAATTTTCGAGGACTGGATTTCTAGACAAGAGATCGGCAAAAACGTTGTCCTTTCGTTTGTTATATATCATAGTAAATTAAACTAAGATAAGTAAAAAATCAAATCACCAAGTACTTAATTTGTTTGAGCTTTTGTTTTAAAATTCTTTAAGGATTTGTGATTACTGCAGACCGTGAACTGACGTCCAATAGGATACTATTGCCAAAACGTTATCGCATTCCTAATGATTTTGCACTGTCTATGAATGATATCAAAACTTTTATCTCTATTTGAGAGCTTTCTTGAAAAGTTGTAGTATGACGAATCCCGTCCCTGTAATTTTTAGATTAATTAATAAATAATTTGAAAAATTACGCGAGGACTTTGAGCGGTGCCAACGTACCCCACCAGCGGCTTGAAAACGCGCAGGGCAATCCCCGCTTCGAAAGCACTCAAGCGAAGCCTCGATGGGTATATAAGCGGACACCGAACCTATCCAAACTCTCAGATATTCATCTTCCCGCTCGATTCCGAGAGATTCCTGATTCTTTACCTTGTAACCTGCGATTGGAATTTTTAGCAGTAGATCTTTTATGTAAGACCCCGTAATTAGATTCATCTGGCTGAATTTGCGGTTTTCTTTTTTTTTACAATTGATTAGTTCGATGTTAGCATCGAATACGTTTCGCTCGGTATTTTATTATGTTGAATTTAAGTTTATTTGTATTTCATAGTTATTTCACAATTATTACTGGTATTTTTTTTTGAATGCATAAAAGTTCCGTGGTTTTGATTTTGATTTAGTGTTTTACTTGTTTATCTCAGTAAAATAACAATGCTAGATAATTTACGACTTCCTTTTGGAATGTAATTTGATCCATTTTTCTTGGTATCTATACTTTGTTTATGTTGAGCTCTTTTACGAGCGCGATTGGAACCACCTGCCAATTCAGCGAAGTAAGCGTTTTCGGTGAGAAATGTTTCTTTCTGTGGAGGGTCTACGTGACAAGATGCACATGCTATTATATTTTTCATCTTTGTTAATTTACGTTGTTTAGTGTTCTATCTTTTACAAAGATTTTACGGCGCAAGTTCATTGAATTAAGTGGGAATACGAGGTGTTAAAAGAAGTAAAATTTTGTTTTTGGGGATGATTGTTTCGGTGGCAATTAAGAAATACCGGGTACCGTGATGTAGTTGAGTGGTTAGGGTACTTTTACCCTATCGTAATGTAATACCGCGGAAGTTAGATGGAACCGTGAAAATTAAGTGTAGTGGTGGAAAAGTTTGATTTTCCAAATTTCGTAATTTACGGTTTAAGTAGACTTCATGGTTTCCAAAAATAAAAACTCACGTTTCAAGTTGGATATGCAATCGTTGGGTTGTGCTACATCTAGTCTTCGCATTTGTGCGGATTTTATTTAAGTGTTAAAAAGAAAATTCTTCCGTTTTTCTACCTGTAGACAACTGGCCACTAAGAACTAACCACAGGTTCTTTTCTGAAGTTACGACGAATTCAAGGTATTTATGTTGCACCATTTATTTAATCGTGAAGATATTTACGTGATTTAAGTGTTAAAAGCTTTGAATTTCAAATGAAAATTACAAGTGTCTCGAATTGATTTAACGTTAATGTAATTAATTATTGTCCGTATTTATCGGAACTGTGACAGAATCCCGAGTTAAAAATTTGTTAGACGGGACCGAATAATTTCTCGATTTACGTTTTATATTATTTTTGTTTAAGTTATTTAAGTGTATTTGATTTTATAATTAATTAATTTCGACACGCACACGGCCGTGATTTTTGTTTTGGTAATTAAGTGTAACCTGCGTTTGAAGTTCAGCAGTTCTCTTTTTATGACAGGCCCCATAAATAGATTCAGCTGGCTGAATTTGCGTTTTTTTTTCTTTTTCGATTTTTCCTTTTAGCTCGGTGTAACCATCGTTTAAAATCGATTGGTTGTTTAATTAATTTTGGTAACGGACACAGTATTTGGATTGACGATTTTCATTTAATGTATTCTGAATTTGTTTTAATGTGATTTTAAATTGAGTTTAATAAGTTATTTTACGATTTTAAATTCAAAGTTACAATGTAAATTGTGGATAAAGTTTTGTATTTTGTTACGCCGTAAACCATCTGATTTCGCGATTTTGCTTATTGAATATTTCACTTGGTTTGTTGAAAATTCCAGTTGTAATTTATGTTTCCTTTCTGAGATATAATCGTAATTAATTATATTTTCGCCGTTTGTTTATTTTAAGTTAGTTCAAAAGTTCTTTGTTCAAGTACATTCGTACTTGAATTTCTTTATGTCAATCGTTTAGATTACGTGGAAAAATTAAGTCATTATCTTAATTTATTAGGCAGTTTAAATTCTTGTAATATAATATTTTGTCAATTTGACATTTTCACGTACAAGCGAAACGCTGTGTCCAAATTCTATAAATATGACGTAATGGGGACTGATTTCCTCTTTATCACACTTCTTAACGAGAGTGTTTTGGTTCTTGAAGTTTCGAAGACAGCCTTTGTGGAAAGGGCAGTCGACAAAAGTTGATATGTAGATGTGATTTTGGTAAATGGAGTTCGAAGTTAGTTGGTTGACAGTCGTCAGAATGTAGTTAGCGCGGGTGATAATTCACCTTTTCTAGCAGTTACCGCGGAAGTAAATGAAAATGGTTCAGTGATTCTTTAAGTGGAAAACCAAACTTTCCTTTTTCGTAATTACGGTTCATTAAGATCACTGTTTTTCCTAAATTAATATCGCATGTTTCGTTACGTGAATTTGTGCGTGAGTTTGTTTCGCAATCTCATATCTTTCGCCTTGGGGGCGGATTAATAAATCTTCCACTGGTAACCTATTGTTTGGGGAGCAGCCGAATTCCATCTGAGGTTGTAGCTTTTGAAAACCACTGTGACCCGCAGCTCAACTGGTATCTCCGATTAAGTAAAAGGTATTTATCGATTTTGGTTATTATCGTGTAGTGACCCGCGATTAAAATGCAGTAAAAGCTTTAAGTTTGAGCCAATTGAAATTACGACTAACGTTAAATTTAATTATTTCAATGAACACTTAAAGTGTTTGCGTGAAGTTAAAATAAATTAACTTTGTTTTGGTGCGTTTGAAAAGTAAATCGTGTTCCCGATTATATGATAATGTAACGACTTATAAACTATATTTTGTTTAGTTTGAATTAAAGTTCGGACATATATTTTATAACCTGTATTGTTCTTAGTTATTTGAATTGTTTAATTTCATATGCGGACAAGGCCTTGAAATTTATTTGCCTTATGTTTTATTTGAAAACGTTGAGTTAACGCTATTGTAGTAGCAATTTCTTTTTATAAATTTTAATTTAATGTTTTGTGTGTAGATTGTTCATTCCTGTTTTGCTTAAGATTATTTCATTTCTTCTATAAAAATTTGTTTACTATTCATTATTGTTATTTTTTTTGTTTTGTTTTCTTGTTTTAAATATTCAATCAATAAATGTTAAATTGTTAAATGTAAAGAGCTTTTATTCATTTAGCGCCGCATACGTAAATTTTGTTTGTTTTTAAGTGTTTTTCAGAATAGTTACAACTCAAGGTAAGTTCTGGGGTTGTAACCAACCAGATGAGCTTTCGGATAATCAGGGGTTTGAAAGCTACCCTTATAAAATCTTGATTGGCGCCCTTACCGAATTTTGACTATTTCACCGTTCTAGTTCTATTTTACGTCGATCGCGTTTCCAATTTTTCACGGAATTTTAAATTACAATCCACCCCCTTCTCCATTGAGCTAGTGGCACAACCCCGTTTATGTTACTACATTTCAGGCAGTAATTTTGTGTTAACTTTGGCATGTAACATAAATATTTGGCGCCCAACGTGGGGCATTTTTCCAATTTTAGTTTGCCTGTTAAGTTTCGTGATTTTTGGAAGACTTTACCGTTTTGTAATTTCATTTTAAAATGGGTTACAAATTGATTGTTGATCGTTTATCGCATAACGAATTACGTTATGAAATTTTGATTAGAGGTGGTGATGCATCTTTAGGTGTTGTCGTATTACGAGGTTTACTCAAGAATTTTCTTATTGAAGAAGCTACCGGCAAAATATCTCGTCCCGCGTACCCTTTCGATTTTAATTCAGATAAATTAGCGATTAGAGAAGGTATCGATGAACTTAGAAAATTAATAGATTCATTGAAAATTACTCCAACTACAAAAATTTCTTCTACAATTGAAACCAAAATTAAATATTTGTTAAACCGTATTGGCAATTCAATTCCTATTCAAGGTGACGATTCACAAGTTAAAGATGAGTTTTTAAAATATTTAGTTGTTTTAATTTCGCAGTACGAACTTTTGGATAAGCAAATTGTTGTTTCGAATCCGTCTACTTCCGCCGATGAAGTCATCGAACCTATCGTTCAACCTTCTTTAGTAGTTGATACCACTTTACCGACGTCTTCTGCTGTTAGTCAAAATTTTGTTAGTCATGTTAAAAGTGTTTCAGTTTCGAAATGGAACTTAAAGTTTTCTGGTGATGCAAAATCAATTTCGTTAAATGCATTTTTAGAACGAGTTGCCGAACTTCAATTATCGCGTAACGTTTCAAGCCATCAGTTATTTTTGGAGTGTACTGATCTTTTTACAGGTCATGCATTGATTTTTGTTAGATCTATTCGTAATTCAGTAAATTCTTGGGAAGACTTAGTTAAGTTTTTGCGTGAACAATTCCAGCCTACCGATTATGACGAACGACTTATTGAAGAAATTAAGCGTCGTACTCAAGCTAATGATGAGCCAATGGGTATTTACGTTGCAATTATTCGCAACATGTTTTCACGTCTCGATGAGCCTTTTTCTGAAGAAAAGCAGTTAAAGATTTTATTAAGAAATATTTCTCCCGTTTATCAAACTCAGCTTGGTTTGTCGTCGGTTACTTCAATTGAAGAGTTAATTAAATTTGGTCGTATTATCGAGGACCGCATGCAAGCTATTGAAGCTTACACGCCTCCATCTCGTAGAAAGCAGGACATGGAGCCTGATCTCGCTTATGTGACATCTCAAGTTAAGGACATTGCAGTTTCTCGTTCTTCAAATAACGTTAGTAGTGGTGAAAAATCTACACCACCTGTTAGACAAAATTCACGATTACCGTCTTCTAGTATCGCACCTTCTTCACGAAGGTTAGCTATCGTTAATGCGCCTGCTTCTTCTAATCGAAGTAGTCCGCAATTATGTTGGAATTGTAGGAAGCCTAACCATCGAGCTGCTTCTTGCAAAGAACCTAAGAAAGGTTTATTTTGTTATCGTTGTGGAAAATCTAACGTTACGGTCCGCACTTGTTCTAAGTGTTCGGGAAACGAGTAAAGGACGTACTAAGAAGCCGTTTAGTGACGTCAGAGGTCAAAGTAAAATCGGCTGTCTATTTTAATAGTTTACATTCTTCGAAGAAAAAGAGTTTCGTTAAGAATAAAGTTGTATTAGATTATGTTTTCGAGTCTGCCGAGTCTGACGAAAGACCTTTTGTCTACGTTAAAGTTTTTGGTCACGAAATTTTGAGTTTATTAGATAGTGGCGCTTCTCGCACTATTGTTGGTTCTAAGGGTTGGGAAATTTTTAGTCAGTTAGGTTTGAAGTTAAATAAGTCAGTTAAAGTTAATTGTGTTGTCGCTAATGGTAAATCAGTACAAAGTTTAGGTTCACTTCTCGTCCCAATCGAACTTAAAGGAAAAATTGTTGTTTTAGAAGTTTTAGTTGTTCCTGACGTTCCGCATAATTTAATTTTAGGTGTTGATTTTTGGAAACAAGCAGGTATCGTTCCCGATCTTAGAAAAGGTGAATGGCGTTTCGAAAATATGGACACCATTTCACAATTGGAAGATAAAGATTCAGTTATTAAGTCTCGTCTCGATCTTTCCTCAGAACAGCTCAATCAGTTAGACAATTTAGTTAGTAATCATTTTTCTTCTTCGAATGAAAATTTTGGATGCACCAACTTGATCGAACATCAGATCAAAACTACTTCCGAACCAATTAAGCAACGTTATTACCGAGTTTCGCCGTTTATCCAGAAACAAATCGATCTGGAGTTAGAGAAAATGTTGAAGTTAGGCGTTGTAGAAAAATCAAACAGCGCTTGGTTGAGCCCGATCTTATTGGTGAAGAAGAAAGACAACTCTTATCGTTTTTGCGTGGACTTTAGAAAAGTCAACAAGGTTACCGAAAAGGACGCTTATCCTTTACCTTACGTTTCGTCTATTTTGGATCGTCTTCGTGACGCTAAGTTTATTTCATCTCTCGACATTAAGTCCGCTTATTGGCAGATTCCTTTAAGCGAAGAGTCTAAGCAGTATACCGCTTTTACAGTTCCGAACCGTGGGTTATTCCAATTCACGTGTTTACCGTTTGGTTTAGCTAACGCACCAGCTTCTTGGCAGAGGTTGATTGATCGAGTTTTAGGTCCCGAATTAGAGCCTTACGTTTTTGTTTATTTAGATGACGTCATTATTTGCGCTCCTTCTTTCGAGAAACACATGGAAGTGTTAACTGAAGTTCTTCGTCGCCTTAGAGAGGCTAATTTGATGTTAAGTAAACACAAATGTCATTTTTGTAAACCTGAACTTAAGTATCTTGGGTTTATCGTAAATTCTACTGGTTTGTCGGTTGACCCGGAAAAAGTTGATGCAATTTTGCGTATTCCAGTTCCCACTGGTGTCGCTGAGGTTAGAAGAATTATAGGCATGGCCTCGTGGTATCGCCGATTTGTACCGAATTTTTCGACAATTATCGCTCCATTGACGTCTCTGTTAAAGAAGAATTCCAGCTTCAATTGGACTAGTGATTGTGATGAAGCCTTTCAGATCATTAAGAATTGTTTAGTTTCCGCACCTATTTTGTCTTGCCCTGATTTTAATGTTCCGTTTACAGTTCAAACTGACGCTTCTGATTTTGGTCTCGGTTCCGTTCTTACACAGTTTATCGACGGTGAAGAACGTGTTATTTGTTATAATAGTAGGTCGCTCACGAAATGTGAACGCAAGTATTCCACTACCGAAAAGGAGTGTTTGGCTGTCCTTTGGTCTATTGAAAAATTACGCCCCTATCTTGAAGGAACAACATTCACTGTAGTTACCGATCACGCATCATTAGTCTGGTTACATAATTTAAAGGAACCTACCGGTCGTCTAGCACGTTGGGCTGTTAGACTGCAGCAATTTGATTTTACGATCATTCATCGTAAAGGAAAGGATCATGTCGTACCTGACGCATTATCTCGTTCAGTACCAACTATCGACAATATTACTACCGATTGTGACATTACCGAACCTAAGTCTTCGGACAAATGGTTAACGAAACTTATGGAACGTGTACGTTCAAAACCTAACGCTTTTCCACAGTGGAAAATTAGTAACGGAAAGCTATTTAAGCATGTTACCGTCGACTATCCCGATCTTCGTTCTGAGAATGACAATTGGAGAGAAGTTGTGCCTAAGTCTAAACGACTCGAAATATTGTCAAAGTTTCACGATGAGCCTACCGCTGGACACCTTGGTATTTTTAAGACTCTCGAACGAATAGTTCCTCTTTATTACTGGCCTAAGATGAAGGCTGACGTTATTCGTTACATCAATGGTTGTAAAGTTTGTATCACGAATAAGCCAGAACAGAAACGTCCTGCTGGCCTTATGACCCGTCATCCTGTTGTGGACAAACCTTGGCAGTTGATTTCTACCGATCTTGTTGGACCGCTACCGCGATCTAAGAGTGGTTATTCATATATCCTTGTAGTTGCCGATTATTTTTCTAAATTTGTGTTATTTTTCCCGTTACGTTCCGCTACTGCAGCAGCAGTTACCAAACGTCTTGAAGAAGATGTCTTTTTAATGTTTGGAGTTCCGCAGTATCTTTTGTGTGATAACGGCACACAGTTTCGTAGTGCAGAATTTAAGAAAATGGTTTCGTCATATAAGTCTAAAATTATTTTTAACGCTAATTATTATCCACAAGTGAATCCAACAGAAAGAGTCAACCGAGTCATGAAGACAATGTTATCGTCATATATTGAAGACAACCATCGACATTGGGATAAGTATCTTGCTAAAGTAGCATGTGCTATTCGTACCGCTGTACATGAAGTCACCGGCTTAACGCCGTTTTTCGCTAATTTTGGACGTGAAATCTGTCTCGACGGATCACGTCATGGAAAAACTACCGATTCAGACACTATCGACGATCTAGCTTTTGCCGATCGTACCTTTTTGGCCAAAAGAGGCCCAGCTTTTAGAGAAGTTTACGTCGACATTAAGAATCGCTTGAATGCCGCTTATGTCCGCGCTAAACATTATTACGATTTACGTCGTCGTCCAGCACCTTTTGAGGTGGGAGACACAGTGTGGCGAAAGATTTATGTCCTTTCTGATGCATCTCGATATTTCTCGGCCAAACTGGCACCTAAGTTTATCGGTCCGTTCTACGTGAAACGGAAAGTTTCGTATCAGACCTATGAGTTGTCTGATGACACGGGAGCATCTAAAGGCATATGGAACGCCAAGGACTTAAAGTTAAACCCGACTGGGGATAAATAGTCTTCGTTATGTTTTACATTTTTAGTTTCTTTTTCGTATTGTTTAGGTTAGTTAGTTTCGTTTTTGGGTTCCGTGTAGAGACGGACTAAGAATATTTCTCTACAGTGGGGACACCACTTGTCGTAAGAGGCGACTAAACAACGGTTCTGTCATTTCCATTTTTCTTTCTTCTGCTATCTTGTCTGTCCTTATCTTTTATTTCTGTAGTGTTTGTGGCTAGGTGCCATCGCTCGGTGAGGGAAGTAGTTGTGGGAAAAACGCAATGCGCGGATCTCGTAAAGCGCAGCTCGCCCTCTTCTATTGTGCAGCATCGAGTGATCTGTGTCGAACCCAAACATATGCTACCCTTCTTATCGTTTAGTTCTCGTTTTGTTTAGTTTCGTTAGGGGTTCTCGATGATTGCGAGATCGCGAGAACCATAGGCTTAGTTTCGTTTTATTTTTTTGCGTTTATCGTTTTTATTTTTTTTGTGTTTTATGGGTTTTCGTTTGTTTTTCTCTGTTACTCATAGAGTGATTTAGAAAATCCCTCTTTAAGTAGGGGAGGTGTAACCTGCGTTTGAAGTTCAGCAGTTCTCTTTTTATGACAGGCCCCATAAATAGATTCAGCTGGCTGAATTTGCGTTTTTTTTCTTTTTCGATTTTTCCTTTTATCTCGGTGTAACCATCGTTTAAAATCGATTGGTTGTTTAATTAATTTTGGTAACGGACACAGTATTTGGATTGACGATTTTCATTTAATGTATTCTGAATTTGTTTTAATGTGATTTTAAATTGAGTTTAATAAGTTATTTTACGATTTTAAATTCAAAGTTACAATGTAAATTGTGGATAAAGTTTTGTATTTTGTTACGCCGTAAACCATCTGATTTCGCGATTTTGCTTATTGAATATTTCACTTGGTTTGTTGAAAATTCCAGTTGTAATTTATGTTTCCTTTCTGAGATATAATCGTAATTAATTATATTTTCGCCGTTTGTTTATTTTAAGTTAGTTCAAAAGTTCTTTGTTCAAGTACATTCGTACTTGAATTTCTTTATGTCAATCGTTTAGATTACGTGGAAAAATTAAGTCATTATCTTAATTTATTAGGCAGTTTAAATTCTTGTAATATAATATTTTGTCAATTTGACATTTTCACGTACAAGCGAAACGCTGTGTCCAAATTCTATAAATATGACGTAATGGGGACTGATTTCCTCTTTATCACACTTCTTAACGAGAGTGTTTTGGTTCTTGAAGTTTCGAAGACAGCCTTTGTGGAAAGGGCAGTCGACAAAAGTTGATATGTAGATGTGATTTTGGTAAATGGAGTTCGAAGTTAGTTGGTTGACAGTCGTCAGAATGTAGTTAGCGCGGGTGATAATTCACCTTTTCTAGCAGTTACCGCGGAAGTAAATGAAAATGGTTCAGTGATTCTTTAAGTGGAAAACCAAACTTTCCTTTTTCGTAATTACGGTTCATTAAGATCACTGTTTTTCCTAAATTAATATCGCATGTTTCGTTACGTGAATTTGTGCGTGAGTTTGTTTCGCAATCTCATATCTTTCGCCTTGGGGGCGGATTAATAAATCTTCCACTGGTAACCTATTGTTTGGGGAGCAGCCGAATTCCATCTGAGGTTGTAGCTTTTGAAAACCACTGTGACCCGCAGCTCAACTGGTATCTCCGATTAAGTAAAAAGGTATTTATCGATTTTGGTTATTATCGTGTAGTGACCCGCGATTAAAATGCAGTAAAAGCTTTAAGTTTGAGCCAATTGAAATTACGACTAACGTTAAATTTAATTATTTCAATGAACACTTAAAGTGTTTGCGTGAAGTTAAAATAAATTAACTTTGTTTTGGTGCGTTTGAAAAGTAAATCGTGTTCCCGATTATATGATAATGTAACGACTTATAAACTATATTTTGTTTAGTTTGAATTAAAGTTCGGACATATATTTTATAACCTGTATTGTTCTTAGTTATTTGAATTGTTTAATTTCATATGCGGACAAGGCCTTGAAATTTATTTGCCTTATGTTTTATTTGAAAACGTTGAGTTAACGCTATTGTAGTAGCAATTTCTTTTTATAAATTTTAATTTAATGTTTTGTGTGTAGATTGTTCATTCCTGTTTTGCTTAAGATTATTTCATTTCTTCTATAAAAATTTGTTTACTATTCATTATTGTTATTTTTTTTGTTTTGTTTTCTTGTTTTAAATATTCAATCAATAAATGTTAAATTGTTAAATGTAAAGAGCTTTTATTCATTTAGCGCCGCATACGTAAATTTTGTTTGTTTTTAAGTGTTTTTCAGAATAGTTACAACTCAAGGTAAGTTCTGGGGTTGTAACCAACCAGATGAGCTTTCGGATAATCAGGGGTTTGAAAGCTACCCTTATAAAATCTTGATTGGCGCCCTTACCGAATTTTGACTATTTCACCGTTCTAGTTCTATTTTACGTCGATCGCGTTTCCAATTTTTCACGGAATTTTAAATTACAATCCACCCCCTTCTCCATTGAGCTAGTGGCACAACCCCGTTTATGTTACTACATTTCAGGCAGTAATTTTGTGTTAACTTTGGCATGTAACATAAGGTTTACCAATTTTGTTTTTTTTGTATTGTGTATTTATTCAAACATTCATTTTACGTCTTTGTTTTTTTTGTTTTGTGTGGTAAATTTTGTTAATTTCAATACCTTTATTTGTTTTTATGTTAATTTATTCATTTTTTTTGTTTTTTTTTTTGTGTGTTCAAATAAATGTTAAATTGTTAAATGAAAAGAGCTTTTAATTCCGTCGGCCTCCGCGTGTGTAACTTTATTAATTTATTACAGATTTTATTGTGATACACTCGAACAAGGTCAGTTCGTTTAGGGTGTATCCTTCAGGAGCGGACTTGTGGTTGGCAAGGGCCAGAAGTTCATTAAGCTTTACTCCTTCCTGGCGCCCTTTAATTTCGACATTATTACTTTTCGATGTTATGTCAATCTCGTTTCCAAATTATCACGGAATTTTAAAATATAACCCACCCCGTCTCCATTGAGCTAGCGGCACAACATCGTTTATGTTGCCCCATTTCAGGCAGTGACTTTGTTTTAACTTTGGCATGTAACAACCTGAAACCAAACCAATATTAATAACCGACCTTAGCTATTCTAACTGACTAACCGTATTGATTTGTTTTGCGATTTTGACCCGACCCGTTTCCGATTTTGTTTTCTCTTCTAACCGCACGATTATATACCACGACGAGAAGGACCCGGCTATTCACATTGATTTTCTCATCGAAACGCTTTACATCATAATTAATTAATCATCTCATATTCCGCCGTATCATCTAATTAAGTTAGTGATTTTGTGTAAAGTTAGGTAAGTTACATTTTGTGATTTGTTTGAGGTGCAAAAAAAATAACAAATAGCCTACCAAGAGTTTGGCTGGAGGCGTCCAAGTCTAGCAAAACCTTTTGCGAGGGGTTGTATAATTCATCGAGTGTAGCACTTTAAAGCTGTATAGGCTGCTTAACTTTCCTGAGGGCAGTGCAGTTGTTACACGCATCCTGAATTAAACACAAACGTGTAAATCACCTGAATAAATTAAGTACCGGTTCGCGAAATACATTATTGTATTAGATTAATCAATCATCTTTCCATTGATGAGAATAAAGCGTATTAACTTCGTAACCTTGGCGAAAGCGTTAATCACGTCCCGTAATTTCATTTCTCCACCGATTTCTGTCAAATCAATCACAATTTGGAGCCCGTAATTTAACCTATCCACTTCCGAAAACCACCTTACCATTATCGCTAACAGTCTTCCAGAAAGGAGAACAGTAGTACAAACCGCTAATCAAAGGTCAGAGGTCAACTTACGATAATTAAATTGTACTTCTACTTACCGCCAATTACTACTAAATCGTTTAGTATCTAACCTGTCCATAATTGCCGATACACCGACAAAAGAAAACACCTCACTGTAAATTGCGAATTTAATACCACGTCCTGCGTCGAGGTAGTAAGTACCGCCATATTACCTTTTAGTTTGTTCGTAGGAGATACCGGAAACAAACCACAGAGGGCGACGTACCGTTAGTAGGAGGATCCACAAAAACCACCAGTGCCGTAACATTTATTTTTTTCTTTTTTTTCTGTATTAATTACATTATTAGTTTTGTTGTGTTAATTAATTTCTTAATTAAGTTAACGTGTAAATATTACGAACATTATATTATATTTATTTTAAACGTGCAATTCCTTTTCTACGATAGCTACTCAGGGTCCGAAAGCCGAAATACCTTTACGACGAAGGCGGCTTAAAGTGATCGCCCGGAAAAGGGACGATTACAAAGTATGCAACAGGATTTAATATTCCGCCATCTTGTCACTGTTTGAGTGTAGCGCCAATTCCTTTATAACTCGCAACTGTTTCTATAAAAACAAGTTCATTAATATCATAAATTGCAAGGATGGGTTTAGAACATAAATATTCTTTGACCATAGTGAAAGCTTGTTCATACTTATCAGTTCATTGAAATTTAATATTGTTTTTCAGTAATTTATGAAGGATTTTAAGTTTCTGGGAGCTGTTTTTAATATATTTTAAATAAAAGTTTATAGAGCCCAACATACTGCGAACACGATACTTATCAGACGGTCTTGAAGATGTTAAATAGAGACTAAATTCTGTTGAGCTGGTGAAACTCTATTTTTTGAATTTGTATGGCTTAAATACTTTACAAATTTTGCGGCAAACAGACATTTAACTAGATTTAATTTGAAACCATCAAAATTTGTCACTTGCAACAATTTCTCAATATGCTAAATATGCTTCTGGCAGAATTGAGAAAAGATCAAAATATCGTCTATATAATTAATACAAAAATCATCTAAATTATTTTTTTGAATTATGTTTGATAATATTCTCTAGAATGTTGCCGGAACATGAATTTTCCGTATTTCTGTGTCCCATAGTATTAATATTATGCACCAAAAAGCGGAGTTTATGTCTAAAACCGTAAAGTACTTACAATTGGCAACTTCTTCGAATACATCTCAAATTGTAGGAAAGGAAAAACATTCTGGTATAACTAGTTTGTTTAGTTTTCTGAAATCTATACAAAGACGAGCCTTTCCCATTACCTTTCTTATGCATCAGTGTTACAAGAAAAACAAAGAGAAAATCAAACTTCTTAATTATACTTACTGGCAATAAAGTTTTTATTTGATTTCGTATTTCATCATCATTCGTATTTATCTCTGTCTAATGTTATATCTGCTTCATTGGATTTAACTCTGCCTATATCAAATTTGTCGTTAGCAAACATGTGTTTGTACTTGTCAATTAATTGCGACATAATTATTATATTTTTATGATTATTTGTGTGATTTAAATCTGTTATAAATTTGCATATGTTAAAATTTTTATTACAGTTTACTTAAATAATATCATCTGAACTTAGAATTGTTAATTTTCAGTATTTCTAGATCGGTTAGATTTGACTAGTGGTTAGATATATTTGATTTTTGTATTCTGGCATTGCCTTAGTACGATTACAACAGTCTGCTACTAAATGAAAACAATTTGGAAAAACAAGACTGACACAGTTGGGACATCTTCTTGTTATCGTACCGCTATATACCATTTTGTCAAAAGTAGTTATTTTTTCTCTGTCTAGCTCCTTTTGAGCCTCACTTGGCAAACTCAATACTATCTGGTTAATCCAGTTTGACCTATAGTTTCGTCTATCAATTCACCTACATACGAACTATCAAAATTTGTTTTCAATATATTAAAAAACCTTTCTTTCTTCATAATATTATTAATATATAAAAAAAAACTAATAGTATTAAAATTGTTCTCTACAACCATAATACTATTTATAACACAATCTACACTAAGTTCAAGAACAGAATTTATTAGATAAATCATTTTTAATATACAAAATTAATTGTAATAATTGTAATCGGTACTACACTGGACAAACAAAACAAAAATTAAAAATAATATAAAAAAAGTAAATATGATTGTAGTACTAAAGCTAGTGACAAGTCTTACATGCCATCAGGACGTACTTTTAATTTTCACAGTCCTAAAATTCTAGATGTAGAATACAATTTAAAAAAAAGATAAACTTGTAGTTTTTTTTAATTTTTACAAAAACAATGAAAACTTTAGAACAGGCACTGACAAACTAAGTTCGATCTACAATAACATTATTAATAAAATTAACAAATTAATATTAAACTATAATTAACAAAATAATTAAGAATTCCATAACAAATAAAAAATTAAATTTTACAATGAATTTATTTTGAGGGTATGCCAATATTGATAACCATTACTAATTCTTTTACTTATCGATCAAGGTTTTCAATAATTTGGTACATTTCTTTATTTATAAGTGTACTTTGTAATGTTTAAAATCTTAAACATTGTGTTGCATTAACAGGGGCAAAACTAACCAAAAATTGTTGATAAGTTTTTAATTGCTTTTTATTGTTGATGTGCAACGTTTGGGTCTTTAGATAGACTATATTTAACACAAAGAAAACAAAATGATAAGCGTAACATAACTTTATCGCATGACACATTGTTAGTCGATAACATTTACGAGCTAATCTATAAAGCAACAATAACAAAAATGTTTTAAATAGTTTAAGACATTGCAGGTTTTAGTAATAGTAGGTGTGTATTTGCTTGTGACTCATCAGTTTAGTTTTGCGATTACTATCGTTCGAAAAAGTGCGGCGTTAATTAAATAATATAATTCTAATTGCAGTGCGTGAATTGTGAATATATAAAGGTTTCGTTGCTTGAACTTTTTTTAGCACCTTAGGTGTGATTACAGAACACATGGTAAAGTAAGATTTTTTTATACTTAAAATTTACCTAATACACTAACAAATCAATACTTGTAATATTTGGTATATTGTCCACTTTATTTAAAATAGCATTTCACATATTTAAGTACAATTATTGCAATGAAACAAACGTTAAAATCACATTTAGTTTCTAAAGACTTGATCTAAAATATTTTACTTTTAGGTCGGTCAATATGTGTAAGCTTTTGTACTCATTACTTTTTGGATTTAAAAACAATATTATTAGTAACTTTTACAACAATTAAGAACTAACGACTAATTTTTGTTTTTTTAACCATCTATTTGCACAATAAAAAACGATGTTTTACTCTTACATTTTGAATGAGTTGCTATAAATAAATAATCAGATTAAGTTTATTAAAAATTTCTAAACTTAAATTTTATAAGTACTAAGTTAGGTATGCGTGTAAAATTTGTAATCCTTATGTGGGCGACGACGTAACATTTCAACGTAAAATTATAAAGGTTTTAAATAAAATAATGTATTAAATAATTTATCCGTTAAAGCTAATTTAAAATTACATAGGTAGCAACGTTATAACAAAAGTTATATTATAGAACGTATTAAGGTGGTGCTGAAATATTGTGGGTTGCCTATATACAGAGAGTAATCCTATTATTTCTTCAGTGAATTTAATAGCAATTATTAGCTTGGTTTTAAATAATAACAATCAAGTTGAACTCGATGCGTATCTAATGAATGCAATGACTTTTCATCCAAAAATTAACAAACTAAGTGCAGCTGTGATTCAATAGGCGGCGATAGAAATTGACATCTATTTGATTTTTTATTTTGACTTTAATTTTAAATTGCAAAGTTATAAACATGCAAGTTTGACACAATGCAATAAATACAAATTGTAATAATGTGGTTGTATGTAAAATTTTCGGTAATTAATAAACTAAATCTAACAGCGTTTTCCAGAGACATTTATATTATAATAGAATATTAGTTTTAAATAAATCTTGTTTAAGTTACATAAATTATCACCAAGTCAATTTTAGCTTTAAGGGGAATCTACAGTGCTGACATTACCACGTACTTTTTGTAAACAACAAGGCGTCTACATTTGCACATTAAATATAGATTATTATACATCAAATTATAGGTATTTCTAATAGCTAGTCCGCTATTATATTTAAAACACTGTTATCCTTTTTATATCTACAAAATTAATGAAAAACGCAGAAAACATACATCTCATTTTTTAAAACAAAATCCTAAATTCATTTTAAAATTGATAACTTTGAAAATTACACATAACTTAGAGAGGAGTATAAAAAAGACAGCTATCATATGAAAATGCATAAAAATTATTAATTTTATTTAAAAAATGTGATTTACTGTAACAACGAATAACTCGTGTTTTAAGATGCAATTGTGAGTGAAAATCATTTTCTAGTATAATGACGTGTGCTACTAATAACACGTAGGTAATTCCAATAAAAATTTTAATAACAACTGTCTCTAATTACTTAAGAAATTAAAAAAAGTACTTCACTATTTTAATGTTAAATGTCGCAATTAGTAATTTCTGTTTTAGTATGAATTTTACTTTACGTATACGCGCTCACTACAAAACTATTTGTTATAGATGTCGAATTGCCTAAAGGTAGATATTATGTATTATCAATCTTTCACAATTATTTTTTCCAGGTAGGTAAGCAGGTATTCATGTATTTTTAAGTGCGAAACTGTCAAATATAGAGAAAATAATTACTCGAAAATGTGATGATACAAGGATATATTAATAATTAATTTGTAACAAAAATATATAATTCTAAATTAACATTATAAAATTAAGTTTTATAAAGATATTAACAATGAATACGTTTTTTTTAAATAATAATCACGCAACGGCAAATTTCTTGTTCTTCAAGAATCCAATATTTCAGGAAGTAGAGCATTCATATAGAAATCTTCTAGTTTCGGTAATAATTTTTGAATACATTCTTGGTTTTTTGTAATATTTTCTACATTAATACCTTTAGGAGTATATATTACAAAATAACATGAATCTTTATTGGTTATGTGCATTTGCCCTTGAATTTGCAACATATATTTATGATTTTCTTTTAATAAACCATTTTCCAAAGTACAAAATTTAATTTTTTTTTTAATTTAACACCTTCTTCTGGAGTTAAGTTTTTGCAACTTGCAGGGCATTTAACCTTAATTATTGCACTTTCGTTTTCGTTTTCCAAGATTATGTAGCAAACTCCAGGCGTTGTTAGCAATTCTTTGAGTACTACGCATAATTTCTTCATATATTCCACATTTTTTTAATTTGGGTATATTATTTATCTGTACAAAATAAATTAATTTTGTTCAACGCTTAGATATAGTACATACCTCCCCATTTTCGAGTTTTGTTTTTTGTTTTTCGGATGAACAGTAATATTCCTTACAATTAGTGTGATCTCCAAATACGTGGTGTGGTCTATTTAAGATATCTTCTTTTAAATGTCCTACTTTAGATGTAATAGTATTATTATTTGGTATCCAATATTTTATTGCACTGAAAACAGATATTCTAATTTTCTCAATATTTGTATCTAACAATTTTCTACCGTCAATTTTAAAAGATGTGTTTGACTTTATATCGCTTAATTTTGTTATATAATTTCTAATCAAATGGTTTTTACATTCAATTTTTTCAATGTGAAATGCAGGACCATATGGTGAAGCAGTGATTATCTTTTTATAAACATTACTGTCTCCGTCTCCAACTAATCGACCATATATCAATCGATACATCGATAAAGAGTTTTTAAAAGCTTCTACAATTATATCGGATTCCATTAATGTTGAATTTTGATTCCAGTTTTTATAACAAATATGCTGATGTGGATCTTCTTTCATAAATTCGTACTTAGCACAAATCACACAATATTTATTTCTAACACCAAGAAGTATAATTTTCTTGGTTTTTGCTCCGATAATACAAGCCTAAGTATAATGATTTAATTTTGTATATTGATTCTGCCATACTCAATACGTACTACTCCAGATAATGAATTGTAATTTTTTCTGTAAGATCTTTTGCTCCAGGCCCTATCTACAATAACTGTGATAATTGGCGTACCATTTTCATCAACACAATCTTCATTTTTAGCTATTCTAGCTTCTTCGTCCGCAGCTTCTTTAAAACTGTTCCATAAAATTTCTTGAATATGTTTAGATACATCTTGAAAATATTTGCAAAATGCACTATTTGACATACACGGTAAATCTATCGAAGAAAAGTATTCGTTCATTTGGCAGTATCCAACACCAATTGACATTGCCCCTAATACACTCAACTTATTTATATTACATTGTAAATTTGGTTTTTTCTGTAGAAATTGATTCAACGACACCACATACTTTACATTTCATCAAAATAGTACTTTGAAAACCTATTCTTTTTTCTTTTATAAAAGTTAAATTTTTAAATGTGCAGTCAAAGCCAGGATGTGAAATAGATTGTATTTTATCAAAAAAATAAGATATATCTATTATTCTTCTACCATGCAGTTGTATTTCATTTTCATTTAAAGGGTTTGAACAGTCCTCTTCTATCAACAGTTCTTCGTTACTCAAATGATCGACGTTTAAAATACGTTTGACTTTAGGATGTAGATTCTCTACACGCTTATCTTCTACAAAAAAATTAACTTCATTGTCCAGATTCTTCGCGTCGTTCAAATCATGTTTTCTATTCAAATAGTAAAACATAAATATATTAGAGTTTAACAAAAATGAACGAAATGATCTTCACCTAGAATTCCAAATCCTCTTCATTATTAGACGTCTACTTTTTGTAGGAACTGAAAGTTTTTTTGTCTTTACGCTTTTTTTCCCCATTTCACTGAGAAGTTACAACAATAAGAATAATTTAAACAGAATCCAAATTACAATGAATCGGTAAAATCTTATTACTTTTATATACCTACATATAAATGGTGTATTATATAAATTTTTGCAAACCTCTCAAATTGTATTTTAATTACATTTAAATTAACAAGGCATACAGTATTTTAATATGCAGTTATACTATTTATCGAAAGTAGTTAAAATAGTTTTAAAAATATAAATATAAAGAATAAATCCTGTTTGGCAAAAAAATTACACTGAAGCGATAAAAACCTTCAAAATATTGATAATGGACATTTCGTACAATAGCATAACTATCCTTTCCAGGCCTTGCATTGTCATGACTAAAATACCTGATTTATTGCCGTCTTTGTTTTTATGTTATCTTTATCGTTTACAAGAAGTACTGTAAGTTGCATACGTTTAGGTAAAACGTAAAAATTGAAGGCTACATACCGAAATTGTTTTCCAACACTAGAATCGCCTTAAGCTCAAATATATCAATTTTTTAACATTGCAAAATGGTATAAGCAAATTGTAAATTTTTAATTTTACTTTGTATGTATTTTTCTAATTTTGTGATTCTTATACATGTATTTTGCAAACGTTACTCAACCTCTTTTTAACTCGTTTGATACCACTGGTAGTGCTCGGCTCCAGAAATAAGAAAATGTTATTTAAGTTTTTTATAACTTAGTACGTAACTGTAAATTTTGTTGAAGTTAAAATTTAACTTATTGCACATCCACTACTACTGCCCTGCAAGAACAAAAGGGGTATCTGCATTTTTTAGCCATGTTGAGATATTATTGCCAAGTTATCTGTTATCTACGTATATTAGTACGGTTTATTAGTCGTAAATAAATCGTTCACGAACAAAAAGTACATAAAAAGCAAAAGACAGAATTCAATAATAGTGGCGATGCAGTACCTAGTAAAAATATCATTGTAGTAGGTAATAGATTTGTTTATATACATTTTAGTTAGGCAATGACTGCGTTAAAATTGAAAACATTAATTTGAATGCAAAACGCTAGTAGTTTTGGATGCAAACGCAAAATTGACATATCTGGCGCTGCTTTTATTAATATACAGATTTCTCAGTTACAGATTAGTATATTCTCTTACAGTAATCTATAAAAATACAGTTTTAAAGATTTAGAAAAGACATACGTTCTTTTTATTATCTGTAAAATAACATACAGCTTGAATGTGATTAACAGGTTGTTAATTTAGAAGGTAAAATCAAAGCTTCAATACAAGCAAAAAAAAATTATAAAACGTTTAAAAAAAGCAGCATTCTGAGCCAACAAAGAAATCAATCACGTTATGATGCTTCATTCACTGTTCTAAGAAAAGGCGCTATTTAAATTTTGTTTTAAATCTAGTTTTCTTTGGAAAATATTAAATAAGAGTATGCACTTTTAATCGGGGATTATAAAAGTAGACCTAATTAGTAACAGAATAGCAAACACCGCAAGTCAATAAATTTTTCCTATTTTGTGATATCTTAAAAATGGGTACATTTTAAGCATTTTCTTTTGAATATAGATTACCTACTATTGTTGTAAGTACGAAACGGATTTTAACTATTTAACTATATTTTTGAACTAAATAAAATTGACTTTTTTTGCCCTATTAATAATAATTTTAATTATTATTTCAATATCACTGTTAATGTTACTGGGAAACGGCGTTAAGGCAGTTAAGTGGAAATATATAAAAAATAAGTAGTGTGTCATAAAAAAAACAAATATTTGCCAAATGTTAATATATATATAATAAATTAAAACAATAATATAAAGAAACCGAACTATAAAATATAAAAAAGGCAACTAGTGTCAACCTAAATGTTCAAATTGCCGCCAATCATTTTCGACGCAAGAGTTAACTCTTCGAAGAGTAGATTGAACAGCAGTATCAATTTCTGCTCTTGAAATATTCTGAATGGCATTTCGTATTTTCTCGATCATATTGTCTCGAATAATTGCAAAAACAAGCTTTTTAATCCGCCCCCAAAGATAAAAGTCTAAGACAGTAAAGTATGGTGACCTGGCTGGCCAAAAAAAAAATAACTTCCTTGTCCTATCCATCTATTTTCTCAAAATTCTCTAACATCTCTGGAGTAATGCGCCGGACAACCATCGTGCTGGAACAACATGGACCTACGAAGGGGTATGTCTTCTAGAAGAAGAAGAAGCAATTCATCCCTTAAAAAGTTAGATACCGTTCCCTATTAAGTGAAGTATCGAAAATAAAAAGTTCAATTATTCGAGCATCTAAGATACTACACCATATATTTACCGACCATCCACCTTGATGTTGAACCTCTTCCATCAAGTATGGATTATTCTGTGACCAATAGTGCATATTATGACGGTTTACAGTACTATCACTACTAAATGTAGCTTCATCTAACCAGAAAATACATAACAACAATTAAGGGTCGTCAGATATCATATCTAGCAACTAGTTGCAATTATCCAATTTTCTATCGTAATCATGATTATTTAAGCTTTGATGCTGTACTAAAAGATATGGATAAAACCTAAATCAAATATAACATCCTAATAAATATTTTTATAGGATTATGAAATAAATAAATTAATGTGTTACAATATAACCATGCCAACAAATATTATTGTGTAGGTATATTTTGATAAAGAAACATAGTAACTACTTGTGTTTGTCAAAATACGGTTAACGGTAGTTCTGCTTATACCTAAGTCTCTAGCTATTGCTATGATATTTAAACGAGGGTTAAATTGCACATATGCCAAAACGTTTGTTCTGTTTTCATATGAGCAACCTCTGCTACGTCTTCTATGAACAGGAAGATTGAGATTTCTCGTCGTTTTTAAACGGTGTTAGAGTTGACAAAAACCTCTGTTATTGGAATGACGTTTTTGTTGGTTCGCCGAGGTTTGTAAACATTTATTGCAGAAAATCTCGCTTACTATTATTGAACCTGGCTCCCAAAAAAAACAATATATTGTATTTATCCACACTTTCACGACGAGTTAGTTGGCAAGTTTTGTGTTTCTACCCGACTAATGGTAACAAAAATTCTGGCGCCCAACGTGAAGTTGTTTTTTTTCTCTGTTGCCTATTATAAACATTAGTGGTTGCGTCTGGTCAATGTAAGATTCTGCCGTTGTAAAAGCATAGTTGCGTGTAACTAATTGGTTTTTTTTTTTTTTTCTTTCTCTTTTTTTTTATTATCTATTTGTTCTCGAGCTATTGACACGATGAATATTAAGAATGCACAATGCACAATGCACAATTCAATCGTTGCCTTTCACTAGTACGTCTAACGCTTCAGACACTGTAAATTTAATTACCCTAGACGCAAGTGATGTTTCAAATGAAATAACCAATCACCCACAGACACGTGATAAGAGTCCTACGGATATTTCTTGTTTGCCTCCCGTACACTTTTCTAATGTCGATAACTCTTCAATGCTTAGTGCAGACTGGGAAATCAACTTTAGTCCTCATAGGCCAGCTCTCTTTGACAGTACTCAAGTTTCTGCTATTACTCCTAAGTCACGAAACAACCTTGTCATTAGTAAGTGAAATTTACAGTTTATTGTCCATTTGAACGTCACAAGTTTTCTTAAGCGGGTTGAAGAGCTACGTGTTTCACGCGGGGTTTTAAAAAGCGACTTATATTTGTCCGCTGTAAAATTCTGTACTGGTAATGCTTTAATATGGTACCGTTCGGTACGCGATACTCTTCGTAGTTGGGCCGCCCTCGTAACTGCGCTTTGACACACTTTTCTTCTTTGTGATTACGAAGAAAGTCTCTGGGACAAAGTACGTAATCGTACGCAAGGATCTGATGAACCAGTATCAATTTACATTGCAGTTATGGAAAATTTTTTTCGACGACTTTCTTGTCTTCCGGTTGAAACTGTTCCTTTGACATTAATCAAAAGAAATTTACAGCCATACCTACAACCTCAACTTGCATTACAGACAATAATTAGTCTTTTTGAACTGACACGTGTATGTAAACTCCTAGAAGATACTTATATCCGCAATGGCAAATTAAACCGCTACCCACTAACATAAAAACTGTACTAGAACCAGATCTTGCTTATCGCAAAACTACTTCATATGCACCTAAAATAGCAGTTTCTAATTTATAGCTTTTTAACGATTTACCGTTTAATGATTTGCAATGTCCTTGCTTAGAACCTAAAAGAAAGTATTGTTACCGTTAGAGTAAATCCAATTATACGGTGAAGATATGTCCTACTTGTTTGGAAAACTTAAATCAGCGTCGTTAACTGGCCGATTAGCACGTTGTTTGGTTAAAGAGGCCGGTATCTCTTATGATGAGAGTCAGCGTATTTTATTACATTATATTCTCAGCAACGCGGGTCAAGACGAGAGACCCTATCTAAAAGTGTCAATCCCTTATTCTGTAATTCTCGGAGCTGATTTTTGGCAAAAAATGGGAATTGTTCAAGATTTGCGTTACGGAGAGTGGAGTTTTTCATCTGAACCACCCAATATCTACGTCAATTCTATTCAAACAATAGACCATTTGTCGCCTTCACAAAGCCTTGAATTAGAAATCTTTATTGAAAATACTTTTGCACGTATGGGAAACAAGCTCGGAGTAACCATCAGTCAAACATCAAATTAAAGCGGATTCCGTGCCCATAAAACAGAGATACTATCCAATATCTCCGGTTCTGCAAAAATATGTAGACAAAGAGCTGGACAAAATGTTATCTGATGAAATTGTTGAACCATCTACCTCCGCCTGGTCATCGCTTATTGTTATGATTAAAAAGCAAGATAATTCCTACCGCTTTTGTATCGATTACAGACTCAACCTGATGCTTATCCACTCTTGTATGTTAGCTGTACTCTCGATAAGCTAACAGATGCTAAGTTTTTGTCTACGGTTGATGTTAAATCAGCTTATTGGCAAACTCCTGTAGGCAAATCATTTTGCGAATACAATGCTTTTACGGTTCTAAATAGGGGACCTTTTTTAGTTTTGCCGTATGCCTTTTGGGCTTCATAATGCGCCAGCGACTTGGCAACGTTTTGTCGATCGCGTAATTGGTGCTGATCTCAAACCACCTGTATTTATTTATCTTGACGACATTATTGTATGCACTGAAACATTTAAACAGCATTTAAACGTACTGCAAGAAGTTGTTGATCGCCTCATTTTTGCCGGTTTGACTATTAATCTAGATAAATGCCATTTCTGCAAACTAGAACTACGTTACCTCGGTTATATCGTAAACTCAAAAGGTCTTCTTGTTGATCCAGATCTAGAAGAAGTTCAAGCTATTGTGCAAATACCAATTCCAAGGACCATTTCTAAAATTCGTCGCATTATAGGTATGGCATCTTGGTATCGCTGCTTAATACTAAATTTTTCTTCTGTCATTTTACTATTAACAGCTTTGCTGAAGAAAAATGCTAAATTTTTGTGGACAGATAACTGTCAAAACGCTTTTAATCGTATAAAAGAACGTCTTCTTTGTGCTCCGGTACTGTCGTGTCCCGATTTCTCATTGCCTTTCATTATACAAACTGACACTTCTGGTTACGGAATTGGTGCTGTTCTTAGTCAAGAACAATCTGATGGCGAAAAAGTTATATGTTATATTAGCAAATACTTAAACAAAAATGAAAGAAAATATAGCACTACGGAACAAGTGTCTTGCGGTTCTTTACGCAATTTAGAAACTTCGACCTTATATAGAAGGTACCAAATTCACTGTCATAACCGATCACTATAAACAGCTTGCGGCCAGTTGTATCGCCAAATCATCCATTCAGGTTTATGAGCACCAGAATCGCCAGATCACTTACCATCTTCAAGATATTGGGCTACTTCGCAACTCAAGGTTTGAAGTTTGGTCTTATTTATCGCTTTACCCATACTCAAGATCTTTAAGAAAGACAGGTGTTACGTTTGTTCCTAGTGCAATTTTCGTTCGTGATTCCAATTCTACACAAACTATTTTGTTTACATATTTATCTATTAAACATATCGAATAAGAATTATCTATAGTACTTTATTAATTGTCTTATAATTTTAGGCAGTTTAATTTTTTTGAGTAATTACTGTTTCCAAATTTTATCTTTGAGATTTGCATATTAAATTTTGTAAAAAAGCAAACAAGTAAGTCGTTTAAATTTTTTTTTCTCGTATGAATTTATCATTTTTACGTAAAGGTCTGTAAAACGAGCGCTCGCCCGCGTCAACCTTTACCGTGATATTAAACTATTAATCGGTTATTTTTTTGTGCATGCTTATCTAATTTTACCGATTGTGCGCTTTATAGTAATTTTTTTCTTTATGCACTATTTATACATTATAATTATTACAATTTGTTTCTCCAATTTATTGATTTAGGCAACATGTTATAACACTTTTAAAGTTACCGCACTACTGTTTTACTGTTATGTTGTCGTATTAAAAGACTGTATGTTTATGTTTTGTTAAAATTTATTACATGATCTTAATTTTTTTCTTTCTTTTTTTTTGTTTACCCCCCCTTTTTTGTTATTGTTATCATTTGCTGGTCATAACAGCTTTGTTGGTTTGCCAAAGCTTGTAAACCTTTATTGCTGAAAATCTCGCTGACTATTATTATTGAACCTGGCGCCCAAAAAAAACAAAATATTGTATTTATCCACACCCTCACAACGAGTTAGTTGGCAAGTTCTGTGTTTCTACCCGACCAGTAGTAACAATACAAAATACAACCTACTATAAGCTAGTGCTTTATCGTGTTTAATCCATCTTAGATATTGAAAATATTACGTTTGTGACATGAAAACGTGGTCCATAAAAGCAGCACAAGTAAAGTTTAAGCGCAAAACAAATAAGCGTAATATACTCCAGAAAAAGTTTTACAGACACCAGTTATGTTTACATTTAATTTTTTATATAATTTCGTTTGATGACTAGTAACAAATTACAATTTTCATAAATTTTTGTTGGGCATTAATATTACAACGTGTTGACGTTACGATTAACGTGAGGGAAATGACGAACTGTGTCATCTAACAAGAACTGACAGTCATAAAACCTAATACAAAGTTTCCAACTAAAATTGGTTTTATGAAGTGTATATCGAGTCAGTGAAAAAAGATTTTTAACATAACAAAAATTTTTCATGATTTTGAAAATGAATCTGTTTATAACAAATTAAATTTTAAGCTTTGCTAGTAACATAAATGTGGAAGTTGTTCTTAATATGGATTATAACTTTTTTACAGTGAATGTTTTATTTTAAAAAATAAAGGAATGACTGAACCAGTCAAAAAAAAATCAAAGAAACAACGTTTCAACAATTTCTTTATGTCAAGGACAATGTGCGCTTTTTAAAGTTAAATTTACTTGTATGATGTAATTCTAGATTAAATAGATCTTTTGATGTGGATGGTAAATAAAATTAATCGATTATTTCTAGCTACGGTTTGTCAACTATTGCGCCAACTTCATCAATCGCAATCATGAAGGCCTAAACAAACATGTAATTAACATGACTTAGTTTTACAAGACGAAGACATTTAACCTTTTCGACACAAACATAACCCACATGTATGTTTTTGTTGGAGGAATATAAAATAGTATACAAACAAAATTTTCTTTTGATTTGTAAATACTTTTTGTTGTCAAAATCAATTCTATTCAATAACAAAAATAAATTGTACAGAAAAAATACAAAATAAAAAATGTATTTCAATCTAATCAAGTATACAATACTGTCAATTAAAACTGATTTGTATGTAAACTGCGTAAATTTATAAAATGTAATTATATTTAGTTAGATATATGCTTCTAATACATTAATTTTAAGTAATTAAAAATAATTTTAAAATTCTAAATAAATTATTTAAGATTTTAAAAAAAATGTATGTTTTAATGCAAATAAATATATAAGCTTTTATGTCATTATTGAAAAAAATATCAATATCATTTAAATGCTCTTGGCGTTTATACAAATGTGAGAAATTTTAACTTCATAAAGTAAACAATTTTTGTTGTTACATGTTTTATATTCATGTGTAATTAGGATATTCATATTTATGTATATCTTCGCAATAGATATTAAATATTTGATCCTAAATATACATATAATACTTTTAAAAAATGATATTTTATATCAAATATATAAAAATAACCAGGTATTTTTTTGTAAAGTTAGTGTTTTGATAGCCTATATAAAGTTTAAAAAAGTAACATAAAAAATGTGTTATTTATACAGTAAACGATCTGTAATAACGCTTTGTATAAATTTTCAATGTCAAAAATTTTACAATACATTTGCTTTTACCAATGATGGAGTCTATTGGATTTTTAGATGAATACACTCTGTGCAAGAAATAAAACTTTTTTTACAATTACAATTAATATAATTAATCAAAAATTATTGATCAACAACTGTTTTTGTTAAATGTGATTTTTAAATACTTTAGAATACATTTATGTGTATATAATATACAAAAAAAATATTGTTATTTTTATGTTTTCTTGCTCTTGCACTTGTATTTTTGTTTGTTTGTAAGTTGCCATGTTAGTAAAATTAATCATTTAATATTAAAGCAACTTTGCCAATCAAATTAAAAAAGAGACAAATGGTTGTCTTAAACCCGTATTCAAATTACTTTTAAAAACAACTATTAAACTTCCCTGCACATATAAAAATTTGATGAGCATTATTAAACAATTTATAGGACTAATTATAATATGTGCGTTTGTTACAAATAAAGAAAAAATCGATATGTTAATCTAACGCCAAATCCTAATCATGTAGAAATCAGCAGTGAAGTAAAGTTTCTATCAGTTTATTTACGAAAAAAGCGAAGTTGGCAATAGTTTACATGACAGCTGCATCTTTTTTTATTTGCGTTTATGTAACAATAAACTTATTAAATTTCTACATGTATTAACATATACTTTTTGTTTCAGGTGAGTTGCACAGAATATACTTGTAAGTAGCAATTGTTTGTTTAAGATACAAATTGAGAATTTTTTGAATTGCAAAAGTCTTTAAAAATCAAATATAAATGTTTTTTTAAGTCTTCTCTACAAATGTATATATTTTTGTAGTATTTTATTTTAAGAACATAAATAATTAAGGTAAGTTGTATAATATATTAATTAAATACGGACATGTTTTGCTAATAAAAATTAGCATCACTAGCAATTAAAAACTACGGTTAAAAAATATATATAAACAATACTAACCAAATTAAAAATGTTAACAATTAATATAATTAATATGACAATTAAACCGTATTGTCAATTTTAGACAGTCTACTATATCAAATAAAAATTTTTAAATAAATAAAATTGAAAAATAAATATTATTAAAAGAATGTAGTATAATGAAAAGAATAAAGCTATAATTTTGAACTGAAAAGAATGGAGGGAATTAAATTTAATATTTTATTTAGACAATTTATAGAAAAATTGTTATAAATTTTATTTATTTCAGGAGTTTCTAATGATTTAAGAAAAGATCCTTTGTTGCAAACACGATATTTAAATCTGAAGAAAATAAATGTCCCGATCATAATATATAATTAGCAAAAGCAGAGTTAGTGCTATATATATTTATGTTTAAATACCTATTTATCAAATATAAATGTTTATTTAGTGTAATTTTTTACCTGTTTGACACACATATAAAGAATTACAAGAAGAACAAGTAAGTTTACGTACTCCATATTTATGTAAAATTGGTATTTAAATAGGATAGCCATTTTTAAACCAATTTGGTTTATAATTTTGTGTTCTTTAACAAAATTAGAAAAAGACAAAGGTATAGAAAGTAGTCTATAAAAGTACGAGCAAAACGCAGCAGTTTCGTGAGAAAAGGAATGACACGAATTAAAACGAATTATGCAATCTGTATGAGAAGTTTGCAAAAAAAATCGAAATTAACATTTTAAACGTAACGACAATGCGCAATTTATTTTTCTCACCTGTTACGGCGGATTTGTAGGTTAATATGTTTAAGATCTTTAAACAGTTTCTAAAAGAAACTTTTTTGCTAGACTCCAAAATAAAATTTATCACGTAGGGCATCGACAATTTTGTTTTTAAACCAAATGAGGTAAAAATGTAAATATGTAAGAATTATTCGTACATAATAAATATTCTTATTAAGAAAGAAATATTCAAGTCTTTAAAAATGAAATAAAATAATTTGACAACTTTAATTTACTACGTATCTTAAAAACGACCATTTATTTAATTAAACGCCTATCGTACTAAAGTTTTTAACCTCAAACTAAAAGTTTAGAAAATTTATTACAGTATCGGATAACTTAAGAAATTTTTTTTGTCCAATTGAGTTTGAGTATAAAAACTTACGATAAAAGGAAATTGTTTGTTGTTACTTAACAAAGTTGGAAACGCATAATTCTCTATAAGTAAATGTTAAAAATAATGATCAAAACAACAATAGTTTAAACACGTTTGTTTGACGTTCTTGCATTGAAGTAAAAGCAAAACACACAAATTGTGGTAGAGTAGGTAGATCGTTTTTGTGACAATATTCATATTGGTATACAATGTGTCAATATAAAAACTTTTGATTGGAAATATATTTACAACAACAAATAATATAAAAACTACAAAAACTCGTTCTTACAATACAGAGGAGGAACTATATTGACATGACCAGTGGCACACCCTCGCCTACCTTTTCACCCTGAGCCATTCCAACTTCAAAAACCTACATTGCAACCCCTACTTATAATACATCGTTAAAAAAATCTTTAAAAATGATATTCAAAAATCCAGATATTATAATTGATAGTTTTGAAACAATTAGCAAATAATAAATTTCCGGAGAAAAAATTATAAACGTAATTACAAGAACTGTTCAAAATTTTTAGCGTCTTTCTGAACAGAAAAATAATCAAAATTTAACTTTTTCCCACAAAAAGTCTATCGTTCTCAAATCAGGCGATTACGATGGCCACACAATTTTGCTCTTCTACGATCAATCTATTTTTTGGATAATGTTTATCTAGCCACTGTGTAGTTCGCACGTGGTAATGCGGTGGAGCACCATCCAGTTAAAGTTGAGGCAGAATTTTGCCTCAATTTACGTAGGTCTCTCTGCCTCTGTAACGTAAAAGTTGCATTTATTTTATTTAGTAATTTGCAACAAGAAATTTCCGATTTGAATTACATTTTGAGACCTGTCGTATAGACAACTTACATTAAATTTTTTTATTTCGATTTTTTTAACCCTATATATCCTAATGTTGCACGTTATTTGGTTTTTTGAATTTTGCAAAATTGGTCATGCTGATTTACCACCGCAAATAACGTAAGTTGGTAGGATATTTTGACGCTAAAATAAGTTTGTTCTCGCTTATGACGTTCTTTTCCATTTTAAAAACAGAAATGAAACTACGAAAGGTTATATAAATTAGTTTCGTATCAAGCTCATGTGTTTGAAACTAGTCGTTAGGTAAGAATATCTTCTGTAAATTCAACGCTTATTAAAATTCGTCTTTTAAATGTACTCACTCAAGAATTTATCTGCATGACGGCTATTCATACACAATTTTTTTTAGGTCGATGAAATTTAACACCTTTTGGTGGTTTTACAAAAAACGATTTTAATCCGTTTTTCTTTAAGTAGTTTTTTTTGTTGGTTTTTTCTTTCTTGTACTTTAATAATTTTTTTCCCTATACGAATGAGTCTATTACTTGGCTTTACGGCGATGATTACGAACTCATCTGCAAATTACTGTTCCGGTTATTACTCGAAGTAACGACATATTGGGTCTACACTATCACCACCAACGTAAATGGTTATCGACACTCGAATACCGGCGTAATCACTTACCCGACACCTACAAAACACAGGTCAGATTGTTCCGTTTATTTACTAACAAAAATAAAGTTACGCTGTACCGTGGTCTGCAATTAATAGCATCCTAATCTATTTGTTTCTATTAATTTCTGCCTGTTATGTACGGTTGTTAAAAAGACAAAAACATTTCATAATTACTACTTAATCTGGTTAAACTTGTATGTAAAAATTTAGGTAAGGCATTGCATTTCGATGATTAACTTCAAGATACAGCAAAATTAAACCTGAAATCTAAATTGATCATAACAAGCTTGTGCTATCAACGTTTATCTGTTAATACGCGTCGAGGTAGTTTTGTATTGCCATAACTACAAGCAATTTAAATTAGGGGCCCTTACTAAGATTTCATATAACGTCATTTCATTTTGTTATTACAGTGAATCAGTGACGTACTGCCGATAATCACCTTCTTGAATGTATAACCGTACAGTGGCGTGCTGTTTGTAGTTTATAAAATTACTTAATTATTAATAAATCTGAGGCTAAACACCATCTCGTAGGAACGGAGCTACGTACCAGTTAATCCACATGCAGGAAACTATGAAGTTGTTAGTTAGATAGTAAACATTGCAACCGCAAGTTTCAAAAAATGTATTTGGATTATACGTGGCATAATATTTCTAACTGTACTACGCAAGTGCAAAAATTTGTTTATATAATTGCAGAAACCATCTTAGAGACCAGTGGACAGCTGTTTTGTTTTATTTGGACTCCTCAGCACTGGAATATTCTAATGCAGTTTCCACAACTATTTAAAACAAATTGCCATAGTTTTATCCCATTCGGATGTTAAATTGATTAATAAATTTAACACCCAGAAATCATTTGTAGTTAATTTTTAAGTGCTTAGAGCTATTTCTCTAAGTAAATTTTTAAAACATTGTTGATATTGTAACAATTTTTATTATTTAAAACTAATTTATCACGTATCAAGTCACGTACAAGGTTATACTCTGTTCATTCATCTGACACGCGTTAATCGCTTATTTATTTAAGCTTGAATATTCTTCTTAACACTGTCGTCTTTGAATTACGGAAATAACTCAGCTACGATATGCTTGTACCGTATTTATACGTTTCTGCAAACATTCGAGAAACATCTACATTTTTTCGTGAAGGTTGTAGACGTGGATAAAAAGCACGGGAACGTTCTCGAAATTTACAAAAACTTCGCGAATGTTTCAATATAATATCAACTATTAAGACATCTGTTTTTGCAAATATTTGGAGATTTAAAAACCATATCAGTTTTTTTAAAAGCATTATTCACTACCAAACGTTTGGAAATCAGTTTTATATCTCTGTCCATAAAAGTAGACATTTAGAGCGCAATTAATCTGTTTGTTTTAACATTTAAAAATTTCTACTAAAACGTGTTACTAAAATTCAGTTTAAAGATAATTTTACACACGGTGTTATTATGGTAATGTTATGGTAAACACTATTAAAATTTTTATCTACATTTAATTAATAATTTATAACATAGAATTCTAATACTTTTTAGATTTTTCTAGATCTTCTATTCCAACAACAACTGCTAACACATTTCTGGGGTCTGTGCGACCACGGTCGACATCGGAGACTTTAATTCTTACAGTATCACCAATTTGAACAAAAGAAGACTTTTTTTTTAAGTTCGAAACATTTTTTGAAATACAAGATTCTCTTTTGCGGCTACTTTTTTTAAAGAAATTAGATCGTGATGTTTAGTCAGTGGTTAAGTTGAAGACGTGCTAAGTTGCGGACCAGTTAGTGCTTAAGTTGATGGCGTGTTAAGTTGCGGATCAACTATAATGGTATTTTGGTCATCTACGTTGCTTTTATCTGAAAAATGGTCATCAATATGATCACTAACCAAATTTTCTTCGAAAGTATTAACTTCTAGCTGTTCTTTGCTTTCAATGTTTGTAATTTTCCCGCAAGAGAAAGATGACAATGCTTAATGTTCTTTTTTGGTTTAACGCCAAACAGGGCTTCCTATGAACTCTGACGTATACCTTCGTGATAAGCTGTATTTTTGGCGAATGGTACAAATGACGAGTATTCTGACCACTTATTTGAATTTTTGTCTTGCATCCATGTAGTTAACATATTCTGTATGTCCTGATTGGCGCTTTCAACTGATTCCTGTGCCTGACTGGGACGAGGCTTCCCGTGCACTATTTTAACATCTTTCCACGTAGCACATAGTTTAGATATAACTCGATTACTGAACTTTGAGCACCAAATGTTCTTTCCTTTCAGTAAAAATAATTATTTTAACGTATCTTGCTTTTCCTTCAAGATATACAATTTTCTTCTAAAAAAAATCGTCGCAGGCAGGCTTTGAACCCATATTATATTTGTGAATTCATTTTAAATTATAAATAAAATATCTAAGAAAAATTTTTTATTTGTATAAATTGTTAGGAAAAATTATCTCTATAAGGAATTGTAAAAATAATTTGAATTATTTACATACTTACAAAATTATATAAGAAAACCTGTTAAAAATAGTGGATACACCTAGTTCCGTTTTTTTTTATTAGACCCATCTTTTGATAGAACCGAAAGAATACGAAAAGTCAGCTCCATACCAAATTTCAAGTTACTGGGACTTGGTTCAAGAGTTATCGTGGGTTTTCTTGTCAAAAATACATTTTTTTTGATTTAGGAGACCTTGAAACGTAAGATTATGCAAAAGAGATTTTTTTGCAAAAAAATTTTTTTTGAAAAAAATTGCAGTTTGCTATACTATCCTTATAGGAAAGTAAAAAAAACGTGTGGAGTTTAAAAAAATTTTTTTTGCGTTTTCTATTTTCTTGCAAAAATAGACGTTTAATATCTTATGTTTTTATCATTAAGGTTAAAATTTTATGAGTTAATGTTTAATACAAGCCAAATATTTAATTAATGTTACGTCTGGGTTACTTTAACGATAAAATCTGTAGTATATAATTTTTCTTTGTTTTTCACGCATGTAATATTTTGCATTCGTTTTTTAACGCGCTGAACATATAGTTATTAAACTAACGAAATCTCTGTTTTACACTTAAAACTTTTTTTTGTCATATGGCTTGGCTCTGTAATAATTTTATATATGTTGCTAAACATTAAAAACCCGTGTTTGCTTATTTCAATAATTTTTAAAGCATTTGCTTTCTAAATTTCAAAAAACGAAAAATGTATAATTTATTTCAAAACCTTTAGAATGTTATTAAATTGCTTTCATTGTTGCTTTTGTGTTGGTTATATAAAGAATCGTTCCGCTTTCTAATTCAACAATAAAATTGTTATGATAAATAATTTAAACGTGCGCTTTAATTATGTAAATGGCATAAAAAAACTTATGGTATAAAGTAAAATTTTACAGAATGTGTAAATATAAATTTGTCAACGAAAAAATACCTAACAACGCACTTTCACCTAACTGATAAATAAATGTTCTTAATAAATTTAATTAACGCAAGACTTTTTAAACGTAAAAAATTGAATTTGTTACCTGTTAAAATTTAACACGTTTTAAAAGCATTTACTTAAGCAAATGTTCAAATAAATAACTTCCATAAAAATTTTCCTTTAAATTTTTTTACTTATTACTGAAAGGAAGCAGAAGTTTCCTTTTGCGCATTTACTTTTCCGCTTCTTTGAGTGAATATTTGGTCTTATAAAAATATTTTGTCGGATTTTAAATTTATGTAAATTATAACAATTTGTAAAAAAATGTTTACAAAACAGATGTTCTTTTATTGTTAAAATTTAAAATTGTTTTGCATGTAAAAGTAATTTTGTTTTAATCATAATTAAATACGTTTGACGTTTTTTAATTTTAAACGTAATAATTAAAATCTTATTTTTATGATGTAACTACTTTGTTTTTTGTATTTAATTAAGCACATAGTTATTTGATACTTTTGTATTATTTAACAGAAGTTTATAATAAAATGTTAATCTAAACTTTTTAGCCACGCACATAATTTTAACCGACAGTTTTATGAAAATATATAAAATATTTATAGACTACATTTTGTATAAATAATAGCAATCTTTTTGTATATCAAACAGTTTTGTGTGCAGTTTATTTATTTTATGTTAGAAACTACATTAATGTTTTTAATTCATTGTTAATTTGAATAAAATCTTAAAATTATTAGATTTTTAATTTTTTTTTAAATAAATACCTTTATTGTTTTAAAGTTTTACTTAAATTAGTTAAACCATAAAATCGATATAAAATACGCCTTCTAAGTCCACCGTTTTAGGTTTTTTTGAAACGACTTGTTTAATGGGATCGGAAATGTTTGACATATTTGATTTACGGTTACAACTTATCAGAAAATAACGTAGTAGTCAATAAAAAATTCATATACGTTATATTTATTACCAATTCTAACGGACACTGTAAAATAAAGTTAATATTTTTTATAATACAATAGTATAATGTTATATAGGTTACACTATTACTTTTTATTTTGTTTTAAATTGTATCCTATAATTTATACAAATATCTAAAAGACATTACTATTAATTTTTAATATTATGATACTTAATTTATTAAATATTATAAATAATAAATTAAAAACAAAAAAATAAACGTTTGTTTACTTGTTTAGTATCAGAGCTCTGAACCAATGAATACAAGATTCTTTAATTTTGTCTCATTATTATTTACAATTTTATTAACTAACATTTTTCTTAATCTAACAATTATATTTAACAATGTCATAATTGCAAACAATATAAAAATTATAACATAAATACAAATATTATGATTAGCATTTACATGAAATCTTATATTAAGAGCCATGTCTTTTATTTTTATTGTAGAAGTAGTGTTCATTTCATTTGTTGATAATGTATTATAAAAGTTTTCAAATATTATTTTTTGTCATTTATTTTGCAACCGTTTTTATTAATAAATTTACGGTTAATTAACTTTTTTTGAATAATTTAGACATTCGATTGCTACTAACTTTATATCTGAATTTGAAATTATTATACAAGGAAAGTATTCTATTTGGTAAATGTAAATAATATATTGTACAATAAGTGAAGAATGGTTGTCACTGCCAACAAGAATGAAAATTTACACATAAGGTTAACAAAGTAATAAATTCCCAACGTTTAATTTTTCATCGCAAATGAATTAAAGTAATCTATAGATGATGTCTTTGTAAATATTCTTTTCCGTCGATCGTTCATTAATACTTGTATTAACGTATAATAATGTATCAAAAGTAGTGCGGTAATAGCCCCTATTACCGCACTACTTTTAAACCAATGAAATCAACGAATTTCTATTAACGCTCGCTTTTTTTTTAACCAATAAAATCGTAGAAGCGAATTAAGATATTTATGAGGTTACGTATATTGTATTAGTTAACGTTTTTAAATTAAAAATAAATTAAAAAAATTCACCTCTGCATTATTATAATTAAACATTTCCAATAATTGTAGGTTAAGTAACCTGATCACTATAACGAAAACAAAATGATATACTTTGGAGTTACCAAGATGCTAAAAGAAGCTGATAAATAAAGTCTTTATTAACAATAACTGTGGTCTACATCATCTGACTATTTTATGAGCACACAAATTGTCAGTTGGTTTTTATCGATGATTTTCAGTTGCTTTTACGGAGCCTTCCTGATAACAAAGTTGTGATGTTTGTATGTTATATAAAATGGTATATAAACATAATTATAAACAGATTTTAGTTTATTACATAAATAACAACTTTAGGAGGGGCAATAAAAACCACTCTAAACTGTTTATATGGCTACGTTTCGTGCCTCTAGCGTGCACTTCTTCAGGCCACTGAAAATTTATTTACGGTAAGTGAACTACATTACACAACGCATATAACAACTAACTGAATTTGCTAACAGGTACAGCATACAACAAAAACTTACAAGAAAAGGTTACGAGTGGTGGTAGTCCACTGGTCCAACAAACATACCGTCTAATAACTTACTTAATCTAGTTGACATGAAATTAAGTCAATAATTAAAAGAATTTAAATATATGTACAAAGAAAACAACGGACATTAAAGTTAAACAAACAATATACACTGAATGTAAATTCAAAAATAATTGTAACTATGATAAGGCTAATAGATAAAAATGACCATGAAATCGCATACAACTATAAAGCTTATCTTGCAATTTTTGAAATTAAATTATTGTAAATATTACTTAAATTGTTGGTGTCGTTATTGAAATTAATGTTGTTTTTATATATGTTGATGTATATCATTTCCGATACTAACCTTTTTTTGAAATTATTTTCAACATCTAAAATTGTAGGATTGTTGAAATCGAAGGTATGTCCAGTGTTAATGTGATGGACTGCTAATGCTGTGTCTGCTTTTTTTGTTTTACAATCATAACGATGGTTATTAATCCGATTTTTTACTTTTGTTTGGTTTGGCTGATATAACATACATTGCAATTGGTACAGTCTAGTTTGTATATTACATCGTGCTTTTCTATTGTGTTTGTTTTGTCTTTAGTTTTACTGTACAGTGTATTATAGATGGTGTTATTATTGTATATTGCTATTTTGATGTTATTTGTTTTTAAAATCGGAATGATTCTATTTGTTAAATTTGGGACATTAATTATTTTCATGTAAGTGATGTTAGTATTAAGGTTAGTGGTAGGATTGGTGTTACGGCTCGTATTAAGATTAGTTGTAGGTAGGTTAGTTGGTGGCGGGATCACGATAGTTATGTTAATATTAGAAAGTATTTTGTTTAATATATTTTTGGATAGTTATTCTTCCTTAATATGTTATTTAAGATGTTAAGGTTTTCTTTGTGAAATTGAGGGCTACTCAAATTTATAATTTTATTTTTCATGGCCTTGATGACATTAATTTTTTGATGGTGTGGGTGTCTCGATAAAAAGTTAATTGTTCTATTAGAGGCAATTGGTTTAGTATACCATTCTGTGACTAACATATTAGTGTTAACATCCTTACTGAGTCTAACATCTAGAAATGGTAATGAACCCTCTTTTTCAATTTCAACCGTGAATTTTAGATGTTGATTGTAACTGTTAAAAATATTTAAAGTGTTTTCAATTTCTGTGTCGGGAATGCATGTAATGATATCGTCAACATAACATAACAAAAGGGTCGGTGTAAAAGTAAATGTCATTTTGTTTTTTACATAATTAAGCAAATCGTGCATTGCAAGACTGGCTAGTATAGGTGATGCTGGGTTGCCCATTGCAGTGCCAAATTTTTGAACATACATTCTGTCATTGTACGTAAAATAACTAGAATTAAATAAGAACTCAATAATATTGACAACATTAACTAGTTCTAATGTAGTGTGGCTCTTTATCTCATTCCAATATTCTTTTAACAGTTTTACAGAGAGCTCTTTTGTAATGTTGGTGAACAAAGATGACACATCAAATGAAACAAGCAAATGCCGCCTAAACTAAAAAATTTTTGCAATCATTGATATTTTCAAAACTAATTATAATCAATCCGATTAAAATTTAATTGACGCGTTGAGGTTATATAGCATTCCCATTACTTAAAAATCCCACTACCGTTGATACAAAAATAAAACAATTGTTTAGTAGATAAAATTATAAGTAAATGCAAAAAATTAATAAAATACGATCGACGAAAAACTTAAAAACCAACTTGTTTGATAATATGCAATTAATAATCTCGACAACATTAACGCCCTCGCTCGCTACGCTCGCTCGCGCGTGAAAATGTCTCGATTATTAATTGCCTTCATTACCAACCTTGTTGGTTAAATAACTATTTCCGTCGATCGTTAATTAATACTTGTATTAACGTATAATAATGTATCAAAAGTAGTGCGGTAATAGCCCCTATTACCGCACTACTTTTGAACCAATGAAATCAACGAATTTCTATTAACGCTCGATTTTTTTTTAACCAATAAAATCGTAGAAGCGAATTAAGATTTTTATGAGGTTACGTATATTTTATTAGTTAACGTTTTTAAATAAAAAATAATTTAAAAAATTAACCTCTGCATTATTATAGTTAAACATTTCCAATAATTGTAGGTTAAGTAACCTGATCACTAAAATGAAAAAAAAAATGATATACTTTGGAGTTACCAAGTTGCTAAACAAAGCTGATAAATAAAGTCCTTATTAACAATAATTGCGGTCTACACCATCTGACATGAGCACACAAATTGTCAATTGGTTTTTATCGATGATTTTCACTTGCTTTTGCGGAGCATTCCTAATAAAGTTGTGATGTTTGTATGTTATATAAAATGGTAGATAAAAATAATTATAAACAGAGTTTAGTTTATTACATAAACAACGTATATTTTATACAAACCAATACTTATCATATAACTGTGTTGTAGTGATACTCGTGTACTTTTTTTGCATACATATCGAAAACATTACGTATTTATAAAAATAAGACAAAGAGCATTTAGTTATCGTTACTGTCATCGACATTATCTTCTTCATCTAATCTAAGCAACTACTTGTGTGACATCTGCACTAATTTGTAAAACATTGCTCATTATGCTTTGCTAAACTACATATGAACTTTTATCAGATTCAAATTGTATCGATAAGTTAGTGAACAGCATTTTTTTTAGTAAATCATAAACTAAAAAGTTTTACTAAACAATTGTGTTACTAAAAATCAGTTTTTTGCATGCTGTTCATTTAAAAACTACAATGTAGCACATTATGTTATGGTTAATATCATAAATCTATAATACCAATAAACGATTATGAATTTCTCGTCTGTACATACCAGATTATTTTCTTTAAATTGCCGTTACGTAAATATTGTTATAAACAAAAGTAACACAACAACAATATGATAGAAAATATATATTTAATCTATAAATAGGTGAACTAGTTTCTTCTCTTTAAAGCCATCATTCAGTAGCGACAACACTAAACTACAATTCGTGGCATTTTTTATACTCAAACCCAATCTGTCGTAAGAATTTGTTTATGACATCTGGTTCACCGTTGTAATTAACATTCACTTACATTTTCCAAACTAAAATGTTTATTGTTAAAACTTCCTTATCTACAGAAGTAAATACGTATTAAAATTACCATTGTTTGTACCGTAGATTTTCAATCTTTCCTGGTTAGCCTATAGTTTTATTCCTAATAACAATATTCGTCATTTATGAACCATTTTTAAATGTATAAACACTTTATTTGCTTTATAAATAATTTTGATTTGATTTTTACAGCAAGTTCACCTTCTGTGTAGAAAGAAAACAATCTCACGATTACCTTTCGGCTGATAAAAGAGAACTTTTTGATGTTTCGAGATGTAATTTTGTTCGCTTTCCTAACATACTGTTAATCACATAAAACTAAAAAATGTTAACAATCATGGATATTTTCAAACCTAATTAGGTATAATCAATCCGATTAAAATTTAATTAACGCGTTGAGCTTATATAGCATTCCCATTACTTAAAAATCCCACTACCGTTGATACAAAAATAAAACAATTGTTCAGTAGATAAAATTATAAAATTATAAGTAAATGCAAAAATTAATAATATACGATCGACGGAAAAATTTAAAAACCAACTTGTTTGATAATATGCAATTAATAATCTCGACAACATTAACTCTCTCGGTCGCTGCGCTCGCTCGCGCGTGAAAATGTCTCGATTATTAATTGCCTTCATTACCAACCTTGTTGGTTAAATAACTATTCCCTAATTTAATTATAAATATTTGTAATCCCTTGTTCCTTGTATATGCAACAAACATTTGAAATACGTTGTCACGAAATAGTAGTTTACGAACTTTTTGACAAGACATGTGTTTCAGGTGTTACGAACGTCAATAATAACTTGATGATAACGTTACAGGTAGAGGGTTCGGACCCGCCCAAAATAAGCTTTCACTCAATGTTACTTATAAATTCGCCTACATATTCACATAGAACCAACTTAATAATGAAAGCTTTTTGTTGGGCCAAAAATATCGTTACGTACGATCCGTACTTCAGCAAAGGTTAGCAGAATATGAATTCGTTTTGACAACTGGCTACGAAGAAAAAGGTAGGGATGAGCAAATTTCAAACTCGCGAATTAAACTACTAATTTTTAACATAACAATGTCCTCAGTTTTAACTGCGGATATTGATAGTGTACATAGTTATTACGTACCGCATCATTGCATTTTTAAAGAAAATGATCTTCCCAAAATTTCTGTAGTTTTCGACGTTTTGGCTAAGGTTAGCGCCAGTATTTCCATCAACGAGACGCTTCTTGCTGGTCCAAAGCTACAAAGCGACATTAGCGCTATGCTAATTCGTTTTTGATGGTTCAAGTTTGTTTTCATTTGCGACGTACGTCAAAGGTTTAGACAGATTTTACTAAAGGATGCGCATCGGCAATTCATATATGGTTACGCTTCTTCACCTTTTCTAGCTATTTGCCACCTCTTCAAATTAGCACAGGATGGCAAGGAAAACTTTCCACTTGCTGCTCAAGCCATACTTTCGAATTTATACGTTAACAATTTTGTTTGTGGAGCAGACACGTTAGCATCGTTGTGAGAATTGCAAAACCAATTGATTAGACTATTGAAGTCAGGTTGTTTTGCAGTGTTGCGCAGTGGGCAGCCAATTCACCTTCGTTGTTAACTTTGCTGCTGTCTGAATTTTGTCAGAACCATTCAAATTCGATTATTGTGGGATTCGACTAATTAGCACAAGATTTCGCATCTGGCAAATGATATAATGAATATCGAAGAAGACCTCACCGATGTGTGGATGAAACAAAAGACATTACCCCTTTAACATTGTAGCGTCGTTGCATATGCAATATCATTTTTTCTGTATTATAATTTATTCGAAACATGCCGGCAAGTAGTTTAAATTATAATTTTGTTTTTTGAGGCACTTGTTAACTTTTTAAGTAATTGACAAACTTGTAGAGTAGCTATATATGTTTTTTTTGTATGGATTTTATCCACGTTAGATACAAACAGATGACGAGCTTTTTATTTCAAATTTTTACATTTCCTGAGAACCAAGAAGAAGAGTTACAAATTCTTAATTTTATAATATTTATGTTATTTTAAGTAAAAATACTGTGACTAGACCATTGTGATGTTGAGTTACAGTTAAATATTTGCGATATTTACAAACTAAGTAACACCTTACACAGTATTATATGAATAAACCTTGTTTTTAACTCTATTTATAATATTATATTATACAACAATTACATACGTTGCACTTTGCGTTCATATTGAGCTTTGGCAATATGATGATTTGTATTCTGATTCGTGGTAGTGATATGATTCATAACTTTCGCATAACTTATCAAATTGTTTTATGTGTGATATAAATATTTGATAACACTATAGTTTAATATTTAATTGTTTTTTGAACTTACAGTATACATCTATATAAAACATTGTTGGAAAAGTAGATTCTTATTATTATATTTACGTAAATAACTCGAGTTTTAAAAACCAGCATTTAATTAGTACTTTGCAAAACCGCTAAAAATTTACCAAACATGCTAAGGATAATCAAGAACTTGTACAACCGGCAACGTTACCAGTAGTTTCTATCCCAAACAGCAATGTAAGCTTTTATCAAAATTGCAAAAAACTTGTCGTGACAACTATAACACTTGCTGCAAGTTGACTAAGAAACCAATAACAAGCTTGTGAAAATCTTGTTTCGACAAACTTGCAGCAATATTGTGACGTTTTGTCATGATAAGATTTGAATTTGCAAAAATGTTACAGTCTCCTGTCCCCCCTGTTTAAAATTTGTAAAAATACTTTCAAACATGTAATCGCAAGACTTACTTACTTACAGTTATAATAACGTTGCTTGTCATGAAAATTCGTCAAACTTTCAGTAATATCACTGTATTTTGAAGAAAGGTACAACAAAAAACAAAAAAATATTTTGCTTACTGATATTGTAATTAAATAAAGACTTGTTTCAACAAACTAGTTACAACTTCATTAGGTAAGGGAGACCGGGGTTAGTTGGCTACAGGGACACATTGCCAATAAATTCTATGAATTTAGGCAGAGCACTGCATGGTCGTAATCACGTAGTGCTGCTATCTGCAGGAACACATGCCGAAAGTTACAGCGGACTGTAATACCGTTATCATGAACAGCTGCAATATCTGCATTTTCATAGATGGTTTGTAATTTTGTTTGGGCTTGAAAATTTGTAGATATTGTTTATATTTTTGAATTGTAATAGGCAGCAGGTGTACAAACACACATTAGATCAATTATTTAGCACGGTGTCATCGTTGTGGCAAGTGCGTTTTTAAACAATTTTCTTAAAATAATTTTAAAACAAAAAATGTGACTTTGGAGCTAGTTGGCTCAAATTTAAAGAGGCAGGTTGGCACGATGAGCCAACCTGCCCCAGCTAAATATATTCGATTATAATTTAGTTATTTCCGTTGAAGCATTGGTTTCTTCACGCCGCCGACATACGACAATATAAGAGAAAAAGTGACCGGGGAAATACCCCTCTCGTAAATATGGTAAAACGAGAAAGAAAATCCATTAGAAGTGTCGCCCGAGATTTTAATATTCCATTTAGAACACTGACCAGGTATTGTCAGAAAGAAAATATCAGAAATGTGGGCTACATTAAAAATATAGTAGGATTTTTTTTATAACGTGACAAGAGTCACTTATTTATATATTTTAGGTATTTTCTCCTGAAGAAGAAATACAGCTAGAAGAGTATCTTCAAAAAGCTTCTGACATTCATTACGGACTTGCTCCTAAACAAGTGCGCCAATTTACGTTTAAATATGGTTCTGCTTTAAAAAAGAAAATACCTGTTTCCTGGGAAACAAATAAAATGGCTGGGGAAGACTGGTTTTTGCTATTATTAAAAAGACACAAAAGACTTTTGGGAAGGATCGCCAAAATGTATAAATGCGGTACAAACGAATCATAGGTTATAAACGTGTACATATTTTTATTATAAATAAATTAGTTTTAATAATCGTTACAATATTATTGTTATTATTGGTTATACTATTTTTGGCTCTAACACAAGCATTCAAAGATAAAAAGTAGTCACGTCTTGTGCTCGGCTCTAAGTCGTTATGAAAATCTTAAGATAACGACTTATTTTTCTAATCCAATTGACACATTACTTATTTAATGTTAGTGATATCAATTATTTTTAGACTTCAATACGTAGTGGTCGCATTTGTAGCGCCAAGCAATGGGTGTTTAATTATGTATAGAAACAAACCCGAGAAGAAAATTGATAACATAAATTAAAATTCTGATTACTATGAACGGTGTTTTTTATGTATATAGTAGCATACGCCCGTCCCGTTCTATAATAAAGTGATAACAATACCCGACTGATAACATTATCCATGATTCCAATAAGTGGCGTGCATTGTACATATTTGCAATTAAGTTTTTTCTATTTAAATAACTTTTGATTATAACTATTTTGGTAAATGCTGTGAAATATGTATTTTAAAACGTCATCACGTATTGCGTTAATTACTGTTGTTTTTAATTTTTCGTCATCTACAAAACAAATTGTTAGTAATTTAATTACAACAGATACCAATCTTTACTTCTTTGTAGTGACACTGGCCTAACTTAACAAAATGTACTTTCTGTACTCGATTACGTTTATCTGCTGCTGTAACTAAAACAAGACTTCAGTTAAATTAACAAAAAACGTTGCAATGTAAAAAGTATTAATTCTAAATCTAGTTTTCTTAAAACTCAGTTTGACATTTTGCTTAATTTCTGTTTTGATTTCTTCAATAGACTCTGTGAAAGTGACATGTGTAAATTTCCTTGGATAAACTATATTTTAGGGTATAAATTTTACAATAAGATAATATTATTTTTAAGAGCTTGAAAACTTGGTGAAAGCTTGAAAACTTGACTTCTAAAATCTTTGCATGGATAATCTTAAAATTTCAAGCTAAGCTTTTAAAAACCAAGCTAAACCTGTTAATCCTTAATCACTTTTGAAATAATATTTTACATTAGGCATTATAAACTCATAAGCATTTCATTATTAAAATCGTTAGAATTTAATTTTACTGTTATACTTTTCTTCGCTTTTTAAAAAAGATTGACAACATTTACTTAAGTTTGTTTGTGATGTTTCACATTGTTTCATCTTCTTTCAAAGAATGTATTGTGTTTGCATTCTGAATTTGCAGTTACACTTAAAATTTCTGATACAATTACTTATTGTTTTATCAAAATTATATATTATTAGTTCTAAACTAATGTCATAAAATATTTCTTGTAACAAATATTTTACTACTACAAAAACAACTTTATCTATTTCTGGACATAATTTTGGGTATTTTTGTATGTCTCTAGAACGAGGTTCTATTCTACATAATGCATCTGCATTAGTATTTGCAGTTCCCTTTTCATATTGTATTGATAATTAGATTTATCTAGTTTTATTTTCCATTTTAACAATTCTGAATTAGAATCTTTTAATGAAAGCAACCAGGTTAATAGTTTATGATCGGTTCTGATTATAAATTTTACTCCATAGGGATAAGGCGTAAAATATTTAGTACTTCAAATGATTGCTAATAGTTATTTTTTTTAATTGTACCATAATGAGTACTAATTCACAATGAGCATAAGCATAAAAAATACATAACGCATAAAAGGAACGTATACACAATTCTGACATATGTTTACAATGAGCGTAGTTTATCCATAAAGACGCATTTTTCTGCGCATGCGCAGTTTTAATAAACATAACCTTAAAAAAAAAAACCTTTCATCTAGCTATCTGTGTCGAATAATTGTTCCCTCAGCGATTTTACATCATTTTTGAGTTTTTTAAATTATATTTTCATTGCTAAAGTTGTCAAAAGACTGTTTTTATTTTCATCTTCTTCGCCTAAATCCACTTTATCGTTGGACAACAATGTTTTTGTTATGTTAAAAAACTTTTTATGATTCTTCGTTTTGTATACATTTTGTGTTGTGTAAAGTCTGTTAGTGATATTGAACTGCTACCTCCTCTTCTTCTGGTAACGTCTACATATTTTGCATTTTGACAAGCAAACTACAAAACTAGCACTTGTAAAAAAATGCTTTGCAGCATTTTTAACTGTGTGACATCCGCTTATTTAATGGTATAAACCGAAGAAAAATTAAATCGACGATTGTAGAAGAAACGCTGAGGTATGATTATTTTTTTGGTCTTTTTTAACATTTATTTACTACCTTTTAGATTCAAAATGCGAACATTTAGTCTCCGCTGCTTGCTATGCTACTACTAAATCTAATTATTTACTATTAGTTACTGAATTCAAAAACAAAATCCTAAATATTTTTTTTGGTAAAATATCTCTGGCAATTAAAGCATAATATGTCAATACAAAAGTTGCGGACACTTCGTTTTTAAAGCTTCTATTAGCACACCTGTCTTGCATTCAAATTTAATTTTAAAATTAGAGAAATTAGATGTTTAGCGCACATCAAATTCTAGTACTAAATGTAACCAACACAACTCGATTTGTGATATCACGGCGATATACTTTTTATTTATTTTTAGGTTTTAAGGATGCTTATACCGTTACTAGCGTTAGCAATAGTTTCAACTGCAAGTACCTTTTTAACTTTTTTAATAAAATTGAATGTTGATCGTATGTACAACAACTAAATATACGATTGTTATCATAAGTAATTCACGCCTTATTTATTGTTCAAATTATTCAAGCTCGAGGCCTGTCTGGCTATGCGCCTTACAATTGACATTGTCTTAAAAAAGTAATTTCATGTAAACAAAAATTTTGAGATGCGTTTATTAGTTATATGTCTTGTATTAGACGTGAAGTTCTAGTATGCAATATACGACTAGTTGATAGCGATGAATAAATAAAAAAAGGTATTTAATCACGTGTTAAATCAATATTTTGTTGTGTAATTGTAATTAAATTAAATTACTGTTTTTTACTTTTTAGTGCATTTTATTTAATGTATTTAATTTTTTTGAAATCGAGTTTTTTTGTTACAAAATTTGATACAATATTTTTTTTTTTTATATTGTAAGATTATATATTTGTCCAAATGATTTAGAGTTTTTTTGTGTTTCTACATGTTCTTGTCAATACGTTACTTTAGCGTTTCTATCCTTAATTTTTTTACCTTATTTTTATCTAACAAATAGATATTTTTTATTATTATCTGCAGCTGCTCCTAATAGATTTTGTACGTATACACGTATTTCGATTTGTCAAGATATCTGTTTATGTAGGTAATGCGCGCAATATTGAAAATCTTACGACTATCGTATTCATTCTTTTTTATTTATTTGTAGAATAAACAGTACACAAAATTTTAAATTTGTAGGTAAAATATGTAGAAAATATATTGAGATTCTTGTGTACTTTTCTAAGCGTGTACGTATATATGTATACTTTTAAATTTCGACTCACGTAAAGGTTCAAATAAATCAGTAAGCAAAACATTCCATGTTTGATTGAAATAGAAAATGCAATAAATTACATTTATTTATTTCTCTATAAATATAAAAACATATTTTTTATTAGTCCTTTTATGTTTAATGATTATTATTTACTCTTAAAATTACTTAATGATATATATTTTTATTAAAAACGCCATATTAATATAATAATTTGATGTAAAGCATATAAGATCTCAAGAAACTTTACTTATGTACTAACAGTTTGTTTTATATTACGTATAAATAGGTCAAGAGACTATCTAAAAAATAACAAACTTGTTTACTACGTTTATGAAGTATACTGTTACAATTTATAACATGGTTTCTTGTAACAATTACGAGAAAAGACAAAATGTAAGCAATAAAAACAGATTGTAATTAGAGAGTTTATTAAATATGATCGCAGAAATAAAAACGAATGTTTCCGATACTAATTTTGTAGAAACATGTTTGTTACAACATATTGTATTAAAAATGTTTGTATTTTTATACACGAATAAATACAGCAACAATAACAAGTAAGTAAATACCCTCTTAAATTGTTTTTGAAGCAAAGCTTTGTTTGCTTTGAAATATTTTTTTTAAGTTATCTAAGTACGTTCATGAACTATAAATAAAAACACCGAGAAATATTGTTTAACCATAATAAATTAAATATTTTAGTAAAAATTACTTGGAGTAATGCATATAACTGCTTTTTCTTCTTTGTTTATACTCAGTAGCATAATTATGAAAAACATTGGTTTAAATAATTCGAAAAAAAAATTAGATAATAAATATGGTTGTATTAGTAAACAGTAACCGACTTTATTGAATACTGTACCCATACAATAATTTTTTTAAATTATACTTAATTTTTAATGTAAAACTAAAACTTTTTTAAAAATTAAAACAAAATTTTGAAATTTAAATATTATTATGTTTATTATTACACAACGTGACTAGTGCTTAGCTGTATTCAAGTTTATTTTTTCCATTAATTCTTTAACCTAGCTGTATTCTTTTATTCCCTAATATTCATTATATAAACTTTAAAGGTTTTTAAAATATTTAAATTTTTTCCAAAAGTAGTCACAACTGGTAAAATGTCCAAAATCGTTTAGATTTTTTTATTTTTTTTTGTTGTTATTATACACAACGAGTACATGTTATACAAAAAAAATTGCAGAAGTTCTGATGAGAAAAAAGTTGTAGCGGTTCAACTTGGACTTTTTGTAATAACTGCATGTAACTTGTTTTTTCATGTCAATTTATGTTCAAAATTTGATAAAACATTACGCGTGCCAATAAATGAAAAAAAAATTCTATTTTATAATCTTTTGAATAATGTATACATTTTTGAGAGATATCTCTTAATTGCATAAATAATACAGAAATTCGTACCTCAAATTTGTTAGTTTAATACTTAACTTGAAGACATATATAAAAATCAACTTGTGAACCAAGCCAGATTCTAAACTCTGAGAAGGTAAAAAAGAAAACGATAAACTTGAAAAAGCAAACGAAAATCTAACAAAGAACTACTACAGAGTTAGGTAATCAACTTGTGAACCAAGCCAGATTCTAAACTCCATAGAAGCGACTTAAAAAAAATAGTCTCCGTATATAAAAAAGAAGTATCGTCACGGCTGGTTAAGCTCGATTCTGATTGGGTTACAGTTAAAAGAGGGCGTGTTTTCGATAAAGGACTAATGACCGGTAACCAAAGAGGGGATAACTTAAAACCATGATCACGATTGAAATTATTAGGGTGTTTGATGATTTCTATGATCTCTCGAAATTTCCTGTTAAAAAAGAATGGAGATTTGAGAATCACCAAAACGTTATCAAAATCTATCTTGTGTAGTCACTTGTAGTAAAATGATGTTCAGCAACCGCAGACTTAGAAATATGTCTATTCTTTATACAACGCTACCAATGTAGACTAAACCACATGAACAAGGAATTTGGAATACACCTTGAGATGAAAGTGCAGGAAATTTGTCCTTGAGAGAAGGAAGAATCTGAGAGATTCTGCCTGTCAACTTAAAAATAGGTTTGATAGCATTTTTACGAAGAAGTTTCCCTATTTGATCTGTAACCTTGTGGATGTAGGGTAAAAAGGCCAATTTCGGATTGATTCGGAATTAGAAATATCCTTAGGTAATAGAGTACGTGGGTGTAGACGACGATTAATAACTCTATGAATATCTCGCTTCATATAACCATTGTTCACTAAAGTTCTAGTAAGATGACAGAGTTCCGAGTCTAGATTGTCAGGTTGACAAATAAAAAAAGCACGATGAACCAAAAATTCAATAACAGAACGTTTCTGTGCAGGATGATGATGAGACGAAGCATGAAGGTATCTATCAGTATGGGTGGGTTTGCGATAAACAGAATGGCCCAGAAGTCCGTCAGGCTTACGAGTCACAAGAACGTCAAGAAATGGGAGAAAACCATTACTTTTGATTTCCATAGTAAATTTGATATCCAAGTGTTGATTGTTAAGATAATTAAAAAACATAGACAATTCGAGATGACCATGAGGTCAAACAATAAAGGTGTCGTCAACATACCTGAACCGAACTTTGGGTTTTAATATTGATGATTCCAAAGCAACCGTTTCAAAAGATTCCATAAAAATGTTAGCTACAACAGGTCGTAGAGGAGAACCCATAGCAGTACCAGAAACCTATTCGTAAAACTTGTTATCAAATTGGAAGTAAGTGGAGGATAGACACTTATCAATAAGAGGAACCAAACTCAAGTCTTTGCCATGTTGAGACAGAATCTGTTCGATGATAATAAGCGAATCCTTAATAGGAACTTTAGTAAAAAGTGAAGTGACATTATTTATATATATTTCTTTTTAAGTCACAGTTTAAAATCTGGCTTGGTTCACAAGTTGATTACCTAACTCTGTAGTGGTTCTTTGTTACATTTTTGTTTGCTTATTTAGGTTTATCGTTTTCTTTCTTACCTTTTCAGAGTTTAGAATCTGGTTTGGTTCACAAGTTGATTATCTAACTTTTGAGAAGTTTTTAGTTAGATTTCGGTTGCTTGTTTGAGTTCTTCGATTTCTCTCACGCCCTGATGAAGCCCCTTACTAAAGTGGGCAAAACGTTGGCAACTTCGGTTACAACATTGACATGGTCCAAATCCGAAAGACGTTCTTATCTTAGTATAGACTCCGGCCGTGGAAGCCTTCGCTATTAGATTCAATACAGCTTCTATCTGTGATTATTTTTTGATCTAAAATGATAGATACATAAAATATTCAGAAAAAAAGTGTTTCATTCGTCCCTGTGCCGGAGACAAATAAAACGTTTGTTTGAGACAATTGAAAAAAAATTTAGAATATAGAAAAATTTGTTTTGATGCATGAGTTATGAAAATTGTATATACTAAGTATTTATATAGAAGATACAATTAGTCTGAAAAGCAATTGTCGCAGATGTAATAATCATCTTGTTGTGTGCAATTTTTGTGAGATCAATAGTGACATTCAAAACATTGCACCCATTTTTCTCGAGGGCGACTATTAGCATATAATTCCAGACACACTAAACAGGAACACTCCTCTTCTTCGCTGTCATTTTTTTCTTGTTTTTTTGGTTTCTTTAGCTGGCAAACTCTTTTTGGTTTATTACCTAAATACCCCAGGTTTTTTTACCTCGTTTAGTTTTCTTTGCACTATATTCTTTTTGCATAGCATATTTCTTAGAAGTGTCGGTGTAGATTGCGAGTTTTGTGGTTTTTCTCCTAGCAGATACTTTTCTTGGTAACGGCCGAACAAGTTCTGAAGAAAAAATAGATTTTGAAGTGCTAGCTCTAGTAGAACATGGTGTTATTTTACTGGTGTTTACTGTTGGAGCAGTTTTAATAGTATCTAAGTATGAACTGTCAGGGACGGGTCTATCTATCACATAGGAAGGAGCATAATCTAGTTCAGAAAAATATGTTCCTATTATTGGGAAATATCCCGGTGCATCTAAATCTGTGAAACCCAAAGTCAAAACGTGTTTGACTGTTAGAAATGTCATAGATGCACAAAGTTTTTTTGGATTGTTTCTCATCCAAGCATCGCTAACAGAGCGATCTAACGGTCGCAGCTTATGAGAAAAATGTGCAAGAAACGACAACGTAGCAATACCATGTTCTTTACAATAGCCTAGAAATTTTATGCCGATGTGCGACTGATGGTTGTCTAGCAAAAGCAGCACTTTATTTTTTTTTTGAAACGTTAGTGTGCTTTTTGCAATGGTCGAGGTAGATTAAAAATTCATTTTCTTGCATCATGCTGTTCTTATACACTACACTACACCATCCCAAACAAAATAGTCCTTAGAATGTCTTCCGGGTTTGGGCCGTGTCATAGTTGCAACCGATGCTGCCAACGTTTCGCCCACTTTCGTAAGGGGCTTCATCAGGGCGTGAGAAAATCGCAAAACTTAAACAAGCGATTGAAATCTAACTAAGAACTTCTCAAAAGTTAGGTTATCCACTTGTAAAACAAGCCATAACCTAAACTATGAAAAGGTAAGAAAGAAAACGATAACCTGAAAAAGCAAACGAAAATCTAACAAAGAACCACTACCGAGTTAGGTAATCAACTTGTGAACCAAGCCAGATTCTAAACTCCGTAGAAGTGACTTAAGAAGAAATAGTCTCCGTATTTAAAGGAAAAGGATCGTCACGGATGGTTGAGCTCGACCCTGATTGGGTTACGGTTGCTAGGGGGCGTGTTTTTGATAAATGACTAATAACCGGGAACCAAAGAGGGTTGATGAAGCCCCTTACGAAAGTGGGCGAAACGTTGGCAGCTTCGGTTGCAACTATGACACGGCCCAAACCCGGAAGACATTCTAATGTTAGTTTAGATTCCGGCCGTGGAAGCCTTCGCTATTACATTAACAATCTCTACGGGGAGAATATTTCTTCTAAAACCTCCGTATTTTCCAAACTTCGCCACAAACTCGTCAAACTTTTGTGCAATTTAACCTTTCTTAGTCGCTGTCGTGACCATAACATCATTCCTGCATTCCTCAAAATTAAGTTCCACATTCAGACACGTTCTTCTAAAAACATCCTACACCGTGCTAGTCTAGCGTTGATACGCGAACGGATTAAGCAAACTAGGCGAGAGTTAGACACCATTTCGAAACAACTCTTTTATCTTCATCTTGAGTTGGCCAACACTCTATCCCCGGATGATTGGAAATTCTTTGACAACATTACTTACCAGCAGTCTGATACCACTCTACGACTAACCACTGAAGGTCATCTCAAAAAGTTTCAATTATTGGAATCCAAGAATCGTAAAGTTTCTTCTACTACTAACTCAGTAAAGACGGTTGTCAATTTATCTAGTTTGGTTCTCACTTCAGAACAAGAATCGGTGCTCTCTAAGGGTTTGAATTTTGCGGTTGCTCCCAAACGTATTCCTAAAGAAGATATTTTATGCGCTGTTGAATCTTCTATAAGACATTTTCCTCGCCACATCTCAGATCCCATTCGTATTAACACTAGCAAAATCCTTGAATCATCTAAAATTCCTAAATCCAACATTTCTAAGTCGGAAGAGTCAGCTCTAAAAAATCTTCGTAAGAACCCTGATATTATTGTTCTTCCAGCCGACAAAGGCAACGCCACTGTGGTTTTGAACCAAATTGATTATGTTACGAAAATCAATTCTATTTTGTCTGAGGAAACTTACGCTCTTCTAACCCATAACCCCACTTCGAGGATTGAACGCGAGGTTAGCCAAATCATCAAATCTTCCAATCTACCTCCTGAAACTAAACGTCGACTTACCCCATCAGATTCTAAACCACCTCGTCTATACGGACTTCCCAAAATTCACAAACAAGGTATTCCTTTTCGACCTATCGTTAGTACTATCCAATCTCCTACTTACAAGCTAGCCAAGTTCTTGTCCAACATTCTTTGCGAGTTTACAGGTAAAACCTCTTCTCACATCCTCAACTCTCAGCATTTTATCCAACGTCTAGAAACTATAAAACTTGAACCCCAAGATCTTCTCGTGAGCTTTGATGTTACTTCACTTTTTACTAAAGTTCCTATTAAGGATTCGCTTATTATCATCAAACAGATTCTGTCTCAACATGGCAAGGACTTGAGTTTGGTTCCTCTTATTGAAAAGTGTCTATCCTCTACTTACTTCCAATTTGATAATAAGTTTTACGAACAAGTTTCTGGTGCTGCTATGGGTTCTCCTCTATCACCTGTTGTAGCTAACATTTTTATGGAATCCTTTGAAACGGTTGCTTTGGAATCATCAATATTAAAACCTAAAGTGTGGTTTAGATATGTTGACGACACGTTTATTGTTTGGTCTCATGGTCATCTTGAATTGTCTAAGTTTCTTGATCATCTTAACAATCAACATCAGATATCAAATTTACTATGGAAATCGAAAGTAATGGTTCTCTTCCATTTCTTGACGTTCTTGTGACTCGTAAGCCCGACGGACTTCTAGGTCATTCTGTTTATCGCAAACCCACCCATACGGACAGATACCTTCATGCTTCGTCTCATCATCATCCTGCACAGAAACGTTCTGTTATTGAATCTTTGGTCCATCGTGCCTTTTCTATTTGTCAACCTGAGAATCTAGACTCAGAACTCCGTCATCTTACTAGAACCCTAGTGAACAATGGTTATGTAAAGCGAGATATTCATAGAGTTATTAATCGTCGTTTACATCCACGTACTCGATTACCTAAGGAGATTTCTACTCCCGAATCCAACCCAAAATTGGCCTTTTTACCCTACATTCACAAGGTTACAGATCAAATAGGGAAACTCCTTCGTAAGAATGGTATTAAACCCATATTCAACTCGACAGGCAAAATCTCTCAGATTCTTCCTTCTCCCAAAGACAAATTTCCTACACTTTCATCTCAAGGTGTATACCAAATTCCCTGTTCTTGTGGTTTAGTCTACATTGGTGAAACCGGTCGTTCCGTCACTCGCATTTCGGAACATGATCGTTGTATAAGGAAAAGGTATACTTCCAAGTCTGCGGTCGCTGAACATCATTTTACTACAGGTCACAAGATAGATTTTGATAATGTTTCGTTGATTGCCAAATCTCCATTCTTTTTCAACAGGAAATTCCGAGAAAGCATAGAAATCATCAAACACCCCAATAACTTCAATCGCGATCATGGTTTCGAACTATCCTCTCTTTGGTTCCCGGTTATTAGTCATTTATCAAAAACACGCCCCCTAGCAACCGTAACCCAATCAGGGTCGAGCTCAACCATCCGTGACGATCCTTTTCCTTTAAATACGGAGACTATTTCTTCTTAAGTCACTTCTACGGAGTTTAGAATCTGGCTTGGTTCACAAGTTGATTACCTAACTCGGTAGTGGTTCTTTGTTAGATTTTCGTTTGCTTTTTCAGGTTATCGTTTTCTTTCTTACCTTTTCATAGTTTAGGTTATGGCTTGTTTTACAAGTGGATAACCTAACTTTTGAGAAGTTCTTAGTTAGATTTCGATCGCTTGTTTGAGTTTTGCGATTTTCTCACGCCCTGATGAAGCCCCTTACGAAAGTGGGCGAAACGTTGGCAGCTTCGGTTGCAACTATGACACGGCCCAAACCCGGAAGACATTCTAATGTTAGTTTAGATTCCGGCCGTGGAAGCCTTCGCTATTACAAAATAGTCCTTGTGTCTTAATCTAGAAAAAATGACAATGGAAGGCACACTGTTACCAATAGCATTGATAACTAAAGCGACAATCCCCAACGTTTTAATTTTTTCGGATGTTAATGCTCCTACTTGTTTGGTTTTTTTTCGTTTTTGTACCGTTGTGTACTCTGTTTTATCAATGTTGTAAATATTTTTTGGATGAAACTGGAACTTGTCCAACACATTAAACAAAAACAATTTACGTTAGTGATATTGCCCTAAAGAGACTTATAGCTTGAGCGCAACGGATTGAAAGTTTGGGGTTGCGCTTTATGAAAACAGAAAACCAATCTTGTCTTGGCATTGAATTTTCTTTCCATGTGTTCAGCAAATTTTGTGGCTAATTGGAATGTTAATTTACGAATTTTTTTGGGTGGTAATCTATATAAAATATGGGCAGTTTTAATTTGCGTAACAATGCTTCTCTCTTGATGTACGTCGAATCTTAAACAACGGTAACCTATAGTGATGAGTATATCTGATTTTATGTCAATTGCTTTATGCTTTTTTTATAAACCTACTTAGAGACGCATAGTGCAGTTTATATTTTGTGGCTGCTGATCTTATTAATGTCTTATTTTTGAAAACCCTTTTGTAGTTGAAATAGGTTTTGTACCTCTTTCCTTTTGCATTATTCTTGTTCATGGCATCTTAAATCAAAATTTTCAGTTTAAAAAATATGCTTACAGATTATGCAATGCATGTGTAATATACAAGAATTCACAATGGGGAAAATTGAAAGATGTTTCAAGCGTCTCCAATATTTTTTGTTTCAATTGTCCCCGCAGCACTTTTATACGGAAACAGTTGTATCTTTCTAAGCCCTGGACGACAGTGATAATTCAAGTTATCTCAACCAAAGAAGATAGTATCAGCAAAAACGATGTGAAAGTTGTATACTTACGTATTTAGTTCAAAAATAACACTTTTTTCACTAAACAAAAATTTTACTTCGCTCAATTATTGTCTAATACCGACCAACGGTTGTTGGTAAGATGCAAAGACGCTTGACTGACTAGAAGCGCGCGAGATATAACCACACAATCAGTTCAACATCTTGGTTGTCCCTGGTCTACCATACATTAAGTTTTATTTCTTGGATTTTGTTTATTAGTTCTTCTCGTGTATTGGTTTTAGTACTATCCACAATTTCTATTCTATGTTCTTATACGAAAGAACCTAGAGCGTTATTTCCGAGCTCTTGGCAGGTCATGGTATTACTTCTCTTCTTTCAATCCATCGTTTTGAGAACTTCTGATTCTTTTATCGTGCGGCGATAGTGAGCGGAAGATCTATTGCACCGTTGAAACTGATCGATTAAATTATTTCCAATAATCTCCATTGACACATTAACGCTAAAGTTAAAAATTAGTTTGTTTTATTAATAGTTGTCTTTCTCCCAATAAGGTGAGTTATAAAGGTTAATGATACATTCTCTACTAAACTTTGACTCTTCGGTTCACAAAATTTTCAGTAAAACGATAGGATCTTTAATATTCATATTTAATCTGAATTTGCAAAACGTAAGTCTTCGTCCTTGAGCATGTGTATAGTAAAATATATGTAGACCTTCTCGGGGAAGAACAAACTAAACTTACCATTGTATGACACTCAAACCGGTAGCTACTCCTCGCTGCTGATCGTTCAATTTTCTTAAAATTGTTTCATTTACATCAACAACATATCCAGCAGGTCTAGCATGTACATTTTTTTCTAAGATTTCCAGTTTTAGACAGGTTAAACCTAATGTAATAGCGAAGGCTTCCACGGCCGGAATCTATACTTACATTAGAATGTCTTCCGGGTTTGGACCGTGTCATATTTGCAACCGAAGCTGCCAACGTTTCGCCCACTTTCGTAAGGGGCTTCATCAGGGCGTGAGATAAATCGCAAAACTCAAACAAGCAATCGAAATCCTACTAAAAACCTCTCAAAAGTTAGGTTATCCACTTGTAAAACAAGCCATAACCTAAACTATGAAAAGGTAAGAAAGAAAACGATAACCTGAAAAAGCAAACGAAAATCAAACAAAGAACCACTACCGAGTTAGGTAATCAACTTGTGAACCAAGCCAGATTCTAAACTCCGTAGAAGTGACTTAAGAAGAAATAGTCTCCGTATTTAAAGGAAAGGGATCGTCACGGATGATTAAGCTCGATCCTGATTAGGTTACGGTTGCTAGGGGGCGTGTTTTTGATAAATGACTAATAACCGGGAACCAAAGAGGGGATAGTTCGAAACCATGATCGCGATTGAAGTTATTGGGGTGTTTGATGATTTCTATGCTTTCCCGGAATTTCCTGTTGAAAAAGAATGGAGATTTGGCAATCAACGAAACATTATCAAAATCTAACTTATGACCTGTAGTAAAATGATGTTCAGCGACCGCAGACTTGAAAGTATACCTTTTCCTTATACAACGATCATGTTCTGAAATGCGAGTAATGAAGGAACGACCGGTTTCACCAATGTAGACTAAACCACAAGAACAGGGAATTTGGTATACACCTTGAGATGAAAGTGTAGGAAATTTGTCTTTGGGAGAAGGAAGAATCTGAGAGATTTTGCCTGTCGAGTTGAATATGGATTTAATACCATTCTTACGAAGGAGTTTCCCTATTTGATCTGTAACCTTGTGAATGTAAGGTAAAAAAGGCCAATTTCTGGTTGGATTCGGGAGTAGAAGTGTCCTTAGGTAATCGAGTACGTGGATGTAAACGACGATTAATAACTCTATGAATATCTCGCATTGCATAACCATTGTTCACTAAGGTTCTAGTAAGATGACGGAGTTCTGAGTCTAGATTCTCAGGTTGACAAATAGAAAAGGCACGATGGACCAAAGATTCAATAACAGAACGTTTCTGTGCAGGATGATGATGAGACGAAGCATGAAGGTATCTGTCCGTATGGGTGGGTTTGCGATAAACAGAATGGCCTAGAAGTCCGTCGAGCTTACGAGTCACAAGAACGTCAAGAAATGGAAGAGAACCATTACTTTCGATTTCCATAGTAAATTTGATATCTAAGTGTTGATTGTTAAGATGATCAAGAAACTTAGACAATTCAAGATGACCATGAGACCAAACAATAAACGTGTCGTCAACATACCTAAACCACACTTTAGGTTTTAATATTGATGATTCCAAAGCAACCGTTTCAAAGGATTCCATAAAAATGTTAGCTACAACAGGTGATAGAGGAGAACCCATAGCAGCACCAGAAACTTGTTTGTAAAACTTATTATCAAATTGGAAGTAAGTGGAGGATAGACACTTTTCAATAAGAGGAACCAAACTTAAGTCCTTGCCATGTTGAGACAGAATCTGTTTGATGATAATAAGCGAATCCTTAATAGGAACTTTAGTAAAAAGTGAAGTAACATCAAAGCTCACGAGAAGATCTTTTCATAGTTTAGGTTATGGCTTGTTTTACAAGTGGATAACCTAACTTTTGAGAGGTTCTTAGTAGGATTTCGATTGCTTGTTTGAGTTTTGCGATTTATCTCACGCCCTGATGAAGCCCCTTACGAAAGTGGGCGAAACGTTGGCAGCTTCGGTTGCAAATATGACACGGTCCAAACCCGGAAGACATTCTAATGTAAGTATAGGTTAAACCTAACACACAAAAATGAGGAATGCGTCTATTTAGAAATCGATGTATAGGTTCGCGTTGAACCTCGGCTTCGTTTTCATTACATAAGCTGTAAATAAATTTTTTTTTAATAATTTTTTACCAACAAAAGCAAATATTGCTTTTGTTCTTCATCTGTGGTTAACAGTTTATTAAATTCCTCAGTAATATCATTCACTACTCGCATAGAATGAACGATTTTCTTTGCCGTCTCAAAATCAGCTTCTGCAAACCAAGTTTCAACCTCTTTATTCAAAAACTCTCATGAGATACCCATGATCTGGAAAAATCGTAAGCTCGTCACAAAGTCTTCAATTTTCTTTTCGCCGATGTGTTTCACATCAATGCTTTTTCTTTTTGGGCAATCTTTTGTGCCTTTAATTTTTAGTGCATCTACCATTCGTTTCTTATTTTGAACTGGAAGTTTGTCGTCGAAAAATGCGAAAGACACCAGCTCTTCCGACAAATACCACAAATGGCCCAATATTTTCTTCAGGGCAACAGTAGCAGTTTCCGGGTTTATCCTATTAAAGTCTTTAAGGTCTTTCAATAATTGTAAGCCGTTTTTCGGTGCTGACTATCCGGCAGGGGCTTGAAACCAGTATTTTATATATATTATCACCGTGAAAATGCATGTTTCTCTCACAGCTTTTTCTTCCTTTTTTGTCAGTTGAAACTGATGTTTAAATAAGAAAATTTTTAAGCAGTACAAAGCTTTTGCCATCCATCTAGCGCGGTGTAGCCCAGCTGGTCTCCTAAATGAAATACTTTTTTTGGGTACTCCTTCCAAGTAAATAATTGTGAGATGTAACAATTCTTTGTAATCGTCTCGAGGTGGATACACTTGGAGTTGTTTTTGAGCAAATGAAATCCTGTCAGCGACAACATTTTTCTCGATGTCTGAAGTAGTGTCATTAATTATTGTTTTATAATCTTTTTGGTCAATGTTGTACCAATTGTTCTTAAACCTTTTGAACGATGGAATATCAAGACCACTAGACGCTCCGAGCAATTGATCCACTACAGATGATAACATAATTTCTAAAATGTGATGGCGACAAGGAAGCCAAAGTCTATTTTTTTATATTTTTCTCTCCGATTGAAAGCATGCTCTATTTTTCAAACCGGTGTTTACAGCTGTAGTGTCAAAACATAAACATTTTACTTTATCGCTCAAACCCCATAAATGTATTGCTTCGTAGACAGCTGACGCACAGACTTTACTTCTTCCACGTTCCAATTTTGGAACCGCAAGAAGTTGATCAATCCCATGCCCAGATACCAAAATGGGCAGACGATCTACAGTTTTATGCCCAGTAATATCTTTAATTAACTTTCTATCCCAATAAATTGTTAATGGCAAATCATGTTTGAACTCGGTTTTTAGAGACTGCTTTTCGATTTTTCAAACGGTACCGACGAATTGTAGATGTATTGACATTAAACTCTGATGGGTCACATTCTGCACTTTTCAAAGTAGAGACAACGACCGTAGTCACTTTTCTATCACTCAATTTACAGGCATTAAGACTGGAAGCTAATTGGTTATTAAAAATATCTTTTCGATCTCGTTTTTGGGGTGGTTTCGCTTGCGGAGATTCTGATGCGACTTTGAAATCAGATGCACTTGTTTCATCGCTACTGGAGAACGATGACAAAAAAAGGAGAACTTTTTCTGTCAAAGCTGATATATTTTTGCTTTCACGTTCGCGCAGTTTTTTAATACGTCCTTCTTTTTCTTCCATTTTCTTCCATTTCATTAAACTTTTTCTGTCTACTGAACCAATGACACCCTGTCGTACTTTCTTTTGTTGTCATAATTAAAATTGCTTATCCTCTTCAACAGTCATGATGCACACAATGAGCAATATCTTCTAATCTTCTTGTTGCCAATCGTGTTCTTTGATGTTTAATGCTTCGGAACGTTTCTTCTTGTTCTCTTTATTTTTTTTTCAGATTCTGCCATTCTTTGAAGTGTTTTCTTATTTTACTAATTACATGTTTTTTCAATCTCATCGCAATCTTCGCATGCAGTTACAGTCGCAGATTTAAGAATGGTTTTGCTTTCTTTGTTTTTGTAGTAAAAAAACATACGTAATAATTTACTAATAGAAAGCAATTTTGTCGGGTTTAGTTTAGGCAGTGATTAGCCGATTAGCCAAATGTTGGTTTTATTTTGAGTAACTACACTGACTGACACTGACGAAAATGGCGGGAGATCTTACTTAATGACGGTCTTTCTACTTTAAATAATGATCAAAGATAAATATAGTTACAGAAATCAATTAGAGGGACTCATAGTTGAAGTAGACATACAATGTTTTTGTTAAACTTTGGCTTTGGCAAAATTTAAAAAAAAACGGTTTAATTTTTTTATGGTAGAGAATCGTATGGTAAGGTGCCGCGATAATATTTCGAAAGTCGAAAAATAAGGACCACATTAGTGTAGGTGCTATTTGTAGCCGCTTGTTCTGAGTAAGACGCTATGATTTGTTGCCATATTTGGCTACCGTTGCTTAGTTTATCCTGCAGGTCAATGCAGTGTACCGGATGTGGTACTTGGAACCATAAGTGAGAGTTGGATATCTCGCAAGGACCAGTTAGTGGAAATCATCTTCTGTTTGCACATTGGATGTGACCATTTCCACTCAACGGTGCTTCTAAATTCAGCAAAAATTAGAGTTCATCAAACGTATGCTAAAATTTGGAAATATTGATTTATCAGTTAACAGAATCAGGCAATAGTTATTGCTAAATATAAATTTAAATTTTGTATCTTAAAACAGCAATAACTATTAAATATACCAAAGAAATAATAATTTAATATACGTTTAATTACATTATTATTTTCTACCGTTAATTATAATTTTGCTCACAAGAAATACTTATAATTACTTCCAAAGGGATCTTGACTAATGATTTAAGTTAGGCAAACCAGCAAGCAACATTCGGGAAACTAACAAGTTTTATCTCAAGAATGGTAGCAGTTGTACCTATTATTTGCATCACAAGTAACCCTAACTTTATTCTAAAATTATTATAACCACTCGGCATTACAATACAATTGATGGCAGCGGCAACCGGTTACAATTAGTGGCAGCGGAAAACTTTTTAGTTATTAATGTTCTTAATGTAATAGCAAAGACTTCCACAACAAGAGTTTATACTAATATGATAACGTCTGCTGGGTTTGGACCATGTCGTTGTTGTAATCAAAATTGCCAACGTTTTGCTCACTTTTGTAAAGGGTTCTATTATGACTCGAGAAAAATGGAAGAACTCAAACAAACAACCAAAATATAACTAAGAATTTCTCAAACGTTAGGTAATTAAGTTGTAAACGAAGCCAAATTTTAAACTCTATAGAGATGAGTTAAGAAAAAATAGTCTCCGCATAAAAATTTTTAACGAAGGGGTTACGTAAAAACCCCTGTATAAAGAAGAAGTATGGTCACAGCTGGTTAATCTCGACTCTGATTAAGTTACGGTTGAAAAGGAACCTGTTTTCTATAGAAGAATAATGTTTTTATCTCATTAATATTCTTGTTTGTTTTGTGTGTTATCTTGTTAATCTAAAAAAAGAAAAATTGAACAACCATTGCCAATCGACTACACAAATACAATCAGCATCAGTACCAATAGCATCACAAGAAATTAATTTTCAACCGGACGTAACTTTGCTTGTACGGTGAAAAGATATAACGGAAAGACGTCCGTCAAACAATACTTAAAAGAAATTAAAGAACATACAGATTTAGACAGATAAAATGAAATTAAAAGGTTAAAATTGTTAAATACAAACTTGACATTAGGTTACAACTTTCTTCTAAATTATTTTAGACATTGTAGCCGTTGCGACTGCTTTTATAAAAAATAATAAAAGAATAAATGTTTCAAAAACTTTCGACTTTTTCATAATGAATATTATGGTTTAATTCTCGGTTTAATTAATAGCAATTTATGTATGCAACTCTCGTCGAAAGTCTCATAGCATAACTCACTTCCATACAGCGCTCGACCACAACGATCACTATTAATTTATTAAATTTATAAAAACTAGAACAGAAAAGTGTTATATATTTTAAAAGTCAAGCTAATTTTGGTTGTGTTTTAAAGCATTTTACACAATTTCTACTTTTTGTTTCCACAGCTTTACTCGCAGCCTGCTAAAATTCTTTAAGAACTGTTGAAAGAATTGAGTTAGAACTACAATGAAACAGCCTTAGATGTAATTCTACCATAATTAAGTTTGATATATATTTACTAATTAATAAACTTTTGTAAAACTGTTAAGAAATATAACGTTTAGTTTTGAAACGTAAATCTTGAAATCTCAAAAATTAAACTAAAGCAACTATAATTTAAATTCGTTTTTATACCAAAAATAACAACTAGAAATTTAACTGTGTTATTAAGTATCTAAATATTGTATTTATTTTAATATAAACAACGAATTAAATCAATTAAAAATAAGTTACTAAAATTGCTAGACTGTAACAACAATTACCATAACATTTTGAACGTGAATACGGTTTTTAAAACGCCGTTGTTTTAAGTGCTGTTGTGGCTTTAAATATTATGTTACCGTGCCATTAAAAACTTTTAGTTTTAAACACAGTTATTTTAGCTGTAAGTTAAAGTTTATTAAAACATATACATTATTAAAGCGAGTTGAAATTTGTTTTAATTATCTAACATTTATTGCTATAAAATAAGTAGATTATAAAAGTAAATTTACACAAGATTAAATCAAATAATTTTAAGGTAAATGTAATAAATTTAATTTTTATAAGTATACATTAAAAACATTAAAAAATATTAACATTTATTAATAATTTTTTAAGCATTTAGATTTTGCATTTGTTTGAAAACTTAAAACTCGGTATTTAGTATAAATTAATTGTTTATTTAAATAAATTTCAATAAATGTTTGTTTGCCCTATACTTATATACAGACTGTTTGACATATATTGATAAGCGTTTAAATTTTCCGTAGTTTATTTAATTTTTACAATTGGCAGTAGTTGTAGTGATTAAAAATTCATTGCCGTAACGTGAAAAAGTTATTGTCAGTTACGTGTTGTTTTATTAAATTGAAAAAAAATCCTGATATATAATTATTGGAATTCACTATGTATTAACATTTGTATTCATTAACCAAATCTTAACTAAGTGAACACCTGTTATTATACTACTTGTGTTAAATAAAAATTAAATTAACAAAGACAAGAAATTGAAAATAAGAAGCAACAATACTACTACGCTACTGACCTAACTGACAACTCACTTGATATAACATTTCTATTCTAAAATCATCAAAACTACCCACCAAATTTAATTTAAACGCTTATCAATATTTCTCGAACATTTGTATTTAACTACTATTAATCGTAATTAATTTTGTTTTTTTTTTATATATTTCAAATTATTTTAAGAATTTTCTAAATTATTCAATTTTCTACTTATTCCGAGACTTATTCTAAGATTAAATTTCATTTTAAAAATATTTATGGCTGAGGATAGTGGAGTTTGCGTTAAAGTCAAGTTCTAATTTTGCCAACATGTGATTTGCAGTTTATTTTTTTATTTTAGAAAGCAAATTTCCCATGTTTAACTAAATACAATAAAGGAAATGCAATTTAAAATGTTTTTTCAATTCAGCAATCTAGAGTGCAGTGCTGCAATTAATTTTTAAAGTTAGAACTTTTGGTATCTAATTTTAAACTTTCTTTGTTAGAATGTAGTAAGTATTGGCAGTATGTTACAATAATTTTTGCGTAATTTAATTGCTGGCGGCTAGCTCAATAGAATTCGGCAAGCGGATCGCAGGTCTCGGCGTCATGCAATCATTATAAAGGAAATTAAAAAGACTCCAACACGGTTGAAAAGTAAAATGGAAATCTATTCAAGGACAAAAGAGAACAAACGACAAAACACACGTTGTAACAACGAATATATTTATTTTATCACAGAAAACGAGGTTAGAAAACACAAGCAAGGTAAAGTTACATAGATGCAATTCATTGTTAGTACGTAGGTAAGTATCACAAGTGATAATGGTTAATGCAAGGTTCTTTTGGTTGGGCAACACGTCGTACATAAAAATCGTTTGACCTAGCTTTTACATTCTAAAAGAACAAATTTATTCAATATCTTTATCATTAATAAAACCAGAGCGCGCAAATTAATAATATTTTACACATAAAAGTTTTATAGTTAATTGTGACAACAAACATAATATATATGTACAATCGTGTGTGCAACCGACTGACAATTTAGGTAAAAGAAATTTAAAATAAGAAATACAATACTTACAATTTGTATTTTTTTTAATATGCGGTTAGTTAACAGCACCTTACCAAGTATATTCTAAAATTATTTTGGTTTATACGATCTATGAGAAAAAAACAAATGCGCCAAGTTTCCCCCAGATTAATACTGGTTTTTTGGTAACTAAGTCTTCCAATATAGTTATATTTGTAGTAATTAACTAAAAATTTTGATATCTTTATACTAAGTAAGTGCAATACCTTGTTTACTAAGTCGTAGATTGTGACGTCAATATCTCCGCATTATTGGCATTAAAACATATAAATAAAAATTAATTCTTACCCCAGATAGACATTTACATAAACAGCAAAAGTACTACACCTTTTTATAACATGAATGAGTGTGAATATTTAGAAATAAAAGGATCCTCGGCCGCGTACGTTAGATAATAATGTATAAATCGTACCACAGTTACCGAAAAAATGGTTTTTCTCTCTTGGATAATTTAATCCGCAAAGAAAAATAACAACCAACACTCTAAATGTAGTGATAAGTCGGCGCTCTGGGACGAAACTTATACGGTACAAAAATCGCAACATAACAAGTATGTAAATAATTTTTTTTGGTATACAGACACAGTTGATAACATTAGAAAATAATTGCAATTACTTTTCTTAGATTTTGTTTAAAAAAAAGACATTTTTCTCCAAATTTAGTTATAGCTTTTGTAAGCGTAATTTATTATAGAATAGACAAATTTTAAATCGTTATATCATTTTAAAAGCTAAGTATATTTTGTTTTTAATTAATTTACGGTTTTACGTTGTTAAATCATCTGTTTGTTGGTTTTTGCTATATTTGCACTTTCTTTTGTTAAACTGTGTTTATGTCAACAATTCGTTTTAGTAATAAAAATTTTCTTTCGATAATTTTTTTTAGCTTTTAGCTGACAACAGTCGTTAAGGTTTTATTCCATAAACTTATTACGTCTTGACCTTTTACTTTGGTCATCTTTGTCTCTTGCAGTTAGATCATATGTTATTTCTTTTAAAAATGGTTTGTTTAACGATTATAAAAGAAAACGTGTTTGGTTAACTAGGCAGTTAGATTTTGATTCAAACTCGACAAGCATAGACATGTAGCGGTGTCGCGAGTCCTCTTATTTGAGAAAGCAGAAATTAGTGTTGTTTTAATGTATTTATAAAAATTTTTTTTAAGTTGAAAAAATAATGCTTCGTTTTGTCAACGGATTTAATCGTGTGATGGAAGGTTTAGTTTTTTACTTGCAAAATTAATTTTTGCTATGAAGCGGATTGTCTCAATTATTGCAATAATTCTGAGATCAACATTGATATTGCACTTAGAGATTGCGGTCAACCACAAACACGTCATTCGTGTACCATAATTAGACCTAGGTACGAGTATTTATAAGTAACAGTTATAGTAATTATTCCGTTTGCTTTGCTTATAATTGCACAAAACTTTTGATTGAATACCTAACTCTGCGAATTAACGCCTACTACGAAAATACGTACCAACGCCTTCGTTCGTGTTTGGTATAAATGCACATTTTGGAGATTTACAATTAAATACAATTTACCGATATTTAATGCAGACATTTCAGTGACGATCAACAAATTAAAATAATTAATGTCAAATTATGTTTTTTTTTAAATTTTTTTTAGTAGTTACTAAAGTTACGATTATTTAAATTTAATTCTGTGAACAAAAGCTTTTGAATTTTATTTTACTTTAGTTTTTATTGTAGTTTTAGTATCATATTAACTTTAATTTACATTTTGTTAAAATAAATTTTTTTTCGATATTTTTTGTTTTAAAATTTTGTTTGTGGTTTTTATCTCATTTTTTTATGTAATAATTGTTAAATTCTTCAAGCGCAACTGAGCTTTTACTCAATTAACCTGTCCACGAGTCAATTTTTTTTGTTTTGTTTTCAGAATTTAGTGGCTTTACGCACTGAAAAGTAGGTTCTAATAGCGTCTACACCGGATAGCGTGTTTTTTGGTTAGCAAGGTCTAAAAGTTTATTAAACCATTCACTTTCTTAGCACTCTTTTGATTCTGATTTTTGATCATACCTTATTGAGCTTACTTATTAGTAACGGATTTTCAGTTTAATCCACTACTGTCTCTAAGTTTGAAACAATTACATCATTTATGTTACTTTTAGTTAAGCATTCTTTTAATTAACATTTTTGCATGTAACACTTTTTTAATTACTTAAAGTCACCATTTTGCAAATTGAAATTTCTTTTATTAAATTTTTCTACAGTTCTGTCACATAAACGATATTATTTTTGGATGTGCACAAGTTAGTAGTTAGTTCTTCATGTTTGTTTCTAAAGTGTTTAGTATAAAAAAAATTAAACAAATATCTTTTTAAAGCAACAAACGACTGTCATTTTTATTACGTTTACTAAGTTTGCAAAAAATTGTTTGCTTCTGATATTATTGACTGCTGTAACAACGTTTGTTCAATTTTTTTGCATTTAAATGCTGACGGTTTTAAATACTTAAATTTTTTTTTAAAACAGTTATATTAATTATAGTAAAATTAAATTAATTATATTAATTGATTTTTTATATTACTTTTACAATTTTTAGCAAACGGTAACGCGTAGTATATGTTTTTTTTTCTTTACAAAGTTACTAACGGTTTTTCTGTTTTCTTTTAATGTATATCCTCCGTATATGTAGCAGAGATCAGAATCAAAATGATAAATGAACTTCTGCTTCAAACTCATTTTATTTCTATTTAACAATACAAATACAACAATATATAACACTGTACTTTTTAAGTTAACTTTATAAAAACTATTTTGTAAGCCGTCTTCGGGTGCAGAGAATGCGGCTTTACAACCTTGAGTAGCCGTCGCACGTTCTAAATATAATATAATAAATATATCTGCAATGTTAATTTATTACAACTAATTAATAACGTAATATACAACATAGATTAAACAATGTACGATACTGACTACATCATGGTTAAGGTGTGTGATTTTGGGTTCTTAATCCGGTAATTAGAAACATAAGCACTTGTAGGGAGTAAAATTTTTTTGAAATTGAAAACGCCTGTAGTGTCAAACGACGTGTCTTGAAGTAACTAGTTAGTGATTAAAATTTGAAACATTTTCAATATGGTCTTGAGGTTCCTCTTCGCCCTTCTTTATCGAAGTATTAGCTAGAACAGCAATTTTAGCCTAAAATCAGTGTAATAATATTTCAGATTAATGCGTCTGCGCAATTAGGGCGCAGTGCGCATGTCCTAATAATACAACGTCTCGGCTCAAGTCACTCGCATATTTCAGTGTCTGTTTAGTTCACTTTCGCGGTTGTCTGAACGTTTTTCGTAATATAGAAATGCCGAAAACACGTAAAGAATCGTTTTTTGAAGTGTTTGGTTTATCCAAGAAATTTGATGGCAATGTACTTCCTACAAACTCAGATGTTATGAAATATTTGTGGTGTAGGTTATTGTTGAAAGAGAACGCAAATGGAAAAGATCCGAGTGTGAATGACATTTCCAGAGCTGTACTGGCGGATTTGAAAAATATATGGCAAAAAGCATCAATTTCAATAATTTCTGATTAAAGAATTTTGAGCTTGATAGCGAATCTTAATGAAAAATATAAGGTTATAAAAAAGAACAAAAAGAAATCTCAAGAAAAGTGATAACGTTCAGAGAGCTCAGTGAAAAAACGCTATTTGATATATCCGTCTGCAAATGTAAAAACTTCTGTAATTGTCAGTACAAAACTAAAGTGCCTAAACGAGAAAGAGATTTTCTAGTGGACCAACGAACACTCGTAAGATGGCAATTAGTAATATTGATAAGAAAACCAGCCTAATTCTTCAAAAGAGTTTTGCAAGGAAAGCTAAAGTAGTGTCTCAATTGTTAGCATCTAAGGTTGCGGACATTACAACAAAGACACTTAAAGAAACATTCACACCTGTAATCTCAGGTATTACAACTTCTGTAGAAGAGCCTGCTACTTCAGAAATTTCAGAACCGTCAACATCATCTCAAACACTATTTTCTTCGGGTTTTGGAAAACGAATTAAATTACGCAATGTAGCCCAAGCGTGCGATCGAACAGGGATATCGGATCGATCAGCCTCAATACTAGTAAGCGCCGTTCTCCAAGATTTTCAAGTTATATCAAAGGAAAATCTGTGAAAAATAGTGGATAGAAGTAAAATAAGGAGAGAACGGAAGAAAAGACGTACAGAACTCCGAAAGCAATCAGGAATAAAATCATAAGCAGTTAAAGGACTTTATTTCGACGGTAGGAAAGACAAGACAATTCAGCAAGAAAAAATAGGCACGAAATATTACAAGAAAACTGTCACAGAAAAACATATTGTGTTAATTTCAGAGCCTAATTGTAAATACCTCGGCCATATCACACCAACATCTGGAAGTGCTACAAATATCGCATTAAGTATCATGACATTCTTAAAGGATTTTTATGCAAATTGCAATGTGGATGAATACAGGTTTGAAAAATGGTATTATCCGACAACTAAAAAAGTCTATAGGTCGTCCATTACAATGGCAGGTATGTTTATTACACACTAATGAGTTACCTCTTCGCCACTTAATGCAACACCTAGATAGAAAGACAAATGATCCTAATGGATTCTCTGGTGCAATTGGAAAGATGCTAGTAAATTGCGCGAAGTTGTCCGTTGTCGCATTTGAGCCAATTGAAGCGGAATTGTCGATTATTGATGCAAATGAACTGAGTACGCATCAGAAATATCTCTTCGATATATGTAAAAGAATTTTTTGAGGTGATATATCATCGTCTTCATCCCTGCGGGATCCTGGAAAGATGTCACACTCGCGCTGGTTAACAACCGCAAACCAAATTCTCAGGTTATATGTAACTACAATAGAACCATCAATAAAACTGCAAACTTTAGCTAAATATGTGATCAAGGTATACTCTTCTAGCTGGTTTGAGATTAAAACAAAATCTACTTGTATGGACGGATCTAAACATTTCTTTGGAATTATCAAGAAGTTTCGTTATCTATCTGACGAACTTAAGAATATAGTAGATCCGATATTTTAAAGAAATGCGTATTTCGGCCATCCTGAAAACATTCTGTTGGCGATGTTAGCTGATGAACGAAAATACGTTCGGTAATTAGGTTTACGGCGGTTTTTCAAGTGTAGACGTAGAGCATCAAGTCGTAATCAGGGCACTATTCGGATATTTCAAGTGCCCAAACTTAATTTCAAAGCCGAAGAGTACATTGATATGATCGATTGGAAGTCCTCTGAAGTTATCAAACCACCATTAATAAGACATATTTCGACTGAGGATTTGGAAAATATGATTTTAGACGTTCCTGACAACATCAGCATTTTGAAGTTACCTTGCCAGACTCAGGCGGTTGAACGATGCATAAAGCTGGTAACGGAAGCTTCTTCTTCCAGTACGTGGCGACGAAGCAAAAAACGGACTTATTTGTGCTAAACTTGCATCTCGAAGTGAGTTACCAAAGTTTGAAACCAAAAAACAATTCATTAATGTGTTGAAGTAATCACTACTCTGTACAAAAATGTGCCAAAGTTTTTAAATAAAGATTTGTAATTGCTAACAATTTTTCTAGCCATCATACTTATCACTATCTACCATAAATTCAAAAGGTACCAAATTCTTTAAATATAAAATTGGTGACTTCTAGGAGTTTTTTTCTATTATACACTATTTTAGAACTATATACCATGATTTCAAGTAAAGAGGAACTTTAAGATATTATTTTATCGAACTCAAATTTTACACATCTCAGTGATAAAGCAAAAAGCTCATTTTCCACCCCTAGGACAAATAAAAAACAAAATTTTTTTTTCCTTATTGAATCGCTCCACACTAATAAGCAGGGATGGTGAGTGAGTACAAATAAAATGAGTTTCCGGAAGTTGACCTTTGATCCTAAACAGACGATTTTAATTTATATTGGAAAACGGTTGGTGATAACCAGACGGTGCTTTTGAAAGTTGATAGTCGATTTTACAGGCTCTAACTTTTGATTGAGTCGTATAACGACTGAACGGTTCTCAAAGTCGCTAAGTAACTTGTGAAGTTTTTTAGTGCTACACTGAGTCGGTTACTCTTCACAAAAAGTTTAGTCAGATTTGAACGCTTTTAGACAAAACCTTGGTAGGTTATATTCTCTTGCACACAAATAGTAACAAAAGCGTTACTTACCAATTAAACAAAATTGTTTCGGTAAGAAAATCCAATTGGATAGCTCGGTCGGTTTCTTGCAGTGGTATGAAATAAATCGGTCAATGAAAATTGCAAACGTGTTGGCTAATAAAGTTGGTTAATAGTATTAGTTCGGCTTCAGGATAAGTTTAGAAATAACTGGATTTCGGAATCGAGTGGTAGCCGAAGAGATGCTGAGTCCGCTTATATATCCATCAATGCTTCGGTTAATGGCTCATGAAAATGGGATCGTAAGTTTGCAAAGTTCAAATTCCCCGCGTAATTTCTTGAATTATTTACTAATTTCTTATAAATTACGGAGACTCTTACTACACTTTTGTAAACACAATTATCACGCAGAACCAACTTCAATCTATTTTGCACGACAAATCAGACAATGCGCACTCTATTTAGTAAATTTTCCTAGAATTAACTAGATGGTAGACTGACAATATGGCAAATAACAAAAATCAATTCTGATATATGTGATCTAAAACAAAACAAATTGGAGTTAAAGCTGTACGTTTTGTTTACAGCTATAATTAGTTCTAAATTTCTAAGCACAAAAATTTTTTTTTGTAGACTTGTGATTATTTTTCTGATTAATTTACCTGTTTCAAAAAATGCATCCGTTTTACAAAAATACATGAATTTTATCATTGTGTCACAAAAATTGTAGAAGTAAAATTAGTTTGATATTTGTACAAAACGTGCATACTTTTGAAGTGTTGATATATTATAGACTGCAGCATTTGTGTCATTGTAAGCTCACCATATGGGTACAATAGCACGGCATTTTCCGCTTTCTATTGGTATATTCAGGGCAGATTAAAATCATCTTACAATTATATTTTTATTTATCACACAAATAAAAATTAGTAATAATTACCTATTAATAAATCGCTAAGTCAGACAAGTTTGTTGTAAATGACTTCATGTCTGCGAAACAAGCAATTACCACAGGTTTTTTTGCAATGTGTTTGCTAGAAGCAAAATATTTGATCTCAGAAAAATGTACACTTGAAAACGATTTCAGGTTTATAATAATTATTATTATAATTGCTCTGGCAACATACAATCGAAGGTTACTTTAAGTTTTATTATAAACTTTAACGACAAAATGGTAGCAACACTGATGAGATTCAACTTTGCCTTCTTTGTCCCTCCGTGAAGAGGACAACAAAGTCACTGGCGTCAAACGCTTGAAACGAGAAGTTGCTGCCATCACCACCTTCAGATAAAGACTGTTATTTGCCGGTCGTTTTTGTTTGTGTTTCTGATTACTAAAGATTGCAGAACTGTTTTCTTGACGCTTGTTTCTTTTTTTATTGCGTTTCTTTTTGTTATTTTTCTAATCTTATTTTCAGTGGAATGTTTGTTAGAATTAAGGTTCTTCTTGCGTTTTTTTTTCTAGTCTTTTTTTCTTTATTTTGGAAAAAAAATAGGTTTTTAGGGTTTAAGTATGCAGTGAGTATCGGTGGTCATTTAGCAGGAGCTTTTGGTATGGTTAGTGAGCCCGGTTGTGAGAATACCTTTGGTTGAAGTACTGCTGCTGGTGAGTTTACTTGGTTGGCTCCGCTGCGTTAATCACATATAAATCGTAAAAAATTTATTATTCATTTTTGTTTTCTAAGATATAACGTATAGTCATGGTTCTTCTGAGGTGGCACGTCATCCAGTTTTGGCAAAATAAATTGTAAAATCTGTTTAATCAATTGTAGACAATGTTGCTTAACTTTGTTTAAATGTTGCGTTGCTTAAAATGCACCCTTGGGAGCACTATAAAAGACGATAATCAACTACCGCTAGCGGTAATAAAACCGCATACGGTAACAGGTACGCTCTTTTCTCTTGGAGTCTGTTGCCCAACTGTTCCACGCCTTTGCAAGCAAATACATTAAGTGCTTTGTGAATCGTAGTCAGGCCCGTTTTATCTAAATTCAAAATCTTGGTTGCCGATAAGTTGCGTAATTTTTATATTTTAGGTTATTATAGAACTTTTGAACACTTGTTGTGTTAAACACCGTAGTACGTGCAATACTTGTTGCTTCTGGTTTACTTAAAAAAAATTTGATGATCGTTGACAAAAACACTTTAACCAATTCCCGCCTACTTTGAAATATTAACTTATTTTCTACTGCAAGCGAATAAGACATTTTTCAATTTTTTTTTGTGAGGCCATAATAAATTTTGGGAATAAGGTATAGTCTTTTAAATTCATTTTTAGTTTCTTGCTAAAAACTTGTTTGTCGCCACAATCTGGCTTATAGAAGATCCTATTACAATTTCCATTTTTCTTTTCTTTTTTAGATTGTATATGCGTAATGTGGAAAATAGAATTTTAGAAAGTGCAACCGATTGCCTTTATTTTCCATTGTCTTAAAGCAGTCATTGCTTTTTCCATAGCTTTTGGTGTTATCTCCTTTTTTTATTCTATCAGTTCCTTTACGTCTTAGCGCCATTTGAACTAAAAAATTGCTAAAAAATTAAGTTAATTAAAAAAATTAAACAGTGCTAAGTATAGTGTGGCACACTTAGGGTACAATAGCACATTATGCTACTGACAATGAGTTTGTTTGTTTACCTGAAAAATAGATAATTATAATTTACTTGGAAATTTATTTTCCGCTCCAGAAAACGTAGGTTAATTATTGCGCCAATTTTGTTTTGCTTTCAACCTCCATTGTAGTCAACTTTATTTAAATAATTAACTAAATTTTAATTAAAATATAACTAATTTGACATAATTTGAAATTATATTATAATGGTAATGCATTTTTCTTTTAAAATTATGAAAGTTTAATAACTTATAAATTATTGCAATAATTTATACATCGTATATTTCCACCGTCAAATACAACGTCTACAAAATAAATTTATAACAAAAGCATATACTAAGGCTTTTAAAGAAGTAGGTTTAAGGAACGTAAAATCAGTATCTACGATTTCCGACATTTCAAATACTAGTAATAGCATATCTCACTGTAACCATTATTTTTATATAGCGCCATATACTTTGTGCACGAATGTATGTATGAAGTAAAGATAATATTGAGGTAAAAATGTTGTATATTTAAAGTTAGCTTTAAACAAAGTTACTATATATAATTAAACAATTTTTAAAAATATATGTTGTGTGTTGTGTGTATATTGATGCTAAAAAATCTTTGTAACCATCGTTGAATATTTTCACACAAATCTCAGAATAACCTACTTGTTTTAATGTAGTGATAAAAATGTACTTTTGCAACTTTTTATATTTGTGTACATTATTGCTTTTTAATAGTTATTTTTAAGTAACTGTGTTTGCATGTTTTTGCGATTATCAAAATAAAGTATCTAAACGTCTTAGTTTAGCATTTTAAAAATATCTAAATCACAGTGCTTACATTAAAATATTTGTATACACTTCAAATATAACTACAATATAGCACAAGTTATCTTTTAAAAATTTTTTAAGAAAATTCTGTTTATAGTAACAAAATTGTAGTTGATATAAGTTTAAATGAATTTAAAGTTTTCTTACGACTTTTTTCGTAGCTTTTAACTTTCTATTTGTTATGATAAACCTTGTGAATGTAGGTGTAATGTAACAAAACCGTGCACTTCAACTTAAGATATTTATTTCTAATCTCCGTAATTTAACGGTTCACATATATATGCTATTTGAGTGTCTTCCATTTTTCACCCAAACGTCTATATGCTTTTCTGTATTAATTCAAGTTGAATAAAAATATAACGTTTCTTTCTTTACTGTAACTTTTAACAAGTAAATTAATTAATTTATAATGTAACAGAATAAGAAACTAATAAGTAAGTTGTAATATAATAAATCTTGAAGCAATTATTCCAAATTTTAAGTGTTTTTAAATAGTCTGTTGTTGCTAGGAACGCACTACTGTGTCGAATGTCGTCGTGCAGAAAATGAAAGTAAGCTTCTACATTTTTATAAAAAAGATAACAAACTCTTCTTATAAAACAGTAGTAGCAACATTTCTTTGGCGAAGGTAAATCTAAAATTTTGGTAAGTTGCACCGTAACAAAAAAGGAGGCAGCAAACTATTTACATTTCTGACATTTTTATTGACATGAGCTATTCTAACCTTTAATTTTGTGGTGACTATCCACGTGTTTATGAAGCATTGTTTTGATTTTTTTTTGTAATTTCAATTAAAGTCAATGTTTCTAACGTTAGATATTAATAGTAGAATTGATTGAAAAAATATAAAATCATTTGGAAACTGTTTAATAAAAAAGTGAACACCACGTAAAGTATTTCCGTTTTTACACAATACGCCAAATAATCGCTTTTTGCACCATTTGATATTTTAAGTTCTAATGAATCTAGTTGTCTATTATATTTAGGATTATCATATGCTTAATAATTATTAGAACAATAATTTATAATTGAATAAACTATAACAGTAACATTGATAATATCATATTTAATAATAAATAATACATAAAATAGATGAATTAGAAAAATTTATTTTACAATTGGTTACTTAGATTCCCAAACTTAATTACACCACATTTTTTATGGGGATATATAAGAAGATTTGTCTCTAATACGCCTCCGACAACACTACACGATATGAAAAGACTCATAATAGACACTTATAAAACTGTAACCTTAGAAATGTTGCCCAAAAAAAATATGCAGGTGTCTGGGAATGAACGGTTAACATTTAAAACTTCTTTTGAAAATATTTTGCTTTTGTTTTATTCTGTTATTACCATTATTGCTGCCACTTAATAATAAATTACGTTCCAAGTTTCTAAACATTTGTCAAAATATTTTTCTTTATTATTCTTGTACATACTTGCTAACCATCTGATATTTTAAAATACAATTAAAAACTAGATTCGTCAAAACTTTTATCAAAAAAACATCAAATGGTACAACAACCGATTATTTGGCATATTTTGTAAACACGAGAATACTTAGCTGTAGAACATTCTAATACAATTTGATAGTTAATTAAATAGTAAATTTTCTGGTAAATTTAACAAAATACCGTTCTATTAAAATTAAGTTATATCATCTAAATTTCTTAATTGATAGATTTTAATTCTTAGACATCCTGTATGAGCTGTGAAGTTTATTATAATTAGTATATTAAATATGATCTATTGCTACACTTTACTGTAAATTTTGCTTACATAACTTAGATACTTCAAAAGTATTTTAAACATCAAAATTAGGCTATATTTTGACAAAATTTTAATTATTTTAAGCTTCATAAACGTTATTAAAACACAGATTTATTCTAATCGATGAATCCAAAAATGCAATAATATTTAAGGGGTTTTATTTAAAAAACACAATTTTGATGCCTTTAGAGCTCTTACGACACTGTATAAAATAAAAATAATTTCAAAAAGTAAGCATAATAGACGTTTCTATATACCAAAAGTGAAATGTCACGTATAACACGTCGTTGAAAACATTTTAAAAAATGCTATTCAAAAATACTTAAGAAGTAACATTTCATTTGACAGTTTCAAAATAATTAGCAAATAATGAAGTTGTGTTTGTTGATTTGTCTGTTTAAAATAAATGTGCATTCATAAAAAACACAGATGTTTTTAAAATTGTTTTGTCATTGTTAAAGTTTTTTAAATCATAGTTTTCCAAAACTCAATTTGTCTATTGGAATCGTCTTCTAATTTTTGAAGTATGTGCATTATCTAAGAAAACAACTTATGTGCTTTTAAGACGTTCCAAACCGATCCATGTGGCACTAGCGTTAATTTTGCAAAACGGCATTGTTGAACACATGGCGACTTCATCCAAAATTTTAATTTGCAACTTTTCATCTAGAATTCTTAGCAGCATTTTATTTGTCATTGGGTTAATGGAACTCATCGTATTGTACGAGAGTATCACACCAAAAATCCTCAAAAATAATTACGCTGGATATTCTATGAGATGGTACATGTTACAATTATCCCTATCCATAACTTTTTTCTCGATTCATAGAGAGCTTACACTATCTACTAATAAAATTTTTAAGGAATTAGCAAAAATGTTCATCAAAAACAAAACCTGTCTCACTCAGAAGAGGCGTGAGACAAGGAGATATACTTTTCTTAAAATTATTCACATTAGCAATGGAAAACGCATTCAAGAAAATAAACTGGATTAAAAAAAATCTATTAAAGCAGGTTTTGAAAATCTTTGAAAATCGACAGAATATTCTAGTCAAAGATAATGCAAAAGTATAAAAATCAACTTTAGTACCTATAAACAAAAAATATTTTGTTTATAGTAACCTAGGCAACAAAAACTTTTTAGAATTGTTATAGTCAAAATGTTTAATACCTTATTTACAGATAATTTAAAAAAAATATTTTAGAAACTGCCTGCTTACTTAAAGGGACATTGACTTAATCAAACTTAAACTAAAGTCTCTTACACAAATCGATTACCATCACTTAGTTACAAGTTCTTGGTGACTAGAGTTAGGAGTACAGTCTAATAATATGGAATAATATTTTGCCTATTTGGTTAGTTCTAAAATTTTGGAATTGATATTGTCGCCAATCAAGTTGATTACTTCATTTTGTATTTTATCCTCGAGATAGTTTTTAAGATCTTTTATTTGAGAACGTTTTGTATGTTCTGACATAATCGGGTCGAATTTGGAAGTCATTTCTATGCATTTTAAAAAGTTACCATTGTTTTTCTCAAACAACTTATTACTACTTCCACAAAAACCTAAATTTTGCTGACCTAAAAACTGAATCACGTGGAAAATTTTTTCTATTACAGTTTGCCAGTATTTAGTTTCTATGATTATAAACATTTTGAATTTTAGAATCAATTATTTCATTTTTATTAAAACGGTTAGAAAGATCTAGCAATTTTAGAAGATTTTTGATCTTTTAATGAATGTTTAAATGTACACTTAAATGCTGCCAGTCATTGTAACCAGATTCATCACTAAAGCGAACAGATTTCAAATCCCTGTCATTAAAAATTTTGCAATAAAAACAGTAAAGTGAATTCTTTGTTTCGAAATACAACAACCAAAAACGCTCAATTTTTTTTGTTTGGTAAAATTCTAAAGAAGTAACTATTGGAAAACTTACGTCCTGTTTTGTTTATTTTGATAATGAGCAGGGTCACGTTCTACTAATTCTTGAATATTAGGACGTAATTTTCCGTTATGGTAATTTTTGAAAGTGTTGATTTTTCATTATCAGCGGAATTTGAAGATGTTGATGGATTGCTTTCTAGAAGATCAGTTTCTTGTCTGCTGCTGATACTTGTTTCAAATACAGGTTCAGAATATTGGGATTCAGCTGTATTATTGTTGTTATTAATATTTGGCCAAGACTCGGGTTTTGAAAAAAAATGCGTAATTTTGACATGGTTTTCCAGTTCTTCCTTTCTATTTTTTTTATTCAACAAAGTTTGGTTTCCAAACAATTTCTTCTTTTTTTCTAACATCCTGTATACTGTAAAGAAATTAATACGTAAGTAAACAAATTGACAAATTATTCATCAAAAATAAAAAGGTTTCGACGTCTCAAACTCAAACTCGAAAGTATTTTTTTAACATTACTTATTTTAAGTTATTTCAAAATTTATAAATTTTTATAAAGAGTAATAATGGTGATTATCAATTTTTCTGTTTGAAGTTACTTCAATTAACAATGATGTTTATATAATCAAAAATAAAAAGATTTTTGAGATGCAAGTTTTTGGCTTTTAATGTTTTAATAAACCTAAAATAAAAAATAAATTTTAGATGAAATCACCTTAATTCACAATACAAAATGCGTCACTCTAAAGTTTGTAGAACTACAAAAAACTTTCAAAAGCAGATATTTTTTACCCCATGCACCTTTTCACTTCGCTAAGTTAATTATCGATAGGGCATCAGGCAACAAATTAAATCGCGACCGATACAGCGCTTAAATATATAAAGTTTTGTATATTGCGAGCTCAGACAGGAATAAAACGCTTGTTCGCTCGTCGGCTCGTTGCAAGTTCAATTTTAAGCTCAAACATGAATGAAATCAGATTTGTTTGACTTCACACAATTCATGTTATCATGTTACGTATTACGTATTCGATCGAATAAGTGCTATTATTGCGTACACTCATTTAGAAAATATATTATTTTCGAGAAGTAATTCGATTCCCGCGTCTAAAAGAGTAAAAATTAAAAAATAAACAAATAAAAAACAATGTAATAGCTAGCAATTCTTTACTGTTTTTTTTTAATATTATAAATTTTGTTTTGACAATGTTAGTTGTTGCTTTATCTTTTTTTTTACTTTTGAGTTTTGATGCTTTTCGGCGTCTTTGGTGCCTCGGCGTTGTCGTCAGTGGTGTTGTCGAGCCGGAACGCTCCGGAACGTCGTTCCGGTACTTCCTTTTTGGACAGGAACGCGTTCCGGAACTAAATATGATTTCTGATAACGAGAATTAGCTGACGTATTGAAAAAAAAATAAAAAGAATTGCTGATTTTTTTTTCTAATTTTTGACGAATTTTTATATGTATTATTATAAACAAGGGGCTGAACCGAACCCATACCGGAACAAAAACCGGAACGAACCGGTTTGTTTTTCCGAACCGTAAACCGGAGTCCGGAACGTTTTTTTTTCTACTGAACCGGAACTCGAACCGAACCGAAACAAATCAGTGAAACGGTTTTTGAACCGGTTCAACGGAAATTAAACTTTATTTATAATAAACATTAGAAGAAAAATATATAAAATTTTAAAAAAGTAAAGATTTCATACATAAATTTTAATGCAAGCGGCCCACGGACCGTACGTTACTCATCCCTGGCATAGTTTATTGCCATACCCAAATGGGCCTGCGGCTAATGCTAAGAATTTTTATTATACATTTGTTGTGAACTAGAATTTCCATATATGTTGGTTTCCAGTATTGCTAGATGTTTTAAACTTTATTAGTTTATTACAGTGATGCTAAGAAAAATGCCGACAAACGTACCGATTTTCATCTGAAATGTGCATTGCTGGGAAACCCCCTTAAATTTGGGACATGAGACCGCACAGAGCGGCCGCCTACCCAGGATCGGCCTTGTCTATATAATTATATATGCATTCCGGTAAAAAAAATATTAGCACAACACCACTGGTTGTCGTGCACTACACGATTTTGCCCTTATGTACGACGCGGAACTGATCCTAAATATATTTAATTCAGTAAGATTGAATTTTAGTTAAGCGCGAACTTCAAATAATCTACATTTTTTCAATCAAATTAATTTATTAATTGAACGATTTAAGCAACCACTGGTTAATAATGAAATATTATTTACCAGCGCTTAAAAAATACAACTTCACAACCTACTATTCTACGTCATAATGAAAGCTTATTCAACTAGTGGTGGAAAAATTAATATCTAAACAAAGCGTTTACTTTTTTAATTTAATTTTTTTTTATTTGGTTACTTTTGTAATTTTTAATAAATCAGTATACATTATCTAAAAATCAAAATCAGTTGCTAAATACATTCTGATTTTCTAAATTTGTCTCGGTGGTTTTAATTTAAAAATATGTTACTGCAATAATAAAAATGTTTTTCTGTTTAAAATTATGTTATAAATTAAGTTATAAGCATTACATAACATAGAGATTACGGTAATTATTTAATAGTAATACGTTTAAAAACAGAAACAATAAATTTGCTTAAATACAACGTCTACAAAATTTATAACAATACCTTATAGAAAAGCTTTTAAAGAAGTATGTATTACGGTACGTAAAATCACTAAAATACTATTTCCGACATTTCAAACTCTAGTAGTAGCATGTATCACTGGAGCCATTACTTTTATATAGAGTAATATATTTTGTGCACGAATGCATGAAATAAAGGTATTTTTAAGATAAAAATATGACACTTTTGAATGAAAATTTTAATAAAATTGGAACATATTTGATTTGAATAAATGTAATTTACTCAAAAAGTAATTACCGAATTAAAAATATACAACTTGTTGTTAAGTTAAATTAAAATTAAAGTTTTTAAGGAATGCATATAGTAATATGTATTTTACTAAATATAATTTAAATCTTTTAAAATAATCAAAAATTACATAATAAATCTGCTCTAGTTCAAGGAATTCTATACAGTTTTTTAAATTTAAAATACCAGGTCATACGTAGCTTTGGATTTTGTATACTGCCATGGAATATAGCTGATGATTACGCAACACACAATACAGTAATAAATAATAGTATATTATAATGTCAAGGTTGAGAAGTGCATCATTATAACCTAAGCGATAGATTATATCGCGAGACGCGAAGCGTCGAGGGATATGAATCGCGCAGGTTATAATGAACTTCTCACCGTGTTATACATATATACAATTTTTTCCACTACTAGAATTATTAAAACCTTTCTACCTGTTACTAAATCAAATTTAAAATTTAAGATATTAATTTTTAATTAAAAATCAAGTCAGTAGTTTTGACAGTTGTCATTAGTGTAATAGAATTAATTTTGACGTAATTCTTAATTGTGATTTAAAACACAAAAATAAACAGATAACGTAAGTTTTTATTGCCAAAGTTGTTTAAATTGTTTAAAAACATTATTATTTTAAGCATTGATTATATCTAAAATATATTTAATTCTATAATATTCACATTTAATTAAGCGCGAACTTCAAACAACTTACTTTTTAAAATCAAATTAATTTATTATTTGAACGATTTGAAAACTTAAATTAGCATTAAATAAAATCTCTTGCTCTTGGTACGCAGCTTCGTAAACTTTTTTTTGAAACTGTTTAGTAATATCAGAAAATGTGAATATGTTCATTATTAACCACTGATTAATAATGAAATATTATTTATTCACACTCAGTTAGTAACGTACAGTTTCCCGAACCTCTTAAAGGTTGGTAAGTGAGCGGTTTCCATGGTTAAAAAAAACGAGTATGTAATGAAACCTCGCGGTCAGTAATGTACACTTTCCGAACCTGTAATTTGTGTGTGTTTTGTTTTAACTGATTTGATAAAATGACAATCATAAATTAAAAAAGTATACGTCAATTGTAAAGTGCCTACTATGTGTTAATATTTTACCGAAATAAACAATAATATTTTGGAAGTAGGTTTTCATTCATTTTTTATTAGTTTTATGTTATTCATTTTATTTAATGGCTGATTGTGAATAAAATTGTATACAAACCTTGGCAAAAGTGTTCCATTTGTCTCGAGAACTAGTTCACCTCGAGGCTATGCCTCTCGGTAAACTATAGTTCTCTCGACAGAAATGGAATACTTTCCGCCTCGGTATGTAATCTACTATTACCTGCGCTTAAAAAAGTACAACTTCACGACCTACTATTATAAGTAATAATGCAAGCGTATACAACTAGTAGTGGAAAAAAAAATTTAATTATTTGAAAATTCTCCGTAATTAAATTTAAAAGTTAACTTATTCTAAGCAAAGCAATAAGCAATAGGAAAGTATGGCATAGAATAAAAACAAACAAGCATAGAAAGGTTAGCGATGCAAAGCAAATATAACTAATTATAATCCAAATTTAAAAATTAATTAAAATTATTTAAAGATAAAAAAATAATATAGAAATATGTAACAAAATGTTGTCGTTGCTGGAAAGTTTACGGAATGTTATCTTTGTTGTTATAAAATCATTTTCTACTCACTTTAGTCATACAAGCATTGTTTTTAGTTTGTAAGATGTGATTAAACAACATAATTGTCAAATTGTAAGATAAAATAAGTTAATTTTTGAAAAACCAATTATCGTTTGTAACTAAGGTTAGGTAAAGAATATGTAAAAATTGACGAAAACAAAATAAATTAAAAAGTAAATAAAGAAACATAAATCAAGCTAATGACAAACTAAAGTAATGTACAAGAAACTAAAGTAAAACGGAGCGTGCAAAATTAAACAAATTTAAAAAACCCAAAAGAAAAAATTGTATTAGTGTACAAAAGGCATAAAAAAGGCGATAATAAAGACAATTAGTAAAAAATCATTGGAAAAGAAAATTAGAAAAACTTAATTGACATTGCCAACTTTAAAAACGGTGTAAAACCAAACATTTACTAATTAGTAATTGTGGTACTTACCCTTATGGGGGAGTGAATAGATGAACCCTATAAATAGAAGTGGTTGTAGCGATAACCAATCTTCCGTTTTTCAACTTTGTAAGAACAGCAACTAAACCGTTGCCCGTTAACATGTCTTACCCAAAAATGTGAAAAAAATATCAATTAAAAATTAATAAATACAAAATAATTTTGAAATATTTCGTCAATCACCAATTTAATTTAGTCATTGATATCTCACTTCTGAATCTGTAAAAAGCTTCTTGATTTTTAAAATATATTTTCATTAAAATATTTACTTGAATAAAACGTTAAACACTAAAACATAAGCGGTCAGGATCAAAGCATTAAAAAAATTGAATTATAAACAACGAATGTAGCGGCAAAAACTTTTCCCTTCAACATCCGTTCTTACCCTCTAAAACTAAACAGTATTGCCAAGTTAAATAAGAAGCGTACAATAGTTAAATTACAATTTTAATATTTTTTTAGGTTTCACCAGTAGTAGCATCAAGAAGAGCAGAAAGAAGCAGAACATTGCTACACGCTATCTAAAAGCAAAAAGTAATAATTAACATGAGGTGTTAAACCAAGAATTGTAAAATACGTACGTTTGAATTTGTTTCAATATCCACGAGCTTGCAATCTGAATTGTGAACAAGAAAAGGTGGTCAATAATTATCAAACACATTGGTAATTTTATGCATTAGTCAACTTCTTAGTTTGTAATAATGCGGTCGTGTAGGTACACCTTTTTATTTTCTTTTTTTCGCGTTATTCTGGTAGTGGCTCAGTGTGCGACGGTCGTCGCTGGTTCCTTAGACAAAAAGAGCATCGCCTTAGCTCCCTTGACGGCCGTAGTCTTCTTTTTCTTGTTCCACGTTGTAAATAATAAAATTAAAGCAGTTTTAACATTAAATGTATATCGATGTTCATGACGTTACTTTTTTAAATTTAATAAATTGTAATATAAATGTTTACAATAAACAAACTAATAAACCGGTTTAATCAAATACCGTAACATCAGAGAAATTCTTGGCAAAGCTTCTCCATCATAATTAAACGTATTTGTTTTAATACATTAAACAATGACTAATTGCAATATGAAATTTCATATTGCAGCTATTGCAAATTACAATAGTATTTCAACATTTAAAATGATTACATTGTATCAAAATTGAAAAACAAAACTTGTTTTGTTTAATTTTTATTTATATATTATATTAATTACACATTGCAACTTATTCGCCTAAAATTTTTTAGACGTGTTAATGTTTTAGCAATAATTAGAATAATCCAATATATGAGCTTTTTAAAACGAAATCTGCAATAAAGGCTGTTTATTATTATTTTATTTTGATTAAATGAATATCTAAATTTTAAAAATACAGTTTTAATATTTTTCTCGCGGTATTCAATTCAGGCTATTATACGGTAAACGATAAAAGATCTTAGTAAGGAATAATAAATTTCTTTTATTTGTTTGAATCAACGGTTTATGTAAAAGAAACAGACAAAAATATTTAATGAAGTTATTAATTTTTTGCAAAGTTTCATGTAACAGCTTTATTTTGTTTAAATAAATATTACTCAAATCTGAAAAATAACAATTTTTGTCACGTAGCTTTAATCTGTATGTCGCTGTGTATGTTTTTTTACAAAGCTTAAACATCTAATGTTATTTTAGGTAACAGAATAGTTAAAATCCATAAATTTAATATTATTTATTGGAAAAACGAGATATTATCTTAAAAAGAAATGACGTTTTTATATCAACAATTATGCAACTGATTCACACATTTATTAATATTTATATATTTTTTGATTCTTTCTATTTTAAAAAATTTTTGTTTATATTATTGAACCGCTTAAAATGTATTTGTATTAAATTGGGTATGCTCAATTAATTTAATGCATTTAAAGTCGTAGAAAAAAATTTAATAAGTATCGAAGACGCTACGTATTTACCAAAGGGCAAAGAAGCTTATATGGATTGAGATTTGAATCCTTTGCCGTTCGACTGGCAAGCACGAGTTTAATATGTTGGCGGTATCAAGTTTTTTAAGTACTTTTCCATTTCGATTAAATTGAAAATGCACTTTAGAAAGAAGCTTTTTTGTTACGTATTTACGATAGTATTTTTATAAACTTTTTTAAAAGTATATTAAGAAAGAAATCTAAGAAAAAACCAGTACTTTTAAAAATACATAAAATATGTTATAAACTATAAAAATAAATAAAGCGTTGTAGTTAATATATATTGTAGCAATATATTAATGAATACGAAAATTATTACAAAACTAATTTTGTAAATTTTAAATGATGTATCAATTAAATTTTTTTAAAGATTACTCATTCATTGATATTTTGTACATAACAAAAAAATTAAAGCGTTTAACAAAAAGTAAAACAAATTTTAGTCACAGTGCCAGTGTATTAATATTAAAAGTGTAATCATTTTATTTGCTTTATAATGTAATGTGGTAGTAATTGTCTTATTTAATACAACGTTAATACATTAAAAAATATAATTAATTATGGCATTATTAAACTAAAGTTAAGATCGAAATTTGAGCGATTAATCATCTTTTTAAATATTTTGTTGTGCAAATGTAATCGTTTTTAAATAATTATGAAAGTTTTTATGATTTATTACCACAATGTACTTAAATTTGATTAACAAAAGTTAATTATGTTAATAGCGTTGATAATGTCTGTCTAATTTAAAAATTTAGTTAAAAGTTGTGTGGCAAGGTTATTCTTTATTTTAAGAAACATTGTGGGTCAAATGTGTTTGACGCGACGTTAATCATTTTTCCAAAAAAAATATTAAAAATTATTAATTTATTGGTAAATAGATGTATGTATAAACATTATATTGTCTAATACTAGTAAAATAACCATTAAATGATTACTTTAATATTTTTTTATTGTGATGATATTGTCAATCACACACATTAATTTAACAAAACTAAAAAAAAATAAAATCAGTTGCCTGCAATCTTTACGATTGAAATAAAACTTCTTTGTCGTTTGTGACAGCTGTCCTGAAAAAATTAAACTTAAATTAAAATAAATGTCATTTTAGGGTGTTGATTTTTCTTTTATTTCTATTTATTGATGAAAGAGTAAAATGTTTCTAGGATTCTGCTATTTTAAATTAAAAAACGTAAGCAACCCGAATGACTAATACGGGAATGTATAAATGGTTGCATAAGTTGTTAAAAAAATGTTTGCGTACTGAAACGATGTTTCTTTTGGTTTTGATTATTCCTATTTTATAACGTCATCAAAGAGATTTGTTTAGTTTGAACAATATTTTATGTGCATAACGTAAAATTTAGTAGCATGTGAACGCATTGTTTTAATACATGGTACGTTTAAGTCCGTGCTTTCTAGTTTTGATAACCATGTTGTACAAGAGTGTTTTAATTTTTACCTTAATTATAATGACGTATTCATATAATATTTAGGTTTTAATCCTTGTATTAAAATTTTGTCAAATGTCCTTTGTTCATTTTTCGGAATAACTACGCTAATAAATATAAATGAGACTACTAATCGTAAAACCGTTCCATTTAAATTTTAAACTTTTTATTGGTTTCCATAAATAATAATATGCTTTTTCTGAGCCGCCGATTACTGTGAGAATTCTTCTGAGAAGGGTAATATTAACACACATAGACTCTAATCTTTTAAGTTTGAAATTTCACCATGCTTTAGTGCAATTTTAATTAGTGTTATCTACTAATGTCTCTATTGTTTTTTTTTGCATTTACATAAACATTTGTGTCTAAAGATCTCTAATTGTTAACTAATACTTTTTATTTTTTTTTACAAGTATTAATTCTGTGTTTTATGCATCTTTTAGATTCTTTCTTCCTTCGGTCATTTTTATTTATACCACCAGTTGATACAGATTATCAAATTTTGGACTTAATCATCACCACCATCAGCAACATTAGAAACCAAATGAAAATTTCCCAGATTTTCAATTACGTACATTATGCTGTATCCACCTATTCCTCATTGTTAACGTAGCAAGTTAAGTTACTCATTTTTCTCTAAATCTAAAAATAAACAATAATTAGTAATTAAAAATGGTGTTAAATTAAAATATTTAGCATTTTCTTTTTTATTTTAAAAAGAATGAATTTTATTTACGTTTAAAATTTTGTTTAACTGTGTTTTATTTTGGAAACTACAAGTTATCCGGATTACAAATCGTAAATTATTTTTTGTCAAATCTAATTTTATTCTGTATGTTGTTTTTAAATGCCTTATGAACTAATCGTTTTAAGATTAAAATCAATATTGTTTAAGATATGCACATTAAAATCTTAATATAATTCAAGTAACTAAACACCAATCGAGTAAAACTAACATTATTTCTTATTTAGTAAATGACATATAATATGACGAAAGCCAATAATTGCGTAATAATCGTCAGTTAAAAATTCATTTTGTTTAGTTTCTCGCTTATCCTCATCTGAATCAGCATTAATCACTATAAACGTCAAATTTTCCACAACTAAACCTATCTGTTTTTCACATTTCTTTACAAAGATGTAACACATAAGAGCACTGCGTTTCCTAATCTTCATTTGTTAAAGAAGAAAGTGCGTTTTGAAGTACTTTTTTAAATGTACATATCTCAGTATGCGATATTATTCAATACAACTTTTCTTTTTACGAGACTCTATATAGATTGTTTCATGCAAAAGATGTTAATAAAAAAATACCTAAATAAATTAACATAAATGATGTAACTGATCGGAGCTTAATCGTCGTAAGTTAACCCTAAAATTTAAAATTTACAATGTAAAAACAAAAGTAAAAATTAAAAAAGCGACAGAAAGGTTAATAGATCAATTAGGGTTCTGGACTTTGCAACCAAAAAACGTACTCCAAACGGTAATTACCTTATTAGAATGTATTACACTAAAATCTAAAATGTTTAATTTACACTAAACACAAAAGCACAAGGAATAAAAGCTTTGCTTTAATTATTTAACATTTATTAAAATGAAACTAGTAAACAAAAATCAAAATAGAAATACATTAAATAAAGTTTAAATTAAGTAGAAATTTAAGTAGTAATTACATGATTTAAACAAAGTTTAAACAAAATTTAGAAAATTAATTATAAACGAATTAACGCAACACAACAAATCCGGTTAAGGTAGCTTAAATCAAAATTAAATTAAATTTTGCAAGGCTTTGCAAAAAACTAAGATAACAAAACCAAAAATCTTAATATTAATGTCCGTTAATATTTGACGGTTATAACTCCAATATTAAAAATTGTAAATTCGATTCATATTTTATAATAATACAAAAGACCAAAAAACGTGTCCTAAATTGTAAGTTCTCTTAACGGTACGATAAACAAGTAATACATTTTTTTTGTTAAAATCAAAATTTTTAAATCTTTGTTAAAAGTAAAATTACAATTTATTTTAAACGGTTATTAAAATACTTTAATCCGTTTGGGTAGTTTTCAGTAAACTAGCTTTTTAGATTGGACGTAAAGTTTCAAAAGTTTTGACAGTTTATAGAGCTGCGCTAATACTAACCACATAACTCCTCAGTACAACACACGTTGCTGAGTATCACGTGAAACGTCGAAGTCGAATTATATGTATACACAGTAAGGTCAACTCATATAACTTAAATTTTTACTCAAGTTTTTTCATTACCTTTACAGTACTACCATTAAGGGTTGAATTTTCCTAAAATTACTTTATTGAGTCTTTGAACTAGATTCAAAAACCAAAAACATTTAACTTTATAACTTTGGTTTCTCTACTTAATTTAAAAACTGTAACGTATAATCTTTAAAAGAAACATACAGAAAAACAAATGAACCAAACAAGTATACAAAAAAAATCATGACGTAATTAAACATAAGCATCAAAACAATTGTTCTCACAAGAAACACAAAATCACCAAGTGATAACGAAATAAAAATTACTAAAAAAACGAGCGTACGGGAATATAAAATAGCAATCTAAATCTGTGAAACTAAATACTGATGACTGTCGGAAATAATAATTTATAAAATAAATTCAAAATATATGACAATAATTGTTTTAATTGACTCAAATACATGTGCACTAAACAAAAAAGCTAAAAATTAAGATGAATTTAAAAATGTTGAATAACTCTAATATTTTAATGCAAAATTACAAAAATGATCTAAAAGAAAACAAAATAAATACAAAAAACTCAAATACCGTTTTTTCCGAAACCGTATTCTTTTGGGGTTAAAAAATTCAATCGAATTAAGATTGCGTGTACTATACTATTTTTTGTAACAACATCTAAGTTTTAAAGAACTCAAGGATTTTTTTGTTGCAGCAGCAGAAAGTTTAAAATTTCTTTCGAATCCTTTGACAAGCTACTTGTTATTTATTGAAAAAAATTACATTACGAATAACGTTTCGTGCTTTGGAATGAACAATTTTTTAGTTTCTATTTTATTTATAATATAAAAAATTATTCTAATTTCTAATTATTACTGGTTTTTTACTATCAATATTATTTTGTGTTGCAAATAAATTTGTACAGAAAGAAGACCAAAATTCAAACATAAAAAACCAAAATGACAACGTAAATAGGAAGCAAAATGTCAACAAAAGAAATATACTTTAACGAATCTAAAAACATAATTAGTTGACACAATTTGTCATTTGACTTAGTTTTTTTTTGCTTGGTAACAAAATTTTTACTGTTTTTAAATAGCGACAAAAATTTAAGTCGCACCAAAAAAAATTTTACTTTAATAATTAATTACACAATTAATTATTAATTAATTGGAACCTTTTTTAATAACAATAACCGTATGATAAGAATATCCAATATTTAATTTTTTTGCGTTTGGGTGTCTGTTCAAGGAATTCTATCAAACTGCTAATCTTTACTCCAGTAGATAAGTTTGTCGTTTCTAGAACAAAATCCAGAAATATTTTTTGGCAAGTATGGAAATGGTTAATTTTGATACTGTGTTTCAATAAATTTCAATTCTGGAACCGCGTAACTTGGTTTTGCTTGTAGTTTTGATAGAATTTTAAAGAATAGATTTCTGATCAATGCAATGACATTTTTTTAATCTAATTTTTTATATATTTTTGGTGTTATGATAATGGAGAGATCGTCACAGTGTAACACACCTCGGTGTCGGAGGCAGTTACTTACGATGCGGTTTTCTACCTAGGGTAACTGAGTGAAGTAATAATTAAGAATAGCAAACAATACATATACTCAGTGATATAAATACTGTGCTGTAGATTTAAATTATTAAGTGAAGAACGGGGATAAATGGAAGATTAGGGAACACACAGACAAACAATAGCAAATCATAACTTGACTCCGGATTTTGACTTTCCGTGTTTCTTAATTAAACCATTCTTTTAAATGAACCGACGTCGATAGGACCACTAATAACATTAAGAACGCCAAAGTAAAAAATAAAGGTTACTAAAATTAAATTAAATTTTAAATAAAAATGAATAAATACGTTAAACTCATGGAAAACAACAGGCAATTTTAATGAATACTTGATAGCAATCTGGTGAGTATTATGTCGCCGACACGTTAACAAAATTGTATTGGATTCGGTGGAAATCTAGAATGTGGTTGAAAGTTCACGCGCAATTTTAAACAATTATTCACAATTTTCTTAAAACACATCTACACCTCTTATTGTCAATGTTAAATTAGAATACAGAACATATTTTTTTGTTTTTTCAGAAACGTTTGCTGTTTATGTAGAAGTAACAGTCGGTTATATAATATTTTTGTCAACTGCCAAAAACAATTTGCAGAAGAAACAACAACTATGTGATACCCATTGTTTATTCTGATCTCTTAGTTAATGTCAAAGTACAGACAATAATTTCATTTTATCAATATAATCAAACAACGTCTTTATTAAGTGAGAAACGGGAATTAACGAAAGATCAGGAAACACACAAGTAAACAACAACGAATTTTAAAACTTTACTCTAGACCTTGTTTTCTCCCGTGTATCTTAATTAAACAGTTGTTTTGGATTTTTTTAAATGAACGGACGTCAGTCGGACCACTAATGAAATTGGATGTACCAAAGTAAAAAATAAAGGTCACTAACTAAATTCAATTTTAAATGAAAATGAATAAATACGTTAAACTCAGAAAAAACAACAGGTAATTTTATTGAATACTTGGTAGCAATTTGTGAAGTACACGTTAACAAATTGAAAGTTTACGCTAGCTGTTAATTGTTTAGCTTGTTCAGTTACATAAAATTTTCATTTCCATACAAAATTGCGCCAAAGTTGATAGTTCTAAGCAAAAGCCTTTAAGTAACTATCAGTAAGTCAAAATAACTGGCGTCAACACCAGGACCAGAACATTGCCTAGCCTCACAAGTATTAAACCGTTATACCATTATCAACAGGAATAAACAGATACACGACTCCACAAATTGAACACATACTGAATATAACGCGCAAGATGGAGATGATTCCAATAAATTGGCGGCAAACGAATAAAGCAAGACCGGGTGAATCGCGACGGATTTTGGTAAAGAATTCTTCAAAACGAGTTCTACCGAGACGGATTTTGGCAAAAAAATGTTCGGAAACGGCTAGCGAAGAGGAGGTTCTACAAAGACAAATCTTGGCAGAGCAGTGTTTTTCCAAGCTTGCGTAGTCGCTTTTATATGCCACTTGGGTTCCTTTTAATTAACTTCATACAATATTCTAACAATTTATTTCCAGGATTTTGTATCGTTATCTACATTTATTATTGCCAACGTTAAATTAGAATACAAAACAATTTTTTTTGTTTTTGCAGAAACGTTTGCTGTTTATGTAGTAATAGTCGGTTAGAGGACATTTTTGTCAACTATCAAAAACAATTTGCAGAAGAAACAACAAATATTCAATGCTTATTGTTTATTTTGATCTCTTACGTAAAGTCAAACTACAGACTATAAGTTCTTTTTATTAACATAATTAAACAACATATTTTACTGTCCGTTTAAATAAGGTAAATAATGTTGCATAAGCGCTACTCAGCATCCCATATGTCCAAAGCTTATCTGAGTTGAAAGACAAATAAACAATTTTACAAAATTAATACAGCATTCAGATCATCAGTTACCATTAGAAGTATGATCTCTGACACGAGACCACTGAATCCTGTGTGAATGTGGCAAGTCATACGTGAAAAAAATTAGAAGACTCTTAAAAATCGGACTGATAGAACACAAAATTTGTACGCAAAGAGGATAACTAATTAAGATCCAGCATCGCACAACACTCCTGGGAAGAACAAAATAGAATGAGATAGGATTAGGCAAAGATCATATACAGAAAGGTGCATTGGTACAAAAAAAATTCAAAAAAGCAGCAGTCATCAGCAATATAGAAATATAGAAATTAAGACGATGGAAGCTTAGACTTGTACCATTATATCAAACATTTTTATTGTTTAGCAGTAAACTTTCTACAAATATAAAAAAAATGTTTGCATTTACTCGACATGACCGTAATCGGAAATCCATTACCTTTTGAATAACAAATAAAAATAAAATCTACAGAAAGATACCTAAAAAGCAAAATTAACTGAACAAAGATGCAATTAGAGAATCTGACGCACAATAAATCTTACGATAAGAAGAAGAAAAAAGTAGTAGTCTAATTTACTATAAAATAAACAGCGCTTACTTGGAATTAAAGTATTTTTAAATGACAATCTAAATCTCTATGACTGAAACCTATTATTTACGACTGACAAAACTAATAAATCAAAATGCGATTTTATTGTATAACAACAATAATAAACCTACTTAAAAAAATAAAATGTAGATTAAATTTAAAAAAAAAGATAAATAAAAATTACCTAGTGTTGTTTGAGAACCAAAATTATGAATGATACAGCGATGAAGTGTAAAATTGTGAAAAAATTAGTTGAAGAGTAACTTAGGTTTACCGACGTCTATTTCATTAAGAACTTTACTGCACGTCGTGTCTACTAAGCTAGTCAGAAGCTTTATAGGTATTTATTGCAATTTTTGTTGCAATAAAAAAATTACCAGCATACAGTACTCAGTAACTTATTACAGTTAATTTTAGTATTGTTGATAAAAATGGCTCAGCTTACATTTTTAAAGATCTTACGTACATACTTAAATTATTTTATAATGTTAAAAATCTTGAACATAGTTAGAGTCGTTGTATATTTTCCACAAAACAGATAATGTACAATTTTTTTTTGTGTTGTGGCTCTGAAACTGCTATTTCAGTAAAGTTCAATCTTTTGCAGTAGTAGTACTTTAGTACCGGTTTTTTTACTTACGTTTTTCTCTTAAATGTTGCATTTGCTTTTCTATTGCTTGTCGTGTTTTTATTAATCGATTTATATTTTTTAAGGTCAATTTCGATGTTTGTCATTCGTATGTAATTATAAAAAGAACAAAAACGTGCTTTACACGAATTCTACTTTGGTATGTTGCTTTCTTTTGTAGAAACCGTTTGTTACGAGAATTTTCTCGCTAATTTATTCCCGGCGACTAACTCAGTTGTATCGGCAAGCGGATTGTGAATCTTCGTATGGTAATCTTACACTCAATAATGAAAACGCCAAAACAAATAATACTACTTAATACAGACCTTGTTTAAATCTGTCGATCACTGAAAACAAGAAATTGACAAAACACAACTTCTAACAATAATATAAGAAAATATTCGTTAAAATTAACAGAACGAAATAGACCAATAACAATTAGAAATTTGTAGACTAATATAGTAATGTCAAAGCTTTTGTTCATGTAACCCACCATTCAACCGATTATATTCAATTGCTAACAAATGTTATAAGGGAGTAATTTTAATTTAAATAGAAATATTACTGGATCAAACTACCTCGTCTACTATGTAGCCGCAAAACAAGTCGACAATCGACAATAATAAAAAAAAGCAAAATTTTACCAAACCGACACTTCTTCGTCAATTGTAGTGACTTTTACTACTCCTATTTATCCGATTGGAAACGGAAATTATGCGTGGTATATAAGCTCAGTACGTCCGTTAATGTTTTTTTAGTTTTTGGTTATGACTGCGTTCAAATAATTAAAGAAATTTGACGGATGCTACGTCAACATACTCAACAATACATAAGGTTACAGATGATATAAAGTTTGCGACTAAAAATAAATTTAAATCGGTATGATCTAATGTTATTACATAAAACAGGTTAAATACGTCAAATAAAGTCAAATTCTGCGTTACTAAAAAAAGTAATACGTACAAGGCTGACATAAGTAGAGTAATAGAAATAAATGCAAGCAGATCTATATTATATCAAATAATGTCTATGATGTAATTTAACAAAGTAATACGATACTCATATAGCCCTGATCTTCTCTTGTCCCTTCCGATTATATTAAACAAAGTGAACAGATTACATACATATCTCGAAAACAGACGACGAGTATAACAGTGATACGTCGTGTAATTAACCCAAAACGCCAAATTTAACCAACACCTGGAACACGTTTTCTCTAACACATCCGCTAAAAACGTAATAGAAATGACTGCCTAAAAAAATTTAACAAAAAGAAAACAACTTACATGTCTTAAAAAAACACCCAGGTACACGAACGTTCACCAGCAATTTCCAACCGGTAAAAAAAATTAAAAATGAACGTGTGACAGCGATATACCGTTTATCCCCACTCATAAAGAGAATCAGTAGCGTACTTGCACAGTGCAGACGTTGATTTTTAATACAGAATAAATCTTTTCAATGAATACAAAATAAGGACATATAACAAATTTATTCGCGATTAAAATTTTTCTCTTAATTTGGTAATAATTTTGTATTTTGTTAATAGTTTATATATCAAGTTGCGAATTTTTTATAAACAGTATTACTATAAAAAAATCATAATACTTGGACAGTTAAAAGTGGCAATCAAAAAGAGTTTAAATGCATTGGTTTTATAGAACAGGTTATTACCAACCCCTACCAGCTGCAGTGGGGTAGTAATAATGGATGCAGAAGAATTCCAATTGGAATTAATAGTCAAAAGAATATTGCCCTAGCTCAGGAGAGGGGAAGTAGGTTAGAAATAATAATGCAGCCGAATTTGGAGATAGCTTATATAATAATAAAATTAATATCCGCTTTGATACTCAAGAGATTTAGAAAATACCCAGAGATACAGGCGCCAGGTAGTTTATTTTGAATTAAACTTGTAATTCTGGCTAAATTACCAAAACCAATCAAAGAAGTACATATACAGTAAATATACTTAACTACTTAAGGATACAATAGATATAAGAATAATATATACATATAGTAAGCAAATTAGACCTAAGTTAATATGGACTCTAAATACATACGAGTCGAGAACACAAATTAAAGAATTTTTGTAATTTCTACCGTTAGGGAGTAATTTCCCTCGGTGCAATCATCGTCGAAACAAATTTTCATTACTTACTCGTAGAGTAATCCAAACAAATTAAGTAAAATTAAGTACGATTAGATACAATTAAATCATATTTAGTAAAATTTAAGTAATATTGAAGTAAACGTGTACTCAATCAAAAGGCTTAAGCAAACTTGGTCTAGTCACAATCACACGACCAATTATGAATCGTTAAAGCAAATAACACTACATAAAATGTAAAAATATAGGATACTACCTTACTGTCACAGGCAACAATGTTTTACATACACCGATCGATTGACTGACTTGTCCAGAGCTCTGCCCAAGTGTTCGTCCTTAGTGGTCGAAAAAGAAATTAGCTAAAACACACAAAAGTAAGACAGTACCTACCACACCTCACTTTTAATGTAGGTTAGCACATAAGCAAAATTACAACAATAGATTAGTTTACTTCTAGAAGCTGATAATTGACGTTAGGTTTACTTAACTTAAGAAAAGAAAATTAGCATTGTAAATTTCCATAGGCTGCATCTAATAAAATCTGGTAGAAACGATCATTCGCCGTAATTATTCCAAATCGAACAGTAAGGATTAGATAAATTGTCTCAATCAGATATCGTAATTATAACACATAACGGCACTCGTCGGCCCTTTAGCATCGACGCAAGAGAGATGTGCGAGGTTGACTTTCACCTGCCATCTTGTACCCTTTTATTCTTTGTAAACGGTTACATTTAGGAGCAAGCAGCCACGAGAAATAAAGAAAATCGGAAAGATAAAAACCCTCTGTAAATATTTGTCTAAGTTAGCAACAATAAAATGTGGATTAGAAAACTTACCAAGCTAAGAGTTGACCATTTAAAACTAAATTTTATAGCAAACGTAAACTACGTGTGCGTAGTAATAAAGCGACAAGCTGACAAGAAGGCGCCAAATGCAAGTAACGCGCGTGTCAAACTTTGGACTTAGTTCAAACCCGCATCTCCTTGTAGAGGCACATTTTATATTTACGTTGCAAAACGTTACTGAATAAATTCTTAACTGGTGCGTTCATTTGAGAACGTTACTAAATAAAAGAAAACGTAACAGGGTGTAGATGTATACCACTAAAAACAGAAGAAAAATCTAATCCTTGTTGAAATAATAATCAAGAAATTTATTTCTAACAATAAAAGTAAATGACTTACTATAAACAATTTGTAAATATTTAAATAAAGTAGCAACTGAAAAAAAATATTCTTTAATTTTTAAATGTTACATTAAAGCGAAATGTAACAAAAGCTACTAATCTATGACAAACAAAATTAATAAAGCACACATAAGTCAATCTGCCGAACAAGAAATACGGTCATACAGTACAATAAAAAATTCTTGAAACTTTATCAATGTTTGAGCTTTGGCCTAGAAACGTAAAAAGAAGGAATGGATTAAAATTGATACTGTTTGAAATATTAACTGTTGCATTGAACAGTTTAATTAAAAGTTTTTTTATAGTCGACAATTACTCATCAAATATTAAAACTCTGTAAACGAATCGTTCATTTATTAATATAACAATGGAAACGTCGTTTGCAGATTTGCAAATCAATATTAGAATTGCATCGTTTTTTAAATAATATTTAACATCGACTACATTTTAATTTTAAGGAAATAATTAATTAACAATGTCACTTCAATAAACATTGTTTACTAACCGAGTTTCTAGTAGAATTATATTACAATGACACTTAACGAGCATTTGGAGGATGATACTAAATTGTTGAATAAACAGCGATTAAGTTTAATTCATTAATTATGCTGTTACAGTAAGAAGATTATTAGTACCTGTCATTTTCACATTTAGGCGTCGCATTTCGTTTAAGAGACATCTGAAACATAAGAAAAAGCTAAAATAAAAACGATAAAACTTTGCGAATGACTTTATGTAACCTATTTTTTACTATACTAAATCGATAAAATTTTTATATAAGTTTTAACGGACAACAAACTGAAATAGAAAGAACCACAAATAACTTAGTAAATGTATAACGGTTTAAAAAAAATTGTGTTAGTACCTCATCTATCATTAATAATTTAAATATTTTTTTATTAAATTAATTGTTATTATATTGTTTATTTTTATTATTATTACAATGTATGCTTTAACGAAATTAACTTTAGTTAAGAACATATTTGCAAAATTGCTGCACTTATAGTTATTGAAGCCATAAACAGTTTTGTAATTTCTGTTGTTGATTTATTGTTTTAAATATTTATAATCTCACTAAAATGAAGAATAAACAAAAACAAATTTACAGTAATATATTCAGGAGCAGAAAAACAAGGAAAACACTGATGTTGGGTTTACATCAACAAAAACTATGAAAGAAAACATAATACAAACTTAATGAACGAAGAAATAGTTTATATCAGAATTGAAGGAAAACCAACAAAAATTTTGGTTTTTTAATATATATTAGCACTTACAAAAGCTTACATGGTAGAAGAAAAAAAAAGTTCTACAAAAACCCAGAAGAGAAAATATAGCGAATATTGAAAGAACATTTAATGATAATACTAGGCAATTTTAACGCACATGTCAATAAAGAGTGCTCTATTTACCAATCATGCATCAAAGTGTAAAGTCATGAAAAAATACCATACATTAAAAAACCTACGACAATGACATTAAATTATGTGGTCTAGCAAAAAAAATCAATCTGACAATAAGCAACACTAAATTTAAACGTTAAAAAAAGCATAAAGTAACATGAACATCACCAGATTGAAAAACAGCACAAATAAACCACATCATTAACAACAGATGTTGAAATATACAGAAGGGCAAGTGCTGATTCTGATCATTTTATGGTGGCTGCAACAGTTCGACACAAGCAAAACAGATTAATGGAAAGAATGACAGAAAAAAATAAAACCTAATAAAGTTAAAAGATGAGGGCATAAGAAGACAATATACGGAATAATTAAGAAAGCAAATAAAAAATAATCTAAAGCAAACATCAGTAAACGGAAATTGAAGAGACATTAAAGTAGCAATAAATAAAATAATTAAAAATAAAAATACTAGAATAGAAAATAAAAAAGCAATAGAAAAAATTATAGTTTAACAAAGAATGTAAAAAAGCACAAGAAGAAAAACACAATTAAAATTGCTAAAAAACAATAAATTTCAAAATTTAAAAAAAACGAATAAATAATGTAACAAAATAATCCAAACTTATTAAAGGAAATAAATACAAAACCTACAAACCTAGAACGATTGGAATAAAAAACAAAAACAAAACAAGAGGAAGAATACAAAAAAATCTGGGAGGAAAATTTCAAAGAATATAAAATCAGAACGGAACAAACCAACAATTTCAGATAAACCATCTAAAATACAAACAAACCAACTAAAGATGCAAGAAGTTGAAGAAAATATAAATAATTACCGCAATCCATAGACACTTTGCAAAGACGAAATAAACATAAAACTAATAAAATTTGGAAGTGAAGCAATCAAAAAGTATATATTTAAACTTATCAAATATATATGGAAGGAAGAGAAGATGTCAACAGACTTTGGAGAAAGACAAATAGTTACGATACACAAAAAAGGAAACTAACAAGAAATTATAGCAGAATATCGCTATTAAACACGATATACAAAATTCTAACAACAATAATACAGAGAAAACTTCATGAAAAAACAAGACTTAAAATATTAGGGTAACAGTGTAGCTATAAACATGTTAAAGCAAATAATTCAAAATCTACTGGAAGATATAATAAAAGTTATACACTTTTCCATTCTGGATAATTTCTCTATTGTCGTTATCACACAAGCTGAGCTTTTGTCACACGTTGCAGTAGACATCTTCAGTGCGCTGAACAAACTGATTAATTGCGCTGTGAAGTCTCTTTTTTATTGATCAGGGACTGGTCTACACAGACAGTTAACAAAATTTTACATTGAATACAATTGTTGTAATGAAAACTTAGTTTTTTGACACAGATAACTTATCGGTCCTTGGCGGCTATTATTTGTTAGATACATTGACAATCTTTGTGTTCTACGCATTTTGATTTATTTGTTACATGTCATTGGCAGATATATATATAAAATTGAATTGTTGTTGCTTACTTGCGTTTGTTGTGGCGTTGGTATTGTAAATTGCCTTTGTTGGTAAAGTCTTAGTGGTTCACACACCACTTTCGTCCATTTTGCGTTTGTATTGGATTAGATTTTTGTACCGATATAACAAATATAACCTTGTTACGTGTAAACTGTATATCAATTTTGGGTACAAGTGCTCAAATAGATAGTTCGTTAAATTTGAAGTTTATGGCAGCATTCAAACTCATGCACAAAGTCTTTATATTAATTTGCAATAGATAGATGCAGACACAATGTTAGATGAATTGACAGGCCATTGGAAAAATTTTTGTAATGTAGTTGAAGACGCCGATGAAGTCTGCTAGTCATTAGAAAGTATTCATGCATCGTTGAATACCAAAGTTAAAAGTCGTCCTTTGTCACCGTTACGTCAAGAGCACGTCTGAAAACAAACAGTCGTACAAATGTACAGTTGCCTCGTATTAAACTTCCAAAAATTGATGGTTCCTGGAATGATTGGCTTACTTTTTAAGACTTGTTCACTACGTTAATAGACGACAATAATTCGTTATGAAATATAGAAAAGTTTCAATACCTAATTTCTACCTTGTTAAACAACCCTTGGCTTTAGTTAAAGCCTTGCCTTTAACGGCAGACAATTATAAAATTGCATTTGAAAGAATACTAGATCGCTACCAAAATAGTCATGCTCTTACTTCATCTATTGGCAGAATATAGCAAACGCACTCAAAGTTAGTTTGCAATCAAGCATTACGACATCTGTTGAATACATTTGTAGAAAATTTAGCAAAAATTAACTGTTGGGATATTACCTTGTTTAATTAGTTGCTTCAAAAATTGGATTCTGACACTCGCCAACAATTTGAATTGAGTCATTTTAAAACTCCGGTTCTAACTTTTGAAATACGTAGACAGCATCTTAGCGCAAACCACAATTTTCGTTTGCTGCTAAGACCAACCAATCGTAGCAGTCTCACTGTTCGTACTATAAGGAACAATGGCGTTCCATTTATCGTTGCAGTAGTTTCACTGGTCTAAAATCGTATGATCGTTACATTGCTGTCAAATCCGCACAATTTTGATTGACGTTTTTAAGTTCCACACATCAAGTTAAATCTTGCAATTCAAAAGCTACCATACCATTTGTTATTGCATTTTCAGAAAACTTCTTTGAAATCTTGCCGCTTCCAAAAGTCATTCTATTCAGCGACAGATTCCGCGGCAACTTATAGTTTTAATCTTAAGTAAAAGATCTACCAATAATAGTCTTAAGTTCGTCTTAAAATTCAGTATCGTTTGGGAAAATTTCAAACTTTTAGAGCACTTTGTGATCCAGACAGTCAATTTAGTTTCATTACAGAGAATTGTCGTAATTGTAATTGACAATAATTATATGGTGTCTCGTATAGTCGTCCGTCAGGAGCAATATTCTGCCTAGGCGACACAGTCATTAGGTTCGCTCATGGATACACTAGTTGTAACATTCGATCGAGAGGGTCTTCAAAACCTACTTTGCGTATGCCAACTACTACAATTCGAAGTATTTGTTCGTGGATTATAAGTGTAGCAATGCCTGAACAACCTCGTTTTAAGAACATGAACTTAGCAGATCCCGACTGGAACGTTTCCGGAAATAATAATTTCTTTTTAGGTGCTGATGTATTTTCAGGTGTCGCTTGTAGTTGTCTCTTGCGTTACGAAAACAAAGATGACCAAATCGACGATCCAGCCGGCGTGAATACAATACTGGGTTTCGCCTTTATGGATCCCGTGGTTGGTAATGTTGTTACACAGCAAGATTAGTTTTTTGTTTCATTAGAACTTAGTCTTGAGGATACGTTGAAACCGTTCTGGCTTGTCAAAGACGACATCCACAAATGGCTCCCGCGAATAGAAGAGCAGCAGGCAAAAAATTCGTTTGTTAACACACATACTAGAGACCATTAGGGTCGTTTCAAAATTTCGTTGTCGTTTAAGGTGATGCTTTAAAAGCATGCGAGAAATCGCTCATGCTTAACTTTTTTTAAATTATTTTTAAGTTCTTTTATACGGGTAAAATATAATAAGTTCACAAATAATTATTCTGACTTAAAACACATGTCGTTGATTTTCTCGATTGTAGAATCAAATAGTTTTCAGGGTTATTACATCTCACACTATTGTGTCTTTAAACAAAATGATACATCGTTTAAAATTCGGGTAGTATTCGATGCACCAGCCACGGTTCATAAAGGGACTCTGCTCAATGATACACTTTTTGCTGGAACGAAGTTCCAAAATGATACTAGTTGGGTTTTACTTCGTTTTAGTTGGTACTATTTTGTCTTCATATGTGATCTACGTCAAATGGTAGTTTTGCCTTTGCATAAAAAGTATCTCACCTACAGAGTTCATACAAACATATCAATTGAACACAATACCTTATGGTGTCGCATCTCCTTCTTTTCGAGTCATTCACTTAGACAAGGATCAATTTTCTTTTGCTTTGCGAGCGATCATCGAGAACTAGCACGTAGATGACTTTGCATGTGAAACCGACACATTAGATTCGTTAATAGATTCGCAAGCCCAATTGATTGAATAGCTTCATCCTGGTTGTTACGCAAATGGTCCGCTAATAACCCATTGACATTCGTTTCGTTATCGGTGAAACATTGCCATATTAGCTCCTTCTTGTATGACCCAGAGGTTGATGCTATTTCAAAGATTTTAGGTCTTCAATGACACGCTTCTATGCATTTGTTTTCATTCTTAGTTAAGCCAATAGCTTTGTTTTGCACTAAGAGAACCATTCTGTCAGAAGTGTGCAAAGGTTGATGATCCTTTAGGATTTCTTTGTCTACTTACATTTTTGCAAAACGATTAATACATAATGTGTGGCTTATAAGTTTAGATTGGGACACAGAGCTCCTTGACGATGTTCACAGTCAGTAGAAGAAGAGTAAATCATCACTTGTCGCTTTGTCGAATCTTTAAATTCTTTATTGTATTAATCTTTTGTCTTTCGTTTAGTGTTCGTTGCATGCATTCTGCGATGCATCGGAATTAGATACGCTTGCGTAACTTATCTTAGGTTTGTAGACTAAAATAATCAGATATTCGTTTCGTTTGTAATGGCCAAATCAAAGGTCGCGTCATTTAAAAATCTTATTCATCTCTCGTTTAGAAGTATTGGCAACACTGTTATTATCTAATGTTGCATTTGTACTAATGAGCTATAAACAGATCGTAGCCATAAAAAAATTGCTTCGAGTGATTCACAAGTATCATTGGCGTGGATACCGCAACGTTGGACGACCTTAAGGCTAACTGCGTCACATAAATCCAAAACATCAATCCTTTTAGTTATAGGCGTCACATTTGTTCTTGTGACGAACCGGTCGATCCGGTTTCGCGTAGTCTTTTGCCAGAAGAGTTAGTCGTATGTTTTGTATAGTGGACAAGATCAAATTGAATTTATCAGCAAAAAGAATTTTGGGCAAAAGATATAGCTGTTTTGTCGCCGCCAGAAACCACTTGTAAATTAAAGCACTTGGTATTTGCGGTTTATAATAAGATTTTTATTTTACTCGATGGTATTTTGGTCATTGCACAAAATTTAAAGAATTATTGCTATTGTCTGGCAGTTATCGTAAATTGTCGTACTTACGGTAAAAACCGTAATGCTTTAAACAGACCCGACAAGCTCTCATTCGCTTAGTCAAAATAGTACAATTACAGACATTTTTACTATTGTCAAAATTATTATTTTTTATAGATAATGATAGTCTTTCTGCCTAATAACCATTGTCTGACAATTTTAAATTTGGAGAGTACTCATCTCAACAATAAACGCTTTGTTAAAACCCATCTTTTGCTAGTAATTGGGAATTAAATTCTCATCTATAAGAAGTTAAACAAATTTGCCGTGGAAATAGAGCAAATCCTCAATTTTCGACTATTATATAGTCTAATTCAGATCCCGATAACTTGAGCGTGCTATCACTTAATCATTTCTGACTTTAGAACTTTTAACGTCCGCACCGCACACAGATTTATCACATTTAAAAATGACTCGTCTTTCGCGCTGAAATTTTTTAAAAAGAATACACCAAAATTTTTACCGTAGGTAGAAAAAGGAATACCTGCACACACTATATCAACGCGAAAAGTGGTCAAAACCAGAGGTGTTTGAGTCAAACGATATTGGCAGGTTAGTCTTAATCAAAGACGAGTTGAACTCATCTCTACATTAGAGGATCTGCAGAATAGTTACCTCCTAGAAAAGATAATGTTGTTTGCGTGGCGACAATTGGTACTGTTTAAGGACTGTTCAATCACCCTTTAGTAAAGTTATGTCTGCTGCCTTTGCAGTAACATTGTATTATATTTAGTTGCTAGTTTAAAATTTAGTTTAAATTAGTTTTTGTTGGTGGTTATTACAAAATTACGATTGCATTGTTGATTTTCTTGGGCGGTATGTTTTGTGCTATTGAAAAGCCTGTGCTGTAGGCAATTATGTGTGCGCGTGTGTTGGTGGTTGTCACGTGCGCGTTTGGTGATTAATTACCCTTGCCTTGGTGATTAGTAGTAATTGAATTTTTAAAAAATGGCAATATGATAATTTTTGTGTGCTAAGTATTTTGCACCAATAAAATGCAACCGTGTTTTAAAATACTTAGCAGGCATTTAATTGCCCAAGATATAAGTAATCTAATTATATAAATTAAATGCCATTTTGATGGATGAAAAAATTTGTATCGAACACACAGACGTTAAAAAAATTTTACATTGAATAAAATTGTAATGGTTAAAATAATATTGTCACCAATTTTAGATAAGATGGCTATAAAGACTGATATACATTTTTAAGAATGGAAATGGTCTATATAGGCCATTTCACACAACGGAGGGTTAAATAACTAAAGAAGTAACGACTATAATAACAATTTTATCAAAGATAAAACTATTAATATAATATTGATCTATAATATGTAAGTATATTGAATTTATTGCAAATTTAAACAAAAACTTATAAATATATAAATAGGCAAACAGTAAGTTTTTATACTATTGTCAAGTATTATAAAAATAGTAAATTATTTGTAATATTTTGTTTTATGGTTGTTTGTATTCTAATAATTATTATTTAACACAGACCTTAAATATTTAAATCCCAAATATAAGTTTACAAATTGTAATTTGTTATTTTTATGCAGTATATTTATGTAAAACATAAACAATTTTGGATTACAGTAAATAAATTAATCCAGGTTTAAATAACAAAAATTGGATATTTTTGAATTACAAGGAGAGTTGATTTTAATAGCATTTGGAATTAATAGTTAAGTTTAGCAATCCAAGTTGGTAATTGCTTTACAATTATAATTGAAAGTGTTGCTTAGAATTTAAATAAATTTTTAACGATTTAAACGCAGTAAATTCTAAAACAATTTAATTCAAGATTATTAATTCTTTATTTATTTGTTTTCAAAAAAGTTATATGTGTACAATAAATATTTATGCAACGTTGGCTTAAAAAATTTAATAAAAAACAATTGAGCGTAAATTATAAAGTGAATGTTATAGATTCAACGTATAAAATTGTTAAATTATACTTGTAATTTTTAATAAAGCGATTTTAAAACATTGCAAAAAGAATAAATATGTAAATTGTTTTTGGCAACCAAATCTCGTGGGAACAAGTTCTGGTATGATATTTACTGAATCCAATAATAACTTTTGCCATATGTAATTATTTATAAAAATTAATTAATTTATTTTTGAACTGTTAAATAATATTTTTGCTTGTTTGTTGGTTTTATTTATTTTACTATTGTTTATTTATGGCTAACGTAAATTTTATTTAACGTATTCTATAAAAAGCATCAAAATAATTAGTTTTTGTTTACTTATACATAGCAATTTTAAGTAAATTATAAATTTAATATAACATTGACAACATACTGTATTTTATTAACGAGTTTTGTTATACCACATTAATCTTCATTTTCAAAATTAACAATAATTGAAATTTACATCAAAAGTTTGTAGAATATTACTATGTAATAATTAACATAGTTCCTTATCTATTATTATCAAATTTAATAAGTAATCAAATGATTGTAAAACAAATGCTGTAGTATACTATATAAAAATTTTTTTTAACTCAGTTAATTTTTTGGAAATTTAATATTTTTGCAACAAAATTTTTTATTATTGAAAAACATTTAAAAATATAAATATATATAATTAGTAATGTTTTAACTTATTTATTAAAAAAAATGTTTGACATTAATTAACTTACTTAGATAACAAATTTTGATACAAAGTTGCAAATTAATACGTTTTTAATAAGAAAATATGTTAAATAATTTTCTTCTTCTTTTTATAAAATTAGTCAGAAATGAGTGAGAATTGAGGTTTACCGATTTTTTATGTTAATACAACTAATGAAAATTGACGTATGTCAACGGACTTTATTGAGTTATTGACATTATTAAAATGAAATTACTTAAAAGCAATCTTAGGTAAAACTTTTTTAAAAATTAATAATCAAAATAACTACTAATTTGTTTCCATATTTAAATACTGAGCAATAACAAATTTGAAAGTTAGTTTTTACTCATTTTTATCCAAAAACAAACTTTTGTGTAATTTTATACTTATTGATACCCGAAACATTCTTTTTAATGTATTTTTTTAACGTATGAAATATTTGTGAAACACATTTACATGGTTGCCGTATTAGTGCGGTAAAAGATATGGTGGTAAATACTAATTAACTTAAAACCAAAACACTAATTATTACAATATGTTTAATGTTGTGGCACAGTAATTGCCGCAATGCTATTCGACAATTAAATTGTCTTTAATAAAATATGTAATAATTTAAAAAATATATAATTTTATTATTCGTATTATTCAAATTAAAGATATTTGTCTTTGAATTTTGTTATAAAGGATATGTATATATTCGATGATTTTAATTGATAATTTAAACCATCTATTTTACTTTGATGTTTTTGGTGACATTTTTTAATATGGGAAATAAAAATTTAAGTAAAGTTTTATTTAGTGTAGTGATTTGTAGTTTTTAACCTTTAACAGTGACTTCCAACATACTTGCTGCAAGCCTCCAAACTTGTCATGACAATATTGCTGCAAGTTTGTCAAGACAAGGTTGTCACAAGCTTGTTACTGCTTCCTTAGTCAACTTCCAGCAAACTTGTTGCAAGCCTCCAAATTTGTCATGACAGTATTGCTGCAAGTGTTATAGTTTTCTGCAATCTTGATACAAGCTTACATTGCTGTTTAGACCGTGTCGTTTAAAAATGTTGTGATTTGTTTTGCATTGATTTATAGAAATAAAACTACAACTTCTAATTTAACAAACACTCAGTTGCTTTTAGTAACTATTTATCTACAATTGCTAATAAAGAACGGTTTTATTTTATTTTACACGTTTGTTGTACCCCATACAAGAAAGTACCATGGGCCCAAGCTTGGCTTAGGCTGGGTCCAAGTTTGTACAAGCTTGGACTAAGCTTGTAAGCCAAGCTTCGTCCAGCTTTGGTAAAAGTCTGGAATGATAATCATGGTCCAGTCCTGATCGCCAGCACTGCGCCATGCTCAGTTGCCAAGACTGGGCAATGATCGGTTGCTAAGACTGGGTCATGCTTGGTTGCTAAGACTGGGATATGCTTAATTGCCAGAACTAGGCCATGCTTAGTTGCCAGTACTGGGCCACGCTTAATTGCTAGAACTAGCCCAAAATTAAATGCCAAGAATTAGGCATTCATAAAACAATGGAATAAATAATTGTATGAACGTATTAACACTTTATTGTTATTACTCGTTTTATGTATTATTTAAATTACATCAATTACTATCAAACGCAGCTTCCGCACTATTTATAGTTTCACGATGCATGGAACTAATACCCAAACTCTGAGCGACTTTCGTAGAAATTAATACGGTAATTTCACTATCTTTAAGCTTGCGATTCACTTTCAGGCCTCAGTGCCGCTCTCCAAATCATTTGTTTTGTACGGTTTTTTGGAGCGACGTAATCCTTGGGCATGATCCTCTAAAATGACAATAAATTATGTTACACAATTACAATAACACTAGGCATCATTACTTCTATTGTTAGATTAAATTCAATTATATCTGTGAAAAAAATAAGTTGTACAATGTAATATGAAAAATCACACAGTTTAAAACTTACGAAAAATAAAATCCGAATTTAATAACTATTAAAAGGTTAATTACAAGATGGTACCTCGAGATAACATTAATACTATAAATAAAGTTATTGATGTAAGTAAATACTAGTTTTACGAAGAACCTTGATTGGGTAATTATTCCACGTCTAGTAAGGTTCACGTTCAAGTTCAACTCGTTTTGGCACCTTTTGTTTGATATTTTTTGGTTTCCTGTATCACTAAGGTCATTAACGTCACTCACACAGCTGATGTTTACACTTTTTTTTTAAACTTTTGGTTTATTTAACGCACGCCATCTTTAAACTCTAAGGTAAGAATTAGACATGATTGCTTTTAGTAGCCTCGTCTCGTGATAATTGCGGAGTAAACGAATTAAATTATATTTGAAGGTTTTTTCCTTCTAGTTAAAAAGTACTAACATTGAATGACTGTATAACTAAAACTCGGAGATTTGATTCATCACCTTTACTGCTCTAGCAATGAGAAAAATCTTACATTTAACTAAACATGGTGTAAACAAGGATGGCGGCTGCGCTAAACGATAATATCCGAATCTCGCCATACGTAACCGAACGGCTCAAATTTCAATTCTACACTTTCGATATTATTATAACTGAACTTATTAACCGATTTTTTAAAATTTTTAACGTCGAACAAAAATTCTTATTGCTATTTTCTTGAATAATCCAGCCTTAGCCGAGGCTGGGTCAACCAGTCTTTGCCGAAGCTTGGGATTTTATGGAATAGCCAAGGATGGGTTATGCAAACTTGGTCCAAGCTTGGGTAAGAATTGGCATGGCCGAGGATGGGTCAACCAGTCTCGGACTAAGTTTCGGTCTCCATGGAAGGCTAAGGCTGGGTTATCCAAGCTTGGGTCAAACTTGGATTCTCATGGAATGACCAAGGATGGGTTATCCAAGCTTGGGCCAAGCTTGGCTAATAATTTGCATGGCCGAAGCTGGGTCAACCAGTATTGGCCCAAGCTTGAGTTCCCATGGAATGGCCGAGAATGGGTCAACCAGTCTTGGACTAAATTTCGGTGTCCATGGAATGGCCAAGGCTGGGTTATCCAAGCTTGGGCCAAACTTGGATTCTCATGGAATGACCAAGGATGGGTTATCCAAGCTTGGGCCAAGCTTAGCTAATAACTTGCATGGCCGAAGCTGGGTCAACCAGTATTGGCCCAAGCTGGGTCCCCATGGAATGGCCGAGCCTGAGTTACCCAGTCCTGGGCCAAGTCTGGGCCAATACAGGTACGCTAAAGTTAGGTTTCCCAGTACTGGCCCAGGTCCGGTCCCGTTGTCTAACTCTGGGGTTTTCTGTATGGGACACAAATCAAACAGCATTAACACTAATTAATTAATTATTATTTAAGTAGAAGTACGTGCCTGGTGAAAAATAGGTTTAAAAGTTTTGTTAAAGCTAAAAAGAAAGTCTTAAGAATGTTATATATTCAAATATTAGATCGCTGGTTTCCCAACGTTTTTGACATAATCAAAACATGTCCACGGACCCCTGAATCAAAAAACTACATAAATGCATAATAGAAAAATTACAAATTTAATTTTGATCTTGAATGGAAAACGGCGACTTAAAAATAAAACATTTTGATGTTTTTTTGATTTTGATGATGAGTGTATTTATATCCGGTTTAATGTTTGTGAGTAGCAACCGCAAATCCCCACGACTACTAATTTCCAGTCGGTTCCTTTTTTTTGTGATGAAGCTCATAACAAAACTAAATCTACGTTCTGCCAAATAGAAGACTATACAACAATCAACTTCTTCAACTTAATCAGCTTTTCTACAATAACTCACAATGCTGGATATAAAATAGGGATCTGTTTTTATAACCAGAAGTTGTCGGGTCCTTGTTTAAACATTGGATAATTTAATAAGTTGCTTCTGTATTAGTAGGTACTCATTTGTATTTGTGCTCTGAGTTTGACTACTTGCAAGAAGGTCGAGAATATCCCATTGAAGAATGTCTTTGGTTAAGGTAAGAATGAAGCGCCGATCGGTGTTGACAATAAAGAAACGAATCTTTATCTATATTTTTCAATTTAGAAAGATTTAGAAACTGAGAACATTCTCCTTTTTCCAAGTTTTGTTTGTACAACAAAAATATTGCAACAAACGCAGATATTACACTTTTAGTTTTAATTAAATTCAACGCGTTACCTAGTAGTTTCAAATTAGTTTTGTTAGATTTGGCAAATAGATCAGTCATATAAGCGTTGTCATTTTTTGAGATAATTAAATTCTGCCGCAAATCATTGTTTTTACTCTTCAGGAATTCTAGCACTGAACCAAAGAGCAAATAAAAACGATCCAAATATGCACTTTTAGATATAACCAAAGCACTTCTGTGTTAAGTAGTAAATGATCATTTTCCAAAAAAAAGTTGGGCAAAAAAATTGTCATTTAAGAAATGCTTTTTGATTTTATTAACTGTTCTAATGACATAATGTAGTGATTCATGCAAACGTTCACTAAAGTTTTATGCAACCAAGTCATATCAATGAATGACACAATGTACCGTTTATATATATAAGTTTAACTTTATTCATTGCCCTTTGGCTTACAAATTTGGTCGTGTTGTCTATACATATATATTACATTTTCTTATCCCTTCTCCCCCCTTAACTTTTTCCTCCTGCTCCATACTTCCTCCATCCATTCCGCTCCTTTTCCGTTTTCATCTCAGATCTCTACTGTTTTCCTCGCCTCTTCTCTTAGTTCCCTGCATCTCTTTCTCATGTGGTTCAGATCTTCTGTTTCTTCTCCACATAGCCTGCACAACTTTTCTGGTTCTTCCTTCTAATATTTGTTCCCTAACTCCTCGTTGCCACATCTGAACCTTGCCACCATTTTTTCCCTTTTTGTTGCTTTTCATCTCACTGTCTTTAAATATTCCGGCACCCCTTCACCCTTGATATCTTTATAATTCCTATTATATCTGCTCTCTTTATCTTTGTCCATTTTTCTTGTTTTTCTATGTCTCTATCTCTCCTTATTATTTCTTCTCTGTCCCTACCCCCTCTTCTCTTAATCTCTCCACTTCTTCACTTGCGTACCTGTTTCTTTTGTAATACTCTTTCTCTGCCCTCCTGCCCGTACTTCACTTTCCCTCCCTTTATCTCTTCTTTCCAACATTCTTGCAGAATTTTGCAATCTGTTCTTTCCTCATTTCTTTCTCGTATTTTATTGCTCTTTTTCCTGTCTCAATCCTTATTTTTTCTATCTGAACTCTCCTCTCTCACAATATACCCCCGGTGTATCCCTGTCCAATCCTAACACCCATCTCCAGTATTTTTCCTGTAGCCCCTCTACCTCCCTCCACTCCTTCCAGCCCCATATTTCCGCTCCATACATTACCACCCCCTTTTCGAAAAACAATTTTCTTTTTTTTATATCCATCTTGAAAATTCTTTTCCCCACACCCCATACTTGTCCTATTAGCCTGTTTCCTTTCTTCACCCTTTCCTTTATGTGTTCTCCTCTTTATTATCTCTGTTTCATCGTGTAGCCCAGGTATGTAAATTCCTTCACTTGTTGCACTTTCATCCCTCCATCTCCACTCTTCTTTTTCTTTTCCCTCCTTTTCTAAATATCATTATCTTTGTTTTCTCCGTGTTTACTTCCAATTCTTTTTTTTCATATATTTTCTAGCGTTTTCATCATCTATTTCATTTCCTTTTCCTCCTTAGCCACCAGCACTATGTCATCCGCATACGCCAACGACCATACCTTAGCTTTCCTACCACTATCCCTCTCCTGTCTGTTGTCCTCTCATTGTCTCTTCCAGATCTCCTGTATATACTCAAAGAACAGGCTTGGGCTCAGTAGACATCCTTTGCCTCAACCCTCTCTTTTGTTATGAATTTCTCACTTTCTTCCCATTCACTTTAACCCTGCTTCTCGTTTCTTCGTATATTTCCTCTATTCTTTGTATTAATCTTTCATTGATTTTTTTTCTTTCATATATTCCCACAGCTTTTCCCTATTCACTTTGTCAAAAGCAGCTTTAGGTCTACGAATAGTGCTACCATTTTCCTCTTTTTTCTAGTTCTTTATTTGCTAAGTGTTTCATTATATATATGTTGTCTCTCGCCCTTCTTCCTTTTCTGAATCCCGCTTGTCCGTCTGGTACCAAACTTCTTTCCTCTATTTCCTTCTGTAATCTTTTCTTGCAGTATTGTTGGTGTACAATTTGTATGCCGAGCTCAGTAATGTTACCCTCTATAATTTCTCGACTTTCTTTTTTTCACTTTTTTATGTATTGGGCATATTAATCCTCTCTCCATCTCTCTGGGAATTTTTTCCCCTTTCCATATTTTGTTTATTATTTCCGTCATCCTTTTGCTACATTTTCTCCCCTGTATATCCACTCTTCTCTTTGTATCCCATCTTCTCCTGTCGCTTTTCTCCTTTTTTTATATTCTTTATTGCCTCTATTACTTCTTCCTCCCTTTATTCTATCCCTATCTCCTTCTTCTTGTCTTACTACCGCGTCTTTTTCTTTTTTCTTTTTCCTGCTTTTGTTCTTCCCTCCCAACAGGTCCCGGAAAATATATCTCCCATTCTTTAATTTTTATTCTCTTTGTCGTCCTGTTTTTTTTTCCTCTGCTTCTTTAGGTACTTCCATACATCTTCTTCCGTTTTTATTCCTTTAATCTGCTCCTCTTGTTTTTTTTGTTTTCCTCCTTCTTTATATCGCATGTTTTTTTGTATATATTTACTGCTTCTTTGTATTCTTTCTTTTCCTTTCTTCCCTTTTTCCACTGTCTTAATGCTCTTCTTGCCTTTTTCTTTGCTTCCTTGCATTCCTTATCCCACCATTTCTTCCATCCAGTTTTCTCCCCTTCCATTTTCTAAATCTGACTCTCTCTGTTGCTTTCTATCATCTCTCTCATTTCCTCTACACTTTCTTGTACTTCCTTCCCTATCCATACTGTTTTCCTATTCTCTTTATATCTTTTTATACTCTCTTCTGTCCACTTTTTTTTAGTTATGTACTTCTCCTCTTCCTCTCTTTCTTCTCTTTCCCTTCCTTCTATTGTCAATTCCAGTGGTTGATGGTCTGACTCTACTCTTTCTCCCACTTTAAATGTCTTTACCTTTTCCGCGGCCTCTTCATTTGTCATTACAAAATCTATTATTGATTCTCCCCTTCCTCCTATGTACGTAAATTCCCCCTTTCCATCATCTTCTTTGTTCCCGTTCATTATTTCCCACCCTTTTTCGTTGCACAATTCCAGCAGTTCCTCTCCATCTTTATTTATCACCTTGTCCTTTGTTTGTCTCTTTCCCGTCCATTTTCTTTCTTGTATTCCTCCCTCTTCCCTTATTCTTGCGTTGAAGTCCCCTCCTACTATTATCAATCCCTCTTCCCTCTCATCTATCATCTCTTCTAAGTTTTTCCTTGTCTCTTTTATTCTACTGCTATAAACCGTCACCACTTTTATTTTTGTTTTTCCCCACTGCATGTTCTTTTCTACAACTCCTCTTCTCTGTTGCACTTTCTCCTTCTTTTCCTGGTTCAACCATTTTTTTCTTATTCCCGTTATTATTCCCCCCTTTGCTCTCCCTTTTTTCTTTTCTTTTTCTGCATGTTGCACCACTCACTCAAATTCCTCTGGCAACTCTTTTTCCCACCACTCCCATTCTTTTTCTTCCATCCATGTTTTCTGTAATCCCACTACATCCTGTTCCTTGATGTACTTCCAGAAATCATGTTCCTTGTTTTTTATTCCTGCTACGGTCCAAAACAATACTCTCACCTCACTCACCTCCCACCGTGCTTCTTCCTTACTTTCTTTTTTTCTCCCTTCTTTTTCTTTTTCCATTTCCATCTCTCATTATTCCTTTTCTTTTGCCGTTTCGTCAATTTTTCCCTCCTTACCACCCCCCCTTTGCCCTTTTAGTTTTTTGCCTTTGGTTCCCCACTTTCTTCTCTTTCTCTGCACAGTCCCCTATCCTTGTCGTTCCATATGTATCTGTCTCCGTCCATCTCCATTTTTCTGTACCCTACCCATACTTTTTTTCCTTCCGCTCTTCTTTCCATCGCTATGTTCATTATTTCTCTTGCACTCTTCTTCCTCCCATGTTAAATCGTGACTTATATATATTCTTGAATTCTTTAATTTCTTCTTCTCCTCCATTACCTTCTGTTTTTCCTCCCATCTTCCGATTTCCGCCACCACCATCTCATTTTTCTTCTCCTTGTTTATTACAGTCACTTTTTTCACCTCTACTTTTGCATTTAATTTTTCTTCCAGCATCACTGCTAAATCTTTTCGTGGTTTTTCACTTCTCCACCCCTTTATCACGATATTATTTTTTCTTTTCCATCTTTCCTTGTCTTCCGCTTTTTTCTCCAGTTTTTCTATTCTCTCCACCAGTTTCTCTTTCTTTTCTCCCACTTCTTTTTCTCTCTCTCCCATTTCTTTTTCATTTCTTTGATTTCTTGTCTTATTCCTTGCATATTTTCTTCCATCTGTTTCATCATTTCTCTCATTAATTCTTTTTAACTCCTCCATTTCTTTTCCTTCCTCCTTCTGTTCTTGGAGGTTTTTCCTTTCTCGTTCTCCTCCGATATCTTATTAACGTATGGTGATCTTATTGTTTTCTTTCCTCTTTCAAATATTTGTTGCCTTTCTCTTTCCTCTTCCTCTCTCTCTCTTTTATTTATCCCTTTCCCCCTTTTGTTATTACTTATTATTTATTATTTATTTATTTTTTTTTAGTTGTATTTAATTACCGCCCACCACAAATATTCGAAAAAGTATATAAATAAAAGTTTGTATTTCCCTGTTATCACAAGCTCGCGCTTGACCTTTAATCTAGTCCGCGATATCCGCTCGCCTTCGCATACGTTATCTGAGCCACCTTCACATTCCTCAACACGCACACGTAAATTAATTGCTGTAAATCACCGTAAATTACACCAAACTCCGTACTACTATTAAACTATCAAACACGTCCTCACTCAATCACCTTCAAAACACGACTTTACCGTTTATACATTTGGTATAACTTTCTTATGCCAGAAAGCCTCGGTGTTGTTCTACCATTGCCGGAGCACCGTCCGTAGCAACTGGGATGATATTAGTTAAAGTTATAGCTTGAACATTAAAAATCTTTTTAATTTAGTAAACAACGTTTTATCTTTTAAATCAGTTTCTAAACATTTAACAAATAACAATTCTTGGGAATTTTTTTTTCGTTTACAAATTTTACATAAGCTAAAAGTAAAGCTTTGTTTCTTGGTAATGTTGACTCGTCAAGTCGCATAAAGAATTTATATGTTTTTAAGTCACATAAAAAGTTTTCTACACACTTAGTCATTTTGTCAATCCTTCTTCGTACAGTATTTTTACTCCGTAGAATTCGTTTTACAATATCAAAAGCTTGTTTGTGCAACACAGTAAGTATTACCAAAAATTATGTAATGTAAAGAGAAACAACCTCATATACTGTCGAGTTTATACTGTAAGGTGTGTTGCCTATAGGCATTTTTCATATTAATTTATCTGTTAGAGAGAGCAAAATCGGTTTGAACGTAAAAGACAATGATCAAACCAAACATTGCTTTTAAATGAGTTTCAAGGTTACATGAACTACACGACGTACTGAACGAAAAGTGCTCGTTGATATAAACAGACAAGCATGATTATCTAAACGTATCCATTTTCATTAATTCTTAGTTCAAATTTTGTAAAACGATTTCATTAAAAAGTGTGTTCTTATATTTGCGTTTTAATAGTTTACCTTATTAAATTTACGTAAGTCTTGTCCTTTGCCGAAAATTCGGAATTATCCAGATTGGAAAATTCTAACATAATACAGTTACTGCGATCGTAATTTTTATCAAACCGTAAAGATGTTTTATAATCATAAATTGTTTTTGTCTTTTCAGCAGCTGTAAATATTTTTTTAATAAATAAACTTAGGAACGCATCGGTTACAAAATACTAAACATTACGCCGGTCCTCGACTATTTGCAATACCTGCAATTTTCTATTGGGAATTAAAATATTATGACGTATGAGGACATATTATCACGCGATTAGCAACTGCAAAATTGTAACGATAAAGCAGATTGTCGAAGCTAATCCTAAGAAAGCTGAATTTGCAAAATTCTCTTACAGCTTACAATGCACATTCCTCATGTTAACTAGGTAAAGTTTTGTTAAGTTAGGTTAGTGCAATAGCTTATCATTTCTCTGCTCTAAAACAACTATAATAAATATTTGATACGTTACATTTTGACAAGGACACAAATTTCTAGAAGTAAATATATTTCCGGTCACGTTTATTAAACTGAATTTTTTAATACCACTAAATAAAAATATTAACTCCAAATTATAATTTCATAAATGTTTTTTCATGTTTTAGAATAAATTTAGTAAATAAACTAAAAACGACAAAACTACTTTTAAATTATTTGGTACTAAGTCGTAACGCATGTGCATATCTCACAGAGTAGTTTTAGATTTTAATAAATGCACATATGCTGATAACACAATATATAAAACAAACCACGAGAACGTACTCCAAACGTAAATAAAAACATACTTCAATTCATAATATGGAAAATTATCCTAAGATGTTTTAAGTCTGCACTATTTATTTATTACTAGGAATAAATTAATGACATTTGACGACTTGACAACACTGTATACTAAAACATAAAAGATATCTATCCGAATTAGTAAATATAGAAGTAAAGTAGTTTTGTTAGGAGCCTATCAGATAGACACCAGTGGCGACTAAAAGCGGGCTACTAACTTAGAAGTGAAACGCAAATTACAATACGGTTGCTTTTCTTTACATTATATTCTCTTTGGTATTACCTCACTTACAGCTAGTAGAATAAGTTCTTTACCAATAGTGTGCGGTTTTTCGGACATCGCAAACATTAAAGAAATAATATAAAAAACACGCAGTCTATCGTCATCTTTGTTAGATGTTATTTCTATGAGTACTTGCAATCGACGTATTCAAATATTTTTTTTGATTGTTTAAAAAACGTTTTTTATTTTTTTGTCACTATAGATTTGTATTAAAAACAAGCTTAAAATGTTTCATCAAATTGTTTGACATGATTTTATTACATAGAAGACACATAAGTAAAGTAGTCAAATCAAAATTTCTATTTGCAACAAACCATTGTTTATTATAATAATTTTTTTAAATGGAAAGCTGCAATGTAACGCTCTCTCAAATTAAATAATTGAGATGTAAAGATAAAATTTCATGTAAATGTCACATATTGTGTACCAATTCATTCTTAAATAAAAAACTCAAATTTAATTAACAACAGAATATAATATTACAGTAATATACAGTAATTCCAAACATTCGAGGATTTAGTAATTCGTGAAATTTAACAAAATTTAAAAAAATATAAAATAGTAACTTTTAGGCTACATTATATTAAATTATAAAACGTATATGTCTAACTTCTTTTACATAATCATTAATAATATATTTTTTAAAAACACTTGCTTTATTAAGTTTTTAATAAAAAGGAAATCTTTAATGAATTTTAAGGATTTACTGTACTGATAACTGTGCTATATAATTTTTTTAATCAATTTAAACAAGAGTATAACATCGCTTAAATAAATTTAAATTAATTTTATTCAAATATACTTACGTAACAAAAGTATATATCTGCGTAACAGTCCAAGACTACGAAAATTTGTTGTATGCACTTTACATCACGTATAAGACAGAACTAAATAGTTGATTAGATGCACGTTTTTTTATAATTTATATTATATTCTGTATAATCGTGTATAAAGAGATCTGACTCACCGCGATGCTTGGTATTATTTTTATGTTATGCATCTGTCTATGTTTATATTCTACTTAAGACGTAAAAGTTGTTAATTATTTATTGTCTTAATGTTGTTCAAGGATCTCCAAATCAATTTTAATTTTTTACAGACTTCTTGAATAATCCCGTGGACCCCTGGAGGTGGGTAAGGACTACTTTCGGAACCACTGTACTAAAGTGTTACATAGTTTGAAGTTTGTATTTGTTATTATGTATGCTACGTATTTAAACTAACCCACGATTTTAACTTGATTTTTAAGATTTTGCTAGTACTAAATGTAGTACCAACATTAAATTGGTCATGTTTTTAATATCATTTTTATTAAATTTTTTCTAAAAAATATTTAATTTTTCAAAAAAAACATCAAACATGATATATGTTATGACAAATAAATTACGTTTAAACTTAAAAAAAAACAATTAAGTTTTATTAAACAAAGTTGGTATTATAATAAATATTACGAAATAATTATTATAATAACTACTCTATTTACAAGTACTACTTACAATAGAATCATAAGTTTAGTTTCTACTAATATTAAATTTCATCGCTTCTAAATTTAATAAACGTAAGCACAAACGCATCGTCTTTTAGAAGTTTGGTAAAAACCGCAAATTTACCGATTTAACAAGGTTGCTTTATCGATTTAACTTGAAGAAAAACTTTTATTGCAAAAAAGGTTAAAAGTTTGATTCATTCCTAAAACAGAAAAAAATTTAATTGTCTTTTATTTCTAATAGTTTATAGATAAAAAAATTTTATTGCTTTAAAAGAACTTATTTTTTATATATTTAGTTAATATTTTAAAATAAATTTATTTAGGTAATTGTTTACATTATTTACTTAGTTTATACAAAATTTGGTAAATAGTGTTTTTTACTTATCAGAATACTTTGATATTTATTTGTTGCTAATAATCTGAGTATTGTATAATTACCATTTAATTATATTACTGGCAGTTTGTTTATTTTAGTTTTCCTTTTTGTCAAATGTATTTTACTATTTCTCAATAGTGTTTCTATATGTAAAACTATTTTCTTTTCTGTCAAATCTATTTCCTTATTTGTCAAACTTATTTTACATTGTTAGTGAAAATAAATGTTAATGGAAGGCAAAAAAACAAAATTTCGAACAAAGTATGTGCTTTAAGAGAGAGTTCGTAGGTGTAAAAGTGTGTTTAGATTAGTTTGAATTTTTCAATCTAACAATTTAAGAAAGTACTTTTCAGTTTTAATAAAATATTTTTTTTGAAACTAAACAAAACTAACAAATAAAGTGATGAGAGATTGATATAGAAGTGTTTTTACTGTTTTCTGCAGAACTACGTTTCGTTCTCAAATAATTAATTTTAATCTTACGTAATTCAAAATTGTCTCACTAAATGTTATTTATATTAATGTCTCATCAAAAGTGTTATTAATTAAATTGATTAGACTGCATTTGTCTCTAATTGTATGAAATAGTAACAAATATTAATAGAGTTTAAGAAATTACTACAGATATTTTCTTTTAACAACATGTATCAAAAAGAGAACTGTTACTTGCAAAATTTTTATAATGCACTACTCTGTATATTGGTTTAATTAAAAGTTACTTTTTTGTTTCTCGACGCCATCTATCGGGCTCGCTGATCTCTTCGTATTGAGTAGACAATATCCGGTAAGATACGGGCATTTTTGACTTTAACATCGTTCACTATATAACCTATGTCTGCGTGAATTAAAAATTGTTTTCTTAAAACATCCACGTGTTGGGACACGATGGGTAACAAAAGTATTCTTCTTTAACTAATTTAATCCACGCAGGGTAAGTGGATTTTGTTCTTTTTTTGATTGAGGGTAATTTTTATGTCTTTTCGTTAGCGCCATGTGCTACCTTCTAAGTATGGGTGTTCTCGTTGTTATTTAAAATCTACAAGAGAAAATTATAATCCGAAGCTGTAGACCTAAGAACGCTGCGATACAAGGGCAGAATTTCTATGCGGAGGCACTTAATACCAGTAATTAATATCACCTTGTTCGGAAGAGCCTAAGTACCGGATACGATTGAATTCTCTTCGGAGGCAATAAATTATTACTATCGTAGACGAAAAGACGTTGTAACAGCATACGATAAGTGTTGGTTCTATTACTTTCTTTTAAATGTTTCTTTTACTTGTTGTAGTTTGTGAGTCAGGAAGTTTAATTACAGAAAGCCAGTAGGAAAACGTTTTCGGAAGGTAACCTTGAATTTGGTAAGTCAATTTTGTATTTAATTATTCGCTGTCGCTACGGTGCTACTCATGACTAACGATAGTTACCAATCGTGTCAAAACGTTCAAATTGATTTGTTTCTTATTATTGTTACTCAATTAGTTTAAATTAAATTACTATCGCATGCTGATTACGTCAACTGTCAATTATCATTATTAATGTAATTTACTTATAAAGATTTTTAGATGTTCTGATGGTTACACTTTTGTTTTACGTGTAGTGTAAGTTGCCGATACTTCTGATATTTTAGTACCTGCTTATATTTGTACTTGGACTAAATTTAATCACTGTGATGCTATCAAGTTATATCATATTTGTTATTGATTCAAATTTGAATCTATTCATCATTCTAAAGTAATTAAAGTGCGATTGTTGTTAACGATTTAGTTTCTTTCTTCGTTTCCTCCAGCTTTACAAACCTTAAAAATTTTGAACAAGTTTCGAGCCTCCTGTGCTGATCTAGCAGGAGCTATTTCTGCAAAGAACAAAAGATCTGGCGCCCTTTAAAATAAAGTCACTTGAACTTCCCCTTTCTCCGACAGGTATGGTTTCAATCCTACAGTGAGTTGGCCGTGCAGGTTCGTAAATTACTAGAAGTTTGTAGCAGAACGCAAAATATTCTTAAGTTTAGACGTTTTAAAACAGATGGCGTTTATTAAGAGCATAGTTTTGACTGTTTTGAGTACAAGTTGTTTTGAAAATATAATGTAAAATTAAAATACAGTAGCAGTAATGGCACGTTGTATACCTATTTTATAAGGTTTTGATTTTTTTTTGTTTCCGCCTAAATGTTCAGGTAAACACTTAAAGTATTTAAAATTATCAAAGATTAGACGTTTATAAACATTTTGCCTTTAGCCTTGTTCTAGTAAACTAGAAAAATCCTATATGAGGAACACATTACGTTCAAAATTGACGTTTAAAAATGCAAGGTTAAAAACGGTTCTATATTGCAATAATGATAACTTGTAAACGATGCTTTTCTATATTTACAAAAGATAATTATGTATACTCTGTAGAATTAACTTATTTTTTTGTACGTCCGACTTCAAGGTTGCTATAGTAGTGACCTTTGTTGGAATGTAGACAAAAAAAATGTAAAAAAATTTAAAAAAATTTGAGGGCGTGTACTAGTGTACACATGTAAGAAGTGAAACTTCTTTATGGCCTTATTTTTCGCAAAATGATCTACATGCAACTTTTCAGAAATTGTTTAAATAAAGTTAAATTAGATAAAGTTTAAACAAAAGGATTTTATTATCATAGACATGAATACAAAAAAAAGGATTTTATTATCATAGACATGAATACAAATAACCGATTGCGCCACGAAGGCTGATATTTGATGATTTTGTAGAATTTGTGGAGTATTACAACAACAATTGATCGTATCTTATAGCAACATTTTGACCGTGTACCTTATAACCATCCGTTTTGTGACCTAGAGTATGTGCCTCCGTGGCGCAATCGGCTAGCGCGTTCGGCTGTTAACCGAAAGGTTGGTGGTTCGAGCCCACCCGGCGGAGAACTTTTTATTTATTTTACTACCTTTGAACACCTTGTACAATTTGTATTTATTTAAAAATATTTTAGAATTTCATAATAAAAAATTAGTTAATTGATTTACAACAAAATGATCTACATGCAACTTTTCAGAAATTGGTTAAATAACTTTTTGTTACTAAGATTATTACAGCATTTCATTAATTGAAATAGAATTATTACTATCATTGTCATCGTTCAAACAGAAACTGAGGTTAACCTTAAATATATTAAATTTAAAATGTCATCGTTCAATCAGAAACTGAGGTTAACCTTAAATATTTTAAATTTAAATTAATAACATATTTCAGAATTTATACTCTATGTCAATTAATTCCACGCAAGTATTAGAAAAATAGATATAATTACTTACTTTTGTTAAAAATCCACTGGAATTAGAATTAAAATAAAGACTTTGATTTTGTTGATAACTTTAATATTTATATTATTTATAACGTCACTATTACGTTTCAGAAAAAAAAAGATGGCGCGTAACGGAATAATGTTACGCGTAACCGAAAAAAATGTGACGGTAAAAAATGTGACGCGTAAAATATGACGGTAAATTTTTTTCCAACGCCGATAAAAAAGTTTCACTTCAAAAATATATTATAATAAATATTTTTGGAGTATTATATTAAATAATAATTAAAAAAAACTTGTTTTTTCCAAATATTTTTTTAAATTATTATTTACGATTACTGAAATTTGCATGTTTTAAGGGTTACGTAATCAAATCAGTCAAACAACGGAACTGCTTAATTTGCAATAACAAAATATACAAATTGGTATAAAGAAAGCAGTATCAATGGCAGTATTTATTAACATCGCTAGTTTTTTAAAATGTATAAAGATGCTTACTAAAACCGCATATTAAAAAATTAATTATAAACATTTTGTACTTACGTTATTATAAATAAAACAAGATAAGTTTTACAAAAACCATTAATTCTTGTGGCGTCAATGTCAATGTGTTAAAAGACTGGTGAAAACCACTTGTTTATACATTAAAATACATATAACTAAAAGTAATTATAAACAAAATTATTTTGTTTCTGTAGTATAATTTTTTTGAGTTACCAAATTGCTAATTTGTTTAGTTAACATTTTTTTTTCAATTATTTATGTCGTTTACAAAAAACAAAAACTTTTATTTTTTACATTTGTATGCGTTTTAAGATTTACTTTAATAAAACCAACACTCAAAATTGTACTTTAAAAAAAGTTGTTTTGCTTATACTAAAAAAACAAATTTAAATATGAAAAAATTTTTTTAAATATTTTATTAAAATAGTATAAACAGTTGTTAAATTGTTATTTTATATATAGAACTGTATATTGTTTAGTTAAAGCATAACTTTATGAATATAAGTTTTATAATATAGTGTTAGTAGGTAAATAAACAAATCAATAATGTTATTTAAATTTCTTAAGTAAATATTGGTATTAATCTGTTTACGACCTTAAAAGTTCGGTCCATACCAATTTTATGGTTTAAAAAGCACTTTAGCAACGTTATTTTATTCAATTCTTTTAGATCGATACTGTATACGCTTCTACTTTAAAAAATATTAAAAAATCGTAAAACTGCGCTCGAGTATCAATACCATTTTTAATTAAATTAAAACGCATTTACGTTAAATTGCATAATCAAACTAAATACAAGTGAATTTAAAATAGAGACCAAAATTTATTATAATAAAAATGTAAATATACTTTATAATTAGTCAGCTTCAACTTTGACTGGTAACAAAAAAAATACATTAAAAATGCTTGTCAAATACAACTGCAAAATTTTAATAAAAAACTAATATAAACTTTTACTTTAATTAAGTATCTTAATAATCTTTGGAATTTTTTTAATTAAACTTTTATTTTGAATAAAAATGTAAAGTAGAAGTAAGTTATTTTTTAATTAAGTGACGCGTTTGTAACACGTTTTTCTTAAAAATCATATTGTTACATTAAACGTAATAAAAATGTAACGTTAACACGCGTTATTAAAAAAGATTTTTCACAAAGTTTTGATAGCTTTAAGTAAAAAAGATTAAGAATTTCCTTATAAGCAAAGCATTTTACTCATACGATGAATTCTTTAGCTATAAGTTTGAAAATCATTTTAATGAATTATTATTATTGTTAATATTTTTTTTCTTTCTATTTGACGTATGTAAGTAACTATGTTTACATGGCATAAATAAATAAATAAATTATTAAAATAAAAAGATTAAAAAAAACAGTTTCGGTAAATAGAAAAACCGCGAAAATGGATAAATATTTAAAATGTGTCCTTTTTTAAAACATCTTTGTTTGATCTTTTTCAGGAAAAATTTTACATTTTATTTGTTGATTGATAATAGTAATGTAACTTTTTTAACTTTATAACAAGTATACTCGAGTAACGAGGTAATAAGAAATTAAACGGTGTATTTCTATACTAAACAGATTCTTCTATGTAGAGGGTAGACCCCCCACATCAAGTTTTTTTGGAGGAATCTTACCTCATAGTAAGTAATAAGAAATGTACATTAAAAATAGTTATTAATATACTTATATTAATAACTATTTTTAACAGTTGCTTTTCATATTTTTTTTAATTAATGTCAGTTTTATATTATGGTTTAAATTCACTAAAGTGTACTTTATTTTTATAAATTCTGAATTTTAAATATATTATTGTACTATATCATTTGAAACTTAAAATACTATATTCTGATTTTAATGTTTACTTTTTTGATTTATTAAAATGGTAATATGCATGATAGAAAAATGACGCATTGTTTGACCAAAGATCGTGAAGAAGACTTTTCTTGTTAGCAACAATTTTTTCTACATTTTTTTCATGTATTTTATTATTAGCTTAAATTGTAAATGAACACTGTTAAATTAAACAATAGAAAATGAGAAAACTACAACGTGTAACCGTCGTTAAATTTTGTGCGATTTCTTTTGTGAAAGACCCGGTATTAGAGTTAATTTTATTTTTTTTCACGTTAATTTAGTGGTTAGTTCACGGTTTTAAATTCATCGTTGTCAATCAAAATTGTAAAAAAACTTGGTATTCAAATAAGTGGAAATTATTACGCTGCATATACTTACGTATTTTGCATTTACGTTGATTTGGCATTTTTTTGTCGTGGTAAAATTCCAGTTGTATCCAATTTATGTTTCCCTTTTGAGATACTATTGTAATTAAATATATTTTAGCAGTTTGGTTAACTTAAGTTTGTTTAAAAGTTCATTGTATTAACTATTCCATTTTATTAATAATTGAATATTTTGGTTTGAATATTTTTTTTAGTTGTCGTTGCATTTCTCACAATGAGAAACGCCATCTTCAAACATTACCGTTACGTCTTAATTAAATCTGTCTGCATCTTTTTTCCACGTCTTTGTTTTACTGTTTTCTTTCACAAAGATTTTGATCACAGCTGTTTATGGAAGTGGTAGCGCACTGAGTTTATAAGTATAGATGTTTTTGGTTTTGGAAAGAAAATTAGTTCTCAAGTTTTTAATCACAAAAGACATTAAAATGTAGTTTTGGAGTTTGGGGCCAATCAACCCTTAAAATTTAGAGGTATCCGCGGGAGTAATGCCATAAATTTTACGTATACGAAATAAAGAGTCTTGTGGTAAGTTATGCGACTCGGTTCAACTTTGGCTTAGGGCCGTTTTTCGTTAATCTTCCAATGGACCCTTGTCCATTAAAAGTACCTTTACGATCTTCTTGCAGTCAACATCTATTTATTTATTACAGTTTATACTAAATTGGTGAACGTAATTTTGCGAGTTTAGTGTTTTAAAAGCTTTGATTTTAACCAAAATAAGAATCTACGAATTACTAAGCAGATCGATTTTATCGTTTATTTTTTTGTATTTTACGATTTTTTTATAGTCGTTATATTAAAGACGATATGTAACTAATCTTTTTTATTATGTATTAGAATTTTCAATTTTATTTAAAAGATTTACAGAATTTATGTTATTTTGTAATTATTTAATTATTTTTTAATTTTTATCTTAGTCATTTTTAAATTAAATTTTGTTTTTTGTTTGCGTTTACTCAATTCACTTTAATTTAACGGCTTATTATTTTTGATTTGATTTTTTTTTTGCTTTGTTAAATAAATGTTAAATTGTTAAATTTAACAAAACTTTTATTTTGTCGGCCTTGGCGTTTTGTAAAATTTAAATCATTTCAGATTTTAGTGCGATACACTCGATTAAGGTAAGTCAATTTAAAGTGTATCTAACAGGAGCGGGCTTTTTGGCTTGCAAAGATCAGAAATCTTTTTTAACTATACACCTTCCTGGCGCCCTTTTGATTTTGACTTTTGTTTTCGTTTTCTTTTGAATTTTTCTAAACAATCACGGAGCACCAGCAAAACCTCATTTATGTTAGTTTTATTCAGGCAACTTTCATTTTTCCAGCTTTTGCACGTAACAAACGCAAACACTGACAAATTAGAATTTATTACTTTGTTTGCTCCTACTGTTCATGTTGACGTTGACGTTTTAAAAGTGTAAGGTTGTTCTTCAGTAGGTTTCTTAATTTTTTTTGTTTTTGCTTTATGTTCGATCCTTTTTTTACTCAAAAAGGTCGCTGATGTTCTTAAAAAACAATGACTTGTAAAGCTTTTTGGCTCCGGTAGTCGTACGTTTTTTTTTGTAAATTATAGAAAATGTTAATGTCGGTTGCTTTGTCCACTTGTGTTGCCTATAAAATGTGAAAACTCTGCGATAGTCTTTGTAGCTTTTTGTAAAGCTCTATTCCGTTTATTCCATCATTTGATGTAACTGTAAAAATTTTTATTCTTTTAGTGTTCTGTAATGTTATAATCAAAATATGCTCGCAATTTTTTACATTATCTACTTTTAGTAAACGCAATTTTTCCACCTGATGTGCTGTATGCAACCCAGTTACCAACACTACCTTTATAAACAGAAAACTTATTTTAGGATTCTAGAAATTCTTTTACATTATGCATTAATAAAACTCAAGATTTTTCTGCCACATAATATATGCAAAAATATCCCCATCTTCACTTATTTGTGAAGTACTTTTTAACATTCAATATACTGACCATAGTGTTAAAGCTTTAAGAGTTTTCATCCAACAATGTGTTGAATCACTAATAATAAATGTTATAAATAAGACAAACTTTTTTAACACCAGTACGCAATTAAAATATCTTTATATGTCTCTTGCACATTTTTTTATTTTTCCAGCTACATAAATTTCTCATACTTTGTTTTGGATTATTTGATAATAAATTTGACTCTGGTCATGGTATCGAACGTTGCCACGTAACACAATATTTCCATAAATCGGTAATATTTGAGATTTTCTAACATCTAACACGTTGACCAACCACAACTTTAATGTGTGATAGTTTAAGTAGTGATAAGTCAAGGTTGATTCTCTAATAACCAGAGCCGTCAACAAGCAGATTTATAATAATAACAATGGAAATTGTCTTACATAATAAATATCATTAAATTTAAATCCGTGTACCTTCAACAAATTAAAATAAGAAGAAAACAATGGGAATTAATCAACATTTCAAATACTTTGATGTGGTAATCTGTGCTTATAAGTCTCCTTGCGTGATCAAACTTTGTAGTTAAATTAGTCTTAACATTAATGTATTATCAATTAACATATTGACTTTGTCAGCATATCAAATATAAAGAAACATACTTTAAAAATGTTACTTCAATAATAATCCTAATTTTTTTTCAAAAATTATTAAAAAGGCTATTTTGTTAGTAGTATGGAAATAATATAACAAAATCAGCAATTTTAGTTTATAATGAAAATAGAGTAAATATTATCACTAACGGTCATAGAAGTACAGAAATCAGAAAACGTTTGTACTGCTAAAGAAACAACATCAGTATCACGTTTTATTTTATTTAAAAAGGTGAACGGTAACACGATTAGATTAGAAATTAGAATACATTTAAATCAGATCTGATATGTCATGGCAACCTTCGTTGTAAAATAAGCCAGTAAATGATAAAATATTTGTAAGGTCTTGTGCTGACCGTCTGTGGCGACACTAGTCGGTGCAAATAATTTATAGAGACGGCTAAAAGAAAGTCATGTTTTACGCTTATTAGCACGAAGTTGGATATAGATGGCGTTGATGTCAATATTTAACAAATTTTTCTCAATTTTGTTTATCCAAGAAATACATATTTCTAAAAAAAATCATATAATAATGAAAAGCTTAGTGTTTAACATGTGTTGAGGTAAAAATTATGATGGTATATGTATGACGTATAGCTAATAATAAACAGTATTTAAATAAATTACCTCAATAATAATTTTTGAAATAGCAGAAAAACCATTTATAATTCAAAACCAATATAAATTATAAAAAGTCACAATTTTTTGAGGTACTGTTAAGCATCTGTCAATATTTTCTCAGTTCCTCGTTTTTTTTTTTATTAACTGTGAACTAAAATGAGTTCTAATAACTGCCGCTAGATGACCATTTGATAAAAGCAATATTTATTTCATGTTTTGTACACTTATAATCACGACTTTTGCTTGTTTTACATTCTAAAATGCATTAAAAATTGTTACCTTTAGGAGGTGAATACAATACAAATCGTTGTTTCCTTTGTATTTTTCAAATATTGTGTTTTGACAAATTTTAAATTTTGAGCGTATTTGGACAGTCATTGTCATAATAAGCTCAGCACCTACGTTAAAGATTAAGCTTTGTGTTATAATAAGAAATTTTTTAGAAATAGGTATTTCTTTGCTAAAAGATTTCGGTAAAAATTTGTTAAACATCGACATCAACGCCATCTATATTTTACAGTACTTAAACTGCTTTTATTTTAAATTAAAAAACAAGTGGGTGTTTTGTTTTGTGATTGTGACAAATGTAACTAGTTAAACTCAGATATGGATGAAATTTTAATTGTAAGAAAATTGCTGATTTTTTGGACAAAAGTGAGTCATTTAGATTTAATAGACCTATAAATATTATTAAAATAAAATATTTTTAATGGTAAAGTAGTTTATCCTCCTGTTGGTCAAGTTGTATTTAGTTCTAGATTTGTATCTTCTTTAGGAGGGGCAATAAAAACCACTCTAAACTGTTTTTATGGCTACGTTTCGTGCCTCTAGTGTGCACTTCTTCAGGCCAAAGAAAAGGTTACGAGTGGTGGTAGTCCACTGGTCCAACAAGCATACCGTCTAATAAGTTACTTATTCTAGTTAACATGAAATTACACTCTAGTGTATATTGTTTGTTTAACTTTAATGTCCGTCGTTTTCTTTGTATATATATTTAAATTCTTTTAATCATTGACCTAATTTCATGTTAACTAGAATAAGTAACTTATTAGACGGTATGCTTGTTGGACCAGTGGACTACCACCACTCGTAACCTTTTCTTTGGTCTGAAGAAGTGCACACTAGAGGCACGAAACGTAGCCATAAAAACAGTTTAGAGTGGTTTTTATTGCCGCTCCTAAAGAAGATAAAAATCTAGAACTAAATATAAAATATTTTTGTTCAGTAGTACACTTTTGGTATCGGCCTATATATAGGACTATAGGAAAATCCGCTATGATAATGTTAATTTTTTTTAGATATACACAATTATATATTGAATACAGTTTATTTTTATTAAAAATACATTAACAAGTGTGGTATGCTACAAAACTTTTTACATGTAAACCAACATCGCATTTCTGACATCTTGTTGTTAGTTTCGTATGATAATGTCGACATTTTGTTTCTTTTTGTCGAGGTACAACAAAATGATCTATTATATCATACTTTATTCCTAAATTTTTATTTTGTTTTGGACGCTTTTAACTAAAACTACCTGTGTTCTTTTTTTTTAAATTTTTTTTTTGATAATGCAATTGTTATCTACCGTTTGAAGGCAAGATGGTTCAATTCGCCCTTATGGTATTTGTGTATTTGCCAAACATTATGCACTGCCATATAAATTGCTTGACTTAATTAACTTAATTAACGGAAATGCCATTTTGCTTATTTGTCGTTATTGTTCCTGTACTACGTATATTTTGTTCCGATCATTTTTTTTCGAAATGGTAAGAAAGTAAAAAAAATTTAATTGGGCCATTTGTATTTGAGAATATCCGCATATGTGAGAACCACACTTGCTCTTACTCCAGGTTCTCTATATTTGGTACCTATAGGAGTATTTGCCTTTTAATACAGTTCAAATTCTTAAACATGTCCCAAACGAGAGCAGCCCATTCACAGCTTGTAGCCATATCAAATTGGCTTTTTATGTATATATTGTTTGCACCCATGACGGCCGTAATAGAGAACCTGTTACGTAAACATCAGGTTCCTTGAGTTGAGCAGCGAATATTTGTTACCTTGGCCTTCTTGTAAAAAACAAAGCAACGGCTAGCATAGTTTCTCCGGAGAAGGATCGCAAGCTCAATTATAACCTAAATCTAAAAAAATGGCGCCAAGACGATGAAAGATTAAATTAGGAAGATGTCGTCTAACTCTACCCGCAGCTGGAAAAGAACAAATAACACTACAAAAGTAATAACGCAGAATATATATTTATTTTATCAGACATTAATTCCAAAGAGGATGAAGAAAGTACATAAGTATAAAATTTTCCAAACGTTAACACGTGGGTCAAATCAAAATTAGGCTGCGCCGTATACTAGGCAACACACCGTACAATAAACTGACCCCTGTCGGTCTAAATTTCTACATACGCAGAAAGTATAAATTTATATCTGCAAATTTAAAATCACCAACAAACAACAACACAATTTAAATCTTTGAGATTTAACGCGCACTGCATATGACTTTGTGAAGCACAAAATGATATTATTATTAATTGTGTTAACCTAACATGTACACACGGTCAACAATCGACATGACCACCAAAATACAAATCGTAAAATTTGAAATTGTAATACTCACAGTTAGGTTTTATCCAGTAGGGGATTGGCTAATTCCGTACTTGAGTTACCTAAAAAGTAATAGTAAATCCAACACAAACGAACATATAACGTTAACACAAATAAAGTTTCCCTTTTGCATCCAATCATTTGGAATTGCAAATGCGCAGCGTTTCCCTTCGACTTAACAGAGTAATTTATCGTATAGTTCATCTCAAAAGAGGTATAATCCTGATTGTTTCCCACCCTTGACGGTGTAAATAGTTACGTTTCAATAACGTGACGTCATGGAAGTTTTCTCAACTATGCCACATGTTTGTTATCTTCACTGAACGTGTGGTGAGTACCGAAATCCGCCCGATTAGCTTTCACAAATTTTATCGCATATTCGCTTGAAATGATCTAAAGGTGAAAGCCGCGTTGGGCGCAAACATGCAGAGCTTGTTGATGGTCTTACAAAAAGTGAAATTAAATATGCTGTCTAAAATTTGACATCTCGACGAAAGAGTAGACAAATTTCATACTTGAAGAAATTTTTATACTTGAAAATTGAACTACCATCTTTTAACATAACAATCTATTGCTTCGTCTATACTAGGAGCTTCTTGCATAGTAGCTACTTTCAAAAATGCATGAATACTTTGGCAAATTTATCATTTTGATTTAGATTAGCCTCATCGACAAAATGTATGTGGTTCATAATAAATTCGAATCGATATCTCGATATAACGGAAGTCACCGTATTATTATGAGCATCTGTTCTCGCTTTCAAAACATACGACGTCCAGGCAACTGAATATATCCACTAAGAATTAGAACTTCAAAAAAACATTCCAATTCAGTTGTTGTAACATGATTTAATTTGTTTTTTTGAAAACTATAATTATTAATTTGTGTTACTATTAAATCCATAAAATTCTCATAAAAAAATAATTCGAAAAATTCTAATCCCTTAGGTCATTATTAGTGTTCAATAGCCACTCAACAGTATCTTCAGTAAAATCTCCATTTATCCATTTATATGTTTTTGGCTTTTTGCAGCGGAAAATAATTTGGCAAGCGGAATATAATTTTCTTTATCAAATTATTTGTTAATCAAATTACATACAGGGGTTTGTTTGGTATGAGTGCCAATTAGTTCTGCAGGTCGTCTTAATTGATTAGCCAGGAAATTGTTAGAAAGCCATGCTCGTTACCAGAATCTTTATCAGTAAGCCATCCACAACCATTTTCAGGATAAAGTTATGCAATATCTGTTGAAGCATAGGGAAAATTTTTATTTTCCACTAACGCAAAAGCTTTATTTACAATAATCCCTTTAAAGTAACAGAAAGTATATAGACTAAGTAGGTGTTTTACATATTTTTTTTAAGTGAAACACAAATATCACAAACCGCTACTTATGTTACTAACGTCCTACATATAGGAATCCTATAAAAAAATACGAATTTTAAGATGTTGATGCAAATAATCTAAAATGTGAAACTTGTCACAAATAATTCAAACATTTATTCTACTACACTAAGAAATTTTTACAAATTTGAATAACAGAAGTAAAAAAATTCATACCTTACAAATCGGATGTCACAAGATTCTATTTTCACTAAGTAAACAATTTTATTTTAAGACTATAAACACGTGTTTCTTGCAAAATATCTGATTTTACAAAACATACTTATTGGAAAAGAAAATAATAGATGGCGTTACCATTACTAAATTTATAATCTTTGGAAGGGAGTCTTAATTGCCGTATATATAAGACTATAGGCATATCTGGGTTGATAGAATTCATTTTGACATCGTTTTGTAGTAATTGTAATTTAAACACAATAAATAGATATTGTAAGTTACTTTTGCTCAATTTAATAAAATTGTTTAAAAACGTTACGTTAAGCATTGGTTATATTTTAAATATACAAGGTTACTACAAAAAATAGACAGTTTGAATAGCTTATAGAAGGTTTATTTTTGAAAAGTTAAGATTATTACTTATATGATTATAAAGAAGAAATTATTAAGTTTTTATTTAAAATTTTTACAAATGTTCAATGTGTGCACCATTGGTAACACGACAGATATGAACGCGGTAGTCGAATTCTTGCCACACGCTATTAAGCATGTGACGATCAACTTTAGCAAGAGCATTTGTGATACGTTGTTTAAGTTCGTTGATAATTTTGTCTTTTACATAACCCCATAAAAAATAGTCGCAGGGCGTTAAATCTGGACTACGAGGTGGCCACGGCTTAAGCACACCGTTTTCCTCACTTGCACGGCCGATCCATCCTCTAGGAAGATGTTCATCCAGATATTCTCTGACCTGTAAGTGCCAGTGAGACGGAACTCCATCTTGTACAAAAACGAAGTTATCACTATCTTCCTATAGTTGAGGCATTAACCATTCGTGTAACATGTCCAGATAAATTACTCCGGTTACTGACACTTCGTGAAAGAAGAACGGCCCGTAAACCTTTTCACGAAACAAAGCGCAAAACACGTTAACTTTAGGGGAATCGCGTATATGTTGTAAAGTCGCTCTTGGGTTTTCTGTGCCACATATCCTTGCGTTATGTCTATTAACTTTTCCACTAGTGTGAAAGGTACATTCATCACTGAAAATTAGGCGATTAAAGAATGTGTCGTCATTTTCGAGACTTTGTTGCATCTCCAGTCAAAAATTATTACGTACGACTTTATCACCGGCATTTAAACTTTGTACTAACTGCAATTTATACGGTTTCATTTTCAAACGTTTCCGCAGAATTTTCCACACAGTAGGTTGAGGAATTTGCAATTCTAAACTTGCTGATGTAGTCGATTTTCTTGGACTTGGTGAATAAACATCACGAACACAATCGATTTGTTCTTCTGTAACAGGAGGTCTTCCAGTACTCTTTCTTTTACACAGACATCCACTATTTTCTAACCGTTTATACCAGTCATAGATTAATTGCCTTGTTGGTGGTGTTTTACCGTATTTTGTTCTAAATTGACGCTGCACAACAGTAACAGAGTTTGTTTTAGCTAATTCAAGAACACAATAAGCTTTCTCCACTTTAGTAGCCGCCATTTTGCTAGACTGGTCGTTCTTAGTTATTGTAACAGCAGTACCAACCTAACAGTTGTACCAACATAAACTCTAGGAAATTCCCTATAAACCTATATCACTTATTATATTCAAATACACCAGTCTGATTTTTTAGAGGCTATTGAAAATGTCTATTTCTTTTGTAATAATCCTGTATATTTTGATTTAGTAATATTTACATTTAGTTAAGCGCAAACTTTAAATAACTTACATTTTTAAAATCAAATTAATATGTTTAATTAATTTAAATTAAATAAAATTTCTTGCACCTGGTTAACAATTTTGTAAACTTTATTTAAACCGTTATAGAATTATTGAAGAATGTAGACATGTTTATTATTAACTAATACTTAATAATGAAATATTATTTACGTGTGATTAAAAAAGTGTTACTTCACAACCTACTATATGTAATAATGCAACCATGTACAACTAGTAGTAGAAAAAATAATATTTTTTAGTTACTTTATAAAAAAACTAACAGACGTAAGTGTAAGGATCAAATTGACTGTAAGACAAATTTATCAAATTTTATATGTGATTTTAAACACTTACAAAAACAATTGTGCGTAAATCACAATAACTTTTCTGATGTCAATAATAAATTCATCAAAAACAGCGGTGACGTTTCTCATAATAATACGCAAATGCCTGTACAGCATCTTTTGATGAAACTATATTTCTATTTAACACAATTTTTTTAGAAATTTTTGATGAGGAAGGCTTTTGAAAAAGTAAACTTACTTATTTGACACGTGAAAAATTAATCTTTTAGAATGACATCAAAGTATTAAAACTAAAGCTTTTATAAATGTTAATAACGGCGTCTCTCGCAAAATCAGTGATTTAATTTTACGTTGCTAAAATATGCGTCTTGACTAATTTGCAAGCACGAGTTGTGTTGTAATTAATTTGAACAACAAATATGTACATTATTAGATTATAGAGACTTTAACGTAAAAGAATTGAATAAAATTATACTAAAACAAACCTATTCTTAGAACAATAATTTAGTTTTTTAAATACATTATTTGTTTTATTTTTTTTACGCGCTTAAGTAAATAACAGATAGGAAATTGCTTATTTGCAACAAATACACGTTTATATTGTTTTCTCCTTTGATTTGCTGAGAATCTGCAAGTTTGTATTTATCTAAAATAAAACGTTTCCTGTATTACGCAGTTACATTTACATTGTCTTAAACTGTTTAGTTAAAAAATACTCATCGATTATTTTGACAATTTGTCAGGTTAACGTGTAATAAATTTTTATTTTTAATTAACTTTAATCTTAAACTACCAAAAATTAATTTAATTTATTTCTAAAACAGATTGAAATGCAAAACTAAATTGCCAAACATTTTGTTGTAATATTATGCATCAATGGCAATAATATGATGATTACGCCCGGAGAGCAACGTGATGCAATATATATCCCTCTGGCCCGAGGGATATATACTGCTTGATAGGTGTAATCATCCAGTAACGCTAGTAGTGCATACAAAATTGTATTTTTTACTTTATATAAATATAAAATAGAAGTAACCAATTTCCATTACAAGTATATGTAGTAGTTTAGAAGAATAATTTGTTTGAACGTTTAATTATTTACTTGTCAAATTATTTATGCAATCACAATGCAGGTGCAAAAATTGCTCAAGTATTTCGAAAAAAATGCAGAAACAGAAATACTAAATTAACAAATTTAAATTCTTCGTTCAAGGAGGGACATAAAAAACTACTCAGTTTTTCTTTCTGGCGACTTTTTGTGCACTAAATGTGCACTTCTTTAGACCACTGCAATTTATCGTACAACTAACTGATCAAATAATGTATACAGTATCTAATTACAGAGGTAACAAAGAACACTTAACGTAAGAATTTACATACATAGAAAATTTGAGCAATTGCTCCAAAGGTTCAAAAACATGAACACAACTTAAGCGTAATCAACAAACATGGAACTACTAATAGTCAACAATTAAAATAAATAAATAAGTATAAATAAATTACAATTACAATCAAACATGGAAAACAAACACCATGATGTGTATAATCAAACATTTATTTTAAGGTAACCCTTTTTGTAAAATAGAATAATAAAAATAACTTGCAGTAGCCTGAAGAAGTGCACATTTATTGCACGAAAAGTCGCCAAAAAAAACTGAGTAATTATTTATGTCCCTCCTTAAACGCAGAATTTAAATATGTTAATTAAAGTTAAATAAGGAGGATAAAGAAACCTTACCATAGAAATAGAAAACTTGTTACTATCTCAATCTAAACAAGAATATAAAATGAATCATCATTTTAGAGTAAGTACTAAGGGGTAATATGAGCGGGCGTTATGGATCCATAACGCCCCGGTTGTTATGTATATGTTTACGCATCTCGTATCCTAGGTATTATGAGTAAATTATAACAAAGTTTTGACTCTCTGACATGTAATCCTTAAACATACAATCACATGATATCTACGAAAACGCATGTAGTCCTCTGGATTTTTACCCCCCGCCGTGTAGGTAGAAAATTCATAGATACTGTAAATCTTGCAATTATCGGAAGGTGTTGAAAACAAACACAATATTACATACGTAATATAATGAACAAGGTTTATTACGATTCTCAAAAATAAGAATGCATACACTAATAATAAAAAAACACAAATAACCAACATTGAGAATTGTTTCCCATAACTTCTTCATCGCTGGAAGATAATGATCAGCAACATTAATGAAATATGGAGAATTTTTTGGAATAACAAATAATGAGTGAGACCGTTCATTATCAAGAATTGCTGCGCGCTGATAAAACATAGCTTTCAGTGACATATCTAAAGAAAAAGCCGATCGCGTTATCCATGCACACAATTAGTATTAAAAACTCTAAATCCAAACACTCTCGGCTGTTGCTTTCTATTTATAGTAGTATTTAATAATTTAGTGCGAAATTATTGCAAACTGGAGGGTACATCTTTCATAGAAATTTTTTTTAGAGAAGCACGAAAATGAGTATTGTGGACTAATCTTTTAAAATCGTTAACAAAATGCTCATTGTTGGCACCAACCTTGAGACACGATGTTTTGGTTGTAAAGTTTTATTGGCGTGAATGACCGTAACCTATTTACTTTCTCAAATCTATGCTTTGTTTAGGCAAAAAGTATTAGGAATTATTTGGGTTGTGCAAGTAACGCTTAGGTTCTTCTTTTCAAACGATGTAGAGTAAGAAACACAAAACAAACAACACAATCTCAAAACATCAAACTTTATTTGACACAAAATATTTTCAAAAGCAAAAGTCACTCTCGGAAAACTCAAATAATAATATTGCGCTCATAAGTATGTTATGCGAGGAAAGGTCGAAAAATTGAGATTCACGTCCACTGACTGTCATTTTCTGCTGGCTTTAGATACGGTTAAGAGCATTCGGGTAAATTTAAAATTTTCAGCAAAAGTGGAACTTTAATAAATTTAGCCAGACTTTGATTGAATACGATCGGATTAAATAAATCATTCAATGATTAAATAAACAATTTATATCGCGTGATGCCTGGCAATTGTTTGACTATAGTCTAATTATTGGACTTGCGTTTTTAAAAAAACAACAAAACACAATGATTACTGGATTTTACCCCAATTTTATAGCGGTTCACAGTTCAACAACTTCTGAGATTATAACACGATTCGAGCTACGTTGCCACATCCATTTAGATGTAAAAGTTTTAAATTAGAGACTTCACCTTTGGAAATGTGTATCCACAGTCTAAAAACTAGATTTTTTTCAATAGTTTGTCGCGTTTGCAATTTGCTGTCATGTCTAAAGGAAACTTACAGCAGACTGGACGCAGTAAAAAAATTTGTGACGCAAAATAATCGACATGCTTTTTTATTACATTCTGTTAGTGTTCTTAGCGAGATCATTTGGCGCAAAGTAAGTAAAACTAATCTTATAAGCGACACGTCAATTGCCAAAGACAAAAAAAATTAAATTTGCTCTCTCCGTTTACAGCAAAGAAACAAACAAAAAACCTTGTTTAAACGATAGGATTATATTTAAATAATTATTCTCAATTTTCTCCCGTTAAGCAGTATCTCAATTCATCGCATCTCTCGTATAGTAATCAAATAAAAAACTTACAAACGCATATTCAAACAAATTTAACTTACTTTAGACCTTTTTATATGGCGCCTAATCCTCAACTTAAAGATCACGTATTGCGGTTTGTTGGGTCTTCACTGGACGCAAGTTTTTCAACCGCGTAACAATTTGTCACTAACTAACAACTTTATACAAAACATACACTCAAAGAAAAATAATAATAATGAAGTAACGTGAAAGAAACCAGCCTGTAAGTAACTCTCCTTTCGCAAGTATAACAAAAAAAACACCACCCGTGAAAAACTTTCCTTCGGATAAGTGAAAAAAAAACCAGAAAGTGAATAACCCTTTTTCGAGTACGTAAAAAAACCAGCACGTAAATTAACTCCTTTGCGCAAGTAAGTGAAAAAAACAGCCCGACAGTCACTTCTTTTTTACGAATAAGTCAAAATAACTCTCGTATACAACTTTCTTCGTTTTAGCATCGCGTCAAGGTTTTTAAAACCTTTGGTTAATACTCTCCTCTTTCTTTATACGCAATTTGGACTTTATTTCCTAAAACGTTTTTTTGATTGGTTCAGTTCACGATCCCTCTCAGTAAAATAATCTGCTAATTGCATTTTCTTTATTTACTCAGTCTATTGAAGGTGGCGTTATGCCCCTTTCTACTCTTAAGATGTTACGACGTTTTGTTACTGGGCGGCGATGCGTGTTTCAAATAAAATAAAAATTTACTGATTCTACAATATTTTTTTCCTACTAATATTAAACAAATGCGCTACTGACTAAAAAAGCATTAAAAAGATGAACTTTACTTTAACATGAATCCTTTCTCAAATCTTAACAGATTTGTAATGCTAATAATCTTTACAATTGCCTGACTGTTGATACAATTTCAACATTCAAAATTTACTCAAATTTTATTTTACTTACTTTGGTCCTATGTTGATAACCTGACAGTGAAATCTTTTATGGCTTAAATTAGTAATTACTGATAGTTTTTATTATAAAACTTGATAAATCAGATTTATTAAATTATTACTTGGTTTACGAATTTGAAAATTCAAACATAAATTATCGATTTAGTCAAGCATGTGTGTTTCGGTCGAGTTGCTTTAGGTGACCACCGCGGTTTTTTGCGGCTAAAGGTAGCTTTGTCAGTATCATAATATTACACCAAGTATCTGGAGTTGTTTTACTTGTAAATTGCTTAATTTTCTTAGACTTATTTCCACCGTGGGAGAACAAATTAACGTACTAGCTGGACAACTGCAAACTATGGCGACTTTATGTTAGTAGATTAACCTGTGACCTTCGTCTCGCTTTACTAATAAGGATGCTTTTTTTTAGACACAAGTGCTTATTTTTGCTACGTTTTATCGAGTTTTCACACTGCCGAATCGTCGTCCCCAGGGTTTACATAGGTTAGAATTTACGTACAAGAGAAATATGTTCCCAGACAATAAGCTATCACGCTAAAACGGTGCAAGATAGAAAAAAGTTGCACATAAACATTTTTATAAAAGACAAAATTTAATATAAAAAAGTTCGCGGAAGGGGGTACCATTACCTTCAATAATTTCGAAGATACAAGTATGCAAAGTTGCACAAAAATGTCTTACATTACATTAAAATTCTGTAACTCTTAAACTATTAGACATAATTATACACTTCCGAGCAATTTTTTGCAGTAAATTTTGTGCTCTATAAATATGTTGATGCAATTTTCATCTATATTGTACCGTTTTTGCAGCGTACAAGGCGGAATCTCCCGCGAATCTAATTCTAAAATTAATATAATTATTTTTCAGTACTGAGTGAAATTAACATTTATTATATTTTTAAAGCATAAAAGGAATCATAAAAAATGTCTTGTTTAATAATAATAAACACTGCATCCGAAAATACAAAACATGAAGTGAAATTGGGCACCACCGCAAGTTCTAGTTTTGTTTCATCTGAGCGTTTCATCTGAGCGTTTCATCGTTTCATTACATGAACCTTCGAATCAAGCATCTTATAAATCTTATCAAACATTAAAATACCTAGTTTTTCTACTCTTCAGTTATTTTTTTAATTAAAAATTTCTTTATACAACAAAAACACATCTATTGAAATCGCATTTACACAAGTTTTTAGTTGTTGAATGATAAAAAATATGATTTTTGCAAAATTTTTTATCTTATTTGAAATTGGAATAGCGACATCTCAAATTTGATAAATTACTGTAGCTGCATACGAATATTTTGACAATACTGTCATATGACATAATAATTTATGAATTTATGAATAAATTAGTAGGCCAAAAAGTTGAATACATTCTTTTGTGCGTTAATCATTTTACATCGCTTAATTATTAAAGCACTTGTGCTTCAAAGTAGTTTTTGGCATAAAATAGTACCGCACGCGCATATAAACCTATTTTTTGTGTAGCCAAGATCACAAACGTCGATATTCGTTTTTATGTTGCCAAAATTGCAAACGCCAATATTCGTTTGTTAGTGTAGTTAATGGGCAAAAAAATGTAGTGTGGCAAAATAAAAACTAGAAATCCACATAAAACCAAATGTTCAAAGTTAATTATTACATTAGTACGAGTGTGCAACAAGTGGAAAATGCATTTAAAGAACCGTAAAATTCAGTTAAAATTAAAAAAAAACGATGTTAAGGTTAATGTCAAATTTGACAGATTTAGTGATAAATATAGTACTAATATTATGTTTCTGGTGCTTTTTTTTATTTTTCCAACAAAATATTTATTTTTATAAAGGGCAACACAAAAAATAGTGTACGTTACTCCTGTCAAAAGTTCCGTAGCATAACTCATTTACGTTTGTTATGTTATGATGGACTTTTCACGCTTGTTACGTAAATTACTATTGTTGGTATACTTTTTTTTTATTTCTTAAAAAAAATACAGTTGTACAAAGCAACGCAAAAAATAATGTACGTTACTCTCGTCGAAAGTATCATAGCATAACTCACTCCCATGCAACGCTCGGTCGTGCGGCCATGAGTCGCATTACCGTTCATAGCAAAAAGTTATTAATTGAATTGTTCATGTACCAAGTAATACAGAAATTATTTCTAGCAAAATCGCGACAAAGTAAGGAATTACGTCTACGCACTGGCGGTCTTATTTGATCGCTCGACCTCGGCTAGATCAGCGTTTAAAAATTAAGGCTTAAATACCTTGAAATACAGGAGTAATATAAAAAGAATGGTATACTTGAAACGGTATCATCCGTAGACTGGTTAGTAACTTTTTCTTCCAAAACTTTAGTAATAATCAGGCACGATAATAACAAATCATAAATTGATCAAAGTTTTTGTTACAATTTAGCATTTTTTACATAATAAAGAAAAATAATACAAAGTTTAATTAACAGTGAATTTGATGAAACGTAAATGATATGTAAATAATAAAATTAAATCAAAACTGTAAAGTAAAAAAAATACAAAGGCTTTTGGCCGAAAAATAAAACAAAATATCTTAGTAGTTAATAAAAAAAATAAATAAATGAATAAACAAAATAAGAACAATATCTGTTATGTTAAAAATGCTTTAGTATAAAATTTATTCTCGGTAGGGCGTCCCTACTCTAACAATGAAAAGTGAGCGACTTTTCGTTGTTAGAATAGAGACAAAAATCTCAAATTTTAAACACGATTCTATAATTCCGGCTTCCATCGTTAAGTATTTCACAAACATTCATGTGGATATGAAATGTAATATTGTGGAGCTCTGAGGGAAAATTTACTTCTTAGATTGTGATTTAATTTATTTCTTTTGTAATTAAAAAAAATAATAAGCAGATGCTATAATTAAAAAAAATTCCATGACGTCACGTTGCTGTAGCTAACACTATCTACAACTTCGAGGGGTTGGATGCAATTTTTAAACGTATTGGAAGAAACTTTTACCAAAAGTTACGATATTAATTTGAAGGAAACGCAGTTTATTTTTAGTAATCGTATGAATAAAAAGGGTTTACTTGTGATAACGCCGTATGTACTTTTTTTGTGTTAGATTTCAATTAAGTTGTAGATAGTACTGGTACGGTGCATTAGCTAGTCTCCTACTTGAAGAAAACTAATTGTAAGAATTACGCTTTCTATATTAATTCTTAGTATTTTGGTGGTCAGTCGATTGTAAGAACAACCATACGTGTACATGTTAGGTTGTTAACACAAATAATTATAAAATCATTTTGTTGTGTCACATATTATTATAGAGTGCGCTTGAATTCTCTAAATCTTTGATTTTTGTGTTTTAGTTTACGAATATAAAGTCATTACTTTTCTATGTTTAAAAGTTAGGCCAACTAGGTCACTGTTGTACGACGTGTTGTTCACTCGAAGGCGTAGTTTATATTTTGTTTGTGATACCGACCTACGTGCTAGCGTTTGATAAAATTTATATAAATATAAATATAGTATGTACTTTCTTCTTTTATTTCATCATCTTCTTCTTTTTATTTTCTTCTTCTTCTTCTAATGTTTGTGATAAAACAGATATACTCTTTGTTACCATTTCTGTCTGGTCATTTGTTCTATTTCGGCTAGGCGTACAAAGCTTACGACTTTATCGCCGGAAAAACTGAGTTACTCGCCGCTCTCTTTTAGTTTCGGGAAAAACTACGTAACAAGTCGACTTATTAGTTACATTAATTTATCCGAGGGTACATTTGTTTGTAACTTAGAATAAGTAATTTTTGCTTTAAATTTAGGTTAATTATCTTTAATCGAAAATCACAAAATGTGCATTTATGCAAAACACAACAAAATTGTCTATATATAAAATTGTAATTTTTAGTCAAAACTTTTTTGCAAAACATACTGTACACTTTGATCAACTGAAGTTTATAAATACCTGATATTATCAGAAAACAAACTCAAACAACGTGGTTTTTGGTTCATGGTTTCTTCCAACACAAAAATCACCTCTATTTAATACTTCTTGAATTTAAAAACTATGAGGTAACATCTTTAAAAGAAACATACAAAAAACACTTGAACAAAATAAGGGTATAAAAAAAGAAAGACGTATTAAAGCTTATAAAATCTGAAGAAAATAAATAGAACTGACTTTTTTGTATTTTTGGAACAGTGGTCTCTGGAGTTGTTAGTTGTGCTTTTTGAAGTATTCGTTTACTTTTTGTATTTGTGTTTAATTAATGTCTAAAAGCAGTTTGTGGCAATTTTACCTTTACTTTATTTTTGTTGCTTTGATGCTGCAGTTTAATTGTCTAATGTTTACCAGTTGATGATTGTTTGTATACGTCCATTTTTGATTCTGATTAGTTCAAAATGTTTTTTTAACCTTTATTTTATGTTTTTTTTGTTTCTAGATATGTGTTCTTTTGTTTGTAAATCTCGAAGTTTTTAATTATTTCTATTCTGTGTTCTGTTTGTATTTTCTTTTCTTATTACAAATAATTTGTTTCATAAAATAGTTATTGCAATATTTTTATAGTTTTTATAAATATGAAGTTACTTTTAAATCGCTTTATATCGTTTGTTTAGATATATTACTTTTTTACGATTTTTCTGCTTTTTATAGCTTTTTAAAGAGGTTTTTTTAAAGTTTTTCTTCTAAATTTTTTTTTATAAAATACGTAATTTAAGCTGTCTACTCTTTGTGTTCTCTTTTAATATATTTTTAATTTTTAAAAGGAAATTTTAACTTTTTATTATTAAATGACAACACCCGCAATTACTAACGACGCTTAAAACATTACAATCTACGGTCTTTAAGCAAAATTAATTTTTTTCGTAAGTCGTTAAGTTTTTATTATTATTATTAATTACGTAGTATTTTCCAAAACCGTTTTGTGATGTTTTTATGAATTAACGTATAATATAACGTAGTTAAAACAACAACGCACTTTATATATTTTTTTTTGCATTAAGTCACGTAATTTACACACTGTTGATCGAATATTTAATAAAACTTTTTTTGTGCTGCCAACATCACAAACGTCAATATTTTTTGTCAGTGTAGTTACGTAACGGACGTAAAAAGCTTTAGTGTGGCAAAATAAAAACTAGAAATCCCCATAAAGAGTCAAATATGCGACAGGTGGAAAAATCATTTAAAAACTTAAAATTGCGTCGCATTAGCGTTTGTTATGCTATGATGTACTTTTAGATGCTTGTTACACAAATTACTATTTCTCTAAATATTGAATGTAACTTGATTTTATGTAGCTGGCACTGATTTTAAACTATTTTATAAGAGTAATGATGAAATTAAAACTAACTGTTTGTAAAAAACACTTATTTACAAAAAAATTATTGTATCACATGCACTATTTTCTTAACATTTTTTTTATTAAAAATTTTATTATTAAGGTTTGTTATTTTTAAGCATCACGATAATTTGTATTTTAGATGATAATTAGAAGACACACATTTTTATATAAAACATTAAAGAAATGTTCTTTTTTAATTGACTAAAAATTTTATAGAAAGTTATTTTTCATTTGGAAAAATTGCTCTTGTAACGTGTAAAAACGTCTTTCAAAGTTTTATCTGTTTTCTTAAAATGATGATTTGAAATCATGTTTATACCAGTCTTTTCATGTTCACCCTTTGTAAAAAACACTTTTCTTTCTTTTAAACATTATCCATTAGTTTTGTCAAATGTAAGTCACCGATTCTGTGAGATGAATTTGTTGACACGACACATATAAATTGCTTTAGGTAATATAGTCGTTTATGATGACTATTATGAAAGTTTCCTTTCTACGCATTAAATTTGCTAAATTATTGCCACATTATTATTATTATTATTAAAATTTTTTTTACTATAAATAAATGTAACTTTGTTACATACGTTTTACAATAAAATATTAAATTATAGATGTCATTTAACAATTTCTGTTTCAAGGTTAGCTTACTCAAGTTTAATGAACAAAGTACAGAAAAGTACAAACAGGTATAAGTAGTTATATAAAAACTTGTTTACAAATTATAATAATTATTAGGAATAAAAAAATTCTATAATAAGCAAAATTTTTAATCTACACTTATTTGTAACTAGTTGAATAATTCTAATCTAAAAACGAAATAAACTTAAAAATCATAAATTTAAAATACTCAATTAGAACTGGTGATTAAACGTAGCAAAAATAAAATTAGTATGAATTATTTATTGTAATTGATATGAAAAATTAGTAACGCTGCAAAAAAGACTACAAATTGTAGTTTGCAAACTTTATGAAAATATTACTTTGTTGTTTTCTCATATATTAAAATTGTTTTGTTATAAGTTTTTCAGTTCATAATAGTTTTATTTTAACGTATTAAACACAAGAAAACTAAAGTAGTATGTTTTTTTTAACACTATTGGTACATTAAACATCTGCGTTTTCACACGTTTGCAAATTTAATAGCTTTGAGAATGCGCTACTTTTGAAACTATCTATTATACGAATCGAAAATTGCACAAATGAATACGTCAAGTTTTGTATTTTAATAATAGTTGCAACTGATACAATTATAATTAAAATTGTATTTAATTTGTCGTAATACTTTAGCAATACAAATTATATGTGATATAAATAAATAACTAATAATATTGTAGTTGTTTTGCATATATAATAGTATGTAATGTATAAATTTTAGATTCTTATTTTCTAAATATATATATAATTTATAAATATATATAAAAAACTTTATTGTGTGGATCTGCATAGAACATGTTTGTGCGGATGTGCGTAGAACACGCTTGTGGGGATGTCCATAGAACATCTTTGTGTGGATGTGTATGACACATTTTTGTGTAGATATCTATAGGACTTCTTTTTGTGTGGATGTCTTTAGGACATGCTTGAAAGGATGTGCAAAGAACATCTTTGTGTGGATGTCTGTAGAACATTTTTGTGTGGATATCCATAAGACATCTTTGTGTGTGCGACATGCTTGAGCCGTTGTGCATAGAACATCTTTGGGTGGATGTACATAAAACAATTTTGTGTGAATGTCTATAGTACATGTTTGTGCAGATGTGCATGGAACATGCTTGTAGGAATGTCTATAGAACATCTTTGTGTGGATGTCCTGTTACAAGAAAATTAAACCACTAAAGTTGGGCGGCCAACTTTGTTGCACTGGTTTTCAGGTAACCACAAAAGCAACTGCTAACACGGTTTTTCCAGAGAGGGAATCGCAGGCTTTGTGATTCTAAATTATAAATTAAATCTAAAAAAAAGACGATAAAAGATAAAATTAGAGAGATATCGTCTAACTCTACCCGTAGTTAGAAAAGAACAAATAACAAAACAGAAGTATTAACACAGAATATTTATTTATTTTATTACAGACAATAATTCCAAAGAAGACGAAGAAGGTACAGAAATATAAATTTTTCAAACGTTAATACATGGGTCGAACCAATTATAAGTTGCACCTTATACTAGGCAACACGCCGTACAATAAACTAACTTTGTTGGTCTAACTTTTACATCCGAAGAAGGAATGAATTTATATCCGCAAATTTAAAATCGCAAAAAAATATAACAAAAACAATTTAAGCTTTAGACACTCAACATGCACTGCATACAACTGTATAAAACACAAAATAATATTATTCCGAAGTTCTCTGAACTATCTCGCCCATTGACGGATCTTACAAAGAAATCTGCCACTTGGAAATGGGGAGATTTGGAAAAAAAATCTTTCCAAACGCTTAAAAGATGTTTAATCACAGCTCCCATTCTTTGCCAATCAGATGATACAAAACCATTTATAATCCGAACTGATAGCAGTGATTATGCGATTGGAGCAGTCTTAATGCAAAGGGAACATAACCAGGAAAAACTAGTTGAATACGCGAGTCGCTTCTTGACGTTTTCTCAGAGGAATTACTCTATTACCGAAAGAGAGGCCCTGGCTCTTGTTTTTGCTGTTGCCAAGTTTTGAGGGTACATTGAGGGTTCAACAGATATAACCATTGGTACCGACCATCAGCCACTTCGTTGGCTCATGTCTATCAAAACTCGTACTGAAAGACTTGCCAGATGGGCTCTGCAACTCAAATCCTTTTATTTCAAGATTCAGTACATTCCAGGAAAAGCTAATGTCGTAGCTGATACGTTGTCTCGACGCCCTATCTCTGAATCTGAGATCAAAACAAGAAAAGATATGTGTCAGATTACTTTCAATTTACCACGAGTTTCTCCAAGCGAGCTTCGCATGCGTCAGCTTGCGGATACCGATCTGTCAACTATTATAAATGACCTTGAATCTGCAACTTGTCTTGAAGAGGCTCAGAAATGGTATGAAAGAGGGTACGTCATGGAGAAAGGTATTCTCTATCGTTACTTATCCAACAACGACCAAGAGAACGCGCAACTTGTTATTCCAAAAAAAGATCGCGGCAAAGAGATACTACGAGAATACCATGAACAAATTTCGTGTCATGATGGTATTGACCGTACGTTGCAAAGAATACGAAAACGTTACTATTGGCCAGAAATGAGAAAATCATGATGACTCATGTAAAAACTTGTATCGAATGTCAGCGCTAAAAGGCATCGAACCAGAAGCCCGTTAGACTTGTTCAAACTCCAACACCTTCAGCCCGTTTTGAAACAGTGTCAGTCGATTTCTTTGGCCTTTTGCCTGAATCAAAAAAAGGAAACAAATGGATCTTGATTGTGGAAGATACTGCTTCAAGGTGGATAGAAATATTCCCTATGAAACAAAAAACATCAATTGCCACCGCCACAATTCTTATTGAAGAAATGTTCTTACGTTATGGAATTCCGCGAAGATTTGTTAGTGACAACGGTGTGCAATTTGTTAGTGAAATCATGCAACATGTTTGCACCTGCCTGAAGATTATTCAAGAATTGACTCCATTGTATCATGCCGAATCTAATCCGGTAGAACGGAAAAACAGAGATTTAAAACCCAGGCTTGCAATCCTTGCGCAAGGTGATCACACATCGTGGGATGAGAAACTAGCATCGTTACGTTTTGTTTTCAATAATGCTCCCTGTCAAACCACGGCGCGCATTATAGCATATCTTACCTTTGCAAGAGAGCTTAGAACAGCTTATGAGGTCTCACGTGAAATGCGTCAAATCATGGAAGTAGAAAACTATGTTCCTGCCGTTTCACCTTATTTAGCAAGAATGACAGATGTCTTGCAAGAAACTCATGACCTGCAGAATGTTCAACAAGACAAGAGTAAGCAGTATGCCGATCGAAAAAGACAGACTAGACCTGGCTTTCAACAGGGTGACCTAGTCCTTGTAAAAAGTCACATATTGAGCAGTGCCACTCAACACACAACGTCCAAACTTGGTCCTCGAAGGGACGGTCCATATCTTATAATGAAACCGGCATCTAAAGAGATAGCTGACCCCGCAAATCCAACTGTAACCATAGGAAAGTATCCTGTTTCGGATCTTACGCCTTTTTACCAAGGCCGATTTCAACTTCCTATCGCAGTACATCCAAAAAGACGTCGAGGACGTCCGAAGAAGGAAACTACGCAGTGACTATTAGCAATAGTTTTTCCAACAGATTGTCGTGCGAGGGCGCTAAACGACAACCTGAGGGGGAGTATAACCATCCTGTACATAAAATTCCGATCAGAGTCGACAACATCGATAGTAATCGAGAGATAAGAGGATATATGATGACGGGAATGTAAGAACGTAACGCGTAATTATCATTTTTGTGGTTACCTTACGTTTAAATTTGTAACATGTATTGTGTATTATTTCAATAACATTTATATGATTAATTACAATAAATAACGTGTAATAAAAACTACGTTATAAAATGAATTTTAAATTATAAATAAAATATCTAATAAGCTGTTAATGTTAGAAAAAAATTTTATTAGAATAAATTGTTAGGCAGAATTATCTATCTCTATAAGAAACTGTAAAAATAATTTGAATAATTTCCATATGTACAATATTATATAAGAAAAACTGTTAGAAATAGCGGATACACCCACTTCGGGTCTTTTTATCAGACCCATCTTTTGATAGAACCTAGAGAATATATAAAACCAGTTTCATATCAAATTTTAAGTTACTAAAACTTGGTTCGAAAGCTATCGTGGGTACATCTAAAGATAATGTAAGGAAGATGCAGCACTCCGTATATAAACAAGTCAAAAAGATATAGAGAAAAATTGTTATTTGACCTTATCTTGCTTTTCCTTCAAGATATGGAATTTTTTTCTTAAAAAAATCGTCGCAGGCAGGGTTTGAGCCTAGACCATATATGTAATTTACTTTAAATTATAAATTGAATATCTAATAAACATTTTTTTATTTAAATAAATTGTTAGGAAGAATTATCTCTATAAGAAACTGTAAAAATAATTCGAATAATTTACATACGTACAAAATTATATAAGAAAAACTGATAGAAATAGCGGATACACCCAGTTTCGGTTTTTTTATTAGGCCTATTTTTTGATAGAACCAAATAAATATGAAATGCCAACTCGATACCAAATTTCTAGTTAGGACTGTTGGTTTGAGAGTTATCCTAGGTATATCGTTACACACACACACACAGACACTCAAAATTTGTTTGTCAAAATACATTTTTCTGATTCAGGAGACCTTGAAACAAAATTATGAAAAAAATATTTTTTTTTAAATTGCGATCGCTATACTTTCCTTATAGAAAAGTAAAAGTAATTTGTTTTATTATCGTATAATTAATTTGATAAATTTTAGTAAAGCTTTAAATAGCGATAATAATATATTTTTTCATTCAGTTTCATTTTAAAATGTAAACTTTATCTTTAACAGATTTGACGATATTAATTTTTAAGTTATGAAAATGTCTAAGAAGAGAACAATGTTGGTGATAAAGCTCAAACTGTCTCGAACTTTGTAGAAATTTATTTTTATTACAAAACCAAATTGTTTTATTTTACGTTTTGTCTTTAGTTTAACAACTTTATTTTTTGTCGGTACATAATTTTACACGTTTTTAGATTTTGGTTTGATTTTATTTTATTTTACTATTTCACTACTATGTGTTAAGGTTAAGACACATGCATCAAACGTTTTACACTATTACAACAAAATGTGCTTTTGTTCGTTTTAATGTACTTTACAGGCAGCATAATCAGCCGGAAATATTACTTTTCCGGTTTAGGCATTTGTTATTAAAAAAATCTGCGTTTGATATATTTAAAAAAATATTACTTATAGGTTTTAATTTTATTTAAGCATAATTTATGCAAAATCGATTTTAAGTTTATTATGCAAATTTAATATCTAAATTTAGGTAAAATCAATTTTTATTTTAAAATTATTAATTTTGAACTACGTTTATAGATTACACTTTACAACAAAAATATACTTTTGGTTTCAACATGAAGTTTCTCAAGTTTATTACTTAGCATGACTGGAAGTTCCAAGTTTCTAATTAACCAATTTTCGTTTTAATCGAAACTGCCCTATTGATATTTTAATAGGTGCTGCAATACTCCGGAAAATTTTACGTTCAGGTATTATACGATTAGGTTCAGAATTACCTCTATCAAGTTAACTTTATTACGTTGGGTTGTAGCTGACGATATTAATTTTGTAGCTTTCCAAACTACCCTAAGTTGATTTCGTATTTTTCAAGTTGTAACAAAGTAATGTTAAGTCTTAATGAGTTGTTTTAAATTGTGTTGACTAGAAACATTTGTAAGCAATTATCGTTAATTGGTATCAATCAAATAGCGAAAATTACTTTTTTAAGTGCAATACGTTTGTTTCACATTTATAACATTTTTCAAATAAAAATGATTGAAATTAATCAGTAGATATAAATGTAATTATAAAGTGATTGTAAATATGATTTATTTATTTAATTTCAAAAATAATTTTTGAAGTTTAACACATACGTATGTAAAATTTTGTTTTCAAAATTACATGACGATTTTATAATTCAATTTCTTAATATGTACATTTACTGTAATAATAATTAAAAAACATTTAACGCCATTATTTTAAAATTTGATAAATACTTTTCAGCAAAGATCAATTCGCAAAAGTTAATAAAAGTAACCAAGTGAATCAAATGACATAAAATAATAAAGTTTAAATTCATTCTTGGAAATTTCTAAGTAAGTAAGTAAGTTTGGAGATTAGTTTATTAAAATCAAAATTTTTTTTTTAACTTAAGCATCTCAGTAATAACACTGAGATTTGGAAAATTTCAAAGTGGCTTAGTTTGAGTTTTAACCACCCAAAATGGAAGTCAATTTGCTGGCCGTTTATTTTTTGTGTTTAGATCCAAAAGGCTCAAAACCTTAAGAAATTCTAAAAAACTCCCCTTAAATATATTTGATGTGTATTCTTCAAGATACATATAAAAAGTAACGTATGTGCATTTTATGATACTGTGCACGTCGCTTAATGGAATCACGACAATGTTATCAGTCGGATGATGTATTCACATAAGAACAAACCAGACGTATACTACTATATAGAAAAAACATTGTTTATATTAATCATAACTTCGGCTTATGTTATCAATTTTCTTCTCGGTACTGTTAAAAACAATAACCTATTTTGCATAATTTTTTTAATCGAAGTATAATTAGAGGCAGGTAAATTTAATTTAAAAAAAAACATTTTTTGTTTGTTTACAAGATCCAGTGATATCGCACTTTTTTTCCTCTATAAATTAATACGATCTGAAATATAATAATTACTTATCGGTGTAGGGACTATGTGCCGTCTAAAATTAGCATGCGCAAAAAGTCAACCTATACGTTAATTTGAATTTATTTTATTTTAAAGCTTGCTCGTGCAATAAAGAAATGTGATCTAAAAGAAAAAATTAACATTTTACATTTTTTGATAAATTATCAAAAATAAGTAAGCGGACTGCTGCGGCGCAATTAAAAATTAACCATGTACCAATAATTAAAAACAGTTTAGCACATTTAGCTTTATTATTGCATGTGTTTATTTTGTAAGGTACGTATTTTAACTGACCTACGTAATATTACTATTAGTGCACTTGTAAAAAATGTGCAGTTCTTAGAATAACAACTTAATTTAACTACGTCTGATGTAATTATTTTGTATTTATTTTCAATTTTTTTTTATTCGCGGTGTCAGCGGAACTATTTAATGCAACAAACCTGCCATTTTCAATTTATTAGTTCAAAATTTAGATTTTTTTTAATATTTTATTAGTGTTTTTGATCTTTTTTGCTGGTATTGATACTATAATTTTGCTTTCTAAAACTTGTTAATCAAATACACGCTGTATGTAATTACTCTTGTCTAACCAATAAACGTTTATTGTTTTTTTTAGAATATTGAATTTGGTTATCATTTTATTATTGTTATCGAAATCCCAATGTCAATTTGTTATTCGGCGTGTACTGTATTGTAATAGTGACTTTAGGCGTAAAAAAAATTGTTGAAAGAAAGTACGTTTTCAATAAATTTTAACTATTTTAGTTTGATTAATTTGGTTATCAACTTACAAACAAAGCCAAATTTTAAACTAAAAAAAAAGTTATAGTTACAGTGACTTGTTTTATAACCTACATAATTTTATTTTTGTTTTATTGAGCAAAACGTTGTCAAATGTTACAAAAAATACAAACAACGACTTAAGTAGGCACGTGAAACTCAAAATTTAACTGTGAAAGATTGGGGCGAAGTACTATAGACCGATGAGTTTATGGAGATAGCTCCATCATTATTTGGGACTGTTTTAATTGCACAACTTTTGGCGATATCTTCATAATTGAGGGTCACCAAAAAAAATGTCAACACATCTTGCAGCACTATGCAATATCTTTAGAAACAGAAAACTATTTACAACATTTTGAGTCAGAAGAAATTTTAAAAATTAGGGAATCCCAATAGAACTGCTGTGAGATAAGCTTGAGTAAAAATAACTCTAGACATGTTTGGAAAACTGATTGAAAGAATATTATGAACAATATCACAAATTGTAAATTTTTATAAAGAAAAATATAAATAAAATCTTACGTGAGATCCTAAAGATTTTCCTTTTCTGATCAGCCAATGTTCGATGCTGATTTTCTTTAGAGGACAGTGTGAAGAAGAATTCCGAAAAGGTTTTTGCAATAATACGGTGTCAAAACTTAAACTAACACTAACGTGTTTTGATTGACGCCAAACGGATACTGATAATAAATAATAAAGTGATGTTTTTAAAAAATCAAATTTACGAGTAGTTTTTCTTTCATCCGTCAAAAATGATACAGACGTGATAACGATAATTTGCAAAAACGCACATTACTCCTGAAGTCTTTGAGTGTAGAAAGTGTTTACGCTCGCATCGTTCAGTACCAAATGGTTAACGGAGCACAATGTGAACATTCGTTTGTTTTTGAGGGTAAATTATAATTTGCTTCTATTAAAGTTACAATTTTATTTCTAACGGTCAATGAGTTATTTTCTCAAAAACATAATTATCTAAGGTACTTATTTTTTTACACCATAATTTAAGTAGATGGATCTAATAAAAAGCAACAAAAAAATTGGGTTGTCATTGAAAAAACCAATAATGACGTCATTGTGCAAAGATACATGACGTCATAGGTAACATTTTTAGGTCATAAGGTGGCTAATTAAAAACTAAAATTGACCTGTCCGAGTGTTTTGCTTGAAAGCATTAAATAACGCAATTATGAAAGTTGTTCTTTATTTTATCACCACATTGTATTGCTCAAAACTAGTCCAATGTAGCACACTTGTTACGCGTTCTTATTATTATATTTTCTCATTTCGTAATTTAACAAAAATTCCTAGTACCAAACTGTAAACTAGTACGACCCTAGTGGTATCGATTTCTGCTACGGTTTAGACAGTTTGTTCGCATGGACATTTTGCTTCTGATACTCGCTGCGTAACGTTTATTTGGTAAAGACATTAATCCTTGAATTGTAAATATTTTCCTTTTATTTAATTTCACATTGTCATTTTATTATTACGCTTTGTTATTGAGATGTTTTTTAAATGAAGGTTCTTTTTACTGAAGTTTTTAGATTTTTATAGCTACAAAATCGTTTGCTGGTATGGGGGTTGCCGCCATCGTTCTATCCTGCTAATTTAAAGTAGTTTTAACAAATTGGTCTAGGTTAAAATTTTTTTTTATTTTCAGGTTTACAGAAGGTTAAATCACTTTACCATCAAAGTGGTTTTTAAAACTATTGGATAAATTAAACTCCGGTGCAATTAGAGTTAAGTTCATGACCTTTTAATCAGTGTGTTGATAACTTGTATAGTCTCTCATGTTTTTAATTACCTTACGTTTTTAGTTTTGTTAATAGCGCATGTCAATAATTGTTTTAAGTTAATTTTGTTAATTGTATTTGTTATTTACATTAAGCTGTAGGCTTTATTAATTGCTTAACTACATTTTTTTTTATATTAAGCCTTCAGCTTATATTATTGTTTTTATGATCGTTTATTAATATTTCACTTCCAGACGGGTATAATTATCTAACCTTTATCTTATATTGTAATTGAGTATAAACTGTTTACGTTTATGACTTAAATCAAACCGAATAACCTTAACAATTTTTTACTACGTATTCAAAGCTAGTGGTAGCTAATTAAATCATCGAATACAAACTTACACTCCTCGTAATATTTGGGAGTATTGTACAAAAGTGTCTAACATTGTTACCTGCTACACTAAAAGACTCCAAATATAAAATTCACAGTAGAAAAGAAAGAAACAATATTTTAAATTTTCGTGATTTATCTATTAAACGTGTTAATAATAATCTAAAAATTGATATTTATCGTAAACCGACAACAACTGATCACGTAATTCCTTTATCTTCATTACAACCACTCTCACAAAAATTAGCAGTTTTTGAACTTTCTTTAAACCAATTATATACTTTTCCTCTTGAGCATGATAGTTTTAATAAAGAAATAAATATTATTTATTATCTAGCTAATACTAATGGTTATCCATTACATATTATTAAAAATTTACAAAAGAAAATTTTGTCTGCTATTAAAATTAAAGATTGTTCATCTGTTCCACCTATCTCTAATCAATCAAAAATAAATTTTTTCTTCCTTATATAGGCCCTTCTTCATTTCAATTTCAAAATCTATTAAAACATTTTGACATTAACATTTTTTTTGTCAAAAAATAATAGTAAATCTTTATTAGCTAATACTAAAGATAAAATTAATATTTTAGATAAATCCGGTGTTTATAAATTAAAATGTAGTGATTGCAACGCATTCTATATAAGACAAACAAGTCGCAAGTTTTCTATTAGATTTGTGGTAAAGGTTTAAAACAATTTTTTTTAGAAATTAAAAAAATATTTGAAAATTACAATTTAAATCGTGATTTATCGCTTAACAAAGTTGTTAACTTTAATAATAATTTACTTTTTCTAAATTAGTTTTTGTTTGATTATTTCCATTATTATATTATCTTGTTGTAATCTAGGATTTTCTATTATTAGGCTAATTTTGTATTTTTCAAATTTAAAATTGTCAAACTTCAAATATTCAATTTGATTAATAAATGTTGGCAAGTTTATTTATTTTCATAACTTTTTGATTTTATTTTAATTTATATTATTTTTCAGATTTCTATGATTATTTTTTAAAGTTTAGTATTCAATATTTGAAGATTTATTTTTTAATTCTAATGTAAGTTTATGTTTAAAATAAGATTCGATTTTATAAGTTTAATTTTATAGTATGCGCCTGAAGATGACCATAAGTCAAAACGTGTAGCGATTTTTAAATCAAAAAAATTCAAAATAAATTTAATGGGAAGGTTTTGAGATTTTTTAAATATAAAATTAAAATAATATAATAAAAAAACCCATTTTTAGTTATTGAAAAGAATTAATGGAAAAAAGCAAAAAAGTTTTACATGAAATTGATTTGTTTTTTTAGACAGAACTAAAAATTATTTATTTTTTTAGTAACCGGTTTTATTTACAAAAAATCGAGTGTTTTTGGGCGTTTCTACTACTATTGCAAAAATATGCTACAGTTAAAATTGATGCAAAAATGGTATTTTGACCTTATAGCAAAAAACAGTTTGTTTAAGCAAAAATCTTATTGGGAAAAAATTTATCTTAAAACTTCACTTCACCAAGCCAAGTAGCTTGGCTTAAAATTTAAAAGATTGGTTTGGGATTTAAAGTCAAGGTTATTTTAAATAAAAGCTGGACGGTTTGATGTTTGTGGATACAGGCTTAGTTGGTTTTTAAGTTTTTCCAACTTTTTTTAACTTTTTTTCTCTTTTCGCTAAAATAGTTTATGACCTTGGAACACGTACTCCGCACGTGTTAGAGCTCAATGCCACAATATAAACAATTACCCAACTGGTAGCAAAGATTACCTCATTACATTGAACTGAAGTGAAGAAACAACGCGTCATCTAGTATACCGAATCACTTGTAATCCATGCTTGTACGTGGGTATAATAAAAAAATTAATAAATAAACCCAAATTCATAGTTGCATTTACTTAATTATGTAATTATTAATTACAACAAATATTTTATGGTTATAGCAAACTAGATTCATTGACGTGTAGTAGGCAGGGTAATAAGCACAAAATACCGTCTTTACAAAGTATTTACGATGCGAGGTTTGAATGTGTATACTTCATGACGTGCTCTCGCTTGACTTTTGATTGATCCCGAGTTGTGAGGTAACAACAGCGTGTTTCTGATAAACAACTACAAATTTAAGGAATTTTTTTTGTGGCGTTAAATAAAAAGCTTTCTTGGTTTGGCCTGACACAGCGTTTTTTTACTGCTGGTCCAAAAACCAATATTGGTCCGCGATAAAAAAAAATTTGTCCGCGTGAGCGTATTAAAAATATAATTTTTTAATATTCTGTTTTGTACTTAATGTTAATTTTTTTATAATATCAGAATTTGTATACTACATAAAATCGCAATACACGTATGCAGATTACTGATTGCAACACCGGTATACCGAAATTAATAGCGGTCAATACTACTATTGCATTTTATTTCTTTTTAATTTAATTAAAAATTAAATCAAACAATGTTTTCAAAGTTAATAGATATTTTATTGGTCCGCGGTACGTTTTCCGTTGAGTAACACTGGTGTAAAGTGATATTTGAAAATAAAGTTTTCATGCCGGTTTTGTCTACTTAAATAAGTGAAGATAAGATAATTACAGCAAATACCAATTTTTATTTCTTTGTGTTTACACTAATCTAGCTTAACAAAATGTACTTTGTGTACTCGATGATGTTTATCTGCGGTTGTAACCAAAACAAGACTTTAGCTAAATAAACAAAAAACGTTGCAACGTAAGTGGCAAAAAAGTATAAATTGTAAGTTTAGCTTTCTTAGAGCTCAGTTTGACAATTTCCTTAATTTTTGTTTTGATTTCTTCAGTTGAGGCTGTTTGCTAAAGTGATTTGTGTAAATTGCTTCCGATAAATTTTATTTTGGAGTATAAACTTTACATCAAGATAATATTATTTTCAAAAGCTTGAAAGTTTACTAAAAACTTGACAGCTTGATCTGTAAAAGCTTAGCTTGGCTAATATCGAACTTGGCTTGATTATTTAAAAAATAAGCTTGATTTTTCAAAAACTTGACTTGGTTTCAGATCAAGCTTTCGAAAACCAAACCAAGCTTGTGCGCGTTTTTCTGCCTTCTTTTTAGATGGGTAATTTTACATGTTTACAAACGACATTTTGCTACAATACTGTTTAATATCCCAAAACTGATTTTTTATGCAAAGTTTTAACTTTAATGTTTTATTCGCATAGACAAATTAACTGTTTTTTTTTTAAATAGTTAAATTTGTTATAGTGATCAAAACTAAAATTGTTGATTTTATACTTATCGTTGTTTTGATTTTTGATTTGCGTTTAAAAAAAAAGAAATTAATTAGAAATTAATACAAAAGGTATAAGTACAAGCAAAAATAAATAAAATTGCAGTAACAAAGCTTGCTTTTTATTTTAATTTTTTTTAAGTTTTAAACAATACTAATTTAAGCAATAAATCGACACAAATATCAATTTTTGCAAATACTTAAATTAAATTTATTTTAACCGCAGTACGTTTTTGATAATAGAATGTGGTTTTTAAAAATAAAATTTCAACATAAGTTGTTTACTATGTACGGTAATAGGAACATCTAAATTACATAAAATAACAATGTACATTTAGTCAAAATTGAAAACACAATTACACAGTTTGCAATAAAAATTTTATTAAAAAACATTCGTTTTGTATCTGATATTAAATTTCTTTTAGTTTATGTTTCTATTAATAAAAGTTATTAACATACATTTTATTTAATTGTTTTAATTTATGCAATTATAAAATTTGGGTTTTGTTTCTGAATTGTAAAACGTTTAATTATCATATATAAATTTAATTCTTAGTAATTAAAATTCAGTGTATTGTTAGTATAGCTCCGGTTTATTAAACGATGTTAAAATTAATGGTTTTCTATAAGGCTTTACTTTTAAATTGATTGATATAAGACGATTTTTTATGGCTTTTTTAAAGGTTTCCAAACGTTGAATTATTCAAATTACGTATTGTTTTATTGAAGCAATGATAAATCAGGTATTAAAGATTTTACATGTTAAATTATAGAATTAATATAATTATTGTTTTTGAATATTATGTGTTATTAATGTTAAATAACTGCGTCACAATAACCATAAAAACTGTTATTATAAATAGATAATATAATACTATATTATATACCAAAAAAGTGTATTATTATAACTAAAGTGACAAATTATATATCACGAGACGCGAAAGTCTATATACAATTCTTTCCACGACTGGAATTAACTTTAAACTGTTACTCAATCAAATAAAAAATTTTAAATATTACTTTCAAAGTGAGTGTTTTGCTTTGTGATTGTGTACAGTTGTCAATAGTTTAATACAATTAATTTTGCCGTAATTGTGATTTAAAACACAAAAATAAATCGATAATGTAATTTTTTTTGCTAAAATTGCTATTTTTAATTATTATTTTTATTAGCTTTGGTAATTTTTTTATAGTTTTAGTTTATTATTATTTGCTTATGCAGCTTTATTGTACGTTATACTTAATTATCTTTATTTGTAATATTTTTTGTGTTTACGTGAAATTTTTCCTAACCTTTTTTGTAGACTTTAATGAAACAACTAATTAAAATTGCGCGATTGTCTCAATGTACTCAAAAACCGATAAATAAGCAACACTTAGACATTATTTAGAAATAATGACGGTTACCTATATCATTGTGAAATTACAGAATATATATGTATAAATTGGATGCGAAATCCATTAGCAATCGTATGCAATATATCTCGAGTAGATCTCTAAAAGTGATATCGTAATATAGCACTAACTAGAGAATAATTCGACGAGCGCATGTTAAATTAACAATAAATGTTTTTGCAAATCATGTTTACAAACGCCTAAAGTTTTCTAAACAAAAATTTTTTGTCATACGTTAACAAACTTTAGTATTCGGCAATCAACAAAATATACAAACAAGAGGTTCACAACATTGTCTATACTTTACGTTTAATGTTATCACGATTCCTACAATAAGTCACGTAATGAATGCTAACCAACAATTTATTACTGCATGTTATCTGGGTAACAACGCACTAAACACGCATAGAATGTAATTCCTAATTTGTAGTAAACTTCTGGGGCAAACTATTTGGAATTTCTCTACGTCGGCGTTGCTAATAATTCCTCTTAGAATTTAAGATCGGCGTCTGAAGCGAGTAATTTATATATGCAATAAATGTTATTAATTGCACCTAAACAAGAACGATGAACTCGCAGTTTTAATTATAAAACAAATTTATTAAATATAATTAGGTTTTTTTTGTTTTATACAAACGTGGTTTTAAGGGACACTGTATTTTATTTGATTTATAAAAGCGATGAAACTTTGAATTTTAAATAGAAACAAAAATATTTTACCAAATTTTTTATATAAAACTCAATCAAATACATTTTTTTAGTTAATGAAAAAATATTTTAAATGTTTATGGATAAACAAAAGCAACTAACTAAAGTAAATTCAATAAAAATGTACAAAAATGTTTTTTCCAAAATTCTTAATGCGATTGATTTTTGTTTAATGTTAGCCATATTTTAAGATAGTTTTTGATTTTTCACCTCTACGAAGAAAGAGGGGTGAATAAAAACAAAATACTATGTTTTGTGGCCCCTCGATGAAAAGACTATTCTATAACGATCATAGCCCGCTATCTATTTTTGTGGTTAAGAAAAAGGAAAATGATAAAATAGAAATTCTTTATTTTCTTTGTTTATTTATTTATTATCGTGATATCGTTTTGCACTGTTTTGATATTACTGTCAAAGTGACGTTTAACAAATATAATTACGCGTAACATTTGGACTTTTAGATGCGGTCCACCTATACCGACTCAAAGAGTGCGACTCTTTCTTGTCTACTGAGCACTCTTATATAACGAAGAAGTATATAAAAGCAGCCGTGTGAACCGAAAAACTCTTATCCACAACAAGCTCTTTGTTTACAAGGCGATCATTCAACTTTCCATGAGCTACGCAGCGCAAGTATGGTTCTAAGGTGTTAAAGCCCACACTACCAAGATCCAGATTTTCCAAGACAAGATTCTCAGAATGATTGCATACACTCCATCGTTTTTCTAAACAGATTTTGTCCGCCAATCCGCAGTTGCGCTCTATGCAGACGCCAGGAAGATTTATGGTTTAAAAAAAGCTTCTGGAGCTTACCAACCGAAAAGCCTGCTATTCTGTTAAATACACTCCAAATAGAACTTACCTTATCAGAGTATATCACACTAAAATCAGAAATTGTTAAATTTTCACAAACGCAATAACTGATAAAATAAAACCTTTTTAACATTTATTGAAACTAATTAGCAAACTGTTACAAGCTATAGGTCTTACGAACCTTGCACGGCCAACTCACACTTGTCGGAGATAGGGGAAGTTTAAAAAAATAGAAATTAAAGGGCGCCAGATTTTTCTAAGTAAAACTTATGTTTCGATTAAAACAGAAGGGCCTAGTTTGTAACGAAATCAGATTCGTAACCCTAAACGGATCAAAAAAAAAAAAGAAAGATAAATATGTATAACAACTTTAATTTAAATATCGTAAATTATTAACGAACGCAAGAAATTTTGTAGTACATTACTCGATCCATAAATGCCGGAAGTATTGCCAACACACAATACATAGGTTTACACATAGGGTGTCAAAAGCGATGAAAATTAGATGACAAATATCTATGGTTTAAGCATGCGATGCACAAAATAGTTAATAAAAATATGTAAATAGTATTGAAACAATTATAGTAATTGCGTAAGTTAGAACAAGCAAAATTTCGTGCGAGACTTTTCTGATAGCGACAAAGTAATTAAATACAACTTACCCACAATCCAATACTTGCCCAAAGAAAACGTTCTCCTCGTTGAGTCGATCTGGAATATTTATGAACAACAAATCGTGTCAACACACTGACTCACAAAAGCAAAAATCCACAAAATTCTTAATTAATGATAAAAGAAATTAGACACAAAATCCCGGTTATCGAATGCTGTTGCACACATTAAGTAAAAGTTGATATCGTAGTCAACTGACGCATAAGAAGTAGTATCTCGAAGAAAAGTTCTTGTCGAGACTTCGTTTTCAGTTTGAACGTAGGCTTTTCAGAATTATAATCGTTCCATGAAGGTATTTGGTCAATATTAACTACATATCGATCGATAATACATCAAAACATGCGACTAACACGTGATGGAACGTGCTATTAAATTAACAAGGAAATTACTAATGAATTTTAAAACCTAAAGCTTACTCTGTGATGAATAAACTACTAGAAATGCGTTTTCGATTAATATCTTAATTACCATTAGCGCCGATGGTGTTAGAACATCACAAGCACGATTTTAAGTAGTTGACGGTTAACCGTCTTGACAGGAAATGACTTAAAACGAAACTCGCCAGAAGGCGTCGAAAATAGAAATCTAACGTTAGTGTAATACAGGGTATTACATTTAGAAATTTATGCATGTAACAAAACAAAAATCAAAAATTGAATTGAGTAAAATAAATTTAAATATGTAAACATAACAAAAACAAAACAAAGTAAAATATAACAGTTACATGAATTAAATAAAGTTAAAATAGTTAAAAAAATAAAAGGAAAACAATATAATGATTATAAATAAATTAACAAAATGCAACAAATTGGTTAGGTACCTTAAATTATATTAAAAATTTGCAAGGTCTTGTTCGCAAAAGAATAAAATAAAATACAAAATAAATATTTCGTAAACTATCATAATACATAAAATATTAAGCTTTCGCGATTATGTTGGTTATGATTATAAGCGACTTTCGGCTTAGACCGCGTCGCAGTTGAACACCCAGACTGTTTAGACTTGGTTGTAGTCTCTTCTTAACAGCTAAAACAAGAATTAGACTTGGCTTTTGCCGTATTGTCGTTCGTAAACCTAAACAAACTGACATTTTACAAAACATTGCAGCTTGCTTATTCAGAGTGATAAATGTCACTAAAGGAAAAAGTGTAAGTGACGGTATTTATGTCATGAGTTATGAGAGTAAATAAAAATAACTTTATTTATTCTCAAAATAAGCAATTAATGGGCGGGATATTCGACGAGAGAGGAAGCGGCGTCCACAACCAAGCAAGCGTAAGGTGATCCTATAAATCAATGACTGATTAGCGTGCGTTCGGTGACATCGGTGACCAAGCAAGCAAGCATGCAATAAGGCAGCAACCTCTTTTGGATCGGAAGACAAAGTTTATTCGAGTTTGAATTTTAGGTGGAAGAGAAGGGATTTGAACACGTTACTGGAAGGCGTATCGGCAGGCCAAATCCAAACACTACCGATACGACGTGTTGATGGCGTATTTGCAGGCCAAAACCAAACACTACGAACACGACGCCCGGTAAAGGATGGAGTAGGGAAGGGAAAACGGGGAAGGGAGCGGTTTTGCTCCGGAGGTTCGGTTAATATAAGCAAAGCGGTCTTACCTTATACTTTAGCTGGTGCATTACGACCCCAAAATCCTCTTTGGCTTGAGCTCCAACCGGAACTGGCGTTCCTGCGTCGGGGTTCTGGTTTTATTTCTGACGTTCGTTTTGCACTCTGGCGGATAAATCATGAATAATAATAAATACCTAACGGTCCTAAATATGAATAAGTCAAAATCCTTATAAAAATAAACTAACTAGAGTTCTATAAACACCTTAACTTAAATTTAACATTTGTAACGGTACGTTACACTACATTATCAAAAACTTGCAAACTTGTTTCAAAAGACTTAAATACCCATCTTTTTTTACTTTATTCAAACGTTGACAAGGATGCAAGATTAAATCAAAACACAATAACACGTGAGCTTAGCCGACGTTTCTCACGACGAAAAATACAAAGCTAACAAAATAAAAATAATTCTCTTAGTTAATTGCGTTATAATAAACAAACGACCATAATATCCAATTTTATTAATTTCAGAAACAACAATTAGAAGTAATAAATCACGATATGCACTTAAAACTTATGACAATAAATTCGACCTAAATGACACAAGTGTAAATGCACTAAATACGCACTTATAAAATTAACATTGAGACTAATTTGAAGAAGTTAAGTACTTTAATATTGCAGAGCTAAATAAAAGCTCTACAATGTCACAAAAGAGATTAAATGTGTGTTACTAAGTATAACAACGTTAAATACCGAATTTTTTACGAAAGAATACGTCCAAATTAAACGACGGTTACATGACTGAAGTTTTGTTAAAATGTTGACTTGGTACACTCAGTGATTTTTAAATCATATTATAAAATACAAACGTAGTTGCGTTGGCGGATTAACTGATTGCTCGAAGCAGGATGGTTTAAGATTGGTTTAGAGGTTCGACAACTGTACGAATTGATTTTGTTCTCTGTAGTTAATAATTTAGTTATATAATTTACTTCTAGATCACTCACCTTAATTTAATTCGGTGGATCCTAAACTTGATCATTAGAACTAGTTGTAACGATTTATTCATTTATATCCAGAAATCATTTGAAAAATCAGGTGTGTATAAAAATTGTTGTCGGCACTTAAAGTTTTAAGTATTTTCTTAGTGGGATTCTCTGTTTTTTCCACCATTTCGCCTGTTTTTTTTAGAAAAATGTTATTTTAAGATTAATGGAAGGACGCTTTCTGTAAAACCAACGACAACTAAAAGTCAATACAAAAGTAATATTTTTTCATGTTATACTATACAAAACTGAGAAAAGATTGTGGTTTGATTATTTTTTTGTGCTCAAACTTTATTCGCTATCTTTGTCAGTTCTTTCAAAGAATTATATCTGCACCCTTCACATAAAGTTTGAGTATTACTCCATTCACTATCACTTATAAGCCTGCACATCATTGCAAGGTAACTGTTTGTCTTGGTTCTTGCATCTATGGTGAATACGTTATAATAGCGTTTTTTCATTTGTTTGTGATTGTTACTTAATCGTGGTGTTTTACTTATTATCGTTAGCAAACTTTGCAATTAGATATTCCTTTTAGACATGTTATGGTACGTTACAATTAACTCTCTCAAGGTACGTTGACACTTGGTCCTTGGACGGGTAGCTCTTATGTGTTCATTTCTGGCAATCTACTTTGTGTGTATAGAATCCCGCACACTTGTCAAGTAGAGAAGGCTACATACATCTTCTTATTGAATATCAAGTAGCTTACCGTCATTAAACGTTACGTTTCTAAGAAAATGTTGTCACATTACAGTAATTGTTCAAAAAGACTACCTTATAAATTTTATTTTTGTAAAAGATTAAAGCTGGGTAACATTGAATGTACCACAATATGCGTTATTGTTGGTTAATAACGTTAATTAAGTTAGCAACTCTTATGCGTATTTTGGCCACAAGACATGTTTTGTATATAAATCTCAAAAGGCAAAACCATTTAATCATAACTGCGCTGTGTTTATTAGTACATTGGTTGTGGCTCTACGAGCACCTGCGGTTCGCTTTACTGTTGTGTCGCAACAGAGTACTTTTTATACATGTTTATTGCAAGTTTGACGTTTTATGATAATAATAATATTTGTTCATATTATACAAAAATAATTGCGTTTTTTTGCCATACTCCCTAATTATTCTGTATTTTTATTTTGTACCGTCTGAGGTTTTTTAATCCGTGCCTAAATTTAAGTGTAGTCAAACAATTTTGCAACACTCCGTATATTGCCGTTACCGTACTTAAATTTTACTGTGATTTCCTTGCAATTATTATTATTTTAATTAAACACTATAAGCTAACACATGCCGTAAAGTCTGAATCAAAACTAAATTAAACTGATAACAGCACACTTGTACTAACCTGTAAATTTTAATTACTTGTACAGTAGTCATTGAGTTTTGCTTTTGCCACAAGTTAACAGGTTAAAATAAAATTGCACAAATTATAACGATTATTATATAATATTATATTATTTTAATTTGTATACTATGTTTTACAGAATTAGAATATTGCTTCATTTTACTACCGTTTGATTTTTGTTTTATAAGTACAAATGTTAAAAGAGAAGACGCGTTGACACAAACAATAACTATGTTTGGAAGTTAATTTTCTATAATAAATAATAATCTAAGTCTTTTTGCACGGGAAGATTTTGAACTGTTTGTACACCAGTTTCACTACGGCATCTTGTTTGATGGCAAAATAAACTAAAATTGGTTTTGTCTGTTTTTATATACTGGTTTATGCCCTAAACGTATTCTGCTTGTTTGCTATTTGTACATTTGTTTTATGCTAGAAAGTTTATCTTTATAATAAGTTGACGTAGATCCGAATTTTTGAAAATTTTGCATTATGTATATTGTATGCAATGTACGGATGCAATATTCTTAAAGATCATGCAATACGTTGCAATATTTTAGATACACATGCAATATTATACAATCCGTATGCAATATAAAATGCAATCGATGTCAAATGATACAATATTTTCTAAAATATTGTTATTTTCTTTTGAGATTTTGTTAGAACGTACTAAAATGTGCAGTGCTAATATTTTAATAGAAAAAAAGTAATGTGAAATATAATTTGTTATGTTAAAAGTGTTTTAGTATGATATTTGTCCTCTGTATAAGATTTATTTTCTGAACGTCCACTTTTTTTGCAGGGGGAGTGATATGTGTCAAACTGAAAAATTATTTTTTCGTTGACTGTGGTTTGCTTTACATACATAGTATAACGTAAGCGTTCAGCAAAGTTTTCTTTTTTCTTCTTCTTCTAAATTTTCACAATTATCTATGTTATAAATGTGTGTATTATTTTTGCTGCTTTTGTAAAAACCTTCCTGGGATAAGCATGGACTTATGTTATGTTATCTTCCGTTAGAGACTAAAATTAGAAACACGTACTAAAAGAAGCTTTTGGTTAATTAGGCTATTTTCGAAACAATCTCAGAAATAAGTCATATTTGTACTTGTAATGTTTGAATAATCTTGAAGGCACACTAAGAATAGTGAAAACTACTCGGATGCTTGACGCATTTGACTACGGATTCATTATTTGTTGATAAGCAATTTAATTGTGATAGGATCTTATATCTAATTTTAATACATTTTTTTAGAGATCTTAGGGAATGATTGAAGCGTGCTGATGTTAGTGTCACTCTTCATGATATAAAGTGCATGTTCGGCAATGGCAGACTTAGTAGGTTGGAGTAAACGAAGATGTCTTCTATGTTCTTTTAATCTCGTATGTATAGTTCTACCAGTTTCGCCAATATATACCTTGCTACAGGTGCATAGGACTTGGTACACTGCACAGGTATTGTAAAGTATTTTGTCTTGTTACGGTAAGAATTAGGGGTAACTAAATTTAAATGGAGCGATGGCCGCAGTAGCTCGGTTCTTGTAGGCAAAATGGGGTGGGTTAGAAATTGTGAGGGGAATATTTAAATCAGAGATGTCGTGGTAGATACAATTAGTCAAATAGTGATTAGAAATTGTTGGAAATGGGCGCCACACAATTTGTTTAGTTACGGTCCTGTTAAGTAAATTGTAAAAGTTTAACAGGGCTCTAGTAATAGCGAAGGGTTGCTGAAAAAAACGGGGAAGGTTAAGCAATAAATAGCAATCAGTAAATTTGATGTAAATATAATGAATTTAGAATAAATGGAAATTTACAAAATAATCAATAAAATATTCAATTTTGAATTATGCAAACAAAATATACCTGAAGTTGAGTAAAACAATCGATGATGGATTTCAAATATTACAAAAGTACAGGATCTAAATTACCTTGTGTTAAAACAAAAGTAGTAAAACTAATTTAATTACGTTAGGTTCGCAAAACAAACAAAAAAAATTGAAATTTGGGGTAGCGATCGGGATTCGACAAGACAGTAATTACAAATTAGAAATTATAAAAAAAACTTACCTTTATTACTTCAATGATGAAACTGCGTGCACGGTATTTCCAGTCGTAGTTTCCTTAAATAAAATATTTAAAACAAACAATTGGCCGTCGGCAAATAACAGCCGAGAATTAGAGTTAAGTTCAAGTTTGCTATCTCGTAGATCAGGGGATGCGTAACCAAATTTATGTAGGTTAATAGGTCACTTACAATTACGTTATAAGTCAACAAATTTCAAGGTAAATCAGGTAACAAATTCTTATAGAAACAAAGAGAAATTAAGTTAAGTAAATTAAGCCAAAGTTTAAATAAGAAAAGTGAATTTTAAATAGCAAAAAAAATTGCAAAATTTTAAAGTATAAGAAAAAGTTTTTGAATTTCTAAAGTTGATTAAGCAAGTAGGATTTTGATTAAAAGTTCAATGTAGAAAATCAAATCTTTGAGATTTGCACAAATATGAATTAATTCACAATAAAACGAAGGTTAACGGTTGGTTTTTCATTTAGTCAGTTGCTGCAATCGAAGTTGACTTCTCAGCGTAGCGTTAGTAAAGTTTACAGATGAACGTGGTAGTTGAAGGAATTCTTACACGTGGGGGAAACAATCTGTTGGAGAAAACGTTCATAGAAATTGGAACAATTTCGTCGGAAGAAAAACCGCTATAAAGAGGAAGGGAGAGAAGCGAAGTTAGATTAACTAAATAAAGCAAAAACTAAGTACTTTACCTGGGTGTAATAATCCAGCGTTAAGAAAACTAAGTACACTTTTAAAATTTAAAGTAACTTATAGCCGTAAATACATATACGATTTTTAGTAATTTTAGGAAAGAAACAGGTTCCGTAGATATACTAAAAGTTAGGAAAGTTTCAACGTAATATCCGGTAAAATCACCGTGTCTAAGTAAACGTTAGTACTTCCAAGGTACAGAAACGAAATACCTAAGGTCATAATGACCTCAGAATATAACAAAATAAATTCGGCAGCAAACTTGTGAGAACGCTCGAGTAACTGATAGTTTAAACAAGGATCTTGATAAGGACTTGCAGAAAAGCAGAATTTAACCACATATTAAGCGAAGATAATACGCTCTTAATTAATCATAAATTACAAATTATCAACTTTAAAATGTAACGAAATAAAGCGTGAGATTAGCAACAACAGCAAATTCCCACACGTATAACTTAAATGAATCAAACAACACCGGATTTAGGAAAATTTGCTCAAGGCGTAACAGTCTTTTATATGATTCAACAAATTTTTAATTTTAGTTGTAGTGATATAAGCTACTTTTATTTTATGTTTACTTAGTATTCTTCTAATTTTCTCACTTGTTGGAAACCAAAGGTAGAATAACAAAGTTTAGGTTAATAGTTGAATCATCTGTTAAAGTAAGTCTTGTCTTTGGTCGAAGAAACTTTTTAATTTATACTTTATTAAAACCATTTCTTATAAAACTTTCTTAAGGTGTTCTAACTCCTTTTGTAATTTATCTTTGTGACAAATTATCGTTGCACGATTATATAATGTGCGAACCGTCCCAAGTTTCAAGCTGGGTGATAATGAAAATTTTCGTATATGTATTGATCTTAATGTGTTGGTTTTCGATAAACTGAATGTATTAAAGTACCATCTGGCTTTCTTTCTATTTTTACATCAAGAAAAGGTAGGGTACCATTAATTTCTTTTTCAATACTAAATTGACCAAAGAGGAATCTTGCATAAAGCGAAAAATTTACCTAGCTCCAGCAAATTTTAACAGGTTTCAGTGTGCAATTTAAATACTTACGGTACTACCTTTACTAAAGTACTCGCATGGAAAAAATTGACTGTCTTGTAAAAAATTATATATTTAAATATAGTTTGTCGTGTATAAAAAACTATACAACTAGACTATTTAATTAAAGTCAGCAATGCAAAATAAATACGTTGACAAGTATTATAACATACTATAAAAATTATAGGTTCTAGATAACGTTTGTTACATTCCAAAATTAACACAAAGTCACTGCCTGCAATGTAGTAACATAAACGGGGGTTGTGCCACTAGCTCAATGGAGACGGGGTGGGTTTTATTTAAAAGTTTCGTGATCGAAATGGATTGACTTGTCGAAAACACAGAATCGATAAATAATAATGTCGAAATCAAAGGGCGCCAGGAAGGGGGTAAAGCTTAATGGACTAATGACCCTTGCCAACCATAAGTCCGCTTCTGTAGTATGCACCCCCAATGGACTTACCTTAGAGGGTGCATTTGCTAAAATCTAAAATAAACTAATAAAGTTACACACGCGGAGGCCGACGGAATTAAAAGCTCTTTACAATTTAATAATTTAACATTTATTTGAACAAAATAAAACAAAATGAATAAAAAAAAAATAAAATAAAATAATTAAATTGAAATTGACAAAATTAATCACACAAAACAGTAGCAAAATAATAGAAAAATTACGTGAATGCACGTTAGATCAAAACAAATTTACAGTTAATGGAATAAAATACACAAACAAAATAATAAAATACACAATACAGAATTTTAAAGAAATAAACAACACAAATTAATCAATCTTAAAACATCTATGATCACGGCCGTGTGTGTCGATATAACTTAAAAACAAAATGAAAAATACTTATAAAACTAACATATAAATATAAAATTTGAATCGATAATTCGGTCCCGTTTAATAAATTTTAAACTTGGGATAAAACAGTACCGTAAAATACGGTCATTAATTAGTTACATTAACGATAACTTCGAGACACTTGTAATTTTTAATTGAAAATTTAAAGCTTTTAACACTTAATCGCGTAAACGTAAATTTCACATATCAATAGATGGTGCAAAATAAATACCTTGATTTACTCGAAGACGGGCTTTTGGTTAGCGTAGGCCAGCAGAACGTCCAGAACCTCGATAGGGTACCAAATCCAGATGAATAAATTTACCAACGGAAGAATTATTATTGATCCGCCCCTAAGGCGAAAGATGAGATTGCGAAACAAACTCACGCACAAAATTCACTTAACGAAACATGCGATATTAATTAGGAAAACAGTGATCTCCATGAACCGTAATTACGAAAAAGGAAAGTTTTATTTTCCACTAAAGCATCACTGTACCATTTTCACTTACTTCCGCGGTAACTACTATAAAAGGTGAATTACCACCTGCGTTAACTACATTCTGACGTCTGCCAATCAACTAACTTCCGACCTCCTCATTTACCAAACACACGTCTATATATCAACTTTCGTCGACTGCCCTTTCCACAAAGGCTGCGTTCGAAACCTCAACCACCAAAATACTCTCGCGAAGAAGTGCAATAAAGAGGCAAACAGTACTTATTACGTCATATTTATATAATTAGGACACAGCGTTTCGCTTGTACGTGAAACTGTCAATTTGACAAAATATTATATTACAAGAATTTAAACTGCCTAATAAATTAAGATAACGACTTAATTTTTCCACGTAATCTAAACGTTTGACATAAAGAAATTCAAGTACGAATGTACTCGAACAAAGAACTCCTAAACCAACTTAAAATAAACAAACGGCGAAAATAGATTTAATTACGATTATATCTCAGAAGGAAAACATAACTCACAACTGGAATTTTTCAACAATCCAAGTGAAACATTCAATAAGCAAAATCGCGAAATCAGATGGTTTACAGCGTAACAAAATACAAAACTTTATCAACAATTTACATTGTAACTCTGAATTAAAAATCGTAAAATAACTTATTAAACTCAATCCAAAAGTACATTAAAACAACTTCAAAATACATTAAATGAAAAACGTCAATCCAAATACTGTGTCCGTTACCAAAAATTACTTAAACAACCAATCGATTTTTAAACGATGGTTACACGTTGTCATTTTACGTATGATTATTTACTTAAAATTTATACGTATTAAATAACTACAAATGTCGTACATAAATGAGTTTGTAATACTGCCAACATTTTTAAGAAAGTGTTTAAGTATTAGCACAATTAAAGAAGATTATTACAATCTTGTTAGCAACACTTTATAGTACACACCACAGTAACGTAACAAACCATATTCCAATAAGGTTGACTATCAACGGCTAAACAAACTTGACAAAATTGTTTGGCGTTTACAAGTTTGAAGGGTTCTACAAATTCATCAAATAATGTTGTAAGTCAAAAATATAAAATTTCATGCTAAATTTATACTTTCGTATATAATGCAGACTTGAAACAATTTTATTGAGAATGTTTAGACTATTTGATTACAAAAGTAAATTTTAATAAAGTACATTTTTTTAACGATAGGTTTCTAATGCACGAACAACGCATGTACTTACAGTAACGTTTCTAATAATTGCTATTTCAGAATTTAAAATTTTTGTAAATATACATATTATTTTACGTATGCTATTTATACATATATAGGATATATATATATATATATATATATATATATAGACATATAAACCGGTTGCTGTTGAGCCCGTAGAATATATAAACGCTACGCTCTTTAGCCCGAAGAAACGCTATTAAGCCCGGTTTCGGGCTCATCTACGTATCCATGTGTATATAATCAAAATACGATTATATAAGCATCAAAACGTGTAAATCCAAAAATTTGGCCGGGCTTCATATTGTACCGTTTATATCTGCATTATATATAAAATAGTTCAGAGTTAGTCGCTGCAGAGGTCGCTTTTATATACAAACTGTCTACAGACACGGACGGTACGTTCTGTAGCCCAACATGCGACAACGTTGGATGGGCTTAATAACAAGCAGTAAACGTATACTCTAAGTGTATTTTACTTTAGTATGAATTTTATGCACTTTTTGAGTATCATCACGTTTTAATAATATTTCGCAAAAACAATACAACGGTTTTAGTCAAAAATCGGAAGTTGATTTTTAAAAACGTTTGCAATTTCTACGTGATGCTTGTACGTACATATGTAGAATGTGGTACTTTTATAACTATTAAATTAAATTAAAATTAAAGTATTGAAAAAATTATTTGAAAACCTCTAAAGAGATTTGGATCAAAAGTACAATATAGGTAGCTAAGAAACTTTAAAGTTATAAGAATGATTTGTTGGTTCATTCATGATGTGATATCTATAAAATAATTTGAAACATAAATACATACATTTAATAAAAACGTTATAACGAAAAGGTATGTCTTAGGATATGATATTAGCATTTCTCATATATTTTTTTTCTTTTACTAAAAATCTTTAAAAGCAATGTAGGGATCTCGTTTTGTAGTGTAAAAATTCTTAGAAGCATGGAAATTTTTTACTAGTCTGAAAGAGTTTTGTAGAATCAATTGGAAAATATTACTTCTCGTGAAATAATTATGGAAAGTTATGATAATTTTGCAGATAACACTGTACAATTTAAAAAAAATCAAATTTGGTTTTACCAACACGAAGCTTTTACAAACAAAATTGAAAAAAAAAGAATTGTCGCAACAGAAAGAGAAACAAAACTTACAGTCATAAATTTTAAAATCGACACAGAGTTTTTAAGTAATTATGATGACAATTTACTTAAAAGTTAGAAAAATAATAATTAAGACAAACAGTTAATCCACTTCTTACAAGAAATAAGATATTTTTTTAAAGTTTGAGTCATTTCATATGAAATCGTCTAAAAGTAAAAACTGAGTTATTTTAGAGTCCTAAAAAAGAAATCTACGCACATTTAGTTTAGATGAACGCCCGTTTTCACCTGACCAAATTGAAAAACATAATTTTTATGCTTTTTTTGAGTGCACAACGAAAACTTATTCAATACCGATCAACAATGACGCGCTGCTAAAAATACGTTTTTTAACTTATTTTCAGTGATTTTTAACTGACTCTAGTGTCTTGGTCGTTTAATGTAAGCACCTAATGTTATTCAGAAATTAAGTTTACATATCCTAAAAAGAATAAACCCAACAACTGATCAAAAAACCCACTTTTTGTACAAAAAAAATGCTTGAAATTCGATTAAATCGCGTTTTTCAGGCTACATTGGTCGTCTTGTTGTTCTTATAGTATAGCAAGTAGGTTGAATGTTTTTTAAACGTGATATTATGTTTTCATTTTCATTAAAATTGTGTGTATTGTAAGTGAAATTTATTACGTAAATATAACATATGATGGAATATTGAATTTTTTGAAATAAAACATATTTTCTTAGAAGGCTTAGCTTATTGGCTTAACGATATTGACAGCATCGCAATTATACAAAACTGAACACCTTTACGGTATCAACCAGCTGTGACCGTGAGAAACCTAAACTATATTAAATTATTGTACCTTTTTATGTTATTATCTTATTAATACATATGTTACAGCAGCTTGAACATTCACACTCGATACAAAAAACTAATTTTTATGCCAAGAATTTCATTAGAGCAGAAATCGAACATTGCTTCTGCAGTTACTATATGATGATCTGTAGTTCGTTCTAAGCTTTTTTTAATAGTTTGTGACGGTCCGATTAATGATAAATCTGTTACTTTAATCGGCATTTAACTTCCACATTAAGGAACAAATAAATTGAGTGAAAATGTTTTAGACTACTTATTAGAATTCCTCAATTTCGTTATTTAAAACAGAGTATTCCATTTACTATCACATACATATTTTAATTTCAACTAAAATTTCATGATAATGTTGTATGACATACTGTAGCCCAAAACTAACCTTTCAATTTATTTCTGATTTATTAAAAAAACTTTGTGTGCGTAGATAAGAATATGTAGGTACAAACATGTAAACAGGTTGTTGTTGAGCCCGTAGAACATATAAACGCTACGTTCTTTAGCCCGAAGAACCGTTATATATCCCAGTTTTAGGCGCATCTCTATATATATGCGTATGTCATCAAAATACGATTGTAGAATCATTATTTTTTTCATTATGCGATATATTGTAAGTTTGATTTAAAAATTAATTTGTGTCAAATGATGACAAATAACACACTCAACGTTAGTCGTGCAACTTGCGGCAACGGTTAAGTTTAACATTTCTTTAAAAAAGTTGCCAAAAACAGAGTTACATGCGGAATTTTAAAGAAAATTATTTAATTTGCTGCCGTTTTGAGTATGTTTTTTTTCAGATAAGAATTTGCTAATACACACAAGTTATAGCTTACAATTTTGAATTATATTTACAAATAAAACAAACTTTGCACCAATCATAAAAAGAGTTTAATGCTTGAATACAGTTTTTATTTTAAATCTAAGGAAAGTTTATTTGTTACGTCAATATTAATCAAGTTAAATTTAAAAAAAAATTATTAGATCAGAAGATGTTTAAGAGAGTTATCTGCAAAGACTAAACGCAAATGTTAAAATTTCAAATCATTGTCGAATTTCGCTTAATAACCACGTTTAGAGCGTGTATAATATTGGCAACGCAGTCGGGGTTAACAGCGTGCTAATAACGTCGTGTAGAAAGGCGTTACCGCCCGGGCTCATCGGGCACCTGTTTACATATCGGGCTCAATTGCGTGCAGTTTATAACTATATATATATATATATACATATATATATAGTTATAAACTGCACGCAATTGAGCCCGATATGTAAACAGGTGCCCGATGAGCCCGGGCGGTAACGCCTTTCTACACGACGTTATTAGCGCGCTGTTAACCCCGACTGCGTTGCCAATATTATACAAGCTATAAACGTAGTTATTAAGCGAAATTCGACAATGATTTGAAATTTTAACATTTGCGTTTAGTCTTTGCAGATAACTCTCTTAAACATCTTCCGATCTAATAATTTTTTTTAAATTTAACTTGATTATTATTGACGTAACAAATAAAGTTTCTGTAGATTTAAAATAAAAACTGTATTCAAGCATTAAACTCTTTTTATGATTGGTGCAAAGTTTGTTTTATTTGTAAATATAATTCAAAATTGTAAGCTATAACTTGTGTGTATTAGCAAATTCTTATCTGAAAAAAAAAACATACTCAAAACGGCAGCAAATTAAATAATATTCTTTAAAATTCCGCATGTAACTCTGTTTTTGGCAACTTTTTTATAGAAATGTTAAATTTAACCGTTGCCGCAAGTTGCACAACTAACGTAGAGTGTGTTATTTGTCATCATTTGACACAAATTAATTTTTAAATCAAACGTACAATATACCGCATAATAAAAAAAATGATTCTACAATCGTATTTTGATGACATACGCATATATACAAAGATGCGCCTAAAACTGGGTATATAACGGTTCTTAGGACTAGAGAACGTAGCGTTTATATGTTCTACGGGCTCAACAACAACCTGTTTACATGTTTGTACCTACATATTCTTATTTACGCACACAAAGTTTTTTTAATAAATCGGAAATAAATTGAAAGGTTAGTTTTAGGCATACAGTATGTCATACAACATTATCATGAAATTTTAGTTGAAATTAAAATATGTATGTGATAGTAAATAGAATACTCTGTTTCAAATAACGAAATTGAGGAATTCTAATAAGTAGTCTGAAACATTTTCACTCAATTTATTTGTTCCCTAATTTGGACGTTAAATGCCGATTAAAGTAACAGATTTATCATTAATCGGACCGTCACAAACTATTAAAAAAAGCTTAGAACGAACTGCAGATCATCATATAGTAACTCCAGAAACAATGTTCGATTTCTGCTCTAATGAAATTCTTGGCATAAAAATTAGTTTTTTGTATCGAGTGTGAATGTTCAAGCTGCTGTAACGTATGTATTAATAAGATAATAACATAAAAAGGTACAATAATTTAATATAGTTTAGGTTTCTCACGGTCACAGCTAGTTGATACCGTAAGGGTATTCAGTTTTCTATAATTGTGATGCTGTCAATATCGTTAAGCCAATAAACTAAGCCTTCTAAGAAAATATAATGTTTTATTTCAAAAAATTCAATATTCCATCATACGTTATAAATCTCACTTACAATACACACAATTTCAATGAAAATGAAAACATAATATCACGTTTAAAAAACATTCAACCTACTTGCTATAATATAAGATACAAACAAAATAGATAAAACTACACTAAATATATAGAAAACAAACAAGTAGTGTTTTATGAATTTTCACACAAAAAAGTAACCAATTGCAAATAATATTTTTAACCTAATAAAATTACTAAGATATTTGCTTTAAAAAACCAAGTGTATAGGCACTAAGAATGTGACAACAACAAGACGACCAATGTAGTCTGAAAACGCGGTTTTATCGAATTTCAACCATTTTTTTGTACAAAAAGTAAGTTTTTTGATCAGTTGTTGGGTTTATTCTTTTTAGGATATGTAAACTTAATTTCTGAATAACATTAGGTGCTTACATTAAACGACCAAAACACTAAAGTCAGTTAAAAATCACTGAAAATAAGTTAAAAAACGTATTTTTAGCAGCGCGTTATTGTTGATCGGTATTGAATAAATTTTCGTTGTGCACTCAAAAAAATCATAAAAATTATGGTTTTCAATTCGTTCAGGTGAAAACGGGCGTTCACCAAAACTAAATGTGCGTAGATTTCTTTTTTAGGACTCTAAAATAAATCAGCTTTTACTTTTAGACGATTTCATATGAAATGACTCAAACTTTAAGAAAATATCTTATTTCTTGTAAGAAGTGGATTAACTGTTTGTCTTAATTATTATTTTTCTAACTTTTAAGTAAATTGTCATCATAATTACTTAAAAACTCTGTGTCGATTTTAAAATTTATGACTGTAAATTTTGTTTCTCTTTCTGCTAGGACAATTATTTTTTTTTTCAATTTTGTTTGTAAAAGCTTTGTGTTGGTAAAACCAAATTAATTTTTTTTTAATTGTACAGTGTTATCTGCAAAATTATCATAACTTTCCATAATTATTTCACGAGAAGTAATATTTTCCAATTGATTCTACAAAACTGTTTCAGAATACTAAAAAATTTCCATGTTTCTAAGAATTTTTACACTACAAAACGAGATTCATACGTTGTTTTTAAAAATTTTTAGTAAAAGACAAAAAATTATATGAGAAATGCTAATATCATATCCTAAGACATATCTTTTTCGTTATAAAGTTTTTATTAAATGTATGTATTTATGTTTCAAATTATTTTATAGGTATCACGTCATGAATGAACCAACAAATCATTCTTATAACTTTAAAGTTTGTTAGCTACTTATATTGTACTTTTGATCCAAATCTCTTTAGAGGTTTTCAAATAATTTTTTCAATACTTTAATTTTAATTTAATTTAATAGTTATAAAAGTACCACATTCTACATATGTATGTACGTACAAGCATCACGTAGAAATTGCAAACGTTTTTAAAAATCAACTTCCGGTTTTTGACTAAAACCGTTTGTATTGTTTTTGTGAAAAATTATTAAAACGTGATGATACTTAAAAAGTGCATAAAATTCATACTAAAGTAAAATACACTTAGAGTATACGTTTACTGCATGTTATTAAGCCCATCCAACGTTGTCGCATGTTGGGCTACACAACGTACCGTCCGTGTCTGTAAACAGTTTGTATATAAAAGCGACCTCTGCAGCGACTAACTCTGAACTATTTTATATATAATGCAGATATAAACGGTACAATATGAAGCCCGGCCAAATTTTTGGATTTACACGTTTTGATGCTTATATAATCGTATTTTGATTATATACACATCGATACGTAGATGAGCCCGAAACCGGGCTTAATAGCGTTTCTTCGGGCTAAAGAGCGTAGCGTTTATATATTCTACGGGCTCAACAGCAACCGGTTTATATGTCTATATATATATATATATATCTGTTTCTGTATCAAGTCTAGATCCGAGGAAAATCATGACAACCCGAGATCCGCCACAAGGAAAAAATATAAGAATTTTTTTTCTGCCTTAATACGTTTATGTCAAGCAACTGAACCATTTTTCCCTCAGAGGGGAAAAGATTTTGCAAATTGATAAACCAGTAACAAAACTAGATCCTTTAGAATAAGAGTTAAGTCAACGTATATGTTTGTTTATTTAGAGATACATGAGTGAACGTGAGATCCAGCAGCGTTGTCAACTTCTGGGATCTCACGTTGAGCAAAATTCAACTACAATAAGATACAAATAATGACGGCGCAAGTTAATTCTATTAATAGACCTCTTATTATACAGAATCTGCTGTGTGACCTTGCAACAAGTTTCAGTTCAGTGTGATTATAATATTGTATTAAGTTACTTCTTATTAAACAAAATTATCTTTCGTTTTGAATTAATTTTGTTGTCTAACTTAGCAGCAGGTTGAATTTTACAACGTTTTCAATAGTGGATTTTATTAAAATTAACGTTAGTACACAAATGTTAATAACTCAAGTTGAAAATAAATACTTATTGTTTTACGTTATAGTAGTATAGTAAAAACATTCGAAATATAAAAACTATTAGTTTTGGACTATTAAAATAAGAAAGAAGTCAGTAATGTAAAATACAATTTAAAATCAAACTTTCAAGTTTACATCGATATGAAATTTTATAGTGATTTTTCTGTTTGTTTATATGTTTTTTTTAGTTTTTAATTAAAGATACTTAGGACATAATGGTTTGGTGTGTTTTATGTAGTTGTAATAGTAGAAAAAGTGTAAATAAGAAGGTTTAATTGAGTAATACATTTACATGTATGTACCTACATTGACACTTCCATTAGCCTTACATTTGATATTAAGAATCTTTTTGAATTAAACCTAAATTTTAAATCACTGTTTTTTAATTTACTTTATTTGATTTGTCACATATCTTTTATTGACATTTTTAAAGTTTATTGATTAAACCATTTAGATACCTTTTTATCTTTATTTTGCACATTCTTTTCTTCTACAATTTCTGGCCATAAGTACATACATTGATTTCAAATGTTGATGTTTTACATATAATGGAACTAAAATTTCTAAGTTTATAGTATATTACAACTGATCATAAAGTAAACAATAGTTTCCAACGAGTTTCATAAAAATTGTTACCAAATTAACTAGTCTTAGTCTAAAAAATGTCATCTGTACTTTAGATTAATGAAGTTGTTAAAAAAATTAAAGTAAATATTGCTTACTTGCGTAGATCCACAATTATCCAAAAATAGTTTTTTTAGCAAGTTACAGTATTTTAACATTATAATTATGATTGTATGATGATTTAAGAGTCGATATAAAAGCTTTTGTTGAGGTAATTTAAAAAGTACATTATGTGTTTCCTTTTTTGTTTTTTCTTGCAGCTTAGAACGCGTTGTAGTGAAACCATTTTGAATTTATAGGTTTGAACCTAGTTTATTTTTGTCAACCAAAAGAAAAAACTGAACTTGACTTTTGCGTCTTTGTTGTTTGTGAACTCAAACAAACTGACGTTTTAGAAGACATTCCAGCTTGCAACTTCAGAGTGCTAATTGCCATTGATGAAACTGAAAATTTTAGTGATGGACGGACAAGTTTAACTTATTAGGAACCATCAAAGTTTAATAGTCTGGTTGTTCTATTAAGTTAGACGAAAATCACTTATAATCAAATCAAGAATAGTCAATGGTCAATTACAAATCTTTAACCTATACAATTATTTACAAAATAAAGTACTGGTATTTTAAGATAAATTCTTTTTGACAAAAATCAATATTTTTTTTACACAGAGCTTTAAATCATATTTTTTGTAGTACAAAACATTTCAAATACAATCGTAACTTCAATTTGTTATACTGTGAAGCTAAAAAAGTAATACAATTTTTGAATAATTAACAAAGAATTATGTCATGTACATACATATAGTTAAAACTTTTTGTAAAACAAGAAAAAATTTTAGAGCTGTTATGATAATTTGTAAATTCGTGCAAAATACAACAGCTTGTGTATGTCCAAACTTTTTTTTAGAGTACTTTGAATTGTTTCTATGTTTCAATTACAGAGTTTACATAAATGGCATATCTTTTATGCAGCCGCAACACTCGTATAAAAAACGTTATGAACTCTAATTGTGTCTTAATTTTTTAATAGTATAACGAACAGAAAGTGTAAAACTGTCTTAACATATTTGTTAAGCATAGGCCTGATTTGTTTTTCCTGAGCAAAGTTGGAATCTCACTAATATTGTATGAACGTTGTATTATGATTATTTCGGCTTAAAACTAAACAACATATATAAATGATGGGCATTACATAAAATATGCCATGCACGTATTGAGCATCCTAAAAAATAAAAGCGTGTTTGTTATTTGTTTGTTTTTACACTTTGGTGGAAATCAGTAAATAATGCCAAATGCTTCTTTAGTACCACGTTAAAGTTACAAAATACCATCTTTCTAAATCTAATAAATCTAATCGAATAAAGTAAAAACTCATAAAATTAGAAATGTATAATGTGATCAAACAAGAAGTGTTTTAAAGTCGCAGCACTAAACTCAAGCTTAATAAAACAATTTAATGTAAATTTAACTATTCTAAAGGTTTCCGCTGAAATTTTGAGATCTTGGAGAGAGAGATTAACATCTTGAAATATGCCATGCACGTATTGAGCATCCTAAAAAATAAAAGCGTGTTTGTTATTTGTTTGTTTTTACACTTTGGTGGAAATCAGTAAATAATGCCAAATGCTTCTTTAGTACCACGTTAAAGTTACAAAATACCATCTTTCTAAATCTAATAAATCTAATCGAATAAAGTAAAAACTCATAAAATTAGAAATGTATAATGTGATCAAACAAGAAGTGTTTTAAAGTCGCAGCACTAAACTCAAGCTTAATAAAACAATTTAATGTAAATTTAACTATTCTAAAGGTTTCCGCTGAAATTTTGAGATCTTGGAGAGAGAGATTAACATCTTGACCGTTACGTGTTACAGTAATTTTTTTATATACCTTAGCTTTAATGTTAAGTTATCAAAAATCGCGCGAATTCTGTAACAAATGTAATTCAACACACCATCAACTTCGTTTTATTAGTTAATTAGGAAAAATACCTACGTTGAAAAAAGAAACCAACATAAATATTTAATAGAAGAACCCGTGTTTTTTTTTGGTTAAATTGAAACTGCATTTATGACGTACATTTATATGAGTTTTATTTTAAATTCTTAAACTTTCGCGGTTGATATGTTTATGATTATAAACAACTTTCGGCTTAGACCGCGTCGTAGTAAAACACTCAGACTTAGGCTTGGTCGTAGTCTCTTCTTGAGAGCCAAAACAAGAAGTAGAACTTGGCCTTTGCCGTATTGTCGTTCGTGAACCCAAACAAACTGATGTTTTGCAAGACATTGCAGCTTGCATCTTCAGAGTGGTAAATGTCACTGAAAGAAAAAGTATAAATGACGATATTTATACCAATAGCGATTAGCGTGATTAACGAACGATATGTTTCCGTTACCGCTTGACTAATTTCGAACGAAGGCCAAGTTCTACTTTATTGTTTTGGCTCTCAAAAAGAGACTATGGCCAAGCTTAAGTCTGGGTGTTTTACTACGACGCGGTCTAAGCCGAAAGTCGCTTATAATCATAGTTTTATTTTATCACGCACGTCTATTACTCAGTGAAAAGTGAAAAGATAACATAAAAATTTATTAGTAACGTTTTTGTCTTAGTAATAATTAAGTAGTTGTGTTACACCTTCAGGTAGGAGAAGCAAAAAACCCTTCCTTAGTAGATTTTTGCAGGCGACGTTTCGTGGCGTTATTGTGCGCATTTCATCATGGCCAATAAAAAACGAGCCCAAGGGGAACTGTCCGATGAACTAGTCACAAACTTAAAATTCAATAAATAAACAAACAATGACATTAACAGTTAGTGTAGAGATAAAAATATAATAAATTACAAACAGAAAAGATTTACATAGACAAACATCATCTAACTTATTTATAGTTAGTTCCAATTGTTTATTTATTTATTGAATATTAATTTTGTGACCAACTTATCGATTAGCTCATCTTGGGTCCGTTTTTTATTGGCCATGATGAAATGCGCTCAATAGCTCTACGAAACGTCGCCTATAAAAATCTACCAAAAGTGACTTTTTTGCCTCTCCTACCTGAAAGTGTAATACAACTACTAAATAAAAATGTATCTTACCACAGAATAATTATTGAAAAAATTTGTAAAACACATTCCTTACGAATTATACGCTATACTTTTTCTACAACTATAATCTGTTTAATTATTAATCAAAGTCAAATTAAACTTTTTACAAGAACAAATAACGCAAAAAATAAATAATCTGAAATTAAAAATTTATGTTGGTAGTATACCTGCAGTAATACCTAAAACGACAATTAAAAACTATATGTCGAAACCAGTCCAAACTGTATTTATTTTATGTCAATTTGTCAGTGTCAATTTAACAAATTATAAGTGTAACTATTATTTGAGTTTTAGCTATTTAATACATTGATTTTAAGCAAACGTTAATATGAATGAGCTGAGTCAGTTAAAAAATATCGATTGTTTACAACAATTTGCTTTTACAGCTAGTAAATAAAAGAAATGTATTTATGAGAAATGTAAATGTTATTTCTTACAAGCTATAAAGAATAAGATGTGAATATGATAAAGCAAATAAGGTAAATTTGTAAATATTTAGAAATAATTTGTAATTAATGGGTGTTATTATTAGGATTGGAGATTCACAAATTAAAAAAAATAATAAGAAAATTAGTGGTTTTAATAGCATTGTTTTGGAGTAAAAACTGTTTTAATCTTTTTATAACGAACATTAAGAGAATGCAAGAAAAAGTTAATTACCGCAATGAATCGAATATGTTACAAAAATCTACTGTGATAAGAAATATTGCAATAAATAGAAATTTTAAACATAACAAATCTATTGCAGCTTAGCAATCTCGTTACTTAGAAAAATGATACTAAAGAAAAAACAAGAAGACAATTACAAAAGTGAAGATAACAGTGATTGTTTTCGCTAATAATTACTTTTAAATACGTAATTTTTTCAATGTATAACCCAGTGATTTGTACTAGTTTTGTAACCATTGATTGTTCTTGTAGAATTTATCTTATGAAGAAAGGTTTTACTGTAATTTTTAGTCTAAATGCTTATAAACTTTCACAAACAACTCGATTACAATTTTGTTTTATCTAAGTGAACATGTGTAACTTAAACGCACATCGACTCGGTAGGAATGTATACAAGATAAAAATAATGCTATCTTTGCGTATAAATAGCTTTAAAACACATATAAAACGAGATCCGACAGGTTGCCAAATATACCGGATCTCGACTTAAGTCTAAAATCTAAATTGAAGTTATATACAATAAAATTACTAGGGCGCCCTCTTCAGCTTAAACAGTTGAACTGCTCGTGTATAAAATTGGTCAAAAAGGGTAAAAAGTGAGCTCCAGGCAAAAATTTGGAATTTTACTCTACATCAAATGTCTTCTTGAAAAAACATTATATACACATAGATACAAGGTGAGATCCAAAATCGGATCTCACCTTACAAAACGGATCTAGTGTTGTTCAGTTTATAAGACGAACGGATCTGACCTTGTTACAAAAATAAATATATACTTATAAATAGCACGTTGTTGAGCCCGATATATTAACAGGTACCCGATGAGCCCGGATCTTTTCGTTGATATACAGGACGTTGATGAGCCCGATTATATACAGAATATATGTTTAGCGTTCCTTCGCGAGCCCACCAACGTTGCCACTCTATTTGGGCTCAACAAGGTAATTTTTATCTTAAACGATATTTATCTTTTATACTATATAAAGTTAAGCATTTTTCATCTTATGAACTACAAGCCACGACGATTTGAGTTTTGTGTAATTTAATTAAATTAAGATTTTTTATTTAATTTTTGCCATCTGACAATATATTTGTAAATAAAGAACTTACTTATAATTTTTTAGGCAATTTAGTAACCAATAGACAATTTTAGGAAAAACGATAATTAATTGAAAATTATTAAGAAAAGTTAAAAAGTTGTACCTGTTTTAGACAAAACAAAATGTTAGTTTTAATATTTTTTGTTGCCGATTAGACAGCACGCGGTTGTTTTAATTATGATCGAATTTAGATTAAACGTATTCGATTGAGTTTGTACTGCTTGAAAATAAACTTTTCAGCAAAGCATTTGCATTTAAGGAGTCCCTCATTTTTTTTATCACCTACGAATTGATTTTAAATTTTTAAAATTGGTTTTTTAAAAAAACCTTGCCTTATCGGCATCGCATCACGAAAAGTTTATTTGTTTTTTGGAATCCATGAAATTTTTTTTTAAGTAAAAATGAGATGTTAGACCGTTCAAAATTACTTACGATGAAGCAATGTCGAATGTTACCAGGGCATACCATGTAAAAGTCTCTCATTAAAATGATTAGTTAGTATCACAGTTTTGGAAGTTTTCGATTTGTTCAACATATCGTATAGCTTTTATTCTTCTATTTTGTTTTGTTTGTATACCTACTGTAACTGAATAGCAGTAGCACAAAAGTGTAGAAATACTATAGAGAATGCAATAAGTAAAATAAAATGTTATCTTTAATAAAAATTGTGCAATTGGATAAAGCTTTTTATAAAGGTTAAATAATTTTTAAAAATTATTTTAGTGTATTACCTTATCAATTTATACTAGGGTGATTTCAAGAAAAGTAATTGAACGGTCAGTACCTACTTGATTTTTTCATTGGTCTATTATGGTGTAAAATTTAAGTTGTTTTAATAGGTATGAAACCTCCCTTAAAATTTTATTTTTTTCTTAATGTGCATATTGAATCCACATTAAGAATGTAATTAACTATTGTTCGATTAACAATTGAAATTCTATTTCTAATTCCCTTAAAAATTTCTAATTATGGTACCAATTGTAATGACACAGGAAATTGATAATTCCAATAAGACTTTTGTTCTATTCATTAATGTCTTCGTGGTCAACTTCAAAAATGTTACTATTAGTTCATCAGTTTAATTTGAAGTGTGTAAATCGTGACTTCAATTTGTAGTGTGAAAATTGTGTGTTATCAAGTGATAATTGAATTCGAGAACTAAAAAAATATACGCAATGGCAGTTGATAGTAGCGGTAAGCACATTCTAAGGGTTTTTTTTTTACTTCTGTTGATGTGAGGGTACGACAGATATTAATTATATTATTATAAGTTGTAGGGGTTTCGATTTCTGTCCATTTCTTTGTTCTTTATTTAATAATTATAAAAACATGTTGAATGACAACGTTTCGCCGCTGATTAATTCGGATTTTTAAGTATAAAATTAACCATTTTTAATAAAATGTTCAGAAACTTCTTAAAACAGATCATGTGTTATAAAAATATAAAAATTATAACACATGATTTGTTTTTGAACATTTTATTAAAAATACTTAATTTTAGACTTGAAAAAACCGAATTAATAAGCGGGGATACGTTGTCATTCACCATGTTTTTATAATTATTAAATAACGAATAAAGAAATTGACAGAAATCGAAACCCTTACAACGTATAATTCAATTTTTACTAAATTTCTAATACTTTGTCAAAGAACTGAGAGAAAGAAATTATTTGTAAAAAATAATTAATAGGTGTAATTTTTGTTTTAAAGGTACTTAAACTACTACATGTTTTTATTTCATGTGGCAACTTATTATATGATTAAACTATAAAAATAAAGAATTTTTTGAACTTGCCAGACGTACCTACATTTTTAGTAGGTATAGAAATTATCATTATTATTCCTTGTATAATAGTTATGAATATTAAAATCCTTAATAATGAAATTGTTAAAATATTTAGGAGGAAAACCATTTACTATTTTGAAAATAAAAATAAAATATTTAATTTATATTTATTACTAATTGAACACCAATTTAATGTCTTCAGCATGCAATCGGTAGGTGTGTAGGTACTTACTACATTGCATAATAATGCGCATTCCTCGGTTTTGTAAATGCTGTAATTTTTGTAAGTTTGATTTGTTTATTAGATAGTTTATTGAAGAACAGTATTCAAAAATTGGCTTAATTGTTGCGTTTTAAATATTAATAAAAGTACTACTATCGGTTTCAAAAAGTAAGACACCCGAGTTTAGAATGTTATAATTTTTTTTATTTGGCGTTCGATTGTTTTGATATTTGTCATGAATGTACCCTGTACACTGTGTCGCATTTATAATGGCGTGGTTAAAATCGCATAATATTTACATGATGTGTTAGTTGTTCCCCTTTATTGGCATAAATATTGTAACCATCGTTTAAAAATCGATTGGTTGATTGAGTAATGTTTGATAACGGACACAGTATTTGGATTGACGATTTTCATTTAATGTATTTTGAAGTTGTTTTAATGTACTTTTGGATTGAGTTTAATAAGTTATTTTACGATTTTTAATTCAAAGTTACAATGTAAATTGTTGATAAAGTTTTGTATATTGTTACGCCGTAAAAATTCCAGTTGTGAGTTATGTTTTCCTTCTGAGATATAATCGTAATTAAATCTATTTTCGCCGTTTGTTTATTTTAAGTTGGTTTAGGAGTTCTTTGTTCGAGTACATTCGTACTTGAATTTCTTTATGTCAAACGTTTAGATTACGTGGAAAAATTAAGTCGTTATCTTAATTTATTAGGCAGTTTAAATTCTTGTAATATAATAGTTTGTCAAATTGACAGTTTCACGTACAAGCGAAACGCTGTGTCCTAATTATATAAATATGACGTAATATGTTTGTTTGCCTCTTTATTGCACTTTTTCGCGAGAGCATTTTGGTGTTTGAAGTTTCGAACGCAGCCTTTGTGGAAAGGGCAGTCGACAAAAGTTGATATATAGAGGTGTTTTTGGTAAATGTGAGAGTGGGAAGTTAGTTGGTTGACGGTCATAAAAATGTAGATCACGCAGGTGATAATTCACCTTTTCTAATAATTACCGTGGAAGTAAAAGAAGATGGTGCAGTGAATTTAAGTGGAAAACTTTCCTTTTTCGTAATTACGGTTAATTAAGATCACTGTTTTGCCTAAATTAATATCGCATGTTTCGTTACGTGAATTTGTGCGTGAGTTTGTTTCGCAATCTCATCCTTCGCCTTGGGGGCGGATCAATAAATCTTCCACTGGTAACCTATTGTTTGGGAAGCAGCCAAAGTCCATCGAGGTGTTAGCTTTCAAAACCACTGGACCAAAAGTTCGACCGGTATCACCAACTAAGAATTAAGGTATTTATCGATTTTGTTGTTTGATCGTGCAGTGTCCCGCGATTAAAAATGCAGTAAAAGCTTTCAATTTTGAGTCAATTGAAATTACGACTAACGTCGAATTTAATTATTTCAACGAACACGTATAGTGTTTGCGCGAAATTAAAATCAATTAATTTTGTTTTGGTGCGTTTGAGAAATAATTCGTATTTCGAATATATGATAATGTAACGACTTATAAACTATATTTTGTTTAGTTCGAATTAAAGTTCGGACATATATATGTTATAAACTGTATTGTTTTTTTTTTTTGTGTGTGTTATTTTATTTGTTTGTTATAAATATGCGGTCAAGATCTTGAGATTTAATTATATTTGACGTCGAATTAACGCTATTGTAGTAGCATTTCTTTTATAAATTTTAATGTAATGTTTTGTGTGTAAATTATTCATTTTGTTTGCTTAAGATTATTTCATTTCTTTTATTCAAATTTATTTGATATCATTTAGTACTTGTTATTTTATTTTGTCTTGGTTTTAAATTTTCAATCAATAAATGTTAAATTGTTAAATGTAAAGAGCTTTTATTCATTTAGCCGCCGCATACGTAAATTTTTGTTTAAGTGTTTTTCAGAATTGTTATAACCCAAGGTAAGTTCTGGGGTTATAACCAACCGGATGAGCTTTCAGGTAATCAGGGGTTTGAAAGCTTCCCCTTATAGAAATCCTTGATTGGCGCCCTTATCGATTATTTGACGATTTTACCGTTCTAGTTCCATTTTTACGACGATCGCGTTTCCAATTTTTCACGGAATTTTAAATAAAACCCACCCTTCTCCATTGAGCTAGTGGCACAACCCCCCGTTTATGTTACTACATTGCAGGCAGTGACTTTGTGTTAATTTTGGAATGTAACAATATAAATAAAATAAGATGGGATGGATTTTTCTATTGTATGAGAATGTCTTATGACCGTTAATCACCGTATTCTTTGTTTACATATTTACGTTCAAAATTGAAACTGTTTAATTGTCTGAATTTGCTACTATATTAAATATAGCTATCAAACAATCACTTTTTATATTAAAAAAACCTATAATGCCAGGTTTGGTAATGTCCAAGTTGCAAAATTTTTGGTTTAATAATTAATCTTTCCATTACAATGAAGTTTGGTCATTTTGTAACAAAATAAAAGTTACAATAAAAAAGCTTGTTCATATTTTATTTTCAATCTAACTGCCGGTCACCGAAATTCATTTGTTGTGGTTAAAAAAATATTAACTGGATATTATTGTCGTTTTCTGATTAGGAAATATTTTAAACAATTTAAACTGTTAAGAAAAAGTAAAAATAAGATTTTAACTATTATTGAGTAAAAAGTAATTTAACAATAATATTATTATTGTAAAATTGTTTGAATTAATTTAAAATCGTTTAAATTTTAGTAACAAAAATAGGAAGTATTTCCCTGTAATTCTCCTTATGTTTTATACTTAAGCGCGCATTTCTGCTACTCGAAAAAATGCTGATACATAGAATTATCTAGTAAAATCGAATACACGCAGACTATACGTTTTCTGCACGTTATTAGACCCGTTCAACGTTGCCGCATGCTGGGCCACACAACGTACCGTTCGTGAAGAACGAGAACGTGTATATAAAAGAGACCTCTGCAGTAGCCTCGTCCGAACTATTCTGTCTATAGTGAATATATTAACGTACCCTTTATGAGCCCGACCTAAAATTTGTATTTACACGTTTCAATGCATTTGATATCATATTATGACTATATACACATGTATACGTTGTTGAGCCCGAAAGTGGGCTCAATAACGAATTTTCGGGATCGAGAGCGTAGTGTTTGTATATTCTACGGGCTCAACAACTACCGGTTTATATGTCTATATATATATATAATCTAGATCTTATACCATACATCAAATGTGTCATGTAAAAGATTGTGATTTTTTACGTGTAAAAACATAAAAATGCTACTATTGCACTCGTGGAACAGTAATTTACTATTATTATTGTACTGAATAAAACAAAAAATTAATGTGAACTAGAAAATACTTCTAATATACTTCATTTAAATTTAATTTTCTAATTAGAGTTTTTAATTTTATCTTTTTTATTACAGGTAATGTACATGTATGGCTACTTATTGCTTTACATACTGTTGGACCTGATTCAGCGTTGTTGTAGTTAACCGTAAGTTACTTTTATTTTTTTTAAATTAACCTATTGTTTAAAAATGATACTATTAAGACATAATTTTGAAGAATTTCTTGCTTAAATATTTATTTAATTTAACGATGTAAGTAAACTATCAGGAAAAATAGATAATTAATAATATAATGCGTGTAAAACAGTAAACCGAAAAACATACTTAAAATCAGAATAAACACTTTACTGACTTTTTCTGATTATAAAGAATGTAATAATTAAAGGAATTTGAAGCACGCAACTTCTAACGATGTATTAATTACGAAAACCGAAAATTGTTTGTATAGGATTTTGGTTGAGCTTAGCAGATCACGTGAGAAACTTAACATTATATACATCTACACGTAAATTTTAGCTATATTTTTTATTACAAAATTAGCTTTTTCTTCTTTTCTACGTTTTTGTAGATTTATACTTAAATTTATTTATGTTTCGATATATAATTACACGTAAAACAATCATATTTTATCAAAACGTTTGGTATTGGTATTGATTTTATTTGATTAAATATTTTTTTTGTAATGAAACAATTTTTTTTAGAAATAATTGGTGTTTTATTATTTCTAAAAAAATGTATTATGCCCAAATAAGAAACTATGTAAATAATTTACGTTTGAATTATTACTGCATTTAATGTCGTTTATTTTTATATGTCTAATGATAAAAATTAAACATATTTTTTTAGAATATTCTGCAATTACTGGTACAATTATACAACATTATTACCACAACACCATCGATCAGCAACTACGTCTTATTTAGTTTTTTTTTAGTGACAAGTGTCTACTGCATTAGCGCTAAAAATTAAAGAAAACGTGAATACTAAAATATATATATTTTTAATATATATATACATAGATATATAAGCAATGTTTTTAAATAATAAATAATTTAATTTATTCAGTTTCATAAAAATATGATTTATTATCAATTACCTAAATTAAGCCTACACGACAGAGTGGAACAATTGATGAATTGGCTAATGAAGAACAGGCTTTAAAATTTTTTGAATTTGAATTTGATTTAATGAACAGGCACAACAAAGTAAAATTTTAAAAACATATTAAATCCAAATCATACACGTTTCATTTAGGAAAAATTCATCAGACACAAGATGCAACCATCAAATTTTATACAATTTGATTCATTACTAAATATACAACTCTCATAAAACCTAATTTATCAATCACAAAAAGAAATCCTTGTATCCCACCTTGACAAATGCAGATGAGTGACCTATGATGTACTCGTTGCAATAATATTAAGGTCAGCTAACAAATAATCAATTTACATAATAATAATAATAAAGGTAAGTAGTTAAAATGTAAATAGAAAAAAAATTAAATTTTCTAATGATCAGGAAAAAACAAGAAAAAACGGACACCAATAATGAAAACCTTACTTACTTTATTAGTAGGTTCTACAAAGCAATAAGTTTTATACATATCACATTAAATACGCAGTACAATAGACGACACACTATACCACGATGCAACTTTAAAGAAAAATTAGAGAATTTCCTTACATAACAATAAATTAAATTACCAAGTTTACTAAATAAAAAGCGCAATTATAAAGTACAACGCACACTAAATTTAGTCGCAAAATTAAACGCTTTGGAACATTGCGAAACAATATATAATATTTTTCATATAATGCACATCCGATACATCCTGATCGAAACGAATCGACAACGTGTACTTACAAATAACCATAGTTGTACTTATTGTTAATAATTGTCTTGTCTAGCTCTAGTATGCTTCCATTCACACATTCTGAAAAGCTGAAACAGAAAGTAACAGACGGAAATTACAAATATTAAATATTGCAAACACCAACGTGTTCCTGAGATAAAACAAAAAACAGGCAATAAATCGTTTATATATAGAGATAAAATTAATCAGCAAACCCCCAAGTAGTTTTTTAGTACCAGTTTTCGTTAGAAAGTGATAGGTGATGTAAATCCAACATTTCAAATAATAAGATAGATACCCACAAACATGGCAGCCAAGAATTTGTTACGTGCCAAAATATGTAGTAAAATTGCTTACAAAACGTGACATAAAAGTGTTTGCTCGGCGTGCTCAGTGAGATGGGCGTGGGTAGTAGAATAATTGAAATTCGTAATTTTTTGGATGTTAAAGAAAAAGACGTAAAAAATCAAATAAAAACTAAATTGGAAAAGTGCCAAATAAACTCACGAAATTTAATAGCTTCTAAATTTTTATTCGCTAAAAAACTTAATTCTCATGGGACTTATCTTAAAAAATTAACGACATAAATCTAAAAACTTAAACAAATAAAAAAATACAACGGGAACGAGTATAAAGTTAAGAGTTCATTTACAAGTTAAATAACAAGTAATTATTAAAAAAAGAACAAAATTTAATGTAAGTAGAATAAAGGAATTACAACAAAAAAAAACAGTCACCAAAAAATAAGTTTTTATTCGTTATATAAAACCGGAAATAATAATAATAATAAAATTTAAACATTAACTAAACATATTAAAAGAAAAAAAAATAAAGATTGGGTTAATACGTAAAAAAAACTAAGTTAATCGAAAATTAAATTAAAAAAGTTCAAACTATTTTATAGGGTTCTTAAAACTTTTTGGTCACACACAATTAACGATAAACAATAAATACCTTGACTTAATTTGCGATGCTTGGTAATGGACTTCGAAGTCGACGTTAATATAACGGGCACTACAGGTAACAGGTGAAGCAGTTGAGATGAGGAATTTTTAAATGGTAGTAGTGACCGAGGCTTAAAATTCTTTGCGAGTCTACAGGTAAAACCTCTTTTCACTTTGATATCAAATTTACTGTGGAAATCGAAAGTAATGGTTTTCTCCCATTTCTTGACGTTCTTGTGACTCGTAAGCCCGACGGACTTCTGGGCGATTCTAATTATCGCAAGCCCACGCATACTGATAGATACCTTTATGCATCCACGTACTCGATTACGTAAGAACATTTCTACTTCCTAATCCAATCCGAAATTGGCCTTTTTACCCTACATCCACAAGGTTACAGATCAAATAGGGAAACTTCTTTGTAAGAATGGTATCAAACCTATTTTCAACTCGACAGGCAAAATCTCTCAGATTCTTCCTTCTCCCAAGAACAAATTTCCTACACTTTCGTCTAAAGATATATACCAAATTCCTTGTTCATGTGGTTTAGTTTATATTTGTGAAGCCGATCGTTCCGTCATTACTCGCATTTCAGAACATTATCGTTGTATAAGGAAAAAGCATGTTTCTAAGTCTGCGGTTGCTGAACATCATTTCAGTACAAGTCACAAGATAGATTTTGATAACGTTTTGGTGATTGCCAAATCTCCATTCTTTTTTAACAGGAAATTTTGAGAGAGCATAGGAATCATCAAACACCCCAATATCTTCAATCGTGATTATGGTATCGAGCTATTCTCTTTGATTCCCGGTCATTAGTTCTTTATCGAAAACACGCCCCCTTTTAACCGTAACCCAATCAGAGTCGAGTTTAACCAACCGTGACGATACTTCTTCTTTATATACGGAGACTATTTCTTTTTAAGTCACTTCTATGAAGTTTTAAATCTAGCTTGGTTCACAGGTTGATTAACTAACTCTGTAGTGGTTCTTTGTTAGATTTTCGTTTGCATTTTCAAGTTTATTGTTTACTTTCTTACTTTTTCAGAGTTTAGAATCGGGCTTGGTTCACAAGTTGATTACCTAGCTTTTGAGAAGTTTTTAGTTAGATTTCGGTTGCTTGTTTCAGTTCTTTGATTTCTCTTACGCCCTCATGAAACCCCATACAAAAGGGGGCGAAACGTTGGCAACTTTGGTTACAAGATTGACACGGTCCAAACCTGGAAGACGTTCTTATCTTAGTAAATTGGTCAAAACCTGAATTTAACAAAACCGTACATTACAAAATAGAGTACATTGAACTTCATGTCATAACAGTATCAAACTTAATACCGGTACAAGTGGTAAAGATTGCTGCTACAACTTCACCGTCGATATATTTACTTCTGCCTCAGAATTCTTTTTTACACCGATACTTATAAAACTTTATATATGTTTAGGTAAACAAAACTATAACGTTTACAATTTTAAAAGAACGAAACTAGAAAGTATGACGTAATTTTCTCACAACTGAAGTAAAAACATTTCAGAAAAAGATACCATAATGAATTTAAACTGAATAGGTAATTCTCGAAAAGGCGATAATAACTGTTAAATAAATATCACAAACTGCATGATTTTTGAAGCTCAAATACTAATAAATACATTCATAAAGTACCGCTAAGAAAAAAAAACGTTGAGTTACTAGAAGAGATAAATTTAAAATATTATACAAATAATTAAAATTTTAGAGTTTAAGAACTTTCTACAAAGTTTAAACTTAAATCTAAATTCGTAACTTTTGCAAAAATACAACGGTGACAAATTGAATAAAAATGTGACTCCGCACGTGGTATTAACGTGCCTAATTTAAGTGATAAAGGTATATAACACAAAGTGATTTTATCCAGCAAAATGTTTCTAATGATGGTTTAAAAAAAACTCAATGTTTTCCACATGAAAATTTTACAAAATTTTGCGTTAGTGTTACCAACAATAACAAAAATTCAAAGATTTTACCAAAAATTTCACAAATTCCTCTACAATACTCTGATATATTATAAAATGTGGTTTCATACTTAGTCATACTTAAATATAAGCTATAAGGGTTGTCAATTCAATTGTGGGAACTACATTAGAGTGTATCTCCTACTGCTGATGACCCTCAAAAGGGCGAAACGGCCGTCCAGTAGTTCACTCTGGCGGCGTTTGCACAACTGCATTGACATTGCTTACCTCCATTGTCCTTTTACGTTGTAGTTTTATCCCGACAAATTATTTAAAGCTGATTTTGGATTTTGCGGGTGTTAAACTAATTCAACGTGTTTACCGCCGTTTTATAGCTATTGATAGTTAATGAATTTTTTTATTCTGCTGTGTCTGAACGTCGTCCCCCAGAACCAAAAATGATTGCTGATGTATCCGTATCTAAAACATCTTTAGATTTGGCAATATTGTAATGAAATCTGTTGCTCCTTGAATCTCTATTTTTTTAACCAGTACTTCAATAATAATAATAATAATAATAATAATAATAATACCTTATCTTGAAGTTGCGCCAAAAAAGATTTTTCCAGAGGTAGGAAGCGTGGTAAATGCATGATAGCTACAGATAAGTCTAAAAAAGAAAAACTTGAAAAACAAAAAAATATACGAATCTGTAAAAAAAAATTGTAACAAAAAAAAGTCTTCGGATAAAAATAAAGAAATAATGGAGAATAAGATAACACAAAATTCATCTTCTAATTGAGAAGGCATGGAAGAGGAAGATGAGAATGATAAAGATGCTGCAAAAGGTGATTTTCTAATTGTTAAAGTTTCTGGCACACTTTTTCTAGAAGAAACTATGTGGCATTTGTGAAGAAAAGGGTCAAATGGCTTCGAATCTTTATAAGCGGTTACATCTATCAAACCGTTTCAAGATGATAGAGGAGCAGTTGTTTGCTGTTTTCTTTAAGGTGATTTAATTTTACTAAAGGTAATCAAGGACTTGCTTCAGCGACTTAAGAGCATGCTATATTTTAATGTAGACGAATTTAGACACCAGTAGTTTTTTGTTTACATTTTTTTTTAAACGTTAATATTGTACTATTTGCAGTTTTTTTATGTTCAATTTGTTTTGTATGTGGATAAGTACTTGTATATTATATCTTCTTGCTCTGTCCATTGTTACCCGGGCGCCGAGATAGTTTGAACATAAAACTCCTCGCTCTGTTTAGCAGTATTAAATAGAAGATGATGAAAGTTTTATCACATGAAGAGTATCTATAAAAAGTTAATATATGCTTTTTTACATTAGTGCAATAGCAGAAATTTCTTTTAGCTTTGTAAAAATAATTAAATTTTTTGTTGTTTCTTGTAGTGGATTTTTCCTCCTTTTTAAAAACCTTTCAAATTTACCAGACGGAAATAATCTGTGGCGTGATTTGTTGGTTTACACTAAATTAACAGCCTTTGCGGAAAGATTTAAAAATTTTTTTTGTTTTTGTTCTGCTGAGTTAATTTAACATACATAAAATACAGCATATATGTGATACACATGTTTTACCCTGATTTTTAATTTTGAATCTAAAATGTTATTGTAAAATTATGTAACATATGATGTAAACTTGAACGAAAACAAAATCAAAAGTCAAAATCAAAAGGTGTCAGGAAAGAGTAAAGCTTAATGGACTAGAGGCCCTTGCCAACCACGAGTCCGCTTTAAATAGATCACACGAAAAATCTGTAACAATCTAAAATTCATATACGCGAAGGCCGACTGAATAAAAGCTTTGTTACATTTAACAATTTAACATTTACTACATAATTCCAATGAAATTAAACAAGCAATAAAAAAAACATTACATTAAAACGTAATTTCAATTTGACGCAAATAAAATCTTAAATTAAAACAAAAATAAGAATAACATGATTACACTAAAACCAAACGTTGGTTACATTTTGTTTTTTACTTTTGTTGTTTAATAATAATTAAAATTAGCACAAGCAAACGCCATAAGGTGATTGTATAATCAAAAAATTCGGTAGCCATCAGTAAATTCTGACCAATTTCTAAGTTTTTCAATCACTGAACTCGCGAATAAATAACTTAATCGTACCACAACTATATGAACAATTTACCGTCGGAAGATTTTTAATAAACCGCCACTAAAGCGACAATTGGATTACAAAACACAAACTTACGCACAAACCCACGATACGTTAATACGAAACCAAACCGGTATCCAATGAAATTTAATACTCCGTAATTGCTTTACGAAATAAGAAAGTTTTTCCACGTGAACAATCTATTCACTGTTTCATTGTTAATGACTTCCGCGGTAATTCTTCATCTAAAAGGGTGAATTTATCACCCGACAAACTACATCCAGATACTTAATTATTTAGAACGACTGTCAACCAACTAACTAACTAACTTCTCACCAAAAACACTTATATAATTATATTAACTTTATTAACTACCATTTTCTAAAAGCGGTGTTTTAAAACTCCATGAAAAAAAACCATACCACCAAGAAATGCAAACAGAATGCAAACAGATTTAATTACGTTACAAAAGTAGTGTTGGGAATCGGCTTTTGCTTCTGTGTGAACTGTCAAATTGACAAAATATCATATTTTATTATGGTCATAAAGATTAGTTGAAGCGACCTGAATCATAACTGTCTAATAAATTAAAAAAATGACTTTATTCCAACGTAATTTAATCGAAGTGACACAAAGAAAAATAAGTACGACTGTACTGAGAATGTACTTCAAACAAAAAACTTTTAAACAATAAACAAACTGCTAAAATATTTTCAATTACCATTATATCTCAGAAGGGAAACATAAATTACAACTAGAATTTTTACAGAACAAAGAAAATGCCAAATAAACACAAACGTAGAAAACGGATATTTAAGTAACGTAATCATTTCTTAATAAACGAATACAAAACTATAACTTCGAATTATAAAGTTGAATTTAAAAACATAAAAAAATTTTCTTAAAATCAATCTGAAATCCATAAAACAATTCCAAAATACATGAAATGAATAACTTCAATTCAAATACCGGGTCTCTCAGGAAAGTAATCGAACAACTTCAAACGACGGTTACAGTATATTCCGTTATGACTAATTTATTAGAATTATCAACTTTTGTCTAGAAAGCGTAGCGTTGTATCCTTTGTAGTTACCGACGTCTTTTACGGAATAACCGCAAACACGCTCGAGCTTGTTACAATTTAATATTAAATTTTACGACAATTTTAGTAAAAACAAATAAAAATAGTATTTAAAAAATGTTAGAATACAGTTTTTATTTTTAAAACAATGCAAAATACTAAAATTGCAGATTGTTAAGTCAGTTATAAAAATTGCGTTGGCTAGTGTAATGGAAGCAAAAATATTTAATTAGTTATGGTAACTAATTGTGTAACTCGTAATTAGTATTCTAAATTTAAACTTAAATCCAAATGGTTTCTTTATTCATTTTTTTTTCAAACAAACGTTTGTATTAAATATTATAATTACAAGATTTGAAATAACATAAAATTCAAGATTTTGTGTTTTACTTATTTTACAGTTTTCTACAGTTATTAGCTTAAGATGAATTGCGTCTTTTCATTGTATTGTTTATTTCTTTAAAATTACGTTTTCTCTGAGTAATGAATGCTAAAATATTAACACAAAAATTGTGAACGGTTTAATTATCCTTGGATAAACAAATCCCGTATAATTTAAATTCTTTGAAATTTTAGTATCAAAAGAGCTCGAGTTTATTAAGCAAAGTTAAAATTAATGGATTTACCTTATACTATAATTTTATAACAATTGATTAAATACAACATTCGTATTTCCTGTACCTTGTATTTTATATAAGATTTAAAAGCAAACAAGGCAATTACTCGAGTAACTTGTTATGTAAGACATTTGTTTTTTTCCCTAAACATGATACTTTAAGTATTTTTTGTTGTTGTGACTACATTTATAGTAGTTATGGTTTTTTTTATATAGCATACATAAGTTTATTCTGTTATTCTAAAATTAGATTTTTTATTAGAAATTTTTTGTATGCTTAACTTATTAGTATTGATTTGGTACTGTGCATGTTTATCTAGGAAAATCTATAACATTATCTGATAATTGCAAAGAATATTTGTGTATCTAGTAACCCTCAACAAACAAATCTTGTGTAGGCTACTCTTAGGTGTATCAGACAAAAATAACTTTTTATTATATCTTATAGAAACCATTTTTTATATATTTATATGTTCTACCGTTATATAAAATTATTCTTTAATTATACAGTTTCTTTTTATTTATACACATTAATTAATTATTATTTATAGAAAAGTTTTGTAATAGCTGTAAATTTCTGCATTCATTTATTTTATATTTTACAATTGATAAATACAATAATATTTTTATTTTCATATAAGTTAATTTGTAATGAAATTATGGAATTGTCAAATGATTTTAAGAAACAATTAAATTTCGCAATTACATGTTTCAGTTTTATCAAAGTATGTTATTAAAATTTAATAAAAACAAATATTTAAAAGGCTGCTTTTAACAAACGTATCTAAAAGTTAACGCAAAAAATTTCGTGTGTCACACGTCCTGAAAGTATTTTGCAAGTATTCGCATTTTGTAAACGTCGGCCTACATATATGTTCATACTTGCTTTCTAAACTAGTGATAAAAATAAGTATTTATTTAGCGTTTTAATTTTATGTTGAGAATATTTACTTCATTCTTTAACTATATCGGTACTTTTAAATATATAGGGTGGTGACTTAAAGAACGCTATTTTAATGCAAAATCTTTAAGGTTGAATTGCCGTTAAACGGAGTCAAGTGAACAAAAAAAAGGTAACGTTTAATTTTCTTGAAAACTACACATACAAAAAATGGTAAAAAAACAATAATAGTTTTTTGGCCCTTTCGGAAAGGTTTGACGAGCTTATAAATTGTTTTAAACATTAATACTTTTTAGTTTTTTGTTTACAAGTTGATTCGCTTTGTACACTGGTTGTGGTAAAATGAATCTGGGTAAATTATTTATTGATTTTGCATTTTAAGCTTCTTAGGTGTAAAGTGAATCAAGATTTACCAAAAAAAAATATTTTTTAAGACAAAAGTATTTTTTTCTGTTATTAATGGACGAAAAATACATAAATCATAACAATATTTGTTTTTTATCAAAATATATATTAATAGGAACATTGTTGGTGTAACAAAAATCAAAAGATAAACTTAAACTACTAAACCAAAAAAACACAAATAGTGGTTTCCTTACCCCACAAAATGGCGGCGTATGTGATGATGGGTCTTGTTACTACAGAATATAAGCATTTGGTCATTGTGGGTTTCAATCTCTATGTGTGTCCGACCATCCGTTTGGTTGTATTAAAAACCCTTCGTTGTGACTTTTTCTACATGAGCATTTAAAGTCAGTCTAGTATTAAGAGTGAGTCTCAGATATTTGACTTCTTTTGTCATCAAGAGCGTGACTCCGTACTCCGTACATCGTAGGTAGTCATCTGTTTTCCGTCCGTAAACAGAACGATTGCCGTCTTAGTTAGGTTCACTAATAAATCCTTTTTTTGCATAATTTTTTACGGTGTTTAGTGTACTTTGCATAATGTTTGATACAGTTGCCCCAAACTTTCCGTTAGTAATAATGGTGAGATCGTCGGCGTATTCTAAAGTAAATACCCCGCCATCTTTTAGTACTTGTAGTAGGCCGTTCATGACGAGGCACCACAGTAGGGGTGACAGCACCCCGCTTTGTGGGCACCCGTTAGCCACTTTGGCGCCCACAGTGCTACCGTAGAAAGTAACTGTTACCGTCCGATTTCTGAGCATTGAGGTAACCCATTTTTGAACTAGAGGTGTGATTTCTTTTTTTTTCCATTGCCTTTGCAATGTCTAGAAAAGCACTCAATGCAATATCATTGTATCGGATTGAATTTTTAGCATTTGTTTACTAGTTGGTGAATTTCTAGCTCGCAAGATTTTCCAGATTGATAAGCATACTGTTTCGGTGCAGAAGCGAAGCCTTTAGTGCCCAGTCTCGTATATACTTGAGAATCTACCAGCTGTTTGGTATATGCGAAAGTGCTAAGCTGGATCTAAGAATTCGCAGCAAATCCTTTTTGCAGCATGATGTGATAAATTTTACCGGCTTCTGGAGACTGAAAGGATTTAAACGTATTGATTCTCAATTTTAGGTTTTCAGGATTAATTATTTTTTTCGTCCCAGTTCTTTTTGGGAGCCAGTTTGTTTGGTACCTCTAGGTGCTCAAAAATTTCAGTTAAAGATAAACCCGGAAAGTGTTTTGCAGTAGTTCTTGAGTACCTTCAACCGTGTCTGTAAATTTTCTACTTTTCTTCAGCAAAGAACCGATGTTTCCAGTGCGGTCTTTGCACAGAACTTTTGGAGTCAAGAATTTATAGGTTTGTTTTCTGCCTCTCTACAGTGCCTTCTCTCAGAGTCTCCCTTTGTGTTTCTAATGGAATTGTTGTATGCTGTGAGACTGGTTTTGTATTCATCGTAGTTTCCGCCTCTTGCTTTTTCAAACTCCCTATTCCACAAAGTTATTTTGTTGAGGGTTTGTTTGATAGTTTTTGGACAAGTTGCTGTAAATGCATATTTTAATAAATTAACAATATTTTCCGTCATTAGTTTTAGCTTGTGCGTTGATGTTGCAACTGTGGGACAGTCCCTGATTTGGCCTGCTAAAGTTTCGTTGAACAAATCTCAGTTGGTTTTTCTTGGGTTTCTGTATTTTATTACGAGTTGCCTGTCTGACTAAATGTTGAATCAAATGTATCTACGATCAGAAAAAAAGATTTATCTGATACATGTCACACTTTTATCACTTTGTTTGCTTTTGAACTAGTAAGCGTAAGGTCAATTATTTCACTGCGCGACACGGTTATAAATGTAGAAGCATTTCCGTTATTTATTATGTATAAATTAGAATAAATTCTAATAGTTTTTCACCTCTTGGATTTGTGTTTGTGCTCCCCCACAAGGTGTGGTGTGCATTGGCATCGCATCCAAGAATCAGCGGTTTGTTGGTCCCACTGTTAATCACCCTGTGGATTTCATCCGGCGGAGGTGATCTTGTCTGGTCGTAGGGAAGGTAACTAGATCCGATAATGAACTCCGTCGTGATGCTTTTTTCTACTACAGATATTTTAGCTGTCTTTAGAACATAGATCCCACAATGGCATTAAATTTAATGCATTTTTTACAATAATGCATTTGCGAGGGTTGTGCACAAGTTGGACAGCAATTAGCATGGCTTCTGGACAAGGGCAATATAAATATGTCTCAATATAAGTACTGAGGGCTACTCAAGCTGCCCTACAGTGATGTATATTTATTTGAACGAATTTCAGGATTTATATCCATTGCCTCGTGGACATCACTTGTAGCATTCAGTTCTTTGCTGTCCTTTTTGAGGTCAACCAGCGCCTGGAGAGTGATCCTCAAACATCTAATTGCAATTTGTTGGTTGACGCTACCACTTTCTCCCAGGACCCTTTGTCGATAAACAGAACGTATTGGGTTCCTTTAGGATCTGGTTTAGCGTGTTACAAGTTCTTACGAACCTTGTACGGCCAACTCACACAGTCGGAGATAGGGGAGGTTCAAGGAAATTATACTTAAGGGCGCCAGATCAAATCCAAATTAACACTTCTGCCTCGATCACGACAGACGGTCCAAACTTGTAACTAAATTTGAGGTTCGTAATCCTTGTTACTCTGATGTTTGAGTAGCCAAAATTTGTTAATAGGTAACAACAATTAAAAGAGAAAGGTATGTTGCCATTAAAGAAAGATTAACAAGTATAACAACTTTAATGTAATAACATTGAAGATTAACAGGAGGATATTTATTTGCTCGATTCATAAATGCTAGAAAGATTAACAAGTATAATTTACAGGTAAAAAGACTTTGATTTAACAACTTAGCAGATTAACAGTATTATGTTTAATTTCTCAATTCATAAATACTAGAAAAACTAACAATTATGATTAACAGGTGTAGAAAACTTTGATTTAGCAACGTAAAAGATTAACAGGAGTATATCTAATTCTCAGTGCATAAATGCCAGCAGTATCGGCAACACACAATACGTATGTAAGTTCAGTCGAAGCAAACAGCAAAGAAAATTTCGTAGTAAATATTGTTTGTACACAGCATGCGATACACACAAAATAATTAATGAAACTACCTTAATGGTATTAAAACAATGATAGTAATTACGGAATTAACACTAGCCAAAGTTCCGTGAGTGACTTTTCTGACAGCGATAGAAAAATTAATCAAATAAACTTACACAAAGTCCAGTGTCCACTTGCGCAAAGAAAACGTTTTCCCCGCTAGCAGCCTGGAACAGATATTGAATAGCAAATCGTGTCACATAATAACTCACGAAGAATAGGAAGCTACAAAATTGTTAATAATAATACTTAAGTGTGATATAAGAACCCGTTGTATCGAATGCTGTTGGTTGTAATTACGAACAGGTGGATGATAACACAATCGACTGGTGTATAAGAAATCACATCTCCCACAGTAATGCTTGTCGAGACTCCGTTTTCGTTGTGGAGAATATGCCTTCTCAAAATCTTAAGCGTTCGGTAACGGTATTTCTCAATAATAATTATTCTTCATTATTCTTTATTGAAACGAACATGTGCTCAAAGCGTGGGGAAACGGCTATCAAATTAAGGAGAAATTACAAACGAATTCTAATAAAACGGAAGCAATTATCTTACCCTGTGACGACTCAATTATTTTACGAACGTAATGAAATTATAATTTGGTTTCCATTATTGAGGATGTCATTCGAAATTTCTTTAAGCCACACAGGCCATTTTATGCAGTTGACAACTTCACGATTTCGTCGTAAAATGACAGTCACAAGAAAAGATCGGCAGAGGGCGTCAAAACCGGAATCTAATTTTAATTCAATATACAGGGTATTCCGTTAAAAAAATTTTGCACGTAACAAGCGTTAACCACCCGCCACGTTTTAACACTGATGTTGTTCTGTACCAATATTTTTTAGTAGGGTGCCCGGTTCCAGTGCTGTTCTCGCGACCCAAGGTCGTTGAGATAAATAATCCTCTTTCAGTGGTTTCTTAATATTTAACGTGCCGACTAGCCACTCTCTCGTTGTTTTGTTTGCGCAAGTTATTTTCAGAAATGCACCTTTATGGGTACATTTCTAAAAATGTAACACTCCTCCAGGATAGCTTTGGAGATGTGCAATTGTTTCTTAGGGTTTATGACACAAAATTAAACAAAATACAAATGGAATGAGAAGTTATCCATAAGAAATATTTATTGCTTTGTATTGGTTACGGACAAGTACATTGTCGCTTGTCGTGCATAAGACATTGAATTATAGTTTAAAAGGTTTTACAATAAAATGTGAACAGTTAAGAAATTACAGTGTCTGACCTTATTTTGTTTGTTAACCTTCTCACAACAACGCACTTTTCAGATTAGTCGTTTTCGGAGTTTCTGACTTTTTTAACTGTTAATCACTCTTATCATTACTAATTTTTCTTTGAGCTTTACCGTCTCGACCGATCGCGAGTTATCGACTGCCTCTATCAAATCAAAAAATACCTCCACGATAATTGTAGATTTTGCGTTATTGCATTCTCAGGGTGTTGACCGTCGTTATTGACGGTCTTTATTCTGTTAATTTAATCAATTTTCCAACGGATGGGTTTCCTATAAAAATTGTAAAATGCAGTTTCTATTAATGACTATGAATTACGTAAACAACAGAAAATTTAATGTTGAATTTCACATCTTATTGGAAATTAATTCTTACAATGAATTTAAATTTTTGAATTAAAATCGAAATTTATTTTGTTTTTCCGGTACTTGTTACAAAAACGCGGAGAAACTTGTCCCTTCTCCAATTTGTCAAACCATCCGAGTATTGAGGTTTTGATGACCTCAGATTTTTCAAGACTGATGGTGTTTTTAGGAAACCCTTTTGGTATGATTGCAAGAGCAATTCCCGTTAGAGTGTCTCTGAATATGTTTTTTTGAGTTTCTTCGACCTCTCGACTTCGCTTTACCGGTCGTTTTTGTGACGCCGGTGTGCTACTGCTAGAAAGGATGCGTTTTTGCGTCTCTGTTGTTCCGGCAGTTGGTACAATTACGTGCGCCGTCTGGTATCGTTGTTGCGTTCCTAACGTGTCCGTTTTGGTTTCTGTATAGGTGAGTTTTGCTCTCGCGTTCCCGCCATTGAAGTGGAACCGATTGTCTGAGCTTCCAATTCTTTTTGTTTTTTAAGTTTTTGTTTTGCCGCACTTGAAAGTTTTTTAGGCTTTTTAGATTTAGATTTAGGTTTTTGACGAGGTTATCTCCTCTTGATCTAGACAAATAAGCCAAGACTCCCCCTCACTGCTTGCCCGTCAGACATGTTCACAGCAGCAAGAGGTTTAGGTTTCGGGTGCCGTTGTTGCTGATCAAAGTCAGCAGAGCAGCGACAAGCATTGTTTTTCTAGTGCTGGCTCTTGCCACGACACTGCAGCCTGAACTGGTAGAGCTGGTTAGCGGGACAGTAATATTGGAGTACGTACGGATTTTAGGCCACGCTTCCAGCACGTACCAAAGTAAGCAAGGTTGTCCTGGCTCAGCTAGGGAAGCTGCCTACCGTTACATTTTATCTTACCTCCCATCCACCCTTGGAGACGCGCCCGATAGGTAGCTCAACTCACGAGTCACTTGGAGTAAGTGGTTGTGTCCTTTCCAAATAGTTTGATTTTTGTCTTAGAAGGTGTAATACTGGTAGCTAAGATATGATGAGTCTTAAAACGTCCTCTCGCTTCATATTATATGGATGTTTTTCTATTTAACAGCTTCGCGGATTAGTCTCGAAAAGTAGAAAAGAGTTCTGGCCAACAATTTAGTTTGGTTAAAATTTAGCGCGTGTCCTTGGTTCCACACGTGTTCTGTCACTGCTGATTTTGTAACTTTGTAACTCTTTTGGTCTAGTGGCTTTGCCAATTTTGACTACTTTATTTTATTACGTTTTCATACTTTCTTGCTAATTAATATACGAATTAAGGCTTTCTCTGGTGAACGAAACTACTTTTGTGTTATGTTTTATTATAAAAATTAATATAATAGTATTACACGTTTTATTTTGTCGACAGTAGTATTCAAATCATATGTTTGTTGTATTAATTAAAAAGTTGATATTAGAAGTAAACGGATAAAGGTAAACAACTATTTCATCAATTTTAGTACGCACAAAAATTTTAAAAATAGTTTACTAGATCGCGTTAAGACGAATGATCTCTAGACTAGCAAAAACCACTAAAATAATTGATTCAAAACAATAATTATCCTAAAAATGTAATATAAAATATAATTTACATTTACAGCGCGTTTATACAACGCGTTATGTTACATGACAATCAGATAATAAATTTTAATTAATTGTGGTTATTTTTCAGTATTCTTTGGCATACATTTACTTTATTCTTTACTTGACCAAACACAATTAAGTTAATGTAGAACATTTTTTTTTTATTTACAAAGGATTATATCGACGCCGTTTATATCTATAAGAATTATTGTATTTATGTTTTTTTATTCGCGTTAAATATTTTGGATGAGGTTTCATATTTTCATATTCACTAGGTTGTGAATATTTCTTTTCGTTTTCTTTATTCTCGTATTTGTACTGAAACTGGTCATCTTTATTTATAAAAGGATGTTTATTCTTATGGTGACCAAAAGTGTGACTGCTATCATGATGATGAAACAAGTTTTGACTTTGGTCCTGATCTAACAAATCATGAGTGTCAGCAAAAATGTCCAACGGATCGCTATATTGTGTTGATAGACCGCCAAAGTTCAAAGATTGTACATCTCGTTCTAACGAGTTACCAAAACTGTCTGAGCGATCTTGTTGATCGACATCGATATTAAAGTTAATAGTAGGATATTGAGTTGCGGTATTCATATAATTAAATCGGTCTAAATCTTTCTCATTATTAGATTGCACATTTAAAGGGAATCTATCTGGATTGTACGTATTTTTGTTATACGGAGCTAATACTGAGTTTAAAGGCGGTTTCGGTTGTGTTTTTACATAATCAAGTATATCTAAAAGTACAATTGTTAAAATATTGTATTAGTAAAAAATGAAAAATTGCTTAAATGACGCACACAACTTTTTTTGATGACAAATCGTATTCAATACTTACTTGAGTCTTTCGTTTTTGCTAATTTCTTGTGTTTTACTAACAAAAATGCGTCAATAATTATTATTATGCAGCAAAAAAGAAAAAATTTAAACATTTTGTAAGTTTGACAATTGGGTAATTTTGATTAGCATGTTTGACACTACCAACATTACTTTTAAAAAGCACTAATTAACAAGTGCGGATTACTGGAAACACATTTATAATAATATAATAATAACAAAGTTCAGATGAATTTTATCGTTTATATATTCTTCCTAAATTGCACTCAAATTTTATAACAACGTTACAATATATTTAATTTTTTTAAACGTTTTAATTTATTTGTTTTTTTGTTGTTGATGTTAATTCGACTTACTTCGCAGTAATTTAATTATTTATAAAATTATTATTTTTTTCAATAATTTAAGCTAGTGGCATAGAAATCAGAACACTAAGTAATAATTTGTTTGTTTCAATAATATTTTGTAATTATGTTTATTTTGGTTGAAACGAAAAACGATCGGTTTGTCAGCCATGTTAGTATTTTGGTTTTTGTGTTAGTTACATTTGGTTCTTTAAAAAACGATAGGCAATGTTTCTCACTCCGGATTTTTAATAAATTTGCTTTTGCTTTAATCAACTTCTTTATTTATTTTTTTGCATGAAATCACATTTCAATTATTATTTTTTTTTAGTAACCACAGCAACATTCTTTTAAAAAGGCATATTTTAATGCTCACTAAAGATGAATTCTATATTTTTAATATCTGACAACTCGTCCAATCTAACATCATGATCGTCCTCGATCTCGGGAGAAGACATTGAAGGATAGTCAGCCGATCACAATTTTATTCGCAAAGCATCTATCACGCCACTAAATGACATTTGCGTCAACTGATATCCCTCAATATCTTTTACAATATACGTCTTTGCGTGGATTTTAGAACCACTCTAAATCTGAAATTAAGAGTCAACCAATACCCTATTTCACGCCCTGACGATGTTTTCAATAAATTCGTGGGTTGTCAAGTCTTCTGTTGGTTGGACTTAACTAGTGCTTACTTGCAATTAAAAGTCAATGAGGCGAGTAAAGAATTACTAACGGTAAACACTATTACCGGATTGTATGTGTATAATCATTTACTCTTTGGATTGTCGTCAGCCCCAGCGGTTATTTATTTGATGTTGAAGGGTATAGATAAATGTAGTGCTTACTTGGATGACATATTAATCGGTAGCAATGATGCTGAAGGTTGTAAGCAATTTTAGATTTAGTCTTGTCGCGTCTCAATGAGTATAATGTTAAAATAAATATTTCCAAAAGCGAATTTTACGTGAAGTCGTTAGAGTGCTTAGGTTTTGTCTTGTCGGGTCAAGAAAAAGTTTCTCAAAAACAAAAATTGATAAAATAGCGTCAGCTCTAACTCCTCATAATGTAACCCAAGTAAAGTCTTATTTGTCTACACTTAATTTTTATAGGAATTTTATTCCAATGTGTTCAGAGTTATTAGCACCACTTCACAGTCTTTTCAAAAAAAGCGTTTTTTGTTCTTGGTCTCCGGAGTGCGACGAGGCATTTAAAAACAGCAAATCGTTTTTGTGTGAGAAAACTATGTTAGTCCTATTTGATCCGTCTAAACCAGTTAATTTAACTGTAGATGCTAGTGCTTATAGTGTAGGAGCAGTCTTGAGTAAAGTCGTAGAAGGAGTTGATTGTCTAATTGTGTTTTAATTCGCGTCATTGTCTGCGGCCCAAAGAAACAATAGTCAGTTTCATAAAGAACGTCTTGCAGTCATCTTTGGGGTAAAAAAGATTCACAAACATTTGTTTGGTCGACGATTTAAGATTTGTAACGATCATGAACTTTTAAAATCGTTATTTTCAGAATGTAAAACGGTTTCCGTGATGGAATCGTCTCGGTCTATTTGTTGGTCCATAATTTTGTCAGCGTGTAATTATGAAATTATTTATAAAAAAGGTCAACATATTCTTCAGGCAGATGTCATGTCGCGTCTTCCGTCAAATAGTGGAGGTGACAGATTGCAATTTTATTTACCTGTCGAAATCACTCATCTCGCACGAAAAAGTAAGTGAATAAACCAAAATAGATAATTTACTGGCAAAAGTGGTATAATACGTCAACAGTAAATGGCTGTCAATTCCTAATAATTTGTCATGTAGGAAATATTTTAATTTAAGGAACGAATTGTCTGTGTCTAATGATTGCGTCTTTAATAGAAATCTTATCGTCATTTCCGAGTCTTTAAGAACCTCAGTTTCAAAAATTCTTCATCACAGACAACCCAGTATTGTGCGCACCAAGTAGCTCGCAATATCGTATGTCTGGTGGCCTTTGATGAATTGTGATATAGAAAGAATAGTGAGTCAATGCAAAATTTGCCAAAGTGTACAAAAGTCGCCAATAAATAGTATGCGTCGTTCTTGGCTAAAACCAAAAATACCATGGAGACGTATTCTTCTATCTGATGCATACTCAAAGTGGGTGGAGGGTTTTATAACAAAAAACTACACGTCTTTTCATCATTTGAAGAAAATGCTATTGGACGTCTTTTTACGATTTGCATTCCAGTGGACCATTGTATGTGATAATGGTCTTCCTTTCAGTGCAAAAGAATTTCAATCTTTTTGCAAGTCAAAAAACAAAACTTTTGTTCACATCTCCATATAACCCTCAATCTTAATGGGTTGGCAAAGAGGTCTGTTCAAACATTTAAAAAACTGTTGACAAAATTAATGCATTCTAAAGAGTACGCCAAGGCAACCTCTATCAGAAATAATTCTATTAAGGACATTATAATTTTCACAAAATGACTTTAAAAAAGTAACTGTCTCTTTAGAATCTACCGACTTACAAGCATACAACCTTAAAAATTTAGTAACTCATAAACCAGGACAAGAAAGTGTTTTATCGAACTAAGACTTTTTCGAAAGCGGCTTACATGTTTAATGTACACTGATCCGAAAGGAATTCTACCTTTATCTAATGGATGTAATAATCTTTCTTTCTTGTCACTCTTTGAGGTATAAACAATACATTTCAAACAATTGTTGATGCATGCTTACTTTAGCTCGCAACTTGGGCATCCAATAATTACGCAAAATCAACTAAACCTTCTTATCTAGACCGTTATGACCTAACTCGTCATTATGCAGAAAACAATGTTGTATAACACTAGGGACGCAAAATAACAATATTCCATTAAACTTACGATTACTCTAGCAATTTTCGAATTGGTTTTAGTTCCGGATCCGTATCATGTTTAAGCGCTAAATTCTGCTCCAATGAATTATCCCTTAATATCAAAATTTCATACGCCTTACTTAAAGCATCTACATGCCGCATGCATTTTCCTGACCTATGCTCTAACGTATAATCTGCATAAACAAGATCCCACACATTATTTGCGGAACTAGATTTTTATTACTAAAGGTTAATTTTATACTGTCACAGTCGGTTACAATCTTGAATTTAATACCGTTGAGGTACATTTAAAACGTCCTGAACAGGTTATCTACCAAAACATTAAAAATCTTTTTTAAAATCTGTATGTTCTCGTCTACCGTGATCGTGGCAATCATTATGTCATCGAGATAAAATCAAAATTTTACCTTCCCTAGTAAACTCACTAAATACTATGCTAATAAATCTAGCAAAAATTGGGAAACTGTTGCAAAATCCGAATAATGAATTTGAAAACTCATATTGACCATATGAAGTCACAAAAAAGAAATACCGAGTACACGGCTTTGAAAAAAATTTGAAAAACCACCTTTTCCTTTACATACTGTCTAAATGTTAATCTATGCTAGGCATTAGGAAAAGATTCTTAATGGTAATTTTGTTTAACTCTCTAAAATCTATCCATAACTGTTTACCACCTCCTTTCTTATTAAGTAATACAATAGGAGAGGAATATGGTAAATAACTTTCCTTAATAATATTCCGGGCTAACAAATCTGAAATGATTTCTTGCACAACTTCTTTATCACTATATGCAAGTCTACGGGGCCTAAAATAAAACTGATTGTGGTCAGGAAGTAAAGACACATTTACTTCGTACTTAATTTTTGACTGTACTCCTCGAGCAGGCCTAACATATTCTTATTGAAACATTTCAACAAATTTACATTTATCTATTACATCTACATCATCATGAACTGGATTGACAATTATTCGTTCATCTCTAAACTGAACATTAATCATAGAATTCGAAATAAAACCTCTTCTTACCAAACAATCATAATACATTGTGTCAGCAGTCACAACACAAAAAGTTATTTGAGCGTCTGCATTATCCAACTTAACTACATGCTTATATGTACCCAAAACATTTAAAATAGTTTTATTTATATCTGTGAAAATATTATCTTGAACGTACGGACTTCTATAATCCTCTGGCAAAGATTTAGTGAAACTCCACTACTAGAATCAACTAAAGCCTGCAGTTAAAACGTATCTGCTCCGAAACTCAATTGAACCGGAAAGCAATAAGCTGCCGGGTTCTTCGTTTTTGGTCTGCCATCATTGTCCTGCTGTCTTAATTCTGTTCTGTTCTGCCTCTAAATTTAGGGCAATCCTTTTTTTGATGTCCCACTGCATGACACAAGAAGCACTTTTTTTAGAACACTGCGAAGAAAAGTGACCTTTACTCTTGCAAGGAAAACATTTAATCCATTTTGGTTGATGCTCAATGATGTTTGTTACAGCTTCTAAATTGGTAACTGGCACACTCTTGTTGAAACCACGTTCATACGTGTTTACGCTATTCATTACTGATAACAACCCTGCACACGAAGCAAATTGACTAATACGTGCCTGTGACTGCAACACTGGGCATCAATTAAATATTTCAGCATATCCTCTTCTACAATACTCAATTGGTTCTCAAACATCATTTTTTTGTGGTAGTAGGACGTAAACGATTCATTTTTCATCCACTTGCAACTATCAAACTTACGCATAAGACTGATCTTACTTTCTCGACGACTGAACATAGGAATTATCAACATTTTAAGTTCATCGTATGACAAAGTAGCAGAACATGGCTTTGAATGGAACCACTTGAGTGCCATTCCTTTTAACTTTCCCACCAATAGTACTACGGCTAAAGTACCAGGTACATTATGCGTTTTTTTAGCCATATCAATTCTTCTGAACCAAGAATCTGCATCTTTGTCATCATTACCATTAAACTCTAGGATTAGTGATGCAATTTCCGCACTTCTGAGATGTTTCGTCTCTCCAGCTTAAGTTTCTTTCATGGTGGTAACCACCAATGATACCAACTCCTGCACTAAAATATTCACGCTTACTGACGGGGTTACTACTACCTCAGATCCCTTTACTGCGGGACTGAAATGACTTTCTGGGAAGTCTTTAACTCTCATCCATTAACATACTAGCACGTGTTGTAATCCCACACCTGAATCGTAAGAGGGATTCTCACTCCAGGTTATTAATAATTCGCATTTGCTTTAATCTACTTCTTTATTTATTTTTTTGCATAAAATCACATTTTAATTATTATTTTTTTTAGTAACCACAACAACAACCTTCTTATTTTAAAAAAAAACTTATATTCTAATTCTCACTAAAGCTGATTTCTATATTTTCAATACCTGACAGTAACAACTGATTTTTTTAGGTACAGTTGATTATCGTGCAGTATTTCTAAGTAATTTTTTGATCTGTTTTTTTTATGGCTACAGCACAAAGGTATGGACATTTTTGACAAATGAGCAAGTTTTATAGGAGAAGAGAGAAGCTGGTTTTAACATTTCAAAATATTGTCACTAGGACGAATAGAAGTCTGAGTACTGTGTTGTGCTGCGCAAACACGAAGACCAAGACGTACAAGACACCGTCTAAAAACAACAGACCGCAAAGATCGCCGCCTTAGTCTCTTCGCGTTAAAAGACTTTCAGAAAAGTGATTGCAAATTAATGATTTGCAGAATCTGGAAGGCTTATTGGGATGCAAATTGTTTATCGTCATGTAACAAGTTTTGAGTTGCCTTCATATCTACCTTACCTTGATTCACCGTTCACCTTTGAGCATCGACCTAACCGACTGCAATGGTGCAGAAAACGAGTTCAGTAGGATCAGAAATAGAGTACGGTAGCCTTTAGCAACAAATTGCGATGTTGTTTGAGAGTGACCGGACAACAGTGAGAAGGCGACGTGGTTAAAGGCGTAACTCTCAATTTTCTGTAAAAAGACATGTGCACTGCACAGTTATTATATGAGGGGCTATTGCTTTCTGTAGTAAATTATTTTTGGTTTTTATCAAAAATAACATGATGGCCCAACTTTACATTCACAACTTGGAAACTCATGTTTTACTTATCTCAAGGCTCTCCAAAATCAATGTACGACCACATATAGTCAACATTAAAACACTTTGACCGTAATCAAATCAATTTTTATCATGGAGTCATCGTTTTTCTTCTATCTTGTGTGTATATGTCTTGAATGAACCGTCACCCGTCAGGGTTTGTGTTATAAAATAATCTAGCTTTCTGTGTTTGCATTTTAGCCATATATCTGTTTTTCTGATTAGTTTCTTTGTCCATTTTGCGTTTATAATACTTGCATTCTATCTTTCTTACCATAATCTGATGCTTTCTTCTCTTTCTTGTTGTTGATTGTTGTAGTCGCTTTTGTATATATTTCTTCTTTTTTTAATAAGTAAATTGATGGGTAATATTCTTGTCACAGTTTGAAGCGATTTTGCACATATCGTTCTATATGCAAAACCAAGTCTAAGAAACATGTTTTTTTGTACCCTTGTCATCATATTATGATATTTATTTACATTCATTGCTTTTTCCTAGATTAGGGCACCGCATGCCATCGTTGATTGTACTACTCCATACATTAATCTTCTTCTTGTACTGTTAAAATTGCTGATATTTGGCAGCAGTTTACATAGGTCTTGCACTTTTCTTTCCGCACTCCAAGTCAGTTTTTCGTCCAAACTCTTAGATACTTTACTTTTTTGGATAGCGTTATCTTAGTTTCGTCTATTTTAAAAGTCATATCTTCTCTCTACCTGGGACCACAAATTAGTATCACCTCGGTTTTTTGTGTTGCTATACTCAGATCGTTTTCTTCTAATCACTGCTTGATTATTTTTAGAGCTCTATTACCTTTGTGCTTAAGTTCTTCTAATTTGTTTGTTTTTACTACCAGAGCCAGGTGGTCCGCATAAGCAACTGTTTCACAGCCCATTGGTATTTTTTGTCTTAGGACACCATCGTATAATACATTTCACAAAGTCGGACCTGACACCGAGCCTTGTGGTACACCTTGCAACAATCGTTCACGTATCTTAACATAATAAACATGAATTTAAAATATTATTGTAATAAACAAATTAGTACTGGGTGTTCTGATTTTTATGATATTTAGTATAGTGGCTTAGGCAAATGTATGGAAACATCTTTATATTGAATGAAGTGTGCGTTGTAAATAAGGTTATTTAGAGAATTTGACGAAGTAATTTTGATCGTGAGCTGATTATTGGTTATTGCGTAATTTACAAATATTTTACTTTTTTAGATAAGAACCTATTGTTTTTATTTCAAAATATGATTAATCGATGTAATTTGTCTATGAACCCAATAAAATATTAAATATTTTTGAAAGAGATTTAATTAAAAAAGTGCGTACTATATGCAACTATTTGAACGCGCATGTCTGGTAGGTTATTTCACACACACAAATAAAATACAGGTAAGTAAGAAGTGTACCTTGTTGATAACGTTAAGACGTACTGAAATAATAATTAGCCAACTAGACATGAGTGTTCAAATTTTGTTTTGTGTGTAATGGTTTTTTTATTAATTGCTTGTGGGTCAAATATTATACAAGACTTTATTTATTCGAAAAACAATTGCAGTAGAATACATTTATTAATGTTTAACCGATTTAGCTAATGTAGCATTTACTTTTTTTGTTACTTTTTAGAAGACATAGTGGTAGTTTGTTATCAAGTGGAAATGTATTAACCAATTTGTTACAATCTCTCGTTGATAGTTGATTGCTTTTCTCTTAACGCTTTTACAGTGGGTTCATACATACTTTCCAAACCAAGGACTTTGCCGGTACGCTCGGAGTGGCGCTTATAATTTTTTTCTTGATATAGTATAGCATTCTCAAAAACGCTTACTTATCGATATTTTAGCTACTCATAAAAATGTAGTTGTTACCAACAGGATTTAAGATAAAGTAAAGTAAAGAAATTGTAATCACGGTTATCCAGTCATGCTAATAGCTACCAGCATGCTTTGAAACAATGAAATGTTGTTACCGATTCTGAGTGATTTTAATTCTTCCTATCGCAGGCGTGCCTTCAAGCTTAATAGACCATTACACAAAATACGTCAAAAACTTGACCTCAAATTACATTGAAAAATTGGCATTAGTAACCAATGGTCCTTCGTAGCAAATGCTTCAAGTTATCGATTATAGCGAAACGTATCTAATTGACATGTACCATTCCAAGAGAGCACGTGGCGGAAAGCCAAGTTGCTATTATAATTACGAAAAAATTAAGTTATATCACAAAAATAGAAATTAATTCTTACCCCAAAGAAACCGTTACATATGAAGTAAAACCAGGTTTAGTATATGATGACAACCGATATACTGAGGTTTGGTCAAACCTTTTTGTTCAAATTCTATTTGAAGTCAAATAATTACTCTATTTTTACACTCAATATTAACATCTGTTGTGTCAAATATTATTTTTATTCCGTTCTTCAAGTACATCTAACAGTTTCTTCTTCAAATATGTTCTCCAAAGATCCAGTTTTACAATTAGGCATCTTAAGATTTAAACTTCTTGTAAAATTCTTTAAACTGACTACTTAGTTTTTTGTTTAATTTTTTTTTTCGTCAAATTGCAGGCAAAAAATTTGCTTCACGTTGACCAATGTGTTTTTTTGCTGTATAACATTTTTTTACTATCTTTTATTGTTATTTTTTATATTCTATTTATTGATGGAGTAGGTATTATATTGATAACTTTTATACAGGAACTGTCACAAATATTTTAGGGTTGTCTTGATAGAGCATACATTTTTAGAAGATTACAGCCTTTGTACTTTAGTTTCTATTGGTTTTTAATTTTTTTTCCGTGATAAAAAAGTTACTTAGTTGCACCAGTTAACACTGGAGCTTGCACTACTTAATTCTCCCCAAAAAAAAGGCAGTTTGCTGCAACTTTGATGTATTGGTTACATTCGTTAGCTTTCGTCGTTTTGATGGATTAGAGAAGCTTAAATTTTTTAGTGGTGTATTAAATTTTAAATTTAAGTTGATACATTCCTTAGCCTTGTTAAATTATATAATTGCTGGATACAACTGCTGAATTACATCTACAGACTACAATTTTTTTTATCGAATATATTCAATTTACGTCACACAAGCTATTGTATAATTAGTAAAGGGTTTCAAATAAAACAGCATTCAATCTAAAGGTTGTTTCGTTACAAAACTCCTTTTTAAGTCTATATTAGAACGTGAGGCTGCGCTTCGGGAGTATTGCACCCCTTGTCTGCATCAAGTGATGTATAACCTAACTTACCTTACCCTTTACCAACTATTGCTTAACTTATTCAAAATTTAGTGCCACAGTTATCGCTATAATGTTTGCTAAATTAATTATTCAATATTTCTAAACTCTTAACCTATTTGTTTACAATACATCATTTCATAATTTTATTTGCATACTTGCCGCTTCAAAATGTGATCTTTCGAGGGTATTTTTAAAGTAGTCTTAGTTTACATGGTTTCACTAACAACCAAGTGAGCCATTGAAATGACCACCATCATAGATGAAATAAACAACTTGGCCTACTAACAAAAAGAGTTGGGAAAAACAGATTATCCAATTTTTCACCCATGCCAAAAAAGACTTCCAGTTCAGAAAAACTAAAATTGACATATCCGTAACATTAAAATAGTTATGGAACTAATTTAAGAAGAATAATTTTAAAATAAAAATATTAGACACCACAAAGCATTCATACTTCTAAACCAATATCAATCAAAACCAGGAGAAATATGAAAAGGCAAAAATTTGTTTTGAAAAATGTCCAAAGACATCCCCAATTTAACAGACAACCACTGTGAAGACACCTTATACCAAAATGCATCAGACTTCTAGAATTAGCTACAATTCCACTCTACATTTTACAATTCACAATTTTGACTACTGCGGATACTGCAAACAACAACATTCCATATATGTTTGCAAATAGTTTAAAGCCTTGTCCACAATTGTTAGGACTCGATTCATCAAAGACTGACGTTTCTGCTTAAACCACAATTTCAAAGAGAGATGCCGAAGCCATCAGCATCATACAATGTTACACAAAGAACGACAGGCTAATTTGAAACCGTATAATAAAAATCATTTTAACAGAACCTTAGAATATTTAACCCATATATCGGGAAAAAAATCCAAACTCGCAAGAAAAGGCGACTGTCTTGACAAGTCATCTTGAAAAACAAGACCAAACCGCATTTTTGGCGACGGCCCTAAAACGAGTTAAATCAGCAACAGTAATCATGAAATATTTACTAGTGCTGATTGATCTAGGGTCGCAATCATCGATCGTGACAAAATGAGCAGCATAATTATTGGGAATACCAAGCGCGAAGATAAGAGCCAAAATAACAGGCCTGGTAGCTAAAGATCCAAAAGCATCAATCACAAAAATTCAAGCTGGAATACACCCACGTTTTCTAAGCAACTTCATATTAACTGTTAATTTGCTGGTAATGTCAAAGTTGGCACAATCATTACCAAACTCTGAGATAGAATACTGCAGTTCAAACTAACCACAGAAGTACATTTTTGCAGACGCCAAATACAACAAGTCCGGTCCAATTGACGTCATCTCAGGGACCGAAGAGTTTGAATAGATAATTCTGCAAGGACTCCAAAAAAACAAAAATGATCTTATGAAGAAATGCGAAAGAATATCAACACGATGGTATCAAAATTATCAGCATAATTGACCGCAGCAAAAAAAAACAAACAGTTAACAAAGTTTTGGAATCTGGAAGAAGTTTCAATGAAAAAAATTATGTCTCTAGATGACGCAGCATGTGAAAAACATTACTTAAAGACAACCAAAAGAAATTCAGATAGAACTTATACCGTTCAAATTCCGTTTAAAGAAGATTCCGCAGCTAAACTAAGATACTCTAAATTCAGGATCATTGCAAGATTACTACAACTTGAGAAAAAGTTACAAAAGGATAACAAGTTGGCAGACCAATACCAAGAGTTCACGCAAGAAGAGAACGAGGAATATTTGAAATAGACGTAAAGTACGCTAAGTCCAAAGTATAAAAGGATTCAAGGACATCCAAAATTTATGTAAAAAAAAAACTATTCATTTTCAGACGAAACACAATGCACCGCGTTAATTCATCGCTTAACCGACCAAAAACACTAGATGCAATGGATCAAGGATAGTATGAATAGAATCATCTATAATCGTTCAAAGAGAAGACTACTGGAATAATCTTTAAATTACGTATTTGAAGTCAATGATGAGGTCTAGAAAGATATCAATTTTCTGGGACAAAATCAGCAAGAAGAGCATCAAACCACCAAACTAAATTCATAATCACTGCGTTATCAACGTTTAATTGCTCTGGAACAAAAATCAACAATCAATTAGAACGATTCAGAACCAAATTAAACGAAGGCATAGAAGTAATTAACAGGATGCAAGCTTGGTTTAGGGCTACTGACGTGAATAAATTAAACATTTATTTACTAAGCACCTGTCAAGTAGCAACCCACTTTATAAGCAAAGTCTGCAACTACTATTCACAGCTGTTGGAAATTCATTTCAATCGAGGCAGTCTTTACGATATCATCACACCTGCGCATGTTCACGAAATCAAAGAAGAAGCCAACAGTTAACTTCCAAATAATCTCAACGTGATGTTATCTTCAATAATATAAATGAATGGCGAGTATGATAAAGCATACATCTACGTCTTTGGTTACTTTCTTATTGCCGATAGTACCGATTACGTGAGGATGAAAATAAACTCCAACGCCATTTAAAACTGAGAATGGATCGTATTGGATTAAATAGATAGCTGTAGATTACAATACGCAGTTATATTTCTAATTAAGTGACGAAGAAATCAAAAACATCTGTGTGCGCCAGCTGTCACGAAGAACATAGAAACCAATCTCAATTGCATAATTGACGAAATATACCAACGTAGTGGACCAACTAAATGCAAGATCCAAAAAAATAGTATACATTTCATCGTATGGAAGAAACTCTGTATGGTCAACACGTGGATGTTTATTGTCAGCAAACCCAACAAGATTGCGGTAACATGCAACGGTATGAAAAAAGATGTTCTACTGAACATTATCGGAGTCATTCAAATAACGGAAAATTATTAAATGGGTGGAAACTGCCTATGTTCTTTCCAGTTATACCAAGACGACCCTTCTTCTCCGAAACCTGACCTTATAACAACAACAAGACGTTTTTTGGTTGCTTTGACATTTCAATAGCCCATAACAAAATAAAAAAACTAATATGTATATTGAAATCTACAAAACTTTGCTTTAAAAATTTACTAAAGGCGAATCTAAGTTATTAATAACTTGATTAAAACTTTGATTTGATTAATCAAAACAATAATGTTTTTTTAAAGTTTTAAATGTTTATGCTGTTCTGCACAAATTTTTTGCTAGACAGTTCAATTCACACATTTTATACGCCCATTTAGTGCGTGTCATTTTCTATGAATCATTCTCATGGTTCTGAATGATGAATTCTAGCGTGATATTAAGAAAAATAGTTGTGTTTTTTCTCATTAGACAAATTTTTACGTCAGAAAAAACATGTATCTGCACAGTGCGTACTTACATTTTGCTTTAAAATAAAAAAAAACAACAAATAAAACTCGTAGATTCATATGAGTACTTTTCCATAGTCGAAAAATTTTTAAAAAATAAAAAGTGAATGATAGATGATTTCATAATGTATTTTGTCATTATGAAAAACTATAAGCTGTGTGTACGAGGTTTCTTTTTATAGTTTTGCATAAAAATTAGCAAAAATAAGGTGAATATACAAAAGTGTATCAAATGAACAGCCGGGAAAAAAATTAAAAAAAGCATTACACTGATGAACGAATATAATTTGATTAATTTTAATTTGTCATTTTGAAAACCAGTCTTGGATGGCAATGAGATGGGTTTGTAGTTTTGTAAAGCTCTTGCTGGGTCTGTCTGTAGCCAATATCGCAGTATCGTCAGCAAACGTAGCGACTTAGAGACTTCTAGACAAGTTGGTAGATCGAATATGTACAATACTAAATCTAAAACCTAGTACCTTGGAGTACTCCAGTAGTTATGGAGATTAGGTTAGTACATTTTTCTTCGTATTTGATTTGAAATTGTGCTATAAATAGTATCGTACTATGAGATAAATATTATCAGACAACTACTTTAACTTACACGTGTCTGAGTTGATTTGCTGACGTCTAGAAATATAGCTGTATTTTTTGGCTGTAATGGTGGCGTTAATAATGTTTACTACTTTATGAAATTGTTTAATTTTAGAGTACTGTTTTGTTACATGTATAAATTTTAAAATGTAATACCCTGTATATTCATTACATTACAGTTAGATTTCTACTTTCGACGCCTTCTAACTAGTTTCGTTTTACTTGATTTACTGTCAAGACGTTAAACTGTCAATTACTTAAAATCGTGCTTGTGATGTTTAAATTTTAATTTTCTAACATCATCTGCGTAGGTAGTAACTATGATATAACTCGAAAACGCATTTATATTAGTTTTACATCACAGGGTAAGCTTTTCCTAGTAGTTTTTAAAATTATTTAATAATTTCTTTATTAATTTGTTAGCACGATCCGACATGTGTTAGTGCACATGTTTCGGTGAATTCTCGACCGATGAGGGGTTAATATCGACCAAATACCTTCATGAAAATATTACAATTTTGGAAGGCCTACGTTAAAGCTAAAAACGAAGCTTTGACAAGAAATTTTCTCTGATGTACTGTTCTTTATGTGTCAATCGACTGTGATATCAACCTTTAATTTAATGTGTGCAACAGCATTCGATAACCGGTTTTTTAAATTAAATTTTTTTTAGCATTAATTAATTGTTTTGTAAATTTTTGCTTTCGTGAGTCATTGTGATGACACGATTTGCTTGTTCATTAATATTCTAGATTGACTCAACGAGAAAAACGTTTTCTTCGGGCAAGTACTGAATTGTGGGTAAGTCTTATTAATTTACATTTGCGTTGTCATAAAGATTTCTCACAAAATTTTGCTAACACCCTATGTGTAATTTAAACCTATGTATTGTGTGTTGCCGATACTTCCGAGATTTATTGATTGAATAATTTACGATAAATTTCTTGTGTTTGTTAATAATCTACGATATTAAATTAAAGCTGTTATACATATTTATATTTTCTGTTTTTTTGTCCATTAAGGACTGCTTTTGTTACAAGCTTGGACCTTCTGTCTTGATTAAAACACTAAGTTTTACTTAGTAGGATCTGGCGCTCTTTAAATCCGATTTGTGTGAGTTAGCCGTGCAAGGTTCGTAAGAACAATAAACGTGTAGCAGTTTTCTAAAACTAATTTGACGGATCGATTTTAAAAATTCTGATCTAGAGTTGGCATTAGTCGCATGAGTATCAGGTTTTTGAATAGCTTTGAAATCATGTATAATAAACGATTTATACGACTTTACTAAATGATTTTGGATTAAAATAATTTTAGCTATACATATGCTGGCAAATGAGCCACTTTGTCAAATTACAATTTTTTTTATTGATAAATTTTTGTTTACCATTTGTTATAAACTTTCTTGTGACTCATTTCTCAATTGAAAGTTTTTAGATTAATACAATATCAGTATGGCTTTTTAGTGAGCTTTGTAGGATATATAAATTATCAATACCAAAAATTCTACAAAAAAATTGTTGCTGTAATTAACATAGATTGATTTTTTCGATTTAGTTTTATTTAACGTTTAATAGACTTTTAAACCTCTTTTTACTTATCTAACAACACATTTATAATTATGTTTCTACAAATATGAAAATGGTAGTGATAACAATACAGTTAACAAATGTATAACAATATTTTAAATCCAAGCATATTTTGATATTATTCAGTGGTAATTACTTCAGCGTGACACGACACAAATATACTTCTAATTATTTAAATTCCTTTAATTTCTGTTTTCGAACAAAGTAATTTAAAATTAAAATTTCTATCTTCAACAAAATTAAATTTTAAGAAACAATTTTAAAAGTATTTGATTACAAGATATTTGTTGGTTTTTTCTTTACAACCTCTATCTTGGATTTTTTTTATTTAATTATTTATAAGTTTCAATTTAATTGTAACAATTTTAATTGCAATCAATTTATATATAGAAACAAACTTTTGTAAACAAATGTATTATCAGGACAATATAAAACGCATTTAATTATATTATTTATGCAAATATAGTTAAGTGATTAAAGTAAAAATTTGTTGTAAAAAAAATGCGAAGCAAATTAAAAAAAGCGTTAGTTATCAAAAAAACTTAATTTAACACAATAACCGTGAAACCAAACCGTCGATATAATTATAAAGAAAATTCAGCTTTGATCTTTCTTTACAATGCTTCATGAATACAGATAAAACGAGGATTAAAATTTTGCACTTAATATTTTTTCCCGATTAAATCGCAAGTATTAGTATTGTAAATGTAACTGTTAAGCGATTTACACGACATTAAGTACAATGCTTAATACCTTGGTACTATATTTACGTCGGTGAGAAATATAAAACTCAGTACTTGAAAAAACATTCTATTTAATACAAAATACAGGTTAAAAAATTCTTTTGTCTATTAAAAGTTAACATTTTCATGTGACCTACTTTAAAAAAAATATTTAGAATTTGCAATTTTACTCTTTTTTTTTATTTGTTTATTTTATTTAGAATTTCTTTAAATAGTATTTATTTGTGTATTTTTTCCAAAGACAAATTATAACTTATTTGTTTACGTCTAATAATTTTTAAAACTGTTCATTAAACACATGTCAAAATCTTGTGGCAAATATCAACAACCGTTGAAATTTATATCTATTACCTGCTAGTGCTAGCGTTGTAAGCACCAAAAATATGCTAGCTTTTTCTTTTATACAATTTTTTGAAATAGTTATAAAAAATTATTATCTTTGGGTTTTACTTGCTTAAAAACTGTTGGGAGAGACTAGAAGACTAAGGGGTAGTTTGATTTTAGGCAGTACGTTAGAATAGAGATGATGGACAAGTCAAGATTCTAACTAGTGTTTTTATTGTGTTGGTTGAGCACGTCGGTCGCTGTCAGCAGTTCCAGGTCGTATTTAGGTGCTGCGCTTTCCTGTCGCTGTCTGTTGCTGTCTAATGCGTTCCGCGGTCACCGTGCTTGTAACGCCAAATCTGTTGCATGAAAAATATCTAGTAGTACGACTTGTTACGCTGGAAGAGTTAGCTAAATACTTTGAAATTCGTGAGTAAATTTGACACAGTTTTATTTGAATAACTAATTCACATTCACTTGAAGAAACTGATGATTCCAAACCTGACTTTATGGCTACCGCTGACTCAGCTAGCGATTAAAATTATGATTTCAGTGTGGAAGATTTATGTTTCAATGCCGATGATCCAGTGCATAATTTAACAGGCGAAAATAACAAAGTCTTCAGTATAAAATTTCATCTACAAGAAACGTCTATTAATTCTGTGTCAAAAGATTCTATTTATACTGTCACAAACGCACAAGGAAAATAGCGAAATCCGGTAGGAAACCATTTGCATTTTTAAAACATCTTCAGCAGAGACGAAGGTATAAGTCCTCATCATTCAGCAGTTTTAGTTGATTGCAGCCCTTTTGATTATTTCTCAGTTTTCTTTGATAAAGATATTCTTGAGCTCATGGTTGATCAGACTAATTTTTACGTTTTTCAAATAATTTGTTCTGGAGATGACATACTGCCATCGTCAAGACTGCATCAATGAACTCCTACTTCACTCGACAAAATGATTATATTTTTAGGGTTTATAGGATACATGAGTTTAGTCAGAATATCCACAATACGTTATTATTGGAGCAGAAAATACATTTATAAATGTCAAGTTGCTCCGAATACCATGAGTAGAAATCGTTTTAAAATATCGGTGTTAATGTGCTATTTTAGTAACAACGACCTAGAGATCGTGTAAAAAAATTTACGTCTTTGGCTATATATTGTATATGCAAATCATTGATCCCATTTAAGGGACGTTTGATCTACAAAAACTACATTGTACTAAAATCCCATAAATACAGAGTACAGTTACATGGAACCTAAAAGTGCACTGTGGGAAAAAAAACAGATGGAAGTATACCAACAAAAATTGTTATGACTTTGTCTGAAAAACTGCTGAATTGTGGCCGACTGACAACTATTACTCAGTCTTGGATTTGTCTAAACAGTTATTGGAGAGAAAAAACACATCTTTTGGGAACCCTTCAAAGTAATAATGGACGTGGACATCCCAAAGAAATTACTTTAAAAAAGTTAAAAAAAAGGAGAAACAGTTTGCAAAAAAAATGCTCATGGCGTGTGCGTTATAAAATGGTGCGACAAACAAGGTGTGTTAGTGCTCTCCACTAAACATACAGATGCAATGATGCAATTTAAGGTTTATTTATTAAAAATTGTAGCTATATTATAAACTTCTTGTTACTTTTGCCCAAATTGAAGATTTTTTGATAATGTTAAAAGAATATAAACAAACGCAGATTTGAAAAAATTCTTATCCAGATGCTTTCGTCAGAAACCAGATTGTCCCGATTATACAATAGAATGTCTTATTTAAACGGTCTCACAGTTTGTGAGAGTGAGAATGTATTTTTGGGGAGGCGGTCCTTAGGAATCGCCGCGGTTTAAAAAACAAGCTTACGTGGAGGTCCTTACGAACCGCCATGGCTGTTAACGTGTTAACCTTATTTTGATTTCATTTTTTTATATAATGTACGTAGTGAATACAGATGTAATTGAGTCATTTAGGCGGATTTTATTGTCATACTTTGTAAGTGCAGTTTCTTAATTCATTGCTTCCAACTGTTGTTTTTATTTAGTTTCTAAGATTTAAAAAAACAGTATTGTAATTTATTGCTTATGTTAACAACATTAAAGGCTGGTTGCACAAAGCAAATCAAAAATGTAACAACTGATTATTTCTCAAAACAATTGCTACATATCCAATGAAACTAAGTTTATTGGTGATGTAACAATTGATTTCAGAAATAATCATTTGCTACATTTTTGATTTGCTTTCTGCAACCCGGCTTATGAGTATTATTTATATTCTTTTATCGTTACAATTGTGCACTTGTATCTAGAGTTTTGAACTTGTGGTATTGCGTTTCGTTTTAATTTTGCATGTTTGTTTGTAGCATTTTTATTATATGGGGTTTCTCTTTCTTACCGAGAGAAGAAAAAGTGGGCTTCGGTAAGCGACGGTCGGAAATGGTTCGGTGGTAGACCGTAAGTGATGAAAATGTAAACAATCAGTGGGCTAATGATTATATATAACAGTGAAATAAAATAACAATAAGTACACTGTACAATGAAGCTTAAAACTTAAATGTAAAGTCTAATGAAGTCACTCTCATCATATCCGCAAGAATCAATGGACTACGACCAATTGCAGGCAGCGGTGTCGTGGTAGACGGCTACACGCTTGCTGCAACGGTAGCGGCAGCTTCAGAGTTGCGAACACGGCTGTAAGTAGCGTGCGACGCGGACGGCGGCCCCCGGGTGGACTACAGCAAAACTACTACAAAAGAAGCGTGAGCTGGACACCTAGTCTCTAGGTGTTCAATAAGCAATGTAGACTTGCTGTTGACGTCTCTTTGCGTAATCACCGAGGTGACTTGACTCTACTCTAAGAGAAAATGTCTTTGTTAGTCTAGAGATCTTTTTTTAAATTCTTGGAGTGTTTGTTACGAGAAACTCAGGCTTTTGAGTTGATCCGCCAAAAATAAATTGTTACGCTAGTCTTCTCATAACAAAACAAAGCAACGGCTACCACAGCTTCTTCGGAGAGGGATCGCAGGCTTTGTTACGTGTGATTATAACGTGAATCTAAAAAAAGGAGCCAAGACAATGAAAAATTAAATTCGGGAGATACCGTCTAACTCTACCCGCAGCAGGAAAAGAATAAATAACACTACAGAAGTAATAACACCGAATATATATATTTATTATATCACAGAAGATGAAGAAAGTATATAAATGTAAGTTCTCGACAATATTTACACGTAGGTCGAATGAATTATAAGTTGCGCCGAATAGCGAGCAACACACACATAAAATTTAAGCGAATTTGAGTTATTTATATTAATACTTGAACAAAAACATTATTTTTATTACATTGTTTTAACATTTACATTATTATAAGGTACAATTTGTAAAAATTATCGCTTTTCTTATTTATTTGTTAATGTATTATAAAATATATATATATATATGTAATTGTTTAAAATTAAAATCTTTTTTTTTATTAATTATAACTCCATATAAACGCTGAAAAAAATTCTAACAAGTAAATGAGCTCAGTTTGTACCTACATATATCTTTGTCAAAATATTATAGAACCGGACCCAAATGATTTAGTGTTCTGTGCAGAACTTATCTAAATAACCCGTGATTGTGATGAGCAATATTTCACGAACTGCGATTTTTTCACTGATACCAACAAATCGCGAAGGACTGTTACCAATTTGTAAAAATATTAGTGATTTTACAAAGTCGTTACTTTTTACATTTGGTTATGTTATTGTGAAATCGTTATTTCGTGTTTGTTGTGAAATCTTGATTTCTTGTGAAAGATATTTGGTCTGCACTGTTTACTGGTTGGTGGTTGTAAGATTTTTGTTATGGGTAATGATATGAATATTGAAGCGGCGATCAGATACTGCGCGATGTCGCTACATTCATTGGGCATGGTTCTATTATTAATTTGAATTTTCGTTATTCGAGAACGCCATACAAAAGTCGTGATCACGTCACGCTTTAAAATCACTTTTATAAAAGAATCGTAGTAACGATTTAGTGTTATTAAGAAATCACGATATCGCTCATCAGCTCCCGTGAATATATAAATGCATAAACAGTAGTTGATATAAGCTTTTCTTTGTACGCTCAAAGAAATGCAAAGACAGCAGTCTTTCGAAAACTATTGTAATGTCGACGCCTTTTTCAGTAATATTGTACCAGATTTCAAAAGGCATAATTTTCTAACCAACAAGAATTAAAAAATCCTAGAATTGAAAAATAAGTTTTTTGTAATATTATTTATTATTCATGATTTTTTACTTATACCATTGATTATATACCTTACTTAAATCGATGTGCTAGTTGTTATAATAACTACCATTTCTTTATTTAGAAATAGTTAATTCTCAGAAACATTTTGCAGATACGCATATATAGTTACTTATCGTAACTGTAAATTATATATTTTTGTTTTCTCAATGCATATCGCTACACGGTTCGGCACACGACATGATGGTTGTGTATATCGTTTCCCGCGGCAGATATCAAAGAAAAAATGTATTTTTCTATTTATTTCTGAACTATAAACAATAAAAATAAGGTAAAAAGTGCATCGGAATCACAGTGAAAATGTACACAGTTCCTGTCTCGTACTTTTTTGATATCGACAATAATTTTCGAGTTATTTTTTTTAATTCCTAAATTTGACCTAAAATTAAAAAACCGAAACGTTAGCGCAAATTCTATTTAATTTTTATGCATGTTAAAATTAAAAAAACTTATTTGGCGTTTCTAGATTTTTTAAAAACAGCTATATAAATTCCACGCCATCTATCGATCTAGAAATACACTAAAACGCCGTCCTGATTGCCCTTAAATTGTAGACAAACAAAACAATTTAAGCCTTCGAGTACAACGCGCATTGCTTATAAGTTCCTGAAGCACAAAAATATTTAATTGTGTTAACTTAACATGCACGTACGGTCATAAACGACATGACGTTTTACCTCAGTCGAATATTAGCTAATATCCGTACTTGATGTACCTAAAAAGTAATATTAAACCCAATCTAAACGAGCATCTAATGCTAACACAAATAAAAGGTTTCCTTAGCATCCAGTCATTAAGAACGCAAATGCGCAGCGTTTCCCTTCGACTTAACAGCATAAATTTCCCGTAGTTATTCTTGCAAAAGAGGGATTGTCCTGCTTGTTTCCAACCCTGGATACGATAATGACGTTATCAATAATGTGACATCATAGAAATTTTCTAATGAAACCACCTGCTAGTTATCTTCGGTGATAACGATGAACATTTGGTGGGCACCAATATCCGCTACAGACAATTAGCCGAGTCAAAATAAACCTTCAATAAAGAAAAATGTATACCACTCGCCTCCATTCAACCTTCCAAATGCAATTGCATATTAAGATAGTAGCGTGAAACAATATAACGGTGAAGGTTAACCTGGGCGTAAAAGTACCGAACTCGTAGATGGTCTAGTGGGAAGTGAGGTAACAACGCTGTCTAAAATTTGACAGTCTCGGCGAAAGAGTAGGAAAATTCTCCTGACAAATTTCATACTCGACGAGAAATTTTCATACTGGCAAATTAAACTGCTAATTTCTTTTTTTTAACATTACATGTTGTAAAGGTGTTTGACCGACCGTTCTGGTTGGTCAAAGTTGGCAAAGGTAGTGATGGAATCCTCTTGAAAAAGTGGCAACGGTAACATCTTAAAAATTTTATGTGCCGTGCGTGCATTATTTGTATAAAAGAAAAAATGTGTTTAATAAGATTTAATTGGTTAGACTTTGATTCAAGCTCAGAAAGGATAGACATGTAGTATTGTCACGTGTCCCTTGACGAAAGTAGGCAAGATTTGGTAGTGAAATAATGTATTTGTAAAAATTTTTAAGTTGGATGTTTACTTATTTGTTTTCTTTATATTAACGAATTTTTTTTCTTCGTCAAATATAACCAAACATTTACGTAAAATTATGAATAAAAAGTTTAGTAATGTAACGAAATTTTTAATCAATTAACATGTTTGCCACTTTAGACAATGAAAGATAGATCCTAATAGCATCTACATTGCATGACGTGTTTTTTAGTTGGAAAGATCTAGAAGTCTGTTAAGCCGTTTTCTAGCACTTTTTTATTTTTGATTTTTTTTTGCATTTGGAGTCTTCCAAAATAATTACAGATTTGAGGTTAACCTACAACCATTACTAAGCACCGCCGATTTTATTAAAATGTTTGCATATAACAACACTGCGAAGCGTAATAGAGTTTATTGATCCGCCCCCAACCACTATTTTGGTGATATTCTTACGCCTTTTTGTGTATCTATAAGATTTTAAGTTACATGAATCAAAAGCGACTTTTGGCTTATACTGCGTTGTAACAAAACACCCAATCTTTATAGGTTTAGTCACGATCGCCTAAAGCATTGTTCATTTTGTCTATGTAGTTAACTAGGTCGTGGTCATGTCGTTAATCGTCGTCATCGGTACCAAATCAATTGTATTATAAACGACATGTTCAAATCAATAGCTGCGATTTAGTTAACAATGACGTCAACTAACAATATAGTTAATTTTGTTTAATGCAACCGGACAATAGTTCTAGTTTCTTCTTGTAAGCCACAATAAGAACTTGACCTTGATTTTATCGTTTTTGAAACCAAAAAAACTGAAATTTTGCAGGACATGGTAGCTGGCATCTTCAAAGCTCTAATTTTTACTGTCCTCAGTGGCACAAGGTATCTTTTAAGTAGTCGTCAAGTAGAAAACATTGTTTTGAACTACATAGCTAAATTGCAAGTTTTTTGTTACTTTTCTCTTTTTTAATTTTAGTTGCTTGTACTTTTAGTTGTACTGTGTAATGTCGACTTTATTGTATTATTTGATAATTTTGAGGTCGCTACGAGGTAATATTTATTTCGTAGTACAGACACGGTGGTGTCCTTTGTAAGTATTACTGTTTAACCAAATAACCAATTTTAGTTACGTGTACTTAAACGGTCAAATTTATATTTCTACAAAAGTATTAAACGACGGCGACAATAAGTACTGGTTCTAAGACTTCGTAACTAACCATTTCTCTAGCGGGTCTTGTTGGTCACATCCACAAACATTACGGGTAGTTTGATAGTCGGCGAGTGAGCGGGGATGACTAATGTATTACAAAAGGAAAAACACTTGGTCGCCACCTCTTTAAAGCTACTACTAGAATACCCAGTGAAAGAAGCAAGTGGCTTAAAATAACCCCTTCTAAGTAAATTAGGTACAAAAGAAACAATAGCAAACAACAAAGAACGCTCGAAGAATATAATCACATTCAATTTGAATCGCCAATTCTAAAAGAGCTAAACTAACAGTAGAATGATAACATACAACATATACACTAACAGCGTAGTGCGTCAAATAACGTTGTCAAAATTTGCATTAAATATGCAATAACTGAGAAAAAGAAAAAAAAATTACACAAGTATGACTTACCCAACTATCCTGAGGTGTACGTACGTTTGCACTTTAATGCCCCTTATTTAAATAAAGTTTAGTATGCTAGATATGAGCTACCAGCATTTAACGATTCCATCAAAAAAATTGTCTGTTGCATTGCATACAATTACATAAAATCACATCGATTATTTTGGACATTGGCATAGATGGAATGTGAATCCACTTATAGGTTGTTGTAGAACTAATAGATCGTTACCAATTATGCAGTATCTGGACTGTAGTGTAATTTTGCTCACTCACAGCGACTGCATCGCATTTATATAATACATTTTGAAAGTTTTCTAAGCTTGAAGTGGGTGAATGAATTAAATCACAACTCCGCTCATCACATTCACAAGGTATACGCCACGTTATAACAGATCTCTCCAACCGTTGCTAAAAAAATTTTGTAAAACTATTCACATGGTAATAGAGCTCCAATTAAGAAAAATTTAAAAAAAAGTTTTTAACTGTGGTTACGCCACTGATTCATTTTTATTTTTCAAATTTGCATTGAGCGCAGCGCGCATGTTTTTGATTTGATTACTTTTAAGTAACCAGTAGCTGTACAAGTGCAGAATAATAAAGTTCCATTTTTATTCAAGATTCTAATAATTATTTTTGAAAAAATGTTTGAAAAACTTAAACGTTTCCAACGATAAGCTGTCGTCGGTAGTTTTAGCATACGTAATCGAGAAAAAACTCGACGTGGAAACTAAAGAAAAACTAAAAGCTTATAAACCTTTAGAAATTCCAATTATCGACGAGATTATTCAATTTTTGCAAGATCGTGTTCAATACTTAATGGACTTAGGCATTGAAAGTTATAAACGTTCCAAACCCGTCCTAATGGTTACTTCTGAAAAACCCGCTATGATTTGCAAATTATGTCGAGAACAACATTCGATTTCAAAATGCCCTATTTTTCTAAAATTTTCTGTAAAGCAGCGAATGCCTAAAATTGCTGAGTTGAAGCTTTGTAAAAACTGCTTGGCTCAACACAAAAAAATGTACTTCCAAATATAGATGTTTTTCGTGTAATAAATTTCATCATTCTTTATTACATTATACTCCGGATGTTCAATCTTCCGTTGATGTTGCAGAAAGCAATGATGTTGTTACACCGGGTACACCTTCTTCGTCAAACGTTGCACTTGCTTATCACAACGCTTCTTCTCAAAATACAATTCTTTTATCCACCGCAGAAATTTTAATTAAAGATTCTGCTGGTGTATTCTTTGAAGCTCGCTGTTTACTTAATAATGGGTCGATGAATAATCTCATTACAAAAGGAATAGTTAACAAACTTAAATTAAACACAAAACCTATTAATATATCGTTAATGGGCGTCAGTTCCAAGTAAGTATCTATTACTAACGAAACGCAAATCGAAATACAATCTAGAGTTTCTAATTTTTCCAAATTGCTTAATTGCTTGGTTATAGAAAACATTACTACACCCTTACCTACTGTGTCATTTGAAAAGCACTTGTTGCGCTTTCCTCGAGGAATTAAGTTAGCGGACAATCGTTTTAATCAAACAAGCGAGATAGATTTATTAATTGGTGCGTCTCATTTCTACGATTTGCTTCTTGAGAAAAAAATTTCCTTAGTTCCAAAACTACCATAACTTTAGAATGCCGTATTAGGATATATTGTTTCAGGTCCCATCGATCTTAAAAACTTGACGACCTTTAATCAAACTTCCATCGCAAATTCTTGTACTTTTATTACAAATAACAATTATGATTTGCAAAAATTCTGGGAAATAGAAAATGTCATTTTACAGAAAATAACTTCACTTCTGTCACAAGAGGATTAAGCTTGTGAAAATTATTTTCAAAAAAACGTGTTTCGAGATAAAGATGGAAGGTTTACAGTTTCAATTCCATTTAACGACAAAATTTCTAACCTACGTAATTCATATCAGATAGCTTTAAATCGTTTTTTATCTCTAGAAAGACGCTTAAATAGAAATCCTGAAATTAAAAAACGTTACAAACAATTTTTAGACGAGTACGAAAGCTTGGGCCATTTAAGTGAAATGGCTCCGCGTGACGTCACAAATTGTAACTTTCTTCCGCATCACGAAGTGTTGAAGCCCGATTCATCTACGACTAAATTGCGTGTAGTCTTTGACGGAAGTGCAAAAACTTCTTCTGGCCTATCTCTAAATTGTTGTCAATTGATAGGTCCGGTGGTTCAAAACGACCTATTCTCCATTTTCTTAAATTTTCGAAAGCACGCTTCGCGATCACTGTTGATTGTAAAAAAATGTATCGTCAAATTTGGGTAAATTCCGATCAAAGAAGATTTCACTGTATTCTCTGGAGAGAACATCCTTCCGAAAAAATTAAAATGTTTCAACTAAACACAGTGACTTACGGTTTATCTAATTCATCCTGTTTAGCAACTAAATGTCCTCATAGCTTAGGTCATATGTATCAAGAATTATATCCTGATGCATCAGCTAGAATCATTCAAGATTTTTATATAGACGATTTTATTTCCGACGTCAATTCAGTAATTGAAGCCAAAAATATTGCAACCAAGGTTACAGAAATCTTTGCTTTGGGTGGATTTCCTCTCAGAAAATTATTATCAAACCATTCTGCTGTTTTTGGCAATCCCGCAACCCAAAGTTTGCGACGCTAGCACACGAGCTTACGGTGCTTGCGTTTACGTTCGATGCATTTCTGATAACAATATTTTTATTCAGCTATTGTGTGCTAAAAGTCGCGTAGTACCTCTTAAACCTGTTACTTTACCACGACTTGAACTTTTGGCAGCTACGCTATTAGCCGATCTTGTGTCAAAGATATGCAGTATTTTGTCTTTCAATTTTTCTAAAATTTTTCTTTGGTCAGACTCAAAAATTTTTTTAAGGTGTTTGTTGCAAATCGAATCGCTTCTATTTTAGAAACTACTTGTGCTTCTAACTGGCATCGCGTTAGCAGTGAAAATAATCCTGCCAATTTAATTTCGCGCGGTGCTACTATAAAAAACTTAGCTGAGAACAAATTCTGGGCCTCGATTTCTTCATTCGTTAAATTTTTCCGCGTCTGAGGTAATAGTCGACCAGAATATTTTACCAGAAAAAAATCTGTTCAAGTTACTCTTACATGCAATTCTTTTCAAATATTTTTAAGCAAACTGTTTGCAAAATATTCTTCTTTCCAAAAATTACAAAGAGTTGTCGCTTATGTTCTTCGATTCTTAAAAAATTGTGTTGTACCCTTATCTGAAAGAAACGTTAGTTCTCTAACTGTATCTGAATTGTCATTATCGCTTAATAAATTGATCAAACTGTGTCAATCTTCGTGGTTTTCAAATGAGATTAAACTACTTCGTCATAATTCTGGTAAAGAAATGGCGAATTACTATCTTAAATCTTTGAATTCATTTTTAGACGATCAGGATATTATACGAGTAGGCGGTAGACTACGGCATTCCAATTTTTCCTATAGTAAGATACACCCAATATTACTTCCAAAAGGTCACGCCTTTACGTCTTTGCTTTTGTTTTACTATCATGAAAAATTTTTACATTGCGGCTCTAACCAGTTGTTGTCAGTAGTCCGTGATAAATTTTGGCCAATTTCTGGTTGTTCCCTTTGTAGAAAGATCGTTCATAGCGTTTTAAAACAAGGCCTAAATAATTAGCATCAACCCTTATGGGCGATCTTCTATCTGAGCGATTTGCTATTTACAAACGGTGTTTCTACAACACCGGGGTAGACTTTGCCGGTCCAGTTTTAGCGAAAGATCGCTATACGCGCAATGCAAAACTCATAAAATCATATATTGTTCTTTTCGTTTGTATGACGACTAAAGCCATACATTTAGATTTGATTACAAGTTTATCTGGGCCAGCTTTTATTGAAGTGTTTAAAAGATTCATTTCCAGGCGTGGAAAACCTTCCATAATGTTTAGCGATAACGCTACAAACTTTGTTGGCGCATTCCGTGATATAAAAAATCTGTACAATACTTTTCAAACTAAACAAGTGCAAACGAATTTAAGAGAATACTTAGTTAACCAAAGGATTCAATGGAAATTTATTCCCCCAAGTTCTCCGCATTTTGGAGGATTGTGGGAATCGAATATAAAACAAACAAAATTACACCTTCTAAAAATAATCGGTAACGCCAATTTAACTTTTGAAAACTTGTATGCTGTACTAACCCAAATAGAATCAGTGTTGAATTCCAGACCTCTTTCTTCTTTGTTCGAAGATCCAAACGATTTCCGGGTTCTTACACCATATCATTTCTTAATTGGAGATTCTTTTGAGACTTTGCCAGAGAAATCCTTAGAATCAGTCACGGAAAATCGATTAAATTTATTCCAACAAAGAAAACAACTTATCCAACATTTTTGGAAGCGGTGGTCCAGAGAAGTTTTACCTCAATTTCAACGACGCACGAAATGGCAACATGCTTCAGACCAACAACTATAAGTAGGTTCTTTGGTACTCTTGTCTGAACCGAATGCTACACTTTTTCATTGGCCAACCGCACGAGTAGTTCAGCTGCACCCAGGAGAAGATGGTATAGTGCGGGTAGTTACAATACGTACGTCTAAGGGTGCTATATTAAAACGTGCTATTAACAAATTAAGTTTAGTTCCGATGTGTGTTTTGGATCGTCAAAATTAGGCTACTGTTGTGTATACATTTAAATTTAAGTTAAGTTAGGTTTTTCTTGTACTCATTTTTCATTTACATCATATTCTAAATTGTATTTCCCTTTTGAAATTTAACATTTCAAGGCAGGCGGCATGGTTACGCCACTGATTCATTTTTATTTAAAAGTTGCATTGAGCGCAGCGCGCATGTTTTTTGATTGGATAACGTTTAAGTGACCATTAGCTGTACAAGTGCAGAATAATAAAGTTTAATTTTTATTCAAGATTCAAATTAATTATTTAATGTGGCATAAGATTGATAGTACAAACCGCAATCTAACCAAACTGCAACCATCACGCATATGACAGGAATCGCACAAAATATTCGTCAATGACTAATCAGTAAACCAAACTCAGTTTCCATAAGAGAAACAGAAATGTTAGCCACCACAATAAATAGCATAAAAACAGTGAAATGAAACCCAAGCTCACTTAGTATATTGCAACCACAAATTGAAAGTGAAATTCTGGCAGTATGACCGCCCTGACACAAAAATCTGACAAAACAGTTTAAATTAAGGGCTATATTTCCTACACACCTTTTTAATGGTGATAAAATAAAATCAACAATTTTTAACAAATGCAATCTAATACTGTGTAAAATAATGTTACGCTTGTTTAAAAAAATATCAACAAATAGAACAAAAGATCTTAATTTTATGTAAAAATATGACACATCGGAGTTGAGTGTAATAAATCGTATTTAACTTCAGCCATAGCAAAGCAATAAAAACTGCAAAACAATTTTACAATTGTAACAATTATTAAAACTACTAATTTATTTATACTACAAATATGTACACGTTTATAACTAACTGCACTAAATAAATCTAAGGATACTTAATACAATCACTTACGCTAATTTATATAGAACTATCTTAAAAGATAAAGTCTGTGGATAACTTCAGTTTAACACTTATTGTTTACATTAAAGTCACGCACGCTTTTAATTTGTCGTATTTATCTCGACACCCGTTAATCACTTATTTATTTAAACTTCTTAACATTGCCGACTTTAAATTACTGAAATGACTGACCTATGATTCATTTGCATCGCTTTTATATATTCTGGCCAAACGTTCGAGAATTCTCTATATCTTTCGGTGAACGTTCTGGAAATATATTTATATATATATATTTTCTATACAATTTTATTAATTTTCATGACAAATACACACACATAATTACACTGAGTTTTTAATAGAACCTGAAAGATTTAGATTAGGGTATGCAACAACATTTAATAAATTTTATAAAAATAATGTAACAAATGTTAGAATTAACTAGATTTCTACATGTATTTAAAAACCATCAAACATATTTTATTAATCTGCATTAGTTTTTTGGTTGGCCTAAAAAGCTCTATTTTTTTAGCCGAGCCGTGAACCGCAAGTCTGATTATACTCAAAACCCAACACATTTTTTTTTGTTTATTCCGACTCAAAGCCCAGCTTGAAATCAAACCGGACTTTGGACTAAGCCGGACTAAAACCATTAATAAATATATTATAAATACTATAACTAAAAAAACATTAATGTTATTCGTAATGATATATTAAACATTTATAGAAAATGTCAAAAAAAATTACTAAAAATGTAATTATGCTTATTTATAATTAAAGAAAAATGATAAATGTTTATTAACGGTTTGTAAATTTATAAAGATAAAAAAAATTACTGAAACCGTCAATAATGCGTCATACATTTATGTAATTTTTTTATAGTATTAGCATTGAGTAATAATTTAAGAAGAGGCGCAACTAGTGTGTTAAAAATCGTACTGTAGTTTTATCTCTCCTGTTTCTCTTTTTTTTACCCGCCTGTACCCCCTCTTTTCATAAACTAATAGACTAAGACCTGCTGCCATCTGCAAAATCGTGGTTTCTATTTTGCGAACTTACTTATTTCTTATGAAGTACCAGTTAGAACCTTTTGTTATATTTGTGTTTACTTTACCGTTTACCTGTTCAAAACAGGTTAATATCATAAACAATAGCTTGTATTGTTACGACACAAGTAGTCAATGTCAAATAAACTTAAACAATATCATGTTTTATATTTAAGAAAACAAATATGTATATTCAAATATTTATTTATTTTTGTAAAATATAAATCGAAAACATAGAAATAACTAAAACAATGGAAATTAAATTAAAAGAAAATTGTTATGGGGATTTATCGTTATTATCCGTCAATTTTTAAAATTATTCAAATTACCAGTCCACCAATAATAAATTATAAAACTTATAAAAAGTTAAGATTACAAAAAGTTTTTTAACTTACATTTTTTCGAACAATCTCAAATCTAAAAATTTGTAACTAGATAATTAAAAAAATGTAAGTTTTACAAAATGTTAAATGTTAATTATTTTAAAAAAGGAAGAAACAAATATAAAAAAATTTAAGTTTAAAATCGAAATTGAAATTGGTTTGCTAGTTCAACAAAAAATTATTTGATATTTTAATATAAATGAACTGTAGTAATTGAAGAATTTCCCAGTGAGCAAATTGCAGCTAAAACCGGCTTTTTTATAACTACTTTAGCTTTTAAAGTTACTCTTTAGAACACTTTTAAGTGGTTTGTGAAAAAACTAAAACCTCCATGAAGCGTTTAAGTAGCTAAAAATTCCTCAGTTATGTTGCTGTTAGGTAGCTCCTTTAATGCATTAAAATCGGGCTTATACAGCTCTTTGTGGTACTAGCAAAGTTTTAAAGAAGCTCTAAAGGAACTGTAAACCACCTTTCAGAAACAACTATACAGCTTAAATAGCTTTATTTTTACTACCTTTAAGTAGCTTAAAAATTAAATAAATATTTCATTAGAAAAAGAAATCTTGAAATCGTTACCTTTACTTAATTTCTTAAAAAATTGAGAAAAGTGATAAAGGAGAACCCATTGAAAGACCTAGATTTTGTTTAAAAAATTGATTATCAAATTTATCACTTATTTTTACTGAAATCTTCTTAAACAATTTAGAAAGTAAATATATTTCTGAACACCAAATTTTCTTACAAAAATAACATTTTGGAAAAGATATGTTGATGACATTTTTGTATTTAAAAAGTTGTAAACATTTTTGTAGATTTTCTGAAGATGAGCATCATTATTTTAAAGCTCGAAACATATGTAAACGAATTTGTTATTAGTGGACTCGTAATTTAAATAATTTTAAATTAAAATTAATGTTAAATTTCTCAAAGAATAATTGACCAATTAATCCTTTAAAAGAATTTTTGACGGAGAATCCATTTGTATCACTATGTTGCGTAGTTTAGTCAAAACTTAACGGCTTGACGAATTTGAGAACACACTGTGGTCGTTCCGATATCTTCAAAATATTATAGGACGTATCTTCAACTATAAAACATATATTAAAAATTACGTATTATTGCTTGTCTACTTATACCTTCGTTTAGTGAACTGGAGCTGTAGAAAGAATAAATTTATTCGTCTTCACGATCGTCATCCATAAATAACAATCGACGTTTTCTTCCATATGTTTGAGAAACTACTACATTTGAGTATCTTAGGTTGATGTTCATATCAACAATTACAGCTTCTGTAAAAAATTATACTAAATAAGTCCAAAAAGTAAAAAAAAATTTAAGTTGTTAGTATTTTAAAAATAAAGTTTTGAAAATGCAATTAGTATTAGTATTTTCAAAATTTTTGCGATTTTTTTTTAACAATTGTAAAAATATTTTATGTATTGTTGGATTTGTATTGAAGTGCTTTCAGCATGCTAAAATAAACATAAAAAAATTTTGTTTATAATTTTTTTTATTTTTTAAAAAACTAAGTATTTATTAGACAAGGTGCTACAGAAATGCTGCCCTAACATTTACAAAAACGATATTTTTATTCGACATGCCAACATCAACAAAAAACATTTAAAGCAATGGCCAGAGCGATTATGCAATTACGATGAATCGATCATTATGCAAAATAATGATCGCGATATCGAGCGTCTGTACAATAACGATCGCAATCATTGATCGCTTATAAAATAACAATTGCGGTTGTAGAAAAGAAATTAATACTTTTAATTGTAGCATAAACAAATAAGAGTAATATAACACTATAATATTTACTTTAATAAATGTATAATAAACTTTAAGTATGCAGGTAGTTCACGGAAAATCGTAAAATTTTGTAGGTAAATAACCCCTTTGCTCTTTTCCTCGTAAGAATTTTAAACCACATACAGATTTTTTAATAAAAAAGTAACATGAATTTAAACATTGAATTATATTTTTTTTGTTTACAGAAATTTAACAATGCATTCTTTTCAAAGAGAATTAGAAAACTCTTCTAGGAAAGAACGTTTGTAAAATTTGTGTCACACATTCAGCATTTAGGGAAAAACCTAGCTTTATATAAACACCAAGCTAAATCATAAAAACACAGGAAGTTAAAAACAATAAGCATTAACTACAAATGACAATACGTATTTGAAAAGAATTGCAAATTTATTTTTAATACATAAATCTTATGTTTGAGACAAATATCAACACGAGTTATTACTAATTACTCAACAATCTTTTCAGGGTCAATTTCAAATAGAAACATTTAATTTACGAAAGAGCGACACTTATTTTTTAATATGTTGTTTATTAATGCTTTAAACTATTTGTTCGTAAGTTTGCATCAGAATTCAAATAGCACGTCATGTCGAAAAAAAACATCACAGTAGTATCTATTTTCTGTGAATTTTTGTAAATATTTTTTTAAATCTAAATATGAACAAATTTTAATTAATTTATTGTTTAGAAACAATATTAAAAATACTTAGGTATGTTGATTTTCAATACTCCAAACGTTATTGTATCCCGGAAAACGAAAATCGAATGTTTATGGCTAGATTTATGACTAACTTTACACGAGCGACTTTTTAGCAACAGTCGATTACTAATTAATTCTAAATACCATGATTGCGATCATTGATCGTAGAAAATAATAGCGATCTCAGCTACTGATTTACAGTAATTATTTTAAGTTATTGTACAATTAAGTGCAACAAGAAGAAGAAGAATCCGGACACGGAGATTCTCCGATGCTAATTTAAACCATTTTTAAACGTTTGGTAGAAAAAAATTTAAAAATATTTACCTGATTGAAGGTGTAGAACAAGAACTGCAGTGTGTTTAAAATTTCCTTTTGTTGTTATACATTATCTCCGAAGATGCTTCTCACAAATCTTCTTTTGTTTTAAATCTTCCAAGTCCATTGTGGCAATGTTTATATTTCCACAGTTTTTCTAACATTCTTTAGCACGCACTTTATCACTAATAAAAATCTTAAGAAAACTAGTACCTTTGTTTTCGGTATTATTATTTTCACAATTAATATAAACACAACCGTGATCTGTAACTTTTCCCATTTTAAAAATAAATCAATAATATATTTACACTTAAACTAAACAAAAGTTCAAACAAACATTACTACTACCAGAATTTCAAAAATCGTATCGCAATGTTAACCCAAGAAAAACTTTCAATTCAATTCCGAAGTTTATAAGTCGACAGACACGCAAGAACTGAAAAATCTCGATCCAATACGAACGTGGCGACCTCTATATCTCGATCCAAGCAGTCGATACGATATCGCCCCTTAAGTTGCATTTCTTCTTACATTTATTATTCAATGGTATTAGTCAAATATAGAATAATTTAGGTTAGGTCGGTTGCGTTACAAAATAGCAAAATTTCAACAATTTTATTTTAGTAATTTAATTGTAAACAAAAAGCTATTTGCAAGACAAACTGTGAATTATAAATGGAATATAAATGTAAATCAGTTTTTTTATGTTACTTGTTATTATGTTTAAATAAAGATACTCAACTCGATAGACTGTTAAAAATTCAAGTTTATAAAAATTTATTTACACTATAAAACAAAAACAAATGCTGTTTGGTCGTTCTCTTTATTTATAAGCCCATGGTGTTGAATTATGTTAATAATACACCAAAGAATTTAACAATTACATAAAATGTATAATTATCGCACAAGTTTTATATTACTTTTGATACTTGATTGAATTAATAATTACTTTTATAATTCATATTTTTTTTAAGATTTTTTTTAAGCAGAAATAAACTTTAATGCCGCTATGCTATAACTCTAAACTTGTCTTATTTTTTTGTTATAAATATTGAAATGCCGCTTACTCGGTTACCGTCAAGTTGAAAGAATGAACAGCGTCTATAGCTGTAAGATATTTGTTTCGCATAAATGCTTAAGTGCCGGAAAACTTCTGCAGCATATTGTTTCCAGCGTCATATTCTTGATACTAAATTGCCGTTGTCGATATTATTCTCTCAAAAGGCATTTAAGTTAGAATTTGCAATTTCTTGTTTACAAACTCATGGCAACTTTTACATAATTAATTGTGAAAAACACATCGTTTTATTGCTGTTGAAATAGTAGTTTTTTACGATCAGTGACGGTGGCAATAGTAAATTAAATATACATTCTAATAAGTTATTTATTATTGATCCTTTTATTTTGGTGCTTTTGTTTTTATATTTTAGCGTTTCTCAATTTGACTTTAATTGGAAACACTTTTTTGTTTTGGTGAGCTGAGAAAGTATTAAAAATGAAGACATTTATTACAATTACAAAAAGCATTCAATAATAAAGGTATGCACGGATGTATCATAAATTGATAATTGAAGCGCGCGCGGGGCGTTGACGTGTTTATGTGTGACATTAAGAAATGTATTGACCGTACGGATATAAATATAACCGGAATACGACCGGTAAATAATGGTAATATACTTATAGAATGTAATAATAATTATGATGTATGTAAATTAAAAGAGAAAGCGAAAACTAAAATGAGAGAATCCTACAAAAAACAATTACCAAAGAAAAAGTAGCCAAGAATAAAAATAGTTGGACTGTCTGAAAATTTGTCACCCTAAATAATCGAGAAAAAAATCAAAATGCAGAACAGTCATTCAAATTCAGAGAAATCTTCTTTAAAGGTTTTCTTCATATTCCTTTTGTAAAGCTTCTTTTTCAGGAGTGTCCGTCAATACTGTAGATTTTCTTTTGCGTCTGCTATTTGTATTAATTTTTCTTGGTAGGGTTTTTGGTAGAGGTTTAATCTTTGATGGCAAAAAAGTTTTTTGTAAACTGGAACAACTCGGAGTTGTTTCGTTTGCAGTTTCAATTTGGCTTATAATTTCCGTGGTGCTGATATCTAATTCAGGGGCAGAATCTAATAGTTCTGAATTTTCAGGATTCAATGATAAATTTTCTGTGACATTTACGACATCTGGTTTTTGTCTGTAGGATCTGGACGATCAGTAACATAAGATGGCGCAAAGTCGGAGTCTTGGAAAATATCAGCATTCAAAGGCCATACACCAGAAGTTTTAAATCCACATATAATATTAGCAAGGTTTAAGGCAAGCGGTAACGACTTTTTTACAATACCTAGGATGTCATATATTGTTATCGTTTTTCCCGGATTGTTGTGCATCCATGCTGTCTGTGCCCTATTTATGTATTTTTTAAAATGGCCGCACACTCCTACGTCTAAAGGTTGCAACTTGTGGGAGCAGTGCGGAGGAAACGATAACATGATGACATTAGTTTCTTTGGCTTTTTCAACGACTCCAATATTTACGTGTGAGCTATGGTTATCAAGTAGCAACAGAACTGACTCTTCCTTGGTGGGTTTTGCGTGTTTGATAAAATGATCCATAAAAATTTTTAATTTTTTTTTGGTCATCCATCCAGAGAAATTACTAGCTCCAATGCAATCTGGAGGTCCACCACGAATAAACATTTCAAAATATTTGAGCCTGGGAAAAACAAATATTGGTGGGATAAAATTACCCTCAGCGTTAGAAGGACAAGCTAGTGTTACAAGAGTTCTTCTCTCAACCGATGTGATTGCTCCAATTTGCTTTTGGCTATGAGTAACTACTATTTTCTTAGGTTTTTGAACCGTTGTGATCCCGGTTTCATCAATGTTCCATATTCGAGAAGCATTAAACTGATATTTTTGGAGTAGTCGTTGATATATTTCAAAGAATGAATTAACGTTAGTCTTATTGAAAGACGTAGCTTTTGGTGTCCTTAAAGATAAATGTGGATTTTTGCGCATAAAATTTTGGAACCAGTCAGTACCAGCCATGTTATTTTGATGCCAAGAAAGATGAATGATTTTAGCGTTAAGCTGCACACCGCATTGGTAAGCTGGTTTCCTTACTTCTATAGGAAGTAGTCTAAAATATATTTCGACGCACTTAAGTAGGTAGGAAGCCATCTTACTTTCTTCTTCTGCAGTAAATACTTGTCTAGGCTTAACATAACCAACTCTTAAACTTTCATTATTTTTCTTTTTCTTTATGTATCTATAAAGAGAGACATGACATAATCCGAAAGTTTGACCAGCTTTCTGAATACTGCATTTTTTTTTAAAACTTCAGCGGCCGCTAACTCGTACACTTCTTGGATTTGTGTTGCCCGCTCTAACTTCTAACAATTTAGCAATCTTAAAAACTGTTACACATAATCAGAGATAGATAAATTTGAATGTAAATAAGATATAGAAAGTTTAAAATTAGTCGATAATATTGACGCAAACCAAAATTTTACGACAGTACAATTTTATATTACCTGACAAAAATGAAGCGCGTGCATTGATCCATGCATAAAGTTGTACCATGGGCATAACTTCCTTGTATGGCCTCCGAGGTATTCTTAAAAATTACGTCTAATTCCATAAAAGCTTTTTTACGGTCTATTAACTATAATAAATATTCAAATTAAATTTTGACAATTTTAGAAATTATTAAAACCAGAATTTTTTTTTCAAAATAATATTAAAAACGAATAAAAACAAATTTAGAAAAAAAAATTATTAAAATTAACAGCTTTGTTAATACACGAATTAAGTTTTGAATAATAATTTTTCTTTTCATTTCTAAAAAGATAATTTTTAAACATTTACTACAAATGTGGAGAATTTAAAAATATTTTGAGGTGCAATAAAAAAAACTTCTACTTATATTTTTAAAACAATTAAACAAGAAGTAAAATATTTAATTTAAATGAATACTAATTTAGCCTCTAAGACAAACGATACGTTTAGAAAAACAAGACAAGCGGTATGCAAGAATGCAAGAAAACAATGAAAACATTTGAAAGACAAATTAGACTAAACAGTGTACATTAAGAACAGGTGAGAACTATAGTAATTCGGTACCTGGTATTATCTTTTCCCGTTTTAATTACAGCCTGTCTACGTCTTTGCATGCCCTCAATTAAGCTGTGGAAATAATTTTGATGAATATTCTTCCACTTTTTGATTAATTGATGAGTTTGCAGTTCTCACTTTTTTAAACAGCTGTATAAATACAGTACAGTACAACAATCTTTACAATACCAAAAATCTAACAAAAACTTGCAAGCATGTAAAAATTGCAGTTGTTATCGCAATCTTGAAAAACAGAAGAAAAAATAAGCAATAGTCCTGAAAATAAATGTTTGTTTCTGGTACTACAACAAAACAGGATATTACGGTTATATATTTAGTCAAATGTTACACATTTTGCAGGAAAATTGCAACGGTGTATTTTTAGATAGACATTTTTTGTTGCACCTGAGTTATTTGTAAAATTAAGTAAATAGTTAAATCTCAGTATATTATTTATTATTATTATATTTAATTATAACTAAGAATTTTTTATTCTTAAGAAAAGTGCTCAAAAAATGTAATTTGAAACTTATTTGATATTTTAATTCAGGAATTGGTGTAATAAAAAATTAAATAAAAACGTATAATAAAAAATGTGAAAATACATTGATTAAAAAGCAAAAATAATTATTTTACCACGGCAGCAATCGAAGCACAGACCTCTGGGTGTGAGTCTGAATGCAAGTAAATACACAGACGTGAACTCCTTTAATTGATTAACTATAATATACTACACTATTTACATTATTTGAATCAAAACAATATTTAGAATGAAACAGTATTAGAATAAAACAAAATTTTGGTTAAAACATATTTGGATAAAAACAAAATTTGGGCGCCAATCACCTTGAAATTGGTGATAAATAAAAAGCATATAATCTTATACCTAATTATTAATTGATATTAAATGCAAAAGTAGTAAACGTTCAATTTGTTATCGAGTATGTTTTCCGAAAAGTTTTAACAACTTAATTAATTAATGTGAATGTACAATGTAGTGACATAATTCCAGTTGACTCTTCTTCTTCTATTTTTAGCACATTCTTTGTTGAAGTGATAAGATTCTTCAAAACGAATGCATATTTCCAAACACAACAGCAGGCTTAAACCCAATGTATAAATCCAATGAATAGTAAACTCCAATAACGAAAAATCCAGTAAATAATAAGACAAAACCGAAATAAAAGAAAAAATCCTAAATATAAATAATTAGAATGGTTTTTTAAATGACATGATGTACTCACGCTGCATCTAGCAACGGCCTTGAAATGAATTCCTTTGTCTAATTTTATTTCGTAACATTGCGCAATCACTAAAAATGTTGAATTCAATAGAAAAATTATATCAAAATAAAGGTAAACTCACCAGCAATTAGATGGAATGAATAAAAATTAAATTGTATGCGTTTTTATGCCATAATTAAGAAAATTTGTTTTCCTTACATCACTCACGTGAAACACCAAAGATAGTTCAAACGGAAGTCTCCACTTTGAGTCGACAATCGTTTCGACACCACGCGATGTTGCCAAACTGAATAAATTTACGTGCAATATTAGTTGCAGAAAATAAACTAATGTAAAATTAAATTTTAATGTAATGGACTCTAATGGGACGTTACATTGGGTTAAATACTTATAGATTGGTAAAAACGTCACACTAACCTCGAATTCCCGTTAACCAGGAGGCACATTATCGTTTGAAAACTAAAAACTGAATAAAAGCTTTGTTACGTTTCAACAATTTAACATTTATTAAACAAACATATAAAAATAAAATGAACAAACTAAATTTTAACACACACAAAAACAAAAAAAAACTCGTTATTAAATAGTAAAAAAGTAAAGTACAAAAACTCAATTTAAACAAAAACAAACTACAATAAAAACAATTTTAAATGAAATGTAAATTGAAATTAACACGAAACTCAAAATGCAATTAAATTAAATTCAAAGTAAAATTAAGTTCAAAGACCTTTGTGTCTATAAAACTAATTAAATGGTATTAATAATTTAACTTGTAATTAAAAAAAATACAAACGAAATGCGACTTATTATTTAAATTAAGTCGAGAGTACATATAATTCTCACTTTTATATCTGAATTAATGTCGTTTATCGTAAGTCACAAAATGTCACAGTCAAACTCACAGAGTTATAAATTTAATCGAAGCCTTTGTAGAATTAATAATGAAAGAAACGGTATAGTTGTTACTTAAAAATACATTAAATTTGAATTGACGTCTAAACGGATAACATGCCTCTTAGGTTTACTAGATACGCCTTCAAAACATCCGCCGGAAGCATTGTTGAATTGCGTATCTAAAGAAAGAAATTAAACGTAAAGAACGTAAATTGAGTTTTGGTAAGTTTTGTAAACCGCTACATTAGCAAAACAAAGTTTTATAGTTTACTATCACCCAAACCATTTCGTGCCAAAAGGATAGCACTCCAAAATTAACACAAAGCCAAAAGTTCTTAACGCATGATTATGAGACCAACACCGACAGTTAATTAATTCTTAACTAAAAATGTTCTCTTTTATAAACAATGGGTTTACTGCATTTATAGTTCTTGTAAGAAGTCCGTTATGATCAAAATGCGTCCAACAGAGACGCAAAAGGTAAAAAAGTTAAGTCGCAATAATTTTTGTAGATCAAAACCTTGAAGACCGTTTACAGCTGAAATGACTAAATTATTATCTCGAAAAGAAATTTTAATTACAATGCAATTTAGCACCACTTCAATAAACAAATGTATTAACAACGTAAAACCATAAATTAACAGAAACAAGATGTAATTTTAAAAAAATCAAAACATTATAAACATGATTTGAGATAACGTCGAATTAATTAACTAAAAGCTAAATGCTAAATTTTAGAATTGAAATAAAAAGTATATATTTCAGGTTGATTAAATGTAAAACATTTCTCATATTAATACAAGATAAACTTGTTTATTTACAATTTACAAAATTTCTAATAAGATCTAAAAATAATTATTGGTATTAGCTAGATTATGAAATAACAAACTATTGTTTTTTGTTAAAGGTTTTTTTGATGAAAAAGAAGCATTAAGAAGTATTTAAAAACTGCTGATTTAAGAGAGAATTGATGAAAACAACTAAAATGAATGACATGATTAGTAGTTGTAAATTTTTTATAATATGGCAATTTTATAATATACTCAATAGATAAATCAAGAAAATCAACAACCTTTTTTTGATAGTTTCTCTATTATGAATTTATTATTATACGTTAGAAAAAAGTTTCTAGATTTCTAACTAACACTATTGGTTTTATAATTTGTAAATTTTATTTTATAGTAAACATAAAGACGTTTGTTTTTGTAAACTTATAACTTAATAAAAACTTAAAAACGCTTTGCAAAACACTAATTAAAAATATTTTTGGAACAATCGAAAAACAAAGCTTATTGATAATTTTAAAGTAACATTGGTTGGTTTCTTCAATTCGAAACCGTTGAGTAACAGTTAAGTTCTTATAGAAACTAAGTAAGTTTGTTTCCGTCAAGCTTCGGTTCAATTACTGTGTTCTGGTATGAAAAAAATTCGATTCCTAAAAACAAAATTGTTTTGATTTGAGGAAATCAAAGTTTAAAATAACTACACAAAATTAAAATTTTTGCATTTAAAAAAACGAAACATATGGTTTTGTTAATTTTTTTTTAATTCATCACTGTATATTTTGCATAGTTTACTTTAAATTCAGTTGGCAGAGTTGAAGTAACGTAACAACGTTCTTTTCTTCGAGATTCAGGCTTAAACTTTAAAGTAAACATATGTAATTTAATGTTTAACAAATCATTCTGAATCAATAGTCATTTAGTTGATTTATATTAAAATTCAAATATGACATTAGCCGATGTTTATGGAATGAGTCGCTGAGGTATGTTACGCCTAGATGTTTAGCGATTTAATAAATTAAGTGTTTGACATATTTAACAATTTCCTTTTACATTCAAATACTCCTTTTTTTTAAATCATCGTCGTCATAAACACCTTTTTTAATCTTATGGGATTTGCCGAGTTTCTGATTGTTTTAAAATTAATAGGTCAAACGTATTATCACATTGGAAAACCTAATAGGACTTTGCTTATAAATGTTATCGACACACCTGTACTTACGTGGTCTTGTTTAATTAAAACTTAACTTGAAAATTTGAGGGATTAAAAGTCTAGCTTCCGTCTTATTTCTGATATTGTTTGTGAAGCAGTTAGTCGTATTCGTAATACCACTGCGATATACTTTTACGTTTTTATGAATATTGTTACACTTCTATAGTACTAGACAGAATCTTTATTTATTTTTGTTGTCCATCGTATGACTTACAACTGAGTATATTTATTTTGCTATTACAAATATTGCTGGTATTATATTAATGTTTAAATTATTCGAACTTGAGGTTTTATTTGTTGTGCGCTATTCTTATTCAACCATCAGTTATTTACATCAATTTTATATGTTAAATTTTAATTAAAAAATTATGCAATTTGTTTATTGTGTTCATTTGCTTGTAGTACAGTGTGTTGCCTATTTCAAGGTGTTACGTGCAAAGTTGGAACAATAGAACTTTCTTGAAATAAAGTAACATAAACAAAGTTTTGCCGGTGCTCAGTGAAGACGGGGTAGGTTATATTCGAAATGTCGTGATTGTTTTTAGAAAACTCGACAGAAAACACAATGAAAAGTTAAAAATCAAAAGGCGCCAGAAAGGATTATAGCTTAATGGACTTTTGGCCTTTTTCAACCACAAGCCCGCTCCTGAAGGATACACTTTACATAACGCAAAGACCGACGGAATTAAAAGCTTGTTTGCATTTAACTATTTAACATTTATTTATACACTCAAAGCTAACAATAAAAAATGTAAGTAAACATGAAAATTAAAACAAAAAAAATTAAAAAAATATAAAGTTAATTGAATAAGCGCATAAAAACACCAAAACAAAATTTAAAGAAATAAATCACATAAAAACAAAGATAAATCTTAATTACCTAATGCACGGCCGTTTCCGCATTAAATGGGAGTAAATTAAACACAAAATAAAATATCTTCATTTTTTTTAAAACAAGAATCACAATCTTAATAGAAAATTACGAAATTTGTCCATTTTCCGCTAACATATAGTTTTGATAAATACGGACAATTACCATTTAGTAATAATTGTAGTATTGATAAAATCGTTAATTTGCAAACTCATTTTTTTTAAATAACCAAAGCTTTTAAGACGCTTAAACGCGTAAATAAAATTCACAAACTTTAATTAATCGGTACAACATAAATACCTTAAATTGTTGTCATAAATCCAGGAAGGAACTTGTGGTTAATCCTGGGTTGCCAAAAGTAATCAGGAAGAAATGTTGAAGGGTCCCCTAAAAAGACTACGTATTGTCGGAAGGTTCTCAATAACCGCCACCAAGGCAAAGATTTAACCGCGTCGTACTACTCGACGAACACGGTTTTACATTACGTAAAATAAAACGTAAAACATGTGACATTTTCTTAAAAACCCTAGATTTCACGAATAAGGAGAAACAAAACTCTACTAACTGTACTAAAAAAATTACGTTTTCTGCATATTACTTCCGCGGCGTTACTGCATTTAAAGGGAATGAGTTTACTACCCCAAAACCAACTAACACCTATCCCAAGCAACAATTTGTAACCGTGGTTACGTTGTAACCAGTTGCAAATTAGTAACATCACCACCATAGTAAATAAACCGTTGCAGCAACGTAGTAGCATCTTTCGTAATTTACTGAGGTTTCAAAGCTATTACAGAAATAACCATTTTACATCTATGGTTATAAGTAAGTTTTTCTTAAATCCTTATGTAACTACAGTGTCAATTTAGTTACATTAAAACCTTCATTTCGGTTGCGAGTGTAACAGTCTTGAAACTATGGTTACAAGGGAATTTCTAAAACTGGATTACAACTACACTACAGTGTTAATTTATGCGTTCAAACAGCAATAGAATTTAGAATTTTACGAGATTTCTATATGACACATAGTCCATTATTATTATACAATAAACGTACCGAAAGTGTTTATTCAAAACTACGTAAGTACAATTATTGGTATATTATATTACTATAATTTTAATCGTGCATTTAAACTACTGTTTTTAATTGAATCAACATTAAAGAATTAGTTGCCAATTATAATTAAACAAATTTTAAATTGATATTATTTTCTTCTAGGATAAAATAGAATTTGGTTGCAAGGACATTAAAATATTACACACAGTGATCAAAACGTGTAAATTCGATCGCCATTGCGAACACCTATAATCTTTAAAAAACCAGTCAAGATTATGATCATTGAACCGATTATAATTGCACATGTGCATTTGTAGCCTAATACAGATATTTAACTAAGAATTACGTAGACGCATTAAACCATAACATGCGAGGAATATCTTAATCCGCCATTGTCTTTTTACACAAGACATTTTTCTCTTAACAAAATTTATGCATTTACTATTTACAAAATTTATAAATAATAGACATAATCCGCTTTTCTTGAAAATTTGCCGTAAAAACCTGTTTACTGGTACCTACTTGCAACAGATGTAAAAATTCTTTTATTATATCATTTTGTTTGAATTTAGTTCTATAAGAAACTATACCATTTTAAATAATGTACATTTATTATAACTTTTTATATATCTGTATCTTTTTATTAATATATTTTTTTCTTTGCTTTTGTTTTAATCTTTATGATGCAGTTAGTAACTAAAATCGTAGATAAGTTGCGTAACAAAGCGGTTATAAAGTAGTTTCAAATAATGGTAATAAGCATGTTTTCAAAACAGTTACATAGCAGTTGCTGTAAACGGTAACTGTAATGTTACAAATCAATTACAAAACCGTGATAAACCATTACAGAAACGATTCAGAATGGGTAAAAATGATTTGTAAAAAACTGTTATAGCAACGCTGCGAAACAGTTACAAAGTAGTGATTGCAACGGTTTCAGAAACGTTGTATAACGGTTATAATATTGCTGCAGTTGTCTTGCAATTGACCAAATCCGGTATTGACAGGAAAGATTCAGAAACTATTCTGTAACTAAATACCTTACTAAAACCATAGTTGCAAGAGAGTTTTACAACCGTTTTGTAACTGATTTTTGCTACTTGGGATCCTTTTAAACCATTTCGACGACTGTCAACTAACTGGGATTTACCAACTATCACTGAATTCACTTTTATATATTAACTTATTCTACTACCATTTCCACAATGGCTGTGTTCGAAACTCCATGAAAGAAAATCATTTCACCAAGAAGCGCAAAGAGGATGCAATCAGATTAAATAACGTCACAAAAGTGGTGTTGGGTACGGCTCTTGCTTCTGTGTGAACTGTCGAATTGACAAAATATCATATTTCATTATGGTCATAAAGATTTAACTGTCTAATAAATAAAAAGAATGACTTCAGTCTAACGTAATTTAATCAAACTAGCTAACTAAAATAAGTACGACTGCACCGAGAAACAAAGAGCTTTAAACAAACTTAAAATAAACAAACTGCTAAAATGTATTTAATTATCATTATATTCCAGAAGGAAAACATAAGTTACAACTAAAATTTTGATCGAATAAAGAAAATGTCACGTCAACACAGATTACAGATGATTCAATAGCGTAATAGTTTTGAAATAAATGAATACAAAATTTTATCCACGACTTTAAATTATAAAGTTGAATTTAAAAACGTAAAATAACTTATTAAAAGCAATCTGAAATCAACAGAATAATTTCAAAATACATGAAATGGCTAACGTCAATACAAATATCGAGTCTTTTACGAAAGAAATCGAACAGCCTTAAACGACGGTTACAAAGGGTCTATTATTTTAGTTGTAATTTACTTGTTAACTACTTCTACTGTGCATCTATAAACATTGTTAATCTTGTGTATAGGTGCAAATGAGTACCTTTAAGTACTCTTGTTTTGAAGTCCGTTTTAATAAGTTACAATCTGCACATTGAAGATAAACCGGTTTGTGCTCATTGTTTTATCTACGCCATTTTCTGATATCAGAGCTGCCGTTGTCTTTACTTTATTTTAGGTTAAATATAATGGTAATTGAAACGCTTCAATTTTCTCCAATTACTCCAATTACCAAGTTCACTTTACACTCTCTATCTCAAACATATTAACCGCAATTCTTATCATGTTTACATAATGCAACTGTTTCGGAATTTAAATACCGCTTTGGTTTTGACTTTTTATAACAAAAGCAGTCACTTAACATAACATTAGAATTAGCTTAATTAATTAAAAGCATGAATAATTTTGGTTTTTAATAAGTAATAATTCTAAAATGTTTTTACCATAAATACATACGACTAATTCGTTTATTATATTGATTTTTATCACCGTAAAATAAACTATGACATAATTATTTTTTAAATGTTTTATTTATTTGGCGTTTAAACATTACACATGAAGGTTTGGTAATTATAAGAATTAATTATCGTTACATTCTTATTACTATAATTACAAGACATTGTGACTCTTTTTCATACAATCAAACATACATTAAGTTATACAGTCTTCTTGTTATAGTATAGATTGTAAAAATATTTTATTTAATATAATTTTATTTTTAGGTAAGCTAGCAAGGCCTGATAAAATGCGTACACAAGTAGCACTAGACGTCGCCTATAACGAACTCTTAAATGTTTTATGTTACTCTTTTTTATCGGAGAAGCTTAGACGTTATTGTGTTTCTACATTTACTAAAAAATATCAGTAGGATCAGTTACTAATAAAAACAAAATTAAACATTATATTATTTAGTTAGTTGTTATAATTTTTTTTTGTGTAATATGTTTTAGGTTTGTTATCTTATTATTATCTTCCAAACTGTTTTATTCCAACTTTTAAAAATTGATTGTTTTTTTGTTTTTTAAATTAATTAAAAATAACGAATTTATTATAAATAAAATCACCTTATCGAATCAAAATTTTAAATTTTATTAGTGACTTAATTAGTAATTTTTTTATATTAAACGTTATTCAAAATGTATGTTTACAATTTGAGTATTTTAATCAAATCTCTTTCTAACAAATTACACTTTAAATTTTGCAAAACTACAAAAATCTGAGGAAGTTAAATTAGGCAGATATGATGAAGGTAAAGTAATGTTAAATTCGAACAGTTTTTGCTGATCACTCCGAAAAATCATATTCTAATTATACTATAATTTAATTTAGTTTGTTTTAAAACTCATAACAAATAGACTAATTGCGATAAAGCTGCTATACGTATTTTTCTCAATAAATAAAAATATTATCAAGGCTCTTATATTTATTTATTTTTAATTGTTTGCAAATACACTTTTTAAAATATACGTACAAAGATGTAACTACACTGGAACAAGCAAACGGCGTAGTGGATTGTAGCTATAAAGTCTTTTTATGTGTTCAAAGTAAACTTTAAAGTCTCTTAATTTAACTGTTACGTTTTATCTAACTTTTGCTGTCATTAAAATTAAATTGATGAAATAAAATCGGTGTAATAATTTTAATGATCATTGCAATTGCTGTTTTATTTACGGCAGTAGAAAATTAGACGGAACTCTTAAATTTTCAACGTTGTGTAACAATTGTAATGTTGTATAAAAATAAGCTAAACGTTAAAACTAATCAATCAGGAAATTATACAACAAAAAATTATAACAAATTTAATTTAAACAATACTTGATATATGCAGAATGTCACTTATGGAATGATGTTCTTAAATACAGCAAAATAAAAATTGCTTTTGTTCTTTTTGTACTGTAATTTAGAGCATAAAGTCTCATTAACTTTATAGCTTTTTCAGCTGTATCGTTCATTGCTTTAATCAACGGTACAACATTTTAGGCTTTGAATCTAGCGTTAGTTTTTCATAAAAATGGACACTTGTTGAGAAAGCCATCATTGTGTTTAATACAAAAGAATAAATGGTTACTCGTAGCGTATTTAGAATTATAGAAAAAGCTATTAAAATACAATAGTAATTTTCAAAGTAGTAATCATTAATGAATTTATTATACAATGAACCGTTAAGTTTTTTGATGGAATGTATCAGTTTTCAGAATACATTGCAGAATGTTACAATAATCAAACAGGTGCTGTTTTTCTTGGTTTGGTTTAGTCTTATTGTCGTTATTAAATTTATTAACACATTTGTTACCGTAAACAACCGTAACCTGCAGTGGGCGGTAGCTCATAACCTCGGAGGGTGTATCGTGAGTATGAAACTAATATGATTTGGCTTGGTCTTCGATTATAAAGTAAATAAAAGAGCGCAAAACAGGATAAATATACACAACAAAAGCTGGTTTACATCTAAAAAACACTAAAGGTAATCAAATCGAACAACCCAAGTATAACAACAAATATATTTATTGCAATGGCAACATAGTATTAATATTACAAAGTAGGATTAGCAGATTCTTAAATTAGGCAACATTTTATACACGTAAATACATAAATTATGAGAATATAGTTAGATAAAACAATTGAATCAATGCTATAACTACACAATCAGAAGGCGCTGGTAATAATTTTAACAGGTAATTACACAAGCAAATCTGCATGAATTAATTGTGACATCATATATATCTGAGTCGTTCATATTTACGTTTGACACCAGCACAAATAAATAGATAATAAAAAGAAGCTGCTTACGGTTTTTTCTGACATGCGATTAGCTAATAGCTTATCCAAAACAAACTCTTAAAAGTGTAATAATTCGATATATAATGCTATTATAAGTAAATTGCAAATAGTTCATCCAACCACATTAGTGCGCTAAGCTTCCAATTACTTTCAATAATAAAAGCGCCGGTATGCTAGTCTTTGAGATTAATCGTCTATTTCTTAAATATTCTACAAATTTGACTCCAAATTAGCGATTAAAGCTGGTGTTGTGTTTAATGCTTGTATCCGTACACTTTCTAATTTGTCAATCTAAAAGAAGAAGGACTTGAGAGATATTTAACCAATTCGGCGTTGGCAGGTACGTGGAGGTAACCCATCTTGCCTTAGCCAACTTTTTACAAGTAAACATCACAAAACAACATATACTTTTTGTGCTGCAAACATCGCAAACATCAATATTCTTTTGTTACTGCTTTTACGTAATTGGCAAAAAAAGTTCTAGTGGCAAAAAGAAAATAAGAAATGCACGTAAAACTAAGTGTTCAACGTCAATTATTAAATTAAAACAAGCATGCAACAGTTGGATGTCAAAAATCTTAAAATTCGGTTAAAATTGAAAAAACAATGTTAAGGTAGGTCAGTATTTGACGCGTACGCGTAAAGCGTTTTACCGACAGCCAATAGTATACGTTTATTTTCAAACGCACGCGTTTCAAGGTCAGTGCGCTAGAAATTGGTTTATCTTTAACTTTCCGCGTACCACAATCTTAAGGTAGATCCATATTTGACGCGTACGCGTAAAGCGTTTTACTGACTTTCAGCGTACCAAAATTTTACTCATTTATGTACATCTTTTTTTGGTTATGTCTATCTCGCTTACGTTGTTCTGTAAATTAAAATTTAAAGAGTAGAAATGAATAGAAAAACATATTTCTGCACCAAATTCTTCCGTTTTTTATATTTGTTATATAAATATAAAACACACAATTTTCTTATTTGGATTCAATGCAGGTACCTACTTAGTACATTCTGTGTAATCGCGCTCATTTTGAAATATGCACAAGAACTACAACTTTAATATGTCAAATGTATATATTCTCTGACAGTATCTTTGTTTGACAGAACGCCAAAACGCAGCGTAAAAAGGCAATAAATTTGGATTGTTCGTTTTAAGTACGCGCATGTAGTACGCTTTGTGCGTACGCGTCAAATAGGGACCCACCTTTAAAATTAATGTCAATTTGACAAATTTAGTAATAAATGTAGTATCAACATTATATTTCTAGTAATTGATTTTTTTAATGTAATTTTACAAAAGGCAACACAAAAAATATTGTACGCTACTCTGGTCAAAAGCTTCATAACATAACTCACTAACATACAACCCTCGGTCATGTGGCTTTGCGTTGCATTAACGTTTGTTATGTTATGTTTTCTTTTTGCTTTTTGTTACGTAATAAATTGCTGTTGTGCTGTTAAAACCGCAAACGTCATTATTTGTTTGTTAGTGTAGTTGAAAAACCATTTAAAAGAACTTAAAATTTAGTTAAAACGAAAAACACAATATTAAAGTCAATGTTAAATAACTAGCTCAGTTGCTTCGATGATTGGATCGTGAGTTTAGTGGTGCCAAATTATCAAACAAGTTTAAAAATGCGCCAAAACGAAGAAGGGAAATGAGTGGATAGACACCGTTTAGATCTTATCTCGAGCCGTAAGAGAATAAAATACAACACATAAATAGTAAAGAAATTTTCGCTCGATAAGGTCGAGAACCACAGCGCACCGTCTAATCTGATCTTTTACACAAAACAAAATTTGTTAGTTAATTGTGATAACGATCCGGTATGTGCGTACAGCCGGAGGTACAACAGACCGAACAAAGTAACAAAAAATTAAAAATAAGAAGCACAATACTCACAGCTACTTTTCTTCCGAAGTATGCTGCTAGCTAGCGCAATTTTTTCAGTGTTTCCTAAAATTTTCTGAAAGAGAATTAACCTTAGATATGGTGTTATTACAAATACAATCCACACATCATACATTTTCTGAAAACAATCAAATGCGCCGCGTTTTCCCTACATCTGATAAAAATTTTCGGTAAGTAGTCTTCTATCAATTATCATCAACAATCAAAAGTGTCGATATCGATTAATTATGGTGCCGAAACGTCGTTATGAAAATTTTTCCCAATCGTTCTATTATCTTATTTTCACAGCACAAGACACGTGCGCAAGCCTATCCCAATAAAGATTTTCACTAAAGTCATAAAAAGTATTCCGTTCAAATCTGTTTGGATGCGTTTGAAATAAATAGCTATGAAAGTTTTTTTTTTGGGGCGTTTAACTAAAGAAGTGGACATTAGCTAAAATCAAGAATAGAAATTTAGGCATACGTCAACGACAGAACCCTAAAATTATCTCAAAACAATAACATCCAATTCCAGAAGAAACATAAATCAAAAATATTTTTCCAGCTCACCAAGTACCTTTTACCAGTTGGGTCCAAAAGTAGCATAAAGCGGAAAGATACTCTAAAGAACCAAAAGTTCCAACCAACAGAAATGAAATATTAGAAAACGCGGTAACATAGACCTCACTGACGGATAATTCTAAGCAAATTAAGAAATAAAATGAAGTATACGAAAAAAAAAGTTTAGGCCACGTCAAGGACAACGCCCTAAAATTCCATGAAACCGCAGCCCACAGATACAAATCCCACCCGATATATAAATTCCAGGTAACCTCTCAGAAATAACTCAAAGGTACTATAGGAAGACGGGTAAGAAACGATACTACCTCTACGATACTAAGAAATGCCCCAGGAATTCTATCGCAGCCCAAGGTTTCCTCGTTGGTGTGCCGAACAGTTGTGTGGCATCGGAGTCTTAACCACACATCAAGCCCTCGCGATAAAATGTAAGAGTGCGTCGTTGGGCCTCCCAACGTTAGTCTTCATAAGCGTACGTTACCGCAACTAGTACTCGCTTGACCACGATAGTTTTTCTTTCACCCAGAAAGGAATCTGTTCTGCAACCAGAGAAAACATCTTAAAACTAACCGCTCCAAATGAAGTAAGAAACACAAAAAAATTCAACGTCAATTCATAGTGGAGAGAACTCATTTACACTAGTTTTCGGTAAAGATATAGTGCTGTTTAGTTATCCAACGACGGTATGATATGCTTCCGAAAAATAAAACCGAAATCAAAATAACAATAACCCATGACGGGTAGCAGTTTTTAGGCAAACTAACTAAAAATCTCTAAACAACTAAATTTAAAAAAAATGAAAATTAGAAGAGGTCCAAACAAAACCACTAAGTACCCAAACTAAAACCAGCGAAGGAATATCACTAATAAGAAATCTGGTTATAGTCGACAAAAGTTGTATCACTCTAACTGAGTAAAGAAATTAACCAGCAATCCGATCGGACTATGTGATCACAAAAACCTAGTTCTCCATTATCATTATCTTAAACCTAATATACACTAACAAGGGCGGACATTATATTTGCTTAACAGTTAATCGTATAAACTAAAAGAAGTAAAGAAAAATAACCCATATCAAAAACAAAGTTATTCGTCTTAAGAAGCCACAGATGATATAGAACGTAGTTTACGTTTTAAATCGAAATTGATTTATCCATTAACAACGAAGATGATCTACCATACTTAAATGTAGATATCACGGGTCATAGTGTTATTTTTGGGCTGTTTTCTACAACGTCAGAAACGAAAATCAAAACCAGTAGTCTCCCACTCGCAAAATGACATTTACAACTGGACAAAATTCATACAACTCGAAAACTATACCAAAACATAAAATTCTAAGCTTTTGCGGTTGTTATGTTTATGATTATAAGCGACTTACGGCTTAGACCGCGTCGTAATAAAACGCCCAGACTTAGGCTTGGTCCTAGTCTCTTCTTGAGAGCCAAAACAAGAAGCAAAACTTGGCCTTTGCCGTATTGTCGTTTGTAAACCCAAACAAACTGACGTTTCGCAAGACATTGCAGCTTGCATCTTCAGAGTGGTAAATGTTAAACATTAAAAAAGGCAATATTAGGTAGGTTACTCAAAATACTTGAATAAATAAATAACACCTAAAAAATAAAGCAAAATATGCAATTCGAGTATTTTTAAAGTACAATGATTAAATTTTTTACTAACTTTACGAGCGTATTGTAAAAATTCCGCTCAAAAACCTAAGAAGAAAATTGGTAGTATAAACCAAAATTGTGATTACTATAAACGTTGTTTTTTTATGTTGTGTTTTTTTTTAATAAAGTGATAACATTGCCCCACTGATAACGTTCCAATAAGCGGCGTGCACTGTGTGTTCTAATATGAAACAAACTTCATTCGTAGAATTGTGTGACAACTATACGAAATCGGAAAAAACGAAACATAACTCAAACATATTATTTACGATAGTTAAAGTATTTACACAACTGTTTTGGAATTCAAATAGCGTTTTAGTTCTGAAATTTTAATTACAGATACACGTAACTTTAAAAACAATTTGTTATTTTTAAAACAAAATAGTTTTATAAGTAACAACTTTAATTTTTTAAGAAACAAATGCTTACCTACAAATATCTTGTGTATTATAATTACTTTAAGACCATGTTTGATAACCGTAACGATATAATAATAGTACAAAGAGAATACTTATGTAATTATTGAATAAAATTTATTATAAATTATTGTGATATTAATACGTTTTCGATTTATGTCCGTGAGTCAAACAATACAATTTTGTGCAGAGTTACATTTGAAGATTAAAATATACTGCATTTTTAATAAACAAATTTTACAACTGTTTATTACTTTAATGTTTTACAATGGCATATTTACGACTAATTGACTAATTAATAACTAAAAATACAACACATACATAGAGTGGCCATTTCTAAAAATTCACTATTATATATCAAAAACGGTAAGAGATGGAAAGTGCTAAAATTTCGTATTCTTCTTATTGTCTTATAGGCAAAATAAACAACTTTTTGTGTGTTCTTCTTTTGTTTGGAAAAAACCGAAGACTATTATTTCTTTACTTTCGATTTTACCACAAAATTGTTTTACAGTAGTTATGTTAAATACAATAAAATTATATTTAAATTTTTTTTTTAGTTTTTAATATAATTTTATAAACTTTATTCCTTATTTTTATTGTGATATATCACATGCTCTATTTTATCTATAAAAAACATATTTTTTTAGTAAATTGTATTTATGACAAAAAAGTAAACGAAACTCAAATCAAGTTACAAGTTGTATTTATTGAACAGAACAAATGCAGATAGTGTAATGCAAAAATATAGATAATTTTATACACCGCACATATTTTGTAAAGATAATGGGTTATTTACAAAATTTTACAGGAATATAAGCTGTTCAGACAACTGGTATAATTTTAAACAATTAAAATAAAGTTTAAAGGAAATGTTTAAAACGCATTCTATTGTTTTGCATGCATAGTCTTGCACGTCTTATTAAAGTCTTCGTTAACAATTTAATTACCTAACATTAGAGAGGTTTTTAGTTAGAAAGTAGGTAAAACATTAGCAACTTTGGTTACAACAATGACACGGTGGAAACCCGGAAGACATTCTCATTATAGTATAGACTCCAGCTGTAGAAAACCATATCTATTACGATACCATGTTTATTGGTAATTAGGCAACATTGTGCATTGTGTTTGAGCAAATTCATTTCCGTAGAGGTCAAAGCCGTACAGAATAATGAATTATGAGAACATAGTTAAAAAAACTTGTACGAATATTCCGCGCACTACAATTATAAAAATTACGTATAAAGTAAAAACGGTTTGATTTGTAAATTGAATATTTTAGGTTATGGTTGCTTTTTTATAATGAAATTTTAGAAAAACTAAGTTCAAAGTAATTAAAATAAATAAAAACACTTAATTTGCAACGTTACTACTTGTTTGCTTGCAGATTTGATGAGAATGAAACGTCATCAAAAATGTATCGAACTTTTGCAGTGTTATAAAACAGTTGTAAGATCAGCTGTTTAAAAACTTTACAATGGTTACTAAAATTTGCTCAACTTAGCTTAAAGAAGCTAGACCTCGTCTCGCATAAAATTGGAAACGTCCATCATTTTTTGCGCAGCTAATATTGTACCAACGTTTTTGTTAGCGATGTAACATACTTATCGAGTTAATATTTATTACGTTTGATAATCACAGTGAACCGCATTGTTAAAGGGGTGATAAATGATGTAAAACTAAAATGACATTAATTAACTTTTATTTCCAAAGGAGATTACTTATGAATAAGTTGCAACTTAAAATGCAGTGGCGTGTATCATAACTCTAAAACATTTAAAAGTTAAATATACATATGAATATTTCAGTTATTCAGGTAAAACTAATCATCTTTTGGGATTCACCGATACTTGCAAAATAACAAAGTGTTATATTTACTCGGTACCACACTAAAATGTTATACAAACAATGTATTTGCACAGTACTGCTACCTTGTTAAAAATTTCATCACAAACACTTTGTACTTACGTTATAATAAATAGCATAAGATTAGTATTACAAAAAAATCAATTGTTACAAAATTAGTGCAAATCACTGGTTTATACATTGAAAAAATTGCATATTTAAAAGTAATTATAGGCAAAAATATTTTATCTTTCCTTCTGTAATTGATTTTTTAAATAACAAAATTACAAAGCTAAACTACATTTCTTTTGTTAAAATTTCTTTTTATTGTAATATTTCTTATATTTAAACAAATTTTACACTAGATTGTTGCAGCATCTTAGATCCATTAAGATAATAAGCTATATATTGCGTTTTGTAAACGTAAATATGCGTTATAAAAAGATTAAATAATTTTTACTACAAAACAATGGTATTGAAACCACTAATTCTTTAACTGCAATGTTTTTATTATTTTTTTAGTTTGTAAGCTCTATTCTTATTGATAACGCCTATTAATGACAAATTGTTTTTAAAAATTTACAAATTTACCTTATTTATTTGCTTTCTAAGTGATATTTACATTTTATTCTATTGAAGTTTCTCAGAACGCTCACATACCAACATGGTATTTGTCGGATGACATTTTTAACGATTCAAGCTACTGCATAAATAGATTTCTTTTATTTACTAGTTGTAAAAGCAAAATTTTGTAAATAATTAATATTAATTAATATGTATTAAAAAACTTATAATAGTACATTGTTTGAGATTAACTGAAATGTATTTAAAGCACAAAAATTATACTTAATTTTTTTCTAAATAGAGATGAATAACTAAAAGTAAAACAATAGTTACATTCATAACTTGTCGAATAAACGCTGACAAATTGACATAAAATAAATACAAAGTATTGACATATAATTTTTCAACTGTCATTTTAGGTACAGGTACTGCCAACACAAATTTTTAAATTTAGAATAATTATTTTCTTTGGTATTTGTGCATGTAAAAAGTTTAATTTTACTTTAACTAATAATTAAACATATAGTCGTAAAAAAACAGTTTATAGTTCGTAAGAAATATACATTGCCGGCTCATATAAATTGCAAATTTTTATACTCGTTAACAATGACAACTATTCCTTATTCATTATACCTTCTATTACTTCATTATTTCTCTATTTCTATTGAAAAACAACTTATGCAATGAAAATTTGTTTTTGAGTGTGTTATGTGTAAGCACTGGCTGTCAGATAGACGTATGTCAAAATTATAAGATTCCCATTTTAGAATTATAAAGTAAGCACATGCATCAAAAATTGCTGCTATACGTATATTACAATTTTTATTTACAAATAAATATAAATTAAAGCGAAATAGAAAAAACATTACCGTATTACAATTTCTTTTTGTAAAGCTTGTATATAGTTTTATATATTTGTTATTTTATTTATTAAAGTTGTCTTTATTGTAACAGTAGTTTTACAATATACATTAAATCTTTTGTGTGTAGTGTTTATGTTTTTCTTCTAAAAAACAATTTTAAGTTTTTTAGAAACGTTTATATTAGAACAGTTTAGTAACAATTTAAAAACAAAACGTTTTTTAGAAATATATTTATAATACATTATATTTAAATAAGTCAGCACAGTTACCTAATAATAAATGTTAAATCTAAAAAAAATAAATTTCGTTCATGGTTTTTAATAAAATCCTCAAGCGGTAGTCTTAAACACGTTAAGTCAATATTGAGTCTTACACAATAACTTCTAAATTAGGTTAAAGGAAAAATGTTTTGTAAACTTTTTTAGTATAAAATGTATAAATAAAACTTACAAAACAAAATTAAAATTGTATAAGGCTTTCTACAAACATTGCCCAAACTGCAATTTACTATCTTAAAATTTAGTACCCGTAATTAAACACAGTAGAAAACATTTAAAAAAACCGGTGTGGTCACAACTTTCCTATAAGGAATGATAAAGGAATGTCTACATATTTTTTTAAGGTTATGTTGTCATAAAACCACTTTGAAATGATATTTACACGTTTGTATTGACTTCCTAGCATGCTATAATTTTTTTTAAATTTTCCTCTTCGATTTCATTAAATATATATCCGAAATATGGCAAATTAAGCTTATGTTGTCATATTGACTAACCCCTATGTTTGTGCGCTTCGAAATTGCTTTCCGTTTTAGTAAATCAATAAAAATGATTATTTTTAACGTATCCTGCTTTCCTCTCAAGAGAATTTTTTTCTAAAAATGATTTATCGCAGGCAGGATTCAAACCTAGAATATATTTGTCAATTTATTTTAAATTATAAATAAAATATCCAATAAACTGTTATTTTTTTTAGTTGAATAAATTGTTAGGAAGAATTATCTCTATAAGAAACTAAAAATAATTCGACTAATTTACATACGTACAAAATTATATAAAAAAACTAGTAAAAATGGCGGATACACCTGCTTCCGGTTTCTTTATTGGACCCAACCAGCTCTATACCAAATTTCAATTTACTAGGACTTTTGGCTCGAGAGTTATCGTAGGCACATTCAAAAATAATGTAAGAAAGATGCAGCGCTTCGTATATAAACAAATCACAAGAATAAAGAAAAAAAATTACTTTTAACGTATCTTGCTTTCCTTTCAAGATATAGAATTTAAAAAAAATCAAATATTTAATAAACTGTTAATGTTAGAAATATTTTTTATTTGAATAAATTGTTATCTCTATAAGAAACTGTTAAAATAATTCGAATAATTTACATATCTACAAAGTTATATAAGAAAAATTGTTAAAAATGACGGATATACCCACTGTCAGTTTTTTTATTATTACCAAATTTCAAGTTACTAGGACTTTTGGTTCGAGAGTTATCGTAGGTACATGGTTATACACACACATATACACAGACAAATTTTTATGCCAAAATTACATTTTTTTGATTCAGGAGACCTTAAAACGTTTTTTTTTTCATTGCTAACGCTATGCTTTTTTATGTGACAGTGAAAATAACAAACATTTAATTAATTTGAATAAATTGTAATATACATACATCTAAAGCATAATAGTGTAGTAAGTAGCTACAACCAGTACAAAATACGGTAAACCAAAGTTGCCGTTTTTTTACGGTAAAATATATGTCAAATAGCGCTAGTCTGGAAGAAAATTAAAAACCTCTAACAAATTTTAATTTTGTTTTCATTTTTATTATTCTCTTTCGTATTTACAGCAACGTGGTTCTACGAGGCATTTACGGCCAATCTTTGCTCTATACATATAGACATTAAGTACCCATCAAGACGAACATGACCTGAAAGAATCAGGATTAAAGTTTACAGTGGCTAACAGGTAACCCAAAGCATTTTTAAATTCACGACAAGCGAGAATCATATGTATTAAAGTGTCTGAAACACTGCACAAATTGTCAATCTACGTGGAAAAAGACTATTGGACTGCATCTTATCCAGAAACGAAGAGCATTTTAACTTACGTAAGAATGGCATTACGCTTCTTACAGCCGCTTCTAAAGTGAAGGCTTTTAGAAGACGCATGCCAGCTAAAAAAACAGAAAGTTGTCAGTCGAAACGTGGCGGTCTAAGAATGTGCACAAGCCTACTTTGCTTAAAACTTTTCTGTAAAAGAAGATAAGAAAAATATGTTTGTAGATAACACAGAAAGTGTCTACGGAAACAATGCAAAATCTTTTGAAGTTTGTTCTAAAAAATATACATTATGAAAAGATCAGTTTATAGTTCCAAAAGTCTAAGCTGTAAGTAAGCATGGGTGTAACTGCACTGATTCTTTTTGTAGATTTTTTTTCAAACGTTAGTAGTTTAAAGACATGCATGTTATACTTGTTACATGCTCTAAATATAAATTTTGCTGCTCTGTATATGTTCAGTTGACATGAAGTTAGGTTTCTACTTCTCGACGCCCTCTAAGAAGGTTTGTTCTCTTTCATTTCCTTTCAAGACGTCAAATTGTTCGATACATAAAATATGTCTGCTTGAGTAAACAATATTTCTTAAAACATTTACCTGTTGGGGAGTTATGTATTTCGGCAACAGCGCTATTTAAATTGTTTATTGAACGCGAAGCTTTTCCTATTCTCTTTCGATTTCAGTGTAACTTTTATGTGAATTTTTTAGCACCATGTGTTACATCCACATGTGGCTTACATACTCTACCTGTATTGCCTAACATCTGCAAGCACCTTTTCTGCAAAACGCCAATACTTTAAGCAAATCTGAAAATTTTGATGCAAATGAAATGAATCGTCAACAGCATACGCGAAACTCGTTTTTTTTTAATAAAAGAAATTAATATTTATTATTATATTCTGATATACGAGAAATGTCTGGTTCCTAAAATGCGTTTGTTGGCTACTATGTGCTGCATAGGTGGTTATTGTAATTGTCTTAGTTTCAGTACAACGTATTTAGTGACAACTGCAAAATGCCAGTTTTAATCGAAACATACTAAAAGTTCAAAATGCAAACGTTTGTTTGTTACATGCAAAAAATGGAAAATCTACCAAAATTTATAAAAAAAATACTAAACACTTACCGAACAAGCGTTATGAGTCAAAAACAAATTAGTGTTTAGTGTCATCAGTTTAAAAGTCGACGCACAGTATTAAACGATAATCCCGACAAAGACCTGCCTTCAAATTGTGAAGTTATTGCCCGTTTCGCAGGACAACGAACTTTAAGAAGACATAAGACAGTTTTTTAGAAATTATGCAACCTATTGATAATAAAATTAATTTAAAACGCAAATTCTTGAACGCATTCAATTTGCAACTGAGTCATATTTTAGACAACTGGTTTGAAGTTAGCCAATGATAATATGCGACGCGCCACCAGGGATAGCGCAACATTATTCTAGTCACACTTACTATAAATTTTAGCTGTTTTTCTAACAGTATATTATACAGGGTGTCTTACGAGGTACTGTACGTACTGAAATGGTATGTTCCTTAGGTCAATTTAAGTAGAAAACGTCCTATAAACATAGGTCCAATTCGCCATAGTTACACAGATACAAGCGTTCAAAGTTTATAAATGCTCACACATTTTTTGAAAATTATTATTATTGAAAACAGAAAATCGAACTACAAAACAAACAAAAAAAATCACATCAAATGCTTAAAATGACCTCCTTCGGCATTAATACAACGACGGCTACGATCTAAAATGGACCGAGTAGCCGCTCGAAGCACCTGCTGGTTGTTCCGTGTTTGTTGACACACATCCAGGATACGCTGTATTAGTTCAGCTCTGGTATTAACTTCTACCTCGTATACTAAACTTTTCACATGACCCCACAGATAGAAGTGTAAAGGTGTGAGATCGGGCGATCTCGGTGGCCAAGCATGAAGGCTTCCACGCCCAATCCGCTTTTTGGGGTAAGCAACATTTAGATATTTGGTCACATGCCGACTAAAATGTAGAAGAGCTCTATCATGTTGCAGAAACATTTGTGGTCTTGTTAGTAAAGGTACTTCTTCCAAAAGCGGTAGCAATTCATTCCGCAGAAAGTTAGCATATGCTTCTCCTGTCAGACGTTCCTCAAAGAAAAAAGGTCCAATAAGTTGATCGTCAATCATGCCACACCATACGTTAACAGAAAATCTGCGCTGAAAGTTAGTTTCTGTTGTGCCATGTGGATTTTGATATAACCACAAATGAGAATTACGTGTATTGTTCACTCCATCTCTAGTAAATTGCGCCTCGTCGTTAAATAAAATGAATGGAACTAATTGTGGATTTACCTGTAGCCAGTGGCAGAAATTCAACCGGGCAGCAAAATCTTCAGGTTCCAGATGCTGAACCTGTCGTATGTGATAGGGATACAAAAGCCCATCATGTAATGTTTGCTATACTGACATACGGGGGAGTCCCGTTTGAGAAGAAATTCTTCTAATACTCAACCCTGGACTCCGATCAACCATCTGTAGAATGTTTTCCTGCTCATTCACATTTAACTGCACAGGACGGGCAGATCTTGTTGAAACTGATGGAAATGAACCATAAGTCCGTACATGTTGAAACACAGAAGAAAAGGTTTGGTGATTTGGCACCCTCCTGTTGGGAAATCTTCGTTCATATTCCCTAACGGCAGATCTCGCATTTCCATCACAAAATGCATAAATGTAAATGATATCACCATACTCTTCGTTAGAAAAATGAGAAGGCATTTTGCATTTAAGTTACACTTCATTTAATTAAATCGACTATGACATTAGTAGAAAAGAAAGCAATAAATGACATATTGTTCAGCTTTTGTTTCCCAGTTGACTAAGAATAATTAATTTTCAAAAAATGTGTGATCAGTTATAAACTTTGAGCGCGTGTATCTGTGTAACTATGGCGAATTGGACCTATGTTTATAGGACGTTTTCTACTTAAATTGACCTAAGGAACATACCATTTCAATATGTACAATACCTCGTGGGACACCCTGTATAATGGTATAATAAAATTATAAATAAAATATGGTATCATATAAAATAAACAATAAAAAATTATAGTAATGAAACGTTTGAGAGCCTTCACGAAGTTTTTATCTGTTTTCAGAACGTTCACCAAAAGATATAGAGAATTCTCGAACGTTTGGACAAAATATTTAAAAGCGATACAAATGAATTATAAGTCAGTTATTCCAGCAATTCGAAGACGGCAGCGTTAAGAAGATTATTTAAGTTTAAATAAATAAGTGATTAACGCGTGTGTTCAAGATGAGTATGCGGAGTATAACCTTGTAGGTAACTTTAAAGTAAACAATAAGTGTTAAACTGTGGTTATCCGCGAACTTTATCTTCGTGTAAGTGATAGTGCTATATATAAATTAGTGTAAGTTTTCTTATTAAATAACCTTAGATTTAATTAGTTTGGTTAGTTGTAACCGTGTACAAATTTTTTTTAGTTTAGATAAATTAGTTTAATAAACGTTACAGTAAATAAGTTTTTATAACAATAAATTATAGAATAAATTTATTGATTATTAAAAATGTTTTTAATTTTTTTAATTTGTATTGGTTTCGTATATTTTTGTTTTCATTTTCATTTTATGTTACTTTAACTTATTTATGTTTGTTTGTACGTTCTTATTGATACATAATTTTTTTAAAAACTAATAAGTTAATAATACTAATATTATGATTTGTGAGTTTTTTCATGATTTTGTGTATTTGACATTTGTTTGTAAAACATTTTAGAAACAAAGTTCATTAAAACATTTTATTGTTTATTTAAAATATGTTTAAACGTAGTTTGCTTATATTAAAAATAATTTTTAATTTATAATTACGTAGTTTTTAAATGCTTAGAACATATCTTAAATGGAACAAAATATTTGATTTTATTTAGACGTATGTAAAATTAATCTACCATTTGATACTTGTAATATTTTAGAATACAAAAGACATTTTTTATACGTATTGTTGCTGACATTGATTTATTAAAGAAAATATTTTATTGACATTTCTTACTTTTACGTGGCGATGTCATGTACATTGTGACGTTGAATATTTGCAATTACATGTAGATCTGAAAGGTTTACAATTTAGTTACTTTTTTTTAAATATAGCATAGAATCTAATACGTAATATTAGTTATAAACAAAATTAAATATGTAGTTTGAAAAGCAATGCTTTTGATAATAATTCAGTGTTTAAAGATGTCAAGGACACTAGCCTCGTGCAATTAAAAACGTTTAAGAACGACATACTATTCTGTTGTTTTATTCACAGTCTAAGAATATGTTTTAATACAACGCAAAATTTATTGTAATACTAATTTTCTAATTTTGTAATAAATTAAACGCAACAAATATTTAAAAAAAATTGTTTAATGCTAAGGGTGACTTCATTTTAAAACGCTTACGGCAAATTGAAAAATTATCTACCATTTTTTGATTCACTTAGCAATTTTTAGGATTATTGCAATAAACCAACATAGCTTTTGGCTACTAAAAATGTATATTGATTCATCTCTTTGGAATAGACTCAATATTAAAAAATAAACAATTTTTTTTTTGTTTCCTTAAGTGTAAACCTTGTTTTACATTTTTTTGTACATCAAATGTAACTTGATTTTTACGCACATTGTTATATTACTAAAATCTTATACAGTGCGGTAAAATGATCACTAAATTCCAGGGTTCTACAAACATAAATGTAATTTTCTACTATATTTAATGATATAAACGTACAAAGACATGATTTCATTTTTTTTGAAACCTTGTGACAACTAGGACAGTTATGATTACAGTTTGCTATGAACACGTGTCAAGTTACCGACGATTCTAGATTGTACATTTAAAACTGCGACATTGAAACATTTAATTAGTTTTTATTACTTTTTTTTATGTAAGCAAAGTCGTTATTTAAGAAGGTTCTAATAAGTAGATAGTCACCAAATGAAATTTTAAGTCTATCAAATTGCAATAAGTGTAATTATATAAGTAAGTGTAATATGTTTGTTCTGATGAGCGATACTACTGTTACTATTTGCAGTTTTATTACCGGGAAAAACAAACCGGGTATATACAACGCGTTGCGTGAAGAAACAATCTTAACTATGAGATCCAACTTTACAAAAAATTATCACATTTTAAAGCAATTTAAAGTGATAATACCGTCACGAGACAAGTGGGCAAAAAACATTTACCCGGGCGCGGTTAAAGGAACTATCTGGTACACAGATCGCGCTAAAAATCACAACAGTACCGGAGCAGGAGTATATGGAGGCAAGCAATTTTCGCTGACTTCGGGTAAATATGCATCCGTTTTTCAAGCTGAAGTTGCTGCTATTGACTGGTGTGTCAGGAACATTATCGACTCGAAATCATTCACAAATGAACCGATATCGATCATGTCTGACAGCCAAGCAGTGCTACTGGCGCTAAGATCACCAATAATAAATCCAAACTGATTATTGCATGCATAAACAGTCTGGAAATATTGGCAAATCGTCAACCTGTGCAGCTCATCAGGATACCAAAAATCCAGAATGTAAAGGGTAACCTAATGGCGGACGCACTAGCAAAACTCACTCAAACTGCACTATCAAGCATGAGTGGACAAAAATTAAGGAAACTCACGGGACTAATTACAGGGCACTGTGATCTTAACAAACATATGCATAAAATAAGACTGGAAAGTAGCACCTTATGCCGCGGATGTTTGGAAGACAACGAGACTCCGCAGCATCTGCTCTGCAAATGCGAAGCGTATCAAAAGCAACGCACAACGATGCTCGGAAAACCAAAGCTAACCGATGATAAGTTGAATAAAGCCTCTTAGAATAAACTTCTGGGTTTTATTGACGAAACAAAACTGATGAGGGAGTAATAATTCAGAGATGCACAAAAGGACTAAGGAGACCGCAGTGCAGGGGCACTAGACGAACCACCTCTTGAATTAATTTAAAAAAATTGTAGTTGGGTATACCACAGTTTGTTTAGTTAATGTCACTTGTTAGACTTAACGGTAATCAGTTTTTTTTGCTAATTAAAGTTCAAAACAATTTTTTAAACCAGAACGCCTTGAAACAAATTTTCTCGAACTTTATCGACAAAATACCAAATGTGACTGAAAGTAACAAGTTTTTATTATTATGTAACTACATATCTGTCGTCTTTTTTTATATATCAACGATACAGAAAGCTAAAGTACTGCTATCTCTAATGTGGATTTGTTATATGTGGAACGTCGCAATAAAATCTTTCCCAGACATCGTATAGCATCAAGAAATCAGCAAGCAAGTAAAAGTGTAGGTGAATATTTGCAAGTGTTAAAACAGTTAAGTAAAGATTACAAATTTAAACCGACGCATTTATTCGAGTATTAAAAAGTGCACGCATTCGGGAACGGTTGGTTGAGAACGCTGCGATTAGCTTAAACAACGCATTTGATCAAGCCAGAGCTCTAGAACTTGTTGAGCTAAATTCCGCATCTTGCCTTACTGCGCCCACGCCTATACACACGACTGCTGCGAAATTTTTGGAAGACATCTCATCTGTAGAACATTCTACAGCAGTTGCGTCATTTTGTTCTGGAAATTGCTTTTATTGTGGTAACGGCCGACATCTAATATGGCAAGAAATGATATTACTAAAAGGTGTGTAAATCAAAACAACAACGCGATTCAGGCGAGGCCTCACTATCGTCTGCTTCTAGATGTTTTTGTTGCTGTAACAGTTAATGGAGTAAAGCTCCTTTAGTTTTATTAACTTCCGACATGTGACAACGTGCAACCTCTAAATGACACCGTATCTCAGATAAACCAGCTATGACGTCAGAAATTGCGGGACGCTGTGTTGTGAGCATCAAAGTACAAATTTATCGATATGAAAATAAAGAAGTGCTAATCATAACAGACCTTTGCGCTGACTTCTTAATCGGTCATGATATGCTAAAAAATCACACTTATTTGACCATAAACTTCAGTGAGAACAAGCTTCCGCTTGAAATATGTTTACTAGCTATTGCAAACGTCGTCCCAGTATCTTTATTTACTATCCTGACTCCTGATTGTAAACCAGTGATAACTAAGTCGAAGCGGCACGCGATAGAAGATTGGCAGTTTATGGCCGCAGAAATTGAAAGACTGCTAAAAGAGAATATTATCGAACCCAGCCACTCTCCACGGCGTGCACAAGCATTTGTTATTAACGGCAAAAATCGTAAAAAAAGAATGGTTATAGATTATTCACAAACCATAAACAAATTCGCTATGCTAGACGCTTACCCTCTTTCCAGAATAGAAGAATTAATTTTGCAAATATCAAAATATAAAGTGTTCAGTAGAATTGACTTTAAAAATGCCTACCACCAAGTCATTGATTCTGAGCAACATTATACAGCATTTGAAACTGATTCCGACGTGTTGCCTTCAGAGTTACTATTGGTGTAGCATGTTTCCAAAGAACTATTGTTACCGTGACTCAGTAAAAACAATTGCAGTCGCAATAATAACGTGCAATAAATGTTTTGTGATCGAGACTTAATCTTTTAAAAATGTTATAATAGTAACGTCTGATTTTGTTCTAGACTTGGAGTCGCTTGATGTAGCATGTAATAATGTTAGCTATCTCAGTATAATACTCTCGACACTTTTGAAGAGTACAAGCTTGCATTTGCCTGCTTAAATAGCTACCACCGGCCTTCAATACAAACCATTAACTAAGGTTACTCGTTCGGTTCATGCCCTAAAAGTTAAACTTTATTAAACAAATTAATATAAGTTAAAAGTTCTACTTGATTAAAAGTAAGATAGTAAAACGATTGGAAACACAATAAAAATGCTGATACACAATTAACAAAGCTGAAAGCTTTATACAATTAACAAAACAAAAAGTATAAGATAAATAAATAAGACAAAGAACTACACACTATAACTATACAAGTTATCGATAGCTGATCGAATTCAAATTTTTTTAACGTAGTTCTTAAAGTCGTCAACAAAACTTGATTTCACTGTAATGTCATTTTTAAATACCATTACAATTAAATAAATATTTAACTTCCCGTAGTTATGAAAGTAAAGAAAAAAATTTTAAAGAATACTTGCAATTGTACGATCAAAGTCGCTAAAATTAACCGTCTTGCATCAAATATTACAAAGTTTAGCTAGTTGAAGGATTTTTTGTAAAATTACAAAATGTAAAAAATTCATTAATAAAAACACGTAACATATTTGTTACTGTCACATATTACATAATAAAAACTTAATATCAAAAAAACATCGTATACGTAAGTAATAAATTAAACTTTTTTGTTTCTCTCTTTAACTAACATTATATATTTTTTTATAAAAGTTTCCAATTAAAGATCTTCACTTGATATAAATAAAAATTTACAGATATCGCAAATCTTGCAATTATTGGAAGGTGTCAAAAAACAAACACAATATTACCTATGTAATATAATGAACAAAGTTAATTCAATTTTCGAAAATAAGAATGCATACATAAATAATAAAAAAATAAAAAAACACAAATAATTAGTTTTCTAGGTACATATTAAACGAGAATATGATCGTATGATAATTCACTAATTGATTGTATTTAACATTTGTTCATGAAATGCCTGAGAATTGTTTCCCATAACGTCTTCATCGCTGAAAGATGAATCAGCAACACCAATGACTTATAGAGAATGTCATAACAAATTATGAGCTAGACCGTTCAATTTGTTTGCTTTTTATCTCTCCAAGAGGAACGGAAATTATGCTCGGCATTGAATTAGTATTAAGAACTTTAAATCCAAACAGTCTTGGCTGTTGTTTCCCAATTATAGCTTTAGTAGTATGGAATAGTTTAGTGCGAAATGATTGCAAACTGAAAGGTGCATCTTTTATAGAAAATTTTTCTAGAGAAGCACAAAAGTGGGTATTTAGGTTGTGTTGGTAACGCTTAGCTTTTCTTTTCCAAGTGATGTACGGTAAGAAACACAAAGCAAGCAACAAAATCTCAAAACATCAAACTTTATTTGACACAAAATATTTTCAAAGGAAAAAGTCACCTTCGCAAAGCTCAAATAATAATATTACGCTCACAAGAATGTTATGCGAAGAAAAGGTCGAAAATTTGTAATTCACGTCCACTGACTCATTTGCGGGTGGCTTATATACGTTTGAAAGCATTCGGATAAATGTAATATTTTCTCTAGACACAATCAATTTTTGAGCCAAAGTGGAACGTTCAGAAATATAGCCAGACTTTGATTGAATACTCTTGGATTAAATAAATCATGCAATGATTAAATAAACAATTTATATCTTGCGATTTCTGACAATTGCTTCACCACACTCTAATTAGTTTATGTACATTAAAAAAAAAACAACAAAACTAAAAGATTGCTGGGTTTTACCCGAGTTTTATGACGGTTCACAGTTTTACAGCTTCTAAGATTATGAAACGATTCGAGTTACGTTGCCACATCCTTTCAGATGTAAAAGTTGCAAAGTGGAAATTTCATCTTTAGAAATGTGCATCCACAGTTTAAAAATTGAATTTTTTTCAACAGTTCGTTGCGTTCGCAGTCATATCTAAAGAAAACTTACAGCTAATTGGACTCGCACTAAAAACATTTCGCGACTTAAAATAATCGACATGTCTATTAATATTAAACAAATGCGCTACTGACTATAAAAAAACATTAAAGAGATGAATTTTACTGTAACATGAATCCTTTCTCTAGTTTTAACAGATTTTTGACTGATACAATTTCGACATTTAGAATTTACTCAAATTTTATTTTACCTACTTTTGTCCTATGTTGATAACTTTACAGCAAAATCGTTTATGATTTAAACTAGTAATTACTGATAGTTTTTATTATAAAACTTTATAAACCAAGTTTATTAATTTTTTTCGTTTACACATTTTAAAATTTGAACATAAATTATTGGTTTAGTAGAATTAGTGTGTTTTGGTCGAGTTGTTTTTGGTGACCACAGCAGCTTTTTTTGCGGCTAAGGGTAGTTTTGTCGATGTCGTAATATTACACTAGCGTTGAAAGCGCCACAATTTTTGTATTGAAATGATTTGCTTAATAATTTAAAATAACTAATAATCTATTATCCTAAAACGGTGCAAAATAGAAGAAAGTTGCACATAAACATAGAGAACAAAATTTATTTTAAAAAAGTCGTCAGAAGGGTACAATTACGTTTAATAGTTTAGAAGATACAAGTGTGCAAAGTTGCATAAAAATTACATTAAAATCCTGTGACTCTTAAACTATTAGATATAATTAAACACTCCCACGGACTTTATTGTAGTAAATTTTGTGCTCAATAAATTGTTTATGTGCAATTTTCATCTATATTCTGCAATTTCTATAATAATTTTTCATCACTGCTAAGTTATTATATTTTTAAAACATAAAACAAATCATAAGGAAAATCTTGTTTAATAACAATAAACACTGCATCCAAAAAATACAAAAAATGAAGTGTAATTGGGCCCCACCCCAAGTTCCAGATTTGTTTCATCTGAGCGTTTCATCGTTTCGTTACACGAGTCTTCGAATCAAGCTCCCTATAAGTGTTTTGAGCACTAAAATTAGTAAGGTATGATAAAACATGTTTTATAATTCTTTATAATTTTATTTCATGTGCATTTTTACTCGAAACAATTTAATAATGTACAGTATATTAGCATTAAACATTATGAAAAAAAGCTGTAAGATGTCTAAAGACGTAATAAAATATATAAGACGTCTGGAGTATGTTGACTTAATGTCTGTGAGATGTGTAAGATGTGTCTGTGCCGTTAGGATTTATATACAACTCAGCCTTTGAAATTTAGCCATCATTTAAAAACAATAGTAATTGTTATTTTTTACATCAATCAACTATTTAACCTTTGTTAATATATTGTATTTTGTTTTAAACGAATTAAACATTTTAGAACCGTAAAAAACATTTTATATTGCTTTGAACTAAATAAAATAAGCGAAAGGAAAACTAATAATTCATTGTCTGTTATTTTTAAATGTATTAAATGTCTGTCAACTTGTAAATGGTTTTTGTAGACTATTAGCAATCCATTTGTTATTTTATTTGTAGTTACATTAGTATTATGTCAAATTTAGTTAACTTATTGATGTAAAAGTAATACACTTTTAATCTTATTTTGTGCCGCAAAATTTTCGATTTATTTTACGTTTTACTATCGACTTTTTAAAATTTTTATCAAAGCTGTTAAAAAAATTAATCAAGTATTAATTTATAATTTAATTTAAACAAAAATGTTATGAATAAACTTAATATAATAAAGTTAACAAAACGCGTTCTAGTTAATTCTTGTTGCTTTTACAAATAAATTATGAACGATATTTTGTAATTATTATTACACTTTTATTAACTTTTGTTTAACATTTTTACAAGTTTGTTTTTATCTGATTTTTATGCAGTAGTACCAGAAATAACGAAAAAGCCGTCTAGTGGTTCACTCTAGTGACATTTTCACAGTTAACATTGTTACCTTACAATGTTATACATTGTGTTTTAGCCAGCCGTTGATTCAAAACTTATTTGAATTACGCGGGTATAAAATCAGCCTTGAACGTTTCCATTTCTATAACCATTTACATACTATTTATTCAACCCATAACAAATTTATACGATGAGATGACTCTGCCATCAAATTTCACTAATGTTACAAAATTGAAGATGTCGTAAAGCATGTACAATATAATTTAATTACTTAGAAAGTTTACATAAGAATTGTTCAAAACATGTAACACTTTGTGAATGCTGCTCAACGCAAAACCAAAATGGTGCAGTGTTTAAGAAATATATTCAAGATAGAATCCAGTATAATTGTTTCTTTTAATACTTAAATATACTTTTATGCTAGTAGACTTATTTAATGCAACTGTAAAAAAAACTGTTAGTAAATGATAAAATGAACACAGTTTTTCCGAATGCCAGAATTAACTTTGAAAGTCGTTTGAATGCTTCATTCTGATTATAGAAATCGAAAACAGATTTCTTCCTCCTAACACTAAAATTTAACAAGTAAAAACGTTTTAATAATTCTAGTAGTGGAAAAAATTGTATATAGACCACGCTTGAGAAGATGATTATAAACAGCGCGACTTATATTTCTCGACGCTTCGTGTCTAGCGATCTAAGCTGTCCCTTAGGTTATAATCATGCACTTCTCAACCTTGATGTATAATATACTGTTGCGTATTTATTTATTAAAAACTAATTTATTTAAACGATTAAAAATTATGTTTACTTAATCTAGAAATATGTACACTTTTAAATTAACCGAACTAATAAAATCTAATAATAAAAACACTTACACTATAATTTATGTATAACCGTTGTATAACACTATCACTAACACGAGATAAGATAACGTCCTCGGATGTCACACTTGTTTACACTAATTATCACGTTCACGATTATTCTTGATTTATTTATGTAGACACACGCGTGTTAACGATTTATTTCCACTTGATAATCTCCTTAACACATTCGCATTCCAGCAATAACTGACCTACGATCTGTCTCGTCGCTATATAAAGACATACGGAAATCCTTCTCGATCGTTCCGCACTTTTCGCTATAACTTCTAGAAAATAGATAACAGTCTTCTAGAAGGCTCTTGCGTTTGCAAGTAATTTCTTGAAGTTTCACTGCCCCCTTCTTAGAACTGTTCTGTCCCAGAACAGGAGACTGGATGCGACACCGGTAAAAAGGATCGTGGCGATAGCGGCAGCTTCCTCCATTTCGGCATCTTCCTTGACCATAAAAGTAACAGTCAATGGACTTTTCCTGACCCAATACTCTCCTCGGTTGGTAACTACAGACCAACACTTGAATGCCTGTTCCTCGGAAGACGACCTCCAACATGTTTCGAACTGTCCTCCAATTCAGTTGATCTAAGCCACAACCAAGCTTGGGTACTGCCAATTTCTTAACATGATGGAACTCCATTTGTCTCTTGAGACTCCATAATGTTCGCCACAGATCTTTGTATAACGGCTTGACACGTGAGTATTTCTTGGTGACCAGATAGAAAACAAAACGTCCGTCACTACGTAGTCCTAAAACATTTCCGACTGCCGGTTGCTGTCTTCGTAATTCATCTAGCTGCCCAAACTTCTTTTTAAACACGACTGCAACCCCTTGGGACATGTCAAGGTCCTCGCTCACGCAATGTGCAATGGCGTAATCTTTTTGTGTCTGGAACAGGTCTTGTTGTTCCTCGGTGGTAACTCCGAACCTAGCTTTTCCAGAACCTCCGTATAAGTTCATAAACTTTTCGAACTCCATTTCTTCGATTGGATTCCTGGTTCTGCTACTTATTACTCTGGTTCGGACCTGAACTTGCGGATTGTGGTTATCGCCAGCAAACGGGGCTAGACGATCGACGTGGACCACCTTTGGCTTGCCTCTGGGCGGTTTTCGGATGCGGTATATAACGTCGTTAATACGCTGCACGACTTCATAGGGGCCCTCCCATTGCCTTTGCAGCTTCGGCGACAAACCACGTCTCCTTTGAGGATTATACAACCAGACCATATCGCCAGGTTGAAACCCACCATTTTGCTCCTTGACGTCATATCTTGTTTTCATTCTGTCGCTGGCAATTTGTGTGTTTTTACGGACCTCTTCATGTACTTCGTCTAACCTCTTGGCCAGCTTGCTGACGTAATCTTCTCCAGCAACTTCTTCTTCCAGTCTTCGCCCAAATTGAAGATCGCATGGTAATCTTATCTCACGACCGAGCATGACACAGGATGGTGTTTGGCCTGTGCTTTCGTGAACGGATGATCGGTATGCCATTAAAAAAAGGTGCAAGTACTGATCCCAGTCCCTTTGGTGTTCGGACACTACCTTGGCTAAGTACTTGCCCATTGTTCGATTCATCCGTTCAACCATGCCATCAGACTGAGGACGGAGAGGCGTTGTCTTAGTCTTTTTAATTCCTAACAGTCGGCAAACTTCTTGAAACAGCCCACACTCAAAATTGCGGCTTTGATCGGAGTGTAATTCCAACGGAACTCCAAACCGGCAGAAAAACTCCTTTACTAATACGTCTGCGACTGTAGCTGTTTCCTGATTGGGTATGGCGTAAGCCTCCGTCCATTTCGTGAAATAATCCATCGCCACCAGGATGTATTTATATCCCGAATCGGATTCTGGGAACGGCCCTGCGACGTCAATCGCTACTCTTTCCAAAGTGCTTCCTACGTTGTATTGTTTCATGGGTGCTTTGCGCTTTCTCGCTGGACCATTTCCTGAAGCGCAGACTATGCATTTACGGCACCATTTCATGACGTCCTCTTTGCAGTTCATCCAGTAGAATCGTTCTCGCACTTTACCCAACGTCTTCTTAATGCCAAAGTGTCCTCCTGATGTCCCATCGTGGAGATGCTTCAACACTTCGGTCACCCTGCTCTTCGGCACTACCAGCTGTAGTCTGTTTCCCGTGCCCTCGGCACTTTCTAGGGATCGCTTAAGAAGACCGTCTTCTACTATCAAAGAGTCCCACTGCGCCCAGTACGCTTTGATATTTTTGCCCAAAGCACTCACTTCTTCCCAGGTTGGTCGTCGGCCGCTTTCTTTCCAGTCCAGGAGTAGTCTTATTTCAGGATCGTCTTCTTGCTCGCGACGTAACTGCTCAGGTTCCCACTCATTATCAACCATAGCAGTTCTACGGACGCATTCGACTTTTTCTTCCAGTCGCGAACAATGGCTGCAGTCCGCCGGACATGGTCTTCTGGACAAGGCATCAGCGTTCCGATGACTGCTTCCGGCACGGTGTTCTGGGTCATAGTCATACTTTTGCAGTCTCTCTATCCATCTTGCCACTTGTCCTTCTGGGTTACGGAACTGCAGAAGCCACTTTAAAGCGGCGTGGTCTGTTCTCAGTAAAAATTTTCGTCCATACAAATACTTGTAGAAATGTTCGATGGACTTAACGACTGCTAACAGCTCCCTCCTAGTCACGCAATAATTCCTTTCTGGTCTGGACAAAACCTTGCTAAAATACGCGATAACTTTTTCTTGTCCATCTTGAACCTGCGAAAGGACCGCGCGTATGGCCATATTGCTTGCGTCGGTATCCAAAACAAGCTTTCCATCTTCTCGTGGATAATTCAAAATCGGCGAAGTGACTAGGGCCTGTTTTAGTTTATTAAAAGAATTTTCGCAGTCTTTATTCCATCTAAGTTTTGCTATTTCTTTGGTTAATTTTGTCAATGGTTTGGCAATATTGGCAAATCCGGGGACAAATCTTCTATAATAAGTGCACAACCCAAGGAAACTTCGGACCTGATGTTTGTCGATCGGTCTTGGCCATGCTTGCACTGCTCGGATTTTGTCTGGGTCAGCTCTTACTCCATCTCTAGATACGACGTGGCCAAGGTATTGGACTTCCTTCTTAAATACGTGGCACTTCTTTGGGCTCAGTTTGAGGTTAGCCCCACGTAATCGCTGGAAAACTTCCTTCAAGTTGTTCAAGTGCTCTTCAAACGACTTTCCCACCACGATCACGTCGTCCAAGTAAACCAAGCACGTCTTCCAAGACAATCCGCGCAAGATGGTCTCCATCAAACGCTCGAACGTTGCAGGAGCGTTACACAGGCCGAAGGGCATTACAGTGAACTGCCACAAACCAGTTCCGATCGTAAAAGCTGTTTTTTCACGATCCCTGGGTTCTAATTCTACCTGCCAGTATCCACTCTTTAAATCTAACGTAGAAAACCACTGGGATCCTGACAGGGTGTCTAGCGTATCGTCAATTCTGGGTAAAGGGTAGCTGTCCTTTTTGGTCACGTCGTTTAGCTGCCTGTAGTCTACGCAAAACCTCGTTGATCCATCCTTCTTCTTCACGAGTACCACTGGGGATGCCCATGGACTACTTGAAGGTTCAATCACGCCTTCTCTCTCCATATCCGTAATTATTTGTTCGGTTTCTTTTCTTTTCGCCAAAGGAAGTCTGCGTGGATGTTGTCGTATCGGCCGAGCGTCTCCGGTATTAATTTTATGTTTCACCACTTTAGTTCTTCCTTTGGAGCCACTCTCCAGCGCGAACACATCTTGGTACTCTTGGATCAACACTTTAACTTTAGCCAGCTGGTCTTGGCTGAGGTTTTCGCATTTGGTGGTAAGAATGTCCAATAGATGTTGTGGACACTTCTTCGGCGACGTATCTTCGTTCGACTTCATGCATCTCACAATTTGTGATACTGGCGTGCATTGGCCTACCACGGTCTTCTTTTTCAGCGTTACAGGATCTGAGTTGATGTTTAAGATCCTTACTGGCATCGTCTTCTTTACTCGTACTAAGGTTCTGGCAACGAGTAGTCCCTTTTTAACTAAGCCGCCCTCCATTGGTTCAATCGCGCGTATGTAGCTTTCCCGGAGACTTCCATCCAGGCGTGCCATCACCACACTTTCAGTCCTTGCAGACAGAGTCACGTCTTCACTCAATAAGACTCGCACGGCTGCCTTCTCTGACGAATGAAAAGGAATGTCTTCATTGTCGATCTTCAGGACATCGTTCTTCATATCCAAATGGAACCCATACTTCTTTATCACGTCCATTCCCAGGATAACTTCTTCCGTGATGTCGGCTACCAGTACTTGATGGTCGAGTACTCCATTTCCCAAACCAATGGTTACTTTGACTTGTCCGTGAGTAGGTATTTCGTCGCCCGTCGCCGTTCGAAATCGTACTGTTACTGGTGATGTCTTCTCGTTTTCCAATAACATGTCAGGACGAATGATGGTCTTCGTCGCTCCCGTGTCAACCAGTAACTGGACGCTTCTCCCATTGATCTTGCCATCGAGATAAATGCTATGCAATTGCTCCCTAGGTGATGCCATTTGGATGGTAATCTCCGGGGCATGGCTTGTTGAGGTCGACTTTCGCCCCATTCGGTCGACCCGTTCTAGTTTTCCGGACGCTCTTCTGGTCTTCTCTTGGGCTTAGTACAACGGCGTCGTACGTGGCCCACTTCTCCGCAGTTCCAGCACGTCAGTTCTCTTCCTCGAGCTTCTCGTTCCCAAAGTACCCGTCGCACTATGTCTTCAATGCTTTCTTCTGTGTGCGAGGATACTTCTGCAGCACAGCGGAGCTTATGGCTGCTTCGGTGCGACGCTTGTTTCGCCGCCTCGAACTCCAAAGCATGGGTTAATGCGTCATCCAACGTCTTCGGTTGAGCTAACCGGAGAGTCTGCTGTGTTTCGCTGTCTCGAAGGCCGTCTACAAAGGTTTGAATAGCCAATTGCTCCAAGAAGGTATCTGGCGCTGTAGGATACGCAAGCCGTGTTAGTCTGGCGATGTCAGCCTCAAACTCTTGAAGACTTTCGGCAGCTTTCTGAACCCGACTTTTAATTTAAGCCTGGTATACTTGTTGAAGATGAGCATCCCCATATCTCATTTGTAGTCGTGATATTAAGAGTTCGTAATTTTCTTGTAGGTGGCCAGGAACAGTTTGTAAAATTCCAAGCGCTTCTCCACGTAGGGACACTATTAAAGACGTCGCTTTCTGCTTGTTGCTCCAACCATTAGCAGTAGCTGCGGCTTCAAACTGCTTGTAGTAGGTTGACCATGGAACTTTACCATCAAAATTCGGAGGTACAACTTTGAATTTATGAGTGTTTTCTTCTCGATGGTCCATTATTAAATCTTCACTCGTGACGCTTCCTTCCCCGTGACAATTCATTTGGTTGATTCTTTCTTCAAGCAGTTTCATTCTATCCCCTACTGCTTCTATTTTGTCATTCATAGATTCGCAAATTTCTTCTTTTAAATTTAACATATCTGTTTGGGTTTCCTCTTGAACAATTTTTATTTGATTTTCTATGCTCGTTTGTATTTCTTCTTTTAAACGTCTAGAATTTTGCATCAATTTTTCTTCTATCTTCTGGGTATTTTCAAATAATTTTTCTTCAATTTTCTGAGAATTTTCGTAAAACTTTTCTTCCATTTTCTGGGAATTTTCTTCCATTTTCTGCGAATTTTCGTGAAGCTTTTCTTCCATTTTTCTATTCATCGATTCCTGACCATTTTTGATTGATTCAAGAAATTCAAATAGCTTTGCACCCATTTTAACTGTTTGCGAACGCGTCACCGACATAAATTTAAATATAACACGAATATAAGGTTTAAATACACTACTTTTTAAAATGCAGTTTTTATATAACACAAAATTTAATAACTATCCACTTATTAATATTAAACCACTAAAACGAATTTAAATAATATTGCGATCACGCACTTGTTAAAAGAAAAAGTTTAATAAACACTATATTAACTTTATAAATAAACACGCGTATCGTATCCCGAGCGATATTAAATTACTTAATGGTATTTACACTAATAAAAACGAACCCGACACCGACACCAATGTTGCGAATTTTATTTATGAAAAACTTATTTATTTAAAACGACTAAAACTACGTTTACTTATTCTAGAAATATGTACACTTTTAAATTAACCGAACTAATAAAATCTAATAATAAAAACACTTACACTATAATTTATGTATAACCGTTGTATAACACTATCACTAACACGAGATAAGATAACGTCCTCGGATATCACACTTGTTTACACTAATTATCACGTTCACGATTATTTTCGATTTATTTATGTAGACACACGCGTGTTAACGATTTATTTCCACTTGATAATCTCCCTAACACATTCGCATTCCAGTAATAACTGACCTACGATCTGTCTCGTCGCTATATAAAGACATACGGAAATCCTTCTCGATCGTTCCTCACTTTTCGCTATAACTTCTAGAAAATAGATAACAGCCTTCTAGAAGGCTCTTGCGTTTGCAAGTAATTTCTTGAACGTTTCAATACTATTATTTTTCTGTTTTAATTGCAATGGTTTTAATAAATTTTATAATAAATTTATTAATAATTACCATAAAATCAGTTATAATCAATATCTAAACTCTTTAGTTAATATGCTAACAGACAAAGCGTAACTGCTACGAAAAGTATTCTAATCACAGTTACGATACTTTTCCCAAATATTAAAGTTGTTATGTTAAAAGTGTTTTAGTATGATGTTTGTCTTTTGTATAAGATTTATTCTTGGTACGCCTACTTTTCGTCGCATGAGTAGGGATAAAATGTCAAATTGAAATATTATTTTTTCGCTGAATGTGGCCTGCTTCACATATATGAATCTAACGTAAGTGCCTACCAAGTTTCCATTTCTAAAATTTCACAAGCATCTGTGTTATAAATGGGTGTATTATTATCGCTGCTTTTGTAAAAGCTTTCCTGGGGTAAGCATGGACTCATATTTTTGCGATGTACGTTAATTTTCTCGTAATTGTCATAGCGATTTACGATACTGCTATGTGTTGGAGCAATTTGGAACAATTCATGATTATTCATGATCTTCCGCTGGAGACTATAACTACAAGCACGTAATAAAAAGGGGCTTTTAGTTAATTAAGCCATTTCCGAGAAAATCTGTGGAAGTTAGTCATATTTGTACTTTGTGTGATGTTTGAATAACCTTGAAGGCATACCTGCATTAAGAATAGTGAAAACCACTCGAATGCTTGACACATTTAAATACGATTCATTGTTTGTCGATAAACAATTTAGTTGTGATACGATCCTGTGTCTAATTTTACTTCAATTTCTTAGCGATTGTATAGAAGATAGTTAGAGCGTGCGGATAGCTATCTGCATGACTTGGACTATCGTAAGTACTTTTTTTTCTTTTACTTGTCAGTAGTTAATTATGCATTTGTCAAACGTGAAATAAATGCGACATTAATCAATTAATTAATCAATTTACGATTAATTCCGAAATTACGTATTACTTGATTTTGTTCTATTGTATAACTTCGATAACTTGTTTTATAATTTAGCACTACGAAGCTTACGACCCAAATCTCCAAACCTAACTTAATTAGTTGCTAGCAATTTACGTTGCATACAAATCTTTGTAATAAAGTGTAAACCTTCTCAGTTTGCTACAAGTTTAATTTTAGATACAATAAAAAAGTGTTGTTCCCATAAAATATCTAATAAAGGCTTAACATAATTTGGTGGAAAAAAACGTTGATATAACCCTTTTAACGTCTGTATGCTCAGCTGCTCTGGTACCTGGACCGGACTGATAAAAACTGAAAACCGGACTAAAACCGTTATTTTGCTCAAACCGAAACCGGAACCGGAACCGATATTTTTTCAAAATATTTTTATTGAATCAAAACCGTTTCTTATTTTTGTTTGTTTTTTTTCAGAATTTAGTTTTAAATTACTTTAAACACAAAAAATGAAATATTTAAATATTAAGTAATTTAATCATTTCTTTTTAGATAAGTTAGGTTAAAACTTGTTTACTCCGAAACTCTAATTTGCTTTTATCACATTTTTCACTTGTTTTGTAAAGGTAATCGTAAGTGCCGTGCTCTCGTTATTATTTCAATGTTTTTCGCTTTGTTTATTTCTCTGTATTCATGATATAAGTCGCAAAACATTTTGGAATTAAAACTTTTGTGAAATAATTCATATTGCATTATTTAAACGCATTGTATATCTAAAAAAATAATTAATTTTTGATTATTATTGTATAGAAACGCCAAACTATAATTGGATATAAAAATGATCTTGTGAACAAGTGAATTTTGAGTTTACAGTATCACATCACTAATTTATTTATAACTTAATGTTTGGTGAAAGATGACCATTACACTAATCTTTTGCCTAATTCTGTACGCTGTTGTGTAATTGTATAAATTGTTTCATATCAAATTTTAAAAAAAAACTTAAGACGGTGTATAGGCAACTTTCCACTCGCAGTCGTGTTTGCGCTAAATTTCTTACCTAGTTAATCTTTTTGTCGCAAGAAACATTGATATCGAGTAATTTCACTGGCATGTTTTTATTTCTTGTTTTGCCGTTGTTCACATTACATCTTGCATCAAGTTCGGTAATTGTTGCGTTAAGTGTACATTTTCTTCTGCGAACATTTTTGTTTCACACGTAGCTTTTATGCGTTTTATATTACATCCCGGGTTTGTTTACACCTTATTTTTTTTCTGATGTTACAAACTGGATTTCGTTATCTGTAAATTGCTATAATCGGTTACCATTGGTCTCAGTATAATTAGACAACGATTTAAGCCTAGACAGAGGATTTTTACATCAACTGTCTTATAACAGATAAAACCATCTTTGTATAGTATGCGGTATTTATGTGCCTTATTTTTTTACGTTAACGTAAAGTATCAAGAGTGCGGTAAAAACAGTATGTTAGAAAAAAAATCTGTTAATTATAACTTATTAGCGTTAAAGGACAATTTTTCTTCGAAGTGCATAGACCAAATATTTAACTTTAAAACGATTAGTAAGTCAATGACAAATATGTTAAAAACCTTAGTATTAGTTCACGCCATCTACAATTCATAATTAAGACGTACACGAATGTCGGAATTAAATTTTTATGGTTAATTGGAATCAAGTCAAGTAGAATATTTGTTAGATGAGCAATTATCCCTGAAAAGTGAGTGGCTGTAATTTTTTAGTAAAAATGTTCTTTAGAAGCTTGATCCATTACGTGTATATGAATCATTGGATAAATTATTTGCAACTTACTTAGGATACCATTGTATATCTATTAGTTAAACTTTTGACAATTTTAGGAGGATATTTTGAATATGCCATTAGCTAATCGCATCTGAGGAAAACCGTAAGTAACTTTTTTCTATATTTCATAATTTGTTTTAGTGTTTATCATGGATACATGGATCCGAATATATGCATGTTATCACAATTAGTTTATGCAGAATTTGATTATTCTTCTTTGTATTTACCGAATTGTATTCACTAACTTTAACATTAATAACTCATTACCTAAGTGTATGAAGTGTGGCCTAATTTAAGGATCCGCATCATTGTATTTTTTTGCTTGCGATCAATTAGGTATTGTGTTTTTTTTGTTTCTTGATTGTTTTTATTCTTTCTGGTGTTGTTTAATTTGTCTACCTTAAGTGTTAGTAGTGTTAGTGTCAGGTAAAAATGGGCACCTGAAGTTATTTCTCCTTGTTTTGGCGCTTTTTAAATTGAATTACAATCAACATATTTAAGATAGTCTGAATCTTTTTAATTTTTCAAAGGGATTCATCAAGTATGGTTAAAATTTAATAAATAAGACTTCTTAAGTTTTTACAACTAATAAAGTTTTATTATAAAGTTAAATTAGTTGATATGGCGCGACATGCTTCTGTTTCTTAAAAACAATTAAGCCATCTTCGGACGTCGATTTAGGAATCTTTTTAGTTATTATCCCACTTTCTAATCTACCTTCCCTATTTTTAAGTTATCGGTAAGTAATAGCACTACAGCCTAGTGCGTACGTACTTTTTACTGTAACAAGCAACTTTTAATTATCATTACATTTAATTTTAAATATTTGATATCGTAGTTGTAGATTGTAAAATGAGTGTATCTTTGAGTTAATTTTAACTGGAGCTGATATGAAAAGGGAACTCAAATATAACGCTTTTGTAGCTAACGTCACTTACGCAGACTGTTCTGATAGTTTTTTTCTTAACCTTAGTGCCACGTAAGGAATTTTTCAAACAATTCTATCTATATTTAACTTTAGTATGTTTTCTGTTGTTCCCGAATTGGCTTGAACAATCACATCTTAATAGTCACTATTACGAATGAGTTTCAATTCTTGCCTCATATTTATTTTCTTTTATACTCCAACCAATCCCAATAACGTCTTGAAGGGTACCCTGTATGAGAAACTTCTTTATCGTCAAAACTGTTGAAATAATACTTTTCTGTTTCTTAAACGCAATTATGCAATGCAAATGCGTTTGTAACATTTTGTTGTGTCATCTTTTGTTGCATTTTTGTAGAAATCTAAAAGACTTTGCATACAATTGTAGACAACATAGCTGCGTTATATTTAAACTGTGGTTTATCTATTTGTTTCTGTCGTCAGATAAAAAAATTAGATTTATTTCTTAACGCCCCTTGCTACAAATACGTATCGTACTAACAAAAAAATTGCCAATATTTTACGCAAAGGTAATTCCAGTTTGTTGAAACTACTGTATTGTCTGAGTAATATTCCTTTATCCAATAAACCGCATGTGCTACCCTCTAATAATTTTTTTTTTAATTTTGGACAGATTTAAATAGTCGTTGTCTACTGGTAACCGGCTATCAATTGAAAAAGAGAAATTAGCAAAGTTTTGTGAATTAATTTTTTTATGAAAAAGGTAAGATATTATAAAATCAAAATGTGCATTGCATTGTACAATATATATGCTTTATAGAGATATAACTTTATTCACGCAAAATAATCCTTTGTTTAGTCAAAAGTTTGGTTTCTTTTGTATCAAATATGTAAAAACGGGCCACTCGAGTCAACTTATTTTTCAGCTGTTCATATCAAATATGTGACAGTGGGCAACAACAACCTAGATTTTTAGACCGGAAAAATATATATGAAATAATTTTTTTTTCAGTTACAACGATAACGCAAAAAAAAATGCTAATTCCCCCCGAAGAAAGCGATGACCGTATGTTAGAAAACAGCAATGAATAATATGAACAGCCATGCAATAGAAACAAAAATACAAACTATGAAATTTCTTTTTCTGACGACAGCGACGTAGAAATGTCTGAGGACTGTAAGGCAAAAATTGAGTTACAATCTTAATTTTTGAAACCCAATAATAAAAACTGTCAAAAGTAATACATCATGAAATGTACTTGAATGACAATAAAATTGACCAAAATGACTCAAATAGTAATGCACTAAACATGTACCATATATATAATATAAAAATTACTAATTAAAATTATTTAAAAATGAAAAATAACTGCGATAAATTAATGCAAAAGTACTAAAATGATCTTTAACAAAAACGAAATGAATAAAACAAACCCAAATACCGGATTTTTTTTTAAAAAACACATTCAAAAATCAAACGCTATTTACAGCGAAAGACGCACACTTAGTCAAACCTCAAGCTTGAGTAATTTAAAACGTAATATTAAAAATATAGCGTATAGTACGCGTATACCTGGTCATCACACATACAATACAGCAAACTTTTGACATACAAAACAGGTACCTACATTGCTTTGAACATGCAGTTAGCGCTAGTGCATCCTAAAATATCTTCTAATAGCTGAAAAATAAAGGGATAAATATATTACCGTAATGTCACAACTAAACTGCGTCAATTACATTTAAGGAGAGGTTTACTTGGAATTTTTCGAAAAAATCGATTTTTTTTATATAATATGTAAGCTACATATGTCTAGAATTTTTGTGTGAAAGGATTTTTTGATCTGAAGCATTTATGTAACTAAAGCGTCTTGAACTGCACGCGCGCAGAATGACGCTTAGGTCAATTCACCGCGCGGACCAAATTGAAGGCAACGAATATAATTTGGTAATAGTAAAAGAAATTTACGATAATAGTAAACAATAGATTTCTAAAAAAATTTAATTTATTGATTAAAATACAGTTATTCTTTGTTTTACAAATGAACCAAAAGTAATACTTGTATAAAAACGAAATAAGTGTGATATAACTCTCAATAAAGTGTGTCATAAACTATGCCGAAATGAAATAAACATAATAGACATAACCGCTTTTATTAGACCCGTGTTTATGAATTCGTGTAAGAGTAACATTTGAAAAACACTATATTTTATTCTTTAAAAAACTAATTTTGTGTCAATAGTAGTCCATGCAAACCGCCATTCTAAAACGCCATTTTGTTTTTAAATTTTCAAAAAAATATTATTTATTGCTAAATTCTTGATGAATATAAGATCAAAATCAGAAGTTTGTAAGTATTTTTATTCTGGCATAAAAAAACGTCAAAGTTTGCTTATTTTTCAGCTAAACCCAAGTAAACCTCCCTTTAAATATTACAACACAATGTGCGCTATACTTCCAATTTCATATGCTAATTAAATTAAATCTAAAAACCAAATTGCCAAATTTTTTAAATTAAAAGTTTTAGTGAGCGTTTCATTAACAATTTTCACTTTGACAGTTAAACGCCAAACGCCTAGAGGCCCATGAAAATAAGAAAGAAAATCCAGTATTGCGAACAGAGTTTGAACTGAGCAAGATCTATACTAAACGAGAAGTCATAACAACATTAGTTTAACATAACGGTCTTCATTGTTGATTCACATTAGTTGACATTTGTCTTAAGCATATTAGCATGTTAAAGTTTAAGTTAAACTACGGTTTGTGTAAATAAACTAATTATTTATCCGATTAATTTGTTTTTTTTTTGTTTATTTATAACAAACATATTAAAAACAAATGTTCTTTAACAAATAGTAATTTTGTAGGTCAATATTTGAATTAAAAAAAATTAGTATTGCCAACACTAAATAGTTAGTAAATTTTAGTTTTTAACCAGCAATTATTTTTTAAAGTTCTGGGGTTTCCAGATGTTGAAGTAAAATACGACACAGTTTCTTAACTAAATTTATTTTAAAAACTAACAATGAAAATGTGATTTACAAACAACGTATTCTTCACATGGCGTGCGAACCAATAAGACAACCTCCCTTCCTTTTTCTTGTCTTTTTATATTTCCGTTGGCGCTACCACATGCGCAGCTAAATGTTATCGTTGCCAACTTTGTAGATGAGGTTTGTTTACTCGCTACATCACCCCCTTACCAGTTTCAGCTTCAGGGTTTGATTTTCGGATTCTGAAACGATACCTTTTTAGCGTATGGATGTTCCGTATGTTGGGGTGGATTGGTGTTGGCGTATGAATGGTCATGAAGTGGATTAAAATCTTGTGCAATAAATGCTGGTTTTAATCTATCTATGGATACTACTTGTTCTTTATTGTTGATTTGTAGAAGAAAAGATTTTTGGTATCTTTTAAGCACGTAGTATGGTCCATCATATGGTGGTTGTAGTGGTTTTTGAACTGCATCATGTCGAACATACACATGACTGCAGGTGTTAAGATATTGATTAATAAATGTAGATTTCTGTGTATGATGTGCAGGTTCTTTGGGACGAATGTCATCAAAGTGTTGTTGTAAGCGCTCTACAAAGTCAGATGCTTGTTGTCGAGGTCCTGATGCAAAGTACTCTCCTGGTAGACGTAAGTTTTTGCCATACACGAGCTCGGCTGATGTTGTTTTTAGGTCATCTTTGTATGCATTGCGAATCCCTAGTAGCACCAGTGGCAGTACCTCTGTCCAGCTTGAGTGTTTGTGACAGGTGATGGCTGCTTTAAGTTGCCGATGGAAACGTTCGACCATTCCGTTTGCCTGTAGGTGGTAACTAGTTCCCAAGCAACATTTTGGAACCGTGGTTACGTTGTAACCAGTTACAAATTGGTAACATTAGCACCATGGTAAATAAACCGTTGCAGCAACGTAGCAGCAACTTTCGTAATTTACTGAAATTTCAAATCTATTACAGAAATAACCATTTTACAACTATGGTTATAAGTAAGTTTTTCTTAAACCCTTATGTAACTACAGTTTCGATTTAGTTACATTAAAACCTTCATTTCGGTTTCGAGTGTAACAGTCTTGAAACTATGGTTACAAGTGTGAATTTCTAAAACTACACTACAGTGTTAATCTATACGTTCAAACAGCAACAGAAAAAGTGCATTTTACGAGATTTTTATAAGACACATAGTCCATTATCATTATCCAATAAACAGTACCGAAAGTGTTTCTAATTCAAAACTACGTAAGTACAATTATTGGTATATTATATTACTATAATTTTAATCGTGCATTTAAACTACTGTTTCTAATTTAATCAACGTTAAAGAATTAGTTGCCAATTATAAGTAAGCGAATTTTAAATTGATTTTATTTTCTTCTAGGATAAAATAGAATTTGATTGCAAGGACATTACAGTATTACGCACAGTGATCAGAACGTGTAAATTAGATCGCCATTGCGAACACCTATAATTTTTAAAAAACCAGTCGAGATTATGATCATTGAACCGATTTTAATTGCACATGTGCATTTGTAGCCTAATTCAAATATTTAACTAAGAATTACGTAGACGCATTAAACTATAACATGTGAGGAATATCTTAATCCGCCATGGTCTATTAACACAAAGACATTTTTCTCTTAACAAAATTTATGCATTTACTATTTACAAAATTTATAAATAATAGACATAATCCGCTTTTCTTGAAAATTTGCCGTAAAAACCTGTTTACTGGTACCTACTTGCAACAGATGTAAAAATTCTTTTATTATATCTTTTTTGTTTGAATTTAGTTCTATAAGAAACTATAAAAATTTAAATAATGTACATTTATTATAACTTTTTATATATCTGTATCTTTTTATTAATATATGTTTATCTCTAATTTTGTTTTAATCTTTATGATGCAGTTAGTAACTAAAATCTTGGATAAGTTGCTTAACAACGCGGTTATAAAGTAGTTTCAAATAATAGTAATAAGCATGTTTTCAAAACAGTTACATAGCAGTTGCTGTAAACGGTAACTACAATGTTACAAATCAATTACAAAACCGTGATGATAAACCATTACAGAAACGATTCAGAATAGGTAAACATGATTTGTAAAAAACCGTTATAGCAACGCTGCAAAACAGTTACAAAGTAGTAATTGCAACGGTTTCAAACACGTTGTAAAACGGTTATAATATTACTGCAGTTGCCTTGCAACTGACCAAATCCGGTATTGACAACGTATCAGGAAAGATTCAGCAACTATTCTGTAACTAAATACCTTACTGAAACCATAGTTGCAAGAGAGTTTTACAACCGTTTTGTAACTGATTTTTGCTACTTGGGTTGTTTTTAGGTGTTCGATTCCAATTATACGAGTGAGGATGTGAAACAGCTGTGATTCGAACTGACGTCCTCTATCAGTTGTTACTCGTAACGGAATTCCAAATCTCGATATCCAATGTGTCACAAAGGCATTTGCAACGGTTTTAGCTGTGATGTCACTGATTGGTATTGCTTCAGGCCAACGTGTAAATCTATCCACACACGTTAGTAAATATGTATAACCTTTTGATGGTGGAAGTGAACCAACGATGTCGAGGTGAATGTGTTCGAACCTCTCGCTAGGTAACGTGAACGTGGCGATTGGGCTGGACGTGTGTCTTGAGATTTTGCATTGTTGACATTCTGGGCACTCCCAACACCATCTTTTTATATCTTTGTTCATGCTGGGCCAGACAAATCTTGTAGTAACCAAGTAAGTAGTGGCTCGTGCACTTGGATGTGACAACTTATGCATGTTTGTGAATATTTTCTTCCGCAGTTCCTTTGGAACGAAAGGTCTTGCTGCTGGTGTAGAAATATCACAGTATATGTGCTTGTCTACATGTGGGAAATAAATTTGTTTTATATCAAGAACAGAATTCTTGTTTAGAAAAGTTTTTAGTTCTTGATCTTTTGTTTGTGCACTAACTAACTCTGCATAGTCTACGGTGTCTGTGATGGATTCTAAACGAGACAGTGTGTCGGCAGGAATGTTTTCTCTTCCGCTGATGTGTTGGATATCGCTAGTAAATTGGCCAATAAAATCTAAGTAGCGAAATTGTCGTGGTGACGCTTTGTCTGCTTTTTGTTGAAATGCATACACCAACGGTTTGTGATCCGTGTAAATTGTAAATTTTCGACCTTCCAAGTAATGGCGAAATTTCTTTATGGCTACGTATGCTGCTAATAATTCACGGTCATACGCGCTATATTTGAGTTGAGCGGGTGTTAGCTTTTTTGAAGCAAATGCAATTGGTTGCCATGATCCTTCACAATATTGGTGAAGTGCAGCACCCACTGCAAAATTGGATGCATCGACATATAGGGCTCGAGGAGCGTCTGGAGATGCATGCACAAGTTGTACTGCGGTTGTTAATGACTTTTTAGCATCTTCAAATGCACGTTCTGTTTCTTCCGTCCAAGCAATTGTACGATTGGCTGAACCTTTTGAACCAGAAAGCAGATCGTTCAGTGGAGCTTGTATGGTGGCTGCCTCTTTTATAAATCTTCTGTAATAATTCAACATTCCTAGGAAGCGTCGGAGCTGTTTTACTGTGGCTGAGTAGAATAGCAATGTATGTTCTGGAACAGGAAGTGAACTGGATGGCCGGAAGTGAAACCGGAAGTTACCATTCTTCAGCACCGAAAGTGAGTTCAATGACCGGTAGTATCCATTCTTTACCACCCCCGAAGAGTTGTGCATGAGTGGTGTTGGTGGTGGGGGTAAAGTCAATGCCCAGAGGGTTGTTAAGGGTGTGGTGAATGTGTGGGCGTGTGTGTGTGTGTTGAGGGGCGTGGTCATGTTTCTAATTGGTGGTGGTGTTGAGCATGCGCTGTGGAGTGGAGGGAGTGTGAGATGTGTGCAAGGGTATGTGGATGGCTGCATTAGTGGTGGTTTGAGCTCCGGGTGCGTGCGTGCGCCTGAGTCTGGCCCCCTGCCTGCGACATGTGCCCGGACTCCGGCGTCCGGCCTCCGGAGGCTGGGCCTGGGCGATGCCTGGACTGTACTTGCGTATGAGCCTGGGCAGGTGCCTGGGCTGTACCTGCGCCTGAGCCTCGAGCGTGCGCCTGCGCCTGGAGTCCCCGGGGGTTGCGTTTACTCTCGGTGTTGAAATAAAAGAGTGACGCGTGAATGGATCATGTCATTAAAAAATAAAAGAAACTCAAACAACAACAACAGCAACGGTAATCACGATGTGGATGGCTTATGCGGCAGAACATTGGACTAAAAGTGTTGATCTTACAACTGCTGTGGAACGTTCATTGCAAGAATTGTCTGCTATGTTATTTGAGGTTGAACATGAAGAAGTGTATGGTAGAGGCGACTACAGTTTAGATTATTTGACGAGTTTGAGAAAACAGTACAACGAAGGTATAAAATTGTGTAAAAAATTTTTCAAAAGCAAAACACGTTGTGGTGTATGTTTATCGAATAATTTCAACGCTATTGAATTGAAAACATTTGCAGATCAGATTAAACTTTACTTAGAAAAGGACAGCATCACATCGTCATCATCATCATCATCATGCTTGTCATCATCAGTTGAAGTTGATGATGATGATGATAATGAAAAAATGGCTGAAGGAGAAGAAGAAGTAGAGAAAACAAAAGAAAATGTTAATGTTAATTGAAGTATAAACGATTAATTGTAGGTTTTCTTTTGTAAAATAAAAAATTTTATGTTAAAATAATTATGAATAAAAAAGTATTTCAACGCTATTGGATTGAAAACATTTGCAGATCAGATTAAACTTTACTTAGAAAAGGACAGCATCACATCGTCATCATCATCATCATCATCATGCTCGTCATCATCAGTTGAAGTTGATGATGATGATGATAATGAAAAAATGGCTGAAGGAGAAGAAGAAGTAGAGAAAACAAAAGAAAATGTTAATGTTAATTGAAGTATAAACGATTAATTGTAGGGTTTTTTTTGTAAAATAAAAAATTTTATGTTAAAATAATTATGAATAAAAAAGTAGTAAGTTTTAATGATAATGTGGAAATAAAACATTTATTAGTTTGGAAATTTGCGTATTGGCAAGCTAGAAAAGGTAATTGGGAGATTGAAGCATTAGATAGATGTCGATTTGCAAAACGAATTCAACAAGTTGAAATAAAAATATCACATATTTTTGAAAAAAGTTATAGGATGCAAATTTATCAGGAACGTATTTTAGGAATAAATGGATAAAATAAAAAAATGTATTTATTTTTTCTTTTAAATAAAGTTGTTGAATAAATTCTTTAAATATTCTTTTGTTGGTCTTGAGAAAGACCGTTTGGTTTAAGTTTCTTCTACAACCGTATTTGCTTGGTTCGCCGTTATAGTCGTCGTCGTCGTGGAGTGCCCCTCGTGGTGTTGTTATTTGATAGATTGGTATTTTTTTTGTTTTATTTCACTTTTAAACCAATCGATTCTAAAAATTTCTTTTCTGCTTGTGTGAGTCGTTGAAGTCTTCGAAAGCAACTAGAGTATGTCTCGTTAAAACGATTTTCTTTATAATTATTTGATTTTTGAGAATCAAATTTTAAGCCCATGTTGTTTTAATTCTAAATGAACAGTAAATGGTTCGTCTCCAAAATCAATCAATTTTGCCTGTTGATTAACAAGATTAATGGTTATGTTGCTAATTGTTTCAGTGTTAACAAACAAATAAAGAGGATTTGTTGGTACATTTACTAGTGTATATCCTGGTCCAACTGAAACTGGTATTTCATACAATATACGAGCTGGTCTGCCATCTCTGTACGACCCCGTAATAATATTACATTCAATTTGTATACTAGTAAGATTCATAAGTTCCACATTTATATCTGATCTGTGTATCTTATGAGAACTTAATCGTTTAGGTGAAAATCCAAGGATACGACCAATACTATCCGGTTTAGAAAAATCAACGTCAAATTCTGCTTTTAATTCAACCTGTTGCGTGCTAATATTTGCGCGTAGATATACATGTATTACTTGATTATCTAATCTTTCAGCAATTTTTTCTTGCAGTACTTTGTTTAAATCCTTAATTTCATATGCACCGTGAGGTATAACTATTGTGTGAAGTTTTTTATCGATTGGTGAATAAAAATGAAACAGATCATTACCAAATGTCACATTTCGTATTGAATTACAACCAAAAAATCCAATTAAACCAAGTACGTAATTATACTTAGCATCTAATTCAATTGATGGATAAAACTGACAACTGAGCGAGTTTCCTCGCCCTGACAAACTAAAAGCAAATGACATTACTAACCTAGCACACTTAAAGTCTTATTTTTTATGGAGAAATTTTAAACAAAGATGTCCACAAATTACTGTATTGAACTCTTGCTCTCTTTCATAATTATAGAAAATTTTACACCCCAAAAGATATTGTTTAACCTCTGTAGGTGGTTGAAGGTCACCAAAACTGTCATAGTACCATACAGTTTTTCCTGGGTTTTTATAGCAAACCCAATGACTACCTGGTCCGTTTCTATCATCTAAATTAATGATTCCGGCTTCATTTATCCACGGTGTCTTAGGTAAGTTGTTACGCATAAAAACATCTCGAAAGTAAGGTACACTCTTAGCATAGTAGCGTAAATCAACGTCGATTAGAGGTCTTTTGGGTAGCTTTAGGAGTTTTTTGAGTACGGCTTTAAATAAATTGCATTTCCTGTTTTGTATGGTTTTAAATAAATTGCACTTCCTGCTTTGTAAGGTTTTAAATATATACCGCTACCTTTCTTTCCCAAGGCAATTGCTTCCATTGTTTGATTATGTCGTGAGTTTTCTTCTAATTGTGATTTTGCTTCTTTTGCATCGTTAATTGCCTTTGCAATTCCTGACGCTCCGCCTGCTAAAGCCCCGGCGGCAGAAAGACCAGCAAATAATGGTATTAGAAATGGTAGAAAACCACCTTGTTTTGGTATAGGAATAATGCGTGGTAACTTTAAATTGTTATCGCCAATGTGTTTTATTACACGATGGGCAATTGAAAGTGCACGTTTAATAGCTGTACCTAATCCACACCCTTGTTGATTTCCACACAATTTTTAATTTTTTTACCACAGATGATTTAAATGAATATTTTTTCTTGTTTTCTGTTTTTCTTCTTTTTTAATCCTTTTCCTTTACGAAAACGTTTTACATTTTTTCTAGTTCTAATACCCAATCCTAATTTTCGTTTAGTTTTCATTGCTCCAGTTACCAATAACGCGGATGTGCGTTCTCCAAAACTTGCGTCTTTTGATTTAAATCTTTCCCACGCTTTAGTTTCTAAAACCTGATCAGCCTGATGTCTCGCGCTTAATTCTTTATTATCTCTGTAAGCGATATCGTGCTCTTTACATGCAGCGTCTAAAGCGTTTATTCCACGATCGTTTCTTTCTAAACGTTTATCTAATTTAGTTCCAGGTCCACAATATTGATAAGAAGGTAAATGAAGTTCAAACGGTAATTTATTTATTAGCGTGTTAACTACACCTTCACCTTGACACGTAATTAACATGACTGAATGATATAAACTATAAAGTTATTTAAATATATATAACATTTTATTTTTTTTCTTTATCTTGTAAAAATAATAATACAGTTCGAATACGTTCTATAATAAGCGGTGTATAATAAAAAATATTTCTAACAAACACAGTACATAATAAGAATTTATATTTAAATTAGTGTTTAACATTTCATACAAACGATTAAGAATAATATGATCGCAATCGTTTAAATTTGTTTTAAGACTTATAGTGTAAATTAGATTATCGTAGAATTTTAATAAATCATAACTTTTAAGAAATTCTAACTTATATTTAATTAAATGTACAAGCGAAAATAAAAATCCCAATCATTCTTATCTAACACACATTGATTAGAGCCGCGTGAAATTAATAATAATTTATCAATTGTCGTTGTGGCACAATTCATTTTAAACATTAACTTGACATTAACATTTGTAGTATTATAATGCAACACTTTGGTTTTAGAACTTTCCAGATTGTTTAGAACTTCTTTTTCTTCGTCTTCATTTATCCAATCCCATTGAAAATTATTTTCATAATAATTTGTGTAAAAAAATAGATGATAAATTTGAGGTTGTAATTCTAACAGTTCTAACCAATCACTCTCGGTAAAAAATAAATTTTTTTCATTTTGTAAAGTCCAATTTTTAAAACAGGTAACAAATTTAAATGTATACTATAACCCATTTGTATAAATAACTTATTTGAAGTTGAACAATATAATGATTTAGAAATTAATGTCGAGTCCGAATTTACCTGTTTGTTATAAATATTGCTAGCAAATGTATAATTATCAAAAGAATCAACACTACAATCACTATCACCTTCAACATCAGCAGTATCTAATCTTGATAAATTTAAATCAATTGCATCTTTATCAAAATTCATTATAGATTTGTTTCTGTTACTAGCTCTAATTATAAATTCTGAAACTTTTTGATATGGAAAATCTTTAAACATACTCGCAGAACAACTTCTTTAAAACTAAATAAAAACTTTGTAACGCTTATAAATTTAAACTATTTTTAAATATTTCAATAAAAATAATTTTATTCAAGAAAATTTACATGTAGGTTACAGGTAGGTATAATGTTTTCTATTAATTACAACATCTAATAATTATTATATTGTTTCTATCTTGAGTTTGGATGTTGATGAAGTATTTTCTGTATTCACCAACGCGATTGTAGTTTGCTTCAGCTTGTTTAATGCATCCTCGTCGAGTACTTCCGTCATTCTTTTCGGTAAAAAAATTTTACAATCTTTCATTGTAAAAAGAATATATCGACCATACAGCGATGTTCCAGAATTAATTTCCTTAACAATATATTTCTTGTTGATTTCCATATCTTGAACTTTTATTGTTGGTAAAGATTTATAATCGAGCAAGCCAACTTCGTTAACAGCATTTAAAATTCCTTCAATACCATAATGCTCCATTTTTTTTATATATCTCTCTGTCTCTTAATATTTCAAACTTGAATGTGAATATGTAACTGTAAAACACGACTGTATTTCAGTGTTTCAATGTAGTCGTCTTAAATATGTGTAGAAACGGAAACGAAAAATAATTAAACTAATTTTCATATTATATTAATTTGCGGTTATCGTACATTTATTCTTGGAATTTCTTAAAACGATTTAACATTTCCTTTATACACGATAAGTTTGCTGGGTTTATAAATTTAATTAATTTTGATGTTTTTTTTTCCCAACCACACATTTGTCGGTTTTATAAATTTTATCAATTTTGGGTTTTTCCTTAAACCACACGTTTGTTGGTTTTATAAATTTTATCAATTTTGGTTTTTTTCCTTAAACCACACGTTTGTTGGTTTTATAAATTTTATCAATTTTAATATTTTTCCAAACCACATGTGTTATCGGTTTTATATATTTTTTAAAACTAGCTCATTATATTAATATAGTTATTTCTTGTCATTGATATTATTATTTTTTTTATAATTACCATTTTCGACGGATATTAATCTTGCAAGCAGATCTCGCAACTGTTCCAATATGCTTCTGTTTGGACAAATTATATTAAACACTTCTAATTTATTTTTCCTGTTTTTATTAATGCATTTGTAAATTCATTATACTGATAGAAAGCGTTTTTGTTAAAGAAATACCAATTACCATCAATATATCTAAACACGCTTGAAAAGTCTGAGGGTAAGCTAACAAATTCGTTACCTATTAATCCATGTTTTATTACTTTATAATCACATTCACTCACTTCGGCAAAATAAAATTTGTCATAGAAAATATAAGTATGACCTGTGTAGGAATGTAATGCACCTTGAATTGATATTTTTCGATTTGCAATTAATTTACTTATTGAATACTCCTTAACTAGTTTAAACGATGGATAAGACATTATAAAAATTTGATCGTTTATAAAAAACACAATCTCGCCATTAGGACGTTGATATACTGCATCAATACGTTTAAAATCTTTTGGTAAAAAATTCAACCAATCTGTAATAATTAGAGGATCTCTATACATTCGATCATCCAATTCCATAAACCAAACATACTTATTATAAAATACGTAAATTTTCCTATTTACTATAAGAAACGTGTCCAGTTTTTGTTCGATTTTACACAAATCTGGTAGAGTAATCGTTTTCGATCTCGCTACCAGTTTATCTTTTACTGTAGGATTAGTGCTGCTGCTGCTGCTGCTGCTACCTTCTACAATTGTCGTTGGAAATTCTATTATTTCATCTTTTTTCTTTTTCCCATATAAATTTTCTATTGCTAATTGATCATCAAATGACAACATATACTGATTTGCATTAAATGCAGATTTTGGTTCTGAATAGTATGCAAACATTAAAGCATTACGATCTCTAGAATGATCTATACCTAATGCATGCCCAATTTCATGTGCTAACACAATAAACAAACTATGACGTTTTGCTCCATCCGTCGCAGCAATATTTTCAATTTCCTCATCCCAATCAATGTCCGCATTCAAATGTATTTCAGTAGGCTTTTGATTTGTAGTTGGATAAAATGCATGACCTAAAATACCATCTTCCATCAACCATCTACATTTTTCTAAAGTTGTGTGTTTGGTATGTGAACGTTTTACAAAAGAAATTAAAATATTTGGATTTACAAAACTATGTTGCAATCGTATATTTCCATATCTTTCCCACAACTGAAACGCAGCTTCTACACATCTCATTGTTTTACTTGCTGCACCAACAACATTCCATGTGATAACGTTAGTATTCCATTTTGCCCCTTTTAACACCGTACGATGGTATATCTTTTACACCACATCTAGGAGTTGGTATCAATTTTTTAGTTTCCTCATTTACCGAATTATTTACAGGTAAACCATAGTAATCTTAGAACGTTTTCAAAGCAAATATATATTGAGGAGAACTTGCGTTTTGCAAAGATAAATTATTGTTCTCATCAATATCGTCAAGAAAACCATAAGTTTGGAGATAATTTATTGTTTTTATAAAACTATTACAACTTGATACATTCACTAATTCTAATGAAAGAACTAATACAAATGTTGCAACAACAACAACAACCTTTAACGATCGTGTCATATTTATAACTAATTTAACAAAATACATTTTATTTTTTAAATATTTATTTCACTTGCTTTTTTTACATTCAAAACAATGTCTTATTTGTGGAGGTGGACCATCTATATGTACTCGTTGTTCGGGTAAATTCCAATGTTTTGTACACAACCTATAACTCTTCATTTCATCATCATTCCTTATTGACAATGGTAACTTCTCCCAAGCATCATGAATTTCAGTATGACCTGTATTTTGTTTCAAGTATTCTTTCGATAACCATTCCAAATCAAACTGACTCATATTTTTCAATTTCCCCATCTCACGATGATTTGCCATTGCCTTACATATCAAACTTGACACCATTAACTGATGAAAATTTGTATTAGCGCAACAAGTACATGTAGCATCAACACCTGGCATTTTGATTCTAACCCTTCCATTCTACTATCTCACAATGAACTCGAGCACAACAACAGGGGGGATCACGCGCACGCGCCCAGACTCAGGCGCACGCACGCATCCGGGGCTCCACCCCCAGCCACGCCCCCGGACGCCGGAGTCCGGGCACAGGTCGCAGGCAGGGGGCCAGACTCAGGCGCACGCACGCACCCGGAGCTCAAACCACCACTAATGCAGCCATCCACATACCCTTGCACACATCTCACACTCCCTCCACTCCACAGCGCATGCTCAACACCACCACCAATTAGAAACATGACCACGCCCCTCAACACACACACACACACACGCCCACACATTCACCACACCCTTAACAACCCTCTGGGCATTGACTTTACCCCCACCACCAACACCACTCATGCACAACTCTTCGGGGGTGGTAAAAAAATGGATACTACCGGTCATTGAACTCACTTTCGGTGCTGAAGAATGGTAACTTCCGGTTTCACTTCCGGCCATCCAGTTCACTTCCTGTTCCAGAACATACATTGCTATTCTACTTGGCTGGCTTTGTTGCTTGGCTGATTGCTTCGACTCGGGTGTCTGGAGGTCGACAACCTTCAGCAGAAACTGTGTATCCTAGGAAATCGATTTGAGCTTGGCCTAAGATGCATTTCGATGGGTTAATAACTACATCGTATTCCTGAAGTCTGTGGAAAAGTTGACGTAAGTGGTCTGCATGTTGTTCGGGCGACTCTGAAGCTATGAGAATGTCGTCTAGGTAGGCGTACGCGAAGTTCAACCCTCTCAAGACGTGATCTATAAAACGCTGGAAACTTTGTGCAGCGTTACGAAGACCAAAACTCATATGTGTAAATTTATAGAGCCCAAAAGGTGTAGTAATTGCTGTTTTAGGAATGTCCGCTTCGTGGATTGGTATTTGGTGAAATGCTCTCACCAGGTCGATCGTAGAGAATATCGTTTTCTGGTGTAGCTGTTGTCCAAAATCTTCTATATGCGGAATAGGATAATTATCGTGGATGGTGCGTGCATTTAGGGCACGGTAATCTCCGCACGGGCGCCATTCTTGATTTTTCTTGACAGCTAAGTGCAGAGGGGAGGACCAGCACGATTTCGACTCTCGAATTACGCCAAGGTCGAGTAAATGCTCGAATTCTTGACGTGCAATTTGGTGTCGTTTAGGTGCTAATTTACGTGGTCGGGCAGTTACTGGCGGTCCGGTTGTCGTTTCGATATGATGTTCGATAGGGTGTTTTCTCGTCGAAGTTTTCCAGGAGGGACGTATCAATTCTGGAAACTCTTTCAGAATGTTATGAAAGTTGCTATTGTAGTTTACGGTTTTAATAGCGCTGACCATTGGGGTCGGCATAACATAACCGTTTATCGAAAGCGACGTGAGTCCGTCAACCAATTTCCTGTTTCTTACATCTACTAGCAGGCCGTAATGACTTAAAAAGTCGACACCAATTATGGGTTTGTCCACGTCAGCGACGACGAACGACCATTTAAACGCGCGTCTAAGTCCGAAATTGAGGTGTAGCACTATTAGTCCATACGTGTTTATGGGGGAGCTGTTCGCGGCATACAGCACAAAGTTTGTGGGGGATCGGAAATGTACAGCACTTTTTTGCGGATACACACTAATGTCAGCACCTGTGTCTATTAAAAATTGTTTTTTAGATGTGGCGTCGGTTACAAAGAGGCGCTTGGAGGGAGTCACTACACCGTCGTTAATCGCCTCTATTCGCGACGGCTGTCGTCGTTTCCCGGGGAATGTTCAAAACTACACGGTCGCGTGCACTTTGTAGCGTTCGCACCAAATCGTCTGTGATAATAACACTCGCCCGGATTGTTGCTGTTCAGGCGTGGTCGTGGACGGGAACGAGAACGGGAACGGTTTCTCCAGCGATTGTTTCCGTTGTTAAAACGTTCAGTAAGTTGTTGCACTGACATCGTTAGAGCTTCGATTTGGCGTTGCAACTCTTGAATATGGGATTGTTTTGTCGGTTGGTCTGCGCAGGTCGGTTTCGGAAGTGGACGTGTAACAGCGGCAACGTTTGACGCTGAGTTGTACGAATTGACCTCCGCCATTTTGTCAGCAATGGCGGCTAGTTTTTCGATTGCCACGCCGTCGCTGGCTGAAAGCACTAACTGCATCTGAATGGGTAGCCGTTGTTTCCACAATGCTAAAATTACGTCTTCCAACATCCGTCCTCCAGCTAGCGTTTGCATTTCACGGAGAAGTTGTGAGGGATTACGGTCGCCGAGCTCTACATCGTTAAGTAGCTTTTTCAAGCGGCGATCTTCCGAGTCGGAGAAACGTTCGGTCAAACGTTTTTTTAGTTTTTCATACTTATCTTTCTCCGGAGGATTCGCTATTAAGTCGGAAACTTGTTGAAGCACCGTTGAATCAAGTGTGGCCACTACAGCAAAATATTTATTCAGGTCGCCTGTAACTCTTTGGTTATGAAATTGCGCCTCCACTTGAGCGAACCAAAGTACTGGGTTTGGTTGCCAAAACGATGGTAGCTTCACTTGCGCTAAACCGTATATTTGAGGTTCGGGCAGTTCAAGTGCGTCATTTGCATCGTTTGCTTGAGCTTCCATTGTTTTCGATGCACGTGGTAATTTTCAATTAAAATATATCGTATTTACTTACATCACGTCGGTGTCACCAATTTCTGGGGTTTCCAGATGTTGAAGTAAAATACGACACAGTTTGTTAACTAAATTTATTTTAAAAACTAACAATGAAAATGTGATTTACAAACAACGTATTCTTCACATGGCGTGCGAACCAATAAGACAACCTCCCTTCCTTTTTCTTGTCTTTTTATATTTCCGTTGGCGCTACCACATGCGCAGCTAAATGTTATCGTTGCCAACTTTGTAGATGAGGTTTGTTTACTCGCTACAAAGTAACTGATTTGATTAGCAAGTTTTTACTTAAATCAGACTATGACGTGAGAATCGTTACTACCAACCTTAAAATATATAATGCTCTAGTATTTGAATTATTAAATTTTTTAAACGTTTTCTTCCAATTTTTTCAAATTTGTAGATAGTATTAAATGTATTTTCTACCAGAGACACACTTCTACTTAAATAATAATTTTGATACTTTTACGTAGATTTTAATTTATCACTTTAAACATTACATATTTATCATTCTTCTAAAATTTTTAGTTTTGAGAAACATTAAAAGTTTTGTTTTTTTGTGTTAATTAATGATTGATTGATGTATCGTAACATAACTTTTAAAATTTGTTTCGTACATGTTTTATTTGTAAATAAACCGTTGCTTTTTGTAGTTATTTAACTTCTAAAATTTTGTTTTGTTCTTCATAACAACGTTTATGTTAGTTTGTCATTGACGAGCTCTGTATGTACATTTTTGATAACCTTCATAAAATATGCGAACTGTCTCATATAACATTGTCGCACAGAATTTTTATTACTTTTGCAAATAAAGATTTTTAGTTATTATACGATTACATTAACATTAAAAAATTAAAAAAGTGTATTTTACATTTACACTATGCTTTAAATGCTTTAACAATTTTTTTACAGAGAAATTAGAAAAAAATAATTGCGACTTACGTAATGTATAAAAAAAATTATCAAAAATAATTATTTAAGTTAAGCACGTTGTAAAACTTGTTATTAACAAATAATTTAACGATTAAAACATTAATAAAGTGAGTTATTGTGGTGTAGTTTTTCCAATTCTTAGAAAATAATTTATTGTGTAACAGTAGCTAGTACAATAATGTCAAAGAACTTGAAAAGCTCACGATTTACTTTTATTGATTTATAGAATAACACATTATTAACTAAAAACATAAACAATTTTTTTTTTATTTAATTGTTTGTTTTTGAGTACATTTTATATTTAAAAATGGATGTAGACGTGAAATTTTCAAATTACATAGTAAATTTACACTATGAAATGACTCCGCCATCGTATTTTGTTTATGTTACTTTTCTTATGTTTTATTGCTGTTAAAAATGCATTTGTTTAACTAAAATTAATAAGATATCAACTAATATATTTTTTAATATTGTTTATTTGTGTTTTAAACGACTAGTTTATTATTGATTTTTATAAATCAAAGGAGATAGTAGACAAAGAAATGTACAAATGATAGCAGTGGTTCTTAAGAGATTGATGTGAAACGTTTCAATTGTATTAAGGTATTTTTAGTTTACATTTTATATTATTTGTCTTTTGTTTACTTGACAGTTATTTATGTTACAAGTTTTACTAAAAAAAGTGTACTTAATATTATTTTATTTAGGTAACAAGAATCTTTCAATTCAGATTTTAACTAAACCATTTTACAATAAAACTTATTATTTATAACATAAACTATTTCTTAAGAGGATAACTTAAATTTTGCTATAATTGAAAAATTGTTACTTTTACAATTTTCGTAAATATTTTCAAATACTTTTAGAAAATGCTGCAAATTCATTTATTTTTCTAATTTTTCATAATTTTCTTAATTATAACAACAATTAATCAATAATTTCACAATTCAAATTAAAATATTATTTAAAGTATCAGTCCACCAATAATAAAAAATTCAATCTTTCAAAATGTATTTAACATATGTTTCGAGCTTGTAATTATAAAGCTCATCCTCAGAAATATATTTCTAATGAAATATCTCTTCGGAATCTTTTTTCTTGTAATTTTCTAAATAATAATAATAATTTAACTAAAAGTGGAGTTTACAAATTAATTTTTTCTTGTCAAAAATTTTATATTGGTATGACACAAAGATCTTTCCAAACTCGACTTAATGAACATCTTAGGTATTTAAAAAATACTTCAAAATATATTAATAATCCAAATTCAGTGAAATCTACATTTGCGCAACATGTTTTAGATAATCGTCATTCTCTTTGTTCTTACAAATTATTTCATCCTTTTAACAACATTAATAACAAACAAATTCTGGAATTGCTAAAGTTGATTTATATTAAAATATCAGATAAAAATTTTTTGTTGAACGATCAAACCAATTTTAATTGTGATTTTAAACTTAATTTTTCTTAGATTTGTTTCTAAATTGCACCATCTTCTTTTTATTTACATTTAACATTTTGTAAAACTTACATTTTTTATTTTTTTGAATATCTAGTTACAATTTCTCATATTTGACATTTTTCAAAAAATGTAAGTTTTTTAATAAATTTTTGTAATTTAACTTTTTATAAGTTGTTAATAATATTTTTTGTAGTTTTCTGAGGATGAGCTTTATAATTACAAGCTCGAAACATATGTTAAATACATTTTGAAAGATTGAATTTTTTATTATTGGTGGACTGATACTTTAAATAATATTAATAATAACCAATAACAATGTATCCCCTTAACAATTTCAAATTAAAATGTTTAGTTAATTGAATTGAAATATTTAATGATTTAAATTATTTTTCTTAAAGTACAATGTAACTTACATTCTTTGAAAGTAAAAATTATGACATACATATGTGATATTAGAAGTTTTTCTCTTTTGTATAAAAGTTTTGTAGTGGCTAATTTAACCTGATAATTATGTAATTTTTTTGTCAAATGATTTATTTATTTAATCATTTATTTTGTTAAGAATAAATTACACATCATTGTATTTTTTAATTCGTTTTTATTTAAATTATTTGTTTAATAATTGTTACAAAAGGAATTAGTTTGCTAAAGTTGGCAACTCAAATAATACTCTAGGTAGACCTGGCGCTTTAAAAGTTAAAAAACTTTAGACGCCTATTTCTATTTCTTTCCTGTTTTGTATCTAATTTTTTTTTTGTAAGTTGTTTACAATGATAACTAGCCAGCGTTTGCCAACAAAGATCAATTGTAACTCTAAATAATTTAATTATTGTAGGGTTGATTGTCCGAGACACTTTATTTAAATTTTTTTTTTGTTTCCTATTATAATTACGATTACATTAACAGACAACTAACTATTCACCAATTATTATTTAACTATTAACTGTTTATAAAAGCTATCTAATAAAAACTGTACCTTAACTGTTAACAGAAAAGTCTAGTTAAGGTAAGTAAGCTAGTAAACAAAACATAATATTTAATAAAGATACACTTACATAATATAATTGTGTTAGTGGTTTATTAATTAATAGTGAATAGTTTCACATTTCAGTTATTGTTTCTCACTTACAATTTGGTTTTTTATGACGTATTGAGACTTTAGTGAATTGACATTTTTTACACGTAGATACGTACTTAGCGAGGTTTTTGTAAAAATTTTTTATCTATATTTTTCACAAAGTTTTTCCAAAATGTACTCTGATAGTTGAGGATTTATGTTAAGGTTGTGCTAATTTTGTTTTTTCCTCAGCACTAGTGATTGTTGTTGGGTTTTTGAAAATAAAAATTTGAATGTTTGTTAAATAAGTTTACGCTTTCTTAAATTCTTCAATTGTGCACAAGTTAAATATATCGTCGGCTGAACAAATTTTTAGCTTAGAAATATTCAATTAGTCAACTATTTCTTGTAGTTGAGCCAAGATCTCCTATAAAGGTGACTCGGCGTAACCAAATGTGATCTCAAATTTACTCTAGCGTAATTTGAGACCACTTTAATTTTAAGTTGTGGTACTCTAATGATTATTGCGTCGTTTGCTTCTAATACTATGACGTTAGATCTTGACAACGTATTGTTTGTGATAGTTATTTCGTTATTTTTGTTTTCTATTTTTTGGGGTTTTAGCTTGTTTGGATGATGTGCCTTTGTGATACTTTGTGTTACTGATAAAACTATGTTGTTATCTTGTAATGTAATATATTTGGAGCTTTTTATGCGTAGTTGGCGTATCTTGCGTTATTTTCAATTTTTTTGAAGTCTTCGAGTATTTATGTAATTGCCGTCGTTTATTTTTAAGATCAGATCTTCCATTTCGGTAAAAAAAATGTTTACTTGTTTTACGAAATTGTTTTAGGTGTTCGATTTTACTGAGATACTGTGAACGTCTTCTTCTTTAACGTTAGTTATTAACTTTTGTGAAATAATGTCTAAAGTGTCGGTGTTTAAAATAACTAATCTAGCTTTGTCTACTAATTTCGATCTGACGTATATTGCAGTCGTCGCTATTCCAAAGTTCAGGAACGCTGGTAGTTAGCTTGGATTAGCGTTGTGACGCCATGACTTTCCTTGAGTAGATGACAAATTTTCTAGAATCTGGAGTAACAATGGTTGTTTCCTGCATTGCATTTATTTTAATTGTTGATTGACTAGGTCGCGTAATTTGTGTTTCTTGTTTTTCTAGTATACAAGTTGCTTTGTGAATTATACATTGATGAATTTTGTACGGTTTATTTGTCTCGATGTTCTAATAAATTGAGTTCATTTTATACCTTTCATTTACTTTGGGATTATTTCATTAACTTCATGTTAATTTAATGAAATTGTTTTACGTTTTTAAATTCATCTTTGTCAATTAAACTTGTAAGTAAAGTTTTGTATTTAATTAATTAATTTTTACGCTGCTTAAACATCCGTATTCTGCATTTACTTTGATTTGACATTTTCTTTGTCCTGCTAAAATCCTAGTTGTAATTTATGTTTTCCTTTTGAGATAGTATTGTAATTAAATACATTTTAGCAGTAAGTTTATCCTAAGCTTGTTTAAAAGTTTATTGAATTAAGTACGTTCAGAGGGCATTTGCATATCATTTATTGGGGTTAGTTTTCTTAAATTATATTTGGAATTGAGTCATTTTTATAGTTTATTACTTCCTAGAGACAGTTTTATGATTCGGGTTTCAACATATTAATCTGTATGACCATAATTAAATCTTTTGGTATTGTTGTTGTCGTTGTAGTTCTCACAATAAGAAAAGCCGTCTTCGAACTCTGCTTTTACGTTGTAATTAAATTTGTTTGCATTTTCTTTCTACGTCTTTGTTTTACGGTTTTCTTTCACAAAGATTTTATACACAGCGTTTAGGAAGATAGTAGCGGAGTGAAGTTTTAAATATGGGTGATTTTAGTTTGGGAAAAGGTTATTGGCAGTCGTTAAAAAGACCTGAAATATAGAGATATAGTTGGTTGAGTAGTAATTTCACTCCATTTAGATGAATGATTATAGTGTCTTAAAAGCTTTGAACTTTAAGCAGAATAAAGATTGTTGCGAATTACCGATCTTATCAATTTTATAATTATTAAATAGTAATTGTCTGTATTTATCAAGAAATTATGTTTGACGTTAAACCGGAAAATTGATTAATCTCGTAGTTTATTATTAAGATATTCAATCTTGTGTTAAAAGAGAAGAATTTATTTTATTTTGCTTTGTATTTAGTTCTATTAATGCAAACACGGCCGGGCGTAAGATAATTAAGATATTTGTTTTGTTTTTTATTGCTTTTAATTCAGAATTTCACAGAATTTTAAATATAATCCACCCTCTTCCTCACTAAGCACCGGCAAACTTCGTTTATGTTACTTTATTTCAGGCAGATTCCATTGTTCCAACTTTTGCATGTAACAATGTTCACGATTGCCATCTAATGTTAAATAAGTTAATCTTTGAACAGGTGATTAACTATTAACAATCCATAAAAACTGTCTGTTAAAGCTGTCTAATAAAAACTATAACTTAACTGACCCACTTATTCTATCCATACGCTATGGAATTACCAACGCTGCTCACTCATCACTATTGCGCACAACTGCTGATTGCCCAATCGCTTTTATTTCTTTTACACATTTTTTTCCATGCTTATATATAAAACAGTAGTAGATTTTTTTATATAGTACCAATTGTTTTCGTGTATAAAAACGTTTCTTAACTTTTTTTTATTTTTGAGGCTTTCGCGGTTATGATTTTTTAACAAATAATTATTTTTGGGTTTTGAACCGCGTTGCATATTTACACTTTTCACAAAATTTATAAAACTTACAAACTTTGAAAAATTTACAATGTTTGACGTTTCGACAGTCATGTCAAGCCTTTATATTACGCCGTTGGGGTCAATGATTCGTGACGGTTCCGATTCATTCATTTTCCGGAACATGTTTTTCCATGTTGGCGCTACACCTATTCCATTATCCCTATTAAAATTGTCGTACTTCTGAATTTCAATAGCTTCCTTGTATAGTCTAGGCCAGAAGTTTTGGGATTTAGCCAACTTTGTTTCTTAACTTTTTTGAATTATACACAAAATCCCCAGAACTAGACACCGTTAATCATAGTCGGCATTGCAACGCCAGTGTATCATCTACTATTCTAGTCTAGCGTGAGCCATTGAATAGAGAAGTTTTAACTAAGTAAAAAATAATCTGTTTGGTTGTACAAATAAAATTTTAAAAAACAAAATTTTTTAAAAGTAATTTTTTTTCTTGTTAGTGTATTTTCCTGTATTCTACATATTTTTTTGAAGTCTTCGTTTTTTGTTATATTTTGCAATGTTATAACTTGGATAATTCTTATTGTTTTATCATTTGTTTAGTCTTATCTGTGCCTAATTTGACCTATGGCTTTGTGTTCTTTTCATATGTCGACTTATATTATTCTTTACAGTTTGCTTTTGCATTTCTTATTTAAACATTCGTTTCTCTATATAATGCTTTTTAGACAGTTTGACATTTGAGTTTTCTATAAGTACTCCATCGTCAGCGTATCACACTACATAAAAATTTGTACCTTTAAATTTGATACGAGATACGTTTCAATAGCGTTTAACGACTGAAAAAAATATCAAAATTTTAGAGAATCTCAAGTTACAATAATTTTATTGTATAATTAACTTTATATACATACACTGAGCTGCACATGATATTAGTTCATATCTACAGAAACAAGTAATTTAAAGTTCATTGCCTGTTATAAGTAAAAAACTTTTATAATAAATAAGTTTTTGAAAATCTTTTTCGTTGCGTTGATAGATTACAATCTTACGCATCATGTTCAAAGCATTACAGATTGCTTTGTTAATTACATATTTAATGCCTTCTTTATTATTTTTACCTTCATCAATTTTAAGTTAATTTTGCTTTTGTTTCTTTGCAAATTACATCTTTAGTGCTTGATTGTGACACTTTTGTTGTCTACCGTTGATATTTATCTAATCGTCATATTGGTCTTGAGTCAATAATCGCAAATTTTCTTTAACACCTTTGCTTTCTTTATGTTTGTCGCTTGCAGCTATAAAATTTCCGTACCAAAAACTATTTTTTATCGTTTCGGCGGCTTATGTACCAAGTGCAGAGTTTTTAGAGTGTTGTTGCAGTTAATCTATTCTCTTTTTTTATTTTCGTCAATATTTTATAAAATTTTAGAACGCATTTTGTGCCGATAACATGCCTTGAATGTTGTGTGTTTCAACAATGTTCTAAAGTAAATTCCGGCTTCATCGGAGTTGTAAATTTGAGATGGATCGTATTTTTTAATGATCTTTAGTCATTCGTTTTCAATCCAAGCGTTTGCTTTATTTACATCAACGTGTTTCTGTTCATTGTGATTTCCTTTGAACAATTTTTTCTTGTTAGCTCAACAACTCATTAAGGCGTCAGACACTACAAACTCTTCTTTTTCTAAAATATCTGCTTTTTAAAAAAAGATTTACGCCCACATCTTTGTCTCAAATTTTAATGAACCAACTTTTCAGAGAAGCCTCAACTTGTCGTTTTTTCCCCTCTCGACGTCTCTTTTGATCAGCATTAGAATTATTAATAAAAGCGTCTTTAATTCCATCTTACAATTTTACGACTTTGCACAACAAAAGATTACTTTGTCCTATTTTTGGCAGTTTATTGTATTTTTCCGCTTTCTCTTTTAAAGGAAGGCACTCTTCTTTGTCAACATTGTAAGAAAAACAAAAATGTACTAAATTCACATTGAAACTTACAAACCAAAGTGCATATTTAGAAAAACAAACAAAGTTATTATTGTGTTCAAAATTTGTTGAAAGTGATAACAATAAACGAGTTTTTGATAACATTAAGTGTTTTTTGTGTGTAAACTAATTAAAACGGCCGGTCCTTAATTATAATGATAATAATTGAGTGATAACATTAACCGTGATTACTTTAAGCGAATCTTACTGTACTTTAATATAAATTTCAAAGTTTTAAATAATTTTTGCTTATGTTTTATTTTGTATACTACATAAAAAGTAGCTAATAAACCAATTTATAAAATGTTACATTTCAATTAAAAGTTAAAATTTAATAAATATCTCGGATAAAACTACAAATCAAATACATTTGTAATTTAAACAATTATTTATAATAATAAACAGTATAATTTTGTATAAACAAATACTTTTTTCTTTATGTTTTAAAATACTTTATATAAATTGAGTCTGTAAATTAAATGCTTAAATAAAAGTTGTAAAATTTAATCGATATTCGAACAATTTCAATAGCTTAAAGTTTCTGATAAAGTTTAGCTTTAAAATTAAAACTTTTATTAAATTACTACGGTCAGTTTTATTTAAAAATACTTTTTTAATTAATTAACTAAAAGAAAATTTGTAAAAAAATTATTTTTAGTCAAATGGATTAATAACTTCTGTAAATTTTTTTTATGTATTTTTATTTACTAAGAAACTTTTTACCAGTGGTATCAATTTATCGATACATTTTAAACGTGTAGATATTAGCTCAGCTATTAAAGTAGGACTATTACTTTTAGATAAACAAACTTTCTAAACATGCTAATATAAAATTATTAAAGTTCTGATTTAGTGAACTTTAGAATTTCATATATGTATTTGATAATCAAAACTTTAAAAGTAATTATGCAAAGTGAAACAGACGGAAGGTATTATTTTAACCGACATAATAATTCCAAACGACGAAAACTTTGCAATCGTACTTTAAATATATATTTTCTTAACCTTTAAAGATGTTCAAATTATTATTTATACAAATATTATATTTCTAAATAAACTTTATTTTCAACATTTAAACTAAGCTAACCATTTAGCAATTTTGTAAAAATTAGTTTTTTTAACCGGCGGCTGCGTTTGGTGTTATAACAAATTCTAACTATTGTTTTTATTGTGAAATGGCATATTATACAAATTTTAATAGAAACAAAAACACATTTACAAAACATAATCCCAGATAACAAAAATTCGGTTTTGTTTTGAAACATGTTCTAAATTTTGTTTACCTGTTTCCGTTTATTTTAGACATGTTGTTACAAGCTTTAGGTCTTACGAACCTTGCACGGCCAACTCACACAGTCGGAGATAAGGGAGGTTCAAGGAAATTATACTTAAGGGCGCCAAATCAAATCCAAATTAACACTTCTGCCTCGATCACGACAGACGGTGCAAACTTGTAACTAAATTTGAGGTTCGTAATCCTTGTTACTCTGATAAATTTGTTAATAGGTAACGACTATTAAAAGAGAAAGGTATGTTGTCATAAAAGAAAGATTAACAAGTATAACAACTGTATTAACGTAGAAGATTAACAAGAATATATGTTATTTCTCCACTCATCAATGCTCGAAATATTAATAAGTACAACTAACAAATATAAAAACTTTAATTTAGCAGCGTAGTAAATTGACAGAAGTATGTTGAATTCCTCAATTCATAAACATTAGACAAATTAACAAGTATGATTAATAGGTGTAGAAACCTTGAATTAACAACGTAAAAGATTAACCGGAGTATTGTCTAATTTCTCGATTCATAAATGCCGGACATATCAGCAACACACAAACCATATACTTAAATTACGCCGAGATAGCGAAGTAAATTTCGTAATAAATATTGTCTACTCTCAGCATGCGATACACTACAAATGACACTTGAAATTACTTTATTGGTATGTACACAATAAACGTACTTATAGACACCGACAGTAATCTAAGTTCCGTGAGTGACTTTTATGACAGCGAATAAAATATAATCAAATTGACTTACCCAATCCAATGCTTGCTGACGTGAAGAAAACGTTTTCCCACTGGCAGCCTAGAATAATTATTGATAGCAATTCGTGTCACACAATAACTCACGAAAAAGAAAACTACAAAATCAGTATTAATAATTAAGTAAATGCGATATAAGAACCCGTTGTATCGAATGCTGTAGGTTGTAATTACAAACAGGTGGTTGATAACGCAATCGATTATTGTCCAAAAATTAGCATCTCCGACGCATTGCTCGACGAGACCTCGTTGTTGTTTAAGTAGCAGGCCCTCCCAAAAGCTTATACGTTCGGTAGCGGTATTTATCAATCGTACTTATGCAACATTATTCCTTATTGAAGCGAACAGGTGATTATAACGTGGTGGAACCGGCCTGTGCCGAAAGAATTGTAATAAATTCGCAATCGCCTTATAAATTTATATTCATCACAAGGGATGCCCTTAAAAATTTAGGAATCAGTTCAAGATTCTCGACACCGACCGGTTCAAGTAGTTGACAGCTTCAAAAATGGCCTCGCAGTCACCAACAAGGTCGGCAGAGGGCGTCAAAACCAGAAACTAATTTTCAAGTCGATACACAGGGTACTCCGTTGTGAAAATTTCGCACGTAACAATGTTATAAGCAACCAGTTGAGTTAAGTAACAAAAATCATTTAAATGTTAAAAAAAACAGGTGTACCGTTTAGAAAAAGTTATGAATTTGTTTCTAAATTTTTAGTTAATTTAATTTCTAATTTAAGTTCTTTAAAAAATGAGAGTGGTATAAAGAAATTTTATATACTTAGCGTATAAAACATATTTAAGATAAAATAAAACAGTTTTCAGTTAATTAAAAATGGCAGAGTCCCAGGAACATTTGACCTTTTGATTAATAAATAAAAATAAAAGATATTAATTAGCAAAAAATTTCACTTCTTTTGTGAGCTTATGCAAGTGAGGATTACTCGTTAAATTTTACTTACACATTTTAAAGATTCAAACCTGGTGGCTTCCAAGCCTTTACATCTATTTGAAAGCAATAAAACACTGATCTTAAAAAATTAAAACTTTAGTTTTAACCAAACAAATGTGTTTTATACCAGAACACAAGAACCAAACCGAATCTTGGCAAAAACTTGCTTAGTTTCAAACCGAACTTAGTGTGATTCAAAACGAAGTCGATTTGTGTTAACTAGGTTAATTTGTGTTTTTTTGATTAAGATTTTCTATTTGTGTAGTCACAAACTTAGTAATTCTGTTTGTGATTTAAATATTTAGAAATTCCGCAAATTGAGAATTTCAATGTAGATGTGTACAACTCTAATCAGACTTTAGAAAGTTAAAACTGTTGTTTTTTAAATAATTGGTGTTTTATATATGTTGTTTAATTTTATCAGTTACTATCTTAGGGTAAAAACTTTGTCAGCCAGTGTAGTAATAATCTATTTTTTGCGCGATTAAGTTCTATTTTATTGTTTACCGAGTTTGTTGTCAATAACAATTTTGATATATCAATAGTCGTAAAGAAGGATTATTAATTTTAACGTCGAACACTTAACCTACAGGCTTCCTTTAGCTTTTGGTTTCTTGTTTTTTTCCCACATTACAATAATTGTTTTCGTACCGTTCTATTTAGCAATAAGAACCAAACCAACCATCACTTTGTTACAAGCTTTATGTCTTACGAACCTTGCACGGCCAACTCACACAGTCGGAGGTAGGGAAGGTTCACAGGAAGTATGCTTAAGGGCGCTAGATCTGATCCAAGATAACATTTCTGCCTCGATCACGACAGACGATCCAAACTTGTAACTCAATTGGAGGTTCGTAATCCTTATTACTCTGATGTTCGAGTAGCCAAAATTAGTTAATAGATAACAATAATTACAGGAGAAAGAAAAATAACAAGAGAGATTACAAATTATAATCACTTTAATGTATTAACGTTGGATACTAATAAGAATATATGAAATTTCTTCACCTATCGATGCTCGAATGGTTTCCACGTAGAATTAACAAATATCACAGTTTTAAATTAGTAGCGCAGTAAATTGACAACTATACGCTAAATGCGCAATCCTTAAATACTAGCATGACTAACAATTTTCGTTTACAAACTTTGATTTCGTAATACATAAAATTTACTAGATTATATCGAATTCTAGTACAGGAATACCCACAGTATCGGCAACACACACTACACGTTGAAGTTATGTCGAAATGAACAGCACCAAAAATCTCGGAATAAATATGTTTTTCCCTCACAGCATGCGATACAGTTACGTAAATGATTAAGATTACCTTATTGGTATATAAGCGATAACGTAATTACGGTCGTTAACATTAATTAAAATTCGGTGAGTAACTTTCGTGATCACGATATAAAAGTTAAACAAATAACTCACCCCAAAATCCAGTATTTACTTTCGCGAAGAAAACGTTTTCCCGCCAGCGGCCTGTAATAAATAGTGAAAAGCAAATCGTATCACATACTAACTCACAACGAACAAGAAGCTACAAAAAATAGTATTAATAAATCATTAAAGGTTATATAAAAACCCGTTGCATCGTATACTGTATGTAACAATTTAGCACAGGTGGCTGATAACACAATCGACTAGTCTACACGACGTAACATCTCCCACAGTAGGCTTGTCAAGACCCCGTTTTCGTGGCGGAGAATATGCCTTCCAAAATCGTACGTTTTCGGTAACGATATTCCTCAATAATAATTATTTCTTAACACATCCTTTATTGAAACGCACATGTGCTCGAACGTGGGGAAACGGCTATCACATTAAGGAGAAATTACAAACGAAGTTTAATAAAACGGCAGTAATTATCTTACCCTGTGACGACTCAAATATTTTACGAACGTATTTTAATTACAATTTGATTCCCATTAGTATGGATGTCTCTTGAAATTATTTCTTTAAGTCATACAGGCCATTTTAGGCAATCCACAACTTCACGATTCTGTCGCAAAAATGACAGCCACGAGAAAAGATCGGTAGAGGGCGTCCAAACCGGAATCTAATTTCAATTACATACAGGGTATTCCGTAATGAAAATTTCGTACGTAACAACTTCAAACTTAGTCTATAGCGTCAACTTATAATTTTTTGGTTTTGTGTTAAAAAAATGTATATGGGTGTATTATCATCGCTGTTTTTGTAAAACTCTTCCTGGAGTAAGCATTTGACTCATATTTTTGTAATGTACGTCGATTTTTCCGTAATTGTCATAGCGATTTATGATACTACCACCTGTTGAGCCAATTTGGAGGATTCTTAGTTAATCCTTCCGCTGGAGGCTATAATTGGAAGCACTTATAACAAGAGGCTCTCAATCAATTAAGTCATTTCCGAGATAATCATCTTTGTAATTCGTGTGATGTTCAAAGAACCTTGGTAGCACACCTGCATTAAGATTAGTGTAAACCACTTGGATGCTTGAAGCATTTAACTAGGGTTCGTTGTGTGTCGATAAGCAATTTAATTGTGATACGATCCTGTATCTAATATTTTTTTCATTTCTTTAGCGATTTTAGGGGATGGTTTAAGCGTGACGATAGCTATCCGCATAGAAGACCGTAACTACTCCTTTTTCTTTAACTTGTCAGTAATTTGTACATTTGTCGAACGTAAAATACATACGACATAGGTATATAGTTTTTATCACAATTATTGCATGCAGATTTTTTTGTTCCTACGATGTCAATTTACGTAAAATGCGACTTGCAACGGATGTGAAGTCACTAGTTTCACATTAAATCAAAGATTAACTCCGATACTACATATTATTTGATTCTGTTCTGTTGGATGTATTTCGATCACTTTGTGTGGAAGGTTGCCTAACCTACAACTACTACTTATGTACTTAATTCTTTTAATTTTTGATCTTTTCTTCTTTAAAAGGTGTCTATCACTCTAGTTTCTAATCGTTCTGGCGTCTTTTTAATTTGTTTTAAAATTTAGCATCACGAAGCTTACGACTCAAACCTTCAAATTCAACTAAGTTAGTCGCTAGCCATTTACGTTGAGAAAAAACCATTTTAACAAATTTGGCGCCTAATGTGAAGCTCGATTTTGTGTGTGCAGTTATAATTTCCTCTATTTTTATTGATTCTGTTACCCCTTCATTGTTATTTGTGGGTTTGACTTACCTAAAGTTTTGTTTTGCTTGTTTTGTTGTTGTACGACTTGGTTTCGTAGATAGGTTGCTTATTTTTTTGCTGTGTTTTAGAAGTACGTTGTCTTGATTTCGCTTTAGTTATCGACTTACTTTTATTTTAATTGGGTTTCAGACACGTGGTGCATTGCTGCTTTGGTTTACTGCTTTGATTAGTTTCATGTTTTAGGTTTTATCGTTTTAGATATGTATTACTCAGACTAAGAACCGCCATTCCTTATTTATTCGGATTCTGTTTCAGAAACGAACGTAGGAGACTGAAATGTTACGTTTTCTGGTAAAGATCCTTCTGTACTTATTGAGTTTCTTATTCGTGTTGACGAATTGTGTTTGTCTCGTGGTGGTTCTTATCACAAACATTTGATCTTAGCTTTTGAGTTTTTATCTAGTAAAGCTCTTCTTGTTTTTAGGACGAGTCGAAGTTTGTTACGTTTGTGAAACGATGTTGCTGCTCTTTTGAAGTTTTTGTTCTTGGATTACGATAAGCGCTAAAGGGATACCATTCGCAGTCGTTCAATTCAAGCTGACGAAACCATCGTACGTTAACACTATCTCTTTTTTCTATCAGAACCGGTCCCAGAGCCAATAAAGCCGTTCTATCAACTTCCGTTATCGTTGATTGAGATCACTTCTATTGCTCAATTAGTGTCGTTAAGCAAGCGTTTGGAGTTGAACATCAACTCACGTAATTCTTTTGACTTTTCATCAGAGACCATTGACAAAGTTCAAGGGCCATCTGTAGTATTTGCTAGTAAGATTTTTACTTCCGTTTTTTCTGCTATTCCTGCTACTTGCTCTCTTAAAGCTTCTACACTTATTGTTCTGTATCTACTTCAAATACTTGTGTTTGTTGACGTTTTTAAAGTGATAAACCTTTACGTGTTGTTCGTTCTCTTCTTTCTCTTCCTTCTTATTTCTTTTCAATTTCTAAGATTATTAGGACTACTACCGATGGTTGGTACTTAGGTTTGGTATCTAAAATTATTCCTTTTCCTCGTCGTTTCTCTCGTTGGTGTTTTATGAAAGGTCTTTTACGTAAACGTGTATGCGTTTTACTTGTATTATTAAACCAACGCAAGCAACTTATTCATCTACACTACATTACATTTAGTTGTGATCACCGCAGCGTTAAGCGCACTTTGGAGGCTGTTCGCTTTTACTTCTACTAGCCTCATATGTGACCTAAAGTTGTTGAGTTTATACGCCATTGTTTTTCATGTTCAAACTCACAACGAAACCATTCTACAAGGTTGCGCTGTCAAGCATTTCCAGATACGACAAAGCTTTATAACACAAGGGTTACTACAAAACCTCCTACAAGTCTACATAGAGATCGTGCTGTTTCTCCGGATGTAAAAACCGCTACTCTTGCATTTGCATCTACTTTGTCAATCACTTTTAATTATTCTTTGCTGTCTCCTTCTTTTAATCGTTCTCTTTTTTCTATCAGCGTCGTAAGTTATTGTTTTTTTTTTGGGTTTTCGACTTTCAACTTTTTTGGTAGTTCCAGTCTTTAAATACGTCGTCGGTATCTTGTTGGTTGTAGTTCGAATGCTGACTACTTGCATTCTCCCATTTTGCTGTCACTGATATTATTTTCTTTGGTTTCTGATAAATTTTTAGTGGTTTCTTTAGTCTCTATCTTTCCTCAAGACAGATTACCTTTCCGTCTGGATATATTTATCTACTTATCTGCCTTTTCGGCTTTTTTGAAATGGTAGGTCATGTATAGAATTCTTTTTCTGCGTTTGGAATTGATTTTTTTTCTTAAGTTTCCTATTCCGTTCGTCGGCATTAGAGTCTTAGAGTAAACTTTCCAATTTGAGACATCAATTGGTACGCATTCGTTCTATGGCTAAGTGTAATTTTTTTCTCTTTTCTTTCTTTTTTTTATGTTTTGGGTATTTGGATGGGCACTGTAGGGTGGTTTCTCTTTTTCTTCTTCTACGAGGAGTAGAACAAATCAAGCATTAACATCAAGTTTTATCTAACTCCGTCTTTCTCTATCTCTATCTTTCTTACATTTCATTCCATTTTTCTTAGAACCTATTTATCTTTTCTTTATGCTAACCATTCATCTTTTTTATTCTTTTTATTGTTCGTCTTTATGGCAATTGGTTAGGCATTAAAGTGTCGGTTACTCTCTTTTGTTTCTTTTACGGAGAGAAAAAGAAATCAGCTATCTACATCTTGTTTTATCTTTCTCCGTTTGTCTCTTCTCTTCCTTTCTTGCTTTTCTTACTTTTTATTTTTTTCCTGCTGTTTATTCTTGATTAGTTGAACACTTGCATGCCACATCTCTTTCTTTCTTCTTCCTCCTTCTAAAAGTTTACCTTCTTGGGCGGTTGGTTGGCCACCGTAAGATAGTCTTTCTTTTCGTTTTTCTACGGAGAAAAGTACGAATCAGGCATTAGCATTAAACTCATTTCCTTATCTCTTATCTTTCCAACTTTTTTTTTTCTTTTTGGCTCTAGAGTTTTTTAATGTACAAACTATTCTTTTTTTCTTTATGATTTGCTTTAAGATTTGCCTCTTGGGTAGTCTTTTCAATTTTTCTTGTATTTCTTGCTTTTCATTTTCTTTTTTCTTTTCTCTAAGGTTTTGACCGTTTGCTTTTAGGGCAATTACCTCTTGCTTTTTTCTTTTCCTTTTTTCTTTAGTGTTTACTGCAACTATGTTTCTTTTTTTTCTTTTCTTTTTCAGTTACTTCTTTTGTTTGATTGGATTTTTGTTTTGTCGTGTTTGGTTGGAAACTTGGGATAGACTGCAACGTCATTTCTTATACTCTGTATTTCCGCTTAGTCGATGTTGATGTAGTCGGTCACTGTTAGAATAATTTTCTTCTTTGGGTTCTTTTGTTCCTAGAATATTCTAATCTGTGTTTTGGCATTTAGGTTTTGATGTGACATACTAACATGACGAACACTGACTCATGATGGTTTAAGAAGTGGAGATTTTTCCTTGTTTTAGTTTTGTTTTGGATTACGCGGTTTAGATTTTTCTTGGATTGGTGCACTCAAATACTGAGTGTTTAGCTTTTTCGTGATTTTGTAGTTGTGACTTTTGGATTACTGATTTTTTTCATTGCCTTTTAGATATTCCGATCAGAATCGTAATTTTGCTTGTTATTTCTTTGTTTGGTTTTGCTTGCTTAGAACTCTATGGTCTGTTAACGACTTTTTGGCACTACTCCATTAGTTTTTTTTTTGATTTTTTTTCCGTATATCACAATTTAAAATCTGCTAAACACTTACTTTTTTTTACTTATTGAGTTTAGTTAGTTTTGAGGACTTACATTTATGGGATTTTGGTGCGTTTGTCTTTGACCGTGGTTTAAAATTCTTTCTTCTCTATACCTTTTTTCTTCTTTTGATTTATTTAAAATTATCTTTTAGTGAGGGCTATGCGACTGCGTTGTTTTGTTGCTTTTATAGCGTAACGACTGATGTCGACTTTCAACAAATACTTTTTCTGATACTCCATTTTTGTTGGTTGGAGTTTTTGGTTTTTAGGAAAATCCTTCCGTGTCATGCAATTTAATTGGTGTTACTTAGCGAACTGTTATTGTGTTTGGGTTGGTTTTGGAATTTAGGGTTCTATTCTCAATTTTTATTCTCGATTTTAGCTATTGTCCACTTCCCAGGTTTTTATGTTACTGAATGGGAATTTGTTGTTAAAATTCTTAGTATGAAATTTGTTCCATGTATAAGATTTGTTTTTGGTACGCCCACTTTTTGTTGTTGGAATAAGAACAAAAATGTCAAATTGAAACTATTTTTTCCGTGTCTGTGATACACTTTAGATGTATGTTCTAACATAAACGCCTCACGGATTTTTCACTTCTAAAATTTTACAAGCATCTGTGTGGGTGTATTATTGTTTTTCTAAAATTCTTTTTGGGGTAAGCATTTGACTCATATTTTTGCAATGTACGTTGATTTTCCCATAATTGTCATACAAATTTTTGATTCCACCACAAGTTGGGCCAATTTGGACAGACTCCTGCTTAATCCATTACTTTTTGCTATAGGCTGGAGAAGCACGTACAAAGAAATGGCGCTCGGTCAATTAAACTATTTTCCAGGCAATTGTATTTGTAATTTGTGTGTTCAAAGTACCTTAGAAGCACACCTGCATGAAAATTAGTAAAAACCATCTGGATCCGTGATGCATTTAACAAAAATTTATTGTTTGTCGATAAGCAACTTAATTCGGATACGATTCTATATCCAATTTTTTTTCATTTCTTTAGCGATTTTAGAGGATGGTTTGAGCGTGGCGATAGCTATCCGCATGGACGACCGTAAGTACTCTTTTTGTTTTACTTGTCAGTAATTTGTACATTTGTCGAACGTAAAATACATGCAATAGAGGTATAGCTATTATCACAAATAACGCATGCAGATCTCCAAAATCAACGCTATAATTGTGATATTTATAAAATTATTCTTTACTACTATGTATGTACCTAATTCTTTTAATTTTAATTTTTTCTTCTCTCATTGAAAAATAAATATATTTGTCTTTATAACCAGAGTTTTGTCATTTATTCTATTTCAGTGTCGGATAGATTTAAACGGTGTCTATCACTTTGGTTTCTAACCGTTTTGGCGCCTTTTTAATTTATTTTAGAATTTAGCACTACGAAGCTTACGATCCAAACCTCCGAATTCAACTGAGTTAGCCGCTAGCCATTTCTGTTGCGAGAAAACCCTTGTAAAAACTATACCGAGAATATAATGTATTTTATTTTTTTTTTACTAATTTTGTATAGATTGTAAATACTTAAAGTACACTAATCGAAAATTATAGTTAAAAATCATAAGATGATCTAATCATAAAGTTTATTATTTTTTTTATTTATGTAAAATTAATAAATATTTATTGTGCATTAATTTTTTTGTTTGTAACAATAAGTTGATTTTTTTATTGTGAGTATAAACCTTAACATTGATTAATTACTAAGCTTTCAATTCGAATAAATAAACAATTTGTAATATAGAATTATTAGTAATTAACCGTGAAACCCTAAATTAGCACTAACTTGAATTCTATACCAGATCATAAATTTAGATTTTGAGATAATTAATCAAACGCCGCATTTTTCTATGAATCTCATATTTTTGAAAAATTGGTTATAGAATTATTACTGACATTTAAAAATAAACACAATAGCGTACATCAAATGCGTATTTTAGATAAGAAACCATAAGTTTCAAAAGTGCATCATTTATCATACGTCACAATAATTTTTTTGAATGTGTTATGTAAAGTTGATTTATTGCTAAATTTTACGGTTTCGTTTGCTTTAAAATCCAATATCCACAACGGAAAGGAAAAGTTTGTATTAAAAAATTGAATTTACAAAGGTTCGTAAAAACAAATATTAACATTGCGTAAACAGAAGAAATTGAGAATAATAAAATTCCATAAAACTAAAAAATCACAGTTATACTTGTATGAATTTATTTCAAACGTAAGCGTATTATGGATTACAAATATATTTTTTACATAAAGTTTCGTTTGTAAGTGTAAATAAATGAACTATAGTTATAATTAAACTTATTTCAACATTTTATTTCAAAAAAGTGATTTTACATATATAATTCTTAAGCAGATAACAATTTTGTTAAATAATTAGTTAAACGCTTATTGTTAAATTACTTAAATAAGTTACAAAAGGGAAAACCGCAAATTCCATTGGTAAAACATTGATTGTAATATTAGTAGGTTAGGTAGGTAGTAACTCATAAAATTAAATAATTATAATGTTAAAAAAATCAAAATTATTTTTTTTATACAGTCAATTGATTTCAGTAACACTCAGATGTAATCGTTTTGTTAAAATTTTATTTAAAATAGTTTAAAAAAATATGATTTTGCTCTAAGTTTTATAGTGCTTATCAACTCTATTCTGTTTAAATTTTCTTTTGGTTTTGTTTACGAATTTACTTTTGCAAACATTCTAATTGAATAAAATAATTGTATTATAACACAAGCAACAGTTATTGTTGTTTCAAGTTTAAATTCCGAGAAACAATTTGTCTTGTAAATATTTTAAAACGCTCTTTAGGCGTTCACAATTAAAACTGAGAAGGCGCTCATGTTTAATAATTGTCATGCTTTGCACGACTTTGTAATTTCGACGTTTTGAGTTACGCCAGCGCTTATTTGCATCTATTACAATAAAAAAAAATTTTTTTTAATTTTGTTAAACTTATGTATGTGTAGTAGTTTTTCGTCCCACGAACAAACATTTAATTAAAATCGTGTGTCCTACTAAACATTTTTGGCATACCTACTACGTTATCTACATTCTTGTGCATATATTTCTGTACATAATAGCAGTGGTATTTTCAAAATAAACACCAACGTTTTAATCAACTTTAATTAATTTAATATTGCAGTTATTATAGAAATATTAATTTTTATTTTTTACGTAAAGCAAATAGTAAGGTATGTTGTCACTGAAAATTGTTATTACGTTGCCTAATGGAAATAAATTTATTATAAAAGCGTATAAAGTTATTATAACTGAACAAAACAACATAAAATGTTTAGTTGTTTTACAACCGAAAAATGACACAAATAAGTAACAGTAATTTAATATAAGCTTTTTTTACTTTTGAAAAATACATTTCAGTATACGTTTAATCTCAAAGCTAAAAAGGTGTTTCTTTTTATTCTATTTTTATTGGATCAAGCACAAATTAATTTACTTTGTTTTCTTTGTAGTCATATTTTTTAAATTTCAGAACGAAATGTGAACAGATTTTTAAAGTATTGTTCATCGGTGGCTACTAGTTTTGCATACCGCTTAAACAAGTTTCAAATTCTAACTCAAAAAATGTTTTGTCTTCAGACAATCCAAGTTAGGAGCCAATTTTTGATTACTGCAAAAGCAGGGAACCGGTGATTAGCCAAATCCTGCTGCATTTGTCTAAAATACCAATAATCAGAAAGAGCAATGTACGGAAAATACCGCGGATTTGGACGTTTTTCAATATTTTGAAATATTTTGGTGTGATGTTTGTACTGTATGAATTATGTCTCGGAAGTACTTTTTACATACCAAACGTCATCTGTCCTTGCAACGTGTGTGGTTACATTTTTAATCGACTATTTCGATTTCGTACAGAACAAAAGTAGGATTTTCCATTATTAAATATTTTACATTATCCACGTCGATTTTGCGTACTAAATGAGGGTTTAAGATGCGGTTGTGCTGAAGAATTCATTGTGTAAAGAATACATTGTCATTTTGCAGCGCATTTTGATTTTCTTGTGATTAGCAACTTTGGCTACTTACACGAGTTCTATTAACCTTCCGATTACCATTGGGTTTTTTTTTGACCTCAGACGTGTTGTTTTTGTTGTCTTTTCTTAAGCTTTTTTTACAACTGTCTCAATTTTTTTTTAGATGAGTTTCTTTCAACAATGTTTAATAATATATAACAAATTTTTCAATTGTTATTTGTTTTGCGACGTAAAAAAAAATATTGTCGTTGGGGTCATATTTGACCCCACTTGGTAACCGACGTTCTAAAAAGTAATTTTAATATTTTGTCTGCATTTGTCATCTAATCTGCTTGTTTCAACGTGTTTCAACGTGTTATTTGTCTGAATCATGATTACTACCATTCCGTCTTTAGTCATTACATTCGGTGAGTTTGTTCGAATCAGTTGAAAAGTGTGTCTGCTGTGTTATTACATTTGATTGGAAATAGTTGTTGAATTATGGCTAGAAAATATTTGTCTCAGCGTGAAGTGGAAGAAATAGTTGGCAATATTAATTTACTGAATAAAATTGAAGATGAAATTTTATCTGGCGATAGTGATGCCGAATTTGAAGAAGTAAGTGTACCTGATGTAAACCCGATTGAAAGTTCGGAAGACGATGACAGTGGTGATAATTTGCCCAATTATAAAGATATATTGGTGGGTAAAGATGGTTCCATATGAAAAAAAGATAAGCCTCATGTTAGAAGACGAAATCAGCGAAATATTCTAAAAACACCGCCAGGATTAACAAAATTTAGTGAACATATTTCAACATGTCTAGATGCTTTCCATTTATTTATTTCGGAAGACATTATGGACATAATACTTAGAGAAACAAACATTCGAGCTAGAAGAATTGTAGGCGATACGTGAAACCAGTAGATGCGGATGAGTTACATGCATTTTTTGGATTACTGCTTCTAGCTGGTGGTTTGAAAGCACGCCAAAAACCAAGATTGGAGCTGTGGAGTACAAAATACATGTCTCTCCATAGACCAATTTTTTGTGCTGCAATGTCTCGTAATCGAATGAAAGACCTTTTAAAATACATTCGATTTGACGATATGGACACCCGAGAAGAACAGATAAATTAGCAGCTATTTGTAACATTTACGGTATTCTTGCTGCAAATTGCAAAAAATCGAATAACCCTAATGCTTAAGTATGTATTGATGAACAACTTGTTCCTTTCCGTGAAAAATGTCCCTTTCGAGTGTATATGAAGTCGAAGCCAGATAAATACGGAATTAAAATCTGGGCTTTATGCGATGTTAGTAACAAATATTACTGGAATTTCCAAATATATACTGGAATGGTAGACAACGCTCCAGAACGGGAACAAGGTAAAACACAATTTTATCGTTTTATTCACAAGTATAAAACTTCATTTCTAGGGAAGCAGGTAGTTTTGGATTTGGTTGAGGGTTTGAGAGAGGGTTATGGTATTACTACAGATAATTTATTTACGTTTATGTCTTTGGCAAAGCAGCAATCAAAAACCTTGACCGGAATAATTCGTAAAACACGTAGAGAAACACTAAAAGAATTTTTGACAAAAAGAAATCGAGCAGAATACTCAAGCAAAATTCTATATGGAGAAGACACAATTTTAGTATCTTACGTACCTAAAAAATATAGAAGCGTTATGCTACTTTCAACGTAACACCAAGATTTGGAATTGTCCGGAGAAGATCTCAGTTACAAACCGCAAGTTATCTTGAACTATAATAGCTGCAAAGGAGCTGTGGACAGTGTCGATAAAATGGTGAAGGAATACTCATGCAGAAGAAATACAAATCGCTGGCCTCTTCTTCTATTTTTTAATTTTCTTGGTATTGCTGTCATGAATGCATTTATTTTATACACTACGAAATTTGGAAATTTTGAAAAAGAGAAAACATCCCGAAGCAGATTATTTTTGCAAAAACTTGGGTTTGAATTAGTAATCCCACAAATCAAAAAACATACACTTTAAGGATTACCAAGACATGTGCAGAATGACCGCAAGACGAAACAATCGCTCGCTCAAAAAGAGGTCGTTGTAAGATATGTTTAAGAGCAAATGACAAAAAATGTTTGGAAACATGTGAAAAGTGCAAACTCTTTGTATGTAAACAACATTGCCAGAAAAAAATTACAATCATATGTAATAGTTGTTGCCCTCACTAATTTATGTTTTATTTTTACATTTTTATTAGTTTATATGAAACCTAACGTTAATTTAAAATATTAATAAAGGTTACGATTACAAATTAATCGGTTTTTCTTTACAAAATAAGAAAAAAAACTTGGGGTCAAATCTGACCCCACTTGGTAATTGGCGCCTCAAAAATTGCTTTGTAATCCAAAAGTTAATGTTCAGATATTGACACCTGTTCGTTTACTCTCACAATTTTTGTGATGGCGCTACAACTTACAAAGTATTAAAAATAATGGTGGACCTACGTTAATTGAGGACATCAAACCATTGGTTAATTGCTACAATTCTAAATAAATTGGAAGGCTCATTTACCGAAATATTAGTATTATTTTAAGGGAAACTTGTCACTTCTGGTTTTTTCTCATAGATCGTATAAACTTAAGAAATTTATTTGTGATAACGCTATTTGTACGTGATAATTTACTTTTCAGCAAATTTTAGGAAATTGTGTAGAAAGTGCCGTAAGCTAACCACATACTTTGAAAATATAAATTGTGAGTATTCTACTTCCTATTTAAACTTTTTTTTATCTACGGTGTCAATTGTTTACACGCACGACTGTACGTACATATTATGTTTGTTGTCACAATTAATTATAAAACTTTTTTGCGTAATATATTATTAAACTGTGCTCTCTGTTTTGTTTAAACACAAAATATTGAATATTTGTTTTGTTTTATTTTATATAGGACGTATTGCTCAACGGAAGGGGGCTTGCATTAACGATTATTGTCTGTGATATTTACCTAGGTACTTTTAATTCATAGCATGTATGTTATTGTACATTGTTTCTTCTTTTTTACCCTTTGTTTCTTATAAATATATTCGTTGTTATAACCTGTGTTTTGTCATTTGTTCTTTTTCAGTGTTAGATAAATTTAAACGGTATCTTCCATTATTAGTTTTCAGTCATTTTGGCGTTTTTTTTAAATAACATTAAGATCAGCACACCAAGACTTGCGATTCACTCGCCGAATTATACTGAGTTAGTCGCCTTTCTTACTCCGAGCGTTGTTTTGCAAAAGAATAACTTTGTTATGTCTTTGCTTGTAATGCACGGCTCAAACAAAACAATTGTAACCTATACCGATCACCCGTAATGAAATCGCCAAACTGTAACGCTTTTTTGGTCCCACCAGATATACAACATAACCTTCGAATCATGAATATTCAAGTTTGGTGTTGATGTCAACGATTGACCGGGCACAGCGTAGTAGTTTTTTTTTTGTTGTCGTAGAATACCTATTTCTCGTCGTCAGTTACAATTGGGTGTAAAAAAAAATCTTTTTTGTCTTTGAAATACTCGCAAGTAAAAAATAGCTTTTCTATGTCTTTCGGTTTCAGTTCATAAGTCATCCAAATTTCTTGCTTTAGAATCATTCCCATGGGTTTTAATCGTACAAAAACTGTTTGTCCAGAGCGAGGTTTGTCACTAATCTTAAAACGTCAAAACTATTTCCTACATAATTTATCAGTTGGAGCATTGTCACTATAAACTTCCACCAGCATTTGATACAATTTATTTGCATTTTTTCTCAATTAGAGAAGAAAACTAGAACCCCCCGCAAATGCTGCTTAGTTAACACAAAGTTTTACATATTCAACACAATAAAAAACAAACTATAAAACCACCGAAATCGGTTGTTAAATTAAAATACCCATTTTAAAAAATCTTTATAAATTCTACCCAAAAACGTTTCTATTATTTTTTACATTTTCTACAAGTAAAATTTTTGTAATGCTCTTACGTTCGGTTCCACTAACATAAGCTAAATAAAAACTTAAGTAAGTTTTACTTAGACAAAAAATTTTCTTAGTTCAAAATTAGGTTCTTTTTTTCTTCTTCTTCCTTTAAGTCAGGGGCAATCTCTGTTTTTCTTCTGCCTATCTTTTTTGTGGTGTTCCCGTATTTCGTATTCTTGCTGTCTCCAATTTTTAACGATTTTAATTACTCTGTTCTCTCCTGCTCTAGAGACATGGTCGTTCCATTACCTTCTTTTTTTCGTACGAATCTAACAATGTCTAGTAGTTTGCATTTTTTCTTACTTCAAAGTTTCTTACTCTGTTCAGTCGTGTCCTTCTCGTTATCATTCTCAAAGTATTCATTTCTGAGGTTTTCATCAGTTGTTTAGTTTTGCTGCTGTAAGCCCGTGTTTCTACTGCATAAGTTATAACTGGTCTCACTATTGCTTTGTATATTTTTATTTTGCTTTACGTTCGAAGGTATTTATTTCTCCATGTCTGTTAGATATCCAGATATGCGTGCCCCCTTCATAACTTAAGTACTGACTTAACTAAATTGGTTTTTGTCGGCTTTTATCTCTACCTCTAGGTATGTAAAGTTTATTACTTGCTCTATTATTTTGTCGTCTACCATCAGTTTACATCGTGTTGATTCTTTGGAAATTACAAATGCTTTCGTCTTCGCGGTAGGAATTTTTATGTTGTATTTTCTCGCCGTGTTTGCAAACCCATATAGTAGTCGCCGAAAATTATTTTCTGAATTTGCAGTCAATACTGCGTCGTCGGCGTAGCATACTATGTTGATACGTTCGTGTTTCTCCACATATCCGGCGTTGTTTTTTATTCCATCTATCAGTTTATCCATCACAATGCTGAAGAGCACTGGGCTCATTGAGTCTTCCTAGCGGATAACGCTTCTGCATCTTATTGCTTCGGTCAAACCCATCGCTGTTTAGATTTTTGTTGTTGTGTTCGTGTTTAGGTCCTTTATTATTCTTATAAGCTGCTCTAACGTGTTCGTTTCCTGCAGTATCAGTGATACGTCATCCAGTCTAAACCGATCAAACGCCTTCTTCAGGTCAACAAAACGTATAAAAGCCAGTGCGTTGAATTCGATGACGTTTTCAACTATTTGGCGCCCAATGATTCTAGCATCCGTCGTAGACCGATTTTGGCGGAACCTCTGTTGTTCCTCGTTTATTGTAATGTAAGGTGTCAATTTATCTAGAACTATTTTTGTAAACAATTTCTGTATTGCATTCAGAAGTGTAATTTCTTTGTAATTTAGTTGTCTTTTTCTCTCTTTTTAAATATAGGGATGGTTATGCTGGTTTTCCATTCCAGAGGAATCTTTCCGTGTTCTACTGTTATTTTAAACAACGTTGTCATTTCTTCCGTTAGGCAGTCGCTGCCATAGTTAAAAAACTTATTACTTTTCTATTCTATATGTGCATTATTATATCGTTGTTTTGCAGCTGTTTGGGTTTCCTTACGAAGAATTAGTAAAAAGGTGATACATGCATACCCTCCATCTCTTAAAAAATCCCATTACCAAAATTTCATCTTATAAATTTTTGTTGAACTGATAAAAATAGTTTGATCGTAGACCGATCCAGGCCATTAGCTAAAATATCTTGAAAATTAATGTTGAAATACACTTTTTGGTTTCGAAATAGTTCTGCGTCGTTTCCTTTTGGTGTCATTATTTTGATGTGAATAGCGTCAATGCACCCAATAACTCTCGGGTAGGTCCTCATGCAAAACCATTTATTTTGTTTTTCTTGGATTTATGGTACGTTGCTTGGTAGGTACACATAATGATTACTCAAAAAACCTATTACGGGTGAAACTTGCTTAAAAATTCTAAAGATTGAAGATTTGTTTGTCCCAAAATTGTCACTTATGAACAAAAAATGTCTTTCTGTAGCATGTACTCTTAAACATATTAAAAATTTGTTCATTGGCGTCTGATAAAAATAAAATATTCCAGTTATTAGTATGTACACTATATATTACTTCACATTAAGTTCATTTACCTTTTACCAAAAAACCGCAATTGTTCTTTTATCCGCAAAAAACTTCTTGGGCACTATTTTTTGTTAGTTTAAATTTTTCAAAAAATTCTGAACAAGCTTTAAAATAACCAGAATTTTTAATATGCTTAGGAATCCCAATTATTTGACTTTGTTCAATTAATTTTCAGTGTTATTGTATTCACCAATACCAAACAATTCTTCCACATCTTCCTCTTCAAAAACGTCGGACATAAGCATTTCCTTATTTTTGAAACCTGATAAAAAATAAAATACAGATTTATAAAAATTAGCAAACTTGAAATCAACTGTGTTGCAATTTTGTTTATTTCTGTTTTTGAGACATTTTTTTTCACTTAAGTCCTGAAGGTGCTTAAAACAAAATTTCATGTTCGTGTTCAGTAAAAATAACTCCTTAAGTTTAAGTTGTTGCTTAAGTGTGGTTGGTAGAACCGAGCATCATTCATGCAACTATAAGAACAAAAATAATTTCAAATTCACAAGTAATTATTTTGGATCCTAATATGGGACCCACAAGTATTTTTATAGCTAGTTGATTAAGTTGTTTTTGTACTTATTTTTTCACAAGATGGACTAACAAAATTTATTTTTTCAGTACTACTGTTTTTGTGTGCCCATCGGTAGCACTGTTCTCCTCGGGTATCTGATTAACAGTCCCGTGCAAAACAAGCACTTTGCATCGTAATTTTCATTAACGTCGCTTTCATCGTCGAATACAATGTTTTCATCACTGGGTTTATTATCCACCTGTTCTTTTTTAATTTGCGTTTTAACGATAGCAGAGTACAACTTCTAAAACGATATGTCACCGAGTGATGTTTCCAAATTGGTAATTTTACCAGAATTTTCTGGAATTTGTGAACGAGGTTCACTTCGATTTTTTGAAGTCCTTGGTCAAAGCTCATGAATTCTTCTATTTATTTTGCTTAATATGTTTTAAATGGGCTCATGCAGCCCACATCTATAGGCTGCATTCAATGTGTGTTGTGTGGCGGTGGACAAACAACAGATACGTTATTTTCTCTAGTTTTATTAATTATTTTAATTTTTTGCATATGTAAATAACGTTTATCTAACACCAATAATACAAGTACAATTGGTCAAGTAAAATAATAAAACCATTAAGTAAATATTTGAGTGATTGCAAATGTGAATTTACTAGTGAACGTAGCTCAGGAGTAGATCGAATTTACACAAACATGTAAATTCAACGTGTAGATCATGTGTCGAAGAATAATAATATGTTATAAAGATATGTCAAGCATTTGTTGACATACTATCACAACATATGAGCAAGTAGACAGTTTGTCAAAAAACGTTTATAAAAAATGAGTAATCAAACGAGAATAATGAAAAGAATTTACAATTGTTATTAGAATCAGAGTTAAGTTTATTACTTAAAAAGTCTAAAGCAAAGTACAACAAGACTTACCAGCAGTTCTGTGACTGGCAAAATAAAAATAATGTGTATGAGGCAAATAAAAATATTTTAATTGCGTACTTTGTTGAAAAAGTTTGTTTTATTTATAAGATTTATTAACACAAATTAAACAAAAAAACCTTTAAAGCTTCAACTCTATGGCTACATGCTAAAAATTTAAATTTACAAATAAATGAAAATGTGGATATTTTTGCATATAAAAAAATTCTGGCATATTTGAAACGGCAAAACGACGGTTATGAAATAAAAAATGTTTGAGTTCTACTGATGGGTAATGTAGAATTGCTAGAAAAATCTTATGATGCCAGTTTTCTGCTTATGAAGGTAGTGTTGGTAATTGCATTGCAAGGAGTATGTCACACAGTTACATCGGAAGACGAGCTTTCTAAATAGTGTTTAAATTCATGATCAAAAAACGTGAGCCATCGCAAACTATTTATGTTTTATAGACAGGGCCAGTGTACAAAGCGACCAATTAAGATAAACTACTTCTACAATTTACTAAAGAAAATTACTGAGTATTTAAAGCTACCGCAACCAAACAGTTTTACAAGCCATTGTTTTTGATGGACTTCAGCGACTTTTTTGACCAACAGTAGAACTGACACCCAAGTTTTTAAGAGTCGCGGTAGTTGGTGTAGTAGTGTTGCTGGAAAAGCCTATGTCAAGAATAGCATCAAAAATAAATAAAAATTTGCGTTGTGGTCAGATTCCTCATCTTCTAGTGAAACATTTAATAGTTTAACGGATACTTTATTTACAATTTACGCAAATTAATAAATTTAATGAAAAAAGTCCCACTTTTCTTCACGATCTGTGATTAAACAAAGTCTCAGTTTTGTATCGACTACACGGAAAATATTTTTATTTTCAAATTTAAACACATTGTCGATTAGAACAGTTTTGTTTTGTCCGTTTTTACTTCTAAACGTTGAGTAAAGTAAGAAGCAACTCTGATTTTAAAGTTGTTACAAATTGCAATTTTGTACAAGTTTTAAAAAATTTTTTAGTGCAATATGTCTGACTATTGTTCAAATTTCGAAAACACAATTTAAAGACATAAAAACTTCAATTGTAAAATGCTGGAAAATGAAAACAATTAACTGTTCTTTTATAGAAAAAGTTATTAAATTACATTACTTTTAAGTTTGTGTAATTATATTTAGAAAATTTTATTGACAATTTTTGGTAAAAAAACACCTAATTTTATCTTCATTAATAATAAGAGCTAACTACGTACTTTTAGATCTCCTTTCGTAATTTTTTTGCTCTAAGGTGTAACAAGATAATTACATTTAGAGCACAAATGCCACTTGAAGCAAACAAAAAAGCTCATAAAAACAGCAGACGTAAAACTTTTAACTACTAGTTAATGGATTATTGCACAAACCAAAAAATAATAATTATAGTCATTTATGCAATAAAATTTTGTGCTAAAATTATAATTCTGCAAACTGTTATAAACTAATCGTAATATATTTAAAATATTACGTTTTATCTTGGTTATAATTACTTATTTTGTTATAAATTATATTTCAATTTTGCGGTTTACTGTACTAAATAGAGAAAACCTTTTCAGAGTGGAAATTGATTATTCTTAATCTAATTAAAAGTGCGAAAGGTAAGTGTTAAATAGACGGAACGATTATTCTTGTAAATACAAAATTAAGGAAAACATTTTTCATTAGTCTATAAAAAATATAAAAATTTTAGAATTCGTTTATAGGCACAGCCATAGTCATTGGAAATGTCCCTAATATAAACATTACCGCATTTTCAGTCACATTCTAATAGTATTACCAGTATTTATACTTGTATATATAGCTTGAGGTCCTTTTGTCTTGTAAATAAAAAAGGGATAACCATTACTAAATTTTACATGTATTGCTCAAACCATAAGAAAATAGTATTATTTTTATGACCGTATTTATATTTTTATGCGAATAAAAAACACACATTTCTTTCTATAATTTTAGATACATACTTATTAATAGTAAAATTTTGAACGTATAAAATTAAGGTAAATTGTAAATAATCTAATCTAATTACTGATTTTATAAAAACAATTTTACATAGGTACTATTAATATTTCATTGTATGTGCAAAATTATTTATAAATAAAGTGAAACTTTTATACTTTCATTTCGTTTAAATATAAATGATACTATCAAACAGAATTTTCCGGTGTAAGAATAATATTTGTGCCAATATAATGTAATTTATTTAAATTTTTGTTCACATAGTCACATTCTTTTTTTTTTGTTTAAGCGGTTAAATACTTCACTTATTAATGAGTATCATAATTACATTTTCGTATTCATTAATATTATTTTTATTTTTATAATAATTATTTAAGTATTACTCACTTTTGCGTTAATAAAATGTTAATAAATAAGCATACGTTTATAATTACAGTTCATGCTGTAGTTTGTTTTAATAATATAATTAAATAAAAATAACATATCATATAAAAAACAATAACAATACAAAAGTTGTATATAAATAATTAATACTTTGTGTAATAACCATTATTTTGTATTCATGCTTCTAATCTAGACTGCATAGAGTTTACTAAATTTTCACACAACTATGATCCCCGAAAACGTTCCCAAAATAATTGTGAATGTTGGATAATATTTTCAGGTGTTCTAAATTGGATATCACCATCCCAGTTTCAGATCATTGCACCCACATATTTTCAATTGGGTTCAAATCTGGTGATCTCGCTGGCCATTCAATTACTTCAACTTCGTTTTGATCTTCAATCCAGTCCCTAACAATTCGTGCTGTATGAATAGGAGACTTATCCTGGACTACTTGAATAATTTCCAGCTTATCTTCTGGAAATATTCTTCCTACAGAATATATCAAGATATTATCTAAAATATTCAGGTATTGCTCTAAAGTAGATCGGGATGGTGTCACTTGCACTAACTCTTCTGGACCCGTTTGAGATATCCATCCCCACACTCCAGCTGTCACTCTACCACTTTGCTTATTGGGCAAAACATGTTCTATATTGTAACGAGTGTTTTGAGGTCTCCACACTGTAGTTGGACATTGATCAGTGCTGGAAAATACTGTATCTGTAAAGATAACAGTACTCCAATACAAACTTAAATATTGGCGATAAAGCGCAACTGAGCTACAGCATGACGCTCTGTAATGTTACGTTTACTTGCCGGTTTTCTACAGTATAAATTTGATTAGTTTAAACGTCTCTGAATGGTGGAAACAGAGCAATTAATAATCAGCGTTTTCTTTATTTTTTGGCTAGTTGTAAAAGGATTTTGTAGTGTATACCCGAGTATGTCCGCATCTTCTTGCCGAAAAGTAATTCTAAGCTTAGGTGGTCTGTTGCTTACAAGTGGCCTATTACTATTACTTCCGGACCTTTCGTAATCCATCGCCGGATTTGTTTAATCAATAAAGTGTTAAGTTCTTAGTGTTAGATTACATTTATCATTAGTACTATATTAAAAGCCATTATACATTATATATGTATTTAAAAATTTGACGTCAATTTAATAGATTCCAATATCTTATAAAATAGTATTGTTAGTCATTATATTTAATACATCCTGACTGTGTTGCAATGCAATGTAAAAAATATACTTTAGAAAAATGCTTACCGGTAAGTTAATATGTTGTGATGTTGTTCGAGGTGACATTCATGCTTGTGCCATCCTAACTATACTTCCTCTTAATTTTAAGGTAGAATCTATTTGTCTTAATCTTTGAGGCATATTCACAAAATATTATAATCACATAAACAATGATGTTACCACTAGGAACTCCCAATTTATATTACAATTTTGTAAATGAAAAATTTATATTTATACGACAAAAGGCCATAACCTGATGATATATTTACAAAAGGTAATTATGAAACTCATTAATAAGTGAGGTATTTATTAATCCGCTTAATCCTAAGATGCATATCCGGTAGAATTGTTTATTAATTTGCACAAAAACATAAAAGCAGTTGTGGTTTTATAAAACGCTTGTTTCAGAGTAATAGGTATTTGTTAATGCGCTTAACTCTAGGATGCATATCCGGTACAATGCCTACTTTTACATAAACCGGACCAACATTCAAATTAAGAAATTCAAAAAATAAACAGTTATTTTATAACAAAAAACAAGTATCGTTGTTACTTATTAATTATTATATAAGAAAAATTGTCTATAAATTATAGTAATAAACTTTCTGTATTCTTATACGACAAACAAAAGCCATAACCTCAGGTATATACATTCTACATACAAAAATAATGTGACTATCAGAACACACATTTCAATAAATTACATTAATAGTTAAAATTTAGACGTAACAAAGACTTTTTAAATAATTTTGCAAATATAATTTCGGCATTTTTATTCAAAACATTTATTACCTAAAAATTTGACGATATAGTATGTCCTATGTTTATTAAAAATATGTTAATAAATTGCTATTCAAAATTAGAAAAAGTGGTTGTTTTTTAAAACGCACAGAAAATATAAAAAAGATTTGGTTTTATAAAACTTTTATTTGAGAGTAATAGTTAAAAGCCTTTTCGTATGATTTGAGAAATACATACAAAATTAAGTAATGGTAGTCACCTTTTTGTATTTATACGACAAAGAAAAAACCATAACTTTAGGATATATTTACACGTATAAATACGATTAATACTTTTTGAATGTGACTGAACGTGCGGTATTGCTCATTTTAGGAACATTTCCAATGACAATAGCTGTGCATAGGTATAGGTTAATATATCTTTCAGTAGATAAAATATATATTTACATGAAATTAATTTTTGAAGTGAATGCTTTGTATAACACTGACGTATGATTGAGTTTAATTTGTAGAACATTTAGCAGTTTGAATAAGTTTAAGTTGGATGTGTTCAATCGACTTCAAAAAAAAATTTAATGTAAGTAATTATTTTGAGATGTTATAATTCGTCCCATGTCTTATATTAGATGTAAAGTTCAAATATGTAGTAAAAGGCTAGTTGATAAAAATAAATTAATAAGAAAGGTATGTCTACCAGCCAGTTAAAAAGTTTGCATTGACTTGGTTGTTAACGCAGCTATTTGTCTCAACGTAAACATAAAAGATTCAGCACTATTGTCATTAATCCTCTTACAGAAAGTAACATGAGCACGAAATTAGTTCAAAGCTTAGCTGATTTAATACCAACTGCTGCCAAACAAACAACACTAGTTAACACCAAAAAAAGATAAAACAGATTGCATCAATTTTGGAAGACTGGGAATATAAGATGCGTAAAAATGGAGAAAAAAATCTGTTGTCAGAACGTTTTGAAACAGAATTGCAAAAGTTTTACTTTTTTTTCATAATCTTTTTTTGAACCGGTCCAGTCATTCTTCCGGCTGGCTTAACGTTCTACAGTTCTGTTTTTTTATTCATTAAGAAATCATTACTACAGACTATGACAGATACAAATTGTAAACAGATTATAATAGTGTTCAACAGTAAAATGTAAAATAAATCAGATACAGAATTATTGGCGTAACAAGGTTTTGTAACTAACTAAATGAACACATCTCTATAAATTGATTCATATAATAGCTGATGCAGCAAGTATTGTTAAAAAAAGAGAAATCAAAACAAAAATAAATATACTTTGTAGAGAATTATTGTATCGGCAGTTTTAAATACATAATAAGAATAGTTTATGAACTGGCTTCGTCCGCCTTAGTGGACAAAAAGGTGAAGACGGAACCGCGAATAAGGTCTCACTTTCTAGAGGATTCTAACATATGCTCATTCTGCGGGGTAAAAAACGACTAAAGCTCTGTCTCAAGTTCTGTTTTTATGATTTCCTATTGTTGGCAATACAAAATGCCGTGAGCTTTGTCGTCCTTTTTTCCGCGGTCCGCACATAAAGAGTTCGGTTTCTTGCCAATTTGATGTGGGTATGCGCTTACTTTGACGTTACGCGTCCAACCACTGCGTAAGGTAATAATCTGTTTTTCAATGGGTTCTATTCATCCAATTTCTGACGTTCTGGATCAAAAGGGTAGTCCATGATGTGACCGATTCCCATTGTGTCTAGCACTAAACTATTTTCGCGTTTTAGCAAACCTTAGCCAAGAGCGATCCTAGCAACAATATCGATTCCTAAAAAAAACGTTCTATAAGCTGGGACCGCCCTGATGGACAATCTGCGGCACAGTTGCTTCAATTGAAGCTGCAGAAAATTAAGTCTGCTAATTTTCCATGAAATCTTTGGTTCGTACAACGCCACGTTGAGCGCAACGCGCGCCGGCAGGCTCCGTTAAAAGAGAAGGGATCGCGTACATTATGCATTAGCGGCCCGAGATTATTGGCGACAACTGTGGATTTCTGAATTACAAACTTGAAAGGTTGAGTAAACCGGAGGTGTATAACCAGAAAGATGCCAAGAATCTCGATGTCCTTGCCGATAGGCACCTTGGTCCCCTTCAAGGTGACATGGTAGATATCCAGTCTCCTGTTCCCAGTAGCAAACATGATCTGGGTTTTTCAACTAATTTCAGTTAGACGGACGTTAGCAGTTTTGAATACGATCATAGGAGACTTGAACCGATCATGCCAACCCGGCCGTGATACGATTGGCAGACACGACGGTGATATCATCGGCGTACGCAGTGATTAACATGTCCTCCGGCATTTTGACCAGCGTAAGTAATATTTCACAGCAAGGACCTTTGCGGTACTCTACGGATATTGTTGTGGTTTAGCGTCCCACCAAATGAAAGGTCGCACGACACTGTGCGGTTTGACATGTAGCTGTGTAGCAAAAGTATGTAAAGGATGTAGAGATTTTTTCTGCAAAAGATCTCAATATAGATTTTGTACAAAAAGAATTCATTCGCCAAAAAAGCATGCAAAACTTATTATTATCACACAATGCATAACATGCATAATTGATCTCAAACTCGGTTAATAATGTTTGCAAAATTATTTAAAATTTCTAATCAAATTAGTTATCCAAACTAATAAGTGCACTAAAATGCAATAATACTGGTTAAAAAGTATACGATGAGTAAATACAGAATTAAATAATAACATGGTAGAATACTGAAACATTTGCGAAGTTTTTGTAAATTTCGGAAACGTTTTCGTAATTTTTATCCACGTTTAAAACGTTCACGAAAAAATGTAGAGGTTTCTCGGATGTTTACACTAATGTATAACTGCGGTACAAACAAATCGCAGGTCAGTTATTCCCAGTAATTCAAAAACGGCAGTGTTAAGAAGATTAATCAAGCTTAAATAGTAATAAAGTAATTACCGCGTGTGAGATAAATAACTTGGTACGTGACTTTAACGTAAACAATAATTGTCAAAAAAGTGTGTGGCTTTATCTTATCTTCGTGTCAGTGATAGCGCTATACATAAAAAAATAGTGTAAATGTTTTTATTAAATATTATTAGATTTAATTAGTTCGGTTAGTTTAAACATGCACATATTTTTAGTATAAATAAATTAGTTTTAATAATAATCGTTACAAGTTGTGTCAGGTGTTGGGTAGCATTTCCACAATGGTACATCAGAAAGACACTTTGGCATTAGGAAGACATTGGGGAAAGTTCAAGAACGATTCTACTGGGTGAACTGCAAAGAGGACGTCATAAAATTCCGCCGTAAGTGCACGGTCTGCGCATAGGGAGATGGTCCAGTGAGAAAGCGCAAAGCACTGATGAAGCAATACAACGTAGAAAGCCTTTTAGAAAGAGTAGCGATTGACATAGCAGGGCCGTTCCCAGAATCTTATTCGGGAAATAAATAGATCCTGGTGGCAATGGATTATTTCGCGAAATGAACGGAGGCTTACGCCATACCCAATCAAGAAGCCGCTACAGTTGCAGACGTATAGTAAAAAAGTTTTTCTGCCGGTTTGGAGTTCCGTTGGAATTACACTCCGATCAAGGTCGCAACATTGTGTTTGGGCTGTTTCAAGAAGTTTGCTGGCTGTTGGGAATTAAGAAAAGTAGGACGACGCCTCTTCATTCTCAATCTGATGGCATGGTTGAGCAAATGAATCAAAGAATGGGAAAATAGTTAGCCAAAGTAGTGTCCGAACAACAAAGAAACTGGAATCAGTACTTGCACCTTTTTCTAATGGCATGCCGATCATCTGTTCACAAAAACACAGGCCAAACTCCATTCTGTCTAATGCTCGGCCGCAAAATACGACTGATATGCGACCTCCAATTTGGACGAAGACCGAAAGAAGAAGTTGCTAGAGAAGATTACGTTAGCAAACTGACCAAGAGGCTAGACGAGGTACATGAGGAGGTTCGTAAAAACACACAAATTGCCAGCGACAGGATGAAGACTAGATATGATGTCAAAGCACAAAATGGTAGGTTTGAACCTGGCGACATGGTCTGGTTGTATAAGAAGACGTGGTTTGTCGTCGAAGCTGCAAAGGCAATGGGAAGGCTTTTGTAAAATCGTGCAGCGTATTAATGACGTTATATATCGCATCCGAAAACCACCCAGAGGCAAGCCAAAAATGGTCAACGTCGATCGTTTAGCCCCGTTTGCTGGCGATAACTACAATACACAAGTTCAGGTCCGAACCAGAGTAATAAGCAGCAGAACCAGGAATCAAATCGAAGGAACGGCAAAATTTTTATAACGTAATACCCTGTATATTAAGTTAAAATTAGATTCCGGTTTTGACGCCCTTTGCCGATCTTTTCTTGTGACTGTCATTTTACGACGAAGTCGTTAAGCTGACAGCTGCATAAAATGGCTTGTTTCGCTTAAAGAAAATTTTCGAATAACATCCTCTGTAATGGAAATCAAATTATAACTTCATTACGTTTTTAAAATAATTTATTCGTAACAGGGTAAGATATTTACATCCGTTTCGTTAGAATTCTTATGTAATTTTTTCTTAATTTGATAGCCGTTCTGCCACACTTTGGCCACATGTTTCTATTCAATGAAGAATAATGAGGGATTAATATCGATAAATATCTTTATGGGACGAGAATAACTCTATAAGGCCTACGTTTAAAACTAAAAAAAAACGAAAACAAGAACTTTTCTTTGAGATCCTACTCATGCGGCGAACATCTGCGAAACCAACTTTCATTGAACGTGTACAACAGCATTCAATAATCGGGTTCTGTTATGTGTACTTTCATTTAGCAGTAATTAACAAAAGAGAACCCTTTCGAAGTCCTAATAGATTCGCTAAAAAATTTAAATGGTATTGAAGCAACATGGTTGAAACCATTTTAAAAAAATTACTTGCAATTGCCGATCTAACTTACTAAATTGCTTAATTCTTTCAGAATACTGCATAGTTTTTCTACGACATAATTGCTAAACGCGTAAAAAAATAACTAACGCTAAAAATTAAATTTAAAGAAGAATTACGGACAATTTAACAGAAAGCGTTTTGATAGAACTGAACGATCACAGCGAAATCAAGTGTGCAAATGTATAAGTGAAATTTCTTTTTGTTCAAATACTAGAGTATTATCTATTTAAGAGTAGTATTTGTTACTGCGTATGCTACGTACAGCAATATAAACTAACCTAAGATTTTAAATTAATTGTCAATGTTGACAGATTTTGCTAGTAATAAACATTAAATTTGTCATGTTTTCAATAGCATTCTTTTTCAAAAAAAAAGGATTTTATATTGCAAAAAACAGCACAAAAAGTATTGGCTGTAACTCTCGTAAAATATTTCATAACATGACTCACTCTCATGAAGCGCTTGGCCTACGACCTGGTGCCACATTAACGTTTGATTTACTTTCAACGCTCATCGCAAACATCAATATTTTTTCGCTAATGTAGTTACGTACTATACTTGATCACGCAAATATCAATAAAAACGCTTAAAAAGTTCAAAACCATCAGCTGCTACAATAAAACAATAGGTGGTGACTACGTTCTTAAGAATGTTCCGCGATCCAGTCCGGGTCAAAACCTGTTTCAATTTCGAGGAGTTAAGGATCAGGTAAAACCTTTACTTTATGTAAAGCGACAAGAGTATTTTTTCAAATTGTGTCTCGATTTTTTCCAATAAAAAACTGCTCGTCTAAATCTTGGTTGGTTATTTGTAATAAATTTTTAACGCAATCTTCGGCAGACTGCTCTGATTCACTGTCATAAGTTTCTTCTTCATGACTATTATCTTTACCTTTACTATCGCCATTAAAACCAGCAACTTTCTCTTCAATATCTGACCAGTCATCAATATTTTTCGCTATCTTTTCTAATTCTTTTTGACTCAATTTTTTTTTCTAGACCTAAAAATTTTAAAACTGTTATGGAAATAATGAAACAGAAAATTAGAATGCTAATAACAGATAATTTGACAAAAATACAAAAACAATATTGACAGTAATTTTACATACATTATCATTCGCGCTACGTTAGGCCATACCGCGATCGAGCACTTCACACTTCAACGTTTCGGTTTTCACTAACGCAAAACTAGAAGATAGTGACCACACCTTCCCTTGCTACAGACTACGGTCACTTGCACATAGCTAAATGGGTAGCACTTCACATTCAATAATAATTAAGAAATAAGCAAATCATTAAAAATGCGGCACCCAGTACCGCTGCGCGCCGAAGAGTTAAACAGTGGTTGCAAGAAGCAAAAATAAATGTTATGCTTTGGCCAACCCAATTCTCTGACATGAATTTTATAGAAAATCTATGGGAAATATTGGACAAATAAATCTGGAATAAAAATTTTTCAAGTAACGAAAAGTTATTCTAAGTTTTATAACGTGCATGTTCTCAATTGGCCAAAAAAGTATCATGAACTTTCTAACGTAAATAATAACAAAAGTAACTAAAACTTGTAAACAATTTGTATTACTTTTCCGGCGTTATAGAAACACCACGTTTTCTTTGTTTTGTTAAAGCAAATGCGTTGGCAGTCATTTCAAATTTGTCGATTCAATTGTTTTATGTGTATGATGCATTTCAAAATCAATTTATGTGAAATTATATAACGATGTTTTTCACAAATTAATTAAAACTTAAAATTACTAAATTGACATGTCTTAAAAAGGGTTTTATGAAATTCTTTATTATATAATTTCATTTATGTATAATTTTTCACCAAATATTAAAAATTGTAAATTTGACTGTAATAATTAACCATTTATTCTTACGTTTAAATATTATCAAGTGCAAGGGGAGTAAACAATATGGTTCTTTATATTAAAAATAAGACGCTTAAGATGAAACTAAGATGTATCGTGTTGCCATATGTCCTTTGCATTAAAAAGAACGCTTGAGATTGGAGATGTAGTTTAGATTTGTTGTTTATTTGTATCGTAATTTCAATAATTTTATTTATGCGTGATTCCGACAATAACATTAAGAATCAGAAACTAAACTGTGACAAGTGCCGGGCCGGACTTATGATTCAACCCAAAAAATCTGTTTTTTCGGGCCAACCCCAAATTACATTTTAATACTCAATTAAATCGCTTAAACGAATTTTATAATTATTATATATTTTAAGAATATATAGTCGTCCTTTTAGTAAGCAACTCTTCTTAATTAATGAATACGGTAATATAAAACATACGCTTGACATTCTTAATTTGATTTTTGTTTTGTCTAAAATTAAGTGTGATTTATTATCTATAACTCCAACGTGTCTTATTAGAACGTGATTTTTACATAAAGTTAAGATCTTTTGTTCTATTCGTTAATATTTTTCTAAAAACAAGTAATGTTATTTTGAGTTGTATTAGATCGCATTTATTAAAAATTGTTGGTTTTCATTTATCACCGTTAAATCATTTAAGCGGCTCAAGCTGCGTAAATTTTTTTTTAACTCTAAAAGCTGGTTTTGTAAATATATCTATACAATTCTGTATTGTTTTACACAGATTTACCATCCGCGTAACGCACATTTAGTTTACTTGCATCCACTATCTGCTTTTTAGGTCGACCTAAAAAAACTATTTGATACGATTATATTTGAAAATCGATGTAATGATCAATCTAAAAAATCAAGTCAAAACTTCTTCTGGCATTCGTACAAGCTAAAGCTCGAATCGCAGGTTATTGGCAGGTAAAAACGTAAAATTATCATACAACTTTTTACATATTAAAAAGTCGGATTCAGCCTAAAACCCTACTCCAGTTTGGTCATCAGGCCACGCCACAGAAAATAATTTGGGCTGGATTTTTAACCAACTACACAGTTTTTAGATTTGGCCGGGCCGGACTTCTATCATAACCCGGCCCAATTTCATCCCTAGACGTTATCAATAAAATGCAATGTTATCCTATTGTTGCGTATTTATTAAAAACTAATTTATTTAAACGACTAAAAATACGTTTACTTATTCTACAAATATGTACACTTTTAAATTAACCGAACTAATAAAATCTAATAATATTTAATAAAAACACTTACACTATAATTTATATCACTTACAAGAAGATAAGATAACGTCCTCGGATATCACACTTGTTTACACTAAAAATTACGTACACGATTATTCTCGGTAGGTTTATCTAGACACACGCGTGCTAACGATTTATTCCCACTTTAATAACCTTCTTAACAGTGTTGTATCCGCATTCCAGCAATAACTGACTTACGATCTATCTCGTCGGTATATATACACATACGGAAATCCTTCTGGAGCGTTCCCTACTTTTCGGTATATCTTCTAGAAGATGGATAACAGCTTCTAGAAGGCTCTTGCATTTGCAAATAATTTCTCGAACGTTTCACTATGATGATTTAAAAAGGAAATTGGTAATATACATACTCAAAAAAACTAATAGGTACATGACGTATCATTGTATTAAAAAAAATATTAATATTTCTGATCCATTTACTACTCAAACAAATAAAACGACCAAGAAAAAAGTAAGTTCAGTGCGTTCTCCAAAAATTAATTATATGGTGGTTTATGTAAAAGTAAATTATTAAAATATTAATTGTCAGTAATTTTAAATTGAAAAGGAAGTTTCTAGTTTTTAGTGTTGTAATAACGACAATCAATTTCGATAACGTTTTTGTTCACCACGTTTCAGTTATTTGCAATTAAAATTGAAAAACAGTGTTACAAAGTGCAACTTGGTTCAATCGAAAGTAGAGATTTTTGTGTGCATAATATAAGATTGGTAATAACTACTAGCTGTCCAATCAACGTAGTAACATAGTCAATGTTAAAATCATCAAAGTAATAATACCAATGTCAGATGTTTTCAAATTTGAAACTAGAAAATAGGCAGCTGCTGACCACTGTTGCCAACTATAATTTATCAATAATCGCTTCTATAACTAGATTACAAGTTTCATCAACAAATAATGTAAATTAAAGCAAAATAGAAAAACTACTACGAAAAATGTACTACTATTTTATTATTATTGTTTCTTGTTTATTTTTATCTTGTTGTACACTTATATTTTAATTTTTAAAAATACAAATTAAACAATAAGTATCAAAAATATATAGAACATTTAAAGCGGGTTGCACAAAGCAAATCAAAAATGTAACAACTGATTATTTTTCAAAACAATTGCTACATAGCCAATGAAACCACGTTTATTCGTGATGTAACAATTGATTTCAGAAATAATCTCTTGCTACATTTTTGATTTGCTTTGTGCAACCCGCCTTTAGAGCTTTATTTGAGTTAAAAAAAATAAATGTGATGTACAAAAACACTCAATTAAAGAACTTTTATATAACAAAGGATTTAGCAATTTTGCATTCTATAAAAATTTCGTTTTTTGATTTATCGTTCTTGAGATTTATCTCTAGAAAATAATCATAAAGATCACATAATTCAAAGTATAACGGTTATGTCACAGTTTACAGTTAATGAAAAAAAGGATAATCTATTTAAATGAGCGCAAAGGTTATTTATCACAAAAGTAAATTTATATTAGTTGTTATAACTGATGCTGTATAATTATTTTTTCTAAACATTAACTCATTTGTAAATACAAACACATAGATTACATAAATTATTTAAAGAGTGTGTTTTAAAGTTACTTGTCTTTATATAAAAAAAGAACAAAATTTATTGTTTGAAAAAAGTTTTTTTTTGCAATAACAGCGTTTTCAAGTATTCTTAAAGGTAGCAACCCACAAAACTAAACTAATTTAATTTGAATGCTTTGTAGACAACATATTGTTAAATAAATGTCGACAGTATAAATGTTTTGTTTTTATTTCATCGAAACTTTAATATGTTTTGAGATAATAACAAGCTTTTGTTATACTTAATGTTCGGTATTTTATAAATTAACCCAAACAAAAATATTCGTATAAACATAACAATAATCGTCTTTATTTTGTGTACTACAAAAACTAGTACGTATAAGTAATATTAATATAAATGTAAATGATTCTATGTTCGAAGTTCTAAGTCTATTGGTTAAATTATTTCTTTGTTGAAATTTAAGAAACGATTACTATGTAGTAACTATTTAATCAAACTTGTTTATAACATTTTAGAAATTACATTAGTCATGTCGAACAAAACTGTTTACAATCATATTACAACACGTATTTGTTTAATACGTTTAAGTTAAAAAGAATTGTAAAGTAAAAATACAATGAAAGCATGAATAAACAAGTAATTTAAATTAAAAAAAGAAACATTTATAAATAAACTTTAGCCCCAAGTCAAACAAAATTTATAAATTATATACAAATTGTTTAAAAAAACTCCTTGATCTTAATACTTCAAAAGCAAATTCAAGCTATTGAAAAAAAACTTAACTTTGTTTTAATTTAGAGAACGTTTAAAAATAATAATAGACGATAAAAAATTTTATCGTGTAAATTTCAAAAATTTAAAGATTTTCTTCTTCTTTTCTTCCAAAATACAAAACAAGATAGTTAAATCAGCAACAGCAAAAGTTAAATCATTTCTCTTACACAGCATTAAAAACTTAAAATATATTTCTATTTTATTTGATTGTACGATTAGTGTTGCTTATCAAGAAAAAAAGAAAATGTGTAACAATAAATTTGTTACTGGATGAAATTATTACGAATTTTATGTAATTTTGCAATTAAAAATTTCGTAGCACGTCTAGAATTAAATTTATAGCTAAAAACCGTATAATATTAAATGAGGTAGACTTGGATAAGTTCCAACTTGTCCGCGAGCTACTGCATTTGGGCAAAATTCAACATGTTTTATCAAAATAGTTCCCGTGCAATTTTTTCTGTTTGTCCGTCAAACTAATTCCGAGGAAACTAGAGATTTGTGTGGTTCTATGTTTAATTAACCAACAGTCGCATTTAAATGATTTGGTATAAGAAGATTCGGTGATTCGTTATATAGTGATTCAGTAAACAAAAGATAAATAGGCACGTAGTGTGTACAATCCGGACTGCTATTGTTATTAAAAAGCTACGTATAGCTTATAAACATTACTTCAAGTGTAACATTGTAGATCAAATAGAATCCTGGGTTCATAATCTCTGTTGCACGGTCCGTGACTCAGGCTTAACTCATTCGTTAAACAGTAAGCGAAATAGAACGCTTTTTGCTGTTTTTATGAATTACCGTAAGCAGATAGATCACTACTCGGATTACTACTTCTGCATGACTTATATATCCGGGTACTGCAAGCACAAGTCAAAATTTGTCTATCCGGATTATCTGTCTGCTGTAAAGTCTGTGGTGTACGGTACAGATTATCTAGTACCAATTCCTTCTTCATCCGATGCAATAAACAAGCAAGAAAGTAATATAGAAAATAATGACAGTGACGCTGAAGCTATGGAATACTCAAATGATCCCGACAGTGACATTAAAAAACCACATTTGATCAACCTAACCGAACTGCATAACCTGATGAAGGAATGAAACTTACTCCAGTTTCACACTTTTGTGTTTGCCACATGAAATTTGCAGTTGTACGCTATGTCTATTTTTGTCATGACGTGACAGGTCTTATTAAGAAACTAGATGACGACTAAGTAGAAGAAGAACGAAAACTTTTTATTGACTTTAGCTTAAACAGTTTCAAAACTGCACTACTAAATAATGGCAACCAAAAACCATCAATTACTATTGCTCATGCTCCTCTTGAGGCTGATTAAGTAGTCGGAGCATAATTGAAATATTTGCGGTAATTTTAAAGTTGTAGCTCTTTTGCTAGGAATGCAGACTAGGTACACTTGTGCTTTCTTTGCCTGTGGAATAATTATTATAATAAGAATCACTGCACCATCATAATTCCACAAATCCAAAGTGTTTTCCAAGCATTTATAGCTTCGTCGTTGCATACAATGCTTGCTAAAAATCATATTTAAAAAAAAATCAAAGTAACTTTGAAAAGTAGTTAAATTCTGACAATGTTACAACAAATTTTGAAAAACCGACAAAATACATGTGAAAGAATAGTAAAAGCTAAATTGATAAAGATTAAATCTATAAAGGCTTGAGTTTCTAGCATACGTATGGCTTTGAGACACGATTTTTAGCAAAATTAACAAAATAAACCTATCATTACAAGCAACAAATTTTAATGCAATGATATATGAGCTACAATCTGAGATTAAATTTAATCATACAAGATGATTTCTTTCTATCAATAAGGCAATTCTTAATCGTTATAGTCCATACATTAAAGATTACATTAGAGCAACATGAGTAATGTATGATGGCAGACCAAAAAAAAAGAAATAAAATACTGGAAAAACAAAGAAAAGTTTATGCATACTATCAAGGCGTGAAAAAGCAATTTAAAACCTACTTATTTAATAATTATCCAAACCAATTCTTAATTTGCTGCTTTTAATGCGTCGCTAACAGCCTTAATTTTTTGATTGGTTGTGCGATTTTTAATAAAAATATAAACAAACTGAAAAAAATGCAAATATTGTTAAAAATATAGTAGTAATATAAGTACTAATAAGTTTATTTTCAAAACTGAAAAAAAATTTAAACAGTTTCTCTGGTTTTTGATGTTAAAGACACCTTTAAGCTATTGCAAAAAATAGATTAGCAATCACTGGGAAGCATTCACTTAAACTTAATTACCATATTAAAAAAAATTTTTGAACGCAACTGGTAAATATGTGTATACTTTGCATTAAAAAAACCAATAAAAGTTTAATTTTGACAAAATTAACAATTTATTTGCCACAGCCAAATTCAAACAAGTAATGTTATGAATCTATTTAATTAAATATCAAAAAAGTTTTTTTTTTGATTTGATACCAAAGCACCCACTTTCGGCGTTTGTTTGTCAAATTAAGTTGGAAACTTTATTCTGATTTTGATTCCTGAATTGTTTTGCAAACTTATCATACATATTAAAACCTCGAGATCATTTAAGATAATTCAAAACGATTACCACAAGAGACAGGAGGTTCAAGTCTCAGATGAGGTGAGAATGTATAAGGTATCCGAAGGAAGCTGGAGTTTAGTCTAGTCAGAACCTTAAAAAGATCTTGGTGGTCAACATACATAAGTAAGTGTTAAACGCCGGTGCTAGCATAAATAGTGTAGATAAATAAAAGTGAATTTTATTCGCGAACAGTATACGGTTACAATAATATATAAATTAATAAATGCTTGCTTCTATTAAATTCTAGTTTGTTATTTTACTTAACTTGTTGTATTGTGTCTTTAGTTAGGTTTATAATAATCAATAATCGTATATAAACAGTTAAAAACAAATTAAGTAATTATCGAGAGCACGGAGAACAACCTGCAATTGATAGTTCCAGAGAGCCGCAGTTTTTGCACAATGGTACATTAGGAAGACTCTTTAGAAAAAAGAAGACATTATTTAAAGTACAAAAAATTATCTATTTAATTAACTGCAAAGAAAACGTCATATAATGCACGGAAACTTACGTCATGCCATATCAGAAAACTACAAAAATTGCAGGTGTTTTGGTAAAAGTTTTTCTGTCAGTTCCTGTTCTGTTTTATCTCAAGAAGTTTCTCAATTCTTCGAAATTCAGAAGACTAGACCTATGCTTCTCCACCCACAGTCTGAAACATGATTGAACGAACGAATCAAACGATGGAAAAGTACTTAGTCAAATTAGTGTCCAAACATCGAAAAAACTAATATCAGTATTTGCACATCGTTCTAATGACATACCGATTATCTGTTTACAAAAGCGCAAGCCAAACATCATCCTGTGTCATGAATGATAACAAAACACGATGCTATGCGTCTTCCAATTTGAACGAAGACCAGACAAAAAAAATTCTGGAGAAGTTTGCGTCAACAAGTTGATGAAGAAGCTAGACGAAGTAAATGAAAACTACCCAAAGGCAAACCAAAAGTGATTCACATCGATCGTCTAGCCCAGTTTGCTTGTCGATAACGTTAACTAAGACCAGGTCCAAATCAGAGTAATAACAAACAGAACCAGAAATCAAGTCGCTGAAATAGACTTTAATAAATTTATGATTATGTACGGCGGTTCTAAAAAGACTAGGTTTGGAGCAACAAAACATTCCATATTGTGTGAGTGAAGATCTTGGGATATCTAGAAATATTGCGGTACTATTTAAGAAAACAGACAGTTCGATGAACTACAAAAACAGCAACAGGCAGTCGGGAAAGTTTTAAAACTACGTGATTACCGATGTTCGATTTGTTATTCATCCATCCGTCCATTATAATGCATTATAATGCTTATGAAGTACATGAAAATTTACTTAAGGCGACAACATGCTGTAACCCTTGAAACGCAATGCTAGTTTTAATTTAATATATCTCTAGCATTGCTTATTATTTGTGTTATAGACAAAAAATTTAATTGTGCTAAATCAGCAACATAACTTTGCCACATGTCGTTTATAAATGCCACAGTTTTTCTAACGGACACTACACGCACCACATTTGAACTTTCTTGGTGGACTTGTACGACCCTGCTTAGAACCCACTTGATGAGTGAAAGATTATTTTCTTTGATTCCACCAAGACATCTACTTTGATTAGTTGTAGGCCCTGGTGTTTCCATTCCTTTCTTGATTGCAGTTCGAAAACGTATACCTTTGACCAGCGTTTTCAGAAGCGCTAGGTCAATTTTTAAACTCATTAAAAATGCGATAATGGTTATCGCTTTCATCAAACAAATTTGGTTTTGGTATTGCCACCAAACTCTAGCCGAGTAAGAAGCGTCCTGGTGTCAGAGGAAGAGGATTGTTGGGATTATACGATAATGAGGAGACGCGATGAAAAATTAAATATGCTTCAATTTGCGTTACTACATTATTAAACTTTTTAAAAATTAACGATACGTTGCCTACCACTTGCTTCAAGTGATGTTTTAAGCTTTTTACCCTCGCCTACTAAATTCCTCTCATATGGAGCGCTCTACTTGGAATAAAATGCCATTTAATCCTTTGCTGATACATTTCACCTTGTAGATGGTGTGTTATAAAATTAACAAATCTGTATATCTTGTTCTGTGCACCTTTAAAAGTTGTTGCGTCATCTAAATAAATATTTTGTATCTTTTCCCTGTGAGTCATAAATTTTTTTAGAGAGTCTAGAAAATTTTTGGTTGTTAAGTTACTAATTGGTTTAATAAGAATTGCCTTAGTAGCTAAACATACAAATAAACACAAATACATCTTAGAGATTCAAAAGTTTGTGTCTACTAAGCAATTAACGAAAACTTTCGAAGGAATTAAACGGTAGTTTGATATGTTAGTCATTAAGTAATTTTTATTTCTAGGTTGCACTCGAAAAGAAGAGACACATTCGTAAACGATTTTTTGTACTAGATTACGACCAGACAGAATCCAATATTTTTCTCGTAAACTGGCTAGCAAATGCTGTTGTTAATGCAAGACGTCTTTCATGAGCATGATAATTGGATTTAGTTAACCTTTCTCCTACACTCAGTGTATTATGTTCATCAATAAAAGGATTGAGATGTAACAGTTTGCTGTTTCTTTTAACTTGGTTACAGCGTTTTAACGATTTAATGTTGTCAGAAAACCATTCTTGCATTGGCAATTTTAGCCATTTTGGTCTATGCTACCATAACTCTAAATCAGTTAACACAGATAGGGAAACACCTTTTGAGATTAAGTCGGAAGAGTTTTTCTCCGTACGGATGTGACACCACTTTGCATTAGGGGTTAGATTTTAAATTTGCGATTAGCGACAAACACTTTACATATATTATAATCGCCATGTAGCCATGGCAATACTATGGTTAAATCATTCCACAAATATGTAGAATCGGTGTGCGACCTTTGACTTGGCACATACTACACGTGTGATTACTTTACCTCTTCTGTTCTCTGTGCGGATATCTACACATGCTTCTTACGTTTTATGTGACGCGTCTGCAAATCCATGAATACTTCTTTCAATTACATTGTTTCTATTCATATTGTATATTTACTGGAAGATTATAATCCCATCCAAATATTTAATTACCATAGTTTGTCAAGTGGCCCAATGAGTCCTAAGAGATCGTAAATTTGAGCGATCACGGAAAGGATAACTCTTTTATTTATCTGTTTCGGTAATTAGGACTTTTGAGTTTTCTAACTTAATGGATCAGATTGAGTATGCCATAAGTGGTCCAACGCTTGCGTTCTGTTGTTAAGAATTACGTTTGACTTTGTCTTAGTAATTATGCGTAACATTTGGGAATTGTTAGACGCCTATTTATTTAAAGGGAAGTTACCGCTATTTAATTTTATTTTGATTTTATTATAAATAATTGTTAATTCTATAAGAGTATTGGCATTTGTTAGATCATCTACATAAAAGCATTTTAAAATTATTGCACTGGAATTGAGGCATTTTCTTTTCATTTTTATAACTCAGGCAAGATCTGATTGCTAAGAAGGGAGCACTGACAGTACCGTATGTTACGGTGTTTAATTCAAATTTGCAATTGGATTTAGAGACAGTTTGTGCCAAGATTTTAAAGCTCTGAGTCAAGTAAGAGATTTTAATGACGTGTTTTGTATTAAATTTTTACAATTTTGTTGGCAACTATAGTTACAAATTATTTTGCGTCTTGTAAAGTCTATACAGTACTAGTCCAGAAAATTAAATTTTCCCGTGCGTTAATAAGCAGGAAAATGTTATTTTCAAAACGATTTCCGAAAAAATATATTTTCTGTTCGTCGCACGAAAACGATCTTGTTTGTGTGACAATTTTCTGATTCCCAAAATTTTTATAAACTTGCTTAAATTTCGTCATTTGTTACGAGATTACACTGCGTGCTCCAACTAATATGGTAATATGGAATTCGACCAGACACAATCCAACCCAACAAAGTTTTTTGGAGTATAGGTTTGTTTTTTTCTGAATTTATTTGATCTACTTTTATTAGCTGTCATAAAGTATCGGTTCCAATTAATAGATTTAGTTTATTTGAAATTTTTATTTCTGAATCCGCTCAGGAAATGTTCTGCGGAATCTTTAAAGTTGCCTTATAAAATGATGTCGTTGTCAAGTTGCTTGTTGTATTCGATAAAATCAGGCAAGTAAGTTTTATGCTAAATAAACTAATGCTAGATTTTAAATAGACCGTTGTACTTTATTTTACATTGCTTAAACTGTTCTTTACGCCGCATATTGATACAGCTATTTTGGATTTAGATTTAATTTTTTTGCAAGATCAACTGTAATAAAATTACTTTGTGATCCGCTGTCTAATAATGTAACTATCTTGCACTTTGATTAGCGCCGTCGAAAGGATTATTTAAATTTGAAATTATAAACGTGCGCAGATTCTACGTGATCAGTCGACATTACGTTACTAGTGTTTTCAACACTGGAGGAACTAGTCTCTTCAAAGTGTAGAAGTGAATGACGGTGCCTTTTGCAAACTTGACAATTGAATATTAGTTTACAGGCTTTCGTGATATGGTTATCTTTATTCAGTTAATACATAGTTTCTTAAGTTTTGATTCAGAAAATATTTGCTCTGGAGTGAGTTTAAGAAACGCTTGGCATTGAGTTATGGCATGAGAATTCGAACAAAAAGTGCACTTCAAAGAATTATTTATTGCCAGGTGCTTTTTTGTTCGGTTTAGAGTTTTATGGTTTCTAATAGTCTACTACACCTCCGTTCTAAAATTTAAAAAATTTTGGGATTGTTAGAAATGTTGTTTGTTTAGTTGTGTTTGATTCCCATTCCCTGCGTGTAGCGGTATCTAATTTATTTATGATTAAGTAAACCCAATATTTAACCTGTTGTTTAAGAACATCCAAGGCGCGTACGTGTTTATTTAAACCATCGTGTAACAATCTCATTTGTGTATGCAATTCCTTTACTAAGAAGAGTAGATTGAAAAGTGCTCTTATATGATTGTTAACTAATAAAACTTTAATTTGAAATTGTTTTGGCAGCATTAACCATACAGTTTTATAATTTGCAGAAACTTTTACGATTGTAAAAGTAGAGACGCTTTATCCTTTAATGATAGACGTAAATAATGGAATTTTGAATATGAGAAATTTGGGTATCGTTATGTACTATAGAAGTACAAATGTCACGAAAATATAACCAACGATTGTAAGAGCCGTCAAATGTAAAAATTACTATCGATCTTGCTAAATATAGTAATTTTACAATTTTGAAACTGAACCGTTTGTGGTGGCTTGTGGCCCTGATTTGTCTTGTGTAAGAGTAACCAATATGTAGCAAATGCTTAGCGCAAGCAAGAAGCTCAAAATATTCACCGTCAAATGTTTGACACTCTTTGTCATATTTATTTAATTTCCTATCTATTTCTGCAATCTCTAGCCTTTCAATTTTTGTTTGAACTTAATCAATTTTTTTAAGTAATGACTATCCGCAAGAATAAATGTTCGCCATACATTGATTCTAAGCATACTAAAAATTAATAAAATGCATCCTTATAAAATGATACCAATTCAAAAGCTCATGAAAGACGATTTTGATGGGAAAACTTATTTTTGTCAACGAATGATGCAAATGGATAACAATATTATCCAATTAGAAGACGTTATGTTTTTTGATGAGTTCATGTTTACACATAACGGTCATGCTAATCAACAAAACTGCTGTTACTGGTCAATGCAAAATCCTGACTGGGTTAATGTTTGGGCAGGAATTGTTGAATACTTTTTCATTGAAGGCAAATTGAATGCCAATAATTATTTAACTTTACCTCAAATTTATGATGTGTCAACTTTGACAAATTTATATTCTGATCTAGCAAACTCTTAAATTTTAGCGAATACAATACGGTTCCAGCAAGATAGAGCACCGCCACATTACCAGCTCAATGTGAGAATTGATAGAATGGCTAGTACAATTACCTGAGCTTACGTTATTAAACTTTTTTGTGGGAAAATGTAAAGGGTATTGTGTAAAAATAAAACCGCTTGATTTAAATTACTTAAGAAAACGAATAACGCTTGCGATTAGGTCGGCCATGCCTGATATGTTAAGAATTAGAATGTTGCCAAAACGTTTACGGTGAGCATTTTAAACTTCTAGTTTATTAACATTCATGTTTTTTTGTATTTATAAACACATGAATATTACATGTTAGTTTTTTAGTGTGTTGCCGAATTTTATTTTTATTTGGGTTAATTCTGAATTGAGAATAAAGAGACCTTTCAAAAAATATATCATAAGCTCATACTTCTCATTTAAAAATTTGGGGTTTGCAACTGTCACTCAAAGGGAGTTGAAGGTAGGGATCACATTTTTACTATGAAAAATGTTCATTTATAATTTAAATTTGATGTGTTTTGGGATTTTCTATAAATATGTACAGTAACTGAAATAATGAATTTATTCCATTTGGCTTTTCCACACATGCCACCGTTCATGTACCTCTATTCATTATCCCCGTATTATTAATTAAAAGTGTATGGACAAAACTACATCGTCCCTCTCGCTCTGCCAGTGCCAGAGTCCATTTGATTTGCCGATGTTAGGCACTTGGTTTTATTACCGACAACGTTTAATACGAATCTCTTACAACTATTTGAAAAATAAAAATCTATAAATCATACTCGGGTACCACGTCTTCGATGTCAGGTGCAGTTACGTACGGTGCTATTAATTACTTCGGATAGCTTAGTAAAGAAGTAGCACAAGAATTAACTAAAGAAAACACATACATATATGTAGTTACATAATTACAAAGAAAAGCTTAAATTAAAATGATTAACTTGTACAATTCGATAAAATAAAACAATGGAAAAAACACTAAATTCAAGCGTTATCTTCGGAAACGTTACGGTTAGTTACCCCTGTATATCACTTTTAAGATAAGCAAAAATTTTGCCATCTAGCGACGGTTGCGGCAAGTGTAGATCAGTCTTAAATCAAAGTTACAATGTTGGGTAACTTTAATTTTTTCTTTTTAAGTGTTAATTCGAGGCCAATGATGACGTGTTGTAAATACAAATTAATCAGTACAAACAGTTAGCAATGGTAAACTAAGGAATGAGCAAATGACTACAAACGAAGTTTAAAACTCAACGCCGGATTTTAACGTCTATGTTTCTTAATTAAACAATTCTTTTAAAAATTAATTGCGGCATCAATATATTGAAAACTTTACAGGCAGATGCGGAGTCTTGTTGTGAATAACGTTTAATCGAGTAGACGTCGATCGGACCACTAATGAAATTAGGAGTGTCGTTTAAGTGAAAAATTAAGGTCGTTAATGTTAAATTGAATTGTAAATAAAAATGAACGAATGCGGTAAACTTAAGGCATTTAAACAAGTACTTTTACGAGTACTTGCTGACAATCTGGTAAGTATGTTGCGGCACGGTAGCAAACTGAAGCTTAGCAGTAGTTGTTTATTTTATAACTTTTTAATTTACATTAAGTTCTTGTTTTACATACAAAAATGAAATTAACTAACTACACAAACCTTTGGGTCGGGATTACACAACTACGCAAAAATTTGTAGTTCTAAGCAAGGGCCTATATGTATAAAAAGTCAAAATAACCGTTGTTAACACTTGGGCAGGAGTTTGCTTAATTTCATAAATACCGTTATACTACTATCGTCAAGAATTTCTACTGTTTTTGTAACAACAAAAGAATTATTTATATACGCAAAAACAAATTTTAACTAAACGTGCGTTTTCTGATAAATAATGCGTTATTAAACTATTCATCAGACGTACACACTGCTAAAGACTTTGCAAGATTGTTTGGCGATTAGTCTTAATTTTATAACACTATTTGAAGCATATTTTGGGTTACGAATAGTAAAAACTACAATAGGTAATAGAATTATGAATTTCTTATACATGCGATAAGTTTATTTTATTACAATCTGCATTGACAAGTTCAAATTTATGTTATTTTGTAGTTTGATGTTGCAATTTACTTTCCATGTTTTGGAGGTTTCCGCATTAAAAGGATGGTATACATACAAAAACGTATTCTCGCTCGGGCAAGATTTACTTTACTATATTTTACTCTTAGTAAAAAACGACTTAGTTGGGTTTGAAACCGACACAACAATTCCCCTTTTCACCTAAGAGCAGTTTTATTACAAAATAAATTAATTTTGAATTAACATTAGCAAATTAATAATATTTAACGATTTATTTTTTTTATTTTTGATATTAATGTTTGTGAGAATAAATCAATCATTTCTTTGCTTATATAAACTTTTAAGTTGCATAATAAACTGTTAAAATAATAATTTTATTACACAAAATATTTAGTGTAAAGGTTTTAATACCTAAAACAGAATTTTAAATAATTAAACTTATGTAGAACACAATATCCGATGAAAGTTTACTCAAGCATCAAAAGCATAAAGAGCGATTATTAAGGAAAACTAAAACTGTCGAATATGACTTACAAAGCACACACAAACTGAAACAAAAATTTTGTGAAAAACGAAAAGCTAGTACAAGAACTAGCGGCAAAGTAAATGTCTGCGTGGGTATTTTATAAAGTTGAATAACAAAAACGACGAACTAATGCGGTCGTGGCTTACTATAATGAAAATAGATTCAATTTGATCAAACAGAAACTTTGTTACTTGCTTTATAATTAAAATGTAAAACGCTCTTTTTTTTAACAAGTTTACATTTAGTTTAAATACTATAAATACCAAAGACTACAATAAATAAAACTCAAAGAGAATTTGTAATTAATAAATTTTAACAATTATAACTAGTAAAAAATGAGATAATTCAATTGCTATTACATCAGAATATTACTCAGTACAAAAAATAAAAAATTAGTATAAAATTAAACCACAAAAAAAGTAAATTTTTATATTAATATTTAATGTGAGCCATATAAACGCAATTACAACCGCCAAAGAAGCACATTAACGATGCAAAAATACAAGTTCAGTAAGTTGTAAAAAGAACATTAAATTCGCAGTTTCATTTTATGTCTGGTTTATAGATGTAAAGCAAAGTCGTTTTAGTTTTAGATGTAATAACACTAATTACATATAAAGCAGATGTATGCTAATGTAATTACGAGAATATTTAAAAATAATACTAAACATTCTAAAATACAAAAACAAACGTGTTATTAGTAAAAGTGAGACATGTTTTTTTTTATAATTACGTTTTTTAACCACTCTCAAGCAATCAGTAGAAAATAATTATAGTAAATCATTGTATGTTACCAATAATGTATACAAATCAAACAAAAATCTTTACCGAGAATTTGACCTATAAGCGGTACCAACGCTATCTGCTTTTATCTCATTGTACGTGATTTGTGATTTGCATTAATTTTTATTTTGAAGTTCCCACTGTTACGTGCAAAAGATGAAACAATGCCACTTGCCTGAACCAAAGTAACATAAACGGTTTTATGCCGGTGCTCAGTGAAGACGGGGTGGGTTATATTCAAAATTTTGTAATTGTTTTGAAAAACTTGAACAAAAACAAAATCAGAAAGTCAAATCGAAGGGCGCCGGGAAAGAGTAAAGCTCAATGGACCACATACCACAAGCCCGCTCCTGATGGATACACTCCAAATGGACTTACCTTCAATGAGTGTATCTCACTAAATTCTGTAATAGAAAAAAATTTTACATAATGCATTTAACTATTTAACATTTATTTGTACACTCAAAACAAAATAAAACTATTGAAATTAACACAAGTTAACAAAATTAACAAAAAAAATGTAAGTAAACATGAAAGTTAAAACCAAAATGAAATCAAAAAAACAAATATTAAAGTTAATTGAATAAATGCAAAAAAAAATAAAACAAAACCAAAATTTTAAAGAAATAAAACACATACGAACAATGGTAAATCTTAATTACTACTTAATGCACAGCCGTGTTTGCATTACATAGAAATTACCTAAATATAAAATGAAATAAATTCATTTATTATAAAACTAGGATAAAAACTTTAATAGTAAAATTTTCCGGTTAATGCCAAACACATTTTTAACGCGAGATTATGTCACATAGTTTCGACAAATACAGACAATAATCAATTATTAATTACATTATCGATGAAATAGTTAATTCGCAACATTCATTTTTCTTAAAAAACCAAAGCTTTTAAGACACTTAAACGCGTAAATAAAATTCACAGACTTTAAGTAAGCGGTACAAAATAAATACCTTAAATTGTCGTCGTCAGGAAAGAACTTGTGCTTGATTCTGGGTTGCCAGATGTAATTAGGAAGAAAAGATGTAGGGTGCCCTTAGAGGACTATGTCCGTAGGAAGTTTTTCAATAACCACCACCAAGGCGAAGATATAACCGCGTCGCACCACTCGACGAACACGGTTCTACGTCCTTCCATCCAATCAATTCAATCAAGAGGTTCCTAAGATAGAGAGCTTCTTTCGATGCTTTGCTGAGAGCCATGTATTTGACCTCGATGCTGGACCACGGAATCGTTTTTTGTTTGCAGGTTTCCCATGCGATGGCTCCCGATAACTTGAAAACAAATCCAAATAACTTATTCTAAATGCTATGCCCGGTCGTGTTAGGACCGCCAAATACATCAACCTTCCTATAAGATTCTAATAAGGTACATTTTTGTCGTTAACATTAACTTCAAAACTACAGTCTAAGTGCAAGTTACTTTTCATAGGAGTACTAACACTTTTGCACTTTCCTGGTCTAAACAAATAATATTATTTTTAACATCTCTACTTATTCTTACACCTAAACATTGTTTGGCTTCTCCCAAATCCTTAATTTTAAAATTTGAACTTAATTGTTCATTTAAAAAATTAGAAGTCTCTATATCACTAAAAAAACCAAAAAATTATCCACATATAAAGCTACAATTGTCAGTAAACCATCTTCCCTTTTTGTGTATAAGCAAGGTTCATATCTAGATTTACGATAATCTAAACCAGGTAACCCTTTTATTCCAAGCCCTGGATGATTGTTTTAGTTCATAAACAGCCTTATTTAACTTATACACTTTATCCTTATTAACTTAACTGATAAAGCAATTAAAAGTCTTAAGGTCAAATGTCGAACCACAGGTGCAAAAGTTTCTGTATAATCAATGCTTTCCTTTTGTGTGAATCCTTTGGCAACTAACTTGCGCGATAACCAATTCTGTCTTCACTATCACACTTTATTTTGTGCACCTACTTGCACTCAACTATAGTTCCTTCCTTTGGTAAATTTACTAGTTTTCAAGTCTTGTTGTCTTCAAAAGATTGCATCTCTTCAATCATAGCATTTCTTCATTTTTCTTTACCAGGTCTCGACAATGCTTCTTTTATGGTTTTCGGTGCTTGAATGTTCGCATCTGCACATAAGTATTTCACATAGTCTTTAAGCTTCTTTGGAGTTCTTTGTCTTTCGAACATTTGAGGTTATTCTTTGATTTCGTACGATAGATCGCTATCATAATCAGTGTGATCTTGATCATTTGCAGCTTCACAATTTATTGAATTTCTACTTACACCGATAGCATCTTTAATATTCTTATGCAATTGTACTACGATGTCTCCCACTGAATCGTTATCCTCTTCATCTATACTGATTATTTTCGTCTTGAATGTCTTTTATGATAACTACGTCCCTACTTATTTTTATCTGATTTGAGTTGGGATTATACAATCGATAACCTTTACTCGATTCACTGTATTCAACTAAAATTATATTATTTGATTTTTTATCCCACTTCAATCTATTGGCTTTAGGGATGTGCATCATGACTTTGCTATCAAAAATTCTTACATGACTAATTTCAGGTTTCTTACCAAACCATGCTTCAAAAGAGGTTTTGTTGTCAAGTCCAGACGTAATACTTCGGTTGCTCAAGTATACTGCAGTGTTGACGGCTCCCGCCCAGAGTTTCTTTTCCAGCTTAGCATCAAACAACATACACCTGGCTTTTTCCAGTATGGTTTGTTTAACCGTTCTGCCGAACCATTGTGTTCTGGTGAATAAAAAATTGATCATAGGTCTTAACCGACGATGCCAAGTTTAGCCTGGAACTTTGCTCTGCACGTACAATGTCCAGTTTGTAATGTTATCGACCAATTTGGCTGCCGCAACAAGTTTTGCACTTATTAAAAATCTTGCAACTTTCAGTACCAAAAACTACTTTGTTGCTATTCTTAACAAGTTGACTAACCGATACACGGTTGGTAGCAATTTGTGGCACATACAAAACATCTTTAATCACCACTTCGAAAGTTTCTTTGTCAATTCTGGTTGTGATTTTTAGGTTACCACTACTTTCAACTATTACTTTTAAATTGTTTGCAACTGTAATTTCACCTGGACTTTGTTTATCTATAACTTCTGTTAACCAACTTTTGTTTGCAGTTAGATGTCAACTTGCACCTGAGTCCAAATACCAATCATTCTTGTTTAATTGTCTACTTAAAAACACAGCACTAAAAACATTCGCAGTATTCGCATTGTCGGCGTTGTTTGTTTTTAAACCCGGCCATTTGTTTTTGAAGTGTCCAATCACCTTACGTTTGTAACAACAAATTTGTTTTTTGTTTGAATCACCTGACTTATGTCGCCATCTTGCTTTAACGGCAAAAGTGTTACCTTTATATTGTGCGTTACTTGCATTACCGTTTTCATTTCCTGCCATATACAATAACTTAGTTTTTATTGTATCAGTAGTTACTGTAATGCCGCTATGTTCGATAACCATTATCATAGCACTATACTTATTTGGTAATCTTGCTAACAATAAAGATCCTATCCATTCTTCACTGATTTCGAAACTCGTCCCTCGTAGCGTTTGAGCCGTTTCAATCACGTGATTTACATAGGACGCCATGTTGTCCAATCGTGTGGATATCAATGATCTTTACAAACTTATTTTTCTCTTGAATCCAGCATCATCGTAAAGGTTTTGGAGCTTTTTCTTTTGATGTACTTGCTTCCTTTATATGGATGTACAACAAGGTATCAACTGTTAAAATTACTTTTGCTTTTGCTTAAATAATTTTCTGCGCGTCCGTTTCTTTTCCCTCGATGCACGTTTTAAGCCATCAAGAATCAGAAAATTTTCTGTCGTGAAAGCCCACTCGCTTAGTTTTCACGAACCTTTAATTTCGGAACACTTGCAAGATAATTGTTCGTCATTTTTAACACCTTGTTTTTGCACTGGGCCCGTAACCTGTTAAAATACATTAACTCTGAACTTGACTGGAAATTCCAAAATTGTTTTTAAATTAAATTAGTTTTTTTTTTATTATAACTTTTAGAAGACATTTTATTAAAAAAGTACTTATTAGGTACATCGCTTAAGTTATTTACGCTTTGTTTGTAGTAATATTTTTTATATAGTATTACATTTCAAAGTCATTTTGTTGATTTAATCATATTTTAATTTTTAATTTTTTTGTTTTTAATGTGTTTTAGTTTACGGTCTTAATAGTTGGCATTCCTGTAATTATTTTAATCTCTGTGTAGAGGTTTTTATTAATTACGTATGATAAAATTTCTGCCGTTGAAAACATTTAAACTGTTTAAATTATTCATACATAAAAAAATTTAATTATTTATAACAAATTTGTGAAAATTTAGTAACAGTATCTAAACTAAATATGTTTTTCATATGAAGTTAAATAACTAATTTAGTTAAATTATATTATACTAAAAATCGTATATGAAAAATATCTTTAATAAATAAAATATTTAGAAACATTGACTTCAAGAAACAAATAGTTTTGCAAAAAATTATTCATTTTGTAGCATTTTAATATCTAAAAGCGATAGTTTGTCACACATCAAACAGAAAAACCTTATTATTTTTTATTAACACAAAAAAATAAATACGTAAATGCTAGTTTCATAAACTTTTATAATTCAAAATTTACTTTATTTAAACCACGCCTGTTAATAAAAAAGTTCGTGCATTACCGTTAAAAACGTAACTACTACACAGAATAAGCATTTAAGCAGCGTATGAATATAAAAATGCAATGAATATTATAGTACATTTCTTTTAAAAAACTCATCAGCACGTTAGCAATTTTAAAAAGTTTGTTTATGCGTATTTTTTGTTATTTTCAGGTTTGCATTGTGCAGAAAAAGGATTCAAAGCAAATGTTTGCTATGAAATACATGAACAAACATCAGTGCATGGAGAGAGACGTCCTGAAAAATGTACTTCGAGAAGTGGAAATTTTAACAAAACTCGAGCATCCGTTTTTAGTTAATATCTGGTTTTCGTTTCAAGGTAAGAACTTTTCACATTACATGAAAGCACATAACAATTACAAAACTTTTCATTTAAATTGAATTCGAATACAGCGTATTTTTTTTTAAATGTGACCTAACTTATTTAAACGTTTGTATTTAATTAATTCTTTGTATATAAACAAACGTTTTAATTAATTTTTAGATTACATAAATTTTTCTATAAATTTAATTTTAAAAAGTGTTTGTTGAAATCTGTATTGTAATCATTCACTTAGCGTTCAAGTAAGACGTCTCAAGATTTCAGCAATCTTAGTGACGAGAAAAGTAGCGTAACAAGAGATACGTACATAAAATATAGCGAGTTGTACTACTGAAATAAATAATAAACACTTAAGACTACAAATCTGAAGTATATTCACTTCAAATCGTACCCTTAGTTTAAAGCAAACTTCTGGTTTTTAATGAATGTTATTTCTTGTTTAGTTAATGGGATTAAATGTGTTTTCGAAAAAAAAATGTTGCTTCTCTTGAGATTTTGTGCAAATATAAAATATTTACCATCGTCTATAAACAGTCAACACAAAACTTTTGCATATTTAAGAAATAATCTTGATTTTAGTATCATTCTTATCTAACAGATTATTTATTGCGTTTTGAAATAAAAATTTAAGAAACTTGTTTGTGGTTGTTAATTAATTTAGAAGTTTTTTACAAACCTTCTTTAACGTTGTATAAATCTGTTATTTAAGTAAATCAAAAACGTTTTATTATTATTATTTTTTTTTTTTATTTTGGTTTATTACATTGACTTGCGTGTGGTTTGATTAACATATACATATTTTTCCGATAAATGGTAAAAAAATTCACTAGAAAATTAACCACATAGAGAAAATGTTTTTTTTTATTTTTACGTTAATAATGCACTAATTGAAAGAAAATATAAATTTACGCCAATGCTTGAAATCATATGCAGCGTATTTCGTTAAAATAATTTTTTGATGTTTGAAGTTCGTTTATTTTTAAAGTAAATGATGAAAGCTTTGTGGGTACTGCACATAAAAAATAAAACAGACTTTTTTTGTAATCAAACAAAATAACCATTAATTTTGATATGCTTTAAAAGCACAAATATTATAATATTAATATCTTACAAATCAACTCTTTCAAACAGACAGATATTATAAACCTTTACAAAAACATCTATAAATTTTATTGTAGAATTCAAAGAACTATTAATTAAAATTTAAGCAATTTAGTACAATTGAAAATATTGTAGAATGAAAGATTACTTTTTTTTAGTATTAACCATTGCTATAAACAGTGTAAACCCATAGATAAAGACAGCTTGTAACAATACAACTTCGAAATGCTTGTTAAAACCAGTTACTAAATTTTTACAAAGTTATTTAAATTTAAATATTTTAAAATTGATTATACAAATGAATATTTTTATTTTTTTTAAAGATTTATTTAGTTTATAGCACACTACTAGAACCTATCTTTTTAGTGTGCAGAGTCACTAAATTAAAAACAAAACTGACAACGAACAGGTAAATTAAATGCTCCGTTTCATTTTAACCGTTTAATATTTACTACATTAAATTTAATAAAAAGAAAAAAAACTACAAAAACGTAAAATTAAATTTAAAATTAATTACGATAAAAGAAAACATTGAAATTAAATTTAAGGTAAAATTAAATTCAAGACCCTTTGGGTAGTACTAATTAAATAACATTAACAATGTAACTTGCAAAGTTATAAAAAAATACAAACGGGGTGCAACTTATTATTTTAATTTAGTCGAGATTACATTCATTCGTCACTTTAATATTTTTTTTAAATTGAGCTAAATGTTTTTGATCGGTAATCATAAAATGTGTATTCACACAAAGCACTAAACTGAAGCGTCGCTACGTATAGCAACAATCAACTCTCAGAGTTATGAATTTCATCAAAACTTTTTTGCAATCAATAGCAAAATAAACAGTATAATTATTACTTTAAATACCTGGTTCTAATCAGTATATTTGGAAAACGTCTTTTCTGGTTAACAAAAACAAAGCATTAGACTTCCAACTTACCTATTCCACAAACTCATTCTAATACAGCAAACAGTTACAAGAACTTTATAAATAATTGGATCTCACGTGACATATATATGTTAAGCTTGGATTGGTATAAAATAAAAAAAAGTACTAAATAAGAAATCTGATTTGTAACTTCTAACTTACTGTTAAGTAATTCATTAAAAACGGTATCACATTAATAACAATATTTGTTTAATTGAAATAAAAATAGGTAATAATTATTTAAAATTTATAACGTTGTTTTCAACTGCAATATATGTGTTAACTTCTCTTTAAATTTTGAAAATATTACGAAGCTCATCAGCTTTAATATTTTGAATACAATGTTACGAGAAAATCAGGTTCCTCGAGTTGGACCGCCAAGAATAAATTCTTACGCTGGTTTTCTTGTAACAAAACAAAGCAACGGCTAGCACAGCTTTTTTGGAGAGGGATCGCAAGCTTTGTTATGCGAAATTATAACGTAAATCTAAAAAAAGGCATCAAGACGATGAAAGATTAAATTAGGGACAATAAATAACACCACCGAAGTAATAACATAAAATATATATATTTATTTTATCACAGAAGATGAAAAAAGTATATAAATGTAAGTTTTCGCAAATATTAATATGTAGGTCTATAAGTTGCGTCGAATAGTGAGCAACACACCGTACAACAAGCTGACCCTGTCGGTCTAAGCTTTTACATCAACATAACCTTTGAATTGGTATTCGCAAATCTTAAAATTGTAGACAAACAAACAATTTAAGCCTTTGAGACTCAACGCGCACTGCTTATAAGTTTGTGAAGCACAAAAATCTTATTAATTGTGTTAACTTAACATGCACGTACGGTTATAAACGACATGACCATCAAAGTATAAATCGAAGAAAAAAATTGAAATAATAATACTCACAGTTAGGTTTTATCCAGTAGGGGATTAGCTAATTCCTTTCTTGAGTTACCTAAAAAGTAATATTAAACTCAATCTATACGAGCATATAATGTTAACACAAGTAAAAAGTCTCCTTAGCATCCATTCATTTAAGAACACAAATGCGCAGCGTTTCCCTTCGACTTAACAGCATAAATTTCCGTAGTGTATGTCGTAGTTAATCTTCAAAAGAAGGATAATCCTGCAGGTTTCCAACCCTTGACGGTGTATAAGATAATAACGTTATCAATAACGTGACGTCATTGAAGTTTTCCAACTAGGCCACCTGCTTTGGTTATAACGGTAAACATGTGATGGGTACCAATATCCGCTACAGACAATTACACACAGTCAAATTAAACCCCAAATAAAAAAAAATTTACTTCACTTACCCCCTTTCAACCTTGCAAATGTAATTGCATATTCGCGTGAAACGATCTAAAGGTGAAGGTTGCCCCGGGCGTAAAAGTACAGAACTCGTAGATAGTCTTGCAGGAAGTGCAGTTAAAAGTGCAGTTTAAAATTTGACAATTTTAACAAAAGAGTAGAGAATTCTACGGACAAATTTCAGATTTGAAGAGAAATTTTTATACTCGCGAAATGAACTACTAATTTTTAACATAACAACCATTAGTAATTGTATGTTCCAAGTCTTCAATATTTATAACGTGCACAATTTTTTCGATTGATTACGTCTGATTTTAATTAACATTTTTGTGTTCACTGTTTATATAAATTCTTTTGCGCAATGCATTTGACGCACAGCACATGCGTTATTAGTTCTTTTTCTTAAGTCGTATGCCATCTTGGGTGCGGTTTTCACCGCGTCAGGACGTGTTCGTCCTGCACAACGTGCAGAAAATGTCCACATGTTAAATTTGTACGGTGGAATTCTGCGTTCGTCGTATGTAATAATATCCGCTTTTGTCTGTTTTATTTACGCTTTCGTTTGTTTAAAGAAACCCGTAATCTAAAAGGGTTTCTTTTTTTTGGTACGTACGAACTGGAAGTTTTTGATATACGACTACGCTTTCTGATTTATTCGATGCTTTTTTGATTTGTTACGTATGAATTCGTTTATGGTTACGAATATTTGGTTTGGATACGTACGCCTTTTTACGATTTTCATGTATGAAATGCGATATTACGATATGGTTTACGCAGCACGTTTGATGTTAGTCACAACGTCGCTTGTACGAGGAATTTCCGTTATGAATTATGATTTTCATGTGTGAAAACCGATAATTATTCATGGTTACGTCTGATGTAATTTGATTTGGATGTTTCGAATGAAGATCATACGTTACGTTTGTTTACAATGTTCTGGTTATTGGATCTGTACGGATATTAGATCAAATCAGGATATATACGGAAAATATGGAAGTTAAATATGCATTTCAAGAATTTCGTAATGTTGCATGAATCAGATGAGAAACGCGTAATTCAATTAAATCACGTGATGACCACGCCCAATGCGCTGAAGTTACAAAGAGCAAGTGATAACTAACCTTCAATAACACGTATGTAAATAACTTAATTAAGTGTTCGTTTTAAGATTTGTTTATCTGTTTTTTTTTTGGTTTCAATATTTAACCATTTTAATATAAAAAATATTGTGGCGCCCAAATTATATTCCAAATTATATTCCAAATTATATTTAAAATTACGTCAAATTAGAATTGTAAATATTAGTGTACGATTAGAATACCCCGACCCTGGTTATAATTTGATTATGGCTCATCGCTCTAATTTATTGTTTGTGTGTTGTTTATACGTTAATAAAACCATAAGAGCTAGCACGGTGCTTTATTATTTATTAGTTTTATTAATTATTATTATTATTTAAATTTAATTCGTTATATAAAGTAGATGTTACATATTGCGTAGCTGATTCTTATGTATTGTGTTTTTTAAATGTTCGTAAAATTAAAAATCTAGTTGTCTAAGCTCTTGTGAAGGATATAACCTTTGGTTTATTATTCTTTTATTATAAACTATCGAATAAATTCACATGTAACTCAAGTAGTACGAGTCGTTGAATTGTCTTGTTGAAAGTAATCAAATTAAAGTTTGTTGTCATTTAGCTGCTCAAAAAAATGACCCAAAATATTAGGTAACGTTTTGCATCTACAGTATTGTGAAAAAATATTGACGTTTCCTTCTAGGAAATATTAGTTGAATTAATCGATGCAACTTTGAAGAGAATACGTTCCCGTTCTATCGGGATTGCATGTAGCATTTTTCAGTTTAAAAATGCGTCATTACAATAATGGTGACTTGTTCAAGAGTAAACATCATAAAATATTATTACCTTATATAAAATTTAAAAAATGAAACCTTAAAATTGCAGCTGTTATTTAGTACTTATCAACAGAAACACAGAAAGTGCTAAATAGTTATGATTATAACTATTTTAAAATATAAAAATAAGGAAATCGGCGAAAAATAATGCCCGTTGTCAACAAAACGTCAAACAAAAATGTAAAAAAATATTATTAAACGATAACACTTGTAGTAACACTACCAACCTAAAACAATGTTGATGCTCAACTCGTAGATCACGTGGAACCTTGAATTTAGAGAAACTGCGGCACTACTACATCTTACTGTTTTTGATAAAGAATTAGAATCCAACTGCCTAATTACATACAACTGTTCTCTTTTTAGAAACGTTTCAAAAAAAAAACTTTTATGATGCAACATGCAACTGTAAGCAAAAATAACGAAACATAAATGAAACTTTTAATGGTGTTAAAATAAACAAAACTACTAAAATATTAAATTACTTATATCTTAAACAAGAAATGATAGTCGGAACTAAAAATTATAAAATCTGCTCAAAACGTATGATAATAATCTCGATCTAAATGACTCAATATGTACTAAATATATACTTATAAAATCAAAATTGAAGTTAAGCTGAATTTGAAAATGTTAAAAACTTTGAGATTAGAAAACGAAATAAAAGCTCTACAATGTCACAAAAGAGATGAAATAAATCAATAATTATAACAACGTTAAATACCGGATCTTTTATTAAAAAAATACGTTCAGAAATCAAACGACGGTTTTGTTAAATTTGTCAACCAATTTTTATAAACCTAATTAGCGTTTGACTAATTTAAATTTAACATTCTGCTTACGAGTTAACTTAAACATTTTTTTTAAATTCTATCGTTTTTGTTTGATTTTGCTTATATATTAGCTATGCAAACTTTTACTTCTATTATTGTCAATATTCCTTGAAAATATTTTTTAATATTATACTGCTAGTTATTATTAAGTTTTTGTCACGTGAATTAGGTATCTTATTTGAGTTACAACTAAAAAAGGGTTCAGAAATTTCTGTTGCTGAACTCTTTATATCTGAATCTAGAAAGGGTATCCTGGCATTAAAGATTTTACAAATTAATATTAAAAGCATTAACAAAACAAAAAGCAAAACTATTAGAGGTAGCAGCAAATAATTTCGCCTTACAAGAAACTCATATATCAGATGACTTTCAATTATTGTTCAGTCGAAGAAATAGCAAAGGCTTTAAATAAGTTGCTTCACTAAACAGTAAAATTTATGGCATTGGGACTTACCTAAAGAATTATTTACAAATAGCAAAAAATTTTTAATTTTGTCAAGATGACATTTTTATTTTAGTAATAAAGATTTTAGACATCAACGTAGTGAAGATATCGGGAGTTTGTTTTCAAAGTCGATTGTAGGAATCTAACATGGTTTCGAACGTTTTCACTAATTGTTGTTCACCAATTTAACTTAGAGTAGAGGCAATAGTATCAATAGAAAGAAAAAATTATTGCAATTCAAAAAATACTACTGACAAGCAGTGGCGGCTTGTAAAGTTGGGTTTAAGGTAGGATATATTTCTCAAAATGCTTGTACATAATGAGAACATTTTTAAAAATCATTAAAGCATTATGTAGGTAACAACCAAAATGTTTTGGAGTTAACAAATATATTCTGTTGAGCAATGTGTGTGTGTTTTTTAATTTTCTTATTTAAATATTTGTAGTTTGTACCTACATTTTAAATTCGATAGTTTTATCAGCTTCATCAGAATAAAACAATAAGCATGACACAAAGATTTTTCAAAACTAGACTTAATGAACATTTTAGATTTTCTTAAAATATAGATTAAAATATATTAATAATCCAAATTCTATTAAATCTACCTTATAAATTTTATCTAGTATACTGTATAAATTTATTAATTGAAATAATTGTTACACGTAATAGAACTTTATTTATGTGCGTATTGTATCACAATGCTCTAACGTGCTTGTCAATGATTTAAAGTAAAACCGTATTCTTGTGCACTTGGACGCTCTGATAACAAATTAAAGTTTAAATAAATTATATATTAAACATAGCGCCCGCCTTGAAAGGCTTTTTCAAAAGAATGAAAATAACATAATTGAATACTAATAATAAACATAAAGTATATAAGCAACATTATAAACTAAAACAGTTATTGTGAAATTGGCAGTAAAGACAGATCTCTGATTGATCGCTTGATAGATCCGCGCTGCACCTTCATTTCAGCTGCTTTTGTAATACGTCCTAGATTCTAATGCAGTGATAGCAGTTGTGGATTCTTAATTAGCACAAGGTTGCCAACTTAAATTAGTGATGGATTTTTCTTTCATTTATAGCTTTGAGTCAGTTGAGTGACGTATTTTTTTTTTAAATCTTTTCCAAAATTGTTGTTGAATTAATTCTAATCTACTTAAACTGTTAAACGACGTAGTTTTGAAATTGAGCTCCCGAGGAGAAATTATTGTTTCTTACAAGAAGGAAATAAAATATATTTAAAGGATTTAAATCATTAGGATTACTAGATAAACCAAATACAGGTCTAGAATTAAGTATAGCTTCAACTTAAATTAATAAAGTATTAAATTTTTCGTATGTTAAATAGTATTGTTTAAAAGCCTTTTTAAATTGATCTTCATGCTTTGTACAGAGACTTCCCATAGGCCTCCAAAATTAGGGCTGTATGGAGGTATAAAATGCCAAATAAAATTTTGTATTGATGCATAATCTACAAAAGAATTTCTGTTTTTATTAAGAAATTGATCTAACTTTTTCAATTTATTATATGCTCCTAGAAATGTGGTGCAATTATCTGAATACATATTTAAAGGCAAATCGCCCCGTGAGGTAAATCGACGAAGACAAGCAATAAAATGTTTAGCAATTAGAATTCTTGTTAATTTAGAAAAAATTAGAATATCTTGTAAATATCGATGAAGAATTAACAATGTTTGTGATATTTCTTACTAACATAACATCTGACTTAGATAATTGACTTAAAAAGTCAGGACCATGCCACCATAAGAGATAATTGATAAGTCGAGTAGGTTGAATGCCTCTGAATGCAAGGTCAGCAAAATTGTTTTTACTTGGAATTTAGTACCAGTCTTGAATGTTTGTAATATGTTGAATTTTAGAGATTTGATTAATTACAAATTGTTGAAGTGGTGCAGGCTCTAGTTTAAGCCACGCTAATATAATTTAAAGGTTACTCCAGTAAATCATAGAAATTGAAATCTCAATTATTATGTGTTTGGATAATTGAGTAGCGCTGTGCAAAGTTGTAATCTAAGTATAGTTATTGACTTGATTGGTGATACCTTAGATTTTGAACATAATAGATGAACTTGAAATGTATTTGTAATAAAATTGGTACTACGGGCATATATGCACGTAACATAAGCGTTCTGAGAAACATCAGAAAAGCTATGAAATTCTATTAGTCTAAAATTTAAAGAAAAAACACTTCTAGGACTCTTTAAACGGTTGAGATTGTGTAATTGATCGTAAAAATTGTTGCAGGTTATCAAAAGGTTGCCTGGAATCGGTTTGTCTCAAGATAACTTTCTAGCCCATAATGGTTGTATAACTCTTAACAATTTTGGAGAGTATTTAAAAGGTAACTTGACAATAAATTGTCCATTAGGAACTCTAGTACTATTATTTACAAACAATTGTTTGCATTTTTGATCACCTTGTGACATAAAATTCGTTTTTAAAAATTCTTGTAGCTTCCAAAATTTAGTTAATCGTGCGTCTTCTGAACAACATGAAATCTAAATTAAAGTTAGATAAACACTTATAACTAGCTGTGTAAATTGGTGTTAAACCGGCTATAATCCAAAGTAATTTTGTATTTTGGATAATGGGGCAATCTTTTTTCTCACTTTATTTGACCTTGGGATAATAGAGACCAAAACTCACTGGCACCAATATTTATTGAAATTGGGATCTGATAGCGTAATATCTTCTGGAATATTCCATGTATCAAAATGTATTAATTTTGATGGAGTACTGGTGCTAATAGTAGGTACCACGAGACATGGAAATGTGATGTTTAGAGAATATTGTAATTGAACGTTTTTTATTGATAATTGACTCATTTTGATTTATTGCGACCATGTGTATTAGTTAAAGGTATTTTAAGTTTTTGGCAAAAATTTGTAGTTACTTAATTAGATTGTGCACCACTGTCTAAGGTAGGCCTAGGTGTATGAGAAACGTTATACTTATCTTTTACTTGAAACTAGTAGTCGGTATGACGTTTTGCACTTCAGAACGTGAATCGTCATGTAACAAAGTGCGTGCTTCCGAGAACATTTTTGCAATTACTTAATCGGCATTGATCTTTATCATGACCAGTTTTGAGTCAGTTAATATAAAGTTTTAAAGTTTCTACTTTATCAAGTTTTTTTGCTGAAGATAATTGGAAAAAATTGTTACATGTATAAATTGTTTGCTCTTCTTGACAGAAATTGCATTTTAATGCATTAATTGCAAGATTAAATTTAACTGTAAATTTGTGATTAACAATTGGTTTTTTAAAATAAAATGAATTATGTCGTTTACGATAATAAAGTTTAGGATTATTTTGCTGTCAGTTTTCTAATGCATCGACTTTTTCATTGAGGAATTCAAAAAATTCTTTTGAAGTAAGTAATTCTTTATTAGGTTAAAAGTTCTCCCATTTTTATTGTATATGTTAATTTTAAATTAACTAAAAAATAAGATAACAGTCTGTACGTTCCTCGTTACTTAATTTAAATTTTTTTAAGGCAGCTAAACGTGTTGAAATTTCATCGATTTGTGCTGATTCCTTATGAATAGATTCAGTTTGAAAAATAACTTTTACATGATTATTGGATAAAATTACTTTTTTTATCAAATCTGTCACATAATGGGTTCCATGCTGTTTCATATTGATCCTCATAAAAATCAATTTTGTCAGTTATTAGTTTCGTGTAACCACCTAAAGAAGCTTGTAAGAAATTGTATTCGTTAGCAGCACTAATTGCTGAATTATTATAAACAATAGAAACATATATTAGTTTTAAAATTAAGCCAACTATAATAATGCCCTTTAAATATAGGCAATTTAATTTTTTGGTAAAAAATGTTTGTTTTTAATTATAGGGGATATGTGTAGTAGTCTCACTATTAACGTTAGAAGGTGAATTTACTCTTACATAATTATTAGAATACCTATATTTTGAAAACATTATTTTTCAAATAATGATTTAATTTGAAGACAATAAGCGTCTAGTTCAGCATCTAAACATTTTCCTTCTACCTCAATTTTAATTTTATTAAAATCGTCTAACAAATTGCTTTAATTGCTAATTCTGTACTCAGCATCAGTTATATTTGGCAAGACAGTAACGATTGAATTAGTAATTTGTTCTAATCTTTAATTTAATTTTAAAAATAGAAGTTAAAATAAATAAAATTGTTATATTGAACTTGAACAATAAATAAGTTTTTTTTAAGTTTGAATATTTAGTTAATGCTTAAACTTTCACTATTTTAATTAAAGTAATCAAAATATATAATCATTCTGTTAAAAGTCAATCAAATAAAAACTCACTATTTTAACAAATATAATTGAATCAATAGTTTGGTTACTTTTAAATTGAAATTGTAATCCTCTATTTTCTAATCTAATAGAAAAATTTGAAAAATGTAATAAAAGGAATAAAATTGACGAACCCACTATAGGCTTCGCCTTATCTGCTTGATTTCTGAATTTTAATTATTGTCGTCTCCAATAATTGTTTTTTTTAACGGGTTCGAGTGGACCAAAAATTTGTATAAATTTTGTTTAAGATAATTATAATATTCTTATTGTTTCTAAATTCTTTCATGTTTTTAATAACATTAACAATAAACAAATTTTAGTTTTGTTGGAATTGATTTATATTAAAATATCAAATAATTTTTTTTTTGTTAAACGATCAAACTAATTTCAATTAGGATTTAAAACTCAGATTTTCATAGAATTGTTTCTAAATTACACCAGCTTTATTTATAACTTTAATATTTTGTAAAATTTACATTTTTATTTATCTATTTAGATAATTTTGATTTTCAAATTTTAACATTTTAAAAAAAAACTTATTTTTTTTAATAATATTTTTTGTAGAATAATTTGCAGATGAGCTTACTTTGTTAATTATTTGAATAATAGAAATAATTATAATAATTAATTATACAAGCAAATAAATAATTAATTTAAATCAAAAATTAACTTTGGCTTAAAATGATTTTAGGTTAAATTTTATGACTGTTCGTAACAGTTGCTTTTATAGTTTATTTCAAGCTTTTGATTGTAACTGAATTTACACATAGTTAACAATTTTTAAATAAAACTTTGCTGCAATTCAATTTTACAAATTTTGTAAAGATAGTTAAAACGTTTATATTACATTTCATAAAATGATTCGTAGTATAAAATACCATTTCACGCCTAAAACTTATAAGTGCCTGTTAATAGAATCAGATATAATTTTATTTTATTATTTACAGATAATGTACAATGTAATGTTTATTTGACATATTCAACCAATGCCACGCTGTAACCACAAACATCCTATGAACGTTGTATCATCAAAGCTGTGATTAAATCGAAAGATCAAACATAGATAACATTATAATAAATAAAATTTGATATTACGTTTTACAAAATAGTATCTTCATTTTTTTATTTTATATAGCATTTTTAGTTTAATCTTAAAGCTTTAGATAACTTTTTTAACAAATTATTTATTCGAGTACTTTTTCTTAATATTCTCTAAATATTAAGTCTATTTTTTTCTGTTAAATTACTTATTTGCTTATATGAATTTTATTAGATTATTTATTTATCATATGTTAAGTTGTTCCAATTTATATTGCTGTTACAGTTTTCATTTTCCAGTAGTCACATAATAAGATATAAAAATGCTAACCTCTTTTAAGATTAAAGTTGATCAAATTAGTAAGTGGATTTGACACGATCTAATTCTAGAAGACACTTTTGTATTTTAATGTAGATTCCGGCGGTAAAAGCTTCTAGTGTTATAGTATTTAAGCATTTACGTTATTTTTAGATTAAATATGCGTTTTATTAACATTTTACAAATTAGTCAACAAAATGTTTTTAACCAAATTATATTTTATCTAAACGGTATTATTCTAAATCTTTTATTTTAGTTTTACATATAGCTAAAGTTTGTAATTGAGTTATAACTCAAATATTATTAAATAACTAATAACATTAACATTTAAAATATTTATAAAATCAAATAAATAATTAATTTAATACAAAAAGTAACTCTGGCTTAAAATAGCTTTAGGTTAAATTTTATGACGGTTTGTAACAGTTGCTTTTATATTTTATTGCAAGCTTTTAATAGTAACTGAATTTACACATAGTTAACAATTTTTAAATAAAAACTTTGCTGCAATTCAATTTTTTTAATTTGCTCGATCTTTCTTTTTTAAAATAATTAGATTTAGCTTTTTGTAAAATTTAGATTTTTTAATTATCTAGTTACAAATTTTTATATTTGACATTTTTCAAAAAATGTAAGTTAAAAAATTTTTTGTAATCTTGACTTTTTATAAGTTGTAAATATTTTTTGTAGACTTTTTTGAAGATGAGCTTCATTATTTTAAAGCTTGAAACATGTAAAAAATACATTTTGAAAGTTAACGAATTTATTATTGGTGGACTGGTAATTTGAATAATTTAAAAATTGACCAATAACAATTAATTTCCTTAACAATTTATACATTTACCGATTCTATAATTTTTTCTCCTATTAATATTAAACAAATGCGCTACTGACTATAAAAAAAATTTTAAAAATGAACTTTACTATAACATGAATTCTCTCTCTAGTCTTAACTAATTTATAACGCTAATACTATATACTATACTGTTAATACATTTTCAACATACAAAGCTTACTCAAATTTTATTTTACATACTTTCGTTCTATGTTGATATCTTTACAGTGAAATCGTTTATGAATTAAACCAGTAATTGCTGATAGTTTTTATTATAAAACTTTATAAACCAGGTTTATTAAATTATTTCGTTTATACATTTTAAAATTTGAACATAATTTATCGGTTTAATAAAGCTAATATTAAAGCTTAGCTAATATTCAACTTGGCTGGATTATTTAAAAACCTAATTTTTGAAATCCAATCCAAGTCTGGATTCCTAAGCCAAAGCAAACAGTTTTATTTTTAATAAATTGTATACACCCGTCGCGTCTAAAATATTGGCGTGAGTTTTAAGTAAGAGCTGACCGGTGCATATCAAACAAATTTTTCATTTATTATGTCAAGAAGGGGACGTAATTTAGCCATTTTGTCATTTTAGACAAGATATGAATTACCAGCAGCATGAATAAATCTAAATATTTCTTTAAACCTATTACGCCTTATTGAATTCACGACAAGAGCATTGCAAAAATCATCATGGTTTTCCCAAAACCGATTACTGCCGAAACAACAGATGGCGCCACCTTACATTATGTCGTACAGTTTATGTTCTTAATTGTGCGTTTTATTTCATTGTCTTAAAGAGATTTTTAAATCATTACATTGTCTGAAAGTTTATCTTTGGCGGTTATTTTATACACACGGAAACTCTTCTAGAAGATATCTACGATATTTTAACCATAAATTTATTTTTTTAATGCAACAACTTCACTTGTAAACAACTATAATTAAAAATATTAAGTACATTATTTTTAACATTACTTTTACTAATATTCTACATCAGAATCATACCAATTTTAGTAAAACTCTCCTAAGCACAGTGCCGAAAATAATCTACGAAGCATCAGTTGTAATTATGGAGTAAAAAAATTAATTATTACTTAAACTTATATTTAACGAATAGAGTAGTTGGTTTTAATTTTTGTTTAATAATTTAGAAAGCATTAAAATGAATATAAAATCTTGTTTAATTACATTTAACTGTTGTTAGTTACATAAAAGAAAACATCATATACTATTTATATATTTTAACCGTTTTTAGGAATAACCTATCTAATGTATTACTTTCAGTTAATTTAATTTCTTTAACTTCTTTTATGTTTCGTAAAACATAATTGCATTGAGAAAAGATTAAAGATTACATTGGCGTATACCTTAAAGTAATAGCTGCAAACAACCTTAGGGAAAACGTAATAACACGCTAACATTAAGAACGCCATTGTACCTACGAAATTGGAAAATTTTGCAAACGCAAGAGGTTTTGCTATACTACTAAAATGGCTTTAAATTAACAAAACCAATCTTAATTAATTGATTTAGCTGTTAAAGTAAACGTAATAACGTTTATATAAAACAATAAACCTACTACAGGACATTAAACAAAAACTTGAGTAGATTTACATTTTAAGAAAATTTAATTATGTAAAACTACATTTGTCAGCTTACGCTGTTTATAAATTTTTAACAAATATATTTAAAAACAAAACATTTTGAGTTCAAATAAACGATATTGTATTAAAAGCATTTTTGTAAAATTACAAATAAGTATTATAGTATAACCAAGTTTTATGTACATATTTATGACTAAAAATTATGATTGATTAAAATTATACATACTAGCTTTGGTGTTATAAATATTAACAGTAACAGTTTTGCATATTGTGAATGAAGCTTTAGAATATTTTTTACTACAAGCACAAACAAAATCATTTTTACATCAATTTTTTTTTACTGTTCAATATTTTTGTTGATACTTAAACTTCACACCCACATAAACTTATAACGTACTCTTCTGCAACATTTATCAATTTTTGTTGAACATATCTCTCGTGGCAGACATCTCTCTAATGCAATGTCAGGTGTTATAGAAAAGATTCAGTAACTTCCAAAACGGGGCAATTTGATTAGGTATATTGTTCAGAGGCATACTGGCTAAGAGCGCTGGGGTGCTAATCACGACATCTTATATTAAGTACTGTATTAGTCCGAATAAAATGCACCCTTTTTGAGTAAATATTTTCTGTTGAAAAGCAAAAGTAAAAAATTGGTAGTCGTGTTAAATTTGGGCCAGAGCGGTAGGTCTCAAGACCCTAGATTAAAAACAATAATATTTAAGAAACCTTATATTTATAGAGTAGAAGAAATAAGACTAAGTCTTAAGATAATAGAAAACAGAAGATATATCTATATACATTTACTAATTAGATTCACCAACACAATTAAATCTAGAGACTAGATCGAATTACTCGGGTAAATAAAAACCGACATTTTTTAAAAATTGGATATTATTTAGTTGCGAGTTTCCGTTCGAAAAGTTTAGTAGTGCGGAATTCGTTGTTACACAAAGTTTTATAAAATACACATATTGTTTTCACACGTATACAATAAAAAGATTTAAGTCTAAATTCAATCTGCAAATGACACGGGAGAAACAAACTTTAGATTTGCAAAAAGACTCTAGGCAAAAGAGGAAAGAGATTTTTCTAGTTCGCTAAGCACTACCAAAATGATATTCCAAAGAATCAAAACTCTAACCAACAGAAATGGAGTATTAGAAAAAGGTACTTGTGGAAAGCCGACATTAGTCGTTAGGCTACAAAAGCAAGAAAACCCGTCCTAATTATAAATCCCACGAAACCCATCCGGAAAAGAACAAAAGTACTACAGAAAAATGGTAAAGAAACGGTACCCACACCCACAAGACTATGAAACACTCCAGGAATCTTATGGCAGCCTAAGATTTCCTCGTTGGTGTGCCGGACGATTGTGTGGCGTCGAAGTCTTAAACACACAGCAAGCCCTTGCGACAAGATGTAAAGATGCGTCGTTGGGCTCCCCAAAATTAGTCCACACAAGCGCACGTCACCGCAACCAGTATTCGCTTGACCACAATAGTCTTTTTTCTATCTAGAATAGAATTTAATCTTTGACGAGAGGGAACTAAGCACCCCCCCCCTTACCCTAAAAATAAATTTAAAAAACATGCATCTTAAAATTTTGCTTTAAAATCCAAAATAAAAAGGAATACAACCTGCAATTGATCGATTGTAGCCGAAAGCGGTGCCTCCTGTACAACCATAGCATTCTAGGCGCCCGTCAAGAAGAATTGTTCACTACTTCTCCCTAGATAGCCGACAAAATGCAATAAGAAACAACAAAAAAACAGAGAAAACCAAAACGTCAAAACATAGTGAAGAGAACCCATTTACACTTGATTTGGATAGATATATAGTGCTGTATAGTCGTCTAAAGACGGTATATCTTCCCCAAAATAGAACCAAAACTAAAATAATAGTAACTCAGGATGGGCAGCTTCTTTCAAGCAAACTAACTAAAAGCTCCAAACATACAAAATTTGGAAAAATAAATAAAACTTATGAGAGGTCCAAGACTACTAAGCACCAAACTAAAACCAAAGAAAGAATATCACTAATAAAAAATTTGGTTACAATCGACAACAGTCGTATCACTCTAACTGAGTAAAGAAATTAACCACCGATCTGATCAATCGCCAAACCTCAAGCCAAACACTAGAGTGACCACAAAACTTAGTTTTCTACTATGAATTCACTTAAGCCTAATAGACACTAACAACAACATTACATTTGCCTAAACGTTAATTGTAGAAAATGACTCAAATTTAAAACAAAGTTATTTGATTAAAGAAACCACAGATAATCACACGTTGACAAACCGACGGTTTAACTGGTGTGAAGTCTTATTTGAATCAGAGTCCGAAGAGTCTGGTTTAATATCCTTAGCATGCCAGATACCTACTGATTGTCCAGTAGTGGTTACTAACTCATACGTCCAAAAAGATTAAATTAAACATATTTAGAATTTAAGTTTTTAGTAATACTAATTTCTCGAAATAGAGAGACAGCACATATAAAAAATAGCAATTCAGTTTTTTAGAAACGTTTCGTTGGCTATGTGCACAAGTTTATCACACCGTCTATTAAACAATAATGCAAGTAACAAAACATGATTAAAACAGGATTACCTTACCACTCTGACTAGATTGGTGTTATCCAAATAGTATAAAATGGTTAGAATTAACATTTATTTAACAATTTAATAAAAATTACAGAAATTAATTTTAAAATTTCATGCCTATGGAATTATTACTTGTGATAACATTGACCACTCGATACAAACAGGTCATAAACAAATCATGTTACGTGCAAAAACTAGAAAAATTAACCTTGCCTAAAATAAGGTAACATAAACAAAGTTTTGCCAGTGCTCAGTAAAGACGAAGTGGGTTATATTCAAAATTTCGCGACTTTTTTGGAAAAACTCAAAAGAAAACAAAATCAAAAGTCAAACAATCACAGGAGGATTGTGATGGTAACAAATCATTTCCGTACGTTGTTTTGTAGGAACCACTATTTTCCAGTCATCAGAAGAATCAGAAGAGAAAGGAGTAACGATAAAACGATAAAAAACATTATCTTTAACAGACTTTTTCACAAACTTATAAGAAGCACGTTTAAGAAGGTTATTATACTAAGGATCAGTAGTCGGCAACTTAAGCATAAAAACAGAAGAAATTTCAGATAGATGGACAACTTCTAATACAGGAACCAAGCGAGATAACGCATTAGGAACAACATGATTTTTTGCTTTTCGATAGATTATCGAAAAGTTGTATTGTTGTAGTCTAATAGACTAACGAGCTAATTGTCCTGAGGGACTCTAAAAACAATTTAACCACAGCAACGAATCATGATCACAGTGAAATGGGATTTTTCCAGATAAGGACGGAACTTCTCTATGGCCTATAACACAGTCATACATTCTTTTCAGTCGTCAAATCATGTTTGCTTTAGTGAACAATCGACTGAGGTAGCTACCAACATTTTTACCATATGCGGTCGTTTCACTTAACACAGCACTTAAACCAAAGCCCGAAGCATCAGTCTGTACCACAGACCCTAAAAATTGTTTAGCGAATGCGTCCGCGACAACATCGTTTAACAGCTGTTGCTGATATGGAAGAAGTTCTAAGATAGCAGCATTAACCAAATCCACAGAAATTACATTAATAAAAGAGGAAATAGCGTAGTCTAAAGTTTATGCCAAAGGTTTGAAGTTCTTTGCAGAAGTTGATACCTAAAATCAGTTGTTGTGAAACTTCAGAAATAATTAAAGTGTTAAGCGTTTTTACTTTGCCTTCCAGAGAAAATGGCAGAAGAACGGATCCTAGTACCGCACACTTATTATCATTAACCGAATTACAAGAATACACAGAAGAAGGAGAAAGACGAATATCTAAAGACTGTAAAATTTGCGATATTCACATTTTGAGATTCTATCTCTTTAGCCATTTGCATACTATTTCACTCAAGTTAACACATGAACCTCATTGATGTAATACTAACTCAAGCGATGACGATCATTTTTGGTTAATACTATGATAAGAATGTCTTCCGGCTTTGGACCGTGTCATTGTTGTTGTAACCGAAGTTGCCAACGTTTCGACCACTTTCGTAAGGGGCTTCATCAGGGCGTGAGATAAATCGCAAAACTCAAACAAGCAACCGAAATCTAACTAAGAACTTCTCAAAAGTTTATCAAAGTTATCAACTTGTGAAACAAGCCATAATCTAAACTCTGAAAAGGTAAAAAAGATTTCTATGTTCTCTCGGAATTTCCTATTGAAAAAGAATGGAGATTTGGCAATCAACAAAACATTATCAAAATCTCTCTTGTGACCTGTAGTTAAATGATGTTTAGCAACCGCAGACTTGGAAATATACCTATACAACGATCGTGTCCTGAAATGCGAGTAATGACGGAACGACCGGTTTCACCAATGTAGACTAAATCACATGAACAGGGAATTTGGTATACACCTTGAGATGAAAGTGTAGGAAATTTATAAGACATTCTTATCATAGTATAGATTCTGGCCGTGAAAGCCTTTGTTATTACATTTTTGGTTTACTGCATTCAACGCAAACTACGTAGCTACCACTATTGTGCAATATTACTCCGCGAACATTGCATCAACATTTTTTGAACAAGATATGACAAAGTTTTACAACATAAAACTTTCTTATTAACACATTCTTGCAGAACTTAATATAACTTTAGGAATAAAGTTTAAATGCCCATTATGGAAAACTGCTGAAAAACCTCACGAAAAAAATTCGAAAATTCTTGCAGTAAAGTTAAAATTAAAAATTAGCAACTTGTGAATGATTCAACAACCGAAATTGAAGTTTTTTATAAAAAAAAAGTTATGAATAACTGAATTGAGTAGGAACTGGCCAAGGAAAGTGTAAATTTTTATTATATAGATGTAGATATTTGGAAAACTCAAGCTGCAGTTGTAGAACTCAAAAACGGACCATAAACCACATTATTATACAATGTTCATTAACAGATTTTAACGGAACGTTAGTGGACATTTACAATCTCACCCCAACAGCATTACTTTGGCTCTCGACCACAATAGTTGGCTTAATAGATTTACAAAAATACAAATTTTTATTAGTCAAGAAGTGTAGAAGTCGAACGTTCTTGGCTAAATTTTCGGTTGTTTGTTTCAAATTTGTTTAGATTTTTTACGTTCTAATAAAACTTTATACAAAAGTAAACAAATTGATAGGAATTTTGGTTTCTACGTTAACACGATTCAAATCCGGAAATGTTCTTATTTTAGTATTTTCTTTTTGTTGGTAAATAAGTTGGTTACGGTAGGTTTTTCTTTAATATCCTAAAAGCGGTTTCAGCTACATTAATTTTCTTTATTAACTGGTACACTGAAAAAATATGTAATTTTACTATGAAAATTATTAATCACAAAATAACCAATGATTTTCACAGTAAAATTCTCAACTGGATGAAAAATTACATTAAATTTGTTATGAATATATTTCTAAAAAGCATTACATATGTAATTTTTAGATGCATACTTAGGTAACTTTACGATTAAATGTTACTACAAAAAACATAAACAAAATGTTACAGTTACAATCGTAATTTTTACTATGACAGTCATGTAATCTTATTGTAAAAATGCACTGATTTTTTTCAGTCTACCAGACATAAAAATCTGCTGTTTTCTTTTGTTACTTTTAATTCTAGAGTAAATTATTTTTTTAAATTTTTACACTGTAGCTAACGTAGATTTTCAATTAATTAATTTCATTCTTGCTATTTACATTTAATTTTGCTCAATAAAGTTTTTTACATTGTAATTTTCTAAGCCATTAATATAAATTAAAATGTTATTGACTAGTTTAATTTCAATTTATATTGTAGAATTAATTAAAAATATGTATATAACACACTTTTATTTTATATTTTTTTCTAAATCTAACCAACAACAATTTTTTTTAATAAATTTGACATAAACATCTTATTTATTTAGTTAAAAAATTATTTGGAGTAAAAACGTTTTATTGCTTTCGGTTTTTAGTCAAATATTTTTTGTTAAAAAACGTTTGTCTACAAAGTACTAATTAATATAAAAAATATCGTAAGGTTACATAATATGTAACTTTGAAAAATACATTGAGCTTACACGACTTTAAAAATCCATTTCAGAAAGCGACAATAAAAATTCTAAAAATATCTGTGACATTTGTAGTCTACGGCCGAGACTTTGGTTTTGTTAAGAAAAAAGCTTTTAAAGAATCAATCATACCATATAGCACTAAACGCGTCGTGGCAATAATCTCTTATTTTCTTCTATATAAAGTTAAATCTTAAAAGCGTTTTAATAAGGTAATGAACTAAAATTAAACAAACCTAATAATTTTTTTCAAAAATACTCCTAAAAATAAACTAAATAAAGTTCTATAAACATTTTAACTTAAACATTTGTAACGGTTGCTTACAATAGGAAAGAAAGAAGTTTAGACCACGGTCAAAAACAACGGTTTAAAATTTCATGAAACCCCAGCTCGCAACTACAAATTCCGTCCTAAATATAAATCCCAGGAAACTCATCAGGAAGAGGACAAAAGTACTAGAGAAAAATAGTAAAGAAACGGTACCCACAAGACTATGAAACACTCTAGGAATCTTATTGCAACCCAAGATTTCCTCGTTGGAGTGCCGGACGATTTTGTGGCGTCGAAGTCTTAAACACACAAGCGCACGTCACCGCAATCACTACTCGCTTAACCACAATACTTTTCTTTTCATCCAGGATAGAATCTAATCTATGACGAGAGGGAACAAAACTCAGGAAATCCCCCTACCCTAAAAATAGATAAAAAGAATAAAAACATGCATCTCAAAATTTTGCTTTAAAATCCAAAATAAAAAGGAATACAACCTGCAATTGATCGATTGTAGCCGAAAGCGGTGCCTCCTGTACAACCATAGCATCCTAGGCGCTGGTTAAGAAGAATTGGTCACCCTCGTCAAGCTTCATCAAGTCCGTCGTTACGGCCCCCAAAAGGTACTATGCCTGGTTTAGACCTTGAGGCTACCGGGTCAAAGACAACCAACCTACCGCGCTCTCCCACTAACGGTAACAGATCAAAAAAAGAGAAAAAAAACAAGAAGACAAAAGGAGAAAAAAGAGTACAATGTTGTTGTACGGCTCGACTACTTCTGCCTAGATAGCCGACTCCGAGTGATTTATCCTATTACCCAACCAACCGCCAAAATGCAGTAAGAAACAACAAAAAAACAGAAAAATCGAAACGTCGATACATAGTGAAGAGAACCCATTTACACTTGATTTGGATAGCGATATAGTGCTGTATAGACGTCCAAAGATGGTATTATATCTTTCCCAAAAATAGAACCAAAACCAAACTAATAGTAACTTACAACAAACAGCTTCTTTTAGGCAAACTAACAGCTCCAAACATAATACTAAATTCGAAAAAAAAAATCAAAATTATGAAAGGTTTAAGACCACCAAGTAGCAAACTAAAACCAAAGAAAGAATATCACTAATAAAAAATCTGGTTACAGTCGACAAACGTCGTATCACTCTAACTGACTAAAGAAATTAACCAGCAATCCGATCAGTCACCAAACCTTAAGCCAAACACTAAAGTAACCACAAAACTTAATTTTCTACTATGAATTCACTTAAACCCAATAGACACTAACAACAACATTACATTTGCCTAAATGTTAATTGTAAAAAATAAAAAAACCGAAGAAAATGACTCAAATTGAAAACAAAGTTATTCGCTTAAAGAAACCACAGATGATCTAGAACGTAGTTTACGTGGTTTACACCGACGAGGATATAATAACGACACTAACTACGAATTAATATAAAAAATATCGTAAGGTTACATATGTAACTTTAGAAAATACATTGAGCTTACACGACTTTAAAAATCCATATCAGAAAGCGACAATAAAAATTCTAAAAATATTTGTGACATTTGTAGTCTACAGCCGCCACTTTGGTTTTGTTAAGAAAAAAGCTTTTAACCAATCAATCATACCATATAGCACTGAAAGCGTCGTGGCAATAATCTCTTATTTTCTCCTATATAAAGTTAAATCTTAAAAGCGTTTTAATAACGTAATGAACTAAAATTGAACAAACCTAATATTTTTTTTCTGTGAGATAATTTAGATGGAAATTTTGTTAAGTAATTTCAACGTTCATTATTAAAAGCTTGTGGCTGTAACGTGTCATTATCTTTAGTTCAAAATGATAAAAATAGAATTCTATTTTGTTCTGCTAGAAAAAGGCTTCTTCAAAACATTATTAGCAGTTAGCATCTGAAACCTTAACTATTTTTTAATTAAATAAATTAAACTTGATTAAATGCAAATATAATGTAATTTTTAATTTCTTCAATACCAAAATTGTGTTTTTAAATTAATTTGTGTCTTAGTTTTTAAATTGATTTAAAATTTATATTAAAATAAAATACGGCATAAATACGCTTATTCTTAAAATTTTGTTAAACACGTCAAAAATTAATAATTTTTTTGATTACAGAAAAATAAACTGCAGTTGCAACATATTTGATGTAGGTACTAATTAATTTATTCATTAACGTTTCAAATACTTCATTTGTAAAAATGAACATGATTTTGTTGTTTACTAAAATCAATTTGAAGATCATATTTGTATTTATTATTTGATTTATTTTTTGCAATTTAAATTGTCTATTTATGCCAAAAAGTGTTTGCCACAATATTTGTGTCGATAAAAACTTTACAATTAAACATACATCAAATTCTAAATTTTCAGCTGATTATCTGTAATGTTTGTCTATTAAAATTAATTTTTTTTAATGTTTAAAATTGATTTACTAGGTTTAAACTTTTTTAAACTAAAAACTCTGATTAAAAATATTTATTTAAATACTTGTTCAGAAAAATTCAATTATTAGTTTAATTATTGAGTTTTATTGTAACCTGCGATTTATTCAAACCGATAAAATACGTTTTTATGTAAAGCAGACATTTATATAATGACATGCTGTCATATTATGCGTTAACAAATTTACAAATCAATTTTTAGATATTGGATTTTTCATTGACAATTTAGTTCGTTATATTCAAAAGTTTATAAAGCGTTTTCGTGAAGTTAAAGAAATAAATCGTCTAGACGTTTACTAAGCTTATAAGAGAAGCCGATGATACGCAAACGTACTTTCAAGCTTAACTCTTAAACTCGTTAAAAAAAGGTAGCACAATAAACTTTAAGAAAGGAATTATACGATGTTTAAAACTAAAGACAGATAAATTTGTATTCAAAAATTAAACATGTTTAGAATTTTTAAGTAAGATTGAATTCTCGACATAGAAAGACAGCATATATAAAAAATAACAATTCATTTTTTTAGCAACGTTTCGTTGACTGTGTGCACAAATTCATCAGGCCGTCTATTAAACAATATCGCAAGTAACAAAATTGGTTGTTAGTGAATCTAAAGAATAAGATAGTTAAAAACATGATTAAAACAGGATTATCTTACCACTCTGACTAGATTAGTGTTATCCAAATACTACAAAATGGTTAGAATTAACAACATTTATTTAACAATTTAATGAAAATTACAAGAAATTACTTGTGATAACATTGATCACTCAATACAAACAGGTCATAAACAAACCATGTTACGTGCAAAAGCTGGAAAAATGAACTTTGCCTGAAATAAGGTAACATAAATGAAGTTTTACCGGTGCTCAGTGAAGACGGGGTGGGTTATATTCAAAATTCCGTGGCCTTTTTGGAAAAACTCAAATGAAAACAAAATTAAAAGTCAAAGTCAAAGGGGCGCCAAAAAGGTGTAAAACTCAATGGACTTCTCGTCCTTGCTAACCACAAGCCCGCTCCTAAGGGATACATTCGAAATTGGACTTACCTTACTAGAGTATATTGCAATAAAATCTGAAATGAACTTAGATTTCACAAAACCCGAAAGCCGACGAAATTAAGAACAATTTAACTATTTAACATTTATTACAAAAATGGAAATGAAAATGCCAAGTAAGCAAATAAGAAATTACAAAAAAATATGAATCAAGTTCATGCAAATGACAATTTAAATTAAAACAAAATTGAATGAAATGGATAGCCACTTGATTCTTTTCATTCAATTTTGAAGTTATAAACTAAACACAATAACATGAACGCAGATCACTTTAATTTAAAAAAAAATAAAATAAAAATAAAACAATCAATTGACCGCATTAAGAAAAGAACTTAAGTAAATTAAAACAAATTACAATAATTTATTTTCCGCAAATCTTTTAGTTATAAAATTTGCAAGTATTTATATTAAAACCCGAAACTTCTAAGTTGATGACATCATCGATGATAATAAACATTGAACACTGATCTTTTTTTTATTTTTAATGTATAATAATAAAAAAACAAAAACAAAATTGATAGGATCGATATCCCACCATAAAATTCTCATACGAACTAATTTCGAAGCTTTTAAATCACTAAGCTCGCGTATAAATTGTTTTAAACGGTAATCAGTAAATACCTTAAATTGTCGTCGTAGTAAATCTAGGAAAGGACTTATGGTTGATCTTAGGACTACCTTCCGTCGGAAGATTCTCAATAAACCGCCACAAAGGCGAAGATATCACCGCGTCGTACAACTTAACAAACACGATTCTACATTACGTAAAAATATAACTTAAAAACACGTGAATTTTTTAAAAGCCGTAGATTTTTCGAACTAGAAGAAACAAACCTCCATTAATTAAACTAAAAATTAACGTTTTCTGCATAATTTTCGCGGTATCTCTTCATCTACAGGATGCTAGTTTACCATCCAACCAACTACATTCCGTTACTTAAGGCATTTCGAACGACTGTCAACCAACTAACCCCTTAAACTAAAATCACTTATATTTATTAACTTAATCGGTTACCACTTCCCTTAAGGTTGTCTTCAAAATCTTTGTGAAAGAAACCAATACGAAAAAATAAGCGAAAGGAAGATGCAAACAGATTTAAAATAAGACGTAATTGTAGTGTTCGAAGACAGTCTTCTACGTTACCAAAAAAAATATCAAATTTCAAAAATTTAATTATGGTCATAAAGATTACGCGAAGAAACCTGAATCATAAAACTGTCTAATATATTATAAGAATCAACATGACTCAAGTGCATTTGCATCGAGAATGTACTTACAACAATTAACTTTTAAACAAACTTAAAATAAACAAGCTGCTAAATTATATTTAATAACAATATCTCAAAAGAGAAACATAAATACCGACTGGAATTTTGACAGGACAAAGAATATGCCAAATCAACGTAAATGCAAAATACAGATGTTTAAGCACCTTATTAATTTCGAAATATTTAATGTGTGCAATTTGACCCAACACGAACGTAATATAGAAAACAAGAAATAACCGCCACATGTACTATTAAGGTGTCCAATGTACGTGTAACAGCTGTTTAACACGAAATAAAATAATTGCAATAATTATCATTGTACCAATATTACCTCAAACGAGGAACAAAAATCAAATTTAACCGTAAAACGTATCATCATATTTTACAAAACTCATCCGGAACATCGTTTAATTTCTCATTTAAATCTTGTTAGAGACGTCTCCACGTCTAGCAACGATGTCGGTGAGTAGTCGTAGTTAAGATAACTATAATAAAAAAGCGCAACTTTTTGTATTCACAAGATCCTTAACTTGGAAACACCAAGGGTACGTCTGAACCCGATAACGAAAAGACTAGGATAGAGTAAAGAAAAGGCAAACAGCAAAAAAACGTAACAAGCGTATATAATTCTCTAAACGATAACATTTACTATTGACGCTTTTGTTTGTAAATAAATAAATAATTTATAGGAATTACTAATAAGTTACACAAAAAAACTACCGGTTATATAAACTAACACGGCCACCAAATTTCAATACTATAATACCAAATTTAAATCACCGTAAACTTATAATGTAAAATTGATCAATTATTAGGTTTACATGCAATCGCAAACAAATTAGTTAGTTCCCAATATAATTAATTACAACGTTTAAATGATCACAATAGTGTCAGCTATCTCCCGAGACAAAGAAAAAGTATGTAATCTTACATACAGCAATGTGGGTTTGCCCAAATCTGACCTTGACTACGTTTAAAACAATAAAAAAAACTTGAATGGCGTACTCAAAACAATTTCATAACTAAAACTGAAGAGGTTTTATCACAGCGACTGAAAGTAAATGATTTAGTATGATCTTTATTTAAAATTATTTAAAGCTAAAGTCTATAATAACTAGTAAGGTATAACCAAATTAACAATTCTTAGGTCGAACAAGTAGATAAAAAATTTAAATCAATTACGTGAAAATAACTGAAAGTAAAATTTTAAACAAGCACGAGTCATCTGCTGTCATCAACGAATACTTAGCGGTATCCACAGCTGTGCAAAGTTTGACTCGGATAGCACATTAGGTATGTGACATAATTCCGAGGAAATTACTCTTTTCGCGGCTTAATGCCGCTTGAATTTGCTTCGACTTTACCAAACTGCTATAAAAATTTGAAATTACTAAAAACAACATAGCCGACAGTATTTTATCTGTGAAAGGCAACTAAACCAACAATCGCCTTAATCCCGCTAGTATAGAGAAACAATTCTTCATTCCAGTGAAATTAAATTAAGCGTAATAGAAATAACCGACGATAAAAATTAAATAGAAAGAAGAATTACTTGCAATTAATCGAACAAGCAATTTATCAAAATTGACTTAAAACATCAAAGGAAAAGTGAACAAGAAAGGTTACTATCGGGGCAATTTTTTTCCGTAAGTATCAAATATTCTGAAATTATCTCATCTAGTGGGGTCCGCAAACCAGCGGTGTAGTAAAATTGTTGACCGAGTTAGCTTATGTAACCGTTATTGTTTTCTTTTAGCTTCTTATTAAAAAAAATAAATTATTATTTTATTATATCTAGTAATAAGAAAAAGTGGTATTTGTTATCGATTGATATATATATACATTTTCTCACTTTTTTTTGTTGGCTGTTGTTTACTTTTCTCATAATTTCTTCAACCGTGGGTTCAAACGTACAAGAAGAAGTATCTCCGAGACAAGGATTCTAACATTAGAGCGGAGTGGCTTTTTTTTCTATTACAATTTCTCAACTACGCCTACTTGCCGACATCTCAGCTAGCCGTGGTGACGTGGTTGTTACTAACAAGGCCCACTAGAGCAAAAGATAAATTATACTGGTTGTAATAAATAACATGCAATTGTTGTGTTGATCGGTAACCAAGAAACACACATTTTGCTTGCAGCAATAATACTATATTATATACCAAGGTTGAGACGTGTATGATTATAATAACCTAAGCGACAGATAAAATCGCGAGACGCGAAGCGTCGAGAGATATAAGTCGCCCAGGTTATAATCATCTTCTCAAGCGTGGTCTATATACAATTTTTTCCACTACTAGAATTATTTCAACCTTTTTACCTGTTACTAAATCAAATTTAAAATTCAAGATGTTAATTTTAAATTAAAAATCAAGTAAGTGATTATGACAGTTGTCATTAGTAGACAATAAACAACAAACAGATAACATAAGTTTTTTTCGTTAAACTTATTAAAATTGTTTAAAACAATATTACTTTAAGCATTGATTATTTCTAAAATATATTTAATTCAATAATATTCACATTTAATCGAACTCGAACTTCAAATAACTTACATTTTAAAATCAAAAATATTTATTTAATAAACGATTTTAATTCTCAAAATAGCATTAAATAAAATCTTTTGCCCATAGTAAACAGTTTGTAAACTTTTTTTCTTTAAAACTGTTATAGAATTATCAGAAAATGCAAATATGTTCATTATCAACCTGTGGTTAATAATGAAATATTATTTACCTGCGCTTAAAAAAGTACAACTTCACAACCTACTATTTTACGTAATAATGAAAGCCTATACAACTAGTAGTAGAAAAACTATTTTTTTCTAATTTGGTATTATAACAAGTACTTTAAAGAACTCGTTTGAGTTGTCTAAAGTAACACTTTATAGCACCCGAACTGTGGTTTTGTTAGATTGGCAATACTCATATTTGACAATTAAAATACAGCAATTCAACCAACTATCTGACATGTCAAATTTGAAATGTTGCCAACTTTTTATTAAAAAAAAATAATTTTCCCTAATCAATAAAATAAAAGTAAATATCTAATTTAAATTAATTTTTACATATAATTTCCAAAATAGAAAAAATAGTATAAAGTATACGTTTACTTGACCATTAGAAAACTCCCCGCTTGGCGGGTCGTTTTCTAAACTTGATCTCGTGCGCTAAAACGAACCTTTATGAAACTAGTCCTTTAATATACTATTATGAGAATAAAATAAAATCATAAGCGACTTTCGGCTTAGACCGCGTCATAGTAAAACACCCAGACTTAAGCTTGGTCATAGTCTCTTCTTGAGAGCCAAAACAAGAAGTAGAACTTGGCCTTTGCCGTATTGTCGTTCGTGAACCCAAACAATCTGACGTTTCGCAAGACATTGCAGCTTGCATCTTCAGAGTGGTAAATGTCACTGAAAGAAAAAGTGGAAATGACGATATTTATACCAATAGCGATTAGCGTGATTAACGAACCTTATCGTTCCGTTACCGCTTGACTGACTTCGTTATTACTCGGAGTAAGTGTTTGTGTCTTTTCCAAGAAGGTCGATCTTTGTCTTAGAGGATATAATACTGGTAGCCAAGATTTGCTGAGTCTTAAACCGTCTTCTCGGTTCATATTACAAGGATGTTTTTCTATTTCCACAGCTTCGCGGATTAGTCTGGGAAAGTAGAAAGGAGTTCTAGCCAACACTTTAGTTTGGTCAAAGTTCAGCGTGTGTCCTTGGTTCCACACGTGTTCTGCCACTCCTGATTTAGTAACTCTGCGGTGTTTGCAGTCAGCCATATGTTCTTTTACTCTAACTTCAATAGAACGTCCCGTCTGTCCTATATAACTTGATCCACAGGAACAAGGAATTTTGTAAACTCCGGCATGTTTTAGAGCCCCTTGTTTGTCTTTAGCAGATGTAAACCAGGTGTTCAGGGTATCCTTAGTCGTAAAGACAGTTTTAATATTATGTTTCTTTAACACCCTGCTTATTTTGTCTGTTGAACCCATACAGTAAGGTAAATAAGCGGTGCTAGTAGGAGGTGATAAGTCTTCTTTGACTTTTGGATTTAATGCTCTTTTCCATGCGTTTTGGATCTCTTTGAACCCGTATCCATTTTGTTGTAGGGACTCCAACAATGTTTCCTTTTCCTTTTGTAGATTTTTGTTATCTGACACACGTATAGCTCTTTTGGCTAAAGTATGCAAAACAGTATTCTTCTGTACTGGATGGTGGTGAGATTCGGCGTTTAAGTATCTATTAGTGTGCGTTTTCTTTCTATAAACGGAATGCCCCAATTTTCCGTTATTTTTTTATATCACTAGTACATCAAGAAAGGCTAGACTGCTGTTATGTTCTAACTCCATAGTAAACTTAATGCTGTTATGTGCAGAGTTTAGATGTTGAAAGAACTGGTTTAGTTTATCTTTGCCATGAGGCCACACAACAAACGTATCATCAACATATCTGAACCAAGTTTTTGATTTTAACTCAACATTTTTCATAATTTCAGTTTCAAAATATTCCATGTAAATATTGGCTATAACTGGAGAGAGCGGTGAACCCATGGCCGCTCCTTCTACTTGTTTAAACAAGTTGTCGTTATAACTGAAATAAGTGTTTTTGAGGCAGAGTTCGATGAGCAGAACTTCTTCTTCAGTAATTCTCTCCTTGAGCAAAAACAACACTTCGTCGACCGGGACTTTAGTAAAAAGAGATACCACGTCAAAGCTGACTAAAATATCTTCTTTTGTTATACGCAAGTTCTTAATTTTCTCTACAAAGTCTGTAGAATCTTTGATGTGAGTTTCTGTATTTCCTGTCAACGGCAAGAGTTTTGCAGCTAGATAACGTGCTAACGATTGGGTTGGTGAATTGATAGTGCTCACTATCGGTCGAAGGGGGACTCCTTCTTTGTGTATTTTGGGAAAACCGTAGATTCGTGGCATAACCGGATTTTTGACAATCAAAGTCTGTTTCATGTTGATATCGATAGTAGTGGAGTTTTTGATAGCGGAGTTTACCTTAGTGCGCAAGGAGTTTAAAGGGTTTCTCTGTAGACGTATGTAACAATCTTCTGAGAGTAAGTTCGTCATTTTGTCGTTGTAATCTTGTATGTTCATAACGACTGTAGCGTTTCCTTTATCTACTCTCAATACTAGAATGTCCTTATTCTCACGTAACCGCTTAGCAGCAACTCTCTCATGTCTGTTAATATTAGAGCGTGGCGGTTTTGCTTTTCTTACAATATTGCAAACATCTTGTCGAATAGTTTTAGAGATCTCCTTAGGTAGAGTGCGTATTGCAGCTTCTACTCCACATACTATATCTTCTATCGGAGTTGTCTTAGGCGTAACGGCGTAGTTAAAACCCTTCTTCAACAAGGATGTGGTCTGTGCATCCAAAACCGTGTCTGTTAGGGTGACAATTACTTTATGGTCGTCTAACGTTTTCTTAGGCTGTGAAGGATGTAATCGCTCTAATTTCTTAGTTTGTTTCATTTTTGATTGTTCATAAATCTTGTTAGCTTGTATCGTAGTGATAGCATCTATTTTTACCCATATCGAGTATTCTAATTTATTAGACAAAGTTAAATGTAACTTGTATAGCTGTTTGCTGACAGAATCCAGTACTTTGCGTTTATTGTGAATTTCCGAATGTAATAGTTCGAAGCCAGCTTTGCGAAAAATTCGCTCAGTATGAGAATTTAGAAATTGATGTTTAATTCTCATACACGATGGTAATACGTTGTGGTCTCGGCAACGTTTTAGAAATGCTAGGTCTGTAAGTAGCTTTTCTTTCTTTTGGCGCAAACGATCTAAAGATCTAGTTTGTAAAAACACCTCCTCGCCGTAGAGGTATATAATATAAAATCTTAAGCTTTCGCGGTTGTTATGTTTAAAATCATAAGCGACTTTCGGCTTAGACCGCGTCGTAGTAAAACACCCAGACTTAGGCTTGGTCATAGTCTCTTCTTGAGAGCCAAAACAAGAAGTAGAACTTGGCCTTTGCCGTATTGTCGTTCGTGAACACAAACAAACTGACGTTTCGCAAGACATTGCAGCTTGCATCTTCAGAGTGGTAAATGTCACTGAAAGAAAAAGTGGAAATGACGATATTTTAAATTTTAAAGACAATAAACTTACAACTTAAAGATGATATTTTTTGTTTTTTTTTTGAGGTTTGTAAAGCATATTTTTGCTTTCTTCCCGTTTAAAAAAATATTTTTATTTGTGTTTTTCCAAATTTTTTATTATTTTTGCTCATTTGATGCTTTACATTTTTTTTCTTTTTAACAAGTAACCCTTAAAATATTGTTCTTAATTGACTTTTTGTTAGTAATATTTAGTGATCAAAACAAAAAAAAAGATATTCCAGAATTTTGGTTGCTTTAACAGCATTCTTATTATCTCGTATTCTTGTTTTATCGTTTTTTTGTAACAAATCTTACTAGTTAACTCTAGTTATTCATAAAATACTAATATATTTTAGGAATAAGTTCTATTTTTGGTTTGTTTTTTTGAGACTTGATTTTCTTATATCACTTTTATCTTTTATTATGTTTTTGACGGCAGGTTGTATTCTATTCTTTGTTTTTTATTTTTAAATTTATGTTTTTTTTAAACATTATCTCCATATTTGTATTTTTTTGAATATGGGCATATATTTATTGTGAAACTGTCCCAATTGATATTTACTGATTATAATATTTGTTTTTTGGTAAATGTTTTCTTTTTTTTTCACTAAACTTCTAAATGCAAACACTAATACGTATTTAAACAAACAGCTGCTATTTCTTTTTTTTATATGTTGTATGGGTTATAATCGATTAATTTCTAAGTTTTGATATTTGTTTAATTTTTTTGGTCCAAGTTCTTGTAAGATGCTGACAAACACTAAATACTTCTAAAGCTTTTATTAACAAACAATAACTATAAAACAATGTTTTTCTAGAAGTTTTATGGTGTTTGAGAACGTTTTCAGCTAATTAAAAAAACTTTAGAGTATTTTAGAAGACAATAACAAAAAGTATAAAAACGCAAAAAATCAATTTTAAAAAATTGTAATACGTATTGAAACGTTTGCGAAGTTATTGTCAACTTTGAGACAATGACCGAAGAATGTTGAATATTCTAGAGACAGATAACAGAAATATATAAAAACGGTTTAAAGAAAGCATAGGTCAGTTTTTCGAATTGAATCAAAAAAATTTTGTCGGTTTAAAATAAATAAGTGGTTGACGCGTGTGAAAATAAACAAAATGCCGGTGTTAGTAAAACGTACGTGTTGTTAACATAAAAAAGTATCAATTTTAGATAAATTTAAAAAGTGCGGACAAGTGATAGTAATTAGTGTAAGTGTTATTTTTAAATATTGTTAAATTTAATTAGTTATGTGTAGTTATTAACGCGTAAATATTTGTTTAAAAGTAAATTAGTTTTAAAAATCGTTACAGTATACATAATGACCTATTTAACTGCTGATTTAAAAAAACATTAACACCGATTACCTTAGTAACCGCCAACTTTCATGATAATTCTGAACAAAATTAATTGTAACAATCACTTTGTATTTACTCAACTACGTTGTGTATATAGCAGGAATAAGTCGTGTTTTTATAAGCATTCTTTTAATGGGTATTAAGTAAAGTTAATTTTTAAAAAAATAATAAAGTTTTATTTATATCACACTGTTCAGAATTGTGTAGTAATTTACATCATCATTTATTTTAGCAAATCTAGAAGTAAAGCTAATTGAATCACATAACAGTAAATGTCGTATTTATTTTATTGCGGATATTACGCTTTTTATGATAACAAAAAATTTGAGATTTTTAAAGCAACAGGAGAATACTGACAAAAATGCAAAAGAAATTGGGAGATAGTGAAGTTTTTACGTCTGTGAATAATTTTTCTCAGCTCACATTAGTGTCTATACCTCGTATTTTTTGCTTTTAAAATACGTTTTAGTACCGTATGCAAATACGTTTGTGTTTTCTCGCAGTTTTTTGCTAAAAACACATGTGGTAATTTATAAAATGTAATATAATCACAAAATGCATCTATCAACAGAATGCCATTTAACATTTATGACTAAAGCTATTTAGATTTAAATAGAGATAGTCAGCTTGCGGGTTGCGTAATCTATGTTTAACGGTTCTGGGATTACTGTCAAATGCAGATAAGTTACGATTATAAAACGTTTAGGGATTATGATCACCATAATTTTACTAACAAAAAAGTTTTTTTGAAGTTTCACTTCAGTCAATTAAAATTAAACTCAAACAAAATGTGGATTCAGTAACTATTGAAATTCATAAAGTATAATTGGTTCTTTAAAGCATATTATAATAGAATAGAATGTCATTCAATTAGCACATAAATCTAGATTAACGTTCTTAATATTTATCGTAGAATTAAGTTAGATTTTTATAGTAAAAATACACAATACTGTAACGAATTTTAAATCTAATTTATATACAACAAAATATTTATATGTATACGAACTAATTAAATCTAACGATATTTAAGAAAAACATTTACAGTAATTTATTTATTACAATCACTCAAAAAATAATATCCGCGGATAACTTCTGTTTATCTAAAACTGACATTTGTTTACATTAAAAGCACGTACGTTTAAACTCCGTTATATTTATCTCAAACACACGCGTTAATCGCTTATTTATTTAATTATCTTTTTAATACTTCCAACAGGTCCGTGAAGTTAGCAAAAGATTTTGAGCACTAATTCTGAAAATTTGTAATGAATTAGGGTTTAATTAGTGCTTATTAGTGCTTCATATTAGATCACCAGCAAACATTTCATTAGAAAGTTATAGGCAGTCAAAGTTTTCTGCTAACTTAACGCTCAGCAAAAAATGTTGAGCACCAATTCTGAAAATTTGATGGGAATTAGTGCTTTGACAGTGCTTATTAGTTATTATTTATTAATTACTAAGTTCTAAATAAATAATTTTACAAATGTATTAGCAGATACACAATTTACACAATACATCAACTTTTATTTGATTTCAAATAGAATTAGGGATATAACATTTAAACGTTTATATTGTTATAAACTATTTTTTTATGAAACAACAAAAAAAACATTTATTTCAAATTGTAAGCTGCCAAAAACTATGCTTGTCTTTAAAAATTTTGCATCGATCTATCTGTTGCTCAGCATATTTAATAACCAGTTTGCCTACCTTATTCTTTTACTGTGAATTAATTCTCTTAAAAAAACTGCAAATTTAGCGTAATCGAAATTTTCGTGACTAAGAATTTTTTTCGTTTAAACGTCTTCTTTTTTATACTTTTTTTTTTACTCTTATTACTTAGAGTACTGTCTCCTCGTCCATAACCTGTAATCTTAATTTAAAAGTACTTATTAATGTAGACCTGTGTATAGTACCTAAATCTACTGATAAAAAGTTTAAATTTAAGAATAACGCTGGTACGACATTTTTCAAAATTGTTTCTTTAATACTACAAGCGATGTTGATGTTTGTAGCAAACTTAGTTCTGGGTAGTCATAAACAAAAAAATAAAAATAAAAAAACAAATTTACAGTCAAGATAATATTTTTATAATAATTTAGGCTGACATTCGTATGCAGTTTCTGCGAATTTACGTGCTTTATCTGAAATAATACTTCCCATATGTTTGATATAATGTATAAATCTTTAAAAAATTATTTTCTGTAATAGTATCAATAAAAACCATATCCTGCAACTCTTTGGTATATAATCAAAACAAGTACTTCTAAATTAGACCAAACAATTGGTCAAGATTAGATTTCTAGAAAGTGTTTTTTTAACATTGCAGCGATAAATTACAAAGAAATGCTTTTTCTGCTACTTTAAGTCAACTCAACAAATCTCTTTCATTTATTTTAGTGTATATGTTTTGAAGGTGTAGTTGAGTAAAAATTATATGCCTAAAGGTTTTAAAATGAGTGGTAGAAGTGCAAAATATGACTATAAAGAACTTTTAAAAATCCTCTTTGAACATCGCCTTGAAGTACGTAATAACGTATGTTCTACGTCGGCAGTAATATGGAACGAAATAAGAAAAAAAATAAATGGAGTTATGTCAAAAAAAGCCATATATAACTTTGTTCGAAATAATAGACACAACTGTTGGAATTTTTTAGAAATATTAGAAACGGATTTAAGGAAAAATTTGATCCCATGTGATACAAGCTCAGACGATGAAAATCAATTACATTTTACCTTAATTGTAAACAAAGAAGAATGGAATATGATTGCGCCATTAATTTGTTTTAAGCCAAACTTACAACCAGGATGGACAGACATTTTTAATAAAAAGATTAAAGATAAAGACTATAACTGTCTTTGGATTTTTAAAAATCATCATATATCTACAACTGGAAACACTTACTTAACAATTAATGGCTTTTGCAAAGAATGTAAAGCTGAATTATTTGTGCTTAATGAACAAGGGCCAGATGAGGAAAGACTTAGTTTGTCATGCTCAATTACAAACATTTCTACTTCAAAATATATAAACTGTGCAAGACAGTTAAGAGGATTAGAACGAGAGAAAGTATCTCAAATATTTCTAAAAAGTTATTTACCAATAAATTACTTTCATGAAAATGCCAATAGTAATGAAAAACTAAATATAAGAAACTTAGAAGTTTTACGTAAATGCAAGCAAGAAGCATTGCAGAAAAATATCAATGTTGGCTCATCAATTAACACTACAAGATGTCCAAAATTGAATCTACAAAATTTAAAATACACTTAGCCATACACAAACGTCATACACAGTATATCGTTAGATACGTTTTTTGTTCATTATTGGACGTACGAACAATTGAACATATATAATTCTTACATTACGAATCATAAGGACTACTCAATTTTAAACTTAGATACCACAGGAAGTTTGACACAAAAGTTATCTCGACCATACAACAGAAGTTCAGCGCATAAATTTTTATACGCTGGAGCTGTACATTTAAACAAAAAACATGGGCAAATTGCCGTCGTACAGATGCTGTCAGAATGCCAGGATACGATTCATAGTTCGTTATGGCTTCAATGTTGGATAAAAAATGGTGCAAAACCGCCAAAAATGGTAATTTGTGATCATTTTCTTGCAATTTTGGGGGCCGCCTCGTGGTTTTTTAATAAAATGTATTTGAACAAGTACATTGAGACGTGCTATGACATTCTTTTTGGAAAGAATTCTACAATGCCAAAAATTTTTATACGAGTGGACTATGCTCATTTAGTAAAATCATTGACAAGTTGGGATAGTTTAAAAAATAAACCGAGGCGATTACGAGAATTTTATATTAAAGCCATGGTTCTACTAATTCAGAGTACGTCTTTATCGTCTGCTAAAGAAATAATTACATCATTATTTATCGTTTCTAACAGCAAATTTACAGGTACATTGAATAATGTTCCAATTGATGCTGAGTATCACAAATTAAAATTAAAAAAATGTTGTCGGGACTTGAAACAGTAAATATTGTTGAAACCGATAGAGAAAGCATAGTTTGTGATGATGACCCCGATTTAACTGACAAGTGTCATAATTTCAATTTTATTCAAGAGTTAAAAGAGAATGTTTTAAAAAATCTAAAGGACAGTGACGAACTTACAGACGAGGATAATTTTTATTACAATCCACAATTTTCCAGAGATTTTGAGAGATTTTTGAAAACCATTTTATTAACATCTGGCATTATGAATTCAACATTTCAATACGGACAGCCAAGAGAATCAAGTGCTACAATTGAGAGTTATTTTAAAGACTTGAAACACTGCACCCTTAAACAATACCAACTTCCAATGAAATTGGATAAATTTATACCAATTCACGTAAATGCCATAAATGGAATGATAACTTTGGCTAACTACAATTTTGAACCTGAAACTGTTACCAAAGGTATGTGTAAATGTAATTGTTTATACACTTATATCTATTTCGAATTACGTTGTACAAATAATATATAATTTACTTTAGGTAAATTTAAAGAAGATTCTGTTGACAGTCTAACACTAATAAATAAGATAACACCTGAAGAAGTAATAAGCCACGAGCACAAAAAAAGATCAAACAAAGATGAAAACTCAGACGAATGTAAGTATGACTTATTGCTATATTTACAAAACAAAAAAAAACAAAAACTGGTACCTAAAATATAGTAAATTAAAACGGTATTTAAATACATTTGTGTGATTACCACACGAGATTCTTAAAAAAAATAAAAAACATTTAAATCTAAAACAAATAAATTTACAGAATTTAAACATTCTATAAGCATATAAACGTTGGTATTGCAATCATTTCTGTTTATGATTTTATGTTCATATTACTTTTTAAGCATTATGGACTGAAAACTGGAAAGAACAGGGAGGCCAGAAGCGTCAAAAAGCGCCGTATTACGGAACTTCTTGCCCAGAAATTTTACACACAGAAGACAACAAAAGTATTAAAATCCTTATATTGGCAAATGGAAATTTACAACAACATTCCGTGAAGATTTATAGACAAAAATACATCTTTAAGAACTCTTTTGACAGTGTAATTTAAATTACAAAAATACATAAAAGAAAACACTATTTTCTCAAATTTTATAGCCGAATTTTTAAAGATCGGATCAAAATTATCTGTGTATAAAATGAGAGGTAAGTTACTGATGACCGGAGATTATGTTAACCGAATATTGCTTAATGATGTAACAAGTTATGATGACAGAATTTGTTTATACAATATCTGACCATATTATCATTGATACCAACGGATGTGGCACATGCTCGTTAGAACACATTTCATATTATTTAACCGTCAATAATTAAACATATATTTTAAGGGGTTTATCTCATTACATTTCCACAAACTCAGAAGACCTAAATTGTATTGGCCACTATACTGCTTACTGCAGGCATATTGATGGTTTTTGGGAATTATACAATGACTGCAAAAAAGCAAGCAAAACAAATTCGAAATCTAGCAAAGTATTACCCCATATTATTATTTATACTATATAATTTAATTCCTACAAATAAGAACATGTAATTTGATCTTATTAATTAGTTTACTTATATATATATATATATATATATATATATATATATATATATATTATGTAAAATACTTTTATACATTTATTATACCTATTTATTGGTTTGTTTTGGTAATATATCTATTTTACTCTACTGCATAATTATTCGTCTCGTCACGCAATTTCTGCCATCTTATTGTCCAAATTACAGCTCTTTACATAACCTCAAAAACTAGACGTTATTATGTGTTACTATAGAGATTGGTTTTTTATGACCGTTTTGTATTCAAGTATTTACTTTGCAAACACACTACCAAATACAAAAGCTTTGTATAAAAACTGAAACAACCAGTTACAAATTAGAAACTGTATTTTCTAATATGTCCTTAAAATGTTTGTTGGGCGTAAACCAGTAGAAAAGTTTGATCTTTTATAACCTTTAAACTAAGTTTTTGCTAGTAATCTGATACGCAGCACTAACAAAGTACTGACTTTTAAGAATGTTTTGCTGCTGCTGTAATATGAAGCATTAATAAGCACTATCAAAGCACTAATTCCTAACAAGTTTTCAGAATTAGTGCTCAACATTTTTTGCTGAGCGTGAAGTTAGCAGAAAACTTTGACTGCCTATAACTTTCTAATAAAATGTTTGCTGGTGATTTAATATGAAGCACTAATAAGCACTAATTAGGCACTAATTCAATACAAATTTTCAGAATTAGTGCTCAAAATCTTTTGCTAACTTCACGGACATCTTCCAACTTCAAATACCTGACCTATGATTCATTTGAACCGCTTTTATACATTTCCAGTATCTTTTTGAGAGTTTTCTACATCCTTTGGTAAACGTTCTGGACAATGAGTTTGTGAACGTTCTCGAAGCGGACAACAACTGCGCAAACGTTTTAATACTTTAATCACACACATTAATTTATCAAAATTTGTACTTAACGAGTGATTTTCACTAGTCTTGTAAAACGTTAACGCTATAAGAATTGATTTTTGTTTGTAATATTTATCTTTCTAGTTAAAAATAATTTGGTATTTATCATAAATTAAACAATCTTTTTTTGTTTTCTGCAAATTGAATTTGCATTATGATGAAGATGATTCACTCTCCTTAACAATATGTACTTAATTTTTTTAGATAAACATTATAGATAACTTGGTAAAGATTTCTTTTATCCTTTGTATATTGCAAGAACTAATTTAGACTTCTACGTTTAGGAAAGGCATGCAAAACCATTTTAATCTATTTTTGTGGCAACGTCTCGTGCTACACGCGAGCACTTCATCAGGCCAACTGTAATTTATTAAACTCGTTAGTCAACAACATAGTAACATTACAATGAATTAACAATTAATTTTTAAAAACAAAACTTACAGAATAGAATCAAATGAAACAATCCACCAACCAAGGACATAAGCAACTTTACGAATTGTGTTTACTAAATAATAAATAAAACATAGAAGAGGTCAATAATTAAAATTCTTAAATGACGTAGGGCATAAACGTTCAACAAACACTTGACAAGTATTGTGTAATCAAAAAATTTTTTGAATGTCAAGGGAAAGATGAGATTTGTAAGATAAGACAACAAGTGAACAACGATAATTCAAACCTATATAGTTATCTCACAATTTTGGATATTAAATTATTATAAACACTACTTAAATTATTGGTATCATTGTTAAAATTAATATTATTTTTATATACAGTGTGTCCGAAAAGTATGGAATATATTATACAGGTCGATAAATATGCACTTTACACGAAAAAGTTGTAAATAAAAGTTGTTTATCACTTAGTTATCTACCACCTGGGAGATATCAATTTAAATTTTTGCTGTAAACAAAATCGCAACGAATAACACTTACATTTTTTTAAATGGCAAGGCACGTCTTTATTATACTCATTTGATAGGGTCTTTTTTTCTCTTTTCAACCATATGAAACTTGAATACCTTTACATTAAAAAAATTTCAAGAAAAACAAGGACATGCCTAACAAATTTATTTTACTGAGCAGTATTAATCAGGTACGTAAGCATTGAAACAATTGAATGCACTTTAGAACACTGTCACACTTTGGTATTTGTTAGTGCTTGAAATATGGCTCAATTATCTGAGAAACATAGAATTGAAATTTTAATGATTCTGGGATATGGAGATAGAAGAAGAACCCAAGACAAAGTATGTAATTTATTTAATAACTTGCATCCAGAATTAAACATTTCGCAGTCCACGGTAAGCAAAATTTGGCGGAAATTTCAAGAGACAGGTTCGGTGAAAGATGCGAGTAGAACTGGTAGACCTTCGTCATTAAGTAATGTGGAACGAGAAAATGTGTTTTTGTCTGTTGAGGAAAATCCACAAATTTCTGTTCGGCAAATTGCTAGAGACCATAATTTGAATAAATCGGCTGTACATGACGTTTTGAAAAAAGAAAAATTTCATCCTTATGAAGCTTGTGTAGTTCAAGAATTATTTGAAAACGATTTTGACAGAAGGCTGGAGTTTTGTGAAACAATAACAAACAAACTTGAACGAGATGCACATTTTCATAAAAATATCCTTTTTACTGATGAGGCCACGTTTTGTTTAAACCGCACAATTAACAAACAAAACACACGTTACTGGTCTTCACAAAATCCTCACTGGTATCTAGAAGGACACACCCAATACCAGCAGAAAGTCAACGTCTGGGTAAGAATGATTGGAAGTCAAATTTTGGGGCCATATTTTTTTTAAGGTAGTATAACAGCGAATATTTATCTCGATTTCTTAAGATTTGAGTTAGTTCCTGCTTTGGCCGAGTTATTTCCACATGAAGTAGATCCAGATATACCTCATAACAGAATATGGCTTCAACAAGACGGGGCACCTCCACATTTTGGAATTAATGTCCGCCACTTTCTTAATAATACTTTTCAAAATACATGGATAAGCAGAAGAGGTACGATAGAATGGCCTGCTCGCTCGCCGGATTTAAGTCCACTAGATTTTTTTCTTTGGGGCTATATTAAAAGCAAAATTTATGTAAATAGACCTGATAATGTTGAAGATTTGAAAAATCGCATTAGAGTTGAGATAAGAGCTATAACTCGATATGATTTCAAAAGCAATCGATGGTTTTAAAAATCGAATTTACCACTGTCAAATTATGAATGGTTTACATTTTGAACATTTATTGTAAGTTTAGTTTAAATACATTTTTTTGTTATAACAATTTTATGTAAAGATATTTAAAGTTTAATATTTGCTATTGTGACAGTGCATTCAATTGTTTCAATACTACATATTACGTACCTGATTAATACTGCTCAGTAAAATAAATCTGTTAGACATGTCCTTGTTTTTCTTGAAAATTTTTTGATGTAAAGGTATTCAAGTTTCATATGGTTGAAAAGAGAAAAAAAGACTCTATCAAATGAGTATAATAAAGACGTGCCTTGCCATTTAAAAAAATGTAAGTGTTATTCGTTGCGATTTTGTTTACAGCAAAAATTTAAATTGATATCTCCCAGGTGGTAGATAACTAAGTGATAAACAACTTTTATTTACAACTTTTTCGTGTAAAGTGCATATTTATCGACCTGTATAATATATTCCATACTTTTCGGACACACTGTATATATTGATGTATATCATTTCAGAAATTAAACGTTTTTTCAAATTGTTTTTGCTTGACACTCAAAAAAATTTTGGAATATATAAAAGTCTATTATGGTTACTTTTTTTAATTATTTTTTTATTATACATTGTGTCGTAAAAGCCGTAAAAGTATCAAAATTGTGTTTTTTTAATGAAACTTTCTGTATATTATTACATTTTTGGGTTCTTTGATCAAAATAAGTTTATGTTTAAAAAAACCTTTATGAGGCTTAAACCTTAAAATTTTTTAAATAATTTGAATTTTGTCAAAATATAACCTAATTTTCATGTTTGAGATAGTACTTAAGAAGTATCTAAGTTATTTAGGCTTTTAACATTAAGAACCTAAAATCCCATTTTCGTAACTTTTACTACTTTCGATTTTCAATTTTATTTCCAAAACAAGATTTTGAAATTTTTCAGTAAAAAAATTTTTTTTTTCATCAATCACAATTGATACGCCGATTATTTTCAGCGTACATACTAAACATTTTATGACACATCAAAAAGTGAAAAAAAATTGTTTGGTTTGTATTTAAAATAAAGATGTTGTTGCTCACTTCCGGTATTTCCAAAAGTGCTGCCATTTGGAAAATATTTTTATGTGATAGAATAAACACGGCATGTTGCATGTGCAAAATTCCAAATTTCTAGCTTTTACAGTTCTTTATATACTTCTAACCGACGGTCACTGTGAGACATCCTGTATATAAACATAAAAATCAATCAGATTATCAGATTGTTTTAAAATGTATAAAATTTACCAATTTTTATGCATAAAATAGTATATTTATAAACATAAACGTATATATGTTTATAAAATAGGTAAATTACTTTGTATGTTAATTACAGACCATTATTGTTGATTAGAAGCACTTTATAAATAATATAATTCAAAAGTTTCCTTAAAAGATCTGAAGTTTAAATTAACATCGAAACTTTAGATTAGAAGGAGGATATTCTGTCAATCAATTCACAACCTTTGAGAACTTTAGCATCCGACTTTTGAATTGAACCAATATATTGGAGACTCGCTTTGAAGTGACATTTTTTAAGCTTTCTTTTCATTTAATATAAGAAAACTATTTCAATCGTGATGTAAGTTTCCAATTCAAAATAGAAAAACTTAGAATTATGTACTCTCCATGGATAAAGTTTCAACTCACGCGGTTTATTATTGCACTTGGTAAAACCGACACAGCAAGTAATATATTTCTAAAGCTTTTCTTTTGTTGATGTAGATTTACGTTGTGTTTTACTCGCAATTTATATCTTACGAAAATAAAATTGTGTAAAAAAGCACCAAACTAAACAAAAACCTTTTCATTTTTAATGCATAGGATCTGTAAAAGCATACGTGCGACAGATATTTTAACAAACGCTACACTAACAACATTATCAGAATTCTTTAAAAAGAAAAATGTTTATTTTTTGATATTAATATAAAATATATAGGAGTGTTACAAAGTTTTGTTTGTTTTTTTAAACAAATGCATATTACTGATTGTAAAAAAATCTTTTATTGTATTAACATATTACTTATTATAACCAATAAAAAATGGTAGTCAATGCAGACGAGTATGAAAGTTTGCAGTCAAGCCGAAAGCAAAACTGCAATTCACACGAGTTGGAAATGCACATTTTTTACAAATTATGCACTATAGTTTTTCTATGACTATCTATTTAATTGTTTATTAAAATCAAAATTGTACTTATAAACTAGTAATTTGCAATAGTCTTATAACCAATTGACACTATAAGAACTAATTGTGTTTATAATAATAATTTGATTCTATTTATTATAACGTAAATACAAAGTGTTTATGATTATTTTCTAAGTATGTAGTTTTGTTAGGTAAGATTACATGTAATACATAGTAAAAGTATAGATAAATACTTATAAAAACTGCATTAATCTAAACTTATGTAATAACGTACACATATCTGACATGTTGAAACAAAACATATTGGTATCTTGCAACTATCGATAAATGCCAAAAAAAGATTCGCTTCTTTTGGTTAAATTGCTTTAATTATTAGTTATTTAATTTTGTTATTTGATTGATTTGATTATTTAATATGTGAAATATTAGTGTTTCTGTTTCTTTTGGGCTAAAAGAAAATTTTGCAAGAAAATAAAACTAATAATAAAGTTGCAAATGAATCTTTAACTTTTTTTAGAATAATCTTTATACCAATGAAAAGAAGAAGTTTAGAAAGTTTTGTTTGCAATCCAAGTAAGTATACTATATAGCTAGTAGAAAACTTGGAATACCTTAACCAACTGTATGGAAAGACGGCGTTTGCTGTACAAGCCCTACCGATTACAATTTGTGCAGGCTCTCAAACCTAATTACAAAACGAAGTGTTTTGAATTTTGTGGTTATGAGCTAGAAATGATAGAGAATAACCCGTTTTTACAGCATATCATTTTTAGTAATGAAGCGATTTTTCACCTTAGTGGAAAAGTCAACAGACACAATGTTTGCATATAGGGTTTAAAAAATCCACATTCCACACTGCAACAAAAAAAAGACTTACCAAAGATAAACGTGTTCTGTGCCTTATCTCGTACAAAGGTTTATGGACCTTGTTTCTTTGCAGAAAGAACTGACACTGGAATAACGTACCTGAACATGTTGGAACAATGGCTGTTCCTTCAAGTTATGGAAGATTCACAAGATTTCATTTTCCAACAAGATCGAGCCCTGCGCCATTGGTATTTCCATGTAATGGGCATTTTAAATGAATCCCTTCCTAATCGCTGGATAGGTCGCAGGAAAAATTAAGACTTAGCTCTACACTTCTTGCCACCGAGATTTCCTGATTCTACCCCATGTGACTTTCTTATGGGGTTATGTTGAGAAAGCTGTTTACGTCCCGTCTCTACCAACAACTCTAAACGATCTGCAAAACCGTATCACTGCTGTCGTGCACTCAATATCAGCAGATATGATTTATCGTGTATGGAACAAGTTTGGCTACCGCGTAGATGTTTGCTGTACAGTTAACGGTAGCCACATTGAACATTTATAATGTATTAAGAAAACATTGAAGCTTATCCTTAATAAATATGAATTGTTAAAAATTAACCCGTTATTTGCATTTAATTACAATAAAGTCACAAAATACTAACTGTAACGAACAAATTGTAAAAGTGTAAAAAATGATTCAGTAGATAGTGGACTTACTTTTTGGCTACCTTCCGTCGTAGATGGTCGTGAGCTGGATTGTAGATACCTAATTTATCCGTGTAAGTCGATGCTCTGCGCCACCGTCTCTTACGTGTAGAGCAATTGATAACAGAAAAGAGAAAAAGAGAGAAACAACAAGTATCAACTGTAAAGTTTTGACTAACAATCTAGTCATTGGTGCACTTCTAAAGTAATTATCACATACAATAAATATGAGTTTGTGGCTACGCCACTGCTAATAAACAGTAGTCTTTACACAGAAATATTGTGTAAATTGGGCCTAAATTGTAGTACACTTATTGTATCAATTTAAAGTTATCGTAGATCTAGAATCACTAATCCCTACTTTAACTTATCGAATGAAATAAATTACCAAAAGGTGGTAGCAAAAACTAAACGGGTTCGCGTTACAGTATGATTACAAATCAAAAGTCTCCTCCAGACCGCTTGACGTCATATGTACAAGCGATATTAAGTTTTAAGTACTCTTAACACACTTAAGCGTCACGCCACTTCCAATTCCATTACAAAAAAAGTTATCGCAATACGATAGTAACCGACTGAATAATTAATTAATTTTTAATAACACAGTAATGAACAGTTCAAATTTATAGGATATGAACGATACTCAAAGTTTAATGTAGATAAGTTAGAAACTAGCACAAACGGTGTTTACCCACCGAACAAACTTCAACTCGTTGAAGGCGAACTCTGATAAGTGGTACGCTAAACCATGCCGTCGTAGTGGCATTCATCCACGCGTGTCCTCGCTCAATTTACTATAGTATTAATTGCAAGTAATAATTACCTTACAATAGGGTGTTATGCAAAAAAGTATCCCTCGGTGTAAGCTTTCCTTTTTTGATTAAAGATCACACCGTTTTTGCGGGTTGTTACGGTTTGAATTATTATAGCAAAAACCTCGTAATTAGATGGCAGAATCCTTGTAACTAGATAGACATAAACGTAACAAACAGGAGCTAAAAGAAATAAAAAATTTGCAAATCGCAACCAGTTGTGAATCAAGTAAGCACTAATCTCCAATGCGATCTTCAAGCAGGTGGCTCGAAAAATATGTTTTCGTCGCCCCTATAACCGCTTAAATGCGATATATGCAAGAGGATTTTCTAAAAGAAACGTATCTATAAGGTAGATGTGAAATAGATTCTCGCAAATTTCCAGTAAGATGAGGTTTGATAACATGGATACAAGGCAAGAACAAAGGCAATCCGATAAAATGGCACCAATACAAGATGTGTTTGATGTATTTGTGGACAATTGTCAAAAAAATTATAATACCAGTTCTAATCTCACAGTTGACAAACAGTTAGTGTCATTTCGTAAAAGATGCCTTTTTAAGGTTTACATGAAGAGTAAACCAGCAAAATATAGAATCAAGATTTAGATTCTTGCCGATGTGGATACAGCGTACTGCAAAAACTTGCAAGTTTATCTAGAAAGAAAGGCAACGCTCCAGAACGTGATCCACAAAGAAAAGTAGTTTTGGATTTGGTTTCTATTTTGCCTCCTGGTCATGGAACTACAACCGACATTTTTTTTACGTCTGTGGAGTTGGCCGAGGAATTACTAGATAAAAAATTAACAATATTCGGAACTCTAAGAAAGAAAAAAGCTTTCATTCCTTCCAATTTTTTACCATCTTCCCATCGACCTGCTCATTCATTAGTGTTTGGTTTTCAGTCAGAAATTACATTAGTATCTTATGTACTAAAAAAGAACATAAGTGTTATCCTTCTTTCGGCCGAACATTGTGATGAAGATTTCAAATAAAGAAAACAAGAAACCAGAGATCATATGCCATTATAACGCAACGAAGGGTGCTGTGGATACTCTTGATAAAATGGTAGCTGAATATACATGCATTAGACAATCAAAAAGATGACCGGCCGTACTGTTTATGAACATGATTGATATAGATTCGTTTGTTTTGTGAACTAATCTTCATCCTGACGAGAATGATCAGTATTTAGATAAAAGACAACTGTTTCTCATCGAATTAGGAAAGCAGCTAGTCCAGACTACAAGATCGAAGAACAGATCACAAAAACTAAAAAAAACTATCAGCCAAAAAAAGAAAGATGTCACATTTGTTCAAAAAACAAAGACCATAAGTTAAAAAGTATATGTTCATTGTGTAAAAAACATTTGTGTGCAGTACACAGTAAAAATGTTAAAACGTGTCAACAATGTGATATGTGATAATTAAATTCATTAATATTATTTTATTAACACTTTTTCTTGTACATTTTGTTTGTATATTATTGAATGAATTTATATTGCAATGTAATAAAAATTCATTCTGTATAATACAATTTTAAAACAACAAAAACACTATGGAACGACAATTCGCCCCATCCGGTATTAATTGTTTTAAAATTCAGCCGTTATTAGGAAGGTTAAATTTTATATTGCAGTGCAAGAAATATTTGTATAAATCTTCTAAATTATGCTTTTATAATATATTATAAAATGAGTTGGACCTGTACAGAAATGAGTTTGTCATAAAGCATGCACAACGTTGCCTAGTCGCTAATAAACATACAATGTGTCTTATTAACTAATAATCGCAACAAAAATTAATTTTTTTTATGATTATTAGACAACATTTTCCCATAATCGGTAAATTAAATGTTTTAGGTTATGTTGGTTATGTTTTGAAAACGTTAATTTTTTGTTATTTTATTGTAACTAAATGTATTAAACTAAATATTTTAAACTGAGCAGTCATTCAATAAAATGTAATCAACATAAATGTTTTTCGCTTAATTCTTGTATTTTCTCAATCAACTAATAAATAACTTTTTATTTATTTCTATCAAATGTGTTCATTTATTCCAGCCAGCAGTTACTGTCGTAGTCTATACATTGCCAATAAACTAAAAAAACAATGTTTATGGTCTAATATTACTAATTGTTAGTAAATATAATATTAACTTACAAATGTGTTATTTTTGAGTGGGTTTTAGGTTTTTATCCTAAATTATTTTCAAACGCTTTTCATGCAGTTGCAACATGCATTTTCAGCAGCGATCTATAAAAACATGCAGGAGTCTCGGCGACCATAACCGACGCCAAGACATTTATAAACAATTCTGTAGATTCACGGTCTCGGTCAGCCAAAACACTAAATTTGTTTTACTGCAAAAGTTTTTACGTTTTATTTTAGTGACACAAACGTACTGTTATACGGCTTATTTTGAATACATCGATTAAAGGTCTTTCGTACATAAATTTAAAAAACTTTAACTAATAGCATTTTTTTAGCATATTTTTTTATCATATCATTAAAACTTTTTTATTTACTTTAATGAAATAATGCACACGTCAACAACAATTGAGTTAGAAATATTTTTATCTGTTAAGTTTATTAGTGAGTATTCATTTGTTTACATTTAGAATTATTGCGTAAATTAAACAAATATTTTACTTGTCTTTTTTTTATGTTTGATAAATATAATTTTAGAGAGTTATACTGACTACTAATGAGCTAAAATATTCAAAAATATACTTTTTATTTTAATACTATCTCTTTGAGTTAGGTTCTTAGCGTTTGCACTGAAGCTTTAAGCTCATTGTGTTTCAAAGTGAGTATATACATACATACATATGTTTAGAAAAAAATTAAACTAAAATGACATTTTTATCTATTTAATATTTTTTTAAATTATTTGTACTTATGGTACAAAGTAAAATATGATGCAGACAGAATAAACGCTAAAAAACAAATTTTGAAATTTTTTTATATGTGTTCTAATTTAATTATAAATAATTATACTTTTATGTTTTTATACTCTTTGTTATTATTTTTCGTTTAGAAATCGTTTTTATGTTCATTTTATTACTGAAGCTAAACATTTGTCAATTTTACCAATATGAAAAAATTATCAGAAAATAAATAATGTACCTCGCCAAATAACAATTACAATTTAAAAAAATATAAATACAATTAATAAATTGTTAAAAAAGTTTAAAAAATAAATTTATATTACAAGCTACAAGTTTTACTACTATTTAATTCTTTATCTTTAACTAGTTATTTTTATTTTAAAAACGGTGAGTGTACTTGACGTGTTCAAAATACATTTAATATTAGTTAACTTCAAATCATTTACTGCTTTAATTATTTCTAATACATTCTAATACATTTTTAATAAAAATTTCTTTAAATAACCAGCTAAGGAACATCAAGTTTATACAACATTTTGCTTTTGCAGTCAGTTTTTCTGCAACAGAATAATGTGAATATGTGACTTAATAAGATATATTTGTAAATGTTTGAAGATAATTTGTAATTAACGAGTGTTATTATGAACTAAAAAAATAATATAAAATTGTCACTTATGAAAGTGATGGTTTCAATACAAAAATAAATTTTGGACTAAAAACTAATTAATTATTTTTTGTAATAAACATTTGCGTTTAGATAATGCAAGATAAAGTTAATTACTTCAACGAATCTAATATGCAAGATTGGTTTAAAAAATGTTGCAATAATAGGAAATTGTTATAAGTACAAATATATTGTAGTTTAGCAATTAGGTCAACTAAATTTATTTAAAAAAAATAACATCATTAAATAGACAGTATAAGTCAGGTGATACTAACAAACTTATCAAATATTTTTTTTACAGTTTAACTTAAAACTAAGAAAACTAGCTAAAAGTTATAGGAAAATTACTCACTAAAAACAAACAAGTAGAGTAGTCCACCAATAAAGTCATTAAATAAAATACTGATAAATAACAAAAAAAAACCACACACAAAAATATTGACACTGGATAGATAACCCAATGCTCAAAACACAAATCAAAAAATTTTCAAGATAGAATTGTTGTACACTGTGTTAAAGTTGTTTTTATTAGTAACAAAATTCACTTTGTTCCTGTGTTTTATTATAAACATCTTTTATCCGATTTTTATTTTATTAGATTTGAGTTCAACATCTAATATAAAAAAATAACTAAAATTAAAATTGTGCTCAATGTTGATATGGTGGAGAGCAAAAGCTGTTTTAGCTTTTTTTGATGTTACAATCATATTGGTGGTTTTTAGTTTCGTTAAGAGTTTTTTGTTTTGTTTGGCCAATAGAACATTTATTACAATCGACACAACTAATTTTATATATAGCACGGCCGGAGTCTATACTAAGATAAGAACGTCTTCCGAGTTTGGACCGTGTCAATGTTGTAACCGAAGTTGCCAACTTGGTTACAACATTGACACGGTCCAAACCCGGAAAACGTTCTTATCTTAGTACTAAAAATTTTTTTTACAATATTATTATAAAAATGCATATAAATTTAAAAAAAACAAGTCATTTTTAAAACAATTAAGTACTTATTGTTATTACGTCCTACTAGTAAAAAAATGTTTAACAGTTTCATCAAAAAAATTCACACATACAAAAAACCTAAAAAAATGTTGCAATTTACTATTAAGTAATTTTTTTTAGTTATCCGCGATTATTCTATCAGTGTGTTGTAAGGAGGATAATGAGAATTTGTCGTAAAAATGTCATTAAGTTATCATTCTTAATTGTATAATAGTTGCTTTGAATTGAAAATAGATGGCATTGTTTACTCTAAAATAGAGATTACTATTTAGTTAATTTAGGTTTTGGTTAATGGAATTTTTACATTACAGATATATTTAGGTAACATAAAATTTTCCGTCCTTGGTAACCGCAAATATTTAATACCTAATTGCATTCTTAGATCTTGTATGATTTTAAGCTGTTTTTAAAATTAATTTTTACTACATCAACATGTTTTTGACAAAATTGGCATTAAAGCGCAATATAGGCATTTATCACAAAATGCCGTAAAATAAGCATTTAAGGCATTTTTGGGCACATCCGGTTTTTAAGTATAACCTAATAATACGTAAAAATAATACAACGTGAAAATATACATACAATCTTATGAAACTTTTGACAATATAAATAATAACTTTTGAATTACTTTAATATCGTGATGTCACTTAAGTTATAATAACACTTCTCAACATTGGTATTTAACATATTATTTATTTCAACCATTATCATTAATTTTCAAAACAATTTATTTTCTGGTTTGTAAAGAAGATATGGTAAAACTAGTGTTACTTTGACAATTGTAATGCAAATAAATTTGCTTTAACAAGCGTTACAAAGCAGCTATTTGTACAACTAGTCCAAAATGTGCAATGTAAAGCCTAGGTCTACAAAATGCAAATACTTGCAAAATGCCTTGATCTAACAGCTAGCACTTACTACCAACTTTATATATTACACAAACAAAAATCACTACTTTTAATTGCACAAAGTTTAAAAAAAAACAGTTGCATAAAGTAGTTATTGCATACACGAAATAAAAAAATGCACAAAAGTGCGCGCTTTAGTATTAATCTTACATACATAAAACGTAGTATAAAACAAAAATCCACAACTTCAAGACAATACTTCTTGCGTTTACAAAGTAATAAACTTTGTTGTTAAATTCTTTGTTTTTGGTCTTGTTACTATTTGTTTATGTTTAAGAAACATTTTTAGTTTTGTTGGTTTTTTAACGTTAATATACTTTCAATTTTTATATACAAGGTGAATCTTTTAGCGCCGCTCTCAAATTTATCTCGAAAACTATTTAGTATTAGTCATAGACTATATCACATATAGGTAGTTTTGAAAACCTTTTAAGGGTGGCGCAATCCGAAAGTGGTTACAAAAAATGGTAATTTTCTCAATGATTTTAAATGTAAAGATATTCATTAACTTACTTAGTTTGGAAGCTTATCTAATTCAACATTAAAATTGTCTACTACGAAATTTCTAAATCTCCAGACTAAACTGTTAGGCGAAGACATAACCTTTATAGACAAAATGAATGTTTTATTTTAAATGGTTTGTAACTGCCGTATAGTACGGAAGATTCTACGTTAGAAACACCACTTTTCTTGAAATTTTCTTGGTAAATTAGTAAAGCATTTTATTGAAGAATCGCAGGTTTTTGCAATTTTCTTTGAAAAATTAAATAATCCTACTACGCGCTTTTAAGTATACAGAACGTCATTCGGTCTATTCCCAGGGTAGAATTAAAAGCTGCTGTACTGTCAACCAGAACTAGAATTAATGAGTGCATTCTAAATAATGGGAAGCAATTTGAACACCTTTGCAATTGATGATTCACAAAAGACAACTTTAGACATATCTCCCGTTTCTCCAATGACAGAGAGTTCACATTTTTTATGATAGATTTGCTAATTCATGTATTTTACAACTATACTAAGCTTATTATACCTTTCTATTTAATTTTTTTAAGAAAATGATAAAAATCTGCGAGTGTTCACTAAAATACGTCACCAATTTAGCAAGAAAAATTTCAAGAAACGTGCCATATAATCTTTCTAATATAATATCTTCCGTACTATACGACAGTTAGAAACTATTTGAAATAAAACATTTTTAATCGACAATACATTGATTTTTGTCTATAAAGGTTATGTCTTTGCCTAACAGTTGAGCATAGAGATTCAAAAATTTTGTATTAGCATTAGACAATTTTAATGTTGAATTCAATAAGCTTTGGAACTAGGTAGGTTAATGAATCTCTTTACATTTAAAATCATTGAGCTAATTACAATTTTTGGTAACCACTCTCTGATTGCGCCGCCCCCAAAGAGTTTTCAAAAATAAAAATATTTTCAGTAAACTCGCTATATGTGATTTAGTCTATGAAATTTTTTTCCAGTATTGCTAGACCAAATAGTTAGAGATAAACTTGAGAGCCGCGCTTAAGGACTCACTCTGTATATTATACATAATTCGATGCCGCTTTTGTACCATTACTGTTGCGTATTATCTTTTCTATTATATTACTCCATGTTTCACTTGGTCTTCCTCGTTTTTTGCGTTCTCTTATTTTAGCTTCCTATATTACTTTTGCGGGTCTAATTTCTTCCATACGTTGTAGATGCGCCCACCAGTTCAGTTTTTTATCTTTGTTACAAGAAAATCAGGTTTCTCGAGTTGGGCAACCAATAATACATTGTTACGCTGATCTTCTTGTAACAAAACAAAGCAACGGCTAGCACAGCTTCTCCTAAGAGGGATCGCAGGCTTTATGATGCGAAATTATAACGTAAATCTAAAAAAAGGCCCCAAGACGATGAAAGGTTAAATTAGGGAGATACCGTCTAACTCTACCCGTAGCTGGAAAAGAACAAATAACACCACAGAAATAATAATACAGAATACATATTTATTTTATCACAGAAGATAAAGAAGGTACATCAATCTAAATTTCCTCAAACAGTAATACGTAAGTCGAATCGATTATAAGTTGCGCCGAATACTGAGCAATAAGCTGACCCTGTCGATCTAAGTTTTTACATAAGCATAAAGTATGAATTTATTTTCACAAATTTAAAATCGTAGACAAACAAAACAATTTAAGGCTTCGATACTCAACGCGCACTGCATATGAGTTTATGAAACACAAAATGATCGTATTATTAATTGTGTTAACCTAACATGCACGTACGGTCATAATCGACATGACCACCGAAGTACAAATGTAAAAAAATTGAAATAGTAATACTCACACAGGTTTTATCCAGTAGGGGATTAGCTAATTCCGTATTTGAGTTACCTAAAAAATAATATTAAACGCAATACAATTGAGCATATAGCGTTAACACAAGTAAAGGTCCCTTTTAGCATCCAATTGTTTGAAAACGCAAATGCGCAGCGTTTCCCTTCGACTTAACAGAACAAGTGTTCCAAGTTTTTGTAAAAGTTTATCTCCAAAAGAGGGATAATCATGAAGGTTTCTAACCTTTGACGGTGTATTAGAAATAAAGTTTTCAATAACGTGACGTCAGGGAAGTTTTCCAACTAGGCCACCTGATCGTGATCTTCGGTGATAACGGTAAACATGTGGTGGGTACCAAAATCCGCCCGATTCAGCTTTACAAATGTAATTGCATATTTGCGTGAAACGACCTAAAAGTGAAGGTTGCACCGGACGTAAAAGTACAGAGCTCGTCGATGGTCTTACAGGAAGTGAAGTTAAATATGCTATCTAAAATTTGACAATTTCGACAAGAGAGTAGGAAATTCTAAGGACAAATTTTATACTTGAAGCGAACTTTTTATACTCGCGAATTGAACTACTAATTTTTAACATCTTCTGTGTATGTTTGAATTGAATTTATTCCTAGTGCATTGCGTATATCTATGTTTTTTATTCTGGCTTTTTTTGGTATACCTTCAACTTCTCTTAAATATTTCATTTCAACTGCTTCTAACTTGCTTTTCATATTATTTGTAAGTGTGATATTTCTTTTTACTTTTTTTTCTGTCTTATTCTGTGTTATCCGTTTGTTGTCTTCTTTATTTTTTCAATTAAGTCTATCTCTTGTTTGCCATTTGCTTTTATTGTTACTCCTAGATACTTTACTTGAGACACTTAATTTGGTTTTTTTTTTCTTTTACTATTATATTTAATGTACGTTCTTGTTCTTTTTCTACTCGCATTACATGTGTTTTGTTAGTGGTAATTTTTATACCTACTATATTTTGTGCTTCTTACTGTTTCTTTGAGTACTAGATGATCGGCGAATATACTTTTTTTGTATCCCACAGTCAGTTTTATTTTTTTTTTATATTTGGCTTGCATTCTTTTGTTATTTCATTCCTAAAAACGTTAAAGAATATTAGGCTTAGTACCCCACCTTGTCTTAATCCAACTTTGGTTTTAATTTTTTTTGTCTTTCTGTTTCTATTAACTGCATAGTTCTTCTTATATCTTTTTTTGATAGCTGCTATAAGTGTGCTGTTAACTTTTCTTTTACAACTTGTCTCACGCAAAATTAGAAACGTCAATCACTATTCGCGCAGCTAATGTAGTACCAATATTTTTGTTAGCGATGTAGCATACTTATTGAAATAATATGTATTGAAAACCACAGGTTTAATAATCATGAATCCTTTTGATATAATATGAATTATATCAAACTAAAATTGCATTGGTTATCTTTTATCTCTGAAGGTGATTACTTATAAATAGGTTAAACTTAAAATTCAGCGGCGTGTATCATAATTCTAAGACATTTAAAAATTAAGCACATAAACATGAATAATTTGGTTATTATGATTTTAAATAACAAGTTTTTTTGTTACATAAACATATTGTTTGTTGAAATAAATTTATTATGATGCAAGTGCTTATCTTATCTACTAATTATATGATATGTTTAAAAAAAATAGTCGCTGTGTATTTCGGCTCTTCTCAAAACCCTTAAAACTTTTATTTCTTTTCGTATTTCTTTTTCTACTATTATATTATTAATTAAGTTTTCAGTACAATTTCGTTTTTTTCTGGTGAATTTGTAAATGTTTATATGTTGATAAAATGTATTTGTCATTATTAAGCTGTTTTGTAAAAAATACTTTATTAATCTCACTTCATTGTTTCTCTTGTATTCGCCATATTTTGTAATGACTCTTGTTTCATAGACATAATTTCTAACTCTACAGATCGTGTCTCCTGTTACAAATATCTTTCCTTATGATGTTTCTGTTACTCTGCCAAAAAGTGTTTTTCATGGCAGTTTTTTTGTCTTCATTAGGTTCATATATTATTATTACTGTTATTATCTCTTCCCCTAGTTTCAACCCTACCAAAAATATTCTTTCAGAATGTTTTTTTCATTTTTTTTACGTTTTTAACTATGTTTTTGCAAATTAAACATTTAACACCATTAGCTGCTCTGTTATCCTTAGAAACCCTACGATATATGAGTAAATTTATTATTCGAATATCATCTCGTCTTGATCTTTTTCTATTATTTTTGATAGTATTAGTATTTCTAGATTTCGTTTATTTAATTCATCGCACAATATTTAAATGTTTAAACAAAATTGAATAAAGTTATTGAAATATATATAACTATTGTATAGTCGTTGCCACAAAACATCATCTATGCGTGATCATCGTGCGAATTTAGAAAACACGTTTCAGTATTCGAATGAAAAGAAAAAAACTGTAAGTACAAAATAGATAACATCATTTTAACACGCTTTTATTAGTTCGGGATGTATGTATGTAACGGAATCTTTGAGCTTAATTTTCAGCGGTTTCCAGGTGTTTGATTAACTTGAAACTTTGCATGCGTTTCACGGACCGATGACAATGCAATAATTCATTAAAAAATTTTTATTATCCTAATTAGGATCGTCAGGATTAATTGATTTCTTTAGGGATCCTCTGCATGAGAGTGACAAAGACAGAGCGCGTGAACTGCGCAGGTGTGCATCTCGACAAAGCCTATCGCGTTTAAATCGTTCCAGTGTATTTCACTATTACCATTTCGTGTCGGAGCAGGTAATTTGCGCGCCCGCTGCCTGCCTTGGATGTGATAGCTGTTTCTCAGGTTCCCTCCCCGAGAAATAAGGTCTTACTGTCGATAACTACTGTTTCCAATACGTTTTTAGTTCGTAAGATATTTCATAATCACATGTCCGCAAAAATTGATTATTGATAAATCGAATTAAAATACGGAAAATAACTGATAGCTTAGAAAATTGAAAAAACACGCTTTTATAGGTACCCGAACTAAAAAATAGAAAATAAATAATAGTTTAAAAAAAAACTTAAAAAACACGCTTTTATAAATAACCGAACTAAAAAGAAGAAAATAATTTATAATTACAAACAAAATTATTAAATTCAGAGCAATAATATATAATTATAAACAAAATCACTAAATTCAGAGTTAAAAGCGTGGGGTGCATCTATAATCATTGTTACAATTATTCTAAAGGCAGCTATCAATAAGGGGAGAGTTATGAAAATATAGAAAAATCTTACAAATAACAGTTTCACTGTATAATGTCTCGCCAAGTACACGTTAAACTATTGTTACAAACAATGATAAATTTATTTCTGTGAACACAAAATATAAATTTAAAAAAAAGTGCAGTGCAGCTGTAGAATATCTCGTCACGTATGTATTCAAACGTCGTGTTTAGTGACAGTATTATGTATATCAGTCAAATGACAAATTGACAGCAATAGTTGAACTGAATACATGTTAAAACAATGATCGATATAATTAATTACAAAAAAAAAGAAATAACAGATACTTGGCGCGAAAGACTACCGTGTATCCGGGGGCACCCCACGCTTTTAACTCTGAATTTAGTGATTTTGTTTATAATTATATATTATTGCTCTGAATTTAATAATTTTGTTTGTAATTATAAATTATTTTCTTCTTTTTAGTTCGGTTATTTATAAAAGCGGTTTTTTTAGGTTTTTTTTATACTATTATTTATTTTTTTTGTTTGTGTTATAAATAAATCGCTCAATCGACTTCATCGTTAATTGACATTAGTTGACATTTGTCATAAGTAGTTTATTTACATGTCAAAGTTTTAATTCTATCAAGTATATAAAACTTATGAACAAATAAACAAGGCATGTTAAAGTTCAATTTAAACCACAATATGTGTAATGAACCTAATTATTTATTCGATGAATTCGTGTTTTTTGTTTAGTTATAACAAATATATCAAAACAAGTGTTTTCAATAAATAGTAATTTTGTAGGTTATTATTTGAAATTAAAAAAATGCTGATAGTAGATATTTAGGAAATTTTAGTTTAGTTTAGTTTTAAAGTAACTGATTTGATAAGCAAGTTTTTCCTTAATTCAGATGCATACGACCATGACGTATGGACCTTCTTTTCTGGCAACAAATATATTAAAATCTACTATTATAGCATATTAAAGTTATTTAAAATATTCTATGAATGATTTAATTGGCACAAGATTATTATAAAGATATTAAAATACATATAAAATTATTTCAAGACATTTCTTAATTTAATTATAGTTTTATTTGCATTTACTTTTATTTTATGTTGATCTTGAAAATTACATACGTTTTCGAAAAAATATTTTTTTTTCTAAAAGATTAATATCAGTCAATAATACTCATAAAAAGTACATAAATAAAACCTAAATATAACATTATTAAATGTCAGTTCCAGTTGCACAATATTAATAAAATTTGAATGTTGTAACTTTAGTCTTAATAAGTTAGAACTAGTTCGAACCAAGTTTACAGATTGTACAATTGCTATACTTTGTTATAATGCAAGAGGTCAAAAAAATTATAAATTTATTTAAAAATAACTTCTTAAAATTATTAATATCCAATTATATAGATACATAAATGTATTTATTCTGTAATTGTATTAACATATGTTTGAAGCTTATAAAAATAAAGGTGGAAAATGGTTTACAGAAAATATATACAACTTATTAAAAATTTATTTAAAAATAGTTATATGTGTAACATTGATTTTGTTGTGTAATATAAAATGGTTTCAGTAACGTTTTAAATACTTGGGAAATAAACCGTATAATTAAATTTTTTTAATGTCTGCAGATGGATTAAAAGCTTAAAAGTCGGATTGAAGCAAGCATGTAATTATTTTCAGGGATTATCAAGTACATTATTAATTAGGACGCGTAACAAAAACATGTAAAAAAATAAATTAAAAAAATCTTGAAATTTAGTCAAAATTGACAAAAAATGATGTTGTTGACCAATTTAGTAATAAATGTAGTACCAACTTTATATTTCTGGTGATTTAAATTTTTTTCCAAAAAAAGTGTAAATTTACAAAATGCAACACAAAAAATAATGTACATTACTCTGAATGTATTAAACAATGTTGCTTGATGCGAAGTAATAACATTCTGCTGAACTTTCATTGTTTATTATTTTGAAATGAATATACACAACGTTTCGATTGCTGTGGTATCTGCAATCGTCATCAGGTGAATACAGTATTCATTCATCCAATTACAACTAATTACTACTTGTTTTTATTCGAGTCAATATGACAGCTGCGCGTTATGTTATGTTGTTGTGCTAATGCCACTAAGTTTTACAAAACTCTTTTTAAGCGTTTTTGTAATCTATTTATAGGTTTGATGTTATTTGAGTACATATAGTTGAATTTCTTTTTTTTACATATTTTATTTTGCTCAACGACATTTAAACGTTACGGTAAACTTTTGTTTTGTTTGGGACAGTTTTGGTTCCGAAAATCTAGAGTGATTTAAATTTTATTATAAATTTAATTTTCTTGGTTTTTGCTTTTTGAGCGTTTGATTGAAAGAAAAAGAAGAAAGCAAATTCTCTAGTGCTTTTTTCTAAATTTTAAATATTTTTGCACATAACACAATACAATTCAAAACAAAAAAAAATATTTTTAAGTGTTAAGTTTTTTCGTCAGCGTGTTACGGTAAGAATTATGGGTAACTAAATTTAAATGGAGCGATGGCCCAGTAGCTCGGTTCTTGTAGGTAAAATGGGGTGGGTTAAAAATTGTGAGGAGAATATTTAAATCAAAGATGTCGTGGTAGATAAAATTAGTCAAATAGTGATTAGAAATTGTTAGAAATGGGCGCCACACAATTTGTTTAGTTACGGTCCTGTTAAGTAAATTGTAAAAGTTTAACAGGGCTCTAGTAGTAGCGAAAGGTTGCTGAAAGAGAAAAAAAAACGGGAAAGGTTAAGCAATAAATAGCAATCAGTAAATTTGATGTAAATATAATGAATTTAGAATAAATAGCAATTTACAAAATAATCAATAAAATATTCAATTTTGAATTATGCAAACAAAATATGCGTGAAGTTGAGTAAAACAATCGATAATGGATTTCAGATATTACAAAAATACAGGATCTAAATTACCTTGTGTTAAAACAAAAGTAGTAAAACTAATTTAATTACGTTAGGTTCGCCAAACAACAAAAAAAATTAATTTGGGGCAGCGATCGTTATTCGACAAGACAGTAATTTCAAATTTGAAATACAAAAAAAATCTTACCTTATAACTTCGCTGATGGAACTCCGTGCACAGTATTTCCAGTCGAAGTTTCCTTAAATAAAATATTTAAAACAAACAATTGGCCGTCGGCAAATAACAGCCGAAAATTAGAGTTATGTTCAAGTTTACTATCTCGTAGATCAGGAGATGCACGACCAAATTTATGTAGGTTAATAGGTCAGTTACAATTACGTTATAAGTCAACAAATTTCAAGGTAAATCAGATAACAACTTCTTATAGAAACAAAGAGAAATTAAATTAAGTAAATTAAGCCAAAGTTTAAATAACAAAAGTGAATTTTAAATAGCAAAAAAAAATTGTAAAATTTTAAAGTATAAGGAAAAGTTCTTGAATTTCTAAAGTTGATTAAGCAAGTAGGATTTTGATTAAAAGTTCAATGTAGAAAATCAAATCTTTGAGATTTGCACAAATATGAATTAATTCACAATAAAACGAAGTTGACTTCTCAGCGTAGCGTTAGTAGAGTTTACAGATGAACGGAGTATTTTGGTAGTTGAAGGAACAATCCGTTGGAGAAAACGTTCATATGAATTAGAACAATTTCGTCGGAAGAAAAACCGCTATAAAGAGGAAGGGAGAGAAGCACAGTTAGATTAACTAGATAAAACATAAACTAAGTACTTTACCTGGGTATAATAATCCAACGTTAAGAAAACTAAGTACACTTTTAAAATTTAAAGTAACTTATAGCCGTAAATATACGATTTTTAGTAATTTTAGGAAAGAAACAGGTTCCGTAGATATACTAAAAGTTAGGAAGGTTTCAACGTAATATCCGGTAAAATCACCGTGTTTAAGTAAACGTTAGTACTTCCAAGGTACAGTAAATTTTTAAAGTGATCTCAACAAGAATTTGTCAGGAACTGATTAAAGAAGGAAACGAAGTACCTAAGGTTATAATGACCTCAGAAGATAACAAAATAAATTCGTCAGCTAACTCGTGAGAACGCTTGAGTAAATGATATTTTAAACAAAAATATTTATAAGGACTTGTAGAAAAGCAGCATTTAATCACGTATTAAGCGAAGATAATACGCTCTTAATTAATCATAAATTACAAATTATCAACTTTAAAATGTAACGAAATAAAACGCGAGATTAGCAACAACAGCAAATTCCCACACGTCTAACTTAAATAAATGAAACAGTACCGGATTTAGGAAAATTTGCTCAGGGCGTAACAAGCGACAAAACTATTTTTTTTATATCAAAAGAATTGACTCAAATAGTCAACACCTGGTCCAATAAAATTACAAACTCCACGAGTAGAGAAGAGCCTTTGTATGTGTCTAAAAGTTTTTCTGTTGTACATAATTTGGCAGTCAATGTAAGAATAATATTTTACTATGCATAATGATATTGAAAGTAACAAAATAAACAAAAACGTAAACTTTTTTGATTGTAGTTGAGGTAAAAACTTTTATGAAACATCAAATCTTTGGTCTGAGGGCCCTGGCAACACTGAACTGAAACTGGCTTATTCTAGACCAGTAAAAGCTTTTTCTACGGATATAACTAAAATACATTACTGAGATCTTAACCAATTTATTATTTTTTTTTTGTTTATTTCTTATTATTTTTTATATAATTTTTTGGTGATTTAACAGTACTTTTTTTTGCTTATCAACATTTTTGTGCAATGCTATTAAGATGTATGTTTCATACTTAATTTTCTCATTTGTAAAGCCATATTAGACAGAAATGTTGTATTTTTGGAGTGGTTTTGTGGTGCTTGGCAGTATCTACACTTTGACTTGTTCCATTGTGTTTTGTATTGCCCAAAACAATCATGTGATGTCATAAATTTAGTGATGTGATAATTTGCTTTTCCTATTTTTTTTTACTTAATTTCTAACATCTAGAAGTAGTTTTTTTTAGTCATACATCTTTCTTGTTTTATTTATTATTAATCGGTTTAGCTCTTTTCTTTGTTAGTAAATCTATAAGTGCCAGGGGAAGTAGCATTCCAGCAGCTGTTTTGTAAATAGTTTTATAATTTTGACAGATTTTAATGAGAGGTGTTCCGACGGACCTTTCTAACATTTTTCTATAAAATGCGGGCATTATACGATAACCAGCGGTAATTGGTGCTTTACATATCGACTAAAAAAAACTTGTATGTATTTTATTTATTTCGTTGAATAATTTGTTTCCAGAGCTTATTTCTTGAATATCTTTGTCCTACAGGTATAACCACTTCTATTTTTTGATTATTTTTAATTTAATAGCTTCATATTTGTGTTTTATATACAGGGTGTTCTAGGAGTACGAGGAATTTCCATAACTCCGTTGCTATTTGATAAGTACGGACATTCTACACAATTTAAAATTATTCTCGTCGTATACAAGCCAGGGTGTCGCTATACAGCGTAGAGCACCAAATTTATGTTTTTCTAAATGCAACTCTCTCTATATAGTTTAGCATCATTATAAAGCCAATTATGTACTGTTTATATTTTATGGTCGACAAATCAGTGAAAAACGCCATCTTCAAAAAATCGCCAAGATCTTACTGTTAGAAATAAATTAGCAATTAAAGTGTTTTTCTATTCCGTAAATTTTTATTTAAGTGCTTATTGAACTACCAACTTGAGGAACCATATATAGGGTGTGTGAAAATGCAAAACTATGAATAACTCAGTTGTTTTAAATAGAACACATATTTTTATACCGTTAAATTTTGTTTTTGATACGGTTATTAACAATATAATAATTTGTATAGTTTATTGTGGAAAACTGATGATACTGATTCAAAATAAATTTTAATAAACAAGCAAGTATAAGAAAAGAAACACAAACACAATTTAGACAAGTGTTTTAAGCAAATGTTTAAATAAACTACCATTTTGTTTTCTACAAACTGCAAAACGCCTATAGAAAGAAAGCTTGACTCTGACTAATTTATCTTGCATAATTGAAACAAATGCCTGAGTTATTTTGTTCCTCGTTATAAGAATTCTATAAACTTGTTCTTTAACGTAACCCAATAAAAAATAGTCCCTGAAAAACGTGCAGGTTATGCAATAGTAACATCTCGTCAAATCTAACGACGAAAATAGACCCGGTCTAGAAAGTGACGGATAATTTTATTATTATACACAAGGACACCGTCATGGTGCAACCACATAAACCTTCTAATATTTAAATTTACATTTTTAAGTAATATTGGAAGATCGTCTTAGAGAAATCGCAAATATTCCTGCTTATTCAAAATGTTGCTGATCAAAAAGACCGACTTAGGAACCATCAATTTTGGAAATTAACGGATCGCAGCCAATAGGGATTTTCCGTTGCATAATGAATCATACTATGCCGATTAAACTGCTTCATTGCTTTTAAATGTCGCTTCGTCACTAAATAAAATATTGAAAAAATCATTATTTTCTTCCACAGTCGATTTTAACAATTCACTCTATTTTAAAAATCTTATTCATTCATTTCTTGATGTTCTTGATGTAGTTCTATGTGGTAAAAGTAAAACTGTTGCTTTAATATAATTTTACTCACAGTAACTTTAAATATGTCAGTTTCTGCACTAACATTTATGCTGCTTATTTCTGGATTTTCTTAAACTTTTAGTAGCACTTACTCGACCGCCAAAAATTTCTTTACTAGCTTAACATACAGTACCAGTTTCTGCAAACCCTTCTGCTAGTTTCTACGAAGTATTAGTTCTTGAAATTCTTGCATTGGAATATTTGTTAGTAAATTCGTCTTGCTAACAAAGATTTTTTTTAGTTTCACTAATACAATATACCATGTTGATCTACTCTTTGCGTGTGAAATTTATGATTAACAAATTTTTAAAAACTATTCTAATACCTATACCAATGTAGATAATAGGAACTACAATTGTTTCAAATTTATTGACAGCAGCCTATGTTTTAAACTAATAAAAAACTTTTTTTCCAAAAACAGTATATTTTTACACAATAACGGTGTAAAAAGATACAAGGTGTTCCATTCGAAAAAAACTAACTAACTATTCATGCTTTTGCGTTTAAACACACTCTGTATATGGTACCTCAAATTGATAGATCAATAAGCACTTAAATAAAAATTTAAGGTATGAAAAAATACATTTTAATCGCTGATTTATTTCCAGTAAAGTCTCAGTGATTTTTCAAATATGTTGTTTTTACTGGTTTTTCGACTATAAAATCTAAACGGTGAATAATAATAACATTTTAAGTCGTTTTAATGAGAATCTAAACTATAGAGAGGGTTGCATTTAAAAAAACATAAGTTTGATGCGCCACCCTGTATAGCGATACCCTGTATATGAAGAATATTTTATAGTTGTGTGAACTCAAATTTATATCTCAATTAGCAACAGAATTAAGAAGCTTCTTCGTACTCTTGGGACACCCTGTATATTAACTCTGTTTGTTTTATACGTAATGCTACTCTATTACTGTCTGGAAATTTTCTGATTTAAAGTTTTTTTACGTAACGTTAAATTTGTTTACTTTAAATTGCATGCGATAAACTGCACAACAATCCCTACTAATATTTTACTATTATTTAGAAATTTCTTTTAAAGTTCCGGAAAATACTAACCCGAGCTTACCCCAATTATATAACTCATCAACAAAGTACTTTTTTTCGGCTCACATAAAGATTACAGCGTTTAGTTTACCACGAGAACGATTTATAGCATACATTAGAATGTATTTATAATGTTTTTTCTTAAAATAAAACAACAAAAAAGTGAATAATTATTAAAAGTTTTGACTTGCGTGCTCTAGCTCCCACTAATGCATCTTGCTGCCTCGCTCTGGTCGTACGGTCACAAAAGAAACGCTTAAATAACGGAATTTACTCCAAGTCAGTGTTGTGGTCAAAAAATGAAACGGCTTCTATATTCGCCAACAGTAATAATTCAATAAAGTTTGCACTCAATAAACCAAACCGCCGAAAAAAATTAAATTAGAAGAAACCTGATTAAAAAAACAATTTCAAAACCTAGAAAAGACAATCTCGCCTTTGTAGTTGTAGAAGAGTTTATATTGTTTTTGAAATTCTTAAATTTTTTTAGGTAACAAGAATACGTGGTGAAAATTTACTTATTCAAAGTGTGTAAATCCAACTTATCGTCGAGCAGTTAACTGTGGCGGAGACTGTGTCTCGAACGAGACAAAATTTACAGAAAAAAAAAATTTCCGTACATTTACTATATACACAAACGTGATGTTTAGCGAAAACCAAAACATATTATTAAAAAAAAACTCTTAATTACATGAACAGAACTAAATAACTCTAACCTTACATTTTACTTTAAATGATACAGATTGTACAAATTTATGAAACTTAATAAATTTTAAAAAAACATAGAGACGTGGATGCTAGTTTGCTACAGACGTAAACAAAACGTAAGTGACATTCAATATTGACTTAACTGGTAAATTCACCTATAGATCAAAAGAGGTTTTAAGTTAAAGTAAGCAAGTCAAAAAATTCGGGTGAATACAAGTTGGTTCCACAATTATTGTGTGTTTAAATTTATTCGTTCATCACCCAAAAACTTTGATTCAAATTACGTCTGGTAATTGGTGTAAATAACCAATGTCCACAATCGTACGTGTTTCAAATTATCGATTTGATGTATTTAATACACTCGACCTGCACCATTCCAAAAAGAAGCGGACACGTGGCGGTGACCTAAGTCGCTATTATAATTACGGGAAAATCAAATCATATTACAAAAAGTGAAGTTAATTCTTACCCCAGCGAAACCTTCGCAAGCACCACATATAAAGTAAAATTATTGCATCCATTAATAACGTGAATCAAAGCAAATATTTTAAAAATAACTATTTCACTGAGCGCAAACATTAAGTTTTATGTATTGTCACGATACGGGGGTGAGGTCGTAACTGTCAACTGAGATCGTTTGAAGAATTAACATGGTAATTAAATAGCAGGTTTTATTTATAAGTAAGCATAATAATAATGTTTAAAACTTACATTATTACATTTGCCAGCTTGGCTTAGATTTACTAAGGACTATCGACTCAACTTGAACTCGTTTGAAAGGATACTAACTAACTCGTTAATTACTAATACCAGTAATTATACTGATACTCTAATAATCTAATCTCGTGCAATCTTATGTATTTATATGTTTTTGATTTACTGGGCGTGCAACTTATTCCTTTGTTACGTGATCTTCCAGAAATTATTACTACATTCTCTATGTACTCAGTTATGTGTAATCTATAACCAATATTCGCGTGATGTGTGAAGGAATATAATATATGTATAAATCTTACAGATACAAAACTTGTACCCGGTCATGACTTTACAAGCTGCGTCTGTAAGTACTACTAACACAAATTCACACAAGATTTTGGATAACCACAGTAAAATTAAAAAATTGGTATAATACGCTGCATTACGGAATGGTTTGTAACATTATAATAGTCAACATTTCTTTTTTTTCGGCTCTAAATTATGTATGTACATTGTCTCAAAAAGTTTTTGGGCATTTTTAAGCGCAACCTGCAAGGCAGGCAACCAAACTTACGTTATAACAGAATGGTCAGTTAAATTTGACAACATTGGCATTATAAACATTTTTGCAGCGATATTACGAAGTTACTAACTATTCTTCATAAGCACTGCCTCAAGCGTTCAAAGAACGTGTTTCTTACTTGCAAATATGTATCTAAATTGTACCCTTAAGTTTTAAATTTTTCTTCGCCGAATTTTCTATTTATTTGTTCTCTGCTTAAGTAATTAAAAAAATTTAAATTGTTACTTATAATAAAATAAATTCCATCCATAGCTCGAATAATGATAAACTTTATGTCCAAATGTAAAACTACGGTACTAATTCGCCTAAAAGTCTTAATACATCCGGATTAAATTTAAGTCAACATTCCGATTTGCAAAGGAAATGTTATCACCATTAAAACTTAATTAGTGGTCGAACAATTGCAGTATAAATTCTCATTACTTCCTTTACATTATTTGTATGAAAAATTAAAAGATCCATAAATGTCCCTAAGTTTAATTTCTTATACAGAACGCTAAAAAAATTTGAAAATGCTGTAAATCAAGAAATTACAAAATTAGAAAAGTGCAAAACGCATTTTTTGCTGTCTCTTAGTAACATCAAATTTAAGTATTACCTATTTCAAAGTAATATAAATTTAATAGTAATGAACAAAAATTTGCTATTTCGTAGTTTGCATATTTTATTTTACATTGCTATAGTACCTACTAGATTTTGATAGAAATAATACTTTCAATTTAATTAAAAATTATATATAAACTCAACTTACAAGAACAAAACTAGATACAGAAAATTCCTAATTATATTTTATTTGATTTTGCTAACTTGAAGAACTTGAAAAACTTAATACCCAATTGCTACCTGAACTGAAACTTATAATTTCATTATAAAGTTCCTGTGATGTAGTCGAATAATTGTGCAACCGGAATTATACATCATATTATCATCCATTAACTTAAAAACTACATTAGCATACCTATAAAATAGGTATATATTTATACTTAAAATTGAAAAGACTGCTAATATTAAAGAATATTATCAAAAGCAAAATAAAAAATTATCTTACCAATAAACCCATGCAAAGATTACTCGGATAGAAAATCCACATTCTCGTAAAGCAATAATCTTCTCTCTAGTTTTTAGTGATAACTCTGCTTGTCCAGGGAGATGTGGCATTTTGCACAAAATTGACACACAAAACACTAAATATTATACATTACAAAATCAATTTTAAGTAACCTTTTATATACCCTACTTATCACTGTATTCAATACACTTGCTTTCTGGTACATAAAATAGCACATTGTCTTTTTCCTTCCTGCAGACTAATCCGTTTCTCAATTCAAATAATTTATCTTCTTTGTTTTCTAATCTCTCGCGTAACTGTACTATTGCTGCGTCACGAACTATTAGTAGGTATGTTTAGAATTACTTCAATAAAAATTTTAAAAAAATATTACTTTAAAAAACAGTTCTATTTTACTAATAAAAATAGAATACCTATATAGGCAATTATTTTTTAAACTGTTAAATATAATCATTTGCATATGCATAGTCACAAGCTCTTAAAATGCTAATAACTTTAGTTTTTTTAAAAACTTTTAGTAGCAAAGTTTATTTATATTTCAAGCTCAAAATTATTATTTTTGATAAATGTATTCGATTTACGATTATTAAATAATCGTGCCTATCTAAGTTAAATATAATATTATTGCACATTTTAAATCAATTAACTTTCATTAAAAAATATCCATGACAATACTCAGATACAACTTTTCTAATAAATTTAAATAAGACAAAGTAAAGTTGTGAAAACTGACATTTATAATTTTTAAATACTCAGACAGTTTGATTAAAAAGTTTGATACCCGATTTATTTCTAGGTCAACTTAAATTTTAACAATCACAAGTTTCCAGTTTGTAAAGAAAAAAAAAATATTCTTGTTAAAAATTTTTAAACTTTCTTTAAAATTCCTTCTTTTATAAAGGTATTTTTCTTATATTATTATAGTGTTATTTTAATATTATAGCAGTATCAATCGTAGTTTTATAATAATGAGTTTTTATATAAATTAACAAAAGTAGTGGTTTACCAGCAAGTGCAAATTTTTAAATATATAATTACGAACGAGTAAGTTATCACTAACGGGTAATGTTGCTAACGAGTAAAATAGCATAGTGTCGAAAGATAATATGTTATTAAAGTATTGAAACGTTCGAGAAATTATTCTCAAGTTTGAGAACTTTCACGAAGTTTTTGTATATTTTGAGAACGTTCACCGAAAGATATAGAAAATTCTCGAACGTTTGGTCAAAATATATAAATGCGGCACAAACAAATCATAAGCCAGTTATTCCAGCAATTTGAAGACGCCAGTGAATGAGCAAGTAAATAATTTTATATGTATTGTACTTTGTATACTGGTTACAATATACAGAGCGTGTCAACAGTTTTCTATTGAACTTAAAAAAACTTTTGCAAAAAAGAAATAATATAGATATGACTTGTTTTATAGATTTGAAATTTGACATAAAAAATTGAAAATATATATAGCATCAACTAACACAAAATCAAACAAGAGGAGTTTCAAATTAAATCACAATAATAAAGATCTCAGAATTAGCATTTAACTTGAGTTGTTTTAATTGTTTCTACATACTTTGCGAGTTATGTACATAAATTGGCATTTAAAGTTTTATATAAATTAGCTTAGTGCTTTATTCTGTTATTCATTGATATAATTTTCTGTTTCGTGGTGTTGTGTATTAAATATTATAGTAAATTTATTTATAATAATAAACGTTTATTAACTTAAATAAAATGCAGTATCAATAAAATAATATACATTTATAATAAATCAAAATTTTAGATAGTCCTAAATATCTATGTTTGTAATTTTTACATATTTTTTTATTGAGAGTTATTAAACTGGCTTAGTTTCCTGTTATATAATTTGTTGTACTTGTGGTCATACAAGCGTAAAACCAACGAAATGGCATATATTGTTGTTATATTTGTTGTTAGTGTGCTCATTAAGTTGGTACGTACTAATTTCAAACATCTACATCTTAAATTCTATTAAAAGTTAGACATATATTTATATAAAATTTACTTAAAATAATCTAAATTACTACCTTCTAAAATATACATATAATACACCCTGTATGGTATACAAAATATGTTGTTACAACTCGAATAATTACGTACGTACGTGTCTGACATGTACTAGATTAGCAACTTAATTAAGATAACAAAACATTAATTTATGTTTAAATTTCAAACTGAAAAATAAATTTTGTATCAAACAAATAAACACGTTCTAACTATATAATTATTATTACCGAATCTGTAATTTAATCCAAAATTATTTCTATCTGAGGATTAGTTAGAATAAATTACTTTAAAAAATAAAATAAGTAAATACTGATGTTTTTGAAAAAGAATCTTTTGCGTTATTGGAACTGTCTTAAAGAATTTAAAATAACGATGAAAAGACGTAACTTCTATTTTTCTGTCATCTTTTTATCTATTATTGAAGTTAACGTCGAATAACAACGTGCTAAGGAATATTCCTACAAGTTCTAATACTAACGATCTTTAAAAAAATGTTTAAAAACATAAAATTTAAAACGTTTGTATTACATAGGTAAAAGTAAGAAGAACAATTATCTATTTAATAATTTTTCCTTCAAAATTTTTTTTTGTGGTACCAACATCGCAACCGTCAATATTAGTTCGTTAGTGTAGCTACGTAATGAGCGAAAAAAGCTCTAGAGTGAAAAAAATTAAAAGTACGAACAAGTATGTGACAGGTTGAAAAGTAATTTAAAAAATCTTGAAATTTAGTTAAAATTGATAAAAACGATGTTAAAGTCAAGTAAAAAGTAATGTCAAACTTCACAGATTTAGTAATAAATTTAGTATCGACATTGTATTCTGGTTTAATTTAAAAAAAAAGTAATTTTACAAATGATAACACAAAAAATAATGTACGTTACTGTCGTCGAAAGTGTCATAGCATAACTCACTCACATGCAACGTCTCGCGTCGCATCGACGTTTTATATGAGTTTTTTCTCACTTCTTTTTATTACAGTTTAATATGTTTTACAAAGTTGTGCTACATTTAAACTGATATACTTTGGGTTTAATGCATATTTTTTTTCTTTTTGATAACCAAAAAGCTTATATACCGTTATATTAAAGTGTGCTTACAATCTTAATTTGTGATATTACAAAATAAATAAATAAAAATATATCATAAATAAAGTATAGTTCTTGTTGGTCTATTCTTTTTTGCTTTCTAATTGTCACATTAACACCCATGTTTAACGACCATATATCGGTTTTAAAATAGTTTCTTTATATTTGCTAAACGTTTCTATAGTTCTAAAGCTTAACCTTCCTAGTACCTTCACTACTACAACTCGCTGTTTGTCTTCGAGTCGAATCGACCGTTTTGAACCGAAAAGCATTTTTCACGCATATTTATAACTGTATTAAAGTGAATTTACACACATTGATATAAGTATTACAAAATACGCTTAAAATCTAACATATAAGTATTTATTTACAATTATTACATAAACTAATATGTAACATTTACATCTATGGCACTTGGTTGTCATTTTTTTGCCTTTTGCGTTACCACACAGCTTACATCTAGCTCTTTTCTTGTTTTCTTTAGTTTCGGCTGTATTGTTAACATGTGTTACTGTAGAGGATTCCTTTGATTTAATTTCTTTTACTATAGCTGCACCATAAGCTTTTCTAGAAACTCGTGTTCGCGCTTTAATATAAAGTGTTACCAGTTGATAACCCAATTCCTCTAGAAATAACCTTCGTTTATGCAATATATTCGGGTTCCAATCTAGATTTATTGGTCTCGCGCGCATCTCTCAAAATTTTGTGTATATAAATGTAGAATTTGTGATGATTTAATCTTATATTTTAATAATTTTCATTTGTTTAACAATGATTACTAATTTTAAAAAAATTAAGCTGGAAGTATTCTTTGCAAATTTAAACGAAACGTCTTATTTGATTCCGTATATGAGTGCAAAAAGTTTGTTGATAGATGGACGGTATAGAATTAAGTGTTTTAGTAAAATTGATGGTAAATTTAGGGAGCAAGCGATTGTCGAGTGCCAAGATTTTAAAGTACCTCTACCACAAAGATTTGTCAATAAGTTTTCGATTGAAGACATAAACCAAATTAATAGAGTCATTGGTTTGGGAAAAAACTATCTATCTCTCGTGAGCCGAAGAGTCGTTGGTAAAACAACAAACATTGAATTTGTTCCAGAGTAAAAAAAAATAATCAAAAAGGAGTGTGCATGAGAACAATTTATAAATGAAGGTTAAAATTATATTTGGAAAGTTTAGAAAAAGTATCAACTAAAAGTAAGATGTATGAAATCACTGAAAATTTAAAAAATGAAAAAATAAAATGAACAATAAATGTTTGAAATAATTAAGCTTTTTTCATTTTTATAATTATTGTATCTGAAGTAAATTTTATACTGACATAAAAAATAATATTTAATATAAATTCAAAACTTAAAATGTAAAAAAAAAATAAGTAATTAAGGAACGTGAGTAATAAACTTTGTGGTAAACTTTACGGCGTTTTGGTAAATATATAAATACAATAATTTTTATTTACACAGTTCAAAAACCTCCAACTGCTCCAAAATTAACATGCCGATAGTAGTAAGATTTGTCTGTCTAAAATGTAAAGGTCTCATCTTGGAAGGTACTCGATGTATAATGTGTTCCGTTTATGAAATAATTAAAAGTCAAGGAGATAAACATTTTTCCAAGAAGTACCAAGAAGAGTAATTTTTCTTTTTAGCAAAAGTTGGTCGAATTCGTACGAGATAAAGAAGTTGTCACAAAGTTAGTTTATGTCTTCGCAACCCGTACGTCAAGCTCATTACTACCTTGGTTCCTTAATTTTTTTTAGCTACCCAAAACTTGATATCATATCTACTGTTGAATCTAACGTGTTTGAAAAAAAATTAAATTTTTTGCAAACTGTTAGACGAGGACCAGTTGCGTTATGTACGCAACAAACATGCGGTCGCTACTATTATTTATTCAAAGATTAACAAAAGAAGCAATAACTAGCGACTAACGTATATTATATATTTAGAAGTTTGTCAAATAACTTAAATTGTTTACATGTGCGTCACAAAAGGCAACTAAAAATTAATTTACTTATGGGCTACTTTCGGATAAATAGAATAAAATCAAAAAAAGAATATTGTCTATGCAAACACAATAGGCACGAAACGTCTTATCTATACTACTTCCCGCCATAGATATGTCTTCTTCTCCATATGTGCGTTTGTACAATTGCTAAATGCTGATAATTATGGGCTTTAATTACCCATAAGTGCGACCCAAATGACCATTTGTAGTAATTAATTAGTCGACTTCACCCTAGGGAATCAACTTTCCAATCTTCCAGTATCTGCCATCGAACCATGAATGCGCATTATATTCAAGAAAGATTACAGATTTTCCGAAATGTCGATATCGGTACAATGCAAAAAATTGATTTGTTTTGACATGTTACTTATGGTTTTAACAATGCTATATTTACCGTGACAGCGTATTTCAAATGTTTTTTTAAAATGTTGGTTGTTAAAGAGTAAAGAAGTAGGGAGAGAGAACGTAACATAGCTTGTAAGGAGAAGCCGCAAGGAAACTAGGGAAAACACTGCTTAAGTATAAGCAACCCGCGCTTAGACTCCCAACTGTAATACGTGAGAAAAAATAAATAAAAATTCTGAAATAAATGCAATTTTTTTAATTTACAGATAAGCTTAAGTACTATTAATGAACGGTTCGCCTCCTGGTAAGTGGTAAATTTAGGTTTTAATCAAATTAATGATTCCTTCTTGTAGGAGGTCGAATCATTAATTTGATTAAAATCTTAAGTACTATATAAGCTATGGTTATAATCATACACTTTTCAACCGTGATATATAACATACTATTTAATACATAAATGTAAATACCATAATTTATATTAATGTTATTGATAAATTGTAGGTTAGGTTTTTCTTGCGTATTTCATTTAAATACTTACTTAGATTTCTTTTTCATTATAAACACTACTGGAAGTGTGGTACATACAAATGGCGTCGTAACGTAGGTTGCCTATGCGTATGGTTTCACCACAAGTAACATACGTTCCCTCTCCCTACTTCTATACTCTTTGTTGGTTGCATATACAAAAGAACAACGGATTATAAATATTTATCGTTAAATTAGGTGATGGATATTTACAAGGACGAAACATCTACGGTCACGGTCTGGTCAGGGTTGAATAATTTTGGTAAATTTGGTATCCACGTGTCCTATAATTCTCGTAAAAAGCTGCTAATTTATCAATTGTTTGTCTTTCTGCTCTGGTAAATTTATCATCAAACCGCAAAATTTGCGAAATAGTGTAAAATTTTTTTAGCGACATTGTAGCTCTAAATATTGGACGTTTGGTTTTTTTTCTCCCACAAACTCACGGTAGCTTCTCCATTCAATTTGTACACACCAGCAAGCAGCAGCACATAAATATATGCTTGTAGGTTTGTTAAAGTCATATGGATCCATTCTTCTTCTCTGCATAAACTCTTTTTCCTTCCAGGTTGGTCATATTGAGTACAATACTCTCCATACTGCTTGGAAATAATAATTCCCAACATAATTTAATTGATTCAATTCTTCTCACTGCGTATAAAGTAGGTCCTGGAGTAAACTTGATTATATTTTCACTTGCAAATCGTTTATTTCTTTTTGGAAGTGTACCTCTCCAAACAATTTATTTTTTTTTTTAAACTAATTCCTATTTTTTTAATTTTGTTGCTGTGTTAGCAATATTAGTTAGCACAATTTACAAGTTCATATTCACTTTTAGAAGAATCATTTGTGTGTGAAAAAATTTCATAGATATAGTCTTCTTCTTCTGAAACGTCTTCGTCTTAGTAAGAAAACGATGACAACTCTTCTAACTGTTCCTTGGATAAAAACTCTTTAGACATTGCTTAAACTTGGTTGTAATAAACGTTTTACCTTTGCAAACAACACGCAAATAAAAGTGTTACTAAAGGATTTTGTTAATAGGTCATAATGACCCTTAGGATAGTTGTGTACAGGTAAATTATTTAAAGAATGCGATTAGTAACAATGAATTCCTTTTAACAATAGAGGTAGATAATCGGAAGGTTAACTAATGCTTCTATTTTAGTTTTATCTCTTTTATTTCATGTTTAATTTCTATGCTTCGCCATCTTGTTTGTTTTTTGTGTTTGTTAATTTTTGTTACTTCATATATTTTCTATAATTTTTATTGATGATTATATAGCTTATTTTTATTTTTTATCTCCTTTTCTTGCTTTTCTTTTAATTATATTGGACCGATTTTAAAACTAATTTAAAGCTAACTATTTACACGTAATTTAGATAGGATTATTATAAATTAATTTTCAATAAACTAACTAACACTACTAAAATGTTACAATGTTGAAGAAAAACAACTTACAAATAATGTATATATGACTATCACTCGTTATTTATAAACACTGTCCGCAGATAAATTGTAGTTTATTTTTTGATTTATCTAAACTGGTATTTATTTTTACTAGCACGCGCACTAACTTATTTATTTAGACGACAATTCTTACGATTTCACACTTCGAACTAGATTAGGTTAACCTCCTTTTGACACCTTTTTATATTTTTATTTATTCAAGATGGATATAAAAAAAAGAAAATTGCTGTTCGAAAAATTAATAAAGGGGGTGGTAATGTATGGAGCGGAAATATGGGGCTGGAAGGAGTAGAGGGAGGTAGAGGGGTTACAGGAAAAATACTGGAGATGGGTGTTAGGATTGGACAGGGATACACCGGGGTATATTGTGAGAGAGGAGGTCCAGATAGAAAAAATAAGGATCGAGACAGGAAAAAGAGCAATAAAATACGAGGAAGAAATGAGGGAAAGAACAGATTGCAAAATTCTGCAAGAATGTTGGAAAGAGATAAAGGGAGGGAAAGTGAAGTACGGGCAGGAGGGCAGAGAAGAGTATTACAAAAGAAACGGGTACGCGAGTGAAGAAGTGGAGAGATTAAGAGAAGAGGGGGTAGGGACAAGAGAAGAAATAATACGGAGAGATAGAGACATCGAAAAACAAGAAAGATGGACAAAGATAAAAGAGAGCAGATATAATAGGATTATAAAGATATCAAGGGTGAAGGGGTGCCGGAATATTTAAAAGACGGTGAGATTAAAAGCAACAAAAGGAAAAAAATGGTGGCAAGGTTCAAATGTGGCAACGAGGAGTTAGGGAACAAATATTGGAAGGAAGAACCAGAAAAGCTGTGCAGGCTATGTGGTGAAGAAACTGAAGATCTGAACCACATGAGAAAGAGATGCAGGGAACTAAGAGAAGAGGTGAGGAAAACAGTGGATATCTTAGATGAAAACGGAAAAGGAGCGGAATGGATGGAGGAAGTATGGAGCAGGAGGAAAAAGTTAAGGGGGGAGAAGGGATAAGAAAATGTAATATATATGTAATGTAATAACACGACCAAATTTGTAAGCCAAATGGCAATGAATAAAGTTAAACTTATATATTATATTTTTATTTTATCAAGATCTCTATTTTTATTTTTAGTATTCTTTTTAATATTTTTATCTAATTATGTATATCTTTTTCATTTTTCTTTTTAACCATGCATTACTACTCTTACTTTTTCTTGATATTTTTCTTCTATTCTTTTTCCTTTTTTTTGCGTTTCTGCAGTATCCAAAACTTTGAGTTTTGCTTTTTCAAACGACTTCTCTACCTCTTTTTCTCTCAAATATTTCATGTATCTATTTACTATATTGCATGTTTTACGGTTGGTTTTTTTAGGTTCTTTGTTGTTTTTCGTGTGGTTGTTTGATTTGTCGTTTTTTTATTTTTCTATAATTTTGTTTTTTGTTAAATCCGGCATTTTGTTTTTTTTGCAATACATTTAGTTTTTGAAATAATTTTTTGTTTGTTCCTTCCTTCCTTTACTTTTTTTTCGTATGCTATCCTAATATTTTTCTCGATTTTTTTTTGCTTAGTTAACTCGTTGTTAATAACTAATACGTATTTTTTTATTCTTTTATGTTGTTGAATTTTAACTTAATTTTGCAATGTTATTATATTGTCAAATATTTTGCAGTTGTTTTTACTGAGGTTTTTATTAATATTTCTTTTTTTCTATTTAGTATGCAGTCACTTAATATTTTTAATACAATTTTCCACAATGTAAATCACTTTAAAAACTGAAATACTTACCAGTGTGACTGAATCGACGTCAATTTTCGAATCGCCACAGTACATTTCATTTCAACTGCATCGTATTAACCTCAACAAAACGGGTTTGTTAAAAGGAAAAATATTTATTGTATGCTGTTTGATAAAAAACTATAAAATGAGTAGCAGGGCAAAGCTTAAAGTTTTTTACAAAATAGATTTTTAACAAAAAAATAATAGAATTTTACCGTATAGATGCTTTAGAACAAAGTTAAAACTTAGTCTTACTTGAATTTTTGGAAATTTTACATAAGCGCTTATACCACAAAAACTAAATTAAATTATAATGTAATGCAAACATTTATAATTCTTTTAAACATAAATTATACAGGTTGTTAAATACAAGTTATAAAAAATTGATTAAATAAGATGACATAATTGCAAATTTTTTACCAAAAATTATTTTTTAAATTTTTCTTTGTGCAAATCTAAAAATTATGTAAAAGGTTTGTATTAATGTAGAAAAATGTCTAAGGACGAAAGACAAAAATATACTAATGCACAAAATCAATTGCATGTATAAAATAACGTATTTCACGTAAAGAACTTTAACATTATTACGATTTAAACCATAAAATAAAGTACTACATACAAATTTACATAAACCAGGCTTTGAAAGCCCGATTCTTCTAACTACGACAAAATAGATTTAACAAACTTCAACGCGACGTTTTCAGACTCAACTTCTATAACTTAAAGTTAAAATTGCCAAACTTTTTAACTCACCTAATATAGTTACATATTGTTTTAAGTAAACCAGCTTTTTACACGACGTATTTCACGTTTCTCGATACTTTTTTTTCCTTTTTTGTAAAGTATCTTATTTTGTAACAAATACGTTATTTATGAAACTTTTTTATCCTAATCAATTTTACTCATCGTATTGTAATCATTGCTTTTGCATATAGAAAAGATTATGTATTTTTTTATAGAAACAAATCGAAATTTAAAAACATAACATTTAAAAAAATCAAAAAAGTTTAATAATATTCACGGAAATTATCCAGAATGGTCGTGTGGAATCTCTCTCTTCTTTATGAAGAAGATATTAAAAAGAAAACAAAAAAGTGTGCAACTATTGGTATTAATATGGTAACATTTTTAGGCACTTTTCCTACGTTGTCGTGATAATCGCATTGTTTCTAAGTGTTTAAAAAAAGCATCTTATAAAATTCGAATCTTCTTTAAGAGTATTGACCTTCATCTAAAACAGTGGTTCCCAAAGTGGTCTCTACAAACCTCCAGGAGTCTCCGGAATCATTCAAGAGGTCCTTAGAAAACTAAAATTGGTTTATGGGTTCTTGAAAAACGTCAAAGGGTTCACGCAAGATTCAATACAAAATAAAAAATTGACACATTTTTATTAATATGGAAGTTAAAATAAATAACAATGACTAAATTACGTTCTCAGTAAAATATGAATATAAACAGGTGCATAAAATACAAATAAGAAATTAGTTAAATTTATCTGGATATGCGTTTGTAATTTTTTTAATTGATTATTTTACAATTGATTTGATGCACTCAGATACTTTCTAACGCGGGAAAATTGAGAATAGCTATTTAAATTTAACCGTATCGTTTAAACGAGGTTTTTTGTTGGTTTTTTATTGTAAACGGAGAGCGCAAATGTAGAATTTTCTTTCCTTTGTCTTTGGTAATTGACGTGTCGCTTATGAGATATGTTTTACTTCTTTGTGCGCTAACAATACCTAGAAAATTTTATAAAAAGCAGTCTGCTGTAAATCTTCTTTAAATACGACAGGGAATTGCGAACGCGACAAACTATTGAAAAAACCCAGTTTTTAAACCGTTTAATTGTGAATGCACAATTCCAAAGGTGAAATCTCCACTTTTCAACTTTTACATCTCAAAGGATGTGGCAACGTAGTTCGAATCGTGTCGAAATCTTAGAAGCTGTTGAACTGTGAACTACTAGAACTCAAGACTCGGGTAAAATCCAGTAATAATTTTGTTTTGTTGTTTTTTTTAAATGCGCATCAACTAATTAGAGTGCGGTGAAACAATTGCCAAGGATCACGCCATATAAATTGTTTATTTAATCATTGAATGATTGATTAATTCGACCGTATTCAATCAAAATCCGGCTAAATTTCTGAAAGTTTCCCTTTGGCTCTAAAACTGATTGTGTCTAGAGAAAATTTAACATTTATTCGAATCTTTTTAACCGTGTCTAAGCCAGCAGAAAATGACAGTCAGTGAAAGTGAATCTCAATGTTTCGACTTTTTCTTGCATAATATGAGCGCAATATTATTATTTTAGCTTTGAAAAAGTGACATTTTGCCTTGAAAATATTTTATTGTGTCAAATAAAGTTCGATGTTTTGAGATTTTGTTGCTTGCTTGTGTTTCTTACCGTACATCGTTTGGAAGAAAGAACCTAAGCGTTACCAACACGACTCAAAAATGTCCTAATACGTGTTTCTTAAGCAAAGCTTAGATTTGAAAAAGTAAATAGGTACGGTGATTCATGACATTAAAACTTTACAACCAAAACATCGCGTCTCAATGTTAGTGCCAACAGTGGACTACTAGTGAAATAAAGAGAGTCCCAAACTTATGACAGAGTTTATTGAGCATTTTGTTAACGATTTGAAAACATATAATATTCATTTTTGTTCTTTTCTAGAAAAATTCTATAAAAGATGTACCCTGCAGTTTGCAATCATTTCCGACTAAATTATTACATACTACTAAAACTATAAATAGAAAACAACAGCCGGGAGTGTTTGGGTTTAGAGTTTTTGATACTAATTCAATGCTAATCTCCTTCTTGGAGAGATAAAGGGCAAATACATTAAGCTATGCCATGATGTTTGTTCTAGTGCATGGATTTAAGATAACCCAATCGGGTTTTTTCTTAGATATGTCACTGGCAGCTATGTTTTATCAGCGCACAGCAATTCTTTATAATCAACAGTCTTGCTGATCGTTTGTTATCACAAAAAAATCTACTTATTCTACTTATTGCTGTTGCTGATTTATCATTTTTTAGCAATGGAAAACAATTTCCAGGTATTTCATGTACAAATATTAAATATTCTCTTTAATACGTATCTAGAATATTAAGTATTTCTGTTTTTTTTTATATTTTTTTTCCAAACCGTTCATCTTTTTCCAGAAAAAATTCGTTTTGAAACTACAAAAATTTGTAGAACTTTTCAAAATAATATTCCAAAATATGAATTTTTGCATTAAAGCTGACAAAAAGAACGCTTCTGTTATTATGAATTGATCAGAATATGATAACAAAATATAATATCTTCTATCAGACGGTTCGTATAAAATAATTTCAGAAAAATTTTCTTTTACTACTAAAACAGCTTTCTCCAAACTTACTAAAAAGTTGTCATTAATTGAACTAATAAAAAAAATTTAATACCAAAATCTAATAGGTGCGCTTGTTATAGTTTTAACAGTGGGCGCGTTGCAAATTAAAATCTCTTTATTTTGAGGATATAAATTGTCATATAACACAGAGTAAACATTACTTCGTTTTTAATGTACTTTATTACACGAATAAGATGTACACAAAAAAAGCTGATTGTAATTGAGAAGGTTTCTATGCCCGGAGAGCATCTTTTAAGTTCAGACTATGTTGATGTTGCAACCGAAGTTGCTAATGTTTTACCCACTTTCGTAAAGGGCTTCATTAAGGCGTCAAAAAAATTAAAAACAATTAAGCTATTATCCAACAAAGAATTACTGCAGACTTAGCTAACTAATGAACTTGTTAACCAAGCCAGATTTTAAATTCTATAGAAGTGACTTAAAAAGATGTTGTTTCCGTATTTATAGAAGAAGTATCGTCCTGTTAAGAGAAGTTTGATTCTGATTGGGTTAAGTTTGAAAACGGGCGTATCTTCGATAAACCAGTAACAACCCGGAACCAAAAAGAGGATATATATTATAAACAACACGGTCCGAACCCGAAAGACGTTAGCATAGACTGCGGTCGCGTAAGTCTTCGCGATTACATTAAAAAGCTTAACAGGAATAGTATTTCTTTTAAATCATCCGTCACAAACTCGTTGTGCACTTTAACTTTTCTTAGTCGTTTTTGTGACCACAAAATTATTTCTAAATTAATCAAATTAAATTTTACATTTAGACACGTTTGTTTAAAAACATTCTCTGCCGTGCTAGTCTAGCGTTAATACGTGGACGGATTAAGCAAACCAGACGTGAGTTAGACACGATTTCTAAACAGCGCTTTTATTTTTATCTTTAGACGGCCTCTATCTCCGGATGACTAAAATTTTTTTGGCAATATTCACTAGCCGTCTAATACCACTCTACGGTTAACCATTAAAGTTCATCTTAAAAAATTTTGATTGTTGGAATCCAAAAATCAGAAAGTTTCTTCAATTACTGACTCCGTGAAAACGGTAGTCACCAGTGGCGGCTTTTCTATTAGGTCATTTGGTCAATGACCCTCCAAAAAATAAGAAAGGTATTTTATTTACTTTAAAACTACATAAAATTTACGTTTAAATTAGATTATCAGCGTTTGAATTTTATGCGTTTAAATAATTATCAATTTAAACGCAACAAATACGAAAGCTTACGAATTTACCCGAGGCTGACACGAACTTGTGCCCAAACTATGCCCGCATGTATACTACATTAAATCCAAATTGTAAATGATAGTTAATGTAGTCAAGAGTGAGACACACAGAATACAATGTTATGCGAGTTAGAAAATAAGACAAGTAAATGTTTAAATACTTTTGTACGGTCTCCAGCCCGACCGCCTACGCAATGTAATGCTTACTTCACTTACGTCATTTATCATTACCTTTGCAGTTCGTGTGTATAAAACAAAGATGCTGAAATGGATATTTCTTATCACATATAACACACTTTACAGTGATTTTTTTAGTTCATTGATAATGTTCATTTGTAAGGGACGACTTATCGTTTTTGTTTCATAATGACCGTGGTACAAGTCATAAAAAATAATAGCTAATAATAGTTTACACCTTTAGAATTTAAATTTAATGCTCGTTCTCAGCCTTTACTTCAAATTCGACAGATCAGCAAACATATAAAAATAAAGAAGTCAACATGATTAGTTAATCACATGAGAAATTGTATGAATTGCTAAGCTTGGTAGCGTTTTGTCGAAAGTCGAATAAATACCACAATGAAAATGTTTGTAAAAATAGATAGATATATTAAATAACACAATTGATTAATTTTACCTATGACTACAGTGGAAAGAGAGCGATGTTTCTCTACGTTGAAAAGAATTAAAACATTTCTATGCTAAGCACTGAAAAATCTTCGATTAAAAACACTGTAAATTTTAATGAGCTTGTTATGGATTAATTTGGTAAAGATAGACAAATATCTTAAATATAAATTGCGTTACTGTGAGAATTTTTTTTTAAGTTTTTGCGATAATTGTTTTTTTTAATAACCCGCTTGTATGATTGACCACCAACCATTCTATCCAAATTTACAAGTAAAGCAAGTTCTTACATCCTCTACTCTCATCATTTCATTCCACATTTGAAATCTTTAAAGTTCGAACCTCACGATTGTCTTGTGAATTTTGATGTCATTTTACTGTTTATCAAAGTTCCTATTAAAGATTCGTTTATTGTTATTGAGCAAACTCTGTCTCACTAGGACAAAGATTTGAGTTTGGTCTCTCTTATTAAAAGTGTTTATTATCCACTTACTTTCAATTTAAGAACAAGTTTTACGATCAAGCTTTAGGCGCCGTTATGGTTTTGCTGTTATCTTCTGTTCTAGCTAAAATTTTGATGGAATCTGTTAAAACTGTTGCTTTAGTATCGTTGATATTAAAACTATAAGTCTAGTTTAGGTACGTTGATGACACCTTTATTGTTTGGTATTATGGTCGTCTTAATTTTTTAAGTTTCTTAACCGTCTAAATAACCAACACCCCTGTTATCAATTTTACCACAGAAATCAAAAAGAATGTCTTGTTACGTGCAAATTTTTTATAACGTAATACCCTGTACATTGAATTAAAATTAGATTCCGGTTTTGACGCCTTCTGTCGATTTTTTCTTGTGACTGTCATTTTACGACGAAGTCGTTAAGCTGACAACTGCATAAAATGGCCTGTTTCGCTTAAAGAAAGTTTTTGAATAACATCCTCTGTAATGGAAATTCAATTATAATTTCATTAGGTTTTTAAAATAATTTATTCGTCACAGAGTAAGATATTTACATTTTTTTGTAATTTCTTCTTAATTTGATAGCCGTTCCGCCACGCTTTGGCCACATGTTTCTATTCAATAAAGAATAATGAGGGATTAATATCGATAAATACCTTTATGGGACGAGTATAACTCTATAAGGCCTACGTTTAAAACTAAGAAAACCGGAGACAAGAACTTTTCTTCGAGATCTTACTTATGCAGCAAACACCTGCGAAACCAACTTTTATTGAATGTGTACAACAGCATTCGATAATCGGGTTCTGTTATGTGTACTTTCTTTTAGCAGTAATTAACAATTTTGTAGATCTTGCTTTCGTGAGTCATTGTGTTGACACGATTTGCTATTCAAATTTATTACAGGCTCACTTACCGGGGAAAACGTTTTCTTCGCTTAAGTAGGTACTGGATTGTGGGTAAGTTTATTTAATTATTTTGTCGCTGTCAGAAAAGTCACTCACGGAACTTTTATTTATCTTAATTTCCGTAATTACGATTATTGTTGCAATACCATTAAGGTAAATTCATTAATCATTTTGTGTGTATCGTACGCTGCGTACAAACGATATTTATTACGAAATTTTCTTCGCTATTCACTTCGACTCAACTTATGTATTGTGTGTTGCCGATACTTCTGGCATTTATAGATTGAGAATTAGATATACTCTTGTTAATATTCTACGTTACTAAATTAAAGTTTTTATACCTGTTAATCTTTCTTTTATGGTAAAATACCTTTCTCTTTTATTGTGGGTACCCGTACATCAGAGTAACAAGGATTACGAACCTAAAAATTCGTTACAAGTTTGGACCGTCTGTCTTGATCGAGACAGAAGTGTTAATTGTAAATGATCTGGCGCCCTTAATTATTATTCACTTGAACCTCCCCTATCTCCGACTGTGTGAGTTGGCTGTGCAAGGTTCGTAAGACCTAAAGCTTGTAACAGTCTCTCTCCCATTTTTCGACGTGACACGTAAACTTAATGGACTTTTAAGCCACTCTGTTCATCGCAAACCCACAGATACAGACATATATCTTCATGCTTTGTCTCATCATCCTCCGACACAGAACCGTTCTGTTGAATCTTTGGTTCGTTGCGCCTTTTCTAATTGCCAACCCAAGAGCATAAATTAAAATATATATTTTTTTGCAACTCGTTTACTTTCAGTGTTTGACAGATATAAACGGGATTTATAGTTAATATTTCTACAGTTTCGACGTAAAACATTTGACTGTCACAAACTTTGACTTTTTCTCTCGTTTTGTATAAAAATATTATTAAATCTAAGAGCACGCCGCAAGAAACGGTAACGTTTATAACTGAAAAAAGCTCGTAAAAAGTTCAGTCTTGTACCGTCTGCATTCCACAATACGCAACAATTTGTGTGATTTGCCTTTTTATACCAATTAATAACAGTGCACCAAATAGTGCATTTATTTATGTCTGTGACGTATCTTTGCAATCTCTGTCTCTCGATTATTGAAAATCTGTCTTTGTAAATGTTGGTATTAATTACTATATTGTAAATCATTTGATTAGTAATAAATAAGTTGAATGCGTCTATTTCCTTAGATGTGTTTCTAGCGCTTGTTCTTGAACCTGGAAGAATATTTACAATATTCTTTTTCTTTGTTGTGCTATTCGAAAAATTTCTGCTTATCCATAGAGTGTCTTGATCCTTTTTTATGCAAAACCGATAATCATCTTGAACCGGTTGGTTCTATTCGTTACCGTCATCATCTAGCTCATCTACTCTGAATCTGAATCACTACCGTGTGTACCTAGTTTAATGGCTTTCTACTATAATTTACTTTTACTTTCATCTGATAATTCTAACTCGAATCCAAGTTTTTGCTATTTCTTTAGCTCATTTACAATCTTCTCTAAAACGTTCTCTTGTTTCGCCTAACTTAAAACTTGTTGAAAAGATGCAAATAAGTTAAAAAATTTAAAAGCACTCGTCAAATACGCTCCATGTAAGTACACGTACACAAACACGCTCGCAAGCAAACGTACACATTTCTTACGCTTGAGTTTTATTCTGTGGATGCCACAAAGCTAGGATTCTGGCTAAGATATTGAAAAAAAAACGTACTTAGAAACTAGCAAAACTAATTTTTTAAACAACTAGAATAACGTAAAAATCGTTTTTGATCTAAACTACCTGTTTTTCATATTTAAATTTTAAAAGTAATTTTAGTTTGCAGAAAACTGATTAAAATTGTCAAATAAAAATATAGTTATTAAAAAAACGATTTCAACATTAAAATACAACGGACAATTGTATAAAATTAAGACACTTAAGTAATTTAAAACTATAAAGTCAACGCCGCTAAAATAACGTAAGGATAACACACAACAAAAGTAATAAAGAAAGTTACATCACAAAGATGAAGACAAACAGTTGAACATAAATTTAAACGTCTATAAATAACAAAATAATAAATTGCCTATCACTGGAAAAATATGTGTTTTCTTTAGATCATTCCAATTTTTTTACCAATTTTCTAATACGTACACCGTTAGAAACAAGCTGCAATACGTGATAATAATATTTTTCAAACAAATTTTTTATTGAACCTTAAACAATGATTAATAGTATATTATATACCAAGAAACTAAAGTGCACCTTTTAATCTCGAGGGTGTAGTTTGTTACCACGACGAAAGCGAAGGCAACAATAACCTGAGGGATTAAAAAGCACTTTCGTTTTGTGAGATATATACTGTTTCTTTTATACTATGTGCTATAAAATACCGATAATTAAAGTTATTAATTAAATAAGAAGATTAATCTTGATCCAGTTATTTAGTGTTTCTAACAAAAATTCACACACCTTTAGTTTAGTTAAAAATTAAGATTATAAATTAATAAATCTTAATTTAAAAAAATTATTAAATAATCATATAGGTAGTTTGACTAATCTACTTCTTTTTTGTTTTATTTATTTCTCTAGAGAATTAAATAATAATTTGTTTTACTGGATAGGAAAGTTCAAGTTTGTTGCACGAGACTTTTCTCTGGGGTTATACATTGTTCGCTATTTTTACTTCTATTTTCAGAAAAAGTCTCAAAACTTTAAAATATTTGGATATTTAATTAGGACTGTAATTGTACACAAAACTTAACTTTTACAATTTCGTCAATAGTTAATAAATAAATCAGTTTGGATAGAAAGAAAACAAATTGTAACTATCAAGGTACAAATTTTATACTTGTTAGTGAATTATTTAATTCATTGAATAAAAAATTACAAAATGTTTTTGTTATAATTTTAATCTACTAAAATCTGCTAAATATTTCTATTCTATAAGCGATAAATTAATTATTATCGATTTTAAAAAACAGTTTGAACATTATTTTAAGGTTGGAATTAAAATTAGTCTGGTGGTAGTTTACGTAACTAAGACAAGTTTAAAATTACGATTATGTTATGTAAATATAGAAAAGTGCGCAGAAAAGGCACAGTTTCTGTGAAGATTATGAAATTACGAAATAGACTAAATCGACAAAAAGCGAAATGTTCAGACTTCGAAAATCATATAAGGAAATTCAAAACAACAGTATTTCATATCTTCTTGGAAATAAGAGAACCGTGTGGCGACTGCGTCGGCGCTACGTTAAACAGAAGCTGTAGTGGTATACGGAAGTGAAAATTAACAGTCCGTAACAACCCGTTGAAATCTACCGAGGGAACTAACGAGTTTTAATTTTTGTTAAGTAGTTTTAGTATTATAGTTTTTTGGTTCTAATTAATTATAAGTTATTATATATTATTATATATTTCTTTAATAAAACCAATAAAACTACTACATTGGTGACCCCGAAGAAAAATGCAAGCAGAAGAATTCTGAGATACTCACGCCGTACAAATTCAGCAAATACGCTTACCGCCATTTTGGTATAAAAATCTTATAATATGGTTTGCGCAATAGAAGCTCAGTTCGAAATTTATAAAATACGAGCGGATACGTCTAAATACTATTCGGTTATTAGTGCGATTTTGCAAGAAGTGTAGCAGTTAAACTCAGAAAAACTACATAATACTATCGAAGAACTTCCTATCTCGTATATTATAATGAGCCATTTTACCGCACATATAGTACACATTAAACGATACGATGTTACTCAACACTGGCTTACCAACACATTTTTGCAGTAGAACCAACAAGTTTTCGACGAATTTTACATTTAAGTCGTCCAAAACTAACCATAGAACTTTAATAGACAGTCGAAAACAATTTTTATGATAGCGATCATCGCCCGATAATCATATCTACACACAAACATCAACAAACTACCCAAAATAATAGAAAGTGCAAGTACAGGCTCAATGAGACCTTTTCCAAACTATATTCATAAATATTTACATTTTTAATTCCAAGGACGATATAGAAAAAATAAGCAATAGCAGCAAAGCTAACGTTATCATTATTTCAAATATTCATATTTAGAAAAGATAGTTTTGTATTTTTATTTCAAATACATTTTTTTCAAAGTATTTTGCAACACTGTTGCCCGTACTTTTCTTTCGTTGTTTCTAATGTGTTTTTCATCACCATTGGTTTTGTGGTAGCAATCCGGATCTTATACAGTGCACGCCGCTTATTAGAATCACAGATAATTGTATCATTTTCTTAAACAACGTATACTACTACATAGAAAAAACATCGCTTATAGTAATCATAATTTTAGTTTATGTTATCAATTTTCTTCTCGCGTTTGTTTCTATACATGAATAATAACTCTTTTGCATAAGTTTTTTAAACGAAGTTTATTCGGTGAATGTGAATTCAATTAAAAAGAACAACATGTTTTGTTTCTTTGTAAGCTCAAGTGATATCGGACCTCTTTTTCTTTGTAAATTAATATGGTATAAAGTTTAATTATCAGTTAAAAGTAATTGACAAAAGTAAAAATCTGAGGTGTTTTAAAGTAGTAAAAAAAATACCAATCGATTACTACTTAAATGGAAATTATTTAAAATTAATTTTTAATGAATGAATGATGGTTATACATTCCATTTTTGGAATTGTAACCGCTCGTTAAAGCTCTTTCGACTGATGTATGTTACATAGCAGTCACTCTGTTATTCTTTCTTGTTTGTTTGCTTGTTTTTTTTTTATTTTTTATAAGTTGATGTGTTTCTTTGTCTTTTCTGTAATTTTCTGGCATTCTTTCTTATCCTGCATCTTTTCTTTCACTCTGGTTATTCCCATTTTTTTAATGTCCTTTATGACTTGAACTTCCCAGCGGAGTTTAAGTCTTTCTCTTTGTCCAATGTTAAGTGGGTTCTCTTTTATGAATTTCTTTATAATTGCTTCGTTTCTTCTTTTTTGCACGTGTCCTTACCACTTGGCTTTAATTATTCTTGTTATGGTTTCGCTTTCTAGTATTTTATTCACTTCTTTATTTATGAGCCTTCTATATTCTCCGTTTAATTTCTTGGGTCCTATTATTTTTTTAATTATACTTCTTTTAAAAATCTTTATTTTCTGTTTTTATTTTTTTCTACTCTTATTTGTTAGGCATATGGTCTCTCCGGTATAGGTTACTACAGGTCTTATGGCTAATTTGTATAGCACAAGTTTCGTTTTCTTAAGTATATGTATACTTCTTTGTATCTATGGAAAGTGTTATGTCCGGCTTTTATGCTTTGCTCAATTTTTATGCTTTTGTCGTTTTTATTATTTATTATAACTCCCAAGTATCTATAGTTTTGTATCATTTCGTACTTATGTTTCCCTATTTTCGTACCTTTTTCGTCTTCTGTTTGCTCACTTTGCATGTGATTTTCATATATTTTGTCTTTTAGTGTTGAAAACACTTATAGGATGCTTGATTTGAAGGTTTATGTAACGAAACGATAAAACGCTCAGATGAAACAAAGCTGGAACTTGCGGTGTTGCACAATTTCATTTCATTTTTTGTATTTTTCGAATGCAGTGTTTGTTATTATTAAACAAAATATTCATAATGATTCGTTTTTCTCTTTTTAAAAATATAGTTAGTCTTAAATTTACTCAACAGTGATGAAAAATGATTATAGTAATTGCAGAATTAGATTCGCGTGAGCTTCTGCTTTGTACGCTGCAAAAATGGTACAATATAGATAAAAATTGCACATAAACAATTTATTGAACACAAGATTTACTACAAAAAAGTCCGCGGGAGTGTATAATTATATCTAATAGTTTAAGAGTTACAGAATTTTAAGGTAATGTAAGACATTTTTGTGCAACTTTGCATACTGGTATTTAAACTATTAAAGATAATTCCACCGACTTTTTATAGTAAATTTGGTCTTCTATAAAAATGTTTATGTGCAACTTTCTTCTATCTTGCACCGTTTTCAGTTAATAGTTTATTGGTTATTTTAAGTTATTAAGCTAATCATTTCCGACAAAGCTACTCTTAGCCGCAAAAAAAACCGCTGTAGTCACCAAAAGCAACTCAACCGAAACACACAGGTTTAAATTTTAAAATGCGTAAGCGAAATAATTTAATAAACCTGACTTTTAAAGTTTTATAATAAAAATTATATATATTTATTTTTTTTTCCCTTGAGTGTACGTTTTGTATAAAGTTATTAGTTAGTGACAATTGTTACGTCGTTGCTAACTGTACGCAGACCCAACAAATCGCAATACGTAATCTTCAATTTGAAGATTAAGCGCCATATAGAAAGGTCACAAATTAGTTAAATTAATGTATCCTGTTTGGATATTTTTCACAACTTTCTTGTAGTTTGTTATAGAAAACTTCTTTCTCTTCTATTGCTGTTCTTTCTGTTGGTGCATAAGCATTTATTATGGATATGTTAGCTATTGTACTTTTAATTCTTAGATATGATATTCTTCCGTCTATTTTTTTAAATTGTATTAGTTTGTACATAATCTTTTTATCTGTCATGAATGTCGTTCTATGTTGACCCTGTTTTTTATTTCCTTGATAGAATATTGAGTATTTTGCTTTGTCTACTCTTCCTTTGCCTCCCCATCTTATCTCTTGTAGTGCCAATATACTAATATCGTATCGTTTCATCTCTCTACCACATTCTTCTATTTTACCTGTTGCTAATGGTGTTCCATGTTCCTATTTTAATAATGTATCTTTTTTCATTCACTTGTTTTTTTCTTGTATATTTTACTGTTTCTTTTTTCTTTCTATTTGATTTGGGCGATTTTTGTAAACCGTATCCTTGTTCATTGCTATATGCTTTATGTGAGTTTAGTAGTTTTTTGGGACAGTTCTGTATTTTTTTTTTTTTTTGATACATCACTTTCTGAGGATCTTTTGTTTACCGTTCTTTTTTGTGTATTTGTATCACTTGTTTCTCCATTTTTATGTTTTTCTTCTTTTTCCAAGTCTTCTGTTCTGTATGTTTCGTTATTAATTATAAGTTTGACATATCTTATTAGCGCTTTACATACCTTTTTCTTGCTTCCTTCATGTACGGTATCGATGTTCTTCTTTTTTCTTGTACTTTTTTAGGATAATCCTCATCGCATGCATTTTTTAAAATATTAATTTTTTGACTTTTCTTTCATTAGTTTCATCATTATTGGTCTTGTTTTTCCTTCCTTGTATTTTCCAATTCTCCTTGCTTCATCTAATTCTTCTTTTATGTTAAAGTTTATTCTTGTCTTCTGTATTATTGTATTAACTAAAGGCCTATAATGCACTTTCTATAAAAATTAAAACTATAAAAAACTTAAGACAATTTAAATCAGCACTGCACGGATATTTAGTGGAGAAATGCATATAGAAGGTTTCTGACTATCTATAATGATTCGTACTTAGTTATCATAAATATATTTGACTGTGATCTTTATGTTTGTTTGTAATTAAGGTTAAATAGTGTGATAACGATTTCCATACAACATTGTTTGTCTTTTAAAGGAAATAAAACTATTATTATTTAAAAAAAACTTTGTCTTGTGTTTCTTCTTCGTTTTCGTTTTTGTTGTCTTTTATTACTCTTATTACAATGTTTTTCTTTCTTACTTCTCTTTCTAATATACTTAATCTTTTTTTCTACACCGCCAATTTTTCAAAGAGTATTATTTTTTCCTCCTTTACTTGCTTTATTTCCTGCATTACAGCATCTAGTTTTGAATTTAATTGCTGCATATTTCCATAAATTTGCTTGAACATTCTTTCATTTTTATTCGTTTCCGCCATATTACTTTTTTTCCGCGATCTTCGTACATCGGTTTCAAATTCGTTAACACGTGAAAATTTAACAAATTATCACAATTTCAATCTAGGTCCGATAAGGTTGAGTTTGGTGTCAAATGAAACTTCAAGTAGATATCTACTCGCCACAAAAAAGAAACACGTAATTGGAGCAGCCAGCTAATGCTTAAATGTTAATCAGTGTCCGACAGCTGATAGGTGGCTGCTTAATCTATTTAAATATTGATAACAGTTTTTCAAAAACTAGGGAGTAGGCAAAACACAGTTCTATCCGTTAAGCAAGAATTCGTTACATATGTTGTAGAAAAACGACGAGAAAGGTGAAAAACAGATCGTAAACAAACAACGCTTAAGGGTGTGTAGATGGCCGGCCCTGGCATCTTCGAGTAGGGTGTCAAAAGAACCGCGAGGTGACACTGATTGACGCTAGGCACTTATATTAACACTCCGACTACCGTAATTCAAAAAAACGCCAATCAGTGTGCAGTACTGATAGATAATAAACTAAGAATCTACAGCCTTGTGATTAAGGCATTATAAAGACATTGAAAGCTTATTATCAAAAAGATATGCGTTCTAGAAATCTGAATATATGGAAGATAGGCAACATATAAGTGCAAATTATCTAACCAAGCAAACAAATTTATTGGATGCTTTGCATCTCATTACCATGTCCTGGAACCAAGTATCTGACAGAGATCGTCCGATTTTAAAATCGAATACAATTATGAGCGTTTCATAAATAATTTGCTCAGAAATCATTAGCGGCAAACTTCATTAGATGAATTTATTCAATGCAAATAAATTAAAATCTGATCATCAATATTTTATTAACTATGTACCAACAATTATAATAATTTAAAATAGCGTTACTTATTTAACTTTATTTCTGCAGTGATTCAAGTACATATTTTGACTGACCTACGTAACATTACCTTATTTAAACATTTGTAAATAAGTTATCTTTATTTTTAGTGTACTTGGAAGGAGGTGAACTTCTTAGAATAACAACTTAATTTTACTACGTTTTATATAATAACTTGATAACATTATTTTATTTATTTTTGTTTTTGGTGTCAGCAAAATTTGTAGTTCTTAGAACAGTAAAATTAAACATAACATGATCTTAATTCACGGTATCAACAAACTTTATTTATGTAATGCAACCGTAATTTTTGAATATCTTATCATTCGGTTATTGTTATCAAAATCCCCAGTATCAATATGTTTCTATTAAGCGATGTGCATGTACTAGTAGTGAGAAAAGTATGTATCTATTTCAAATATTTTGTTAATTTAAATACGATGTGATAAGAGTAATTTGCATTTTGTATTTTAAATTCACTTTAACGTACTGATTTGTATTTCAAATACTTTATGTCAGTATTTTGCTCAGTCCTGGATAAATTATAATTTACTGTTAACTGTAAATTATAAAGCTAATGACTTGATGGTTATGGTTATTCTTTTTTTTTATATTAAATTATATTGATTATATTGAAAGTGTACAATTAATAAAATTGTGATCGTTACAAGAAAAACAGCAAAAGTTGTAACCGTCGTTTAAAATAAATGATTAGTTGTTTGATTATTTTCGTGAAAAACCCGGTATTTGCATTGACGTTATTCATTTTATGTATTTTGAATTTGTTATAATGGATTTTGGATTGATTTTAATAAGCTATTTTAAGTTATTAAATCCATAGTTATAATTCAAAATTGTTGATAAAGTTTTGTATTTTGTAGCACCGTGAATCATTTGTGATTCCGTTTATTTGACAATTTCTTTGTTTGATCAAAATTCCAGTGGTAATTTATGTTTCCCTTCTGAGATATAATTGTTACTAAATATATTTTAGCCTAACATTAGAATGTCTTTCGGATTTGGACCGTGTCATTGCTGTTGTAACCGAAGTTGCCAACGTTTCGCCCACTTTCGTAAGGGGCTTCATCAGGGCGTGAGATAAATCGCAAAACTCAAACAAGCAACCGAAATCTAACGAAGAACTTCTCAAAACTTAGTTTATCCACTTGTGAAACAAGCCATAATCTAAACCCTGAAAAGGTAAGAAAAAAACGATAACTTGAAAAAGCAAACAAAAATCTAACAAAGAACCACTACCGAGTTAGGTAATCAACTTATGAACCAAGCCAGATTCTAAACTCCGTAGAAGTGACTTAAGAAGAAATAGTCACCGTATATAAAGGAAAATGATCTTCACGGTTGGTTAAGCTCGACTCTGATTGGGTTACGGTTGATAAGGATCGTGTTTTCGATAAATGACTAATTACCGGAAACCAAAGAGGAGATAGCTCAAAACCATGATCGCGATTGAAGTTATTGGGGTGTTTGATGATTTCTATGCTTTCTTGGAACTTCCTGTTGAAAAAGAATGTGGCAATCAACGAAACATTATCAAAATCTATCTTGTGACCTGTAGTAAAATGATGTTCAGCAACCGCAGACTTGGAAATATACCTTTTCCTTATACAACTATCATGTTCTGAAATGCGAGTAATGACGGAACGACCGGTTTCACCAATGTAGACTAAACCACATGAACAAGGAATTTAGTACACACCTTGAGATGAAAGTGTAGAAAATTTGTCTTTGGGAGAAGGAAGAATCTGAGAAATTTTGCCTGTCGAGTTGAATATGGGTTTAATACCATTCTTACGAAGGAGTTTCCCAATTTGATCTGTAACCTTGTAAATGTAGGGTAAAAAGGCCAATTTTGGGTTGGATTCGGTAGCAGAAGTATCCTTAGGTAATCGAGTACGTGGATGTAGACGACGATTATAACTCTATGAATATCTCGCTTTACATAACCATTGTTCACTAAGGTTCTAGTAAGATGACGGAGTTCCGAGTCTAGATTCTCAGGTTGGCAAATAGAAAAGGCACGATGAACCAAAGATTCAATAATAGAACGTTTCTGTGCAGTATGATGATGAAACGAAGCATACAAGTAGTGGTCCGTATGGGTGGGTTTGTCCACCCATAGCAGCACCAGAAACTTGTTTGTAAAACTTGTTATCAAATTGGAAGTAAGTAGAGAATAGACACTTATCAATAAGAGGAACCAAACTCAAGTCCTTGCCATGTCGAGACAGAATCTGTTTGATGATAATAAGCGAATCCTTAATAGGAACTTTAGTAAAAGGTGAAGTAACATCAAAGCTTACGAAAAGATCTTGAAGTTTAAATTTTATAGTTTTTAAACGTTGAATAAAATGCTGAGAGTTGAGGATGTGAGAAGAGGTTTTACCTGTCAACTTGCAAAGAATCTTGGACAAGAACTTGGCTAGCGTGTAGGTAGGAGATTGGATAGTACTGACAATAGGTCGAAAAAAAATACCTTGTTTGTGAATTTTGGGAAGTCCGTATAGACGAGGTGGTTTAGAATCTGATGGGGTAAGTCGAAGTTTAGTTTTAGTAGGTAGATTGGAAGATTTGGTGATTTGACTGACCTCACATTTAATCCTAGAAGTGGGGTTGTGAGTTAGAAGAGCGTAAGTTTCCTCAGACAAAATAGAATTGATTTTTGTAACATAATCAATTTGATTCAAAACTACAGTGGCGTTGCTTTTGTCGGTTGGAAGAACAATAACATCAGGGTTTTTACGAAGACTTTTTAGAGCTGACTCTTTCGACTTAGAAATGTTGGATTTAGGAATTTTAGAGAACACCAATTCCTGTTCTGAGGTGAGGACCAAACTAGATCAATTGACAACCGTTTTTAAGGAGTAAGTAGTGGACAAAACTTTACGATTCTTAGATTCCAATAATTGAAACTTTTTGAGATGACCTTCAGTGGTTAGTCGTAGAGTGGCATCAGACTGCTGGTAAGTAATGTTATTGAAGAGTATCCAATCATCCGGGGATAGAGTGTTGGCCAACCCAAGATGAAGATAAAAGAGTTGTTTCGAAATGGTGTCTAACTCTCGCCTAGTTTGCTTAATCCGTTCGCGTATTAACGCTAGACTAGCACGGTGTAAGAGGTTTTTAGAAGAACGTGTCTAAATGTAGAACTTGATTCTGAGGAATGCAGAAATGATGTTGTGGTCACGACCGCGACTAAGAAAGGTTAAATTGCACAAAAGTTTGACGAGTTTGTGGCGAAATTTGGAAAATTATCAACCGTAACCCAATCACAGTCGAGCTTAACCATCCGTGACGATCCTTTTCTTTTATATACACAGACTATTTCTTCTTAAGTCACTTCTACGGAGTTTAGAATCTGGCTTGGTTCATATGTTGATTACCTAACTCGGTAGTGGTTCTTTGTTAGATTTTCGTTTGCTTTTTCAATTTATCGTTTTCTTATCTTTTCAGAGTTTAGATTATGGCTTGTTTCACAAGGGGATAACCTTACTTTTGAAAAGTTCTTAGTTAGATTTCGGTTGCTTGTTTGAGTTTTGCGATTTATCTCACGCCTTAATGAAGCCCCTTAAGAAAGTGGGCGAAACGTTAGCAAGTTCGGTTACAACAACAATGACACGATCCAAACCCGGAAGACATTCTAATGTTAGTATAGATTCCGGCCGTGGAAGTCTTCGCTTCTACATATTTTAGCCGATTGTTAATTTTAAGTGGTTTAAAAGTTCTTTGCTTTAAGTGCAGCCTCAGTACATTCGTACTTGGTTTCTTTGTGAGTTTAATCAAATGACGTGGGAACGAAATCATTCTTTTAATTTATTAGGTAGTTTAAATTTTATGACCGTCTTGTAACATAATATTTTGTCAATTTAACATTTTTGATCTAATACTACAATTGTGACGTTATTTGATCTGTTTGCCTCCTCGTCGCACTTCTTAATGAGATTGTTTTTTTTATAGAGTTTCGAACAGAGCCATTGGGGAAATGGTAATCGAAATAGGTTATATACGTGAATTTGGTGATAAAAGGGAGTCGGTTGACAGTCGTCAGTATGCTTTAATAAGATAGTTAGTTAGCTGGTTTTGAGTGTTCAAATAAATGTTCAATAGTTTAATTGTAAATAAACTTTTAATTCCGTCGGCCTCCGCGTTATGCAAATTTTTAGGTTTTCAAATTTTAGTGAGATACACTCTATTAAGGTAAGTCCCTTTAGAGTGTATCTTTCAGGAGCGGACTTGTAGTTGGCAAGGGCCAGAAGTCTATTAAGCTGTACTCCTTCCTGGTGCCCTTTGATTTAACTTTTCGATTTTGTGTTTTCGTCAAGTTTTTCAAAACAATCACGAAATTTTGAATATAGCTTACCCCGTCTTCACTAAGCACTGGCATAACAACGTTTATGTTACTTTATTTCAGAGAAGTGACAATGTTTCAACTTTTGCATGTAACAAAGTGGAACCGCTCAAAAATCGAAACAATGCAAAAAATAGCAAATAGAATTATGTGACGTAACCCATAAAAGTCTGAATTCTATGACTACTAAAATTTGTTTAGAGAGTTTACATGATTGTTCACATAGTTCTAGCAACCATTCAAAGTTTTGTAACTAATAATCTGGAAAAAACCACCAATAATTTTTAGGAATCTAAATCATTTCTATTCGTTTAAAAAAAAAGGAAAAAACTTTAATCTTAGTTATTAAATACTTGAGTGAAAACTAAGGTTTTATTAGTGTTTTTATAAATTTATAAATATATACTTGCTATAGTTTTTTTAGACTAATGCTAGAACTGATTACAATTGTATGGAATACGCTGGTCATCAAGTTTTCAAAAGTTAAATTATTTAATTTTCTTTTTTTTTATTTTCTTAGATATACGTATTTACGTAGGTTAGGTACGTATTTCAAACGAAACAGTTTTAAATGAACTTATTATTCTTGCATTTGTTTTACTTCAAACAATACACAAAAAATAATCAACTTTTTTAAAGACGACGTTTAATTTAAGTAAATTATAAGTAAACTGTAAATTTTTTATCGCAACCAAACAACATTTAAAAAACAAATTTAATTATAGACAGCAACACGCACACATACTAATTGTAATTCTCGCGATACTAAAAAAATGTACAAACGTGTACAATCTAAACGTATACAAAAAATTGTACGTAATTTCTTAAATATTTTAGTAAAAATTAAAATTTGAAGTTCATAAAAAAACATTTTTAAAAAATATTATTAAAAATTACCCTGTTTTGGTATGCCAAAAATTTTGTAAAAAATAAAACAATTTTATTTTATTTTTAGAAAAAAATAAGGAAGAAATTTTATACTAAATTAAAATTCAAATATCGTTAAGATTTGGCAGTAAATTTTATTTGCTTTATTTTTATCATATTTTTTGTTTCAGACGAGGAAGATTTATTTATGGTTTCTGATCTATTATTAGGAGGGGATTTGCGTTATCACATTCAGCAAGAAGTGTATTTTAACGAGGAAGCTGTTAAACTTACAGTTTGCGAATTGGCACTAGCACTGGATTATCTTCAATCAAAGCACATTGTTCACAGGTATGTACAATGCTGTATTTAAATCGAGCAATTACTGTATTCAAATTTATACTTTATTGATCCAATTGTGCGAAAATTAAATCAGAACTCAATTAAAAATACGAATAGTATTGATATTTAAATTTTAATTTAATGTTGTTTTAAATTTGATTCTTATTTACATGCGCGTGCGGTAACTTATACTTTACAGAGCGAAATTAATTTGAAATACGACGCATAGCGGAGTGTTTTGATCATAAAGCGCTGCCGGGCGGTTAACGCACAAAAGAATGTATTAAATTTTTCGACCTACGACTTTAAAAATTCATAAACTATTATTTTATCACGTTATATGTGACGGTAATTTCAATATGTTAAAATATTCATATTCAGCGGTTCTCTATTAATGTATATTTTTTCAAACATGAGATGACGCCATTCCAACTGAAGTAAAAAATATTGGAAAAACTCGTATTGTTTATCATTTAACAACTAAAAACTTGTGTAAACAGCGCTTCATAATATGTTTCTGTTATGAAAAGAATTTTTTTATTAATGTTTCTGAAGAAAAAAAACTAGAAGAACTCTTTGGTCGAAGTCAGTTGTCAGTTTGAAATCAAGCCAAGCATTCGAAAAATCAAGTCAAGCTTTTAAGTAATCAAGCCAAGTTCAATATTAGCCAAACCAATCTTTTACAGGTCAAACATTGTAGTTTTACTAAGCTTTTAAGCGCTTAAAAATAATATTATCTTGATGTAAAATTTATGTCTCAAAATCAAGGCACTTTACACAAATCACTTTAACAAACAGCGTCAACTAAAAACATCAAAACAAAAATTAAGCAAGTTGTTGACCTTTTCTAAGAAAGCTAAATTTATAATTTATACGTTTCTTGTTTATTTAGCTAAAGTCTTGTTGTGGTTACAACCGCAGATAAACATAGTTGAGTACACAAGCAATTTATTTTGTAGATGACGGATAATTAAAGAGAACCATAATTAACGTAATACATGAAGACGTTTTAAAATACGGATCTCACAGCATTTACCATGTACTTATTATCAAAAGTCAATCTTTACTTATTCAAATAGACAAAACCGCCCTGAAAACTTTAATTGCAAATATCACTGTAGACCCAAACACACGCTGTACAATAGATTACCTCATAACTCAGGATCAATCATATGTCAAACGAGAACGCGTCATCAAGTATACACGTTCAAAACTCGCATCGTAAATACTTTGTAACGGCATTACTATGTGTCTATTACCTTGTCTACAACACGTGAATAAATTTAGTTTATTGTGTATTTCTTATTATGAAATTAATAATTAGATAATTAAGTAAACACTGCAACGTACAGACGCTTGGAAAAGCTTAAAAACTAAACCAAGCCTGTATCCACAAACATCAAACGTTTATTTTTAAAATGACTTTCAAACCCAAGCCAAACTTTTATGTTTTAAGCCAAGCTACTTGGCTTAGTGAATCACTATGCTTACTGAATTTTTTCTGAAAATTAAAACAATACTTTAGAGATAATTTTAAAATCAAAAAAATACTAACACTACAATTAGATATAAAAAAACTAATGCAATAATACATTTATTTAACGTATAAATAATTGAACAAATCATTAATTTTAAGGGTAGTTAAGCCTATTTTGCTGTAGAATGAAGTTTTCTAAAAAGTGCTAATTTTACAATTTTTGTGAAATGAACACAAGGAATATGGTTTTGGTTAAAATGATTTAATTAATCATTTATCAGTGATTGTTCTTAATTACAAAAATTGCTCTAATAATATATTATCTTTCATATTTGTTTTGTGTTAAACGTTTTATTGAAAACAGGTACACAATCAATGTAAACTATTTTTTATTATTACAAAAAACGATAAACATTTTTGACAAGTTTTTACAACAACCATTTTTTTTATATCATTTTGTTATTCATTTTTTTGAGACAACTTGTTTATTACAACTTATTATAAACTTAGAATAATAATAAATGTGGAACTTTATAGAAAATCACTAAGTAGTACTCGTATTCATACATTCAGTGGACTGTATTAATTATGATTGAAATTGCTCAGAGTACGGCCTTAGAAATTGGTTTTTATTCAAAATTTATACAAACAACTGCGGCACAATAATTCATAACATGAACGTGAAAGAGTGGCAACTATTTCTTAAATAAATAAACACTTTTTAATTCAACATTCTCCCCCCTTTGAGGTATTGTCCTCAACATTATGAGTAGATTTAGGAAGTGGGCATAGTTTTGTTATGGGACGAGTAAATTCACCCTTATTAGTGATAAGTTTGACTACGCGGACTTTGTTATCACGTCCAGGCTTAAGATCTATTACTCTTGCAAGACACCACTCTAGCGGAGGCAAGTTGTCTTCTTTCACTAAAACTAAATCTCCTATTTTTAAATTTGGTTTTGAATACATCCATTTTGGGCGATGTTGTAATTGGTTTAAATAATCAGAACACCACCGTTTCCAAAAATCTTGACGCAATTTAGAACAGTGTTGCCACATGTTTAAACGATTTTCTGGAATACTGACTACATCTCTTTCTGGAAACGCAGTTAAAGCTTGACCTATAAGAAAATGACCTGGTGTTAAACAAGTCAAGTCAGAGATTGAATTAGACATAGATTGAATTGGTCTGGAATTGAGTATCGCCTCGATTTGAGCTAGAACAGTAGATAAAGCTTCAAATGATAAGACAGCATTTCCCAAAACCCTCCTTAAATGGTACTTAGTACTCTTGATTCCAGCTTCCCACAAGCCTCCCCAATGTGGGCTATTTGGAGGAATGAATTTCCAACTTATTCCTCGTGTGGACAAAAAATCTTGAATTTCATTACTATGACTTTGAAAAAATTTATAAATTCCTTGCAGAGCATTGTTAGCTCCTTTAAAATTAGTCGCGTTGTCGCTACTAATCGAAACTGGATTTCCTCGACGTGCAATAAACCTTTTCAAAGTAAGCAAAAATGCGTCTGTTGAAAGACTCGATACTAACTCTATGTGTATGGCTTTAGTTGCCATACACACAAACAATGCAATATAAGATTTGGGAGTTATTGATTTCCGCAACCTTGTTTCCTTGACCATGATTGGTCCACCAAAATCAATGCCAACATGATAAAATGGACGAACTAATTGGGTTCGCTCTACGGGCAAACTTCCCATTAACTGTTTGGATACTATTGCTTTAAATCGATGACATTTAATACATTTCATTAGTACACTGTTAATGCGTCTTAAAGCATGAATAGGCCAAACACGTTGTCGTAAACTATTAAGTACAGAACGAGGACCTGCATAACCCAAGTACTTATGTTCATGTTCGATCAACAACTCAGTTACATGACAATTTGTAGGCAAAACGATTGGGTGTTTACTATTAAATGACAACGGCGCATTTATTAAACGTCCGCCAACCCTTAATAATCCTTTTGAATCAAGAAATGGATTTAACAATACCAGCGAACTCCTTTTTGCTAATGGCTTAGCATTCTGTAAACATGAGATTTCTTCATGAAAATGTTCAAGTTGAATGACCTTAAATATTTGAGCCAAAGCTTGTTCTAGTTCCTCTACTAAGAGAGAACCATAAACCTTTAAAGAATTTTTTTTTTAATTATTAACAAATCTAAACATAAACGCAATGGATCTTTGCATTCTGACAAATGACGAAAACCTAAGTAAAACCGAGGAATTGACTTCTGTTTTGGTGTGAACATGCGATACCTGTTCCAAAGTATTTGCTCCACCTAACACGTCGTCTACGTACGTTTGTTTTAGTAAAGTTTCAGCCGCTAACGGAAAGGTAAATTTATTTTTATTAGCCAACTCGACCAAGGTTCTAGTGGCAAGAAATGGAGCACAGTTAGTTCCATATGTTACCGTTTGAAACTCAATATGGCGTAAGGGATCAGCTGGGTCATCTCTCCAAACTATATTTTGTAAAAATCGATCATCTGAATGAATCTTAATACACCTATACATTTTTTGTATATCGCTTGTTATAACGTACCGGTAAGTCCTATATCTAGCAATAATATCAAATAAGTCTGGCTGAACCGGACTCCCTTTAAGCATGATGTCGTTCAAACTTAACCCCGAGGTGGTTTTCATAGACGCATTAAAAACAACACGATATTTCGTCGTAAGTTTATCTTCACGAATTACACAATGGTGAGGAAGATAATACCTATTACTTGCCATTGAATCGGTAGCTTGTTCAATTTCTTTAGCATGACCGAGTAATAAATATTCATCAATAAATGCTTTATACTCTTTTTAGTTTAACATCCTTTTTGAACCTTTTTTCGAGCGATAAAAACGTTTGAGTAGCCTTGTTAAGAGAGTTGCCTAAGAAAGAAGCATCATGATTAGGCTTAATAGGTAACCTTACCTCGAATACACCAGATTCAAGTCTTTTCGTTGTAGTGGAATACAGTTTTTCACAGAGTTCATCCTCTGGAGACATGTGCCTTTTATTGGATACTTCTTCCACTCTCCAAAATTGAGATATTAAACTATCCAAATCAAGGCCCTGAACAAACAAAGCAACGCTTAAATGTGACCTAACATTATGTAAATCAGGAACACTTCCTTCTACAACCCACCCAAATAAACTATTTTGCAAGACAGGAAGATTCTCGCCTAACCTTAACAGCCCAGTTTGAATTATGTCAAAATACACTTCAGCTCCTAGCAAAAGATCTATTTCACCAGAAATGTGAAAACTTTTATCGGCCAAATTTATGTCATTTGGGATACCTAAATTTTTGATATTTATTGATGCATAAGGCAGTTGACAAGTAATTGTTTTTAAAATACCACAACTTGTCGAAATCCTTTTCCTTTGATTCTTCTGAGACTCAATTATAACTTTGATAAAGTTTGAAACACGAACACCACTTTGTCCGATTCCTGACACCTGAATATTAGTTGAATTTTTCCTTAAATTTAACTTATTTGCAATATTTGAAGTTATAAATGAACTTTGCGACCCTGAATCTAGAAGTGCTCTAGCTTCAACGTTAGAACCATTATCAGCAATTAAATTTACCATTGCTGTAGCCAACAGTATTTGCCTATGTGTGCTAGCTGTTAAACATGGAATAGAATTTATTTCAAGCGAAGTAGTTGCTACTGACGATGAGGTTGATGCAGTTCCATCAATTTCCATATTTATGTATTCCTTATGCCTTTGTTGTTCATAGTTGACTTTTCCTTTATCTTGACCTTCATCTCCTTCACGACTTCTATCTTGATGCAGCAAACTGTGATGCCTTCCTTTACATATCCTACAACCTTCTGATTTACAGTCACTAACTGTGTGTTTATAACCAAGACAGTTATAACAAAGCCTATTTTTTTTAACAAATTCTCGTTTGTGCGTTAAATCATATTTTGAAAATTTACTACATCGAAATATACGATGATAACTTCAATCGCAACATGCGCACTTTCCTTTATAATCTGTATTAACTCTAGACATTGAATGATAACTAGACTTAACAAACTTCCGCTGGTGCTCAGGGGTTGCCAGTGCTTCAAGAGCTAAACATCGTTTTTCAACAAATTCGAGAAATTCGTTAAAACTAGGTAGTGCCTGTGGGTCTCTTTCTAATTCATATGCTTTATGTGTATTAAAATCTAATTTTGAAGACATAATGTATACTAAAATAAGATCCCACTGCTTTGCAGGCACGCCTAGTGCAACCAAAGCATTGTAGTTTTGCTTTATTTTGACAATAAAATCTCTTAAAGCAACTGGGTTACCCTTAGTTATTTGAACCTCCAATAATACGCGAATGTGACAATTTATTGTGACAAGTTTGTTATCATATCTTTTTTTTAATAAATCCAGAGCAACGTCGTAGTTTGCATCGGTTATCTGCAAATCTTTTACGATTAATAAGGGTTCATCTTTTAAAACAGACTTTAAATATAAAAATTTTTGAACTTTGCTCAAATGACCATCAACATGTATTAATGACGTAAAAAGCTCAATAAAAGATCTATAATCCTCATATTTTCCTGAATATATGGGAATGTTAATATTAGGTAATTTAACCTGAGAGGAGGGGGTTGTTGAGTGTGCAACTGCGCTTATTAAACCCGTTGTTGACGCACCTGACTCGACGCCACTAGAAATTACCCTATTTTGAATTATTGTTTTTAATTTACTGTGCACTGAAATATACTGCTGTTCGACTACTACCCGGTCATTTTCCTCGGCATCAGCCTGTTCCTCTAATTAATTCTGAATACATTCATAGTCTTCGTAAGACTTAACTAACATAGATTCCCTAATTACAAATTCGTTAACATCAATTGTTAAATTGTTTTCGTTTAGTTTTACATAATTTTCAATCCTACTAATTTTTGCCTTAATTCTACCTCGTTTTTGTACCATAACTTGTATATTAGCCATTTTGTTAAACGTTTAGTAACAATGTACAATTTGTAAAAATACCCTTAATGACTTTTTATACAAATATGAAACTTTCCCTTAACCAATATCTATTTTCAAATAGCTATTGTTGTAGCACTTGCGCTTTTTGTTAAACAACCTTAAATTGTTAATTTTTCAAAGCGACTTAATGTAACACTTTAACAAACACTCAATTGTGAGAATGTACACGCATAAACTCAGCAATCGTTAAGTAAATGTTCTTTTACAATCCAAACATAAATGTCTTTACCTTTAATACGTTAATAAATAATGGAATGTTCAAACCTGTATTTAGCACCTTCAGTTCTTGCACTTGCAGCAACCTTTAATTATTGAATTCCACATTCAAATTGTGTCGTAACAACCCTTGTCTGATAATTTTTCCTATTGATGACGCAACTTGAGTAAGTTGTGATGTTCCTTGTGCACCTGTGACAATGATCCTTGTATTTTCAACCCAATATTTATCCGGCTCGTAATCGACCATGTTTTGTGTTAAACGTTTTATTGAAAACAGGTACACAATCAATGTAAACTATTTTTTATTATAAAAAACGATAAACATTTTTGACAAGTTTTTACAACAACCATTTTTTTATATCATTTTGTTATTCATTTTTTTTTGAGACAACTTGTTTATTTCAACTTATTATAAACTTAGAATAATACTTAAATGTAGAACTTTATCGAAAATCACTAAGTAGTACTCGTATTCATATATTCAGTGGACTGTATTAATTATGATTGAAATTGCTTAGAGTACGGCCTTAGAAATTGGTTTATATTCAAAATTTATACAAACAACTGCGGCACAATAATTCATAACATGAACGAGAAAGAGTGGCAACTATTTCTTAAATAAATAAACACTTTTTAATTCAACAATATTGAAAGTTTTATGTTCATATGTTAGGCTTATGGAGCGAAAAAACGATCACAACGTGTTGTGGTCTATTTAAAACATTCATAGACCGCGTCGTAGTTGAACACCTAGACTTTTTAGGCTAGGTCTTAGTCTCTCCTTGGAAGCCAAAACAAAAAGAATTTGATCTTTGTTGTATTGTCGTTTGTATACCCAAACAAACTGATGTTTCGCAAGACATTGCAGCTTGCATCTTTGGAGTGGTGATTGTCACTGAAGGAAAAAGTGTAGGTGATGGTTACCTACCAGGTAATTAACAGACTTTTACTTTCCGTTACCGGTTGACTAATTGTCTTTGTCTTAGAGAGTGTAATACGGGTAGCCAATATTTGATTAGTTTTAAACTATTTTTCCGGTTTATAATATATGGATGCTTTCTTATTTCCACAGATTTGCGGATTAGGCTAGGAACGTAAAAAGAGTTCTAGCCAACGCTTTAGTTTAGTGAAAGTTTAGCGTGTGTCTTTAGTTTCACACGTGTTCTGTCTAGTAATTTTTTGCGGTGTCCCAGTCAGCCATATGTTCTTTTATTCTAACTTCAATAGAGCGTTCCGTCTGTACTATATAATTTGATGTACAAAAACAAAAGCTTTTGTATATTCCTGCATGTTTTAAAGCCTTTTACTTGTCTTTAGCAGATCTAAATCAATTATTCAAGGTAGTATTAGTCGTAAAGAGTTTTGATATTATGTTTCTTTAGCACTAATTTTATCTGTAGCACCCATACAATATGATAAATAAGCAGGGCTAGTAAGAGGTGGTGCCTTTTTTGACTTTTGGATTGACTACTCTTTCTCATGCCTTTTCTATCTCTTTGAACCAGTATTTATTTTGTTGTAGAGATTCTAACAATGTTTTTTTCTTTTGTATATTTTCATTATCTGACATAGGTATACCTCTTTTAATTAAAGTATGAAAACAGTGGTCTTTTGTACTGGATGTGTTGAAACTTGGCGTTTAAGTATCTGTTAGTTTGCGTTTTCTTTCTATAAACAGAATTCTTTATTACCAATAGATAAAGAAGGGTTAGACTGTTGTTTTAACTCAATATTTAAATTTAATATTAACAGGTGTTAAGATGTACGAAGAACTGATATAGTTATGAGCCTATACAAAAAACGTATCACTAATATATCTGAACCGATTTTTTGGTTTTAACTCAACATTTTTCATAATTCTAGTTTTTAAATACTCCATATAAATATTACCCAATAAACACAGAAAGTCCGGCAGTGTACAATGCCATTACAGCGATTAAAGACAAAATGCGTTTATGGTTTTTGTAGTGCATAAAAAGTACACATTCTGTACGTAAATCCCAGTACTATAAACAACGTAATGGTATAGTGCGTTTTCAATACTGCTTATTCTATGGCGTACACGATACGCATTTTGCCATCACGTTTAAAACACATTTTTATTCGCAGATTATTCGATTTTGTTCGATTCTCGTCGCCGTCACCGTGAAGTAGCTCGTAGCTCTTCCCCTAACCTTGCTTTTGTCACTTTTGTTTAGCTTTAGCCACAAAATCTTGTATTTATCCTATGCAAACCATTTTGTGCTTTAAAATTTAGAAAAGATGTGTTTGTTTTTCATCATTTAGGATGGATTAACCAAATAAGTAAGTATTAAATTCAGATATAAACGATATTATTTCATGATAAATATATAACCTAAAAATATAAAGTGACTTTGGAATTTGTAGTTGATGGGATGTTAGTTTGTGAGTTATCTACAATTTCCCAATTAATTATTTTTATTGCTGAGTTGTATTTAATTAAAAATTTTTTTAGATCGATTCAATCTACTTTGTTGGATGAAAATATGCAGCAAGCGAGACATGTTTTAACCAAGTAATTGGTCTGGATAAAGCAAAACAAATTTGTAAAAATATTTTAAACTTAATTTATGATAAGAGGCTTCAAAGTATTTTATAGGTTAAAACTTAAAACATTAACTTTATATGTATATTAACGTAATGTGATTTCAAGTGCATTACTACCAAACTCGACATTCATATTGTATTTTATTTCACGACTATTTACAAAGCAATTCTTTATAATCACTTCAAAAACTTCATAATTTAGTTTAGAAATTGCTAAAAAAGTGTATAAGTTATTTGAGTAGCATTACAATGTAATTTTTATTTTACAATATCCATAAGAAAAAATTCAAATTGTGGTGCAGCTTTACAACACGCAATAAACACCAGGAGTAGTGGGCACGAAAGACGCCAATAAACATAAGAACAGAAGGAATGTAAATACGTTTTTTATATTTTTAAAATTTTATTAGTACATATATGGACATTGTATGTTGAGTTTCCAAATTATTTTATTAATTAAATTAAAAATGATAATACCATTGTATGCATTTAATTTGTGTTAAGTTGCTAACATTGCCAGTGTTTTAAAAATTGTGCACTATTTACGTGATGGCAAACTACATATTATATTGCACAGATTTCACTGGCATTCTGCATTTAACTTGTGTTAAAATACGTAACTTGCCAATATTGGTTCGGTGCAATTGCTGCATTGGCAAGATTCATCCGGCAATATATCGGCCGGTGTGACACCTAGTTACCGGCAATCTACGTCATTTTAGTACATTGCCAGCATTCTGAGTGCCGGCTAAGGAGTACATTGCCAGTACGGGTCCATTGATTTGTGTTTATTGGGTAGCTATAAGTGGAAAAAACGGTGAATCCGTGGGCGCTCCGTCTATTTCTTTAAATAAATTGTAGTGATAACTGAAATAAGTGTCCTTGAGACAGAATTCTTGTTGTTGTAACTATAATAGATGTTCTTAAGACAGTGTTTGGATAGTATAACTTCAGTAATTTTCTACTTAAACAAAAACAAGATTTAGTCGACTAGGATTTTTGTAAAAAGTACGTCAAAACTGATTACAGTATCTTTTTTTTTATACGCAAATTTTAAATTTTATCTACAAAGTCTATAGAATCTTTTATGTAAGTTTTTTTATTTCCTGTCAACAACAAAAGTTTTGAAGACCGTAGATTTGTGGCATAACTGGATTTTTGATAATAAAAGCTTGTTTCTTGTTAATATCTATAGTCGTAGAGTTTTTGATAGCGGAGTTTACTTTAGTACATAGAGAGTTTAAAGGGTTTTTCTGTAGACGTTCGTAGCGGTCTTTCGGGAGTAAATTCGTCTCGGTACTAAAATTTCTTTTTTCTCACGTAATCGGTGTTCTGCTTGTTTTACTCAAGGAGAAAATCACTAAAGAAGAAGATTTACTCATTGAACTGTCTCAAGAACACTTATTTCAGTTATAACGACAACTTATTTAAACAACTGAGTTCACCGCTCTCTCCAGTTATAGCTAATATCTATATGGAGAATTTTAAAACTGAAATTATCAAGAATGTTGAGTTAAAATATAAAACTTGATTCAGATGTGTTGATGATACGTTTGATGTATGCCATAATAACATTAAATTTACAATCGAGTTCGAAAATAACAGCAGTCCAGTATTTTTTGATGTACGGGTAATAAAGAAAATTAAGAAAAAGTTGGGGCATACGTTTATAGAAAGAAACGCATACTAACGGATACTTAAACGCCAAATCTCACCACCATCTAGTACAGAAGACCACTATTTTGCATACGTTAACTATACGTGTGCCAGATAATGAAAATCTACAAAAAAAAGAAAACACTGTTGGAGTTTCTACAAGAAAATAGATACGGGTACTAAGAGATCCAAAAAGCTGGGAAATAAGCAATCTATGCAAAATTCGAGGAATATGTATTTATTATCTGCTCTATGTGACCGGTTTCACCATTAAGAATTTAACTCTAGATTAACTAATCTACGGTTAATTTTAAAATCCTGTCATATTATTGGTTAGCTTAAAACCACTAACCAATGATAAGACAGGATTTTAAAATTAATCGTAGGTTAGCTAATCTAGAGTTAATTTTTAATGGTGAAACCGGGTCTTAATCATTATTTTTGGAGGTAGATACAAATAGTTTTTGTAATTCTTTTTCAGTTTCTACGGAAACGTATCAATAGTGATAGATAAACATAGATAAATCTGCAAGTTCGATTTTTTGTGAAGATCTAAACATAGCTTTGTACGGTTCTTCTTACTTAGAATAAATCGCAGTTTTTCTCTATTTTGACATAAGAATTAGCAATTCTCACAGTAAAATCAGTGTAAGAATTAGCAAATTTTAATACAAATTTTAGGAATGTTAGTGTTTTTAAAATCGATATCTCTGTATCGTAAGTTGACGTTACATGAAAAAAATGAAAATTATTGTAACTTAACAATTGAAATTCAAATGTTAATGCCAAGACAAAATAAAGACGTCCTGTTAATTTTAATTTTATTTACTTATAAAGCTATAAAGACATCTTTTCGTATGAGATTTTAGGTTAACACATAAATTTCAATATGTCAAAGTGTAAGTGTTACCAATTCTATAAAATACAAAAGTTTCCTAATATGTTGTTTTAAAATTACAGTTATACAAACAATATTAAAATTATATCAAAATAGAGAAAATAGTATAAAACACACGTCATAGAATACGTTTCAATTACTCTACCGTTTCATAAACTCGCCGCTGCGCTCCATGTATGGAACCCGATCTCGTGATTGAAGTGCGTTCATTCTGTAACTTGTGTTTTAATATACTATTCTGACCACTTTTGTAATATTTTATGAATTATCCAAACTACTAGCATGTCACGCACGTCTTAATTTGACCACATAACCCAAACTTGACTTTGAGAGCGTCAAGGTTTTTTATGAACCAGCTTCATTCCGACCCACATTGCTGTTAAGTTTTTAATTATTTTATTTGCAAATTCAAGACTATTGTCGCTTTGCAAAGGGCAAGTAGAATACCTGCACTTAAATCGCGGTTTAATTCCGCAATTTAAATTAATTAGAACAATTAAACCGTTGAATCAAACATCGAATTAAATTAATTACAATTAAATCGCAAATTAAATTAAAACTGCAAAAACCGTTAATCAAATCTATGGATCAATTTGATTCGCGGGTTTGATCCACAGATTTGATCGGCGGTTTAATTTAGTTATTGGACAACGCGTCCGCGGTTCGCTAATTAAATTGATGATTGTCGGATTTTAAATTTTGAATTAACAGAATTGGTTTATTTAAAAATGTTAACTCGTTTTCTTTTTCATTGCCTTTAACCTAAATTTTACTGTAGGATTCCAAGATTTTTATAATTAGTTTTAAAATCTTGAAATGATATATAACCAAAGCTCCAACGCGGTCCGTGATAATGGTTTTCTAAATAGTTTATCTCTTTTTTTACGGAATTTGGTAAATTTTGAAAATTGGGTTCCACATTTAACTTTTTTGCAGTTTTTTATGACGCAGTAATAACTCCATTAAGTTTCTCATCTGTACGAAATTCCAGCAAAAATTGTTTAAATTTTAAGTTTCTAGAGCCAATTGTGTATTTATAGTTTTTAATTGTAAAATTTTACTAACAAAATTGACTTGCACTAAAACTTGATACCAGATGTGAACTGAACATATAAACGTAAATATTTTATCGCCTAAACACCTAGCTTGATATTTTGATTCTTGATCAAATTTATCTGAATTTTTTATGTCTTATTATGCGTCATATATTTCAGGTAAATTTTTAAACAGTGGCTTTATTGCATTAATTCTGCTTGACTATCTTTTGTCAGGTAATGGTTTTAAAGTAAAATTAACCAAGTAGTGTCTGACGATATTCCAACGCCTAGTATACGCAGAGAAATATTTGTATAATTCTTAAATTAAACTGCAAAAACCAATTGTTTTGTGATTACCTTTTGCAGCATTATTAACTATTAAATTTTATGTGTAAGTGGTACAGGGCATATAAAACGCTCGTGGATTCAGATCTAAAAGAATTGTCTGCAAACCGCAATTTTTACCACGCATATTGGAACCGTTATTATAGGCCTGTCCCCTCACATTATTTATATCTAAATTAAATTTTTTTAACTCTTCTATTATAAAAGAACTCAAACCAATACCAGTTGTATCAACAATACGGCAAAAAACGAAATGTTTGCGTATTTCTAACTCTGTAAAACAGGTGTTAAAGTGAACAAAACGTATGCTAATATTTATCGCCTCTAAATGTGCAAAATCTGGTGTGCAATATTATTGAAAAATACTTATTTTGAATGCATAAATTCAAAACTGAAGTTTGGAATTTCTTTGCCAAAAAGATTTCATTTTGGATTTTGTCACCAAGATACGTAGGCATTTTTTTAGCTTGTGATTTAGCACGTTGAATATGATTATTCATTATAGGATCAAATTTACTTACCATTTCAATACACTTCAAAAATTTCCGTTATTATTTTGAAATAACATACTGTCTTGACCTCAACAAGCTAAATTTTGCCGAGCTAAAAATTGAGTAACATATCCTATTATGTTAATTATATTATAATATCGTTGTTTTTCGATTGCAAGAAGTTTTTGATTGGCACTATCAATTATAGTTTTATTTTTTAATGCTTGACATAATTCTGTCAATTTTTGATAGTTACTAAAGTGAGATGAATTTTTTTCATGTCTGTTTAGATTCATTACTAAATGTAACCAATCATTACAACTCCGAGAAAATTTATTATTCTTTTGCACAAAAACAGAAAACCATGTTTTTAGTTATCGAACAAAGTAACCAATTTCTATGATAAATTTCTCCGTTTTTTAAACGTCTTTTATAATAATTAGATGAAAATTGACCCAACAAATTACAAAGAAAATTGAACCATGTAATTTGTTTCGTGCCATTTTCAACTAAAATTTGTATATTCGTACTTAGAGTCATGGTCAATGAAATGGATTATCGAACAAGTACTCAACGTTGATGTAAATGGAACAGGAAAAAACTGTGTTATCTTTGTGGTGTTTTTGTCACGCTCTTCGTCTCGTTTCCTCTTGTTTGTTAATAACCTTCGGATTACCAAGCAATTTTTAGGCGCCGATTACCAAGTGGGGTCAGATTTGACCCCAAGTTTTTTTTCTTATTTTGTAAAGAAAAACCGATTAATTTGTAATGGTAACCTTTATTAATATTTTAAATTAACATTAGATTTCATATAAACTAATAAAAATATAAAAATAAAATGTAAACATAAATTAGTGAGGGTAACAACTATAACATATTATTGTAGTTTTTTTCTGGCAATGTTGTTTACATACAAAAAGTTTGCACATTTCACATGTTTCCGAACATTTTTTGTCATTTGCTTTTAGACATATCTTGCAACGACCTCAAATATGATCCCAACGACAATATTTTTTTTACGTCGCAAAACAAATAACAATTGAAAAGTTTGTTATATATTTATATTATTAGACATTGTTGAAAGAAACTCAGCTAAAAAAATATTGGGACAGTTGTACAAAAAACTTAAGAAAAGACAACAACAACAACACGTCTGGGGTCAAAAAAGACCCCACTGGTAATCGGAAGATTAAATTTTGGTAACTCGATATTTTTTTTTGTTTCCTTCATAAAACATCTGAAAAAATAATAATTTTTACAAAAACAACTGTCAAAAGTTGATACCAGTGTTTTTATATTTCAGGTATTTTTTTATGGTTTACGTGTAGTTTGCGGCTGAATTGTGAATTTTTTGTTAGATTTTTCGTCATCGTCACAACAACAACAATAACTCAAATAACTCAAAACACATTTTCTTGAGCTTTTAGAAATATATCTCTGTTTTTCAATAAATGTGCTATACTAGACTTGCTGAATAGATAGAAATAAGTCCCTCCCACCAAAAAAATGGGCGGAATTATATGAAGTCAGGTTCAAATTCACGAATAATCAAAATGCATACGCATATGCATATCTGTATTGTTGGTTGCCTATACGGTAATCAAATTATTTTTCTATTAGGTCAATGATCAGGTATAGAAATGAAATAGAAAGTTCTACTTCGATCTACGTTCTGTAATACTTTATAGTATCGCTATCATAAATTTACTTCATTCATAAACTGTTTTTCTAAACAAATCATTTTCCTTTATTTTCAATGACAAATAAAAAATAATAACAAACTTTTATCTACAGAAAAAATAGAACCTCAAAATAGCAATTATATTGTTTATTAAAAATCATTACAATTATTGTAAAATGTAATTCTTATAAACCAAAACAATAAATTAGTCTTACAACGCTGTTACAACTTTTGCAAAGAATTTACCTTCACTAGATAAAAACAGAGGAATAAAAGACTAAATCGGAAAAATAAAAAAATAACTACAAAAGATGAGATATTGATATTTTCATTATACATCGTGTCACAACACGTGGATGTTTTAAGAAATTAAAAGTAAAAATGACGGCTTTCGTTTTCGTGACCGGAAGGGACCAATAATGCCCGATAGATGGCTTTGAGAAATGGCAAAGTAACTTTAATTCAACCAATACACAGGGTAGTGAATTTTTAAATTTATGCACCTAACAATTTTCAAAAATTTTACATTAACTCCCCACAGGGGTAGGTACGGACACGATAAAAAGTGTAGAATAATAAATTAACAATAAAACAAAAATAATATGCAGAATTATACCTATTATACATATGTTGGTTGACTTACCTTATAAAAAAATTTAATGCTTCACTAAAGCATCACTTACACAATATGACACTGTTCTAATTTTGTAAAGAATTGATACTACCACTTTTCTTATACAAGACTACAAAAACCGCCAAGTTGTGACAGATCGCGACGTGAATGAAATTGTTGACAAAATTATAGCCAAGGCGCTAATAGCTGCTCTACGGGGCGCCGATAGGGATGCGTGCCTTCAACTGCTGTTTTGCTTGTTTCTGCAGGATTGTTACTGTTTAAATGCAGTTTTCTGCAGCATTCTCTTTATTTTACCTCTATAATTGATTTCATATTACTAACATGGTTTAAATAAACCTGCAATTTCCAATTTATTAAATAGAGACTATTAAATTTAGTGACTGCTTCTCTATTAGGTCATTTGGTCAATGACCCTCTGGAAAAATGAATAAAAAGTCTATTTTATTTACTTTAAAATTACAGAAAGTTTGCATTTAAATCAAATTATCATAGTTTGAATTTCATGCGTTTAAATTGAGAATTGAAATACAAAAACTTGCAAATCTACCGGAGGTTCACATTTATGTGTGCTTGCGTACATAATATTGAAACCGAATCGTAAATGATATAGTTATTGTAGTCAATAGTGAAATACACATAACACAATTTTATGGGAGTTAGAAAAAAATGCTTAAATGCTTGCTTGCGGTCTTGAGCCCGGAGGTCATTCTGCCTACTCAATAGCAGTGCAATGCCTACGTGACTTACGTCACGTGTCTATAAAACACAGATGCTAAAATACATATTTCTTATCACATTTGACAAACTCTACAGTCGATTTTTTTTAGTTAATCTATAATATTCAGTTGTAATAGATGACTTATCGTTTTTGTTGCATGACGATTGTGCAAGACATTAAAAAAGTAGTATCTAATATTAGTTTAAACGTTTAAAATTTAAATGTAAAGCTTATCCTCAGCCTTTACTTCAAATTAGTAAGACCAGTAAACATAAAAATAAAGTTCATAGTAATTTTAAAGAATCTATGTAGGATTTTCGTCAGATTGGATTTGTGAATTTGATGTAAATAATAGATTTTACTGTTTTATAGGTTTACTGTTTTCATATGACTCATTATAGTGAAAAAATAATGTTACCAATTTATGGCATTTAAAAGAAAAAGTGAAAAGGCACTCATTATTGGCGAATCATATAAAAAGTTGTATGAATTATGCTACTCTTGGTTGCGTTAACATTAGCATACAAATACAATTGGGTAGCGCTTGCCAAAACTTAATTGAAGGCTACAATAAAAATGTTTGTAGATCATATATTAGGTAAAATAACTAATTGACTTTACCTGCGGCTACGGTAAAAAGTGAGCAATGTTCCTCTACGTAAGAAAAATTAAATCATTTTTACGCAATCGGCAATATTATGGAACAAGAAAGTCGTGAGTTTTTCTATGCTAAGAATAGAAAACCTTCGATTAACCCTGCAGCACCCGTACTCGGTCTGTGGGTCCGACGACATATATCATATGATGCACATGCGTTATTTTACCGCTTCTTTCAGTACCTTCCTACGTATTGCCGTTGAAGATCAGTACAAGTTTGAAGTTTGTGAGTGCAGTGGTTCAAAAGTTATTTATAGTTTTGGTTTCACAGACCGAAGCGGGTACTCACGTTGTTTTTATTTTTATTTTTGATATTGGCGAAGTTAGGTAGTATTTTTTGCATTTTTTAGTAATATTAATTATTGTTATGCTGACCAATTTTAGTCATGGGAGATTATGAGCGCGAACAGGCGCGACTGGAACAGATGATGAATGACCTAATGTTGTAGGAAGATGGCGAAAACGTATTATATGATGATGAGACGTCTTCAAGCGAAGAAGATTTACTTGAAACGATAGAAACAAACAGCGATACTGAACAAGAAATATCTAACTGTGAAGACCTTCATAAACAAGAAACCAATGAACTGTGCTATGAAGAGAAAGATAAAGTTACAAAATAAGTAAAGCATGCACTACGTAAAAATGTACGAACCAGACCAGAAAATAAAGTCATTCAGAAATACAAACTCTATTAGGATTATTATACTATGCGGGAGTCCTAAAAGCAAACCATTTGAACACCAAAGACTTATGGATAACTGGACGGGTCAAGATTCGAAATTTTCCGGTTGATTATGTCTTTGAACAGACTTCGATTTCTTCTTGGCAGCCTTAGATTTGATGACAAGAAAACGCGCAATGAAAGAAAAAAGATTAATAAATTGGCTCCTATACGAGAATATTTTGATCCGTTTGTTGAGAATTGTAAATATAGTTATAGTCATTCAGAATACGTTACTATAGATGAAAAACTCGATGCGGATTTCGGAAGTATATTCTGTCAAAGCCGAATAAATACGGAATTAAAATCTTTGCAATGTCAAATGCCAAAATGTACTACATCAGCAATTTAGAAGTATATGTAGGCACTCAGCAAGAAGGCCTATATAACAAAAGTAACAGTCCCGATGCAATAGTTGAAAGACTTTGTGAACCCATATATAACACAGGGAGGAACTTGACTTTAGATAATTGGTTTACAATTAATTAGATTGATCGATAGATTGCTGCAGAAAAAACTGACCGTTTTCGGCACAATTTGAAAGAATAAAAGAGAATTGCCATTGGAGTTTAGTAAACCAGTCAAACGTCAATTGAAATCTAGTATATTTGGCTTCATGGACAGTTGCACCTTAGTCTCATATGTTCCCCGAAAAAATAAGAACCTACTGTTAGTTTCTAGCTTACGACGACGCAATTGATCCTGCAAGTGGTGAAGAATTTAAGCCGGGGATAATAACAATGTACAATAGTACAAAGGGCGGAGTTGATATGGTTGACCAACTATGTTCAAATTACAATTGCGCTAGGAATACTCGAACATGGCCCATCGTGGTGCTTTATTCAACTCTAAATGTAGCTGGAATCAACAGTTTAGTAATATATAGCTCTAATAATACCAATTTATCCATATTAAGACGCGAATTTTTACGTAAACTTGCTGTGGATATGATAAAGCAAATAAGAGCTAATGTACAGAGTCTTCCTCAAAATTTGAAGATCCGTATGCAAGATCTGTGTGGTTTAGAAGAAAATCCTGAAGTTGCAAATCTTGGAAACGAAAAAGGCAGATGTTACTTCTGTGACACGAAGAGAAATAAAAAAACACGTTATTTTTGCAAGAAATCTAAGAAGTTCATGTGTTTGGAGCATGTAACGGTAATTTGCGAAAACTCTGTTTCAGATTAGTATTTTATTTTACAAGATTTTTATTATAAAATGTTATCATTAGATATAAGAAGTTTTTTTGTTCTTAAAAAAATTTTTTTCTTTCAAATACTAGCTAATGTAATTTAGGTTTTAACTGTTTATTAAATTATTTTGACTATATTTTGTTAATTTGCTGACATAAATATATTACAAAAATCGTATTAACCCTCTCCAGCGTCTTATGATGACACAATATTTTTTTGGAGGTTGCCGAAGGTTGTTGGTCTGTGAAACCGATTCTTGCGGGTACTGTAGGGTTAAAAATTGTAAATTTTTATCGATTATTGCGGTAATTGTAAAGATGGACGAATATCTTAAATTTTAATTTTAAATATAATTAATCTTAAAACATAAATCGTGTTAATGTAAGAATGGTTTTTTAGACTTTGCGATAATTATGTTTTTTTAAATGACCTTTTTGTATGACTGGCCACCAGTCGCCACTGATTAAATTATTATGGAAGATTTGGAATTTTGATTTCAACCAAATAAAAACAAGAAGGGTACTTTACCTAGAATGAAAATGATTTTTCTCCAACTGCCAAGCCCTGCATAATTTTACAAAATCAAAAATATACTAAAAACCATCGAACCACCAGCCGCCACTGATTAAATTTCTAAATTATCATGGAAGATTTGGAATTTTGATTTAAACCAAATGAAAACAAGAAGGGTATTTTACCTAGAATGAAAATGATTCTTCTCCAATTGCCAATCCCTTCATAATTTTACAAAATACAAAATATACTAAAAACCTTTAAACTAAGCAGAATTTAATTACAAAATAAAATTCAAAGATTTTTAGCACACCTCTTGCAACATGAGTCCTTGGACACAATGTACACGTACTAAACTAACAACACGTGTACTTTCTAATCTAAAAATTTTGCGTCTTAAAAAATTTATTGCTTTAGTAAACAATTGCCTGAGTATAAAGTTGTCGCTACAACATTTATATTATTATACACAATGACTTATACAATACAATTAGTTGGTATCTTGCTATTAGTTGTCACGTTCTGTGGTAAGTTTTTATACATTTTAAAACGTCGTATGTGATATTCATTTCGTTAGGCAATCCTAGTGATGCAATAGATAGACGCATTGTAAACGGAACGACGACAGCTGATGGAAAATACCCATACCAGGTTTCTTTGAGAAACGGTAATAATTATCATATCTGCAGCGGCTCCATACTCAACACACGTTGGATATTAACATTACCTAGTTGTTTATTATTGTATGCAGAACGGTTGTTTTAATTTTGTTTAATATTATTGTTTTAAGTGCACAAAATTTTACAATTGTGGCTGGAACTAATAATCTAAACGCCAGCGGTGATACCTACCAATCAGAGAGCTACCTCGTCCACCCTTTGTATAACGATGCGACTCAGGAATACGCCGCTTTACTCCTAAAGACCACAACGGCTATAGTATATTCAACTAAGGTTCAACCGGTTGTGTTAACACCTCTTCTTCCTATAGTTGGAGCTGTAGCGGTTATATCTGGCTGGGGAAGCAACTACACTTCTGCACAATATCCTGTGAATGAGCTAAGACATCTAAACACAACAGTACTTAGTCAAACTGCATGTCAAAGTCGATTTGGAGACACCGTTAATATTAGTTCATTTATTTGCACGTTTGTCGCTAACGGAGGAAGTTGCCATTTTGATCATGGTAGTCCAGTTACTGTATGTAACATACAGTTTGGTATAGTACTTTATCCGTTTTGTGGCTTATATCCCGATATACATACACTAATTTCAAATGTTTATAGTTGGATAATATCAACCATATAAGTCGCTTTTGTTCTAATTTTTGATTAATATGTTTTAACTTTTTACAAAATAGTATTTGATTTAATTGCTTTTAGCAACACCAATTTGTGTATGAACTTTGTAGGTTTTGTTTATCGTATAAAAACTTTGTGGTGGTGGTTACAAAAATACTTTCTTATTTTTTCAATGTTTTTATAAGAACGTAAGATAATCATAAATAATAATTGTTAGTATTTGAACTTTATTTAAAAAAAAGTATTTAGTTTATAACAACCTTTTTGCGTACAACTTTTTAACCTTTCTCTAATCCTTGTTTCATAATTTTTATAATGTAGTCCTTTGCTACATTTTTTTAGAAATTATATATAATTTATTGCTGTTTGATTATACTAAATATTTTCAGTCTAGGCCATATCAGCATGTTCAACTTTTCTCTTATACCATTGTCTTGTAATTTGCTTTTATATATAAACCAACCAATGAATATTTATACTAAAATAGTAGCTTATACCCTAAGTATACATTATCAAAATTTAATGGCAAAGCAATCTCATAGTATAACTTACTATGTATTAAAGATAACTGTAAATAGTTTTGAATTAAACTGTGGACTAAAACCACAAGGTAAAAAGCATTGGGGGTAAAAGATATGTCAACTAAATTGTGCAAATTAGTGGATGGTTGTTTTGCCGTTTTAGGACTGATCGACATCTAATGTGGTTTGAAGTTTTCCTGGCTACCGCTCTCTTTCTTCAAAAGCTCCGAAACTGGAGTTCATGTCGTCAAATCGGGATTTATATAATCGACAGCCAATAGTCCTTGAAGTTCCGGTGGTTAAGTTTTGCGGTTGTTTTCGAGTCGTTTTGGTAGGTGGATTTTTTTAAATTATGCGTTTTCATATTTTGGGTAGTTCCATGCCTCCGACACAGTTGAAGTTGTTAAGTTTTTTGGATTTCTCTTGCTTCTCCGTAAAATTTCGGTCAGAATCTTCTTAACTTCATTAAGATTTTTGTTTTTCTTTAATTCTATAAGGTATCCGGTGTCCCCCTTATAATTTGCAACGCTAGTTTTACAAAAAACTAGTATATTCCTATTACAAAAAAGATCAAAAACACAAGATCTCAGATGAATCAGACAGAAAACGACCTGTTGAAACTACATTTGCATCAACAGACTCACAACGAAGAAATTAACGTAAGTAAGAAAAGAAATGAATGCGCAACTACAACAGAAAACGGAGCACCCAATGCAACACACACAATCTGTAATTGTCATAAACCTAATTTGCACCCAACTAAACGACGACGTAACCAATATACTCGCCAGTAAATTACACTTTGCCCTAACCCAGAAAACAATCTCAAAAGAAAAAATTACAGCGCCATCTATAGAAACAACGTGACGGCACTTACCAACCAACGTAGCATGTCATACCAACCGCTAAAATTCCTAAACCAAACATAAACAGGAGAGGAATTCAAACCATCAAAGAAATAGGAAACAAAGAGGATATTACAATATTACGAGCTGATAAAGAAAATGCAACTGTTGTAATGGACACCGCAGAAAATATCAGAACTGTGGAGCACCTACTCTCTGACCCTGCATACAAGCAGATCAAAAACTCAGTCAACAAAGTAAAAAAAAAGAAGTATTTACTGCAATAAAATTATGAAACAACTAAAAAACTGCATCGGGACCAGAGCTGGTTTGACACAAGAACGCCCCAATCTTACTACTTACCAAAGATCCACAAAAACACCTTCTGCAACAATAGTCAGCGCAGTAGGATTTGCCACACATCCTTTAGCCCGATACATTGCACACCAAGTAAAAAACTTTATAGGAAAAAAGGAAACACCGAGGGGTTTATTAAAAAGAACTTTGATGAGATTTCACTAATAACAAAAATTTTAATCGAAAACGTCTGGAAAAACTGCGACAAAGATTGACCGGGAAAATATAGACGAGAAGATGCGCACCTCTCTGGTATGCACTAAGGCAAAAATTTTTACCTTTTGACCAACCAAGTCTACAAACAGACAGATGGAGTTACGATTGAATCACCCTTGTCCCAACTGTAGCAAACACATTCAAGGAAGCCTTTGAGAAGAAAACCTTACAAACCACAGCACTAAAACTCAAGTTAGGGTTACGATACGTGCACGACACATTCGTCATTTGGCGACACGGAAGCCACCGCAACCAAATACACTAAAACATCAAGTTTGCCATAAAAGTGGAAAAAAGAATATATTCTTATTCTGGACGTGATGGTTGAAAAGAAACAAAATGGAACCAACTATACAGAAAGTCAACTTCCACCGGCACATACCTTTATGCAAACTCCCATCTCCACACATCACAAAAACCAAACCTGATAAACACCTTGATACACAAAACTCAAATATATGCAAATTAGAACTTCTAGATCCAGAGCTAAACTACTTCAAAACAGCGCTTAGAAGAAACTGCTCAACCAGAAACAATATCGAGCGGGCCATAAAAAAAACTAACTTTAAAGGGAGAAAAGAGGCATCGGTCACAACGATCCTGTCATATGTAAAAAAGTGTAAGGATAAGATAACACGTTTTCTAAAAAACACAAAAGATTACCACTTGGTTCAACACCAGAAAAAAGTTAACATGAATCTTTTCAAAAACAAGGCGGAACCGTGAAGATTTTTAAGAGCCTTGTGTATATAGCATTCCATGCACCTGCATATAACAAACAAAAAAACACATCAATACAAAACTTAAAGAGCACAAGAGCAGTTTAAAACATAATAAGAAAAAACTTAACGGTTGCAGAAAATCCTAATGAAGGATAGCAGATTTTGGCTGAAACTTAACAGTAAAGCAATAGAAATTCTTCAACAAACAATATGACGATTGAAACATCACGCTAAACCGACAACGTGGCAACCAGCCTAAAAGACTTCAAACCAAAATTTTTTGTTTGTACTGGTTATAGAAGTATAACTAAGTGTCCTAAGTTGGCTGCAATTTTCGATTTTGTTGAGTGCCTCAAAAACTTGGAAACTTTTAAACGTTCTTTAATTGTACACATAGATACTGTTTTTTTTTAATTAAGCATTAAAAAATGCTGCCCGCAACGGATTGACTTAGGAGTTTCAAGATTTTTTTCCAAATAAATGATATAAACTGCTAGGTTTTCTACATCTATTATATTGAAAAAAATGGCGCGTGGCTAACAAAAAAGGTTTTGTAGAATAATAGATTTTCATCTTGTCTGAACCCAAATGTTGAAAAGTACTTTTCCTTCTTATTATTCTTCATTTTCTTTGAAATACAAAATTTATTTTAGTAATTTTTTTTCTTTTAACAATTATTAAACAATGTAGTTTTATTTAACTTTCTAATAAGAGAAGCAAATAATACACGCCTATTGATGTCAATATTCCAAAATTGGCGTAAAATCTTATTTTGATTTCAATCATTCTAACGCAACAGCCTTTATTATTATCGTTTAATTTTTAGACGTATTTCTTTTGTGAAATACTAGGAATTTAAGTTTGCTTTATTCATTTTGTCTTAAAGATCGTTAAAGTAATTTGGCATTAATTCATTGAAGTTATTTTCAGTTTTCAAATTTATTGTAATTGTAAATTGTAATTTATTAAGAACGTATGCACTTGAATCATTTAGGACGAGTTTATTGTCATACGCTGCAAATACATTTTATAATTTATTCGTTCCGTCAGTATTTAATTTTTGTGTTTACAAATAAGTGTTTTTACCTCCTAAAATATTGTGAAGTTTTAGGTTTAGAATTAAAAGAAACCCAAGTTTGTAAATTTTTGGTTTTAAAAATTAAATTCTTTACGTGAAATGGGTTTACGTAAAGTTTATGGTTGGATGATGTTTGGCATCGTGTAATCCAATCTAATCAATTTGCATTTTGCGACTAAATAATAATTACACTCAAGTCAATTTGTCATTTGTCATTAAGTTCTCTATTTAGTGATTGCTTGAGATTGTCGACTAGCTTCTGGTTTCAGTCACTCGCAGTTTTATCAAGATAAAAACTTAGTTTAAGTACAATTTATTTTCGTTTATAGCAAAAAAAGTTAATTGTAATAATATGCAAGTTCAGTGTAACTTCAACGTTTTGCACTTATCAAAGTTAATTTTTTTATTATTGTTTCTAACGTTTACTTACGTAATTTTGCCGTTTAAATAAAACAATTTAGTAAATGATTTGCCGTCGGTACATAAATTTAACCAATTGACGAGTATTGCTTGGTATATTCTAGCTTAATTTTAGCTAACAAAATTTCATTAACTTTTTTTGTATTTAATTAAATTTCAACGTTGGTATCTTGTGTTTGAATGTTACAACTCTCAAGATAGGTTGTAACCAACGTGATGGGCTGGATGATCAAGGATTTGAAAAATAATTTTATCGTGTCTTCGATTGGCGTTCACGCTGATTTTGTGTATTTTATTTCTTATTTTGTAATTTCCAAAATAGTCACAAATTCACACTTTTAATTTTTCATCATCACCATCATAAAATTCATCGAAATTGTCAACATTGCTCTCTGCGTCATAATTCTATAATTTATTAATTAATGGTTTAATAGTAAGATCTAGCAAATGTTTTTTCTTATTATTTTTGCTCTATTGAACACGATGTAGTATACAAACTAGACTGTATTAGGCACAATATATGTTATACTGGTCAAACAAAACATAAATTAGTTTAACAACTATAAATATTCCAGCAGTATCTGTTTTATAGTAATTTGTCAATTATTTGTTTAAAAGTTAATGTTTTTTGTTTTTTGATATTTTCAAATTTGTTTTATAGACATTTTCATTTTTGTGTACAAAAAAGTATCTAATGTACTTGCTCAATGTTGTTGGACCAGTGGATTATCTCGGGTTTAGGTAAGTTCACCGAAAACAATTCACCGAATCCAATTCATCAAAAACAATTCACCGAATGATAATGCACCAAAAGAACAATTGACCGAAAGACAATTTTCCGAAACACAATTAAACAAAAACCACTTTGTCATTAATTAATCGGTAATAAATAAATTAGAATTGTTCATTAGTTACTAATTAACGCTACTTATCTTAACGACTATTAAAGGTGTAATTGCAGTATTACTTTTAACAAGTTCTATTTCAAAACTACTTGAGTTACAGTGAACGCAGGACGTTATTTTACTTGATAGGTATACGTTAATACACTATGGGGACAAATTTTTATTATACGATCCTGCCACCAAGTTTTAATTTTTTGTTCTAGAAGAACCAAAACTTTTAGTCACATCAGCTAATTGGTACGCAGACGGAACCTTTAAAATTGCCACACTCTACACGGTGCACGGTTTATATGATAACATCACAATTGTCTTAGTATTTGTACTGCTACCAATTAAAACAAAAGAAACGTATTAGCGATTCCTTCAGAAATTTAAACTTCTACCAAGACTTTTACCAGTTACAATACTAAGCAATTTTGATTCAGCAGAAGAATTCCCGCAGAGTTATTATCCTAGACGTTTTTTTTTCTATTTTACCCAGTGTATATTACAACAAATTTAGCCACAAGGTCTTACAAAGATATGAAACCGATGCTGATTTTGCTCTAAAGCTTCCTCTATTACCTGCGATAAGACTTGTTCCAGTCGAAAATGTAGTAGAAGCATTTGAAATACTATGTGACGAAAATGTACTACCTTCAAAAGCACAACGTATTGTCGGCTATTTGACGATGTGTGGATTGGACGTTCCAATCGCCATCAAGATCGTCGTTTACTACAATTTTCTTCTAAAATGTGAAATTATTTCAAGGTCATCAAAGATTACCAAAAACTAATAATTTTATTGAAGGTTGGCATTGGGGATTTAAAACACAAATTGGAGCGGACCATCAAAAGAGATGGAGATTTATCGAAGCCCAGAGGGACAAAGTTTAAATGAAGTTCATATAGAGCAATAAATCAGTGGTAAAGAAGGTCCAACGACGCGTAAAAAATACAAAGACTGCAATTAAAATAGCACGGGTAGTTAACAACTACAACATAAATGACATATAATTATTTACAAGGCATTGCACATTGTACATGAATAGAAAACGGTGTAAGAGAATAAAAAACCAAAATTAAAAATGTATTAAACTTTTTAATCGACGAAATTATTCAAAAATGTATAATAAATGTATAAAAATGTATATAAAGTTTGATTTTTTCAATTTTCGACACACGGCGATATTTCGGTGATTTTTCAAAGTAGAGAAAAACGGTTTATGTGACTTTAAGGCACTTTTTTGAGTAGAATACATATATAATTTAGAAAAACTTTATTATATTTCAAGTTATGGTATATAGTTGTGTTTTCTTTAAATACAAATCATAGTAGGCTATTAAAGAGTTAAAATCGTTTGTTTTTTCTCTTTTCAATGATATACGATAACTTGTGGGGTCTATGATTTCATATTTTACTTATTTCATTAATATTTTTCAACAAACACGTATTTCGTTGTAGTTTTCTCATCGTAGGCTTTTGCCGTTGAAAATGTGAACAATTTAAATCATTTAGTATTAAAATTTAGTTAGTACAAAGCACGATGGCTTTTCAAAACTATGAAAAATTACGAAATGATAGAATGCTTATTGGAAATGTTGCCATAAAGATAATATAAGAAACGATGTAGTATAAATAAAATCATATCTAAAATCAAATATTTGTTTTAAAAATGGATTATAGGTTTATTCCGAAACTGTAAAGCAGAGAAAGTAATTTATTATAGTTAAACACTGCTAGGCTATTCAACTACATATATAATGCTAAAATTAATTGTATTTACTTTGGTTTATCTGATCTATGTGTTAATACACAAATATAAGTAACAATGCTTATTATACATTTAATTAAATATCAAACGTGTTTTTTTCAAAGACGACTTTTTTATATTTAAATAACACATATTTATTCTGTCGTTTTAAAAGCAGTAAACCATTTTTTATAATCTTGATAAAGTAATGATTAAAGAGCGGATAGGAAAGCAAGAAAAAACTCCAAAAAAGGTGGCATAAAAGGCATATTAAATCTGCCAGAAAGGCAATAAAAAAGGCACGAATATCTATTAAAATTTACAGTTTATTTTTTTGTTTTACAATGTTTATTAAGTGCTATTATTTTCCCAAGCACAAATCAAATATTTTTCAATATTTTGACCAAGAAGCTGTTACCTTTTATCATTTAAAATATTTTTATAGAAGAAAAAAGTTCTTTCAACATCACAAGATGTTAGTGGAGCAAATTTTAATGTTGATGTTTCCGTTATTGTTAAAGATATTTTCTGCTTCATGACCTCCCCTTTTTGAATTTCAGTCAGTTGTTTAAAGAGGTCAACGGAAGTGTTTTTTTGATGTGACGGAATCCAATTTTTGATTAATTTTTCTTCTTTTAGTACCTGGACATGCTCTTATAATTGCTCTTATTCTTTGGAATGTAGCGAAAGATTCAGTCATTGCGGTTTCGCTTTTTTCTAGCTTCTTTAATTCGTCAGGAATGCCGAAAAAATGCTTTCACAAAACCTGAAACAAGATCCAATAATCAAAAAGAGTATTCCATGTGCTAGACAATTCGGATAAAATATTTCTAATGCCTGAGCGGATTTGATCATATAAGGTGCTGCATCGGTTACGAATAAGAAAACCTTTTCTTTTTTTACGCCATTGGGATACAGAAGTCCTACAAACATAACATTATATAATTGTAATTAATAGATTGGATTATATTAATCATTCATTAAAAAAAAACTTACGTAAACAATTATCGAAAAAATTTGCAACTTGTTTCATCGACCGAAGTCCAAACTGAATGGTCATTTCTTATTTCTTATTGTTTGTATTTTCTATAAAAGGTAGACCAGCATTTTGGAAATTATTGAAACTTTAATTAAACTGCTTACCGATTAGTAACGTATGTCTAAATAATTTTTTCTCAAAGTTGATTTTGGATCTGGAACAACTTGTTCGATGTATTTTTCGAGGAAATTGCAAAAATTAATATTATCAAGTTTTATAAGAGGAATTTGAGCCGACACCAATGCTTCGCACAAATCTAGAGCAAAAGTTGTTTTTGATGAGCCAGGTTTATTTTATTGATCTTCTATAACGTTGGTTGTTTCATAGTTTTTTTTATATGTATTAAATGTAAACCATTACCTTAGTGTTGCTTTACATGGTACTTTTTAGTAGCACCGATCTAAAATAATACATATACTAGTAATTAAAAGCATTTAAATTAAGATAATACAAACTTACTAATTTTGAACAAACTTGACAAAAAAGGTTTTCCTCGTCGGTTGTTAAATTATTGTCCAATTTATTCCACTTCTAATTATTTTTAAATTTTGATTGTTTATTAGGTGTCATTTTTTTTAAAACTTACTCACAGCACAACAGCAATAGACTATCACAGTGTGACAATATCACAGGTATTTATAACAAACAAATAATAGTTTAGTCATGTGTTTCAGTCATTAAAGGAATCCCACCGGACAGAATTAAAATTATCTATATTTGCTTGCTTTACTTAGGTACTAAATAAACCTATAAAATATGATTCATTCCGAAATCCTTGTTCTGTTAAGCTTGTCATGGTACATAATTCTAGTATAAATTCTTACAATAGTTCTTCTCTATAAGCGGTTTTTGTATTTAATGTTTTCTGGAAACCATTGTTTAACAAAACATGAAAATTCCTGTTGTTATTTATAGGTTTGTGGTAAGACCTTTTGAGCAAAAAATGTTAATAAATTATTGTATGTAATTTAAGTAAAATTCTGTTATGCGTTATTGTCATCTACCTATTAAAACATTGTTTACACCAGCTTTTCAAAATTTATATGTAAAAAGGCAATATAAAATAATACTATTTAAAAAGGCAAAACAGACAAAAAGTTACACAAAAAGGCAAAATAGGCAGGCTCCAGGCATTTTCCTGACTGTCTGCTCTCTAGTAATGATTATGTACTCGTAATTTAAATTACCACCTTAAAATTACAAATGTTTGAATAAGAAATACATAAAGAAATCTCCCTTTATAAAATCAAGTCTAATTTCACATACTGAACGCTAAAAAGTTCGAAATAAAATTTTAAAATACATACCTATGCTGTAAATCTAAAAATCAGAAAATTTTAGAAAAAAGCAAAATGCATTTTCCGCTTTCTCTTCGTAACATTTAAGTATTAACACTTTCGAGGGAATATAAATGTAATAGTAATGAACTAAAATTTGCAATTTCGTAGTTTGCCTTTTTTATGTTTTAGATTATTATAGTACCTACTACATTTTAACAGAAATAATACCTTCAATTTTATTATAAATTATACATAAACACTAATTATTTAACAAAAATAAAACTAGATACAGAAAATCCTAATAGAAAACATAATTAAAAAGTATTTATTATTTTATTTAAATATTTGTATTTTACATGCTAGTAATAGGTGTAATATCGATTATTGGTTACACATTCCCGTAGACGGTTTGGCACATCGAAATCTTTCCGACACAGTATTAATATGGCGATGCAAGTTGTTTGTATTTCGTATTTCTATGTTATTGTTCAGTTCGTCGTTCCACCTACGCAAGGTCGCCGCCTACAATTATTCTATAGAGTTCAAATCCAGTGACTTAGGTGGCCAACTGAGTCTTTCCACTTCTGGATCTTGTAAGAAACATTCTACCGCTGCTGTATGTATAGGAGAATTGTCCTGAAAAAACTGAATTAGTTCTTTGGGATAAACTGCTCGTACAGAGGACAACATAACGTCTTCCAAGTCTTTGTCAAGTAAGTTTGGGCACTTACGCGTCCATCGACACGTATTAATTCTCCTAGGCCAGCATCAGCATCACTTATCCATCCCCAGTAAGCAGCACTAATTCTTCCACTTTTTTTGTTGGGTTGCACATGTTTTGATTTATATCTAGATTTACGTGGCTTCCAAAGAACTTTTTTACTATCTTGAGAAATGCAAAAGACTTTTTCATCTAAAAAACAACACTTTTCCAATCAAAATTTAAATGTTCTGAAAACTGCAATCTCTGGTAGGCATCTTTTTTAGTTATTACAGGTTTCTTTACAGGTTGATAGCAGCTTATTCCTTCCAAGTATTCGTTATTGTTTACAAACTGCATTGCAGCTGTAGTTTTTCGCAAATAGTGGCGGAAGTTGTAAATGGAGTCAAACGAGCATCTTAGATAATGTTGTCTTTTTCAACTTTTCAACCAGAAACAATATCGAGCGGGTCATAAAAAAGAAACCAAACTTTAAAGAGAGAAAAGAGGCTTCGGTCACAACGTTCCTGTCATATGTAAAAAAGTGTAAGGATAAGATAACACGTCTTCTAAAAAACACAAAAGATTACCACTTTGTTCAACACCAGAAGATTTCTAAGAGCCTTGTGTATATAGCATTCCATGCACCTGCATATGATAAACAAGAAAACACATCAATACAAAACTAAAAAAGCACAAAAACAGTTTAAAACATAATAAGAAAAAACTTAACGGTTGCAGAAAATTCTAATGAAGGATAGCAGATTTTGGCTAAAACTTAACAGGAAACCAATAGAAATTCTTCAACAAACAATATGACGATTGAAACATCACGCTAAACCGACAACGTGGCAACCAGTCCAAAAGACTTCAAACCAAAATTGTTTGTTTGTGCTGGTTATAGAAGTATAACTGAGTGTCCTAAGTTGGCTACAATTTTCGATTTTGTTGTGTGCCTCAAAAACTTGGAAACTTTTAAAAGTTCTTTAATTGTACCCATAAATACTGTTTTTTTTTTTAAATTAAGCATTAAAAAATGCTGCTCGCAACGGATTGACTTAGGTGTTTCAAGATTTTTTTCCAAATAAATGATATAAACTAAGTTTCTACATCTATTATATTGAAAAAATGGCGCGTGGCTAACAAACAAAGTTTTGTAGAATAACAGATTTTCATCTTGTCTGAACCCAAATGTTGAAAAGTACTTTTCTTTGTTATTCTTCATTTTCTTTGAACTACAAAATTTATTTTAGTAATTTTTTTTCTTTTAACAATTATTAACAATGTAGTTTTATTTAACTTTCTAATAAGAGAAGCAAATAATACAATACAATGTCAATATTCCAAAATTGGCGTAAAATCTTATTTTGATTCCAATCATTCTAACGCAACAGCCTTTATTATTATCGTTTAATTTTTAGACGTATTTTTTTTGTGAATGACCCGGAATTTAAGTTTGCTTTATTCATTTTGTCTTAAAGATCGTTGAAGTAATTTGGCATTAATTTATTGAAGTTATTTTCAGTTTTCAAATTAATCTTAATTGTAAATTGTAATTTATTAAGAACGTATGCACTTGATTCATTTAGGACGAGTTTATTGTCATACGGTGCAAATACATTTTATAATTTATTCGTTCCGTCAGTATTTAATTTTTGTGTTTACAAATAAGTGTTTTTACCTCCTAAAATATTGTGAAGTTTTAGGTTTACAGTTAAAAGAAACCCAAGTTTGTAAATTTTTGGTTTTAAAAATTAAATTCTTTACGTAAAATGGGTTTACGTAAAGTTTATGGTTGGATGATGTTTGGCATCGTGTAATTTAATCTAATCAATTTGCATTTTGCGACTAAATATTTACTACACTCAAGTCAATTTGTCATTTGTCATTAAGTTCTCTATTTAGTCATTGCTTGAGATTGTCGACTAGCTTCTGGTTTCAGTCACTCGCAGTTTTATCAAGATAAAAACTTAGTTTAAGTACAATTTATTTTCGTTTATAGCAAAAAAAGTTAATTGTAATAATATGCATGTTCAGTGTAACTTCAACGTTTCGCACTTATCAAAGTTAATTTTTTTATTATTGTTTCTAACGTTTACTTACGTAATTTTGCCGTTTAAATAAAACAATTTAGTAAATACTTTGCCGTCGGTACATAAATTTAACCAATTGACGAGTATATTCTAGCTTAATTTTTAGCTAACAAAATTTCATTAACCTTTTTTGTATTTAATTAAATTTCAACGTTGGTATCTTGTGTTTGGATGTTACAACTCTCAAGATAGGTTGTAACCAACGTGATGGGCTGGATGATCAAGGATTTGGAAAATAATTTTATCGTGTCTTCGATTGGCGTTCACACTGATTTTGTGTATTTTATTTCTTATTTTGTAATTTCCAAAATAGTCACAAATTCACACTTGTAATTTTTCATCATCACCATCATAAAATTAATCGAAATTGTCAACATTGCTCTCTGCGTCATAATTCTGTAATTTATTAATTAATGGTTTAATAGTAAGATCTAGCAAATGTTTTTTCTTATTATTTTTGCTCTATTGAACACGATGTAGTATACAAACTAGACTGTATTAGGCACAATATATGTTATACTGGTCAAACAAAACATAAATTAGTTTACCAACTATAAATATTCCAGTAGGATCTATTTTATAGTTATTTGTCAATTATTTGTTTAAACGTTAATGTTTTTTGTTTTTTTTTTATATTTTCAAATTTTTCTTATTGACATTTTCGTTTTTGTGTACAAAAATGTTTTAATTGTACTTGCTTATTGTTGTTGGACCAGTGAATTATCTCGGGTTTAGGTAAGTTCACCGAAAACAATTCAACGAATCCAATTCATCAAAAACAATTCACCGAATGATAATGCACCAAAAGAACAATTAACCAAACAAACAATTGACCGAAAGTCAATTTTCCAAAACACAATTAAACGAAAACCACTTTGTCATTAATTAATCGGTAATAAATAAATTAGAATTGTTCACTAGTTGCTAATTAACGCTACTTATCTTAACGACTATTAAAGGTGTAAATGCAGTATTATTTTTGGCAAGTTCTATTTCAAAACTACTTGAGCTACAGTGAACGTTGAAATGGCTGCTCAGTATTTGCGTTAATGCCATTACATCATATAAAACGCAGGACGATATTTTACTTGATAGGTATACGTTAACACACAATGAGGACAATTTTTTATTATACGATTCTGCCACCAAATTTTAATTTTTTGTTTTAGAAGAAATCTAAATTTTTAGTTAGATCAGCTAATTAGTACGCAAACCTTTAAAATTGACCCACTCTACACGGTGCACGGTTTATATGATAACATCGCAATTGTCTTAGTATTTGTACTACTACCAATTAAAACGAAAGAAACATACTAGCGATTCCTTCACAAATTTAAACCTCTACCAAGACTTTTACCAGTTACAATACTAAGCAATTTTGAATCAGCAGAAGAATTCCCGCAGAATTATTATTGTAGACGTTTTTTTCCATTTTACCCAGTGTATATTACAACAAATTTAGCCACAAGGTCTTACAAAGATATGAAACCGATGCTGATTTTGCTCTAAAGCTTTCTTTATTACCTGCGATAGCATTTGTTCCCGTCAAAAATGTAGTAGAAGCATTTGAAATACTATATGACGAAAATGTACTACCTCTAAAAGCACAACGTATTGTCGGCTATTTTGACGATGTGTGGATAGGACGTCCCAATCGCCGTCAAGATTGTCGTTTACTACAATTTTCTTCTAAAATGTGAAATTATGTCAAGGTCATCAAAGATTACCAAAAACTAATAATTCTATTGAAGGTTGGCATTGGGGATTTAAAACACAAATTGGAGCGGACCATTAAAAGAGATAAAAATTTATCGAAGCCCAGAGGGACAAAGTTTAAATGAAGTTCATATAGAGCAATAAATCAGTGGTGAAGAAGGTCCAACGACGCGTAAAAAATACAAAGACTGTGCAATTAAAATAGCACGGGTAGTTAACAACTACAACATAAATGACATATAATTATTTACGAGGCATTGCACATAATTTTGGGTACATTAGAAAACGGTGTAAGAGAATAAAAAACCAAAATTTAAAATGTATTAAACTTTTTAATAGACGAAATTATTCAAAAATGTATAAATTACTGTTTCATCGCACATGTGATAATGTTAATTTGTCAAAATATTTGTAAAGGATATCCTCACTTGGATCTTTACATAGAAAAACTTGGTAACTATAATAGATACCAGAAAATCGACCGCGTATACTGGATCTCTTTTTTCGAGAAAAACTCGATGGTGAAATCCAAATTGAGCGTTTGTTTTTTGTTTTTGAGGTATACGCAAAAGTTTGATTTTTTCAATTTTCGACACACGGCGATATTTCGGTGATTTTTCAAAGTAGAGAAAAACGGTTTATGTGACTTTAAGGCACTTTTTTGAATAGAATACATATATAATTTAGAAAAACTTCATTATACTTTAAGTTATGGTATATAGTTGTGTTTTTTTTTAAATGCAAATCATAGTAGGCTATTAAACAGTTAAAATCGTTTGTTTCTTTTCTTTTCAATGATACATAACTTGTGGGGTCTATGATTTCATATTTTACTTACTTCATCAATATTTTTTAACAAATACGTATTCTGTTGTAGTTTTCTTATAGTGGACTTTTACCGTTGAAAATGTGAACAATTTAAATCATTTAGTATTAAAATTTAGTTAATACAAAGCACGATGGCTCTTCAAAATTATGAAAAATTACGAAATGATAGAATGCTTATTGGAAATGTTGCCATAAAGATAATATAAGAAACGATGTAATATAAATAAAATTATATCTAAAATCAAATATTTGTTTTAAAAATGGATTATAGGTTTATTCCGAAACTGTAAAGCAGAGAAAGTAATTTATTATAGTTAAACACTGCTAGGCTATTCAACTATATAATGCTAAAATTAATTGTATTTACTTTGGTTTATCTGATTTATGTGTTAATACACAAATATAAGAAACAATGCTTATTATACATTTAATTAAATATCAAACGTGTTTTTTTCAAAGACGACTTTTTTATATTTAAATAACACATATTTATTCTGTCGTTTTAAAAGCAGTAAACCATTTTTTATAATCTTGATAAAGTAATGATTAAAGAGCGGATAGGAAAGCAAGAAAAAATTCCAAAAAAGATTAAAAGGCATATTAAATGTGCCAGAAAAGCAATAAAAAAGGCACGAATATCTATTAAAATTTACAGTTTATTTTTTTGTTTTACAATGTTTATTAAGTGCTATTATTTTCCCAAGCACAAATCAAATATTTTTCAATATTTTCACCAAGAAGCTGTTACCTTTTATCATTTAAAATATTTTTATAGAAGGAAAAAGTTCTCTCGACATCACAATATGTTAGTACAGCAAATTTTAATGCCGACGTTTCCGTTATTGTTAAAGATATTTTCTGTTGATGTTTTATGACCTCCCCTTTTTGAATTTCAGTCAGTTGTTTAAAGAGGTCAAAGGAAGGGTTTTTTTGATGTGACGGAATCCAATTTTTGATTAATTTTTCTTCCTTTAGTCCCTGGACATGCTCTTATAATTGCTCTTATTCTTTGGAATGTAGCGAAAGATTCGGTCATTGCGGTTTCGCTTTTTTCTAGCTTCTTTAATTCGTCAGGAATGCCGGAAAAGTGCATTCACAAAACCTGAAACAAGATCCAATAATCAAAAAGAGTATTCCATGTGCTAGACAATTCGGATAAAATATTTCTAATGCCTGAGCGGATTTGATCATATAAGGTGCTGCATCGGTTACGAATAAGAAAACCTTTTCTTTTTTTACGCCATTGGGATACAAAAGTCCTACAAACATAAAATTATATAATTGTAATTAATAGATTGGATTATATTAATCATTCATTAAAAAAAAACTTACGTAAACAATTATCGAAAAAATTTGCAACTTGTTTCATCGACCGAAGTCCAAACTGAATGGTCATTTCTTATTTCTTATTGTTTGTATTTTCTATAAAAGGTAGACCAGCATTTTGAAAACTATTGGAACTTTAATTAAAGTGCTTACCGATTAGTAACGTATGTCTAAATAATTTTTTCTCAAAGTTGATTTTGGATCTGGAACAACTTGTTCGGTGTATTTTTCGAGGAAATTGCAAAAATTAATATTATCAAATTTTTTAAGAGAAATTTGAGCCGACACCAATGCTTCGCACAAATCTAGAGCAAAAGTTGTTTTTGATGAGCCAAGTTTATTCTATTGATCTTCTATAACGTTGGTTGTTTCATAGTTTTTTTTATATTTATTAAATGTAAACCACTACCTTAGTGTTGTTTTACATGGTACTTTTTAGTAGCACCGATCTAAAATAATACATATACTAGTAATTAAAAGCATTTAAATTAAGATCATACAAACTTACTAATTTTGAACAAACTTGACAAAAAAGGTTTTCCCCGTCGGTTGTTAAATTATTGTCCAATTTATTCCACTTCTAATTATTTTTAAATTTTGATTGTTTATTAGGTGGCATTTTTTTTAAACTTACTCACAGCACAACAGCAATAGACTATCACAGTGTGACAATATCACAGGTATTTATAACAAACAAAGAATATTTTAGTCATGTGTTTCAGTCATTAAAGGAATCCCACCGGACAGAATTAAAATTATCTATATTTGCTTGCTTTACTTAGGTACTAAATAAACCTATAAAATATGATTCACTCCGAAATCCTTGTTCTGTCAAGCTTGTCATTGTACATAATTCTAGTATAAATTCTTACAATAGTTCTTCTCTATAAGCGGTTTTTGTATTTAATGTTTTCTGGAAACCATTGTTTAACAAAACATGAAAATTCCTGTTGTTATTTATAGGTTTGTGGTAAGACCTTTTTAGCAAAAAATGTTAATTAAATTATTGTATGTAATTTAAGTAAAATTCTGTAATGCGTTATTGTCATCTACCTATTAAAATATTGTTTACACCAGCTTTTCAAAATTTATATGTAAAAAGGCAATATAAAATAATACTCTTTAAAAAGGCAAAAAAGACAAAAAGTTACACAAAAAGGCAAAATAGGCAGGCTCCAGGCATTTTCCTGACTGTCTGCTCTCTAGTAATGATTATGTACTCGTAATTTAAATTACCACCTTAAAATTACAAATGTTTGAATAAGAAATACATAAAGAAACAAAAATACAATACAACTACAGTAGGAAATAAACAATAGTATATTGCATAATCAGTAAAGAATGCAAACAAGTATGAAAATTTGCAGCAATTCATACGAATTCATTGTGTGGTGTAATACAAAAATTACGTCTATACTAACCTCTGTTTCCATTGCACACAATTGTGTAACGCAAATGTTTACTTATACCATTGCTTTTATATAGTCATAGTTTCGCAATGTAATGGACATAAAATGAAGTAGTTTACATACTTCATAAAAACGGTATAGATGGCATATTTATATCAATTTTTAATATTTAGCTTAGAAATTAACCAGTTTGGTAGATTAATCATTTCTTCAAATAACAAAAATATTAATAATATTTATTATCTATTATTTATAAGAGTGCAGCGGCGTATTTTTCGCCGTCGGAAAAGTTTGTCCGTAATTTTCATAAATTTTATATTGTTTAGGTACTGTAATTTATACTAAATACACTGCCTCAAAAGGTTATTGGACACTTTTAAGCGTGACTTTTAAGATAGGCAACCAAATTTACGTTATAACAAAACGTCTAGTTAAATTTGACAACATTGGTGTTGTAGACATTACTTGCAGCGATATTACGAGGTTACTAACCATTCTTTATAAGCACTGCCTCAACCGTTTAAAGAACATGTTTCTTACCTGCAAATATTTATCTAAATTGTACTCTAAAGTTTTAAATTTTTCTTCGCCGAGTTTTCTATGTATTTATGTTCTCTGCTTAAGTAATTAAAAAATTTTCATTGTTATTTATGATTAAATAAGTTTCATCTATAGCTCGAATAATAATAAACTGTATGTTCAAATATAAAACTACTGCACTAATTAACCTAAAAGTCTTAATATATCCGGATTAAATTATCGTCAACGTTCCTATTTTCTTTGCAAAGGAAGTATTATCACTATTAAAACGTAATTAGTAGTCGAAAAATTATAGTATAAATTCCCATTACTCCTTTTAAATTATTCGTATGAAAAATTAAAGAATTCATATCTCCCTTTTTAAAATCAAATCTAATTTCTCATACAAAACGCTAAAAAATTCGAAATGAAATTTGAAAATACATACCTATGCTGTAAATCTAAAAATCAGAAAATATGAAAAATACAAAATGCATTTTCCGCTTTCTCTTCGTAACATTTAAGTATTAACACTTTCGAGGGAATATAAATTTAATAGTAATGAACTAAAATTTGCAATTTCGTAGTTTGCCTTTTTTATGTTTTAGATTATTATAGTACCTACTACATTTTAATAGAAATAATACCTTCAATTTTATTATAAATTATACATAAACACTAATTATTTTACAAAAACAAAACTAGATACAAAAAATTCTAATAGAAAACATAATTCAAAAAGTATTTATTATTTTATTGAAATATTTGTATTTTACATGCTAGTAATAGGTGTAATATCGATTATTCGTTACACATTCCCGTAGACGGTTTGGCACATACATTAGCTCCTCGAAATCTTTTCAACACGGTATTAATATGGCGATGCAAGTTGTTTATATTTCGTATTTCTCTGTTATTGTTTAGTTCGTCGTTCCACCCGCGCACGGCCGCCGCCTACAAATTTTCTATAGAGTTTAAATCCGGTGACTTAGGTGGCCAACTGATTCTTTCCACTTCTGGATCTTGTAAGAATCATTCTACCCCTGCTGTATGTATAGGAGAATTGTCCTGAAAAAACTGAATTAGTCCTTCGGGATAAACTGCTCGTACAGAGGACAACATAACGTCTTCCAAAATCGTCAAGTAAGTTTGGACACTTACGCGTCCATCGACACGTATTAATTTTCCTGGGTCAGCATCACTCATCTAGTAAGCAGCACTAATTCTCCCACTTTTTTGGTTAGGTTGCACATGTTTTGATTTATATCTAGAATTACGTGGCTTCCAAACAACTTTTTTACTATCTTGAGAAATGCAGAAGACTTTTTCATCTAAAAAAACAACACTTTTCCAATTAAAATTTAAATGTTCTGAAAACTGCAATCTCTGGTAGGCATCTTTTTCAATTATTACAGGTTTCTTTACAGGTTGATAGCAGCTTATTCCTTCTAAGTATTTGTTATTGTTTGCAAACTGCATTGTAGCTGTAGTTTTTCGCAAATAGTGACGGAAGTTGTAAATGGAGTCAAACGAGCATCTTAGATAATGTTGTCTTTTTCAACTCTGGATAAGAGAGACGACCTTCCACTTTTACGAGCGGTCTGCAAAGGACGATTATTTTCTGTGCCTTGTTCTTTGCGTTGAACCAAATAATGGACCACACTTTTCTAATAAAATAAATAATAGTTAATTAAAACTGCGCAAAAAGTTTTACGTTTATTAAAAGGCTCCGATAAAGTAATGTTATTAATTTAGGTGAAAAAGTTGCGTCTTCTAAGTTAGCAGTACAAGGTTAGCAGAATCAAATAAAATATAGTTAAGAATTTGTTGCGAAAAAAAATTGTAACATTCTTACTTTTTTAGTTATGCGTAAGTTATACTTGAGGCAAGTTAGCAGTACGCTAAAAGTGCTTTAATGAATTTATTTCCTGTTTAAAATGTGTGTAAATAATAATAAAGCTATCAGATTTTTTCTTTTACAATTAATTAACAAAAATTTAGCAACAAATTCTACCCACATTTTAAACCGAATACCAATTTAGTAAAACACTGTTTAGAATGGTGTACTACTAACGTACCTCAAGTTTATTGCATAATTAAAAAAGTAAGAAAGCTACAAGTTTTTTCTTTCGCAAAAAATTAATAACAAATTCCTAATTATGTTTTATTTGATTTTGCTAATTTTGTGTTGCTAGCTTGAGGCACGTAAAATATTTTATACCAAATTGCTATGTGACTGAAACTTTTATAATTTCATTATAAACAGTTTCTTGTGATGTAGGTGAATAATTGTGCAATCTGAATTATACATCATATAATACCTATAAAATAGGTATATGTACTCATGTTTAAAATTAAAAAGACTGCTAATATTAAAGAATATTATCAAAAACAAAATAAAAAATTATCTTACCGATAAACCCATACGTGCAGCAGTTACTCGGATAGAAAAACCACATTCTTATAAATTAATAATCTTCCCTCTATTTTCTATTGATAGTTCGGCTTGTTTAGAAAGACCGGGCATTTTGCACAAAATTGACACACAAAACAACACTATATGTTATACATTACAAAATGAATTTTAAGTAACCCCTTTGTATACCCTACTTAGTAATGGCGGAGTCTTGGACAGAAGAAAGCATTACTGGGGGTATGCAATACCTCCCAGAAGAACGGGGTTTTGGATCTTTAGAAACACTGTTTTAAGCATAATTTTGATGAGAATCTCCGTATGCTTTCTTCTCAAATTTTAATTCAATCTTTGATTTTGGTTTTAGTACGCTAAGTACTAATAAAGTAGAAAAACATGTATAAATTTTTGTAAAGTATATAATAATGTAAGTTTAAAAAAAGTTAAAAAACTATAAATTATTATTGTTTCGTAATTATTTTGTTAAAAAGTTTTACTTCTTTGTTTTATTACATTTTGTTGATGTTATTGTAATTGCTTATTATATTATTTATTACTGAAAGCAAGATGAAACATTATTTCTTTATTTGGGGATGTTTGCATTTTCTCATCTTATTTTTACACGATATTTCTTTAAAGCGAAGGTACCGCCTGAGTCTGGAACCGCCCATTTACTTAGACTTTTTGCATTACGTCGAAATTTGATAGGGAACTATTGCGACACATAAATTTTTTTCTAATAGTATGGAATAACGCTTAAAATTTTTGCATCTTTTAGTTTGTTTGTAAATTTTTATTGAACATTTTTAGCTTCAAGTAAAAATTTTTATACTTTCCATTGGCCCAATAATTTTTATTTGCCGTTGCATACTTTACATGGTGTATAAATATGAATAAAAATTTAAAAAAAAGTAATAAAAAAACCTTTCAAAACGCAAAAATGTAAAAAAATTATGTTACTTGTGTGGGCCCATAAACGTGTTCTCATTTTAAGAGAAAAATGATCATAGATTAGTTTAGTATATAAAAACAATGTTTACAAACACAATCAGACGTGTTTTGTCTGGATCATATACATAAATTACAGTAAAAATAGTAATAATAAAACTCTAACATCGATGACGTAGGGTTTTTCTTTCCTGATTCCGATAATAGAGAAAAATTGTTATTTTTAACGTATCTTGCTTTTCCCTTCAAGATATCAATTTTTTTTTTTTTAAATCGTCGCAGATGTTATTTACGTTGCATTTACAGTTTTCTTTTTTTATTGGAATAATGGAACGTGTTTTCTAAATTTGCACAGTAATGATGCAGAAACCTTCTTTTGTGGCAACGACTATACCCTATAATTTCCAAGAAATTAAATTATAAATGTTTTAATATTTTTTATTTTATTTTACATTCAATCTAATTAATAGCTTTGTTTTTATATTAATTTTTTATTTACTAATTTTTTAATTAGCTAATTTTAGTCTAACAGAGTCGAACCACAAACAAATTTTTTCATTCAATTTGTTGATGAAAAACAGATTTTCTGTACTTTGCTATGATCACAAACGAATCAATTATATTTAATTAATTTCAGTAATTAGAAGTTTTTATGTTTCGTACAGATGAACAAATAAAGTAATTTGAAAATTTAATAAAAAGACAATAAAATTAATTTAGTTTTTTACCGTCTATAAACAAAAAGGAAAATTTAAAGCAAGATAATTGCATTTCAGTAAAAACTAATCGAAAATGATTAATTGCTCAAAAATAAAACAATGAAAAAAATTGAAATATTACTAAAAAAGAATGTTATTAAAACAATGTAATAAGATGTTTGTTTTCAATATATAAAAAAATATTTCCGTTTTTATAATAAATTATTAATTATACAATTTTTTATTCCATTAATTTCACAATTATGAACCTATCAATCAGCTCTTTCTATATTCGTGTTTGCGCTTTTTGTTCTTCAAAGTGATTATTCTCCTTCTCAAACTGTTATTAGAGATCTAAGTAATACTTTGATGGCAGTAGTAAAGCAGATTTCCAAATACACCTTTAATGTAAACGTTAGTAAGTAAAATTAATTAAATGTTATTCACATAATTGTTGTAAAGTTGATGCAGTGTGATTAATTATTTTAATTCGTTAATTTTTATTTTATAAGTAAAAGTACTACCAGTGGCGGCTTCTCTATTAGGTCATTTGGTTAATGACCTTCCAAAAATGAATAAGAAAGGTATTTTATTTACTTTAAAATTACAGAAAATTTGCATTTAAATCAAATTATCAGCGTTTAAATTTCATGCGTTTAAATAATTGTCAATTTAAACGCAACAGATACGAAAGCTTGCGAATTTACCCGAGGCTGACACATACCTGTGTTCGCATTTACATTATATTACGATTATGGTTATTGTAATGAAGATTGTGACACACATAATACAATTTTGTGTGAGTTAGAAAAGAAGATAAGTAAATGTTTAAATGCTTTCGCAGGGTTTTTAGCCGGGCCGTCTACGTCAAAAATAATACTTAGTGCAATTATTTTTGAGTGCAAGGTTACAGATTAAGAAAGGAAACTTCGTAAGAATGGTATTAAACCCATATTCAACTCGACAGGCAAAATTTCTCAGATTCTTCCTTTTCTCAAAGACAAATTTCCTACACTTTCATCTCAAGGTGTATACCAAATTCCTTGTTCATGTGGTTTAGTGTACATTGTTGAAACCGGTCGTTCCGTGATTACACGCATTTCAGAACATGATCTTTGTATAAGGAAAAGGTATATTTCCAAGTCTGCGGTTACTGAACATCATTTTACTACCGGTCACAAGATAGATTTTGATAATGTTTCATTGATTACCAAATCTTTATTCTTTTTCAACAGGAAATTCCGAGAAAGCATAGAAATCATCAAACACCCCAATAACTTTAATCGCAATCATGGTTTTGAGCTATCCCCTTTTTGGTTCCCGGTCATTAGTAATGTATCGAAAACACGCCCCCTAGCAACCGTAACCCAATTAGGGTCGAGCTTAACCATCCGTGAACCAAGACTCTTCATCGGATGAAAGTGGCGCCAGTGTCGCAAAATGTATATTTTGTACAGGTCTATATTCAGAAGACAAAAAAGGTGAAAAATGGGGTAAATGTGCAAAACGTTTAAGATGGGTCCATAGGATTGTGAAGACTGAACAAGCTCTATATTTACTTATTCTTTTTGTCAGAAAAGAGAATTTTCTGAGTGATTTACTAAATTAGGATCTTATCCCAAATTTTTGAACCAGACTTTTTCAAGTTAGGCACCTTAATCTAAAAATACTCATTTGTTTCTTATATGAGTTTTAATTTTTTCAACTGTAAACTTTTTTCCTAAGCTAAAAATTTAGTTATTGTGATTATTAAACCTTTTTAGTGATGTACTGAGTTCATAATAATTGTTGTTTCAAAATAAATTATATTTTATTTTCATTTTACAAAAAAAGTATTTCAAATTTGGTTCTTTTCCTCCACATAACTTCTCTTTTGTTTTTTTATTTTTCTATATAGACGCCTTCTCTGGATAGTGGACAGTTTTCATATTATTATTAAAATGGTCAATAACATGTCCAATTTGTTTCAAAACATTGTTATTATGTTTGTCACGTCTTCATCTTTTTTACCAATCTCTTCTGTAGTAGGCTCCGTAGGTAACACTCACGTTACTATGGCTAGTTACAATGTCCCACATGAACCCACTACGAAGCAAATAGAATAAAGCAAAAATGCGATCAAAAACAATTAAACAAGCGTACATAATTTTATGCAACATTAACAGTACTACTACTAAGTTTATTTTAACAGAATAATAAAGATTTACAAATTTTAATAGCAAATGGAATCATTAACAAACACCGTAACTTCAATCGTAATTGATCAACTATCTTGTTTACATGCAGTCGCGACAAATTAACAAATTGACAATTATAATTATTAGCAATAACTAAAAAGGAGTACTAAAAACTTACCCCATTGAGGTTCATTGTGACAAGTAGTAACGTGCAAGCGTACATTTGCTTTGATTACATTCACATAATTAATAAAACTTGATTGATAAACGTAAGCGTACTCAAGTGAAAAATGATTTAATATAATCTACAATTAGTTTAGATAGAATAAGTAACACGGCAAATTCAAATAAATAAACAACAACAGATTGCTTTAATAGAAATAATAGAAATAACCGACGATAAAAATTAAGTAAAGAGAAGAATTACTTACTTAGCGAATAGCATCTTGATGAGATTTAACGTTTACAGCAATGTAAAGTATACAAATAAATGAGTGAGCGTTTGTTTCGTTTTCGCTCCCCGCCCGATTACGCATTTTACAAACAGTGGAGTCTGCCAACTAGTGACGGCGTGAATTATTACTTATAGAGAATGCATAAATGATGACATGTACACACTTTAAAATAAAAATGAAATGCTATTTAAATTTCAATTCAAAATTAGACAAATAATAAACGCTGACAATACCAGAAGGTACACATTTTATATTACACTCATAAAACAACCTATTAATAAAATTGTGAATATGAGAGTTATTGTTTTCACATTTTAAGTACTTGTTTTTTTAATTTATCTTTTTGGTCAAAAAATAACATCCCATACGGACCTATAGCATTTTCTATTTTGAAACTTCAAAAAAAATCTTTTTTTATTTACATTATTATTATTTCTGAAAAATTTTAAGGTATTTATCTCCTACTATTATGAACGATCGCGGTTTCCTAGTTTTGCTATTAGGAATTTGTATCCAAATTATATTTTCCGTATCTTCTATGTCATCCACTGTCATTTTTATCATTTCATCACTTCTACATGCTCCCGTTACTCTAACTAACAATATAATCTAAATAAACAAAATATAATTAATTAATATATTGAAAAATAACCTAATGCTATTTAGCTTTACCTTCATTCCTAAATATATTTCATCCGGTGCGTCCGCTAAAAATTTTTCTCTTCTTTTGTAAATGTCCTTCGGAGAGAAATCTTCATTTTTTTTCTTAAGAAAAGCACGTAATTTTAAGTATTAATACATCTATTTTACAATCAAAAATTAACTTTGATTTTGTTATGTTAATAAGTTGGTATATTAAAAATTTTTAGTATAAAATTTGTCCTCGACACGCCCACTTTTCATAAACGATTGTCAAATTTATAAAAGCACGTATTTATTCTTCTTCCGGTAACGTTTTGTGCACCACACAGACTTCTACGCCAAACAAGGCTTTCATCATTAAGTTGTTTCACGCAATTCTAAATGAATATGTGGTCAAATTTTATGTATTTTTGATTGAAAGCTTATTCGGGAGGGTCGTCACCCCTTTACCTGTGACCCTTATCGGTGGCGTTATTAAAACATTTGTGGTTTTTGGAAAGTTTCTATGGCGTATCGTCTCGCTGAAGTTTAAGGGGTTCAATACCATTTTATTGGAACAAATATCTACACAACTGCGAAGTTTACTAGAGGGAAGCTCGGCGCATTCACTTACTTTAATTATCGTATGAATTGAAGACAGGATTTACTTGTGATAACGCCGTATGTACGTTTTTGTGTCAAATTTCATATTACGTTTTATGTCATACTGGTACAAAATTAACTAACTCCCTACTGGATATTACACAACTGTAAGTATTGCATTTTTTATTTTGGTCATAGTAGGTTGTAATCACAATTAATTTTAAAACCTTTTTTTTGTATGCCACATACTTATCTGTTGCGCTTTGATTCTTTAAACTTTTGAATTTTGTATTCTTGTAATTTAACTTAATAAAGTCAAGTCATTCCTTCGTTAATTGTAAAAGTTAGACCAATTAGGTCGCTTTGATGTGCGACGTGTTGCCCAGTCAAGAACGTAACTTATACTTGGCCTGTGGTATCAACCCATGTAATATTGTTTGCAACGTTTATATAACAATACTTATGTACTGTCTTTGTTCTCTTCAACTGCTTCAGTGATAAAATAAATATATATTTTGAGTTATCACTTCTGTCGTGTTATTTGTTCTTTTCCAGCTGCGGGTAAAGTTAAACGATATCTTCCAAATTTAATCTTTCATCGTTTTGGCGTCTTTTAGATTTAATTTATAATCTAGCATTACAAAGCCTGCGACTCGCTCTTCGGGAACAGCTGCGTTAGCCGTCGCTTACTTTTTTTTGTAACACGAAGACTAGCGTAACGATTTTATTATGGATTAACAAAACCACATAGTTGATGCTTTCAATTTCTTCTCACTATTTATAAGGCTAAAATACAAAAATAGCATTTTTTGAATGAAAATAAGACTTGATGTTATTTTCATTGCAACATTCCATAAAACGGTTCTATCAGTAATAGTGCATTTTCCCCTGGATTTAGTTAGTCCTAAGGTACTTAATACGTATTTTGCTTCGTTAACGATTTTTGGAGGCGTACGATTCATTTGTTTACTTCTACACCATCGTATTCTAAACCAAATTTGTGCAAATATCAACAAATACACAAATTTTGATATGACATCAAAATAAATAGTAACTAGGTTGCTATATAAAAAACTAATGTAGTCACCACACGACTTCCTTATAAGGAATGTCTATATATTTTTTTAAAGATATGTTGTCATATAACCATTTTGAAGTTATATGTACACGTTCGTATTGACTTCCTAGCATGCTTAAATTTTGTTGAAATTGTTTTCCTTGATTTTATTGAGATTTAACCGCAATATGGCAAATTGAGCTTATGTTGTCATGTCGACTGACTCATATATTTGTGCGCCTTGATATTGCTTACCCCTTTAGTAAATCAGTAAAAAAATCGTCGCAGGCAAGATTCGAACGTATATTGTATTTGTGAATTCATTTTAAATTATAAATTAAATATCTAATAAACTGTTATTGTTAAAAAAAATTTTATTTGAACAAATTGTTATTATAAATAATTGAAATAATTATTTACGTACTAAATTATATAAGAAAAACTCTTAAAAATGGCGGATACACCCACTTTCGGTAACTTTATCTCACACACACACACGCACACACACACACGCGCGCGCGCGCGCACGCACGCATTTTATTTGCTTAAAAGAAATAATAACAGTAAAAATACTAAGTATTATACATTAGACAATTTGTATTTAAAAATCTTTTATCTTACTCACTTTAAAGTGATATTTACACGTTTGTATTGACTTCCTAGCATGCCATAATTTTTTTTAATTTTTTCTCTTCGATTTCATTAACATATAACCAAAATATAGTAAATTGAAATTATGTTGCCATATCGACTAACTCCTATATTTGTGAGCTTCGATGTTGCTTTCTCCTTTAGTAAATCAGTAAAAATTATTATTTTTAACGTATCTTGCTTTCCCTTTAAGATATGTAATTTTTTTCTAAAAAAAATTGTCGCAGGCGGAATTCGAACCTATATTATATTTGCGAATTTATTTTAAATTATAAATAAAATATCTAATAAACTGTTAATGTTAGAAAATTTGTTTATTAGAATAAATTGTTAGGAAGAATGAACTCTATAAGAAAAAAAATGTGCAAAAAAATTTCGATCGCTATACTTTCCTTATAAGAAAGTAAAAATGTACCTATTGAATTAAGGAAATTTATGAACATTTTTAAGGATTTGTAGAAAAAAATTATTTTATACGGAGAAGATGTCTTTTTTCCAAGCTTCGCCTATCATTCGCCTCACATCGGCGGTTTGAAAAAGTTTACATACAAAATTAGTTGCAATTGTTTGTAGAATTATTGTTATTAGGTTATAATTTATTTCTTAGATAACGGTACTGAAATATAATTAGTTAGGTACTTAACGCAAAACAGAAATTTTAAAGCATAACATTAACATAATAAATATGACTGTTTTATTTAAAATGCAATTTTGTCTTGCATATAAAATATGCATTTTTATTGCACTTAGAAAATATATACCCCATGAACAAAAAATCAGGAGTTTTAGAGCAATCTGGACATTAATATAGAATAAAACATTTCAAATATTCTCAAACTTTGATTATAACAATTGTTTCTTCACTAATTAAGCGTTATTTAGCACTAAGTATAACTTAAAACATAAAATTCAATTGATCATACGTAATTTACTCATTTTTTTTAAATTATATTAATTATATTTTAACAGCTACATACCTGTTTCAAAAATTTAGTTTTGTATTACTTTTCTGCTCATGTACCAGCATTTTCAGTAATTCATTTAATTGTTCGTTTACAAAATAAAAGTAATTTTATTTTTCAGTAAAAATAAAAGAATTTCCGTTTCTATAATTAACTTACGTACGATAACCAGAATTGTAATTTTTTTCAAATTAAGACAATTTCAGCATCCTTAGAAAAAACGGCAGTTTGCTCATTTCCTTTTCACAAAGATTTACGGCAAGGTGTTCACTAATTAAACGACATTCATCAAATTGGGTCAACCAAATTAATTTTATAGCACGAGGTTCCATCTTAAGTTTATACCGTAATCGATTTGAATTTCGGGAAATGTTCTTCTTAAAACCGATTACGTTAAGTATCCATCAATGTCAAAATGTTTACTTACGTACAAGAATAGCAAGATTACATACAAAGTTAAATTGAGAAAGGGCTGTAACGTATCTGTTAATGTCTTCGCATCATATGGGATAAACCTTTTATATATATATCTTTAAAAACTTGCCGAATTAATATTAACAGATTGTTCCAAAAGTATTAAAATTATTTTTTTGCAAATATAACCAGGATATATAATTAAGTATATTTTTAATAGTTAAAGTATTGTAGTTACAACTTAAACAAAAATAATCATTATAAGATAAACAAAACTTGATTAAAGTGAACGTTTCGACCTGTTGCTTTCGCTCAAATCTCTTCGCTCTCGTACATTATTTCTAATTAAAATAATTTCTACTAAATTTAAACTTTTTTAGACTTAACCAATTACATAGAATATATTTATACTGTTTATTCTAGAACTATATATATTTACTACTTTATCCTAGTACCCCTAGGGTTTTGGATATTGATACTCGTATTTAGTAGTTCTACTAAAACTTTTAACACTTCATGTTTTACCAGATTTAGAAAAATATAGTGCAAACGCGAGTTTTTAAACAACTATTTCAAAGTTTTTATTTTATTATATTTTTGAAATTACAATTGAGATTGTGTAAAAATTATTTTTATTAAAAAAACAAAAATTGATAAGTAATTAGTAATTTTTTTATAATTTTTTATTAAATATTCTATTTGTGTGTTCTATTTGTTTTGCGTTTATAATTAATTAAATTAATGTTTTATTTATTATTAGTATTTTTTTTTAATATTAAAATATTTAGTTTTTGTTTATAAATTTATTGTTTATTGTATGTTTATCCAGATACATGTTGATAAAGTACCTTTACAGTTTTATTAAAAACTATCTTATTATATTGGAGAAATACTATTATTAAATGATTATTTATTAAATTTATTACACTACCGTAGCTATGTCAATACAATTTCTTACCACTATTTGCTTTATAGATTTGTAGATATAAGATTTTTTGGATTATTCATAAAGGTTTTTATTTTGTTTGATTTTTTTTCTAAAGTAACGTTGTTTCAAGCTTTCTTTGGTATTAAAACTAAAGTTTATTTTATATAAGCTCGTTTTAAGTAACACAAAACAATTATTTTAAATATTTCAGTAAATATTTTGAATTTTTAAAAAAGTTTTGTTTCTTTATAATTTTTTTAAAGCTTTATTTTTATTAATTTCTTTATTTTAACTTTAATTTTTGAAACATACTTGCAGTTCTTGTTTTATTTAATTAAATATCATACTTAAACTAAATATTAAATGGTATTTATATTTTATGCATTTAATTGTTATTTTCTAACTTTGATAATTAAAGTTTTATTTGATTATTATGAAATTTGGTAAAAATTTATTATTCACGATTTACATACAGATGACGCTTTATTTCTTGCACATTTAAGTGATCTGCAGTGTTGCATCAAATTGGAACTGGGAGCAGCTTCTCAGTACTTCTATTTTTTGTATTTCTTTTTTTAAGCAACATTTAGTCTAAACTGTAAAAGGTAAGGAAGTTGACACAAGTTACATTATCACCATTTATCCCATACGTCAAACCCATCAATACCCGATCCTCTTTCTTAGGTTTTTCATCTGCCAATTTTTCAGTATATACGTGTATATTCTAGACATCAGTGGCGTATCTAAGTTAGGGCAGGTAGGGCACGTGCCATAGACGCCAACCCGAAAAGGGCACAAAAGAAGCTCGGTTGCGATACAATAAGCGATAATTATATAAAATAAATTAAAGTTTAAAAAAAACTTTAAAGTAGTTTAAAGTTTTAAAACAAACTTTAAAACTTTATTAGTTTATGTTGTAAGGTGGCGTTTTTTAGCAGCCTATATGCGCAAATGTGTGCAACTTATGCGTAAGTGAGTGCAACTTATGCGCAAGTGAGTGCAACTTATGCACTTTTAATGAAACTAACAAAGAAAAGTAAGACAGATTTTTATATTTTATTTTAAATAAATCAAAACTAAAATATACACTGGCGCCTGGTATTGCTTGCATGGGCGTGTAGCGACTCGCAAGTGCATCTCAGAGAGCGCGCCAAGTCACGTGTTTCCACCTCCGTTCTCAACCAATCGCTGGTAGGCAAACTTGGTGACGTATCTTGTGGGGAGAGCGGAGAGAGCAGTTTTAAAGTGAACAGCGCGGAGAGATGTAGTACGTACGAGCGTGGTCTCCGGTGATGAATCGCGAGTTATGGCTGCAGTTTAAATAAAACATATTTTTATATATATCTCGCTGAGCGTTCTTCCAACACATAGATGTCAGAACGTGGGTAATTTACACTTGGTAGTTCACGAGATATCACAAGCGCCCTCTGAATCACTGGATTCGTCTTCTAGAAATATATTCTAAAATATTTTGTTGAGATATATTAAGGTAATTAAAAAATATATATCTTTTGTCAATTATGTATAGCAAATTCTTACTAATTTTAAAAATAATTAGCTGAGAACCATGAATCGTTCTTTTGAGAAAAAGAAGGAAAGTGGGGCTGCAGGTTGAAAACGACGTTCATTAGAGGCAAAAGAAAAAGAAAAAAGCAGCAAAATTTTTAAGACGTTTTTTCAAAAATCGAGCACGAGCACGACTTCTTCAGATAATCCAGAAAATTCTGCAAGCGCAAGGCCTCAAGAATTAGAAGATACTGGGTCTAGTTCAAGCAAGAAAGAATTAGTTGCGGCATCTATTGATGGCGATGCAGAGAGTTTTAGTTATAATTCCAAAATCCTTGCTACTTCTGAAGAAACAGAAGTTGGGCCTGAGTTTGACAAAGAAATGAAGATTGATGACGTTGAAGATAAAGACTTGATATCTAAAAAACGTCCAAATTATTAAATGTCCTATACCTAAAATTATTGAAGAACACGACATCGGATTTCTTATGTTTAGTGAAGAAACAGAAAAAGCAATCATAACTGATCCATTGAGAATTGAAATTATTAAACATGGTTTTAAACATTTCCAAAACATCAAAGGTCCTTTTCTGCCGACTAACAATCGTTCTATGAACAAAACTTGGTTCTTTAAAAAAATAGGAAATGGTCACGGTGAGCAAGTGATGCGTTCATGGTTGGTTTACTCGCCTTCCAAAAAATCTGCCTTTTGTTTTTGCTGTTTTCTTTTTTTCAAAATGCGAAAACCAATCTAGTTTGAAACAAGAAAGAGGGTTTAATCATTGGAAAGCACCTGAGAGAATGAATGAATGTACATGAAAATTCAAAAAACCACAGACAATGCTTTACCCAATGCAAAGAACTGGAAAGAAATTTATTTTACAATAGAGGAATAATTGATGAAGAACTTCAACAGCAAATTTAAAGAGAAAATCAAAAGTGGTGTGATATTTTGAAAAGAATACCGAGAATCACTTCAATCAAATGCTTGGCTTGGTTTACTTGGTTTACTAAAACTAGTTTCCAATTTTGATCCTTTTATTAAAGATCATTAAATTTGCGGAGAGCCATCCTGGATCCACTACATTACTTTCACTCAACATTCAGAACGAGTTCATTCACATCATGGCATCCACTGTTCGTGCTAACTTGCTTGAAAAGATACATAAAGCAAAGTATTATGGGCTAATGTTTGACTCAACTCCAGATTTAGCCCATCGCGAACAAATGTCTGAGGTAGTTAGGTATGTCGAGATCGATTTCGAGAAAAAAACAAAAGAATCTTTCCTTGGCTTTATCCAACTCAGCGATAAGGATGCAGCTAGCTTAGCCCAAACAATATTAGAGCAATTAGAAAAAGACGATATGAATGTAGAAAACTGCAGGTCACAATGCTATGACAATGCTGCTGTTATAGCTGGCCACAAGAGTGGTGTGCATCAAAAAATAAAGGAGAAAAACAACCTTGCCATATTTGTCAATTGTGACAATCATAGTCTTAATTTGGTAGGCGTACATGCGACTAAAGAAGAAGTAATTTTTGGAACCATTGATGCGCTTTACGTTTTTTTTTCTCTAGATCAACTCAACGATGGGAAAAACTTAAAGATGCCGTGCTTATTACTTTGAAGTACGATTCCGATACCAGGTAGAGCGCCAAAACAGAATCGGTAAAACCTGTACACACCTACATTGATGAAATAGTGGTAGTTCTTCAGAACTTAATGGTAGACGAAAGCGCGTCAAATGAAACGAAAAGCGATGCAAAGCAGCTTTATAATAGAATTTTAACGTATGACTTTCTCACATTGCTAGGGTTTTGGAACAAGATTTTTGGCCGAATTGACCGTGTTCAAAAGAGGTTGCAGGACCCTAAAATGAACTTTCATAATGCAGCTTTAGATTTGAAATCGCTCCAAGATTATTTCCAAAGTGAGAGAGAAGTCTTAGTTAATGACTCAATAAAAGAAGGAGTTCAAATTTGCAACGAATGGGGTGCTGCATTTGAAAGACGTCAAAGGAAAAAAAATATTGGATGGCGAAATGTCTTGAGATGTTGGTTTAACAGCAAAAGAAGAAATGGAAAGGGTAACAAAAGGGACTGTCGACCGTCTTTTCAATGAATTGAAAACAAGAAGCGTTCGATTAATGGAAATTGATGAAAAATTTGGATTTCTTCTTGATGTGGAAGGGTTGTGCTTTAATACGGAAATCAATCACTTAAAAGATCAATGTAAAAAATTTGGCGAAATCTACAGTTCTGATGTGGATGGACGAGAACTGTACGAAGAAATTTTGGACTGTAGAATGCTGCTTACTACCCGTAAAGAAAAAATATCAAGTCCCGAGCAACTACTTATCTTTATAGTTGAATATGGAGACGAAAACGTTTTCCCTAATATGCGTATAGCATTGCAAATATTGCTAACAATAGCTGTGTCGGTAGCTAGTTGCGAGAGATCATTCAGTAAACTTAAACTGATTAACTCTTACTTGAGAGCTTCGATGGGCCAAAGCCGTCTCTGTGATCTCGCTTTACTAAGCATAGAGCGAGAAATCACCGAAGAAATTGATTTTGACAATGTTATTAAGAAATTTGCAGCAACTAAAGCTAGAAAAATAAATTTGTAATATATGTTACATAAACAAATTGCTTATTTATAATGAATAATAAGGTTTTATTAAAAGTTTGTGTGATCTTTTATTGAAAAAATTGTAATTAAGCACTTTATGTGGAGGAGAAGAGGCGCGAGATCGGTGTTTGCCCCAGGCGCTATTTATCCTAGGTACGCTTCTGCTAGACATCGCTGGTGCTGCTATCACAAACAACCTAAAATTTAATGTTTTATTTAGATGGTTTACTGAACATATATTATCAAAAAGGACTACAGCCTCAAAACGCTACTAACTACTTATATACGGTAACAATTTTCTTTTTTCTGATTTAGTGCAGTACTAGTGAATGATTCTACCTTACTTTCAGTTTTAGAAGAATTGTTGTCCGATGTAATTTCGTATATATAGTCATCTGGTTTGGAACCTTATGTATTGTCGTTAAATACGTTGACGGGACATCCGTCAAGTTTTTTCTATTATTTGAACGCAGTCATAGCCAAATGCAAAATAACATTAACCGTCGTACATAAGTTTATATACCACGCATATTTTCGTTTTAAATCAGATAAAAAGGAGTCACTACTGATGCCGAAGAATTGTTGGTTTGGTTAGTTTTATACTCATATTTTACTTTTTTGCGATTCATTATTATCATTGTCGATTGTTGACTTATTTCGCGACTGCATAATAGACGAAGTAGTTTGATCGAGTAATATTTATATTTAAATTAAAATTATTTACTTATTTTTACACTTGTTAGCTACTGAATATAATTAGTTGTATGGTGGGTTGTCTGAACGAAAAAGCCTACATTGATTTAATAGCTGTGATATTACTATATTAGTCGACAAATCTATAAATGTTATTGATCTACCTCTTTCTCTGTTGATTTTAACATCTATTCTCCCTTCTTGAAATAAATATATTTTTGTTAGAAGTTGTGTTTTGTCAATTTGTTCTTTTTAGTGATTTAAACAAACGTTTTAAAAATATTTTACCTGCGTTGACTTCTGGTTTAATATGTCATATGATAAAGTTTTTAAAACTTCCAACCAACTTCAACTATATTTAGCTTATATAATAAAAAGTTTAATTGTTTACAGCCCTGTAATTAGCAATAAGTAATCCCGATTACGATCGCAACGCCACTGTGGTGTAAATAGAAATTGTGTTTAGTGACGTAGTGTTTTTTTAGTGTTTATAAGTAATTATAAAGTTAAATTAAAGGTAGTTTTATCCGTTTTATTGTTAATTTTAGAATAAAGTGTAATAAGTTTAATTAAAATTATTAATGTACTTATATTACACAAGTGACGCGAAGGCGCGTGACTGAGGGCGTGTATATTTTGACAGTACATTCCAAGTAAAAAGAATTTCTGTGTGAATTTATATATTGAAGTATATCATAATTTTACTTATACTGCTTGCTTAATTCCTTTTCACCATAATCATCCGTATAATCATAAAATTGCTTCTTTTCGTTATTTAATTAATCGTGTTATTATATTCCTCTTTCTATAACCAGCTTTAATAACGAATTGAAACAATTTGCTTATAATAATGGTTATCCTTTTCAAATTTTAAACTCAGTTATATATAGAACTCGTTTTCGCCATTTATTTAAAAATTTGGTATATAATAAATCTAGTAGTAATGATATTTACGGTTCTATACCTTACTTCTTGTCAATTCCTTAAAAATGTGTTTAAACAGTTTAATGTTTCTATTTCTTTTTCTACGAATAATATTTTAAAATGTTATATTGCTAATAATAAAGATCCTATTTCTGCTTTAGATATATCTGGTGTTCTTCTTGTAATTTTTCTTATGTCGGCCAAACTGGAAGAAAGTTCAAAATTAGATTAAAAGAACATATTTATTTTATTAATAGAAATTTGAATACTCATATTTCTAATACCTGTTCTGCCTTTGCCAATCACATTTTGTCTACTAGTCATTCTTTTTCTCCTGATCTTAATATTAAATTTCTTCATTATTCATTATCTCAAGATTTTTGAAATTTTATAAATTCATCGTCTTTCTAATGATAATTCTTCTACATGTCTTAATGAACTTCTCGATATAAGCACTTCTTCTCTTCTTAATCCTAAATTATAATTTTTTATTTAAGTTTAATTTTTATCATTTCTGGCTGTGTGTTTATTGATAGTTTTAATTTGTTATTTTTGACATTTGTCAGTTTAATTATATTACCTGATATGCTTTTTTATAATTTAATTCGTAAGCTACATTTTTAATAATTCATACTGTTTGTAGACATACTAATGATGACATTTTATAATGTCGAAACATGTATTTTTTGTGGAGAAGACTTGAAGTTAAATAACTTAATTGTATATCTAATACTCTAATACTTTGAGGATGGATTACTTTAACGTTATAAAATAATCATAAGACAATTATGCATTCCATTATAATAAATAACAACATAAATGTTATGGTAAAAACAATTAAGTATAACAGTTTAACTACTCGACACCTCTAAAATATTATGTATTTAGGAATTAAAAAACTATTTTAAAAAAAATTAATTACTGTGATGTTTATCACTATTGTCTTCGATAAGTTTCTTATTTTTTACTACAGAAGCATTTTCTGGCAACTTTCCTAAATAACAACATCGCCAAATAATTGCATGATATTAACGATTTTCTTTTAATGTGACATTTTTTTATATTTAAATTTAATTTGACATAAGGCGTTTTTAAGACTATCTGGTTCCCCGCAGTAATTAACATTCTCGTGCATTTGTTTAACTAAAATTTTCATTTTTGGCATTTCTTTATCGTATTAATTTCATGTTTCACAGTTGTGTAAAAACCACCACTTTTTTGTTTCTTCGAGGGAGATTTTAGTGCTTAGCTTTTAAAACTTGTCGTCTCCTAATAAAATTATTTTTTATTTACATACTTTAAATATATACTAACTTACCTTATTTGTTTTATAAAATTCGTTGATTTTTCGGTTGCATAGGCAACTAATTCGGCAGCTTTGCCTAAAGGAAGCAACCACACATCAACAGCTTATTATTGCTTGTTGAATTGTATTGTAATTGTAATGTTGTTTCTTGCGTCAACTTGAACTGAGAAAGCAAAATGTTAGAATTAACTAATATTTTGCAATTTAATCATTATAATTTAAACTGATTTATGATTGACGTTAATGTAATAAGAAAATAAACGTAAAAACTACACAAATTTAAATTAATCCAAACAAAAGCAAATGTAGTTTTTAATTTATTAGGTTATGTAAGATTGTAATTATACAGAATAAGTATTCTGTACTTCCCGTTTTGCAAAAAATATTTAGTGAAAATGAATAAAAACCAAATATAAAACACCAATAACTTATAAGCATGAACACAAACACAAACTAAAAGTTTTGGCATGGAAGGTACCTGTTAAATTTTTTAATTTTTATTGGAATATTTAGATTTTTCTTAGTCGGTTGTTTACTTCAGGAACAATATAAATAATTTGGATCAGTTATTGCCAATTGATTTAAATGTGCTTGGTCTAGTGCAAATGTACAATCAACTAATTATTGTCACTTCTCACTGTAACACCAAGAAGAATTTGTAAACGATTATTTTAGTATCCAACGTCGACTTTTATCTAATTTGTAAATTTATTTATTTTGAAGTACGAAGGTAATTGCTCGATTTTTGTAGCAATATATTTAGGATTGACTGTTAATTGCAATATTACAATATCATGAATATAAAAATAAATTTGAAAAAATTAAAGAAAAACTTTATTTATTAATGATGTTTTTTATTATTTATTAAATTATATGTATCTTTTAAGGCTGTCGTTAAAAATATTTGAAAATATTATTGTAAGTTTTGGTTGTTATTTTAGCTTTAGTACGATGAAAATTCTAGTAATCGATACAAAAAGAAATAATTAAAAATTTTCATCGTAACTCGCGTAAAATAATACATAAGTGAAGATAAATTGTTTTTTTTTCGAAATTAATGAAAAAATATTATTTTAATAGAAAAGACATATAATTTGTCACAGAAATGATTTTAACTTAGAATGTACTGTCTAAATAAACGCGCTCTGAGTCACGCGCCTTTGCGTCACTTGTTTGCTTATGTCAACTGTATTATAAATACATTATCAATTTAAATTTAACTTATTACACTTTATTCTAAAATTAACAATAAAACGGATTAAAATGCATTTAATTTAACTTAATAATTACTTATAAACACTAAAAAGTTAAAACACTATGTCATTAAATAAATTTTCTATTTACACCGAAGTGGCGCTACAATCTTAACACGTTAAGCGCCAAGCCAAATTTTCCAAAAATTACCATGGGGTCATTTTTGTTTCTGATTGTACACAACAAATAATTTCACGGAAAGTTTTTATTTATTTTTTATTTCACAATTTAGAGCAGATTTTTGAGAAAATATCTTGCAGACACCGGTGTCTGCTATGGCCCTGTAATTACTTTTAACTTCACAGGGCCATAGCAGACACAATTAGCAGGCATTAAAATGTGCTTCCAGAGGCCATAGCGGACACAATTAGTGTACATTTCGCATCAAGCCGACACGCTAAAACCTGCATAATATAATTGCGTCATGTGACCAGATTTGTTTGTTTTGTGTCATTTCTTGCACACATATTGTGAATTACGCATTCAAAATGAGTCGGAGTGCCAAAATGTTGAAACTTGCATTGGAAGATAATTTTTCTAGTTCACCAGGTAAGTGATAACAGAGGATTCTCGTGATGCTTCTTATAAACTTTCAGATGAAGATTCTGATTGCAGTAAAGAAAAAATATTCGCCACCGATTCAGTACAATATAAGTTTTGATGATGATACCGATGAGAACGATGAAATGGCAGAAAATGACGTAGAGTACTATCTGTCAATGTGGCACATGAAAGAAATAGACCTCAACCGGGTACAAGTAATGAAGAGTTAGGACCTGTTGACGGAAACCATCAATACTTTATTTTTGGTCAAAGTGGAATAAAAGATTAACTGTTTGCCGCATTGCTAGAAGGAACGCCCCTAGATTTTTATTTATATTTTATTGATAACAAGATTTGGAACAATATAGCTGAACAAACCAATCTTTGTGCAATTCAGTGCCTTACACAAATAACGGATGACAAGAGTTGAAATAAAAAAGTTATTTGAGCTCATGGGTTATATGGATCTAGTAAAAATGCCAAAATTAAAAAATTATTGTAGCACAGATTGCTTTTATCGTAATGTTGTTGCTCCAAAAACGATGTCCAGAAATTGATTCAAACTTCTGCTTTCAATGCTGCACTTTTCTGATAATGAAGATGCAACATTGCAAGTGAATAGAACTTTCAAAGTACAAACTTTTGTTGATCAATTTCTAATCAACAGACAATCGGAGAAACTGTTTGCATTGACAAAAGTCTTATCCCATTTAGAGGAAGGCTTATTATGAAGAAATATATACCACAAAAAGCCCACAAGTATGGAGGGAAAATTTTCAAGTTATGTTGTATTCAATGATACACCTGAAATTTTAAAATTTATACGGGCAAAGAGTCAGACCAAGAAAGATCTGTTGCCACCAATGTCATCTTACAACTTAGTGAACTGTTTCTTAATTCTGGTAGAACTATTGCAACAAAAAACTTTTACACCAGCATTCCTTTGGTTCAAAGCTTACCAAACTCGACAACCCATTTGTTAAGGACATTGAGAAAAATTAGAAAAGAAATTCCTAAAGAAATTCTGCAACAAAAACTTCGTAAAGGAGAAAGTATTGTCTGAAAAAATGGTTTCGGAATAACAATGCTTAAAAAGATCAAAGTTATGAAAAGAGGGAAAGAGATTGATAAACCTAACATGATAGTTGACTACAATGTAGGAAAGTCATCTATTGATTTATCTGATCAATTTGCAAGCTATGGTTGCTGTTTACGCAAAACCGTAAAATGGTACAGAAAAGTAGCTGTTAAAATAATTTTAGGAACTGCAATCGGAAATGCTCATTTTTTATACAAACTGATTACCAAAAAAAAGGTCTCGGTAACAGAATTTAGAGAAACCGTAGTAAAGGCACTTATTGATTCTAAAGAAGAAAATGACAATTTGGAAAACCCTTGAGAACAAGTTATTCGCGACAATCATCTAAAAAATCATTCATTTAAAAAATTACCGGGGAGTGCTCGCATTGGAAGCAAATATTGCAAAGGCTGCTACAGAAAAAGGGCTCAAGGAAAAATTCCCAAAAGTAGAATTAGAACAGTCACAACCTATTGTGATATTTGTGACGGTAAACCCAGATTTTGTCTAGATTGTTTCAATACTGAACACAAAATTATTAATAGTCCTTAACTTATGTTTTTTCAATAAATAATTGTATTGTTTAAGATAATTCTTTTGCATTTTTTTTTCTCTGTGTGGGCTATGACCCTGTGATAACAAAAGCAAAAAAGCAATCTGCTCAGGACAGACACAAAAACAGACACCCCGTACAGAAACCTTCTCCTATGGGCAACACAAAACCCACTGTTGGGAATGAATAATGCATAGTCAGAGCACCCACATACTCAAACACTAGTTCTTCAGATTGTGTCTGCTTGACACGGTTAAATTAAATGTAGAACAGACACCGGTGTCTGCCATGGCCTGTTAGTACCCCTTAGGTGCAGACACCGATGTCTGCTCTGGCGCTTAACGTGTTAATCGGGATTACCTACTGCTGAATAGAGGGTTGTAAAAAAGTAAACTTTTTATTATATAAGCTAAATATACTTGAAGTTACTTGGAAGTTTTAAAAACTTTATCATATGACATAGTAAACCAGAAGTTAACACAAGTAAAACTTTTACGTTTTAAAAATGGTTCAAATTTGTCTCAATGAAATGCGGGACATTATATGAAACGATCCTAAAGTCCAAGGACATCATTAAAAACGTAAAATGTCCTACTTCAAAAATGTTGCTTTGTAATGTTTTACAAATATATTTTCAAAACGTTTGTTTAAATCACTAAAAAAAACAAATTGATAAAACACAACTTTTAACAAAAATATATTTATTTCAAAAAGGGAGAATAGTTGTTAAAATCAACAGAGAAAGAAGTAGATGAATACCAATTATAGATTTGTCGACTAATATAGTAATATCACAGCTATAATATCAATGCAAACCCTTTTGTTCAGGCAATCTACCATACAACTAATTATATTCAATTGCTAACAAATGTAAAAATAAGTAATTGGTTTTAATTTAAATATAAATATTACTCGATCAAACTACCTCGTCTCTTATATAGTCGCAAAATAAGTCAACAATCGACAATGATAATAATGAATTGCAAAAAAAGTAAAATATGAGTATAAAACTAACCAAGCCAATAATTCTTCGGTATCGGTAGTGACTTCCACTAATCCTTTTAAATCATGAAAAAAACTGGACGGATGTCCCGTCAACGTATTTAACGACAATACATGAGGTTGCAAACCAGATGACTATATATACGAAATTACATCGGACGACAATTCTTCTAAAACTGAAAATAAGGTTGTTTCGACAATGCTCGGGACTGGCAGGGGGGTTTAACAATGTTTGTATATATATGGGTAGTTTTTAAGAGTTAAAGGTAGTATTAAAAATGATATAGTAGTAGCAAATGTAGAAAGGTATGTTAGCATTAGTGTTACTATAACAACGGTAACTTTAAGCAGTTACAGTTGCCATAATGTAAATTGTTTACTCTGTAACAATAAATATCTTATATATATATATATAACAATCGAGTGTCAATTATAATACAGTCCACTAGTGTGTCAAGTCACGCAACAAAGGTAGTATAATCCACTGGTACTGCACCAAATCAGAAAAAAAAATTGTTACCATATATAAGCAGTTAGTAGCGTTTCGAGGCTGTTGTCGTTTTTGATAATATATGTTTAGTAAACCATCTAGATAAAGCATCAAATTTGGATTGCTTGTGATAGCAGCACCAGCTATGTTTAGAATATACAAGTATATAGTGGAAAATTGGTAGATGAAAAATGGTGATAATGTAACATGTGACAACTTTTTTACCTTTTACGATTTAGGTCAAATGTTGCTAAAAAAAGAAATACAAAAAATAGAAGTACTGCAACACAAGGTGCCATCCAAGCTGATCACTTAAATGTGCAAGAAATAAGGAGTATTCTGTATGTAAATCATGAATAATAAATTTTTACCAAATTTCATAATAATCAAATAAAACTTTAATGTTCAATGTTAGAAAATCACAATCAAATGAATAAAATATAAATATCATTTAATATTTAGTTTAAATTTTACAAAAAAATTATATAAAAACAAAACTTTTTTAAAAATTTAAAATACTTACTTAAATATTTAAAACAATTGTTTTGTGTTATTTAAAACGAGACTATTTAAAATAAACTTTAGTTTTAATAACAAAAAAATGGTGAAGCAACGTTACTTTAGAAAAAAATCCCAAACAAAATAAAAACTTTTATGAATAATCCAAAAAACCATCTTATATTACTTTTTCTTATATCTAAAAATCTATAAAGCAAATAGTAATAAAAAATTGTATTGACTACAAATTTTACAAAAAACATGAATTACTATAGGACGTAAAATGTAACTTAATGTTAAATAATGTGACTTTCGTGTAAGTAGTAATTACAAACCGTTGCAGAACAATTTTTTTTTTAAACAAAAATGAGGTTGCGTTCGTATGTCACTAATTTTGTTTATTAAGAAGGCCACCAAATAGCGTATCGCTTTGGAAGGATTGTCTATAGCAATCGTATTTGTTTGAACAATGCTAGAAAAATTAAAACTAATTTGTTTTTTTTTCTGTATAAAAGAAAAGTTGTTCAATCATAACACATTTTTTTTTTAAATAATAAAAAACGATCTTAAAAATTTTAAAATTGTTTTACAAAACTTTAAATAGTACAGTGTTATGTAATTCAAATTATAAATAATTAGAAATAACTGACAATGATTTAATTGTGTGGGCACTGGTTCTGATGGCTGACAGTTACGGTTACAAAACGTGTAAAAAATGTGTTTTTCTGTTTCATTGACTTTTTTAGATGAATGAAGTAGATCAATAATAATTATAATTGAAACTAAAACTGTAAAAATAACTAGGTTTTAAAAGTTTGAAAAAATGTGTAGTAAAAAAGATGTATGAAAGAAACCACTAGGTCTATTAAAGTATATCAAATCGTTCGAGTTTTTCAAACCCAATTCTTTTGAGATTTGCTACAGTGCGTGCCTTACAATTTGCACATGTCGCATTATTACTCATGCTTTATAAGTATTATATAAATGGATCAAATTGATATAAAAACGTAGACGGATTTATTTTATTATTAACAAAAAAAAGGGCAGAAAAGACTAATAACTTCTATAGCAATTATTGCAATTTAATAACGAAATGGTAGGTAGAAGAAATTGTCTGAATAATAACAAAACAAAAGAAATACATTAAAAAATCTTATAATAACCGAAATAATTAGATTAAGGTTCTTAGAAAACTTGTAAAAATATAAAATGCAGGTAACTCGTATGTGTTCTTAATCTAATCAATAAATTAGAACAAAGAAATATACCGACCATCAACGTTAATTGAATTTCTTTCTATAAGTAATTTTCGGTCATAACAATTTATCTTACTACAAAAGGGAAATTTAATACAACTGAACCTATCTAAAAATAAATAATAATAGCTATCAAGATTTTAAAATTAAAATTTTAATTTTTACTTCTGCTGGAATTTTATAAAATATTTATTGTTTTATACCAACACCAATTTTTCAGGTAAATTTTTTTTAGAGTAATTAAACAAAATCAATTTTTTTAAGTTACATTTCTTCGACGTGACAATTCATCACAGTTGATTACAATAATAATCAAGTAAATTAAATAGAATTTGCGAATCTAAAATTTGATTATTATTATAGCACTAACGTTTTCACTTTCAAAAATTTGAAGTTGAATATAAATTTGAGATCTAATTATCGTTACCCAAAAGAAATTGTAGTTGAAGATAATTTTAGTTCTAAAAAGTGATGGCATAAGTAGTTAAACGGTTAAATAGGAGAAAAACAAATCTTAAACGCTCAAAAGAACATTATTCCATCGGCAATACTATGGGACAAAAAAGATTGTGCGTTATTGTAAGAATGTTTTGTTAGACTTTTTTGTAATAATTGCGTTTTTAATTATCCTCTTGTATAATTGACCACCAGCCACCACTGTTCATTATTAATATTTTACGTTCAGCCTTTATCTTATTGAGTATTGTTGTTTACGTTCATGACTTGAACCGATTGAGTAACCTTAATAACTGTTCGTATTCAAGGCCGGTGGTGACTACTGTAAATCGGCAAATGCAACCTTGCACTCTTCGAAAGTGTCGGGAGTATATTATCGAAATAGCAATTAGTATCACATGTTATGCTAAGGAACTCTAAGTCTAGGGCTAATTACGTTACGTATAATAATTAATTTAAACAGCTAGCGTAAGTGACACCGTGAATATCGCAAGCGCAACTCTGCTTCATTGAGTAGTTATAATCAGTGTAATAAAAGGAAATTAATTCAAAATTTTTTGCAAAGAACAGCGTATATAGTTAATGTACTTATCGGTAAGAAAATTTAATTTAATTACGTATATATGTAAATCGGGAATTAAAAGATATTAATAAAATTACGGAACTTACACGTTAGGATTGCGAGGTCATAGATAACGAGACAATCAAATTGTTAAAATTTCAATGTAAATTTCGTATTATATTAATACAATAATAATGCTGTAATGTAAATAAATAGTTATTGATAACGCATTAAATAATATTAATGAATGGTAACAGTGATAGAAAGCATAGAACAAATAGCGTTGGACAATTAGAACTATATCTGAAAAAGAAAAGAGAGGATAAGACTAAAGAAGAAGAAATATTTATAAAAAGTAAGAAAACGCAAAGATCGCCAACAGCAGAAAGCACGCATCACACAAATACCAACACTAGAATAAAACAAAAAGAAGAAGATATACTGTTACAAATGGATATCATTCTAAGTAAGATAAAAGAATTAAAAAACGAATTGAAACAAGAAATTTAAAAAAAATCATAAAGAAATGAAAAGAAGAATTTAGACTATTAAAGGAAGAGTGGGAAGAAAAGGTAAATATATGGAAAAAAGAAAAAACACGCCTGAAAAACAGAATCACTAAACTAAAAGAAAATTTAGAGAGACAAGAAAACGAAAAGAAAAAAATGAACATTGTCATTAAAGGACTGGATGATACTAATAAAGAAAACAAGGAAATAATTCAAAAATGGATTGAAGATAAACTAGAAATACAAACAAAAATAGAACAAGTTTTCACAGTAGGAAAAGATAAAAACAAACAAGCGGTAATTGTAAAAATGCATAATTGGGAAGCAAAGAAACATAATCATGCAACAAAAGAAAAGATTATATGAAACGAAAGTATACATTGAAAATGATTTAACGTTCAAAGAGAGGGCAACGCAAATAAGATTAAAATAAATGCCGGAAAAATTAAAAGAAGATGACAAAAGGGTAAAAATAGGATATAAAAAACTTATCATAACGTAATACACATTTGGGGAAAGATCAAAGATTCAAAAAACGGGTAAAAGAAAATAAACCGGACGGACAAATGACGTCAACTAAGGAATTAACAGGACTAGGATGATAAAAAAATAAACAAACAAGAAGAACACAAAGCTTTAAACTTACTACGTGGAGTATTAGAGGACCTAATTGTAAAAAAAAAATGAACAAATGAATATAGATAAATTGACAATTACGGAAACTAAGGAGTAGAAGTTATAAAACTAAAGAATAGACACATAATTATTTTAAGCAATTTAGATAAACAAAGAAAAACTAAAGAAGGGGTAGAGTATATACTAAAGAAGAAAGTAGCAAAATATTTAACTAAAAGGGATTGTGTCTCGGAAAGAATCCTAAAAATTGAGCTAACATTTGATACGCATAAAGATGACCATAACTTAACAAAAGAGACATTTTGGGATACAGTCACATCAGTAATAAATTGCGACAATGGAAACACTATTATTCTAGGTGACTTAAATGGAAGAGTGAGGGTCAAAGACAGTACATCACGAAGTGTAGTAGGATTATAAGGCGAAACGATTCAGAATAACAATGTAGACATAATCATAGATTTATGTCTACAAAACAACCTATAGGAATGAATACTTTCTTCAAACATAAGGGTATTCACAAATATACAAGAGAAGTGTGCAGTAGGAATGAGAAATAAATTATTGATTACGCGTTAGTCAGCAAGAGTCTAATACCTAAAATAAAAGATGTTAGGGTGAAGAGAGGACAGGAAATATTCAGCGACTACTATTTACTGGCAGTTAAAATCAAACTTGGAGTGCCCGGAAGTACAGACAATAAACACGAGAAAAATATTAGTAATAAAGCAATCAAAACGTACAGTCTAAACAACAAAGAAATTGCGAATCGATATAGATGCAAAGTTACAGAAATGATCAACTGAGTAGGCAATCACATAAATCTAGGTGTAGAAAAAACGTGGAAAATTTTCATGAACATACTTTTCACTGCGGCAAAAGACGTTTGTGGTATAATAAGAAGTAACAGGAACAAAGAGCAAACTGCATGGTGGAACGAAAATGGAAACAGACTATCATACAAACCCAAAACTGTTTTATAAGATACTAAAAAAGTTGAGAACTGAAAACAAACAACATAAAATAAAACAAATAAAAGATGACAACAGAAGAATTATTACAGACAAAAAAAAAGATAATGGAACGATGGAGAACATATCTGCAAAACTTTCTACAAACCACAACCAAAGACAACCAGTAAAATGTAAATTGGTGACAAATGAGAACAGTATAAAATTAGAAGATATACAAGATAGTATTTATACTCTTAAAAAAGGGAAAGCTCCTGGGTTTGATTGTATAACTACGGAAATGTTAAGGTGTATGGGTAATAAAGGGCAACATCTGCTTAGTATAATATGCAATAAAGCCTGGAGTTAACGAACTGTGCCAAAAGACTGGGAAGTGAGTTTAATAGTACCAATATTCAAAAAAGGTGATAGAGAAGAGATTGCAGTAATTATAAGGGTATAACTTTGTTATATATCTATCCTCTTATATTTGACATGAACTAAGTGCTCTTTATAGCGGTTTTTAAGGGTATTTTGGTTTGTCTTATATATATTTGGTTACAGTTTTTACAACTAATTTTATATATTCCCATTTTATCGCACATATCTATTGGATCTTTCAAGGTACCTTTTATGTTATTGTTAGTGGTTGTTACTATATTGTAATCAAATTTTGAAAAGTTTGTTTAAAGTCCTATAGTATATGAAGGATAGTACGGAAGTTTTACATATTTATTTTTTTTTGCTGTTAATATATAAAACCTAGTGGCATTTTTAATATTGAATTTATGATTTTGTTTTTTAATAATATTGTTGACTATTGATTCTGAAAATCTATTCTATGTTGCAATATGTTTAATACATTTTAAGTCTATGTTAAAATTATCTTTTGACATTGGGAAATTCAATCGTTCAAAAATTGAAAAGCAACAAGTTTAAGTAGCAAGCTTCTACACATCTGATATTTAGGTGGTTATCAAATAAATTTAACAGTTTAGAATATCAACAAATACCTCATCAAAAATTCTTACAAATTTATTGAAAAAATTAAAAACGTTGATTTGACTGTAAAAAACGGTTAGTATCATTTGATGTTAGTGCATTGTTTCTGAGTGTCCCAATTGATAAGACTTTGGAGTATCTAAAAAATATATTATCTAAAAACCATTTTGACAATTCAGAAGTAGAATATTTTGGAAAATTAACGTAATTATGTATGGATCAATCATGTTTTCAAATTAACTATAATATTTACCACCAAAAAAACGAAACAACAATGGTCAACACCTTGTCTCTATTTATGGCTAATGTGTTTATGCGATTTGAAAGCGATCTAAAACATTTTAATTTTTTTTTTTTTTTTGAACAATTGATTTAGGTATGTGGATGTGATTCTTGCGGTATTGACATTTACCGCAAAGATACCAACACCATGCGATTTATAGCAAATAATTCGAACCATAGCTTGTCACATAAATTTGCTGTTTTTCAGTTTTTAATTCAACGATTATTAAATTTTCCATTGTCAAAAGATAACTTTAGCAAAAAAATTAAGATGTAATACACATATTACCGTGAAGGATTGTTAGTTTTCCATCAGACGCCTTCCCAGATGGCAGATAAGGAAACACTTCCCATCTATGGGAGCTACCAAAAAAGGTATTGTAATGGGAAATATTTAAAAGATCAAAAACTTTTTGCAATTGACACCTTCTTTGACAAAAAACTATATACTATCGACTGTATACTGACATCCGATAAAACTTTAATCCAAAACGTAACAACACTAAACACTTTCAATATTGAAAGCAACCACCGCATTGTAAGAGCCAAGGTTAAATTAAAAACAAAGTTAAACCCTAATAAAAATAGGGCAATACAAAAAAATTCAAAAATAAAAGTAATAAAACAAATTTTTAGACAAAACGATCAAAATGATTGAGAAAAGAACGGAATTATATAAAACTGGCTTGTTTGCAACACAAGAATACAGAGAAACCCGAAAGAAAGCAAGAAAAATTATAGTGAGGATATGAAAGATGCGTATGAAAGAATGGCAGAAAAGGTAATAGAGAAAAACCTCAATATAAAATGTCTAAGAAGAAATAAAACAAAATGTGAAATAATAGCAATAAAAAACAAGAATAAAAAAGAAATAACAAACAGAACAGAAGTAGTGAAATTAACTGAGAAATTTTACCAAGACTTATATTTCTCTAAGGCCAAATGATACGAATTGGCAAAGAAAATAAAGATATAAAAATAGAGAGAAGGAGATTGGGGTGGGCAATTTTTGGAAAATTATCGAAACTGCTTAGAAACGAATTCCCCAAAATATTAAATCTAAAATATTTGACGAATGTGTATTACCGGTTTTGACGTACGGAACCTAGACCTGGACACTTACGAAACAAACGGTATACAAACTGGAAACTACACAAAAAAAATGGAAAGATTAATGGTAAGTATCACACTAAAGCACAAAAAGAGGAACAAGTGGATAAGGTAAAGAACATGAACAACAGATTGATATAACCGAAAGAGTCATTCAACTAAAATTGGACTTTGCAGGACATGTGGCAAGACTAAAAGACGGAAAATGGAACGTACAATTATACAGTGGAAACCTTGGGATGGGAAGAGAAGTAGAGGAAGATCGATTACAATATGGATTGATGAAAATTGCTGGATTAAAATGGATGTCAACAGCTCAAAATAGAGAAAAATTGAAAACGTAGAGGGAAGCATATGCCAAACACTAGGCGCACTAAGGACTTAAGAAGAAGATTGCAGCATACAACAGAAACATAAATTATATATTAAAAATTACATATACTAGAAGGCTTCAAAAACGCTTCTCAAAATTCGATTACAAAATACCCAAGCAACACATTGGTATAAAAAACGTCTAAATGTCCGGCTAATAGAAGTTTATTAGACATTAAAACGTGTTTAAATGCGCTATTAACGTTTATTAGACGGACATTTAGACGTTTTTTGTACCAATGTGTTGTTTGGGTAGTAAGATATGTGCCATAAATGGGGAATATATAAAATTAGTTGTAAAAACTGTAACCAAATATATATAGGACAAACCAAAAAAAACAAAATTCGTTATAAAGAGCTCTTAAATCATGTTAAATATAAGAAAATAGATAAATCCAGCGTTAGCCTACATATTTTCGAAAATAATCATAAAATAGAAGATATCAAATAACTAAAAAAAATAAGCAATGGAAAAGAACTAGATCTATACGAGAGTCTGGAAATTTGTAAAAACAAATGTTTAATGATGAACAACAATGACTACAGACCGTTAAGTGTTTTTGAACTGTTCAACTTACTTAGTGTGAAAATCAGTGAAACGTAGCAAAAGCGTCACATAATTTTAGTATAAACTAGCTTTAGTCATAATTATAGTTTTAGTATCAGTCCGCTGACGATGACAGTATAGCTGTCAATACACATGTACGACAAGTATTTAAGTTATTGTAGTTACTGGATAATTGTGAATTAAATAGAATTAGACGAAGTTTTTCACGTCGTACTTGCAACTGTAAGCAAAGATAAACGTAGAATAGCCAAATTGTTGTTTATAGTTGAATCATCTGGTGAGGCAAGTTTATGTACTAGTGGCAGATATCATAGACAAAATGTTGCTTTTACACTCAATTTCTCAACTTTGTGAACGAGTTTTGAAAAATAAACAAGATACTTATAACATATTAAACAATCCGTTTTTACAGTCAGATGTATGCATTAGTTTTGTTTGTGCTTTTTATAAGTTTTTATCACCGTTTCAAAATAAATGTTTTTATAATAATTTTGTTTACTTTATTTATTAGATGTTTATAAAAGTACTATATTACAAGCAAAATGGAAAAATGTTATTGCTGCCGAGATAAACAATAGTTGACCGAGACGCAAAGCTATACTTGTTTCTAATTTTTTTTTAATTAATGGGTAATTTTGACGTTTATTAAAAAAATATTGTAATTCCCACACGTGGTGTGGATTAAAAACTGTCACTTTCCGAACGCTGACATAGCAACGGTAAAAAATGATTAACTTTCCAACTCTTTATAAATTAATTTAGATATTACTATACCAATGTATTTTACTTATAATGCTTTTTTTAATTTTTTTCACGTAAAAACTATAAAACAAATTAAAAATATTTTTAGGGTAATTAATGTATTTATTTAGAACAATTTAACTGCAATTTGCAATTTGCCTGACGAAGAACTTAGACCAAGTTCGAAAGCTTGCGTTTAAATTGTTCTAAATAAATACACCAATTACCCTAAAAATACTTTTAATATGTTTTGTGGTGAAAGTTTTATGTCTAATATAAAACAAATATTATTTTTAAAAAAACACGACAAAGTATATAACTTAATTTAACGCAGATACTTTTAAATATTTTATTTTTTTATTTCGTTTTATTATAGCAATTTAATAAATCTTTAAAAAAAATTAAACATTAATTATAGCAAAAACAGCCACTTAAAACAAAAAAGCGAGCTTGTAAATTATAAGGATACAAAAGTAACCCTTGAAATTGCACGTATAAATAAAGTTCAAAAGGTTTATCCAGTAATTTTGTAACACAATTACATCCGTAAATTACATAAAAACTTTATAATTTTTTTAAACAAGAAGTAGATAACTTAGCCGTTGGAAATTACACAGATGGTTAAAGAATTAGTTTTAAAAGAAGTAATCATTTTTTTATACCGGAAATTTAAAAAAGCGTAAAAGTTATTGTATTTAAACAAAAACTAATATTTTTTTAAGCTTAAGATTTCTATTGCGTTAGTATTTAGTAACTACGTTAAGTCATATTTTGCCTAGCGCAGTTATTTCCTGTAAAATTAATGTTTTAGATAGCACACGTATATAAAATAGACGTTGAATTTCACATTTTGGGTATATTCACTGTGCTTAATTATAATTCTTAATTATGCTGAGAATTTTCTTAATGGCACTGCATTAGCGCTAGTTGCTTTTCTGATTATATGATAATGAAGAGCTTAATCTCGTTATTTAAAGTTTTTTAACTTATCTACAAGAAGTTAAAATAATGTTATTGTACTGTCGTTATTTTTAACAGCCAAACAAATCTGTATTAAATAATTGTTATTAATTTTTTTAAAGTAAAACTTCTTCAGACGCGACTTGGAAGTTTTTCTGACGAAAGTAACGCTGACGTAGTTTCGGCTATTTAAAAACAGTAACTAACCTTTTTTTGTTTATATTTCTGACGTTTATATTGACGTGAACTATTCTAACCTTTAATTTTGTTGTGACTATACACGTGTTGATGAAATGTTGTTTTGAATTTGTTTTTTATTTTTACTTAATTTAATTGATGAATGAAAATAGTATAAACGAAATTTATATAGAAAAATATAAAGCATCATTAATATAAAACAGTGTACAGTTAATTTAAAATGACAGAACCCCAAGAACACTTTACTCTTTCATCAATAAATAAAACTAAAAGAAAAATCAACAACCTAAAAAATTATTTATTTTAATTAATGGTTTAATCTTGTCAGTAATATTAGTCATAAACGACAAAAAAGTTTTACTTTAAACGCGCTTAAAAATCACACGCACTTAAGTTTGTTTTAGTAATTTTTGTTTAAACATTAACCAACTACCGCGCCGTATAAAAATTGCGACGCTTATATATAATTTTTATTTTCAACAACAAACAACCTACCGTTTATTCGTGCCTTTCATATCTTGAATCAGCTCCAACTTGGTAAAGCAGTGGATAGAGGTCCGACTAAGCCCAGTGAAGACGGTCTGGGTTAAATTTAACAAGAAATAACCAATAAAGCGCCACCTGTTTTCAATTAAAAACTCTAACCACCACACCAAGGGTGTGTTATAAAAAACAGGAAAATCGTTGGTAAGAAGAATAAAGAAAAAAAAGACACTTGAAGTTTAAATATATATATATCAGTATACCCAGTAGATAAATAACAAAAAAACTCAGTTCACAAACTATTAAAAAAAATAGAGTATTGTGCTTAAAATAAATAAAGAATTCAACAAAACTTGAGGCAAACATAAATAACGAAAATTGTGATAACCAAACTATAACGCCTAAATAAAAATTCGTAGTTATAACAAAAAAATTAGATAATTCAAATCAAATCCAGGCAGCCAAATATATCGCTATAATAATTACTCGCAAAATCTCGAGTTCAGAAAAAATCTACAATAAAACGCGGTTAAATCTATAGGGTACGACGAGTTATATAAGCTTATATTACCCCGCATATACCTGCAAAAGAATCACTTAACTAAATGCTACAACAAGATAAACGTTTTATCATAAAAATAATTCGCAAACAAAAATTACTCAATCAAGCTGCAAAAATTTGATCTAATTGAGATCGCAAAGTATTAAATTGATTACTTATAATTACACGTACATTTAATCTTATTCAAATTTAACTTTCGACGTTATAAAAAAAGTTATAGTTTGTTTAAATTCAATAATTGTGATATTTAAAACAATATAATTGATTTTAAAAAAAAATGGAATTGATTCAAATTGTTGGTCAGATTGCTTATGCAATAATATGTAACAAATAATGACATCAAAGAAAAATTTAAGCTTAGCTTTTTAATCGCGGTAGATATCCACGAAGTGCCGAGAAAACCAATCGCATTAAGATGGCGTCTGCATCCGGTGTCGGAATTTTCCGTAAATTTTTCTTTAGTAGCAGGACTACTAGAACCACATACTACGACACGAGGACGTACAAACGATTTCCAGCAAAGAAACTTCTGTATTAATAACGTTACGACGAGACAAACAGCCTAAAAAAGTGACAGACTTAGCACCAGGTGAACGCAACGTTCCGATAAAACAGCAGATTAATAAGAAACATACCTTTAGATCTTGGGCGGCTGTAATTTGCGAATTTAAATCTTTAGAAGACGTCGGAGTTCACAAATCCGTCTCAACGACGTGTGCGTCAAACAAACAAAAAATTCCACCAAATTTCCTTTCGAATATAGCAAATTTTTCAAAAGACGCGCAGTGTTAATAGGAATAAATCCATTTACATGTAGAGCCAAAGTTTACTAAAATAAATTTGCACTCGAGATTTCCACTATAACACAATGAAACAACCGAATTCTTCAAAGAAAGTAATGATCAGCAAGCTTATTGATATCTGCCCGTTCTAAAACGGAAAACACACATATACGCATCGCGAGATAAGAAACCTCCTATCCTTGAAGTTAAAATTTTCGAAAACAGGTAATGGATTAAATTGTAGTTTCGCCAAATAAAACAGCGTTGTAAAATTTCTATCCTTAAACCAACAATTTGCAAATCATCAAAACGAACAAGTCTTAATTAATAAAAAAAAAATAAATCTAATGACTTCTAAAATCGATATAGAAAAACTGATAAATACAAACTAAAAAATTTTTAATAAAGAATTTTAACTAAAATAAAAACGTTACAATTCCCCCCTTACAAAAAATATTTTTTTTTAAATTACGACGATAGCTACTTTGAAAACACTTAACGATACATCAAAACAGTACACCAAAATATCTTATTAAACTAATCGGGTGATTCCTCTATATAAGGCTTTAAGTCCTTTACGTGCCAAATCCCGATGAATCTTCCATAAAAGTCAACTAACTCATATGTCCAGAGAGATACTTTCTTACTGACTTCAAATGGTCCCAGGTACTCGGGGCTAAGTTTCGCACTAAAGTAGTTGGCGGCGTTGGATAAAGCATAGTTTTTTCTCCAAACTTTATCACCAATCGAATATTCTATGTCTCTTCTGCGTAGGTTGTAATAATGTTTATTTTTTTCATACGCTTTTTGGAGTCTTTTTTGAACATCCCCAAAAAGATTGGCAAACAGTTTAGGTCTACCTTCTACTTGGCTACGATCATAGGTTATTTCAGTGTCAAGATTTCCTTTAAATTCGGTTCCTTTCAGAACTTGCTCTCTTCCAAAGTTAAGAAAATACGGAGAATGGCCGGTCACTTCATGTCGTGCCGTTCGAATTGCACATCCTATTTTTGAAAGTTCTTTATCCCAGCATCTTTGATCTTCATCAACGTAAGCGCTTAACAAAGTTTTTAGTACTCGGTTTATTCTCTCAGCCGGATTTGCCTGAGGGTGATAGTGGGCATTATAACGTATTTTCACTTCATAATTCTTGCATAAGGTTTGAAACAATCCGCTTCTAAATTGAGGTCCATTATCACAGATTATAGCTTGAGGAACACCAAACAATAAAAATATTTCGTTCTCTACTAGTTTACAAATATTGGCGGCAGTAGCTGTTTTTAAGGGAAAAAATCTAGCAAATTTACTAAAGCAGTCGGCAATTACAAAAATATAAATATTACCACTTTTAGATTTAGGTAAAGGTCCTACAATATCGCAACATAACAACTGCCATGGACGTTCAATCTTTGGGCGTCCTAACATAAACCCTGGAGCTTTCTTTTGTTCGACTTTGTGTTGCTGACAAGTTTTACAGTTACGTAGATACTTCATTACGTCAGCCTTCATCTTTGGCCAATAAAATTTATTTCGGAGGCGATGGTAAGTTTTGTATACTCCCATATGGCCTGACGTGGGTGGTTCATGGTTGATTTGAATAGTCTCAATTCGTTTCCACTTAGGTACGACTTTTTTCCAACTACACTCTTCTCCTTCCAATTTAGAGTGCGTATTAAAAACGTATTTGTAGAGTTCTTCATTTTCTACTTTCCAATTTGAAAATTTTTGTGGAGTGGCAATAACTCGGTTTTTCATTTTATCATACCATGCGTCGGATTTTGATACGTTTGATACGGTGTTAATTTTAGGCAGAACGCGGGATAAGGCATCGGGAACTAAATGCTCTTTTTCTTTTCTATGGATAATACTGAAGTCATATTGCTGAAGGCGTACAGCCCACCTGGCTAATCTTCCACGAGGGTCTTTTAGATTATTTAACCATACTAGGGAAGCGTGGTCAGTAATGACTGTAAATTTTGAACCTTCCAAATAAGGTCTTAGTTTTTCTACGCTCCAAAGTACAGCGTAGCATTCTCTTTCAGTAGTCGTCCATTTTCTCTCGGCACTAGAAAGAGTTTTACTTAAATAACAAATTACGTGCTCTTTTTCTTGGTCTTTTTGTGTAAGCACAGCTCCTATTCCATAAGCACTTGCGTCAGTTTGTAAATAAAATGGTTTGTCAAAGTCAGCACATCGCAGAATTGGTGCTGAAACCAAACAATTTTTAATATTTTGTAAAGCTTCACTGCAATCTTTAGTCCAGTCAAAACGAGAGTTTTTCTTAAGAAGTTGTGTCATTGGAGCTATTACGGTCGAATAATTTGGAATAAATTTTCTGTACCAAGAAGCCATTCCTAAAATACTTCGGACTTCTTTAACTCGTTTGGGAGCTTCCATATTAACGATAGCGGCTACTTTTTCGGGATCTACGTGAATTCCTTGTCGATTCACAATATATCCAAGATATCTTAATTGGTCTCTGCAAAATTGACATTTTTCTTTACTTAAGGTTAGATTTGCCTTATGTAGACGATCAAAGATTTCCTGTAAAATTTCAAGGTGTCTTTCAAAGTTATCAGAGATGACAATAAGGTCATCCAAATACACAAATACATAAGGTTCGAGTTCCGGACCAAGTACTTCATCAATTAAACGGGACCATGTGGCGGGGCTATTCGATAACCCAAAAGGCATGCGCTTAAACCTAAAAAGTCCTCTACCAGGTACTGTAAAACTGGTGTAATCTCGTGATGTTTCAGCAACAGGAATTTGCCAATACGCTGACTTAATATCCAACGACGACAAATAAGTAGCGTTTCTAAGTTTATCTAGTATAGACGAGATATATGGAAGTGGATAAGCATCCTTTTTCGTGACGGCGTTTAGTTTTCGATAGTCGACACAAAATCGATATGTTCCATCTTTTTTTGGTACTAGGAGTATAGGTGATGACCATCCGCTAGTCGACTTTTCAACAATGTCGTCTCTTAACATTATGTTGAGCTCTTCATCGATGTGTTTTTGCACGTGAGGCGAGACAGGATAATACCGTTGTTTGATAGGAAGTGAAGTGGTTTCAATTACGTGTTCTAATTTATGTGTCAGACCGATCTTATTTCCCATCCTTTTTAAAGTTTTTTCTATTAATGACGTTAACTTTGTTTTCTGTTCTACGGTTAAAGGATCCTGTCGAATGGTACTTGTTTCGCATGAACTAGCAAAAGTCCAGCAATCATCTTTCAAATTAGGTACAATTTTCATTTCCTTCCAAAAATCTATTCCTAATATCAAAGTGTGCGCTAACTGTGGTACGACTAAAATATCAATGATCTTAACTGTATTCCTTAATGCAACAGGCACAGACATTTTGCCAATGACTTCACAACTGTTGCCGTTGGCTACCTTGCATCGTTTTGTAATAGCCGGAACAATTGGTATCTGTAGAGATTCCAGAATTTGTAATCCCCGACTTCCTAAAATGGTTGAAGTCGCACCGGAATCTAATAAACCCAATAGTTTCTTCCCGTAAATTTCGACGTGTAGAAAAGGTCTTTCATCGTTTTCGGAGTGAGAAATTATGTAATCAAGCAGTGGTTTTGGGTTCACGAAGGATGTTACACCACTACCTAGCATCCTTCTTTGGCGTTTCCCGTACACTTCGGGCAGGTTCTAACAGTATATCCTATATTGCCGCATTTATAGCATTTCTTTTCAAATGGTTGTCTACATTCTTTGGCCAGATGCCCACTTCTTTGGCAGTTAAAACATTTTCTGACAGAGTCGATTGCATGAATTCTGGTATTTGTTCTAGAAGTCGAAGGAATGAGATTGGGATTCATATAAGCCAAATCGGGTTCTAAACTTGTGTACCTGTTTGGAGGTGGAACAAAAGCATCCACGTTCGCTTTACGTGCTTCTAATTGTTTACCGATATGCTTCAGTTCTTCTAGGGTTGTAACGGTAGTAGTGGCAAGTTGTAACTGATAAAAAGGCGCCATATTTTTCATTATAATATTTAATTTGGTAACTTCGCTAACAGGTGCGTCGATTCGTGCAAACATTTGCTTCATTTTTGCAATGTAAATACCAATTGTTTCGTTGCTACCTTGCGTTCTTCGTTTAACCTCCTCAAATAATTGTTCTTCATAATTGGGTGGCTGAAAATCTTCTTTTAATGCCATTCTCAATGTATTCCAATCTCGAAAGCTTTTTCTATTAGCTTTAAACCATATTAGAGCATCGCCTCTAAATAAGTCGGTGGCACTGTAAAATAGAGTTTCTTGAGATACTCCTCTAGCTGATCTTAGATCTTCTACCGTTTCTAGAAAAGAATTAACAGAAATTCCGTTTTTATTACCATCGAAAGTAACGTTCCATTTATATACTATAGGTTTGTGATTAGTTACAGCCGTTGCTGAAGGTTGGTCACTGAAAGTGTCGTCCTCACTACTAGAATTTTCCGAATTATCATGGTGATCAGTAGATGCAACTGACAAATCTAAGGGGATTGGGTTGGATTGTCTTCGTTGCAGTTTAAGATTTTTTTCTGCATCGCTAGAAATCATCATGAGTTGTACCATCAGTTTGGTTTTTAGTTCTTGTTCGACTTCTGACTTTGGTTGAGTACGATCGCATCTTCCAAGAGTATGAGAAAATTTGGTTCTAAATTTTTTTTCTTTTCCTACGTCGGAGAATTGACAAGACTCAATTAGTTCGTTAAGTTCGGCCATCTTTGTTTCTATATTGGTAGCTTCTTCTTGAAAAACTAAGTTATATTTTGGATAAGTCAGTTGACTGCCTTCTTTTTCTAAACGAAATGCACTTCGAAGTGCAGCACGCATACGTTCACATGTTTGAATCTCAGTAAATCCTCTGATTTTAAGTTCGTATTCAAGTTCATCTTGATTAAGACGATTAACTTCCATATTGTGATATCCCGAACGAGCCATGTTTAAATCCAACAAAACGAATAAGAGTTTTTTTTTCCAAGGACAATTACACTCAAAACAAAATTTTGACACTAAGTAGAATACAGGAAAAACAAACTGGAATTAATCTTTGTACTACCAAGAAATTACACGACAAATAGTATCCTACAATTATTTGCAGCGGATAACACCTATCTAAAAAAAATGAATCTATTAAACCACGTGATCTAAAACGCCAAAAAAAACAAACTGGCCCCACGTTGGGCGCCAAAAATGCGACGCTTATATATAATTTTTATTTTCAACAACAAACAACCTACCGTTTATTCGTGCCTTTCATATCTTGAATCAGCTCCAACTTGGTAAAGCAGTGGATAGAGGTCCGACTAAGCCCAGTGAAGACGGTCTGGGTTAAATTTAACAAGAAATAACCAATAAAGCGCCACCTGTTTTCAATTAACAACTCTAACCACCACACCAAGGGTGTGTTATAAAAAAAACAGGAAAATCGTTGGTAAGAAGAATAAAAAAAAAGACACTTGTAGTTTAAATATATATATCAGTATACCCAGTAGATAAATAACAAACAAACTCAGTCCAACAACTATTAAAAAAAATAGAGTATTGTGCTTAAAATAAATAAAGAATTCAACAAAACTTGAGGCAAACATAAATAACGAAAATTGTAATAACCAAACTATAACGCCTAAATAAAAATTCGTAGTTATAACAAAAAAATAGATAATTCAAATCAAATCCAGGCAGTCAAATATATCGCTATAATAATTACTCGCAAAATCTCGAGTTCAGAAAAATCTACAATAAAACGCGGTTAAATCTATAGGGTACGACGAGTTATATAAGCTTATATTACCCCGCATATACCTGCAAAAGAATCACTTAACTAAATGCTACAACAAGATAAACGTTTTATCATAAAAATAATTCGCAAACAAAAATTACTCAATCAAGCTGCAAAAATTTGATCTAATTGAGATCGCAAAGTATTAAATTGATTACTTATAATTACACGTAAATTTAATCTTATTCAAATTTAACTTTCGACGTTATGAAAAAAAGGTTATAGTTTGTTTAAATTCAATAATTGTGATATTTAAAACAATATAATTAATTTTTAAAAAAATGGAATTGATTCAAATTGTTGGTCAGATTGCTTATGCAATAATATGTAACAAATAATGACATCAAAGAAAAATTTAAGCTTAGCTTTTAATCGCCGTAGATATCCACGAAGTGCCGGGAAAACCAATCGCATTAAGATGGCGTCTGCATCCGGTGTCGGAATTTTCCGTAAATTTTTCTTTAGTAGCAGGACTACTAGAACCACATACTACGACACGAGGACGTACAAACGATTTCCAGCAAATAAACTTCTGTATTACTAACGTTACGACGAAACAAACAGCCTAAAAAAAAGTGACAGACTTAGCACCAGGTGAACGCAACGTTCCGATAAAACAGCAGATTAATAAGAAACATACCTTTAGATCTTGGGCGGCTGTAATTTGCGAATTTAAATCTTTAGAAGACGTCGGAGTTCACAAATCCGTCTCAACGACGTGTGCGTCAAACAAACAAAAAATTCCACCAAATTTCCTTTCGAATATAGCAAATTTTTCAAAAGACGCGCAGTGTTAATAGGAATAAATCCATTTACATGTAGAGCCAAAGTTTACTAAAATAAATTTGCACTCGAGATTTCCACTATAACACAATGAAACAACCGAATTCTTCAAAGAAAGTAATGATCAGCAAGCTTATTGATATCTGCCCGTTCTAAAACGGAAAACACACATATACGCATCGCGAGATAAGAAACCTCCTATCCTTGAAGTTAAAATTTTCGAAAACAGGTAATGGATTAAATTGTAGTTTCGCCAAATAAAACAGCGTTGTAAAATTTCTATCCTTAAACCAACAATTTGCAAATCATCAAAACGAACAAGTCTTAATTAATAAAAAATAAATCTAATGACTTCTAAAATCGATATAGAAAAACTGATAAATACAAACTAAAAATTTTTAATAAAGAATTTTAACTAAAATAAAAACGTTACAATTCCCCCTTACAAAAATATTTTTTTAAATTACGACGATAGCTACTTTGAAAACACTTAACGATACATCAAAACAGTACACCAAAATATCTTATTAAACTAATCGGGTGATTCCTCTATATAAGGCTTTAAGTCCTTTACGTGCCAAATCCCGATGAATCTTCCATAAAAGTCAACTAACTCATATGTCCAGAGAGATACTTTCTTACTGACTTCAAATGGTCCCAGGTACTCGGGGCTAAGTTTCGCACTAAAGTAGTTGGCGGCGTGGGAGAAAGCATAGTTTTTCTCCAAACTTTATCACCAATCGAATATTCTATGTCTCTTCTGCGTAGGTTGTAATAATGTTTATTTTTTTCATACGCTTTTTGGAGTCTTTTTTGAACATCCCCAAAAAGATTGGCAAACAGTTTAGGTCTACCTTCTACTTGGCTACGATCATAGGTTATTTCAGTGTCAAGATTTCCTTTAAATTCGGTTCCTTTCAGAACTTGCTCTCTTCCAAAGTTAAGAAAATACGGAGAATGGCCGGTCACTTCATGTCGTGCCGTTCGAATTGCACATCCTATTTTTGAAAGTTCTTTATCCCAGCATCTTTGATCTTCATCAACGTAAGCGCTTAACAAAGTTTTTAGTACTCGGTTTATTCTCTCAGCCGGATTTGCCTGAGGGTGATAGTGGGCATTATAACGTATTTTCACTTCATAATTCTTGCATAAGGTTTGAAACAATCCGCTTCTAAATTGAGGTCCATTATCACAGATTATAGCTTGAGGAACACCAAACAATAAAAATATTTCGTTCTCTACTAGTTTACAAATATTGGCGGCAGTAGCTGTTTTTAAGGGAAAAAATCTAGCAAATTTACTAAAGCAGTCGGCAATTACAAAATATAAATATTACCACTTTTAGATTTAGGTAAAGGTCCTACAATATCGCAACATAACAACTGCCATGGACGTTCAATCTTTGGGCGTCCTAACATAAACCCTGGAGCTTTCTTTTGTTCGACTTTGTGTTGCTGACAAGTTTTACAGTTACGTAGATACTTCATTACGTCAGCCTTCATCTTTGGCCAATAAAATTTATTTCGGAGGCGATGGTAAGTTTTGTATACTCCCATATGGCCTGACGTGGGTGGTTCATGGTTGATTTGAATAGTCTCAATTCGTTTCCACTTAGGTACGACTTTTTTCCAACTACACTCTTCTCCTTCCAATTTAGAGTGCGTATTAAAAACGTATTTGTAGAGTTCTTCATTTTCTACTTTCCAATTTGAAAATTTTTGTGGAGTGGCAATAACTCGGTTTTTCATTTTATCATACCATGCGTCGGATTTTGATACGTTTGATACGGTGTTAATTTTAGGCAGAACGCGGGATAAGGCATCGGGAACTAAATGCTCTTTTTCTTTTCTATGGATAATACTGAAGTCATATTGCTGAAGGCGTACAGCCCACCTGGCTAATCTTCCACGAGGGTCTTTTAGATTATTTAACCATACTGTAAATTTTGAACCTTCCAAATAAGGTCTTAGTTTTTCTACGCTCCAAAGTACAGCGTAGCATTCTCTTTCAGTAGTCGTCCATTTTCTCTCGGCACTAGAAAGAGTTTTACTTAAATAACAAATTACGTGCTCTTTTTCTTGGTCTTTTTGTGTAAGCACAGCTCCTATTCCATAAGCACTTGCGTCAGTTTGTAAATAAAATGGTTTGTCAAAGTCAGCACATCGCAGAATTGGTGCTGAAACCAAACAATTTTTAATATTTTGTAAAGCTTCACTGCAATCTTTAGTCCAGTCAAAACGAGAGTTTTTCTTAAGAAGTTGTGTCATTGGAGCTATTACGGTCGAATAATTTGGAATAAATTTTCTGTACCAAGAAGCCATTCCTAAAATACTTCGGACTTCTTTAACTCGTTTGGGAGCTTCCATATTAACGATAGCGGCTACTTTTTCGGGATCTACGTGAATTCCTTGTCGATTCACAATATATCCAAGATATCTTAATTGGTCTCTGCAAAATTGACATTTTTCTTTACTTAAGGTTAGATTTGCCTTATGTAGACGATCAAAGATTTCCTGTAAAATTTCAAGGTGTCTTTCAAAGTTATCAGAGATGACAATAAGGTCATCCAAATACACAAATACATAAGGTTCGAGTTCCGGACCAAGTACTTCATCAATTAAACGGGACCATGTGGCGGGGCTATTCGATAACCCAAAAGGCATGCGCTTAAACCTAAAAAGTCCTCTACCAGGTACTGTAAAACTGGTGTAATCTCGTGATGTTTCAGCAACAGGAATTTGCCAATACGCTGACTTAATATCCAACGACGACAAATAAGTAGCGTTTCTAAGTTTATCTAGTATAGACGAGATATATGGAAGTGGATAAGCATCCTTTTTCGTGACGGCGTTTAGTTTTCGATAGTCGACACAAAATCGATATGTTCCATCTTTTTTTGGTACTAGGAGTATAGGTGATGACCATCCGCTAGTCGACTTTTCAACAATGTCGTCTCTTAACATTATGTTGAGCTCTTCATCGATGTGTTTTTGCACGTGAGGCGAGACAGGATAATACCGTTGTTTGATAGGAAGTGAAGTGGTTTCAATTACGTGTTCTAATTTATGTGTCAGACCGATCTTATTTCCCATCCTTTTAAAGTTTTTTTCTATTAATGACGTTAACTTTGTTTTCTGTTCTACGGTTAAAGGATCCTGTCGAATGGTACTTGTTTCGCATGAACTAGCAAAAGTCCAGCAATCATCTTTCAAATTAGGTACAATTTTCATTTCCTTCCAAAAATCTATTCCTAATATCAAAGTGTGCGCTAACTGTGGTACGACTAAAATATCAATGATCTTAACTGTATTCCTTAATGCAACAGGCACAGACATTTTGCCAATGACTTCACAACTGTTGCCGTTGGCTACCTTGCATCGTTTTGTAATAGCCGGAACAATTGGTATCTGTAGAGATTCCAGAATTTGTAATCCCCGACTTCCTAAAATGGTTGAAGTCGCACCGGAATCTAATAAACCCAATAGTTTCTTCCCGTAAATTTCGACGTGTAGAAAAGGTCTTTCATCGTTTTCGGAGTGAGAAATTATGTAATCAAGCAGTGGTTTTGGGTTCACGAAGGATGTTACACCACTACCTAGCATCCTTCTTTGGCGTTTCCCGTACACTTCGGGCAGGTTCTAACAGTATATCCTATATTGCCGCATTTATAGCATTTCTTTTCAAATGGTTGTCTACATTCTTTGGCCAGATGCTCACTTCTTTGGCAGTTAAAACATTTTCTGACAGAGTCGATTGCATGAATTCTGGTATTTGTTCTAGAAGTCGAAGGAATGAGATTGGGATTCATATAAGCCAAATCGGGTTCTAAACTTGTGTACCTGTTTGGAGGTGGAACAAAAGCATCCACGTTCGCTTTACGTGCTTCTAATTGTTTACCGATATGCTTCAGTTCTTCTAGGGTTGTAACGGTAGTAGTGGCAAGTTGTAACTGATAAAAAGGCGCCATATTTTTCATTATAATATTTAATTTGGTAACTTCGCTAACAGGTGCGTCGATTCGTGCAAACATTTGCTTCATTTTTGCAATGTAAATACCAATTGTTTCGTTGCTACCTTGCGTTCTTCGTTTAACCTCCTCAAATAATTGTTCTTCATAATTGGGTGGCTGAAAATCTTCTTTTAATGCCATTCTCAATGTATTCCAATCTCGAAAGCTTTTTCTATTAGCTTTAAACCATATTAGAGCATCGCCTCTAAATAAGTCGGTGGCACTGTAAAATAGAGTTTCTTGAGATACTTTTCTTGCTAATCTTAAATCTTCTACTGTTTCTAGAAAACAATTAACAGAAATTCCGTTTTTATTACCATCGAAAGTGACGTTCCATTTATATACTATAGCTTTGTGATTAGTTACAGCCGTTGCTGAAGGTTAATCACTGTAAGTGTCGTCCTCACTACTAGAATTTTTCGAATCAGTAGATGCAACTGACAAATCTAAGAGGATCGGGTTGGATTGTCTTTGTTGCAATTTAGAATTTTTTTCTGCGTCACTAGAAATCATCATGAGTTGTACCATAAGTTTGGTTTTTAGTTTTTGTTTGACTTCTGACTTTGGTTGAGTGCGATCGCTTCTTCCAAGAATATGAGAGAGTTTGGTTTAAATTTTTTTTCTTACGTCGGAGAATTGAACAGATTCCATCAGTTCGTTAAATTCAGCTATCTTTGTTTCTATATTGAAAACTTGTTTTTGCAAAACTAAGCTATATTTTGGATAAGTCTGTTGACTGCTTTTTTTTCTAAACGAAATGCACTTCGAAGTGCAGCACGCATACGTTCACATGTTTGAATCTCAGTAAATCCTCTGATTTTAAGTTCGTATTCAAGTTCATCTTGATTAAGACGATTAACTTCCATATTGTGATATCCCGAACGAGCCATGTTTAAATCCAACAAAACGAATAAGAGTTTTTTTTCCAAGGACAATTACACTCAAAACAAAATTTTGACACTAAGTAGAATACAGGAAAAACAAACTGGAATTAATCTTTGTACTACCAAGAAATTACACGACAAATAGTATCCTACAATTATTTGCAGCGGATAACACCTATCCAAAAAAAAATGAATCTATTAAACCACGTGATCTAAAACGCCAAAAAAAAACAAATTGGCCCCACGTTGGGCGCCAAAAATGCGACGCTTATATATAATTTTTATTTTCAACAACAAACAACCTACCGTTTATTCGTGCCTTTCATATCTTGAATCAGCTCCAACTTGGTAAAGCAGTGGATAGAGGTCCGACTAAGCCCAGTGAAGACGGTCTGGGTTAAATTTAACAAGAAATAACCAATAAAGCGCCACCTGTTTTCAATTAAAAACTCTAACCACCACACCAAGGGTGTGTTATAAAAAACAGGAAAATCGTTGGTAAGAAGAATAAAGAAAAAAAGACACTTGAAGTTTAAATATATATATATCAGTATACCCAGTAGATAAATAACAAAAAAACTCAGTTCACAAACTATTAAAAAAAATAGAGTATTGTGCTTAAAATAAATAAAGAATTCAACAAAACTTGAGGCAAACATAAATAACGAAAATTGTGATAACCAAACTATAACGCCTAAATAAAAATTCGTAGTTATAACAAAAAAATTAGATAATTCAAATCAAATCCAGGCAGCCAAATATATCGCTATAATAATTACTCGCAAAATCTCGAGTTCAGAAAAAATCTACAATAAAACGCGGTTAAATCTATAGGGTACGACGAGTTATATAAGCTTATATTACCCCGCATATACCTGCAAAAGAATCACTTAACTAAATGCTACAACAAGATAAACGTTTTATCATAAAAATAATTCGCAAACAAAAATTACTCAATCAAGCTGCAAAAATTTGATCTAATTGAGATCGCAAAGTATTAAATTGATTACTTATAATTACACGTAAATTTAATCTTATTCAAATTTAACTTTCGACGTTATGAAAAAAAAAGGTTATAGTTTGTTTAAATTCAATAATTGTGATATTTAAAACAATATAATTAATTTTTAAAAAAAAATGGAATTGATTCAAATTGTTGGTCAGATTGCTTATGCAATAATATGTAACAAATAATGACATCAAAGAAAAATTTAAGCTTAGCTTTTTAATCGCCGTAGATATCCACGAAGTGCCGGGAAAACCAATCGCATTAAGATGGCGTCTGCATCCGGTGTCGGAATTTTCCGTAAATTTTTCTTTAGTAGCAGGACTACTAGAACCACATACTACGACACGAGGACGTACAAACGATTTCCAGCAAATAAACTTCTGTATTACTAACGTTACGACGAAACAAACAGCCTAAAAAAAAGTGACAGACTTAGCACCAGGTGAACGCAACGTTCCGATAAAACAGCAGATTAATAAGAAACATACCTTTAGATCTTGGGCGGCTGTAATTTGCGAATTTAAATCTTTAGAAGACGTCGGAGTTCACAAATCCGTCTCAACGACGTGTGCGTCAAACAAACAAAAATTCCACCAAATTTCCTTTCGAATATAGCAAATTTTTCAAAAGACGCGCAGTGTTAATAGGAATAAATCCATTTACATGTAGAGCCAAAGTTTACTAAAATAAATTTGCACTCGAGATTTCCACTATAACACAATGAAACAACCGAATTCTTCAAAGAAAGTAATGATCAGCAAGCTTATTGATATCTGCCCGTTCTAAAACGGAAAACACACATATACGCATCGCGAGATAAGAAACCTCCTATCCTTGAAGTTAAAATTTTCGAAAACAGGTAATGGATTAAATTGTAGTTTCGCCAAATAAAACAGCGTTGTAAAATTTCTATCCTTAAACCAACAATTTGCAAATCATCAAAACGAACAAGTCTTAATTAAAAAAAAAAAAAATCTAATGACTTCTAAAATCGCTATAGAAAAACTGATAAATACAAACTAAAAAATTTTTAATAAAGAATTTTAACTAAAATAAAAACGTTACAAAATCACCTGCAATATACTTACTTACTAATTGGTACTTGCAAATTGCCACAAAGTGATAACACTATTTGTCATTGTCATTTGTCATTTGTTTATTTTAGATAAAAGTTTTTGGTATATTAAAGTGATCACGGAGCTGATGAGTCTCAAAAGAACTGTTTATTACGTTTTCAGTTGGTGTTTCTATACGGCGTTTGTTCAGTGCTTAATTGTCTGGGTTACTGAGTAGTGTAAACTACAGTTCCTCTCTAGGCTACTACTGTAAATAGCAGTTTGTAACCGTAGTTTTATTTTGAACGTATTTTTTTATAAATGACATGTCCTTTAGCGTGGTTAATATTGAAACGTTCGAGAAGTTATTTGCAAATTCAAGACTCTTCCCGAATTTGTTATCCATCTTATAGAACGTATATCGAATGATATGGAACACTCGAGAATGATTTTGAAAGTGTGTATATATACCGACGAAACAAATCGTAGGTCAGCTATTGCCGTAATGCGAATACAGCAGTGTTAAGAAGATTATTCAAGTTGAAATAAATAAGTCGTTAGCGCGTTTGTGTACATAAATATACAGAGAATAATCTTGTACGTGATTTTAGTGTAAACAAGTGTGTGAAGCTATCCGCGGACTTTATCTTATCTTAATTAGTGTAAGTGTTTTTATTAAATATTATTAGATTTAATTAGTTTGGTTAATTTACAAGTGTACATATTTCTAGTATAAGTAAAACATATTTTTAGTAGTTTAAATAAATTAGTAGTTAATAATAAAATTTGCTACAATATTTACTGACATACGTTCATATCTTTTTGACATTGCAGAGCTTCTTTTTCGTTTTTATTTTGAAGTATTTAACGTTTTTTTTTTTGGTCAATTTTATTGTGATACGTTTTAAGTGCATTTTATAATTCATTACTTCCGGCAGTTTTTATTATTTGGTTTTAAATATTAAGATTGAAATTTTATATTCTGTTTTAGTTATTTATACTTTGTTATCGTTGCACTTTTATAACGCGAGAAACGTAGTCAAGCACACGTGTTATTGCGTTTTGATTTTATTTGGCATTTTTGTCGACATCTTTTATGTATTGTTAGTCTCCCTCGTAAAGATTATACATCACAGTTTTTAAATGTGGTGGTGGTAACCAAGTTTATACATATATATATGAATAATTTTTGTTTTAAGGATCTCATAGTTAAGATTGTTTCTTGACGCAGCACGTTGTATATACCCGGTTTGTTTTTTCCGGTAATTGACGTGAATTCCTTAATCTGCAGCCTGCATGCTGCTTGTATTGCTTCCATCATTACAACGAAGTGTAATGGTGGGAGTGAAAGTAGAGCTTACATGGCTGCTGTGCCTAGCTTTACAGCTATGTTTTTCAGGTTGGTTTTTTCACCCCATACAAGCGCACCGTATGTGATGATAGGTTTTGTTACCACAGTATTTAACGATTTGGTCATTGTGGAATTGAATCCCCACGTGTGCCTGGCCATCCGTTTGGTTGTATTAAGAACCCTAGTGGCCTTTGTTGTGACTTTTTCTAAATGAGCATTGAAGGCCAGACTAGTATCAAGAGTGAGTCGCAAATATTTGACTTCCTTTGTCATCAAGAGCGTGCCTCCGTACATCATAAGTAGTTTTGTCATCCGTTTTCTGTTTTTTTCCATTGCCCTTGCAATTGAGGTGAAGATAATGTTGTTAAATGCTCCTTCAATATCGAGAATAGCACTCAATGCAATATCATTGTATTGGATTGCAATTTTGCATCTGCTTACTAGTTGGTCAATTGCTAGCTAGATTTTCCGGATTGGTAAGCATTTTGGTTTTGGTGCAGAGGCTAAGCCTTTAGTGCCCCGTCTCATATATACCTGACACCTTGACAATTCGCCAACTGTTTGTTATTTGTAAAAGTAGTAGGCTGGCTCTGAAATTATTGCATACTGCGTTTCGCAGAGTCGTAAAACTCCGGATGCAGACGTAGAAACATTGTCTTCAGTTCCACTACTTTGTAAGTATACACGTGCATCATAAAACATTTTGAAAAATCTGAGAATCTATGCAATTATATTCTTCTAGATGAATCACGTACTATGCGACGTAGAATGGCCAGATCATTTGAAATATGCAGTGCTGTACAAAATTAAATCACTTGGTAAATATACTTACAGGAACAGATTTTTTCCAAGATATTCTTTCTATTCACAGTTTTTTAAGAATAATTTTAGAGATTAGAGTACAAGGTCTAAGTAAGCGTAACGGGTTGAATATCTGTGCAGTAATAGAAAGAACAATCCGTTTTGTGACTGATTTGGCTGGTTTGTTTAAAAGTATTTTAAATAATAATAAATTAGAAATAGCAGACCATGATAGTCTTGTAGTTTTTATTAGACGTATGTCATTATAAACCAATTTTCTTAGAGGGAAAAATACTTTGGTTTAGAATTTTAACTATTTCAGAGCAAAGAGCTATAGCGTCATCAGCGTTATAGCATATCATCGGCATAAAATCATTATTAATATTTAAGGAAGCGTTAGAAAATATTTTAAAGTTGTCTATCTCAATCTGTTTTAAGCAACGAGTAGTTAAAAATGACGCAAAAGAAGTTTTATATGTCACGATATTTAACTGATATGTTAAAGGTTTTGATGAATTTGGAAGAACCGAACAAATACACTGCACAACTTTAATTAGGATAAACCTTAATTTGTCGGTCATTTTGTTAGATATCAGATAATATGTAGATATATAAGTTTTTTTCAAAATAATTTTGGAGATTAAGTACAAGGTTTAAGTAAAACTAGCGGGTAATAATAAAAAGAATTGACTGACTTGGATGATTTGTCTTAAGATATTTTAAATAATAATGAATCAAAAATTGCAAACCATGACATGCAGATTGCAATTGTTATTACTGATCTTTAATTCCGTGGGATTACTTACCGATGTACAACACAAGACGCATATGTCAACAACTTTGGTTTAGAATATCAAATATTTCAAAGCAAATAGTTAGAGCCTTATCAACATTATTAGCCCTGGTAAGCAAACCATCGACATAAAAATTATTGTTAATAGTTACTGTAGGAAATGTTGTAAAATTGTCTACCAAAAGCTGTTTTAAGCAATCAGTGGCTAAAAAAGACGCAAATAAAGTTCCATATGTCACGGTGTTTAATTTATATGTTAAAGGTTTTAAAAAACCTATAAGAGCCTAAATATACACTGCTACAATCTTTGTTCAAGAGAAATTGTAACTTGCTGGTACATTTCGCTAAATTTCAGATGATATGACGATTTTGTGTTGTTGGAAACATAAAATAGAAAAAATGCTGTCTTGTACACTTAAAGAAACTAATTGTACGCTATTGCCTCAACTGCAGATCCATCAAAAATAAATCGAAGATAGTAGTGGTGCTGTCAGGTGTGTGACTCTTATTGAGTAACATAAATTCCTCGGTCCAGAAACCCTTGAGCTGCATCACGTTGCTCTCTGAACATAATCATCATAATAACGCCCTTGGTAATTGACCTAGAATAGTTGAATGTTTTTATGTGTTGTAACTCGTAGCTCCATCTTGGTAACTTACAATTTCTGCGTGCTTTATAATCTGCTAGATTCGATTATTGTGTTAATTGAATTTTGTAAAGATGCAATTGGAAATCTTTATTTAAAACACGCCAAATAATCGATAGATAAATGCCTAACTTCTGAAAACGTCGTGATATTGATGTTGAAGGTTCTTCTGCTACAACAGCAATGTTTTTAGAAGAGCGTCTACTTTTTGATCTACACCTTTTTCGATTCTCGACAGATATAGTTTTTTTACCAATTTTTGTATTATACTTATTTGAACAATTTACACAAAAAATTACAATTTTTAAAGATCAGCCGTTTTTATAGCAAGTTTGGATAACTTTAATGCATTGTTCTGGTATTTAAGTATCTATGATTAAAATTGTACATGTGACTAATTCACATATGTCAAACATGACATAAAACAAAAGAAGACGTTTAGAAATTTATGCTTATAAGCGACTTTTGGCTTAGATCGCGTCGTAGTTAAACACCCAGACTTAGGCTTAGTCCTAGTGTCTTCTTGAGGGCCAAAACAAGAAGTAGAACTTGGCCTTTGCCGTATTGTCGTTCGTGAACTCAAACAAACTGACGTTTCGCATAACTACGACGCGGTCTAATCCAAAAGTTGCTTATAATCATAAACATAACAACCGCAAAAGCTTAAGATTTTACGTTTAAAAATGATTTACTACTGACATCTAGGTACGACTTAACAAATATTAGAAAAGCAATGTATTTAATAACAATTGTACAATCAAATTCAGTAAAAAACTTGTTTTCGTTTTGTAATTTAAATGTCGAAACTAATAACCCATGCTAGATGTAATGTCGCGTAGATCTAAGTCAAATCCAACATGACGCTAAGACATCAGATCACTACGGTATAAAACTAACTTTGCAATAACGTAATCTAGCGTCAATCAAAAATTAGTGATAAATGTTATATTTTAAATAATGTAACAAAGTTTTTCAATTACAACTGATCGCGTAAATTTTGTGTAAATTATAAATCCAGATGGTACACCTCTAAAAGGTAAGTTCTTGAGGTGTACTCTTCTAGTCGTGTTTTCTGGTGGCTAACGACACGTCACGTCTTAAACTAGATGTTTTTACATCCGAGCATCTATCCGTATGTTGCGTTTTTGCAAACAAATTAATTTTTAACATTTAACAATAAAACAAGTCACCAGATCAAATCACAAAAAATCGACTTCAAGACGATATTTAGAGAAAGTAAGCTAAGACGAAAAACAGTTCTAAAAAGAAATCAGTATAGTGCTACTTAATATGGAGAAGAGATTAATGTTAATGTAAAAGATGTAAAACTATATGTGTTTCAGTTTGATGAATGAATGAATGAATGAATAACACAGGACACATGTCTTTAAAAACCAATTTTCCTAGAAAGAAACAAGTTTGGTTTAAAATTTCAACTATTTCAAAGCAAAGAGATCTAGCTCCATTAACATTATCAACCTTAGTAAGCACATCGTAGACATAGAAATCATTATTAATGTTTAAGGAAACTTAGGAAATGTTTTAAAGTTGTCTACTTTAAACTGTTTCAAGCAACGAGTGACTAAAAAAGACGCAAAAGAATCTCTATGTGTTATGGGATTTAATTGATATGTTAAAGGTTTTGAAGAATCGATAGAAGTCTAAAGAATACACTGCAAGAATATTTGTTCAGAAGATACGCGGATACAAACCACAAGCTCGCATGGATATTTTATACGTATTAACATTTAGATTATTACTTCGGGTGGTTATAACTTTGCAATGGTCTGTCGGAAGATGATTAACCGCCACAAAACGAAATGGAATTGTAAGGCACAAAGTCGGCACTTAACACTTTAAATTTGCGTGAGTTGAGCTACCTATCGAGCGCGTCTCCAAGTGGTGGATAGGGAGGGACGACCCTGTTTATCTTGGCAGGTGTTGGAGTCGCGGTCTAAAATCGGTACTTACTCCAATACCACTGTAACCCGAACCATCTTTCTTAGCTCAAGCTGTAGTATCGTGGCACGAGACAACACTAAGGTAACGATCCTTGGTGCTGCTCTGCTGACTTTGATCAGCAGGCACAGTAGCCAAATTCAAACCTTTTGCTGTTGTTGACATGTCTCACTGACAAGCAGTGCTGAGGAATCTTGGCTTAATCGTCTGGGCCAAGAGGAGACAACCTTATCAAAACCCCAAATTTAAGGTAGGGAGGACCAGACTAATAAACGCGTGACTGGATAGAAGACCAATCGTCATTTCTTTCAAGCTCAAGGCACCAGGCAAACCCCGTTGTATATATAGCCTTCCGTGCGGTTTTTTAATATGGGATATGTTAAATAATGATTTAATATGATTTATTACAAACGACTTACGGTTATCAAATCTTTGGCAGATCATATCTGAAGCCGTAGAAAATTTTGGTTCACAAATCGGCAATGTCTTATTTACCTAAGCAGCAGAGCCAGAAAATGATATAATTAGGTAGTAAAATTTCTGAATTTGCGTTAATGAATTATTTTCACTAATTATTGTATTAAAAGTATTCCAAAATTCCAATTAATTTTCGAATTGACCAAAAAAATTTGTAAAAAATATAGGGGAAGGAGGGCTACTGTGAACAAATTTATTTAAAATATTTTTTTAACCTCACTAATCGAAAGTAACATAGTCGTTCTGTAAATTCTGAATAAAGCATACCATTTCCCATTAACTAAAATTTTTTTAGAATTTGCAAATTCATTGTAGGAGTGAAATTTTACAGTTTCATTTAATCATGTCAATTGTCCAAAGTGACCCCCACCCGGGGTCATTGTGAACATGACAAGGGGCTATTTTGGACAGCTTAAAAAAATCCAGTACCAGAAATTAAAAGATATTGTATTTATCAAAAAAAAAAAGTAAAAAGACTTCCCTGCCTTTTCGTTTTTTGTTGAATGGGAGGTGGTAGGAGTCCAACAATATCCGCCCGTGTCACAACTGACTCATCAACAACATCAGGAAACAGAAAATGAAGATTCTTATATCGTAAAAATTTGATTGTGACCTCGATGTGACTGTCCACGGTCGTGATTTCACCAACATAGTATTTAAGGGTTTTTTTAGTGGGAAATTGTACCAAAACAAATTGTCCTATGACCAGCACTTCCTCATCGATATTTATTAGTCTCTCACTTTTGTCACTGTCCTCGTCTTCCTCATCCCAACCTTCATCTTCAGATTCGAGAATCATGTCGATTTCAGAATCGGAGGACTGGTCATTTTCGACAATATCTTTCTTTTGTATCCGTATTTTCTGTTTTTTCGTGAGCTCTTTTCTTGGCTCGGGTTTTACTTTAATTTTTTTTTCTTTTTCTTCTAGTTTTTCTTTTTCCGGTGTAGAGGTGTAAATTGTTGACTTTATGTGCAACCTTTTTCTAGTTTTATTTTTATTTCTTTCAGCAGTTTTAGGCAAGGGAAAGCAATTTTCAGGGGTTAAGCCTATGGAAGTTGTTCCAATTAAATTAGCCACATCAGGCGTTTCTTCTTGACTTAGTTTTGATACATGCTCTTCTTTTTCTGGAGTTCTTTCTTCAGCCCTGTTAGGCGTGTCATTTTCTTTGGAATTTACCAAGGTTTGCAATTCAGCGTGCTCTGGATGGTCTGTCACAGAAGACGGCAAAAAATCAACATCATTGAACTTTAACCGATTGTTGGGCCAAATGCCAGTAGTTAAGAAACCAGAAACGATATTTTTGAGCGTAAAAGAAGCAAGATATGGCTCCATCGCTATGCCTGCAATATCAGCAACCGTGACACTTCTACCAGGGTACGCGCGCAACCAGTCAGCAAGGGCAACCTTCTGGTATCTGTTAAAAGGACCATAAACAGCAACGTTCAGTGGTTGTAATTTGTGTGTGTGCTGTGTGGAGGAAATGATACTAAGCTAATTCCATAATCTTTAGCGTATCTAATGGCTTCAACACTAATGTGGCTTGAATGGTTGTCAAGAAGACAAAGAAAGCGATTGTTAATGGAGCTATGTGTGTGTTTTTGGATATGCATTAGCACTTCAAGGAAAGATTCTTTAGTCATCCAGCCTGTTTTCTTTGCAATTTCGATCGATCCTAGTATAGCTCCGTCCAAGAATCTGTTCTTCATGTTAACCCTTGGGTAAATAAAAACAGGTGGGATTGATGTTCTACAGGCTATAATAATACCACACATTGTGACCGTCACTCCTCTTTCTTGAGACGCAATCGCTCCAATCTGTTTCTTTCCGCATTCGGCAATCACTTTTGGGCTTTCCATAACTGTATTTAACCCAGTTTCGTCAAGATTTATAATACGATCAGGTGTAAACACGTTGACATTGACCTGATTGAATGACATGTTGCGGGCGTGGCTTGTATTTTTTGGTTTTCTTAATGATAATTTTTTATGGTCTCTCATCATTCTTTTCATCCAATCAATTCCTGCCATTTTATTTTCATCCCACTGCTTAGGATAAGGCAGTTTCAATAACTTTGCATACTCATAACCAAGTTCTGGCGTTTTCTTGTAAGTGAAACCATAATGTAGATTCGAAGCTTTCAGCAAATAATCTACTATCAATAGTTCTTGCTCGTTAGTGAATACTTTTTTTGCCTGATTTTTTTCTTTACCCACTAACTTAATGGTCTTTAAACAATGTTCTGTGTCAGATTCACCCAAGTCACTGTCACTGCTTCCTCTAATGTCAACTGAATTATTGTTTAAGTTTGCTTTTGCCATCTGGACCCTCTTGTGTAGCATCGATTTGGATAAATTATATTCCATAGCAGCATGTCTCAGACTAGATTGTCGTTTTAGTACTTTTTTAACAGCTTTTAAAACATTTTCCTCGTCAATCGTTGCTCTGTTAGTCTTCCTAGCGTAATTTCGGACCATCTGTAAGCAAAAATAAAATCATCTAGAAAAATATCTAGACACAAAACACATAATGTATATATGGGGGCCACTTGGGACAGCGTCCATAATGGTTCCATCACGCTTGTCCACACTGGCCCCGATATGCCTCTGAACAAAATATGATTACAATTTTTTTAGATGAATTGTTCAAACGTCAAAATATGCATTATGTTTAAGCACACATATTAGACTAAAAGTTTACTCTATAAGAACATCCAAAATAACTTACCTTAAAAGAATGTAGTAGAAAAAGCAGAGTCAAAAAATTTTACCGTTTTTACAAACACAGCACGATCCGCCATTACTTCATTATTGTTTGTGTCAGGGACCAACTTTTGAACACGTATTTAAGAGACCGTTGATACATATTCGTGTAGTTGGCGCGAAATTCAAATTAATTTTTAAGGCTTTTTTGTTGCTGTCCACACTAGCCCCTGTCCATACTGACCCCCTTCTTCCCTAGTTGACAATGTAACACCTGCGTTTTGATCATTTACAAAGTAGGCAATATTTTTGAGACTAATTTATTTTTGTATTCTAATAATTAAAATTGAATTTTATATATAAAAATTATTTTTAACTTCTAATCTGAATAACTGACATTTCTCTGAATAATTTTCAAATTTTACAATTTTTGGTTAAATGGTGCTAAGTTCATCAATAATCTGGATCATTTTTAACGTGGTCAATATAGTTAGAAACGCTATTTCACGTCCTTTCAGCATTTCTCTTTGATAAAACAACGATGTTGATGCTTTAGGAATGTAGAGAAGAAATAAACTTACACAAAGTCGTTTCATGTGTCAAAGATAGCTTTATTGATATTTTTTCTTTTTTCGCTCATAAAAAGTGTAAACACAATTTTTTAATCCGGTTCGAAGGACCTAATATTTTGTATTTTATTTTGTTTATCATAAGTGGATTATATATTTTAGATTGGTTTTAACAAGTATGCTTTGATGTTTGTTGTTAAAAGACCTTAAAGAGTATTTTAAAACCTTTTACTCCAAACTTTAAAAGCCACGCAATCCTGGCGAAACTACTACCGGCGTTAAACTTAATAAAAAAATCAATTTTCATATTGTCATAAAAAATAACAAGAGACGTTCAAGAATTTGACTGACCACCTACTTATATGAAAAACATAAGCGTTATTAAAACTAAAATAAAATATAGAAACAATAGCTTTTATAGTACTGTAACACTAATAAATTCAATAATTTTTCAAATTTAAAAGCAAAATGTTTACAGAAAAATTTATTTTAAATTTTAAAATTGAGATCAAGACCAACAAAAGAAGACAATAAACTTTCTTATTCAACCTTCAAAAATGTTTTGCATAAATAAAACGTATTTTGTATTCTGAAATGTATCTTAAACTTGTAAGAACTTTTTTAAACTTTAAGTCCAACGCAAAAGTTAAGTTTTGATTAGTTTTGTTCTGATTTTTTTTAATTAATAATTTTGATCCATCTCAATTCTTTAAAACAATAACTCACTACAAATTTTAAATAAATTACAGAGAATTTTTTTCGACAAAAATGCTTTTATTTTATTTCAATAAAAATTATGGTAAATTTTGCGCAAAATATTGAAATAGAGTAAAAGTGCAAAATGAAAAAAAAATGTGAAAATTAAATTTACAAAACTTTTTCCAACGCGTGAACGAAATAAACTTTTGTAAAGTGTTCAACGCTTTGGCTTGAAGTCGGAGTGGATCACTTTTATCACCGTTACTAATTAAAAACGTTGATTACAATGAATTTTATATTGTCGATGATTTTACGATTATTACTTCAGAATGTGATATTCTTTTTTGTACTCTTTTATGTGAAATTTTTTATTATTGATTATCTATTTTCATTTATAGGGACATAAAGCCCGACAATATACTACTCGATGAAGAAGGTAAGTGGCTTTTATTAGCGTTAGTTTGAGTACAAAACGATCATAAATTTTTATTTGAAACCCAAGTTATGTTATGTTTCAAATTATTAAATAAATTTCACAATTTATTTCGAATGAAGAGGTGCCTTAAACAATATGTTTGCTTTTTTATTACTATTGATTTATAGTCTTGCACAATTTGTTTTAATAAACTATTATTTTAGAATTAGATTATTTCTTAAATTTAAGACTTTAGTTTACTTAAACAGAAGTGGTCTATAGTCAGTGCAACAAATCTCGTTGACTATGACGTTTATTTACTCTGCCAACATCAGCAATAATTGTCGGGTGTAGATGTAATAATTCTTTTTGAAAAATCATTAGTTTTGAGACCATTTCTTTCTTATGCTGCTTTTGTAAAGATATTGCTCTAAAATGGCAACGCTGCAAAAAAATTAAAAAGTATTTTTCATCTAAATTAAACCTTCATCGAATCGCATAAAAAATTGATGGGTTGCTATTTAAAAAAATGTAACTTTATGCTTCCCATCGAAAACTAAACACCCTGTATAAGCAATAATGCTTTTAAAACATGCAACGTTTTAATAGAAATGAATACAACTCTAAACATTTTATGCTGACATTTATACAAAGGCACTAGAAACCGAGGAGTAATGACGAATCTTGTATATAGGGTGATAAACCTTATGTTACATTTAACTTTATAAAACGTTTAAATAATACAATTCAATTTTTTTTTAAATCAGGTCATTCCATTTAAAAAAATATAAGTTTATGTTATTGTGACTCACCTTGTATAACTGAAATTATTTTTACATTATGCCTCATTTGAATACGCACAATTTCTTCTACAAGCACTTTCCTCTTAATGTAATAGCGAAGGCTTCCACGGCCGGAATCTATACTAACATTAGAATTTCTTCCGGGTTTGGACCGTGTCATATTTGCAACCGAAGCTGCCAACGTTTCGCCCACTTTCGTAAGGGGCTTCATCAGGGCGTGAGATAAATCGCAAAACTCAAACAAGCAATCGAAATCTAACTAAGAACTTCTCAAAAGTTAGGTTATCCACTTGTAAAACAAGCCATAACCTAAACTATGAAAAGGTAAGAAAGAAAACGATAACCTGAAAAAGCAAACGAAAATCTAACAAAGAACCACTACCGAGTTAGGTAATCAACTTGTGAACCAAGCCAGATTCTAAACTTCGTAGAAGTGACTTAAGAAGAAATAGTCTCCGTATTTAAAGGAAAAGGATCGTCACGGATGATTAAGCTCGACCCTGATTGGGTTACGGTTGTTAGGGGACGTGTTTTTTGATAAATGACTAATAACCGGGAACCAAAGAGGGGATAGTTCGAAACCATGATCGCGATTGAAGTTATTGGGGTGTTTGATGATTTCTATGCTTTCTCGGAATTTTCTGTTGAAAAAGAATGGAATAACTCTATGAATATCTCGCTTTACATAGCCATTGTTCACTAAGGTTCTAGTAAGACGACGGATGTACCAAAGATTCAATGTTATTGAATCTTTGGTCCATCGTGCCTTTTCTATTTGTCAACCTGAGAATCTAGACTCAGAACTCCGTCATCTTACTAGAACCTTAGTGAACAATGGCTATGTAAAGCGAGATATTCATAGAATTATTAATCGTTGTTTACATCCACGTAATCGATTACCTAAGGACATTTCTACTCCCGAATCCAACCCGAAATTGGCCTTTTTACCCTACATTCACAAGGTTACAGATCAAATAGGGAAACACCTTCGTAAGAATGGTATTAAACCCATATTCAACTCGACAGGCAAAATCTCTCAGATTCTTCCTTATCCCAAAGACAAATTTCCTACACTTTCATCTCAAGGTGTATACCAAATTCCCTGTTCTTGTGGTTTAGTCTACATTGGTGAAACCGGTCGCTCCGTCATCACTCGCATTTCAGAACATGATCGTTGTATAAGGAAAAGGTATACTTCCAAGTCTGCGGTCGCTGAACATCATTTTACTACAGGTCACAAGATAGATTTTGATAATGTTTCGTTGATTGCCAAATCTCCATTCTTTTTCAACAGAAAATTCCGAGAAAGCATAGAAATCATCAAACACCCCAATAACTTCAATCGCGATCATGGTTTCGAACTATCCCCTCTTTGGTTCCCGGTTATTAGTCATTTATCAAAAAACACGTCCCCTAACAACCGTAACCCAATCAGGGTCGAGCTTAATCATCCGTGACGATCCTTTTCCTTTAAATACGGAGACTATTTCTTCTTAAGTCACTTCTACGAAGTTTAGAATCTGGCTTGGTTCACAAGTTGATTACCTAACTCGGTAGTGGTTCTTTGTTAGATTTTCGTTTGCTTTTTCAGGTTATCGTTTTCTTTCTTACCTTTTCATAGTTTAGGTTATGGCTTGTTTTACAAGTGGATAACCTAACTTTTGAGAAGTTCTTAGTTAGATTTCGATTGCTTGTTTGAGTTTTGCGATTTATCTCACGCCCTGATGAAGCCCCTTACGAAAGTGGGCGAAACGTTGGCAGCTTCGGTTGCAAATATGACACGGTCCAAACCCGGAAGAAATTCTAATGTTAGTATACTTTCCTCTTAAATTTACCGATATCGTCCGAGCACGCAAGGTTGAGACACCCTGTATATTAGTTTTAGTTGAATTTGACCCGCTAAATCGTAGTAGCATACTGCCAAGGATTTGGAAAATTTAGGCTTGCTTGTCAAGTTTTATTTAAAGTAAGTGTATATTTTGGTTAATTTTAAATTTGACAGGTTATGTGAGACGACCCAAACCCAAAATAGCATAAATAATAGGATTCAAAACTAAACAAATTTTTTAAATCATAAAACGTGGGAGTAATAAAATCTAAACAAAAGAAAAAGAATTAAAATAAAAAATCAAGCAGGTTTCAAACTTACGTTCTGAAAATCTACCGAAAGTTTCACAAGCAGAAATTTAGCACATACACTAACAAATGAATAATAGAAAAACTTTTGCAAAAATGTATCAATAGTAATAGTAGTAAAAAGGTAATAATCTCAATTGACGTTAGAAAACATGTTCAAGCAATAAAACTAGCAAGGCAAGAGTTTAAACTTCAACGGTTCATATCTTAACCACCTAAATTTGCTGATGATATAGTTCTAACTTAAATCAAACTAAAATATTGTCAAACAAAACATATTCGTAGATAATGGGTTATCTTAGATAAGATAAGAAAAGAAAAACAAAAAAAAACTAAGTGCACTTAGCATGGCCAGCCTTTGGATCATTTGATGTATCTCGTCTAGCTTCTTCATCAACTTGTACACGTAGTATTTTCCAGCGATTTCTTTTTCCGGTTTTTATGCAAATTGGAGGTCGTATGGCAATTGTATTTCGCGACCAAGCATGACACAGGATGGTGTTTGGCCTGTGCTTAAATGAACCGATGATCGGTATGCTATTAGAAAAAGGTTGAAGTACTAATCTCGATCTTTTTGATCTTCAGACACTACTTTAGCGAAGTACTTTCCATTATTCAACTGATCCGTTCAACAATGCCATCAGATTAAAGATAGAAAGGCGTCGTTTTAATTTTCCTGACTCCCAACAGTCAACTAACCTCTTAAAACAGCGCAGGTTCAAAGTTGCAGCCTTGGTCGGAATGTAATTTCAACGCAATTCTAAACCGGCGAAAAAACTCACTAAAACCTTTACAACTGTAGCTGCTTCTTGATTGGGTATGGCGTGAACTTCCATCCATTTTGTGAAATAATCCACCGCTACTTGGATTTGTTTGGTTCCCGAATAAGATTCTGGGAACGACCCCGAGATGTCAATCCCTACCTTCTCTCTTACGGTATACTGTTTCATTGGTGTCTTGCGCTTTTTTGCTAGACCATTTCCTCATGCGCAGACCGTGCACATACGGTACCATTCCATGACGTTCTTTGCAGTTTGCCCAGTAGAATCTTCCTGAAACTTTCTCTAACGTATTCGTCACGTAAAAGTGTCCTCCTGATGCACCATCGTGCAGATGTTAGAACACCTGGAACACTCGGCTTTTTTTCACCACCAACTGCAATCTGTTTTCCGTGTCTTCTCTAGGGATCGTCGTTTTTCACCCTCAAAAAGTTATACTGCGCCCACTATGCTTGTATGTTTGTGTCCAAAGCACTGATTTCTTCCCAGTCGGTCGGTCGTCTGCTTTCTAGTTTAGGAGTACTTTTATATCAGGATTGTTTTCTTGTTTGCAACGCAACTGCTCAGATTCCCACTAGTCATCAATCATAGCAGTTTTCCAGAGGCATTCGATTTTTTTTTTCAAGTCGCGAACAATGGCTGCAGCCTGCCAAACATGGTCTTCTCCACAAGGCATCAGCGTTACGACGACTGTTTCCGGCACAATGTTCTATTTCGTAGTCGTAATCTTGCAGTCTCTCGATACATTTTACTATTTGTTCTTCTGGATTAGACAATTCTAAGTGGCGTAGTCGGTTCTTAGTAAAAATATTCGTTCATATAAACAGTTGTCACGCAATAATTTTTTTTTTAGCCTAGACACTTCGCTAAAATAAACAATGATTTTTTCTTGTCCGTCCTGCATCTGTAAAAGAATTGCGCTTATGACCAGATTACTTAGATTGGTATCCAAAACAAAGTTTCCATCTTTTCTTGGATAATTCAAAATCGACGAAGTGACTGGGCTTGTTTTAGGTAATAGACCTTTTTTTACAATTTTTATCCATTTAAATTCTGTTCTTTTTTGGGCCAATTTTGTCAGGGGTTTGGCAATGTTGGCAAATGCAGGTACAAATCGTCTATAATATGTGCACAACTTAAGAAAACTTTATAACTGATGTTTGTTGATTGGTCTTGACTACGCTTGCTCTGCTCAAACCATGTCTGGGTCAGTCTTTACTCCATCTTTAGATACTACGTGGCCAAGGTATTGCATTTATCTCTTAAATACGTAGTCGTTAAAACACTTTCTTCAGGTTGTTAAAATGTTCTTCAAACAATCTACCAATCACAATCACATCGTCTAGATAAACGAAGCAAGTTTTCCGAGACAATCCTCACAAGATAGTCTCTATCAAACGTTCGAACGTTTAAGGAGCGTTACACAGACCGAAGGGCATCACAGTAAACTGCCACAACCCAGTTCCAATTGTAAAAGCTGTCTTTTCACGATCTTTTGAGTTCCAATTCTACTTGCTAGTAACTCTTTTAATCCAACGTGGAATACCACTGGGATTTTGACAGAGTGTTTGTTGTATCGTAAAGGGTAGCTGTCCTTTTTGGTCACGTCGTTAAGATGTCTGTAGTCTACGCAAAACCTTGTTGATATATTTTTTTTTAACTAGTACCACTGAGGACGCCCATGAACTATTTGAAGGTTCAATTACACGTATCAGCCAAGCGTCTTCGGTAATAATTTTCTTTTATACCAAGGTTATTCTTTCTCTGAAACCACTTCCCAGCACAAACACATCTTCATTCTGTAACCTATACTGCGATAAGAATGTTTTCCGGGTTTAGACCGTGTCATTGTTGTTGTAACCGAAGTTGCCAACGTTTCGCCTACTTTCATAAGAAACTTCATCAGGGCGCGAGATAAATCGCAAAACTCAAACAAGCAACCAAAACCTCACTAAGATCTTCTCAAAAGTTAGGTTATCCACTTGTGAAACAAGCCACAATCTAAACTCTGAAAAGGTAAGAAAGAAAACGATAACTTGAAAAAGCAAACGAAAATCTAACAAAGAACCACTACCGAGTTAGGTAATCAACTTGTAAACCAAGACAGATTCTAAACTCCGTAGAAGTGACTTAAGAAGAAATAGTCTCCGTATTTAAAGGAAAAGGATCGTCACGGATGGTTAAGCTCGGCCCTGATTGGGATACGGTTGCTAGGGGGCGTGTTTTCGTTAAATTACTAATGACCGGGAACCAAAGAGGGGATAGCTCGAAACCATGATCGCGATTGAAGTTATTGGGGTGTTTGATGATTTCTATGCTTTCTCGGAATTTCCTGTTGAAAAAGAATGGAGATTTGGCAATCAACGAAACATTATCAAAATCTATCTTGTGACCGGTAGTAAAATGATGTTCAGCCACCGCAGACTTGGAAATATACCTTTTCCTTATACAACTATCATGTTCTGAAATGCGAGTAATGACTGAACGACCGGTTTTACCAATGTAGACTAAACCACATGAACAAGGAAATAGGTATACACCTTGAGATGCAAGTGTAGAAAATGTGATTTTGCCTGTCGAGTTGAATATGGGTTTAATACCATTCTTACGAAGAAGTTTGCCTATTTCATCTGTAACCTTGTGGATGTAGACGACGATTAACAACTCTATGAATATCTCGCTTTACATAACCATTGTTCATTAACGTTCAAACACCCTAATAACTTCAATCGCGATCATGGTTTTGAGCTATCCCCTCTTTGGTTCCAGGTCATTAGTCATTTATCGAAAACACGCCCCTTATCCTTTTCCTTCATATACGGAGACTATTTCTTCTTAAGTCACTTCTACGGAGTTTACAATCTGGCTTGGTGGGCGAAACGTTGGCAACTTCGGTTACAACAACAATGACACGGTCCAAACCCGGAAGACATTCTTATCTCAGTACATCTTGATTCGGCTGGATCATCATTTAACTTTAGCTCACTGGTTTTGGCTAAAGTTTTTGTATTTGAAGGTATGAATGTCTAATAGATGTTGTGTCCACTTTTTCGGCAACTTATCTTCATTAGAATTCATGCATCTGGCGTGCATTGGCCTGCCGCGGTCTTCTTTTTCAACGTCATTAGAACTGAGTTAACGCTCGTACTAACATTCTGCCAACCAGTAGTCTTATTTCTATCAATTTGCTTTCCATTGGTTGGCTACCAGTACTTGATGGTCGAGTATTCCATTACCAAAACCAATGCTCGTAGTTCAAAATCCACTGTTACTGGTGATGTTTTCTTATTTTCTAGTAATATATCAGGACGAATGGTGGCCTTCATCACATGTCAACCAATAGCTAAACACCTTCTATTGGTTTTAACATTGAGATGAATGCTGTAGAATTGCTCCATTCAAATGGTAATATCCGGTACATGACTAAATGAGGTTAACTTTTGTGTTTTTTGGTCAACTCGTTCCAGGTTTTCCAGCGCTCTTCTTGTTTTTTCTTAGGCTTAGTAGAGTGACGTTGTACGTGGTTTATTTTACCGCAGTTCAAAATCATCACTCCTGTTTCCTGTGTTATGTTTTCAATGCTTGTTAGTGTTTGCACGGTTTTGCAGTACAGCGAAGCTTATGCTTGCCTTAATGCAACGCTTGGTTTACTGCTTTAACCTTCAATGCATAGGTTAAAGCGTCATCCAATGTTTTACGTCAGACTAATCGTAGAGTTTGCTGTCTTAAATGTCGTCTACAAAGGTTTGAATAACCAGTTGCTTCAGAAAGATTTCTCGTGCTGTAGGATACGGTCAGTCTCAAACTCTTAAAGACTTTCCGCAACTTTTTGAACACTATTTTTTATTTGGGTTTGGTACACCTGTTGAAGATGAGTATCTCATTTTTAAACGTAAAGTTAAAAGTTGGTAATTTTTTTTTATGTGGTCAAGAACAGTCTGCAAAATTCCAATCGCCTCTCCACGTGAAGTCACTAAAGACGTTGCTTTCTGTTTGTTGCTCCAACTATTAGCTGTAGCTGCGGCTTCAAACTGTTTATGGTAGGTTAACCATAGAACTTTGCCATCAAAATTTGGAAATACAATTTTTAACTTGTTAGTGGTTTCATACCGATGGTCTATTATTAAATCTTTGCTGGAAACGCTTTAGTATACTTAATGGAAAACAGCCATGTTAGTATGTACAATATAATAAAATAAGCCATTTTACTCGTTAACAACACTTGAATTCTTAGTGACATTTTACTCGTTAGCAACATAGTAACAAATGTACACACATAGATTGAAAAAAAATTGTTTATTAATGCCTTGATACTTAAAGTTCACGAATGCTATTGATGGTGCTCGGAGATGTTTTGTTGATTCAGATTACTGAAAATTGTTTGCCGTTTGAATTATATACATATCGTTCAGCAGATACTGTTGAACTCTATCCTTCAAGTTCTTTAAATCAAAAATACTGCTTCCTTTATCAAATAGTACCGTTGCCGATGTTCGACACATGTAGGTCCCTGTGTACCTATCAGCTTCTGGAAGTCTCAGATATTTGACAACTTTTCTTTGATTACCATAAACTCTACAAGTGGTGCTGTAAATTTACTATTTCGATAGGAAATAAAACCTACGATAGGTAACATTTATTAGTCTCAATGTAAGATATTTTTTATACAGTTCGATTGCATTTGTTTTAGTTGCAAGTTTCTTTGTTTTTGTATTATGTACGTTTCATCAAGAAACTTTGAAATATACTTCAGGGTCGGAACTTTAGACTTTTTTGGTTCGTAATTTTTATTTTGTTTTTTTTTAATGCAATTTGTTGTTGATATTTTAAAATCTCTACATCTTCTTTTAATTGTTTTTCAACCACATTAACGATGGCTTTAGTGTCAGTCTGCAAAAAAAGAAAAAGAAAATTGTAAAAATTGTTTTAAATATTTAGAAATTAATACTTTTTCAAAAAAGAAACCAACTTTAAATTTCTAAAAAATTCATTTTTTGTATAAATATTTTTTGCTTGTCATATTTTTTTTGTTGTTAAAATTATACTCAATGTTAACAAATGTTCTAAAAACTAAACAATATAATATCTGTTAAAATTATTTTGCGTCTTAATTTGTTTTAGGACACATGCACTTAACGGATTTTAACATAGCTGCCGTCATCAAAGACGGGCAGTTAGCTTCGTCTATGTCAGGAACTAAACCATACATAGCACCTGAAGTGTTTGATTGTGCTGTTGATTTATGTGTTGGATACTCATACGCTGTAGATTGGTGGTCTTTAGGTAAGATTTGGTGAAACAGATTTCAAAATTTATATTGTTTTAAACAATAGGAGTTGTTGCGTACGAAATGTTATGGGGGCGACGACCATTTGACATTCACTCAAACACTACCATACAAGAAGTTAGATTGCTGTTCCATAATGGTTGTAATTATCCTCATTCTTGGAAAGGCGACGTGATCGATCTACTAACTAAGGTTTGTATTAATTATACAAACTAAACTACAATAAACGTTTTTGCAGCTTTTATGCATTAGTCCTGGAGAACGAGTATCAACTGTACAAGAACTGAAAAAAATTAAATGTTTATCACATTACGATATGGATTTGGTGTTTCAAAGAAAGTATAAACCTTTTTTTGCACCTCCAGTAAGCTACAATTGCTTTATTAAAATATAATATTCTTATGGTATTTTTAGAAAGATCATTTAAACTGTGATCCAACTTTTGAACTAGAAGAAATGATTATAGAAACCAAACCGTTGCACAAGAAAAAGAAACGATTAGCCAAGCAAAGATCGATTAGAGAAACTCAACCATTGAATGTAGAAGTGGTAAGTACAACTTAATTTAACTTAAAAAAAAGTGACGTATGCAAGTGTTCATTCAGATTTTTTGCAACTGAATCTTGACGCAAGAGTTTGTTTCAGATGCGTTATAAAAGTTTTGAAACGCCTAGTTATTTCTAGGGCGCTATCAGTATTTTTTTTTGTCTTTCACATTATTTAAACAATTCAGAAAATATTTTTTACGCGAAATACGAAAATATATTTTTTACACTACTAGATCATTTTCTCCTAATTACTATGGATGTTTCATTTACTAGTTTTCAGTGGAATCATGAAATCTTTAATTTACTTCCTAAAACTAAACGTCAACTTATTCTCTCAGCTTCTAAGCAACTAAACGAACTTCCTAAAGTTGAATAACAAGATATACCTTTTAGACCTATTTTTAGTAGTATTCAATCTCCTACTTACATACTAGCCAAGTTTTTGTTTAACATTCTTTCCGAATTTACAGGTACAACCTCTTCTCATATTCTCAACTTTCCTCATTTCATTCAACAATTGAAATCTGTAAAACTTGATCCCCAAAATCTTTTTGTGAGTTTTGTGTCACTTTACTTTTCACCAAAAAGATTCGTTTATCACCGACCAAATTTTGTCTCGCCATGACAAAAATTTGAGTTGTTCTTTTTACTGATAAGTATTTAACATCCAGTTACTTTAAATGTGCTAATAAGTTTTACTAACAAGTTTTGGACGCCGCTGTGGGTTCACTGTTATTTTCTGTTGTAGAGAACATTTTTATGGAATTCTTTAAAACGGTTGCTTTGGAATCCTCGATATTAAACCTAAAGTTTTGTTTAGGTATGTTGATGAAATCTTTGTTGTTTGGTCACATAGTCATCTTGAAATATTTAAATTTCTTGATCATCTAAAAAACCAACGCTTTGATATCAAATTCACATGGAAGCCAATCATCTAAAAACCCAACGCCTTGATATCAAATTCACATGCAAGTCGAAAAAATTGGTTTTGTCCCATTTCTCGACATTTTCGTGACGCGTAAAGCTAACAAACTTCTACACAATTTTCTTTTTCGCAAACCCACGAATACAGACATATATCTTTAGTTTTGCAAATAGAAATTGCCTTCGATGGCGCTGCTTCGGTATTTTCTTTGCACTGTGCAATTCTTGCATGCACTTCGTTTGTAATGAAGAATGGTTGAATTTTTATAGAATTTATTTTCTCTATTTCAACATCAGAATTAGCGATTCTTACACTAAAATCCGTGTAAGAATAAGCCAATTCTTACACGAATTTTAGTAATGTTAGTTTTTTTAAAGTTAGTATCTCTGCATCGTAAGTTGACGTTACATGAAAAAGAAATCAAAATTATTGGAAGTTAATAATTGAAATTCAAATTTTGATGCCAAGATAAAATAAAAACGTCCTATTAATTCAAAGTTATTTACTTATAAAGGTATAAAGAGAAAATTTTGTATGAGATTTTAGGTTACGACATAAATTTCAATATGTCAAAGTGTAAGTGCTGCCAATTCAGTAAAATATAAATTTCCCAATGTTGTTTTAAAAATTAAAATTATACGAAAAATATTAAATATTGTATCGAAATAGAGAAAATAGTATAAAGCACACGTCATAGAATACGTTTCAATCACTCGACCGCTTCATAAACTCACCGCTGCGCGGCTCGTGTATGAAACGCGGTCTCGTGATTGAAGTGCGTTCATTCTGTAACTTGTGTTTTAATATACTATACAACACTTTACATCATATTCGTACAAGCAACAAAACGCTTAATTAGTTTTATATTTCTTAGCAACCAGTACTTTAAAAAAAATGAATTAATTGCGCCTCCTATCAGCGTAGCAAACAGGTAAAAAAGGACCGAAAATACAGAAGGAAAAAAATATTGATTTTCAATAGAAAAAATCGGTAACATGCCGGCCGCCTTGAAAATCTTATAATTTCAATTTATACTTAATTTTAAAAGCAAATTCTAAATTAATTGTAATTATTTAGCTAAACCGATACAATGCTAATATCCTAGATATATGGTAACAAAAACCTTATTTATTAGCTAAATTAATAATTCACTCCATGTTTGTGGGTAGCACGCACAGCTTATTTACTGACCTTTTAAGGTAATTACCGTTTGCAAGTCGCACTGTTACTGAGCGAACAATGTTGTCCGTTGTTCTGTGTATTTCAGTTACGCGTCCTAGCAACCACTGTAGCGGTGGAAGATTGTTCTCTTTAAGTAGCACTAAAGAATTTTGTTGCACAAGATTTGGTAAATGCCGGTACCACTTCGTACGGCGTTGAAGCTCAGGCACTACCTGTAGACTCCATTGGCGCCAGAAACACTGAACTATGCGCTGCATCCTTTGATAAAGGGACAGACGATTTTCTTTGATGTTGTCTAAATTTGATGTGGCTAAAGCGTGTAGCGGTCTTCCAATAAGAAAGTGCCCAGGAGTGAGAGGATTGATATCGGAAGGATCGGAAGATAAAGGAGATAAGGGACGGGAGTTTAATGTCGCTTCTATCTGAATGAGTATTGTGTTAAAGTCTTCGTAATTGAGAGAAGTATTTTGTAGAACTCTTTTCAAATGTACCTTTACTGCCTTAACACCACTTTCCCAAATGCCCCCTTGATGAGGTGCCTTAGGAATAATAAAGCTCCATTTTATTTGTTTGTTCACAAGAAAGTTAGAAATTTCATCGTTATTATCATGTAACATTTCATAAACAGCTTTTATATCGTTGGCTGCCCTTACGAAATAAGTGGCATTGTCGGACATTATAGAGACTGGCTTGCCCCTTCGACTAATAAAACGCTTTAAAACAGAAATAAATGCTTCCGTTGTTAAAGATGTTATCAATTCTAAATGAATTGCCTTGGTGACAAAACATACAAATAAGCAAATATAAGCTTTTATTAGCTTGGAGCCGCGTAGTTTTCGATCTTTAATGAAGTCCTGCGTAGTCCACCCCTACGTGAGTAAACGCCGGTGTGTTTGCCTGTAATCGTGCACTTGGTAGGTTGCCCATTAAAGGGTCGTATGATTTAGGATTTACTTTGAAACACCTTATACAATTACGCACGATTTGTTTAGCCGTATATCGACCAGATATAGGCCAATAGGATTCACGAACAACTGCTAATAAATGTTCTACCCCACAGTGCAGGAGATTTTCGTGAAGGTCACGAAGTATCAATTTAGTAAAAATATGACCTTTTGGAAGTAAAACTGGATGTTTTTTGTTAAAGTCATAGCATGATTGTTCAATTCTTCCCCCTACTCTTAATATCCCGTATTCATCCAAAAACGGATTTAATGCAAGTATTGTTGAAGACGTTTTCAGTTTCTTTTTTAATTTCAGAGCCTCGATTTCTAATTGAAAAGCATCGCTTTGGCATAATTTAATAAGAACGCGAGTGGCCTCTACCAACTCCATTGGTTGCAAATTTCCGGATGCCCGTTCAATTTTCGGTGCTTTAGAATTTTTCACAAATCTAAGCATCCAGGCAGTAACGCGTTTTAATTTAATTAATTTTGAAAATCGGCTAAATATGGACGTGTCCAGGGTCGTGATGAAAACAGATAGCTTAACGTTCCTCATTTCCCTGTCGTTATGATTTAAGACTAAATTGGGCAAGGTAGGCCAGGTATCAAAGACTGTCGATAGAAACGATGGGCCATGCCACCAAAGGGAATTATTAATTAAGTCGACAGCTGATGAACCGCGAGAAATTAAATCGGCAGGATTCATTTTTGAAGGGATGTAGTACCAATTCTTAGGATTAGAAATTTCTAAAATGCTAGCTATTTTATTGGCTACAAATACCTTATATTTATTAGGAGTTGAGTTAATCCAGTTTAAAGTAATAGTAGAATCTGTCCAAAAAAACGACCGAGAAAAATTTATTTTAGAAGATTGTGTTACTTTCTTCATCAATTGCGCTAGCAACAACGCCGCACATAATTCAAGACGGGGAATTGTTGTTGTGTGCAGTGGTGCAACACGAGACTTAGAGCACAGTAATTGACAAGAAACATTATTGTAAGAATCGAGACACCTAACATATGTATATGCAAGATCCGTAAGCCTTAGAACTACTATCACTAAATCCGTGCAATTCAATAGACATATTGTAAGGAATTGTGCATCTAGGAATCTTTAAAGTGTTTAAAATAGGTAACTCAGCCTTGAAGGTATTCCATTCGGAGTTTAAGCTTTGAGGAATACGCTCGTCCCATGATAACTGCAATTGCCACAGTTGTTGAATCATTAGTTTGCCAATAATTGTGATAGGTGAGAGAAGACCTAACGGGTCAAACAACTGGGATGCTGTTGAAAGTATAGTACGCTTGGAATTTGCAATAATTGCGTTAGGCATTGAAACTTTATATTGTATTGTGTCATTAAGAGAGTTCCATGTTAGGCCTAATGTTTTGGCATCTTCTCGCTCGCCGATTGGTATTGTATGAAAAGGATCAGAAACGACATCGTTGTTTAAAACCTTTTCACTATTTGACAAAAATTTTCTAATAGAAAATCCTGCGCTAGACAGAATTGTGATCAATTCTCTCTTGATATCCAACACCTCGTTTACGGAGTCAGCTCCTGTAAGCAGATCGTCTACGTAGAAGTCCGATCTAAGCGTAATAGAACCTTTAGGAAATTGTTGAAAATTTAATTGCGATAAATGTGATAAACACTTTGTTGCTAAGTAGCTGGCGCTTGCTGTGCCGTACGTTATCGTTTGTAACTCATACGTGAAAACTGAAAGTTTAGGGTTATCTCGGCACAAAATCCTTTGGAATTTTCTTTGCGAAGGGTGTATAAGAATCTAACGATACATTTTCTCTATGTCACCCGTAAGAACAAAGCGGTATTGTCGAAAGCGTAAAAGAATCGAGAAAAGATCATCTTGAAGAACCGGACCAACCAGCTGTGTATCATTTATTGAAACGCTCGAGGATGATTTAAAGCTACCATCAAATACAACTCGTAACTTTGTTGTTAAGGAACTATTTTTTACGACACCATGATGTGGAAGGTAAAATGGTGGAACCTTGGATAACGCGATTGAGCCATCCAAAACTTCAATTACGTGATCTTCAGAAGAAACTTCATCGCAGTTATTTATTTGAACCATGTGCCCTAGTGAAACGTATTCTTGGATAAATTGCGAGTAATCTTTGTGTAATTCTGGTGTTTTTAGTAATTTATTTTCAAGTTGCAGAAATCTTTTGGAAGCCTGTTCTTTGGAATATCCTAATAAGGCGAGTTTGGCATTAAAAGGAATGGAAACTAAAAACCGACCTGACGCGGTCCGAGCGATAGTTCGTGTAAAATGATTCTCGCAGTATTGCTCCTGTCGCGAGAGCTTTGTTAATAGATTTTGCGGAACGACTTGATCCAACTTCTAAAGTTGCTGCACGCAATTTTCCAAGCTGTCATTTGAGAAAAAGGGTTCTTGTGTAACCAAGTGAGAGTAGACTACTGCAGAATGATTAATGCTGCTACAGTACGTGCCAGATACTACCCAAGCTAGTAAAGTCTTTTGCAATGTGGGCTTAAATTTTCCTAAAGATATTTGACCAATGCACATAAGATTATAGAAATTGCTCGCTCCTATTAGTAAATCAATAGGCAATGACTTGTTGAAGTTATCGTCTGCTAACCGCAAATTTTCCGGGATATTCAAACTTGCTTTCTCAAAAGTATACAGCGGTAAGTTCTCGGTAATTTTTTCTATTGTAAGGCATTGCAATTTCGTTTCGAAACTCGTTTGCATAGATGCTAATTGAATGTTAACCATCGAATTTGAAATTACTGCTGAGGAACTAATACCAGAAACTTTTGTATGGATTTTATACTTAGTTAATTTTAATTTGTTTGCCAACGTATCTGTGATTAAGTTGCAATGACTGCCACTATCCAGCAGCACCCTGACGTCGTGCCAAATATTACAATTGCCTTTTACCTTAACCAAGGCAGTTGAAAGTAGAACTTGTGCGGAATGATTAGTACACGACAAAGAAATTAAAGGTCTTGTATGTGATTCTGAAGCCAAAGGTATATTATCCTGCGGAATGGATGAAACAGGAGCCGGTTGGTTATTTGGAGCATTCGTACCTTCCATGTGGAGTTGTGTATGATGACGTTTTTTACAGATACGACAAGTATACTTGGACATGCATTGATTTTGATTGGAATGCCTTAAACAATTTTTGCAAAGCTTTAATTCATACACCTTGTCTGATTTTTGTTTGGTAGAAAGAGATAAAAATTTAGGACATTCGATTACATAATGCTCAGCCTTGCAAATTGGACAGGAAATTCTGCTCGACGTAGTTAAAAACGTTCGTTGTAATTTAAAATTGCTCTTATGCATAGGGTTAAATGAGTTGTAGTTATTAGCATTATTAGAGGCTTTATGGCTCGAATCGATTTCTTCTAACGTTTGGCAATGTTGTTTCAGAAAATCGACAATCTCACGCAATGCAGGTATACTCCGAGGAGAAAACTCCGTAAATTTTATTTTTGTTTGATTGTCGAGTTTCGACATGATGATGTGATATATAAAAGGAGAACAGTGTTCAATAGAAACCGATAAATTTTGTAATGCTCGAATATGTTTGGATAATTCATCAAACAGCTTTCTGAGATCTATCGAGTTGAGCTTGTTTATAGGCCGTAAGTCAAATATACCATTAATGTGGTTCAGTATGATTAATTTTGGATTATTATAGCGCTCATATATTAAGTCGAATGCAATTTTGTAGTTTTCTGCCGATGGCTGTATGTTAGAAATGGTTTGCGCGGCGGCACCTTTTAAGCTACCTTTTAGGTATATGAACCTTTCTACATCCGTTAAATTTTGATTGTGGTGTATCAAAGATAGAAATGATTCGTAATATGATTGAAACTCGGTTAAATTACCATCAAAGGTAGGAAGAGAAATTTGCGGCAACTTTGCGTTAGAACCGCTAGATTGAGATGCAATGCGGGTGCTGGATTGGCTTTCGCTCCAACTGATATTATTGTTCAACAGAATTGTAGCACGAGAAGTGAGGTCTATGTACCTGCTGTAGAATTCATCGGAACTAATTAGTTCGTTGCTTTCAATCGATGCAACTTGAAGTTGTATGAATACGTCTTCATACTTTTCAGGCAAATTTTTGGTGTAATCTGCATGTAATTTAAGCTTAGTCGATGTAGCTTCATCGAGGTTTGACTCTGATAGAGAATTTAAAAATTGCTCAAAAATATTTAATTTGTTAATAAACGATTGCCCGGTGGCTAATAAAAGCTTACTTTCTTTTTGGTTTACCATTATATCTTAGGTATTGTGCTCGAAACAAAGAAACGCGTTTTGTAAATGTAAAATTACTCGCGAAAACTAAGCAAATAATAATGAAATTTCTAACGTTTTGTAACCTTGAAAGCCTGAGTTTTAAGCTTTGTTATAACTATAAGAAACCTAATGTAATTTATGTTGGGTAATTGAGATTGTGGCGTAGGTACCAATTTTATGATTAATTCTATGCAATAATGTATGTAAGTAATACGTAATTCAAAATAGAATACGACTATTAAGATAATGAAATGAAATAAAAGAAGTGGCTAACCTGTGCCACGCGTGCACTTGTGCGTCTTGCGGTAATGATGGAGTTGTCTCTGCAGAATTTGAATGAAGGTTGTAGCGAAGTTGATGTTGATGGAATGGCGATAATCTTGCTCAAAGGACCAATATAATTTTGCAAATAGAAATTGCCTTCGATGGCGCTGCTTCGGTATTTTCTTTGCACTGTGCAATTCTTGCATGCACTTCGTTTGTAATGAAGAATGGTTGAATTTTTATAGAATTTATTTACAACACTTTACATCATATTCGTACAAGCAACAAAACGCTTAATTAGTTTTATATTTCTTAGCAACCAGTACTTTAAAAAAAATGAATTAATTGCGCCTCCTATCAGCGTAGCAAACAGGTAAAAAAGGACCGAAAATACAGAAGGAAAAAAATATTGATTTTCAATAGAAAAAATCGGTAACAATCTTTATGCTTTGTCTCATTATCATGCGGTACAAAAACGTGTTCTGTTATTGAACTTTTGGTTCATAGCGCTATTTTTATTTGCAAACTTGACAATCTAGATTCGAAACTCTGTCATCTTACTAGAACTTTACTAAGGAATGGTTTTACAAAGCGAGATATTTAGGCAGTTAGAAGTCGTCGTTTACATCCCCGTACTTTATTTCCCATTTCAACCCAAAACTGGTTTTTTACCTTACATTTATAGGGTTACAGATCAAATAAAGAAACTTTTTTCGTAAGAATGGTATTAAACCCATATTAAAATATTAAAATTTCTCAAATTCTTTCTTTTTCCAAAGGCAGATTTCTACACATTCATCTTAAGGTGTATAGCAAATTCTTTGTTTATGTGGTTTGGTTTATATTGGTGAAACTGGTCGTTCCGTGATAGCGTGGATTTCAGAACATAATCGTTGTATAAAAAAATACATATTTTTAAATACGCCGTAGCTGAATATTATTTTACTACAAGCCACAATATAGATTTTAATAACGTCTCGGTTATTGCGAAATCTCAATTTGTCTATACTAGGAAAGTGTGTGAAAGCATAGAATTCATTAAACACCCCAATAACTTCAATAGTGGCAAAGGTTTTAAACTATTACCTTTTTGGTTCGCAGTTGTTACTGGTTTATCACAGATACACTCTTTTTAAAAAGTAATTTAATCAGAGCTGAGCTCATCCCACCGCAACTAGGTATACTTCTAAAAATACGGAGACAACTTCTTGTTAAGTCACTTCTGGTCACTTCTATGAAGTTTAGAATCTGGCTTGTTTTACAAACTGATTACCTAACTCTGTAGTAATTCTTTGTTAGAATATCGTTAGTTCTTGAAGTTTTTTCTTTTTTTTACGTCCTTATGAATCTCTTTGCAAAAGTGGGCAAAACTTTGCCAACTTCGGCTACAACATCAACACGGTACAAACCCGTAAGACGTTCCAATCTTAGCATGGACTCCGTAGAGATATGAAAGAATATTCTTTTTTGAAACATTTTTTTATATTATTTATTTATTATGTACAAACAAAAATAGTGTCTACCAAATACAAAAAACAGAATTACATGAGAAGTTCGAGGCGCCCTACCTTTATTTCTAAGCAGACACGACGTCTTAGTCTAAAGGAGATTCGAACTTTTTCTAAAACTAGCGAAATTTCTTAAAAGTATTTACAAAAGTATTAAGTATCATAGAGTTATACTTTGAAATATTCCTAAAGAAACATATCTAGAAGATTGAAATCAGGCAATCTTGCAAGCCATTCGTCTTTTCATGGTTAATCTACGTAGAAAAGTTTGATGTCAATTTTCTCTAACGGCATTCAAAAAATAAGCTAGAGCACCATTATAATAAAACCACATTTTTTCTCTTTAGTCTGAAGTGAAGTCGTCTAAAAGATCATACATTATGTTCTGCAGAAAGTTGTGCACTGACAACAAAATTCGAATATTTAATGTTTATTTTAGAAAACATCAACCAACTATAATAAAAAAATGCAAATTTTTTAAATTAAGAAAAGAGATAAAAAAATAAGATTCCATATTTCCAAAACCGGTACGCACGTTTATTAAAACTTTTTTGTTTAATTTGGTTCATACTAGTACCTCCTTAAATATTTTACTTTTTTTAACATCCTGTATAATCTTTTAAGGACTAAACTAATATTAAACAGGAAATCTTATATAAAACTTTAGATTAAAAAAGTTGAAAAAAAAACAAGCAAGTGTCCGAGTTGCTAAATACAACAGTGAGTTTTGAAAATGCTGCTGCAGAATTGAAGTTAAATTAGTTAAAAACACTTAAAATGGAAAATAAAACAAATGTAAACTCAGAAAATAATCCACTAAAAGAAAGAAACAAATTAATGAAAACGTTTAAGTTGTTTTAGAAGTTCTTTTATAATCAATGTAATCATCATAAATCAAAAAACGTCAAACTCGTTCAACTAGTAGATGTACTTTCAACAGTTGGTAAACATATTTTTTGTATTAAACCACGTAGACTACCACAAGACGCTTCTATTGCTTTTGCTTTTGTGCAATAGGACTCGACTTTTCCTCTCTTTTTAGAACTAGGTCCCGATTTACCGGGGCTGGTAAAATCAACGGGCTTAGACCGTGTCTCAGGTTCTTATCTGAATATTGTACCAAACTTCAAAATTGGAACTAGGTCTGGATTTACCGGCGTGGGATCCAATCAGGCGCCGTGCTTTTAGTTTCTGTCCAAGACCGACTTTCAAAATTGAGTTGGAGTGACTATTACTCTAACGGTAGCAGCCACATCAGAAAACAGCTTTTTTCAGTATAAGTCGTACACAATTAAGTCCACAACCTGCAGAAGTTATACCGCTGTAAAAAAGAGCCTATCAAAAGGTTAGCGTCAACACGACTACGACCACGTTAGGATACAGTACGTCTTGGCTGTTGACCAAACTTAAACTCACGCTTGGAACTTGAAGTTCGGTGAAACGTATCCGTTTTAAGAGCAACAACACCACATAGTGAATTGTAAGTCTATGTCAGTCATTTAGTTTGCGTCGATCTATCCATGGTAACACTCCTTCCAGTTCCTGAGATGTGGTTCGTCATTCTTAGAATGACAGTTGTTACAGAATTGTCTATCTGAAAGGGACTTTCAGGTTGGCTTCCAGCATAGATCTACAAAAACGACGTGTAAAATTTTGTTGCGTCCACTGTTGAAAACACTTTGATCCCATATTTGTCTTCCATGAAATCCTAAAACATTTTATCTAGAGTCACATATTTACCTACACTATAATGTTTTTTAAACTGTCCGTTGAATTTTTGAAATATGTCTCTAACGACAGCAAGTTTATCCAACTTCTTTCGCTCATCCCTTGTATCGGTATTGAACCCTAAGCTCTCCTCGGACCAAAATTCGTATAATTTTTTTTTGCTCTCCATGCTGAGAACCGGCCAAATACAGCAAAACGATAAACGCCTTCATTTCCACTTTATTAGTAAGTACAACGTCGTATTTATTCTTGTATCTTGGTGCTATTTTTTGTATATACAAATTGGTATTTTTGATAACTGTGTTCAAAATTTCTTCAAAAAAGAGCATCCAACATTGAATTGGTGTGTTTGCGTTTCTTGCACCTGCACGAACACCAGGCATTTGGGTACCGATATTTTGCTGCCTTGTTTGAACTTGTTGGTCTGGGGCATGCTTTTTCGATTTGGTTTTATTTCCTCCATAAAAATACAAAAATCTGGAGGTTGTACTAGAAGTATCTGATTGGTTGCCATCTTCATCTGCATAAACTTCGAACTAAGATTCTTCGTTGTAAAGGGCCTGTAGTCTAATAATTACCCGTTTATAAGCATCCATCTTGCCAAACAAAAGTAATAAAATTAGAAGTGGAAAACGTCACAAATGGAAAACACGACTAACTTTCAGTTGCACTTCCAAAGAGACTAAACCAAGAAAATCCCTTGTCTTGCTTTATATAGTACAAACCAAGTTCACAAAGAGAGGGGATTTCTCTACAAAAAATAAACTATTTAGAGTAAGAAAAGATTCTGCGTGAATACTTAGAAACTAAGGGAAAGCTCTAAGAATGTTTTATGCCTAAAAACGACAAAAAATTAGTTTCTTTGCGAAATTCAAAAAAATAAATTGTAGGAAAAAAAGTTACACAAATACACGGATTGGGTCTGACAGGCCCAAAGCCCTTCTGGCAGCCAAACGATAAATGATAACATTAAGACAAATTACCAAAAAAAATACCAAAAAGCTTAGAATGATTAAAAAAATTATTTTAAAAAATACAATCAAAAAAGATTTGCCTGGCCTCACAGGCCCAGCTCGTTAACCGGAGAGTTAGCAGCGCTCAGAAATCATGAGCATTTATTATTTCACCACAGTGCAGTGCCTAGACTTACAAATTTAGAGGCATTAAAAGTGTTTTAAAAATTTTTAATTAAGATTTATTTACATCACAATAAATGTTCAATATGACCACCACCTTTGGCTCTGCATAAATTAATTCAACGCAGAAAATTGAAATTGACTCTTCTCAACAGGCGTTAGTCTTACAAAGAGTTTGTAGCATGTTGAATCTTACCCCACAATTGTTCAATGTTGTCGATTGGAACTTTATAAACTTTTAGTTTTTTGTCAGATGAAATAATTACAAGGATTAAGGTCCGGGGAACAAAGTAGTCAATAAATGGGGGCATTTTGACCTTTGCCAATCCACCTTTCTGGGTATTGCACGTTTAAATAGTCTCTAACAATACAAGAAAAATGTGGGGGTGCACTATCGGGCATGAAAAACATTTTACGACGTAAATTAAGAGGCACGTCTTCCAACAATTGAGGCATACTTTCTTAAATAAAATGGCAATCGAAATAGATCAATCAAGTAGGTGTCGATTATACCCATCTACATATTCATTTTGAATTACTGTTGAAACTCTCTAACAGTGCGAGAGCTTTCATCTGCATAAACATATTCATTGTGAAGATTTGTAATACCGCGACGTGTAAAGCATGACTCAGTAAACAAAATTTTCATTGAGAAGTCTGAATAGGCCGCTGTACGCACTGGCTATAAAAGTGATAAATTAATTGTTTTCTAATAATCAGGTTAGCCGTGCTCTTAGACACCCCAGTTTGATGTTCCAATAGTCTAGTATTAGTTCCGGGATTATTGTGTACAGTTTCTAGATTTTCCATTTTTGCATCAGGAGTTTTAGCCTAACGAGGTCGCCTAGCATTAATTTTAATAGGATTAATCCACCAGTTTTCCGAAGACGCTTCTCAATATTTGCGAAAGTCTGATGGTTCGGAACTTGTAGAGCAAACCTTTGACGATATACACGAACACTCTTGCGACAGTTACTCCATAATAGTCACAAAATTACCAAAATCAACTTTTATCAAATGAACGTCAGATTTAAAATTACAATGAATACTCATTTTCAAAACAAAACAAAATTATCCGCCATTGGAGCATGTCCGTAGGTTGCCAAGGGCAGCCCGCGTGAGACGCGAGAAGATGGCGTACGCAAACAGTGATGTTATGTTTGTTACCTCTTGTAATAAATATTGTTTTCTTGGTAATAAATAATTAACCCAGTACATTTTATTTATCAACATACGAAAAAAAAACAACCCTCAACGGTGGCCAAACTCCAGTCCCCGTTATTAATAGTCAGAAAGTTTTTTTTGCTCAAAAACTAAAAGAAATTCAATATTTTTGTAAGAGACAAAAAATACAGCAAATAAATGTATCTTTCTTGCAAAAAAAATTAAAACACTTCTACGACCCACAAAAAGTTACCGTATTGAACGATAAGGGTAGTTTTTATTCTTTCCAGAATTCAGTTAAATTGATATCAATTTAAAAAAGTAGTTCCTTCATTGAAATGTACCCGAACCAAATTTTTAAAAAATCGAACAAAGCACTTTTGAGTTATTAAAAAAAAGAAAAATATCACGGCTTAAAGAAGTAGTTTAGTGTATGAGTAAGTTTAGACCATTTTTTTGGTCCCACGTTCGTCATTATCGGCATCACTCTTAACCACTCCGGATATAATTTCAGTTTCTGTAACTAACTGTTATCTAATTGTACAGCAGGTTGAAATTCTACATTTTGATTGATACAATTGTCTAATCTAGTGTTAGTAGTATCGACTGTATTAGCAGATGATGGTGTATGAGTGACCACGTAAGATTCATGATTAAATTGAGGAACAATTTTATTAGAAACAAAGTTGTGATGTTTTGCTGGTATTAAAAACCATTTATTCCTTCGAAAATTGCCAGTATGAGTTTCGACAAGATAGGACTTTGGTTCCTTAAGCTTTCGAATAACTTTTCCATATGTTTTGAGATCAGTCACCCATACACTATCATTAACTTTTAACTCTGAAAGCTCTTTGGTGCGATGACGCCTATTATAATTTCGCTTCATGTTATTTCTGTACCTTTTCTCCCGCTGGAAAACCAAGCTTGTATCAACCGTTTGATTAAGAAATTTCGCTAAAATTGGAAGAGGAGAACGAATTTTTCTGTTAAATAATAATTCGGCTTGGGTGAAACCATTTTCCAGAGGAGTGGTACGGTACGCCAACAAAGATAAGAATAAATCATCACCTTTTTTAATATGATTTCTAGCAGTTTTTACTGCAGCTTCAATGCATCTATTAGACTGAGGATACTTAGGACTGCTTGTTATATGAACAAAATCAAATTTTTTTGAATTCATATTAGAATTGGAATCCATTATCTGATCTAACTATTTCTGGTAAATTGTACTTAGAAAACAATTCTTTCAACTTGTTGATGATCACATTTTCGGTAATTAATTGAAGCTTAAAAATTTCAAAGAACCGAGAAAAATAATCAGTTATAATAAGGTACCAGCACGTTCCATTATTTTTAAACAAGTCAAGTGCAATTTTTTGCCATGCGCGATCCGGTAATTCGTCTTTAAAGAAAGGCTTTTTTATATTAACTCTGAACTCAATGCAACGTGGACAATTACGAACTAAATTTTCTATTTTAGTAAACAATCCTGGCCACCAAACAGAGGACTTAGCTCTAGCTCTACACTTTACTATGCCTTGGTAACGTTGATAAATGAAACCTAAAGTTTATGTTTGGTGAGATTGAGGAATAATTATGCGTGAACCACGCAATAAATAACCGTCGCATTCCGAAATTTGATGTTTATATTGAAAATAAGTAGAAACTTCTGTAATATACTGCCTGAGCTTTTTACAAACGGGGTCGTTATTTTGCTAGGATTTAATTTTTTCTAAAAAGTAGGGTTTTATTTCAAAATTTGTAGTTATTAAATTTAAAAAGGTATCGGTTTCTAAAGCTAACTCATCATTTTCAAGAAATACTAAGTTTTTTTCAAGTTTTCTCGACAATGCGTCCGCAATTACCAAATCTTTGTCTGGAACATAATGAATCTCATAGTCATATCTTAAAAGTTGTAACCTGCGTTTAGGATTTCAGCAGTAATCTTTTTATGTCAGACCCCGTAAATAGATTCAGCTTGCTGAATTTGCGGTTTTCTTTTTTTTTCTCGATTTGTTAGCTCGGCGTAACCATCGTTTAAAAACGATTACTGGTTTGAGTAATTTTTGGTAATAGACACAGTATTTGGATTGACGATTTTCATTTAATGTATTTTGAATTTGTTTTAATAGGATTTTAGATTGAGTTTAATAAGTGATTTTACGTTTTTAAATTCAAAGTTACAATTTAAATTGTTGATAAAGTTTTGTATTTTGTTACGCCGTGAATCATCTGATTTCGCGATTTTGTTTATTGAGTATTTTACTTGGTTTGTTGAGAATTCCAGTTGTAATTTATGTTTCCCTTCTGAGATATAATCGTAATTAAATATATTTTCGCCGTTTGTTTATTTTATGTTGGTTCAAAAGTTCTTTGTTCAAGTACAGTCGTACTGTAATTTCTTTATGTCAATCGGTTAGATTACGTGGAAAAATTAAGTCATTATCTTAATTTATTAGGCAGTTTAAATTCTTGTAATATAATATTTTGTCAATTTGACATTTTCACGTATAAGCGAAATGCCGTGTCCAAATGCTATGAATATGACGTAATGGGGACTGATTGTCTCCTTATCGCACTTCTTAATGAGAGTGTTTTCGTTCTTGAAGTTTCGAACACAGCCTTTGTGGAAAGGGTAGTCGAAAAAAGTTGATATATAGATGTGATTTTGGTAAATGAAGAGAGTCCGAAGTTAGTTGGTTGACAGTCGTCAAAATGTAGTTATCGCGGGTGATAATTCACCTTTTCTAGTAGTAGATTCAGAGTTACCGCGGAAGTACATAAATGAAAATGGTTCAGTGATTCTTTAAGTGGAAAACAAAAACTTTCCTTTTCGTAATTACGGTTCATGGAGATCACTGTTTTCCGAATTAATTTAGCATGTATCGTTAAGTGAATTTGTGCGTGAGTTTGTTTCGCATTCTCATCTCTTTCGCCTTGGGGGCGGATCAATAATAAATCTTCCGTTGGTAAATTATTCATCTGGATTTGGTACCCTATCGAGGTTCCGGACGACGACAGCTGGCCTACGCTAACCAAAAGCCCGACTTCAAATAATTCAAGGTATTTATTTTGCACCATCTATTGATATATGTGAAATTTTTGTTTACGCGATTAAGTGTTAAAAGCTTTGAATTTCAAGTAAAATTTACAAGTGTCTCGAAGTTAACGTTAATGTAACTAATTATTGTCCGTATTTAGCGGAACTGTGTTATAATCCCGAGTTTAAAATTTGTTAAACGGGACCGAATAAGTTCTTGATTCACGTATTATATTAGTTTTAAGGTATTTAAGTGTATTTGATTTTATAATTAATTAATTTCGACGCGCACACGGCCGTGGATTTTTGTTTTGTTTTGGTAATTAATGTTTACCAATATTATTTTTTTTTTTTTATTATTATTTTGTTCTGTATTGTGTATTTATTCAAACATTCAGTTTGCTTTCTTTGTTTCTGTTTTGTGTGATTAATTTTGTTAATTTCAATACCATTTTCTTTTTATTTTATTCATTTAGTTTTCTGTGTTCAATAAATGTTAAATTGTTAAATGTAAAGAGCTTTTAATTCCGTCGGCCTCCGCGTGTGTAACTTTATTAGTTTATTACAGATTTTAGTGAGATACACTCTATCAAGGTAAGTCCGTTTAGGGTGTATCCTCCAGGAGCGGACTTGTGGTTGGCAAGGGCCAGAAGTCCATTAAGTTTTACTCCTTCCTGGCGCCCTTTGATTTCGAGATTATTACTTTTCGATTTTGTGTTTTCGTCAAGTTAATCCAATTCAATCACGAAACTTTAAATATAACCCATCCCGTCTCCATTGAGCTAGTGGCACAACATCGTTTATGTTACCTCATTTCAGGCAGTGACTTTGTTTTAACTTTGGCATGTAACAAAGTCTCAACCTAAATCTCTGAAGTTGCGGAGTTAATTCATCAATATTCTTTGATTGTAAAACTTGAACTAGTGGTTTGTGATCCGTTTCAATGAGGACTTTCAACCCGTAAACATATTCGGAAAATTTGTCACATGACTAGGTCAAAGCTAACGCTTCACGCTGAATTTGGGCATAACGTTGCTCCGTTTTTGATAATAATCTAGATGCATAAGATACGATTTTTTAATTTTCATTTTCATCTTCTTGAATAAGACATGAGCCAATACCAAAGAAAGAGGCATCAGCAGAAATTATGATTTTCTAGCTCGGATCGAAATATTCAAGGCACGAACTCTCCTGCAGCAATATTTTTATTTCTTCAAAGCCTCGTTTTTGAACATGATTGCAAGAAAAAGAAACATTTTTCTTTAATAGAGAAGTCAGTGGTTCTATGACATCAGATCTGTTGGGAATAAACCGACATGAAAAGTTAACCATGTCAAAAAAAAACGTAGAAGTTTGTTTTTATCAGATAGTTCGGGAAATTTGACAACACCGCTTATTCGCTCAGGGTCTACAAAAATCTCATTACCTGATATGGAGTGACCCAAAAATTCTAATGACCGTACACCGTAAAGACATTTTTCTTTATTTAAAGTTATACCCTCTTTATAAATCCGTGTTAAAATTTTCTCGGGTGCACAGGTTATACCGAATGGTAACCTTTTAAATTTGAAACGGCCAAATGGTGTTATAAAACACGTTAAATCCTGACATTCTTTGGCTAATTTAATTTGATAGAACCCAGAGGTTGTATTTATACTAAAGTACTTAGATCCTTGAACTTGAGTGAGAATTCTCTCGACTTTGCCTGTAGGAAAATGCGTGCGCATCACGGCGTTGTTTAATTTGGTGTAGTCAACACAAAAACGAATTTTATTGTTATCTTTTCAAACTATAACAATAGGACTGGCCCATTGAGTATGATATTCAACCGGTTCGATAATGTTTATTCTTTGTAGGCGTTCGAGTTCATCTTTTAAAGGTTTAAGTAAAGGAACGGACACAACACGTGGAACTGATTGTATAAATTGATAAACATTTTCATCAATCTCAATTTTAAATTCAATTTTAATAGTACCCAGCTGATCAAAAATTCTAGGAAATGTTTGCTCAATTTGTTCTAATTTAAGGCAGCCTACTTTTGGAAGAAACCCATCACCAACTTGTAAGATGTTTAAATCTATTATTGCGGAGCGATCTAAAATTGATTTACATAATTCTTCAATGACATAAAGGTCCGTAAAACATTTATTTTTAGAGTTACTTAATGTACCATGCAAGATACCTAAAATATTTAATCTCTTGTATGAAAGACCTGTCACTACTCTGTTAGTAATATGTAAGCCTTGAATGACACTTTCATCCAAAAGGGATACAGATATACAAGTTATATCGGCACCTGTGTCTATCATAAATTCGATTTCTCTGTTTAATTTAGAAATTTTTAAAGAAATTGACCATTCTTTCTGAGAAATCAAATTAATTTCGACTGACCCTAAAAACTGATATGAACTAGTACTGTCATTATGACAACAATTTCTACAACTTAGTTCAGGGTTACTATTACAATCATTACAGTCGCCCTATGTCCTTGCTTATTACAAGAATGACACGTCGATTGATTGGCAGGACATTTCTCTCTAAGATGGTCCGCTAACCCAGAAAATTGACATTTTCTGAAAGCAGTCGTTTTATATTGAACTTCTCTTCCCTTTTTATTGCCTGAACTGGGCATCTGACGTCATGTCTTGCGTCTTTTTCTCGCACTCGATTGGAATGGAAATTCGACTTGTGGGTCCATTGGTCGCCTTGACCGTCGCGACTGATCCTCCACGCAACTCTTGGCTTTGTTTTTTTTTAGAGTTCGGCTTGTTTTACAGCAATAATGCAATCGGCAAGGGTTAGATTCGCTTGCAATTGCAATCTTTTACTGCATGCCCACAACAATACGATCACGTATTAATTTGTCTTTTAAAGAATCATATTGACAATGCTCTGTCAGAGAATGCAAACAATTAATAAATAGATAGGTTTCAGGAAGCGGCATAAACTGTAGCATTACTTCTTCGGCTTCCTCGCCAAGGACATACATCAAAATATTTATTTTTTTGTCGTCTGATTTTAAACTTTGTCCTGATGCTGACATGAATCGCTTGAAGCGTTTACGCCATTAGAGCCATGTTTGTGGTACCAAAAAATCAAAGTTCTGTGGTAAAGACACTGTAACCTGCGTTGGATTTTAGCAGTGAATCTTTTACGTAAGACCCCGTAATTAGATTCATCTGGCTGAATTTCCGGTTTTCTGTTTTTCGTTTCGATTGATTGTTAATTTACTTGGTTTAGTGTTGCATCTTTTACAAAGATTTTACGGCGCAAGTTTGTGAAATAAGGGGGATTACGAGGTGATATAAGGAGTAAAATTTTGTTTTTGGGGATCGATCTTATTGTCGCAATTAAGAATACCGGGTACCGGAATGTAGTCAAGTGTTCGGGGTGTTTTTACCCTACCGTTAGGCAATACCGCAGAAGTTAAACATATGGTGCCGTGAAAATTGAATGGTGTGATGGGAAATAATAGTAATTTTCCAAATTCGTAATTTTACGGTTTAAGGAACTTCATGGTATCCATAATAAAACTCACGTTCGAGTTGGATTTATTTTCGATGTTTTGTGTGAAAAATCCTGTCTTCGCTTTTGTGCGGATTTTAATTAAATAGTGAAATAAATCTTCCGCCGGAATTCTATTGTTTGGGGGTCCCACCGAGCTTGTATTTGACTACAGAACACCTAGACCGACCCGGGTTCAACCTAAATTCGTAGCTTCTGGAACCGCTGTGGCCGACAGTTCATCTGAGTAAAGGTATTTATCGAATTTGTTATTACCGTGAAGTGAACCGCGATCGATATGATTTAAAAGCTTTGATTTGAGCCGATTGAATTACGGCTAACTTTGATTATTTCAAGAAACACTTGAAGGTGTTTGCGTGAAGTTCGATTTAATTAATTAATTTTGTTTTGTGTATGTAAAAATAAATCTCATTCATGCATAAAAGATAATGTAACGAAATGTAACCTATAATTTGTTTGAACGTTTAGTTGGAAGCAAAGTTTCGGACGTATATTTTACGACTTTTGTATTTTATTATTTTTGTTTGTTGTTTGCGGATTAAGTAGGCGGTTAAGGCCTTGAATTCTATTTTTATTGTGTTGTATTGAAAAACGAGTTAACGCTATTATTATTATTATTATTTTTTTTTATATATATGAATTTTGTATTCAGTTTGTTAATTTTTTTTGTCTTGCTTATTATTATTTCATTTATTATTTTTATTCGAATTTGTTTGATATTTATTTTTTTTTTTTATTTTATTCAGTCAATAAATGTTAAATTGTTAAACTGTAAAGAGCTTTTATTCATTCAGCTGCCGCGTAAGTAAATTTTTAAGTGTATTTCAGAAATTTAGCAAGTTACAACTCGAGGTAAGTCCAGGGGGTTGTAACCAACCGGATGAGCTTTTGGATTATCAGGGGTCCGGAAGCTACAATCATCGTGTCCTTGATTGGCGCCCTAACCGATTTTGAGTTTTTACCTTTTTATTTCGAAATTATGTCAATCTCGTTTCCAAGTTATCACGGAATTTAAAATATAACCCACCCCGTCTCCACTGAGCAGCGGCACAACATCATTTATGTTACCTCATTTCAGGCAGTGACTTTATTTTAACTTTGGCATGTAACACACTGGCACAAAAATTGCTTGAGACATTGAAGCCACGATCGTCAACGTATCTTCTGTAGTACACATTTTGCGACGTCGATTAAGAAATCGGCGGGATATATTCGGAGTTCAGAAACACACGCGCACACTTTTAATCTGCTTTTTAAACACACACTACCGCTGCCACCATGTTATGTTGGGTTCTTTTATAATAGAGATCAAACACTAGCTTTGATGATTAGTTTATTACTAAATAGTATGAATACCACCAAGGATGGTGTCATAGAAAACAACAAGCAAACGTTACATTACATACTAAAAGTAACACACCCATCATAATAATAAAAAATGCTGATCGCACTCTTTTGCTTCTTTCTTATCTCTATGTTTTCGCGGGGTCCCTATGCAAGGTTGTCACGTTTCCTTAAAGTCCTGACAGAACATAGTGTTTGTAAACTGTTTGCAAATAGTAATAAAATAATTTAAAAAAATAATAATACGGAAAACTCTTCGCAGATTTGACACTGGAAGTGTAGCCTCCGTATCCTCAACGTCTAAAGAATACTACCAAAAACGATTTTTTGAAGTAATTGACACAACTATACACTTTTTACGTAAAAGCAAGTAATATCTTTTTGCTATTTTTTGTACTGTTTTTTTTGCGTTTCTTCCCTTATTGTCTTCTGTCTCGATTGTTATTTTTCTATTTCGCACATACAATAAGTGCTTGGTGCAACTTTTTTTACAAAGTGTAACTTTATACAATAGAAAGTGTGACTTTTGTGTATGTAATATATAAAGTTGGTAGCTACTGTTAGATTCGCTACAATCAATGTTAAAATCATCAGAATCATAGTACAAATGTCAAATATTTTTAAATTTAAAATTACGAAGTAAGGCGATGCTGATCACTGTCATCAACTATAATATATGGAAAAGTTCTGCTATACATATATTCCAGTTGTTATCAACAAATAATATAAATTAAAGCAAAATAGAGAAAGTAGTATAAAACACATGTGTTAAGTACAATTCCGTTTTATAACACGTCTCATTGAGGCAAACTTACCTGCCTTACAATTGTCGTCCTTTTAACACTCGTGTTACCATATACTATTTTATTCCCATTGCATTCTTGTGCAACTTCAAAACGTATCGCCTCTGTTTTTAATTTATGCTGCATTCCACCTCAAACAAACGTTACAGTCTTGACTTTTGTTAATAACTTTAAATGTAAAACACAACAAGTCTATAATTCAACGTTAAAAAAATGTTGGCAACTTACCAACAAGAATTATTGCAAACACAGACGTTACGGAAACTTAATCTGTTATCGCGCTAACTGGACATTCTATTCTATTGTAAAAATTTTTTTTTGTTCGGATCAAAAACTTTTATTATTTCTTATTAATAAAAATTTTAGATCAGTTTGACAGAACGGTTTGTTTTGCCTAAGCGTGACTATAATTTTAGATTCGAAACAATGTTAATGTAGACGTCTCTATAAATTAAAATAACATTTTTATTATTGCTGAATAAACATAACTAATCTTTTACTGTTTTCTGTTTACAGGAAACGGATTCTCCAATGGAACTAAACAAAACTATAATACCGGAATTTAAAATTTATAACCGATATCAAGAGTTGGCAAGACGCGAAAAGGAACTGAAAGAACTGGCATGGGAAAGAGAGCTTCAACAAGCAATGGAAGCTTCTGATCCTCTGGCGTCAAACGATGTCAAACAAACGTGCAGTAGTTGTGCGCAAAAACGTGACATAGAAGTGTCTTTACAAAAGCACTTTAGAGCCTGTGATTCAGATTTATCAGAAAATTCGTTAGTTCTAGATAAATGCACCAATGATACTATAGTAGATACAAGTTGTTCAATGTTAGATAAAATTAGTCAATTAAATAGTCAAACGCAATCAAATGAAAATGCTAAAGATTTACGTGTGGAAAACATTAAATCTAACAGTAGTACAATATGTAATATGCAAAATAAGTTACAAAATATTGATTTTATCGATAGATCGCCTTCGCCAATAGATCGTCTTAAAAGTACTTGATGTTTTTACGCGGTACGTATTGTATAACTTTATAGAATAAGACCACTTCTCACTATTTACAATAAATATTTTTATTAAGTCAAACAAGACTTTGGCTATAGAGTTTGTTTTGCATTATCCCACTTTTTAGAATAGAAACTTAAAAAAAGAACTTACAGAATTGCTACATCATTAGAGTACAACAAAAAATATCTGAAACCAGTAGCTCTAAATAAATAAAAAAGAGTAAGTATACTTAAACATATTTTAGTTAAAAATGTTTTTAAATGTTAAAAACAGATTTAAAAAATCATATAATGTGTGTTCAAGAGTGTAGTAACAAAACTACCAATCGACAATTGTCTATGTAAAATTCATAAGAAATTAGCAGTTATTTCAAAAATGGAAAAATATGACTGATAAAGACTGTTTTACTACATAGAAATTCCCGTTTTCCATCTTAATTAAACTATTGGAAGTCATATAGTGCTCTCGCTAAACAAAATATGTAGTTTTGTTTTTGTTATGATTTTATCAATAAACAAAGCACTGCTTGATAAAAGTAATTATTTATAACGTATACATTTAACTAACTTAACATGAAACAAACTACAATATGTACATAAAACACAACAACCGTTAAAAGCGTACATTACAATTCGCGCCTTACTTGTTCAACTCAAGTTGCTAACTTGAATTTCTTATTTTAGAATATAAAAATTCCTACTTAGTAACAATAGCCCTGTTACCAGATTGTACAAAAACTTATTGTTTTGTCATAACACTTCCTCCCAAAACGGTTTCGCTGCATTGAAACACACCTAACATCCCACGGAATTTTGATGCTTGATTTGACGCATCTACGTGTTCAATGTAGACTTCTTGCTCAGAATATTTTTCTCGAATGAAATGGTACTTTATCTGAACATGCTTGGCACCAGCATACTTGCATACCATTCCTGTTCTCGAATGTCTTGTTTTGCAGTCACCAGCATAATCGGAATCGGTATATGCTTCAAGTACGCCAGGTTTATGATTTCGATTCTAAGTAATTCCCATTTCAGGCGTTCTTTTCAGGTATCTGAAAATTCTCTTAACTGCTTGCCAGTGAGACATTTTTGGATTTTCAAGGAATTCCGATACTGAACTGACAGCATATGTCAGGTCTTGTTGCGATCGATAAATACATTAAACTACCTACAGCTTCTCTAAATGGCACGTTTTGCTGTAGGTGTTGATCTAATTCTTTTTATGAATTATCATGATGAATACATGTAGTTGACACAGAATTTGCATGTTCCATGTTAAACCTTTGAAGAACACGATTGACATAAGCCTTTTGATCTAAGAATATGCCATCATTAGGCAACAATAAAATCTCTATGCCTAGAAAACAGTTTACTAAATCTATTGTAATTTTAAATTCCAAATTAAATTTAGACAATAGTGAAAAGATTGGGAGGGACTAAAAGCAAAGAAATAAAAGCAATAAAAAATAATCAGCAGGAACTCAAAATGGAAATAATAGAAATATTGGAAGAGTTCTACTCAGAGAAATTTAGAGGAGAATTTAATGTATAAAATGAAGACAAAGAAGACACAGTAGAAGTACTAGAGATAACACGGGAAGAAGTACAGGAAGCGATAAAACGAATTAAAACAGGCAAAGCGAGTGGAGAAGACGAAATAGCACCAGAAATGTTTAAATATCTAGGGGACGATAGAACAGAAATATTAAAAGAGGCGTGGCGTGGCGTAGAAATCGAAGAAGATTCTCAAAGACTCGGAAATAAATCTAATAATTCCTATACATACAAAAGACGAGACAACAAACTACGAAAACTACAGAGCGATATGCCTAGCCCAGACCACACTAAAAACCATATACGAGAATACTGGAAAAAAGACTGAGAAAATACGTAGATCACAAACTTGAAGAAGAACAAATGGCATTCAGAACAGGAAGACAGTCAAGCGACAACATATATATACTAAACACGCTAATAGAAAGAGCAATAGAAAAGGATAAAGAGCTATACCTGATATTCATTGATTTGAAAGCAGCGTTTGACACAACTTATCCAAATAATTAAAAGCACGCTAAAAACAATAAGGGGGAAAGTACAAATCGCAGGACCGCGATCAGAAAAATTTGAGATAAGAAAAGGAATAAGGCAAGGGGACAGCCTAAACCCATTTTTATTCTTGATAATAATGGACAGAATAGTAAAACAAACCAAAAGAAAAGAATACTTAAAAACGACAGTAGGATACAACAAGCTAGAACGTATATCAATACATAGTCTATTATAATATGCGGCTGATGTAGTACTAATAGCGGTCTCACAAAAAAATACAGGAATTATTAAATATCTGGGTAAAAGAAATAGAAGAAATGAAAATGGAAGTAAACAACAACAAAAAAATTGCTGATAATAAATGAAAATCTAACAGAGAATGTACACAAAGAAATAAAACGCAAGAACACATTTCTAGAAAAAATAACAACTTTCAACTATCTAGGCGCAATAATAATAATTGATAGAAAAATACACGCAAAAATAACAAATCGATCTAATAAATCAACAAAACTATATTACGCACTCAACCATATACTAGGACCTAAAGAAATATATATAGAAACGAAAAAGAAAATATACAATACAATAATAATTCCAACAATCACATATGCAGCGGAAAATTGGACATGGACGAAGAAACATGAAAGTAAAATAAATGCAATGGAGAAAAAACACCTTAAGAAAATAGCAGGGAAAACAAAATAGGATTACGTTAGAAATGAAACCATAAGGAAAAAAATAAAACAAACACCAATATTAGAAAGAATTAAAGAAAAAACTATGGTATGCACATGTCATGAAAATAAATAACGATCGGCAAACCAAAACACCCAAAAAGAGAAAAACCAAGAAGAAAATGGCTAGACCAGATAGAATTAGAAACATCGAAGAAAAAAAAGGAAAACAAAGGAAGAGATGGAAACTTTAGCAAGAGATTGAAAAGCATTTAAGAAATAGGTTAAAGAGGACCGTGACCCACAATCCGACGCCTGAAAAGACATAAGGAAATGAGAAGAAGAAGAAAATTCAGATTGAAGCTGTTTTACGAACGTTTCAACTGTTTCAATTTCATTCCCCACTATAAGTCCATCATCCACGTACACTACTACAAACATTTTAATTTCATTAGTCCTTTTAACGAAAAGGCAAGGATCAGCTTCACTCTGTTTAAAGAGCTGTCTTTTAGTCATAAAATTCACCAATCGTTTGTTCCAGGAGCGAGAAGATTGTTTCAACCCGTAAATGTTTTTATTGAGTTTACACACTTTTTTAGTTCCATCTTTGAAGCCTTCTGGCTGTTGCATATATACTTCTTCCTTTAAGTCACCGTACAAAAAAGCCGTCTTCACATCAACTTGGTTTAATAACAATTTGTCAGAAGCTGCAACACTTAGTAGTGTTCGAACTGTATCAAAACGTGCTACTAGGCTAAAGGTTTCTTCATAATCAATGCCTAGTTTTTGCGAATAGCCCTTTGCAATTAATCTTGCTTTAAATGGTTGCACTGATCTATCGGGTCTTGTTTTAGCCCTTAAAAGCCAACGATTTCTAATTAATTACTTTCCTTTTGGTAGTTCTATTAATTCCCAAGTATTATTTTCGTTCAATGAAGCAATCTCTTCTGTCATTGCTTCTTGCCATTCATTGGAGTTTATTGCTGCATCATAATCTTCAATCTCTAAGTGTTCAGCACATAATCACTTAAATAACCAGGCCTTTTTATTTGCCTTCGAGTTGATATTTCATAAGAGAAGTTTTCTTTGGGAACCTCATTTATAATTTCATGATTACATTTGGTAAGGAAATATGCTCATGTTGGTTAACTGCTACAATTTCCTCCTCGGCTGATGTCTTACTTTCATGATCACGAGAAACTATAAACTCAACAGTTTCCATTGATGAGATATCTTTTGAGTCGCTGTGAGTTTTCTCTTCAGTTTTATGTGACGCAGTTTGTCTTTGATCTTCATTCTTAAATATCACATCCCGACTTATTCTTCTGCTTTATCCACACCCGATACCCATCTCTTTCTCCACAGTAACCTACAAGGTGACCTACATCATTGTTCTTATCTTATTTTCTCCTTTTTTGTTTCGGTATATGTACAAAGCAAACGGTTCCAAATATTTGAAAACAACTTGGTAGAATACCACTCCTTCCGTACCATAACTCATATGGTCTCTTTTCAGGTATTGGTATAGGTCTAGTTTGATTTAAAACATAACTTGCCGTTTTTACTGCTTCTGCCAATAGATTAATTTGTAACCCTCTGGAATGAATCATTGTTTTTACAAATTCGAAAAGAGTACGGATTTTCCTCTCTGCTGCTCCATTTTGTTCAGGGCTATACGGCATTATGATCCTCAAACTGATTCCTCTTAAATTTAAAAAGCTTCGTACATTTCTATTACTAAACTCTGTTCCGCCATCACATAAAAGTTGTTTTACAGTGTGACCTCTTGTCTCGGCCTCTTGCACAAATGTCTAGACATTCTGTCAGCTCAACCTTTGATTTAATAAAAAAAACACTCTTCTAAACTTACTATAGTCATCTTTGAAACACATAAAATATCTACATATTTTGTTTACATGGGTCCGCATAAATCGGCATGAATTAATTCACCTAGTGACGTAGTTTTATTTATAAGAGTGCCAAAACTTGCTTGGTGTTGCTTTCCGACAACGCAGTCTTCAGAGAATACTGAATCTGTTTGTACTGTAATAGCATGACGCTCCAGGCATTTTTTTACGTGGCGTTTATTCTGATGATACAGCCTTTCATGCCACACTTGTAGGCTTTCAGTTACAGATGTACATTGGTTTCCAATTGCATGAAACTCAAAACCTTTGTTTATGACTTCAGGAATGAAAAATAGGTTCCTGCCAATACCTGGTACATACCATACACTTTGTAAATGATTTCGTGTCCACACTCCATTTACATTCATTTCCACGTTTATTGTGCCTTACTCATAAGCATTTATAATTTCACAATTTCCTACTTTGATCTCTTTTGGATTTGAAAAACGTTTATAAGCTACAAAATATTTCTTTTTCATTGTCATCTGCATAGAAGCACCAGAATCCGCAATCCATGTATCTAATTTATCATCACCATTTTTCATACAGATAAATGCATCTCCGAAAGGTTTCAAAGTTGAACAGTTCTTTGAATATATCGACGAACTCGAACCGGTCCCCTCTGTCGGTCTTTTTGGACGATTCTTAGCAAAATGCTCTACTTTATGACATTTAAAGCACTTTCAATTTATTATTCCTTGAGCCTTCTTTTCAAAATTCCCGCCACTTTTACCAAGCTTTGCAAACAACGCCGTTGTATCATTTCGTTTATCGGGTAACCTCATTTCAATGAGTCTTAACCATTCTGTTAATTTGTTTATTGTCCTGTCTTGAAGTGGCACAGACTCCCAAACGCTTTTGAATTCAAAATATTTAGGAGGAAGCGTTGACATTACTCGACTCATTAACAAAAGCTCAGGAAGTTCTGTTTTCACCAGTCTTTTCAGTTCTTCATTTAATTCATTGAAGTTTTGTTGTAACAGAGCAATGTGACTTGTGATATCCTCTGTTGGGTTCTTTTCACAACTAAAAAAACTTTCCATCAGTCTATCTACCCGTTGCCCCGAACTCTGTTCATAAATTGAAATCAATTTATCCTACACAGCCTTTGCACTTTTACACGTGGCAGTCAAGTCAATGTTGGCGTCATTCATGGTTGTCACTAGGATTAGCTAAGCTTCTAATAACATGACTGGCTCTGCATGATTGTAAAGGGCATAAAAAAGACAATAGCAAACACAATTAAATGTAAATTTTCGGAAAAATTAGAAAAATGTAATTGAAGCTGCTAACTTAAAAAAACTAAAAGTTACCAAATATTTTCGCCAAAAAGTAGTAAGTTTGGTACTTACCTTAATGGAGGGGTGAAGAGGTGGTAAACCCTATAAATAGGAGTAGCGATAGCTATAAGATCATTCGATATTTGTAATTCGATTAAATTATTTCAATTCCATTCGACATATTCGACTGATCGTACAATTTAATTCGATCATTCGTAAGCGATAAGCGATTATTTCATTATTCTTCTGTGATGATTTGATTATTATTTTTAAGTGAGCATTCCTCGATTACAATTACCTAAAATGTTAAAAGAATAAATAAAATTTAATCAAAATTTCCACTGTTTAAGAGGCTTATAAGTAGTTTTAAAATTCGATCAAATTAATGATCCCTTCTTATAGGAGGTTGGATGAAAGCAACTACTTCAGTAATTTGCGACGTTTCGTGCTCTGGATGAACACTTCATCAGGCTCGCTCACACTGAGTTAAGTAATTTATATCCAGAATAATTATGTTATAATTGATGCATTTAAATTAAAAAACTAAAAAACGTGATGTGATTACGTACATCGTGCACTTTTGAACGTACGAACGCAAATGCATCAATTATAACTTAATTATTCTGGATATAAATTACTTGACTCAGTGTGAGCGAGTCTGATGAAGTGTTCATCCAGAGCACAAAACGTCGCAAATTACTGAAGTAGTTGCTTTCATCCAACCTCCTACAAGAAGGGATCATTAATTTGATCGAATTTTAAAATTATCACCTACCAGGAGGCGAACCGTTCTACTTATAAGTAGTATTCAAACAACACAAAAATAAATTTAGTTTTCAGTAAATTCTACGTTTTATTGTTCTAGCGCCGTCTTTCTCTTACATAAAGAAAGCATATTCATGCCGTAGAATTACGTGAATAAGTTATCGTTTTTGTAGGTGTTACAAAATTCTCATTTAAATAATGAAACGAAAAGAGAAAGAGAATGTTTGTCTATCTCTATAGACGTTTAAACTTTTAATCCAAAAAACACCAGTTTAAAAAAATACGACTATACTTAAAATTCTTAATTGATAGCTGTAATTTCTTGAACGCCCTGTGTAAGATGTAAAATTTATTATAATTGGAATGTAAAATAAGATCTGTTCTTAGACTTTACTGTAAATTTTGCTTACATCACTTATGGACCTGCTTCAAAAAAGTAATTATACATTTCTAAGCGCGACCTGCAAGGTAGGCAACCAAACTTACGTTATAACAGAACGGTTAGTTAAATTTGACAACATTGGCATTGTAGACATTACTTGCAGCGATATTACGAGGTTACTAACCATTCTTTATAAGCACCGCCTCAAGCGTTCAAAGAACATGTTTTTTTTGCTGCAAATATTTATCTAAATTGTATCATAAAGATTTAAATTTTTTTTCACTGAATTTTCTGTTTATGTATTTATGTTCTCTGCTCAAGTTTGAAATGAATGCTATAGCCATTAATTAAAAAAGTTTAAGTTATTTATAATTTGATTTATAACAACGTTTATTTTTAAATTAATAATATAAACACTAAGTCTCAGCCTTGGTTTATAAAGAAATTTTTTTTTTAATTCCCAATACTTCTAAAACCTGATAATTATAAGTAATGATTAACCTAAAAGATATCACATCGTGGCTGAGCTGGGCAGTAGTTAACTACAAAGTAGTTAAGCTACTAATCTAACTACTTTATTGTTGACGATAGTTGTATTCTATATATTCAAGTTACTTTAATTTAATGATGTAACTGTAGTTGGAATAAATTACTTTTTACGTGTAATCGTATTTAAAAAGTAGTTAGCTACTCTATTTTAACTACAAAAATAGTTAAACTACTTTGTTAATAGCTTAACTACTTTACTAATAATTAAACTACTTTATTAGCGGCTTCAATTACATGCAATGGCTACAAATATTCAGCTTGCATTGCAGTTTCGCAGGTTAAAACGTGTCCTTCAAATTATGAACGGTAACGCAGAAGTAAACATGAATGTAAAGACTATTCAAAAAAATTTTATAAATGCAGCAAACCTAATTTGTTTTGAAATGTTAAATGCCACTGATCTAAACGTAAACAAAGAATTACTTCAACAAAATGAAGATTTTTTTGATTTTGATGAACCTGGTTTGTCTAAAAAGTTACACATTTCTTCTGATACTGAGAATGAACATGCTCACAAAACCAGAAGAATAGAACTAGAATTGTTAAAACACCTGGAAGATAACAGAATTCATATATCTATGTCAGATGGTTATAACATTATTTAAAAAATCTTCGATGCTGTCGAGCGATTATTTTCGTTTTTCACTCATAAATTCGCTCAAAAGAAATGCATTGGCTGATGCTCTTTTTGAAAAGTTACTTTTATGAAAATGAATTGGATATTGAATACCAGAATAAGTTTATTCTGTTTCTGTTTTTAAAGGCTTGCTTTATTTATTTTTTTTTGAGAATTTGTAATAAAATAGATATACATGATAATAGAATAAGAGTACTTACGTTAAAATTGTTTTACTGTTTTCGTGTGAGCGTGATTGATTTACTTTGTCTTCTTTAATGTAATAATAATTCAGTGTCTATAGGTACTTATTTTTATATGACGGAAAGTGGTATAACATAATTCGTCTCAGAACTACTTTTTCTACAAGTAGTTGAAAAAAAAAACTTATATTTTAGAATACAACTGTTGAGTAGTTAGTAACCTAACTACTTTTCGATTTACGGTAGTTAGTAGTTGGTAACTTACACTACTTTTAAAAAGTAGTAACTTTAGTTAGTAGTTAACTACGTTTACAAAGTAACTTGCCCAGCTCTGCATCGTGGGATATACATAGGTTGCACTCATGCAAAGCTGGAACAAATGGCTAGTATTTAACACGTTCAGCCCTGCGGCTAAACTTTCGTCACAGCCTATGGACCTCAAAGCGAATATTATTTTAAACCTTCTTTACAGCTTATAGGACCGTATTTAATTGTGCTTTATTTGAGCGTGTCCTTACGCGAAATATTAGCTTTTCTTATATTTTCTTTTTCTTCAAATAATTCAAATTAATTTTGATTAAGTATAATGTTAAATGTGTTTTTGGAATTTTTTTAGCGTTTTATATGAGAAATTAGACTTGATTTTATAAAAGGAAATATGTATCCTTTAATTTTTCATACTAATAATTTAAAAGGAGTAATGGGAATTTATACTGCAATTGTTCGACCACTAATTACGTTTTAATGGTAATGCATAATACTTCCTTTGCAAAGAAAATCGGAATGTTGACTTTAATTTAGTCCAGATATATTAAGATTTTTAGGCTAATTACTACAGTAGTTTCATATTTGAGCATACAGTCAGTGTTGTGAATAGATAATTTAATTTTTATCTAGATGAGATAATAGATAATATTCAATTTTTTAATCTAGATAACGATTTAGATACAAGTTAAAGAATTTATCTAGATAATAGATAAAATAATCTATAATTTACGTAGATAATAAGATAATTCTATAAAATAGAGACAAACAAGTAATCATTTTAATTGATTGTTTATTACATTTACTAATTAAAAAACTGAAAGACAAATTGAGAAAAAAAATAAAAATCGAAAAAAAACATGATAGAAACTTTATTGGATTAATGACCTACTATTGTAAAATTATAAAACAAATTTCATCATTTACAAATTTTGATACAATATGGTCCTTTCAAAATTTTCATTGCTAAGCAAAAATTAGACTATCGGGACTAAAGTCTTTCAATTAGCGCCAAAATTGATGTGTTTAAGCAATTTACACAAATGGAGACGTGTCTAGTAAACTTAATTAGTTTTTCTTTATAACGGTTAGGAAAAATCTGGCTTTGATATCGACGTCAGTTTGAACCTAAAAGATTAAAAATTATCACTCATAGCCGTCAATCAAACTCCCTGAATTATTGCTTTTTGTTTTTAAATTTAAGTTATCATTGTAGTTCGATATTTTAAGCAAATTTTTCACTTAAAACCAACTGATCCTCAAACATTTGTATTTTAAATTTTGAGCAGCTTACATCAGCTAGCTTAAGTTTATTTAAAGAGTAAGTTAAAAGCTCCATGGCTTAAATACTCTTCAAAAAGAACTCTAAATTACGTGTATCGACGATTGCCACTTTCAACTGCTCAAAAAGCATCAATTTTCTCTTTTTCAATTAAGCATTGTTTAACTTTGGCAAAGTTTTGCTGTGTAAGCTTCAACTAATTAGATTTTCAAAATTACAAAATTAGTAGCTGTTAATTTCAATGCATGAATCGTGCAAGATAATGTGTTGAATAAATGTATGTATAGTATATCAAAAAGCTTATTATTGTGTTTAAAGACGGTAAGATACTTATCGCAATTGGCTCAAGGTCATGTGACTCTAGTTTTTGTCAGCAGAAAAGCTGCAAAAATGCGAAACATCTATGGCGATTATTTATCAGGTTTTAGCGATCTGAACTATACTACATTACTCCAGACATTACAAACTATATATTATTTTTACAAATATAAAAATTACAAAAAAGCAAATCTTAACTAAAAAATATGTTACTTTTAAAAATTATCTAGCTAGATAATTTCATGACAGATAACAGAAAATTATCTAAGATAATCATCTAGATAATATTCAATACTTTTATCTAGATAAGGAAAAAGATGATGAAAAATTATCTAGATGAATTATCTATTTAATTTTATCTAGATAATGCACAACAGTACATACAGTTTATCATTATTCGAGCTATAGATGGAACTTAGTTAATCATAAATAACAATTACATTTTGTTAATTATTTAAGCAGAAAACATAAATAAATAGAAAACTCGACAAAGAAGAATTTAATACTTTAGGGTACAATTTAGATAAATATTTTTAGGTAAAAAACATGTTCTTTGAACGCTTGAGGCAGTGCTTTTAAAGAATGGTTAGTAACCTTGTAATATCGCTGCAAGTATAATGTCTACAATGCGAATATTGCCAAATTTAGTTAAGCGTTTTGTTATAACGTAAGTTTGGATGCCTACCTTGCAGGTCGCGCTTAAAAGTGTGCAATTACTTTTTTGATGCAGTGTACTTCTTAAGTATATCAAACATATTTAAAAAACTTTAAGTTTTAGGCCTCATCAACGTTATTAAAACGCATATTTATTTTGATCGGAGAATCAAATCGTTTTATTTAAAAAAAACAACTTTAATACTTTTAAGGCTTTTGCGACACCCTGTACAATATAAAAATAGTTTTATAAAATAACCATACTAGACTTTTATATATCCTAAAAGTAAAATGTTTTAAAAATAACGTATTTTGGCCACAGTATTACGAGCCGTATACCATGAATAACTTTGTATAATTCGTGAATCGGTAAATTTGGGAACACCCCTTATGTCGTTAAAATATAATTGACAATTATGGCGTCAGTGAGCATGCGCACTTTTATGCCGCGTTAACGATCCGCCCAACACGCTTGTTGACGATTCCTCGATAAAGGTTAATTTGAAGAATTTAGTAAAAGAGTAAGAAATGGGTACACGAGTATTTGTTGGTGGCCTTACGTACCGTGTGCGCGAACGCGACATCGAAAAATTTTTTCGAAAATACGGCAGAATAAAGGAAGTAGCGATGAAAAATGGATTTGCGTTTGTCGAGTTTGACGACTACAGAGACGCCGACGATGCGGTCTACGAATTAAACGGTAAGGAACTTTTGGGTGAAAGAGTATCTGTTGAAAGGGCACGAGGAACTCCTCGGGGATCTGATCAATGGCGTGGAAGCGGACGAGGCTACGGTCCACCGCGTGGACGTAGCCGTGATAATAGAGATCCCGACATGAGGTCACACGACAGATACGGGCCCCCAACTCGCACCGATTATCGTTTAATTGTAGAAAATCTATCGAGCCGCGTCAGCTGGCAAGACCTTAAAGATTACATGCGACAATCTGGCGAAGTTACTTATGCCGATGCACACAAGCAAAGACGTAACGAAGGTGTTGTCGAATTTGCATCATATTCCGACATGAAGAATGCTTTGGAAAAGTTAGACGATACAGAATTGAATGGTCGTCGCATTCGCTTAGTTGAAGACAGACGTCGTAGAGGAGGTGGAGGAGGAGGAGGAGAAAGGAGATCTCGTTCTTCCAGTAGTCGCAGTCATTCACGATCTAGATCTCGCCATCGTTCTAACAGCCACTCTCGTTCAAGATCTAAAAATGGAGATGGTTCTAAGTCGAGGTCTCGTTCGAGATCTCGTTCTAAACATTCCAAATCACGTTCTCCATCTCCATCTAAACCTAAGGATCATTCAAAAGATCGTTCGCATTCTCGATCCATGAGTAAGAATCGGAGTAAGTCCCGCAGCCGTTCCCCTGGTAAGGAAGAAAACATGTCTGACAAAAACGACTAAATGTAATGTGTGTTGCCATCTACTTTCAATAAGGTTTGATATTTTGATTAATATAGCAGTTAGTTTACGTTTTTTTTCTTTTCATTAACACATGTAAAATTTCTTTGTTTCTTTATATTACGTTTTAGTAGGTAATATAATAACATAGCTTGTACGACTAGCATTAAGTAACCGTAACTGTTTATTTGAACTTTGAATGTTTTTTCGTAAAATTCAATATTGTATTTTTAAGTAATCACTAATCTATAACTTCAAGGAATCATTTGAATAAATTAATTACATGAATTAGTTCTATTTTATTGACATGACTGATTTTGAAAATTTTAATGGAAAACACGCAACTTCAGTAATGATTTTGTTTCAGTGTTCAGTTACCAGTCCAGTTTCACACTTAAGGTGATTGCCGAAAAGTTCACCTACCCATCCTCATTCGACAAATATCCCAATGGTTAATTCATACCGATGCATTGTGTTCCTTAGTCTCTACATTTCATGTCTTCTATATATGAAGATGTGGGGAAATGGTGTCAATTCTTAAACTATAACAATTGTAGAATCGTCTTTTATACATGAAAAATATAAGTAACGCTTGTCATAATTGCTTCTTTCAATGTCCCGCTAGAGATGACATTAGCCAATAGAATGCAGTTAAGAGGTAAGTTTAGAAATGCATTAAAATCCTACCTCCTATTTAAATGTTTGGCACCTTATGCTTTAGGTACAATCGAGTAGATAAACCTAAACGAGTAACATAAGCAGTCAACTTCTCCTTCAAAATAATGAGCAACCAAGGACCACATCAGTCTTGAAAAACCAAATTTTAGAATCGTCCCTAAAGGCGTCTTTGTTTCTCTCTATTTCGTCTTCGGTTGTTGCACAAAAATTTTTTTTCTATGAATTTTTTAAGATTCGAATTTTTCTTTACTTATTCTGTTCATACATATCATAGATCACTTTCATTACTTTCAATGAGTCATTCGCATCAACAGTTACATTTAGAAAAATCTTTCAGAAGTCGATGCTAATATAGCTTCATGTTCCTGGTATCAAATTCTAAACATCAAAGGTCGTTGTAAGTTGGTTTATATTTCTTAAGCCATCGTGGGTTTTTCGTTTTTTAACGCAATAACGATGGTAACCTATGACCGTATATGGAATTATAATAGCTTAACCCAAGCCATTGTAAATGTTACTACCTTCGCCTCTCTTGAACAAATTGTCCCAATGATGGTGTGAAATTATTCTAAGTCTTGAGACTATATTTTAAATAGGAATATCATGAAGAAACGTGGCAAATTCTTCTAACGTAGTAGAGGGAATCGAAATAACTACTTTTTTTATGGCCACGTTTTGTGGATCTAAGGTGTCGCTTCTCCGGACCAAAACTAAAACGCAGTGAAGAGGTCCGCTAACAGTCGTCAATTAAAAAGCTAATAAATAACGGATAACACATTGTATAAAACTCTTATTCGACTAGGAAGAACAAATGAAGATTCTTTCACTCAACAAAACGGGAGAGCCCAAAAAGTTAAAACTCACGGATGACTTTCAACGTGGCAACTTTTTTTTTAATTGAAATTTTTACCAATTATGATAAACTGAAAATTTCAAAATGGAGTAGTTATGGGATTAAATGCAAAAAATCTCAAAGCAGAAATTGGGAAACAGTTGTCTGGTGGTTTAGCCATGTGTATCACTGGCTTCTAGGATCTACTCACGTCAGTACATGAATTCTCAACCATCTCAGTTCAGTTTCTATTTAACATCTGTGATGTCAACAAGTAAGTGATTCTTAGTGTGGAAGTATTCGTTTAAATTGATTTAAATGTAATAAAAATTCAAATCTAATTTATAGGTAAAAAGCATTGTCAGTTTCCATTTTAAAACTTTGTTCTAACTCAAACAATTTTTAATGTTTAGTTGCACTTGCATAAATTGTCTCGTGTTATGTGACTACTTTTATTTGCAGTGCCGGTTTTAGGATTAGGTGCGAAACGAAACAGAGGGAGCTAAAAATTATAGCATTTGTTGCACAACTGTGGGTTGCTTGGTAACCAACTCTTCAAACGCATCAAAAAAACCATAACTTTAAGTTGGAGTTTACCATTGAGTTCACGCACCGCGACATGAATTGTATTTCCATTTTTATCTAGTTACTTATGCTAAACATTCTCCTTATTTGGGATTTCTTCAGCTGAACACTGTATAACCTTCCAGCGGATGCACGATGCACTGTCAGAAAATGCGTCTAATCGCTTTCCTTACTTTTACCACTTAGTCGCGAGCATTGAGCTCAGCTATACGAGGGTCAGTGTCTCTCTAAACTACAGACGTGTTAGTTATCCTTTATTTGAAAAATTTCAATTGACCGTAAATTTTACGACAAACGCCTTTAAGCGTAAGTACATTAAATAAATGACTGATTTCTTTCTCATTTATGTCTTTTCCTTTATAGTTAAATGTGTTTTGTCTTTTCAGACGTGTTCCATTAACACTCGTAGGTCGCTTACACAAAATGAGATAGGAAAAATTACTTCAGATTTATTCGATGAGCCAGAGTAAAATGAGATTTACTTCCTTCGCGTGACAGCAAATATGTAGAAGAAATCGAACAACAAACTGAAGAAAGTGCTACAGGAAATATTTTAGACTAATGTAAAGAACGAGAAACCACCTTTTATTAAACAAAAATTAAGTGGATAAACGTATTTAGAGGACCCATTGGTCTGACTCAACAAGCTATTGGTATTTGAAAATGAACTGAATGATGTTTTGAAATACATAAATATGTATATCAATCAGCTGAGAATTGACCACTAATATTTTAGAGATCGATACTATAAAAACATGAATTTATGGCATACTTGGGTTTAGGTCTACTATATTTGATCGCTATGAAAAAAATCTTACCACGCAAATGTGAAAGAAATTTCTAACAGTAACAGTACTGGAATTCAAACAACAAGTGCGTATATACCATACCATCGATGAGATGCTGCATCCGAAGTCGTACCTTTATTCAATATATTCCTCACAAATCGACGAACTATGGGTTTAAGATTTTAGCGTTATGTTATGCCAAAAATTTTTACGATGTTATACAAAGTTGTTGAGTAAAAGCTCCTAAACATCGAAGACTTCCCTGAAAAATGTGGCATTGAGTTAGAGAAATAGAAGAAAAACATCCAAAACGCAGTGTGCATCGATCATGTGCATTGGGAAAGAAAAGATCTTTGGCGTCAATGAAGTGTTGCCGTTACCAGTCGTTTACGTGCAAGAACCATCCTGCAATTGATATGAATTTTTCAGTTCACGTTCAGTACATATGCTTAATTCAGTTTTATCTATGTTATGTACAGTGAATATTTATTTAGTAGATCGATGAAATATTGACATATTTGAAGTGTTGCTTAGGTTTTTTGGCGAAAATAATTTTTTACTTTTCTATAAGGAAAGGGATCGCAATTTTTTTCAAACAAATTTTTATGCATAAATTATGTTTCAAGGTCTCCAGAATCAGAAAAACGTATTTTTGACAAAAACATTTTGGGTGTCTGAGTGTGTAACGATGTACCCACGATAACTCTCCAACCAAAAGTCCTTGAAAGTTGGTATGGAGCTGGCTTTTCATATTCTCTCGGTTCTATCAAAAGATGGGTCTGATTAAAAACCGGAAGTGGGTATATCCGCCATTTATAACAATTTTTCTTATATAATTTTGTAGGTATGTAAATTATTCGAATTATTTTTACAGTTTCTTATAGAGTTCTTCCTAACAATTTATTCAAATATTTTTTTTCCAACATTAACTATTAGATATTTGATTTATAATTAAAAGTGAATTCCATACATAATCTAGGCTCGAATCCTGCCTGCGAAGATTTTTTTTTAAATTCCATATCTTGAAGGGAAAGCAAGATACGTTAAACAACAATTTTTTTCTATATTCTTTTGACTTGTTTATACACGGAGTGCTGCATCTTCTCTACATTGTCTTTGGATATACCCACGATAACTCTCGACCCAAAATTCTTATTAAATTGAAATTTGGTATGGAGCTGCCTTTTCATATTCTCTCGGTTCTACCAAAAGATGGGTCTGATAAAGAAACCGGAAGTGGGTGTATCCGCCATTTTTAACAGGTTTTTTTATATAATTTTGTACGTATGTAAATTATTCGAATTACTTTTACAGTTTCTTATAGAGAAAATTTGCCTAACAATTTATTCAAATAAATAAAATTTTCTAACACTAACAGTTTATTAGATATTTTATTTATAATTTAAAATGAATTCACAAATATAATTTAGGTTTGAATCCTGCCTGCAACGATTTAAAAAAAAACTCCATATCTTCAAGGGAAAGCAAGATACGTTAAACATAAAAATTCTTACTGGTTTACTACAGGAGAAAGCAATATCGAGGCCCACAAATATAGGGGTTAGTCAATATGACAACATAAGCTTAATTTGCCATATTTGGGTTATACATTTAATGAAATCGAGGAGAAAAATTTCAAAAAAATTATAGTATGCTAGGAGGTCAATACAAACGTGTAGATATGACTTCAAAGTGGTTTTATGACAACATAACCTTAAAAAATATATGTAGACACTCCTTATAGGAAAGTCGTATGGTGACCACACCATTTTTATGAGGTCCCGTTGGAAAACTTGATCTAACCTAATTTTTGAACAAGTTAGGCGATTGTTAATTAAGAAAATTTTTGTATGACTCATTGCAAACATTGAAAATTATTTAAATAATTAACACAAAAATTTATACTCAAGATCATGTCAAACTATTTTTTTTTTCAAATACAATTTTTAATTGTGTATAACCGTTTTTTTTTTATTTTGAATGTTTAAATAATTAGTTAATAAGGAATGATTTTTATCAATATACTGGTTGTCTCTAAAAGGTCTGTACAAAATCCTACCACATATTCCTGAGGTCGAAATAAGCCGATTTAAGCAAACTTACCTTATTCCAAAATTGCTTTGTTTCCTAGATACAGGGTGGTAAAGTTTAAAAATAAAAATCGTTTATTTTTAAATGTATGAACATTTTTCAATGAATTACTTCAAAAATTTATGTCCGGAGGTTTTTTGGGATGCGAAATCTGAATTTGAATACCATTTTACTGTGGCCTGTAGAGGGCGCTCTACAATGCATTTCTTGTGGCTTGAAATGGCTATAATTCTTTTCTCAGTAAGTTTTTAATTTTTTTTTGAAATAATAATAATTTTATGAACATTTTTAAGCAAAAAGGTTCTCTTGTGAAAATCTGCTAAAGTAAGCCGCTTTCAAGATATTCAGTTTTTAATGTTGGACGCCGTGCCGGAATATTCAAATTATTCTGAATAAAAAAAAGGTATCTTTGAGAATGAAATTTGGTTAGTGAATTAGTAGTGCTCAGTTTTAACTTATTTAAGCATTTTTTGTATTCCAAGAATTTTTGCTATTAGCATATTAACTGTTATTGGATAAGCTTGCCAGAAAACGATTTTTATTTTTAAACTTTACCACCCTGTATCTAGGAAACAAAGCAATTTTGGAATAAGGTAAGTTTGCTTAAATCGGCTTATTTCGACCTCAGGAATATGTGGTAGGATTTTGTACAGACCTTTTAGAGACACCCAGTATTGTTGCATATGGTTATTTATCAAAAATTTATTAAAAAGATGTAATGGTCAGAATTTGTTTATAACAAATTGTTAAATAAATAAACAATGAAATTGTTGTTAAATCATTCCTCAACTAATTATTTAAAATTCTTTATTTTATAATTATTTAATTTTTTTTAAATGTGTTTAAAAATATTAAGTAGTCAATTTATAATCAAATGGCGGGAAAAACATTTTTTCTCCGTTAATAAATGTCTTTCATCAATACAAAAACAGTAATACCGTAACAAATATTTAAAATAAAATTTTTAACATTTTTTAGATTTTTCATTTGTTTGCAACTGCAAAAATTATTATAAACAAAATAATCACCTTTAAAAAAATTTTTTAACGTGATCTTGAGAATTTTCATTGCTGCAATGATGGAGGTCATAAAAATTTTGTTAGATCAATTTTTCCATATTCCCTCAAGTGTAGAGAATATACCATATTTTTTTTAAATTAACATTTAATACTTTAAAAAATTGTTTAATGTGACGTACTCGCTTCAGAGGCCGCCCGCGCATCCCAAAATAGTCATGCAGAGGCCCTATTTCAGCGTTAATTTAAAATTATTAGCAATGGAAATAGAGTTCCTGGAGTTGGGACTTTTTTATTGCAAGTTTCCTCCTCTTTAAGAGTTTTTTTTTTAGATTTCGATTACCTTTTATGAGGTGTTCACGATAAACTAAACGCATTTTTTTTTTCATTTTAATTTGCGTGTTTATGATAGTTAATATCGGAAAAAGAGGAGGTAAAGTAAATTTTTACAGCCTTTGGATCGTGAAGAACCAAGTGTTGACAATGCCGCCGCCGTCCACAACTACATAACGCTCAGCTGTCCCTGGTAAAGAAGGAGGACTATGTTGAAAACATTGACATTAGTGATATTATTAATTCTGATCCAGCAAAATAGGACAACCTTAGTTAAAACAAGGCTTAACATAACAGTTAAATGGAGCCGATCAAAACCGGTGATTTACAGTCATAGTTTATGAAACGAAAAACTGTAAAAGGGAAATTGATATACGGTGGAACCTGCTAATACGAAAACTGGCAAGGAAATTTTTCCTCTATTTGCGAGTTTCCGCTTTGTCGAGTTTTAGTTAAATTATGCAAAAAAAAAATTAGTTTGGAGACAACGTTTTTGAAATTGTTGAGTTGTAATCTCTTTACCTTAATATCAAGGTATTAATAAATTAACTGTATATTTATCCACGGCGGTGGTAGGGTGGTTGGTATCTTCGAGTTTGCAATCACATAAAAAAAAATAATTATACCATTTAAAGATTTAATTAAGGCACATATATGTAATGATATGTACAATGTTGCAACGGCAACTTCTACATTTAATCTTTAGGCAGCTATTTGGATTAACCGCTATAATGGTACTACTCAAACAACTCTGAAATCTTTTCTTTCCCCTTATTTTAAAATCCTCGACACGCCCAGATCGAATTCAAAAGCTGGCACATATACAAATATCGAAGTATGTATATACAGAGACTTACAAAATAAATTTAAAAATAGATTATTAATTATTACTAATAAGAAGAAACAATGAGTACAGATAACGACAAAACAGAAATATTCCGCCACTTATTTAATCTATTTGCAGTAAACGATATCTTGGTAGTAGAAAATAACTTGCAACAATAATAACAGTTGATTTTAGAGTGCAGTGAAACCTATCATTGCGGACCCTCTGTAAAACGGAAACCTACACGTGACGGAATTTTTTTTTGTTCCGAGCGAGTATACGTATTTGTACGTACGCGGAAACCTCTGTACTGCGGAAGCGGAAAGTAAATTGTGGCTCAAAACTACAAAATACCATAAATTTGAACTTGTCAATGCGGAATGTAATAAAATAAACTTATCGTATTTACAAGAAGTTCATAAATCTACTACTATAGTTTTTACTACCTATTCGAAAAAATATGCTTCAGGCATAAATTTAAGCTTAATACCTAGACAATCTCAGCGAAGTGCACATATTACCATTGATATTACGTACGTGTAGTTTACGTAGATTAAGAAATGTACGAAGTGTACTAAGGAAGGAATCCTACAAATTTAGTCAACGTTGGCTGTATGATGTGAGAAATATTAAAGCCATGTCACTTGAAGTCTTTTCTTATAAATGCACTAACTTGTGCACTAAAACCATATAATTCTTTAACTCAGGGTGAATCTAAAAATATCAGTTGTGTTGATTTCAAAAATGAACTTCAAGTGCTTTACTCAAAAAGATGTAATAACAGAGTATTGGTTTACGCCTAATGTTAATAAGTGTTGCTCTAAGAAACTTCTAAACACTATTTGGGGCAACAAAACCTAGAGCCGTCACTTTTCATCTATCACATATAAAAAAATCTGTCTGTGACGCTGTGAATTCTATCCAAACAAGTGTATCGGACATTTTTAAGTAATATGTCAATAACCTTCTCGATCATCGATTCTACTGATTGGAAAATACGATAGGTTTGGTTTTTTAAATTAAATAAAATATTGGGAATATATTCAAATTTGCGAGAATCCTAACAATTATTATATAAATCACGATTTTATTCAGAAATATCTTACACGTTGTTTATGTGGACAAAAATAAAAATCGTGGGCCGCACATAAAAAAATACAATGTGTAGAAAAATAAATTTAAAATTTTTTGAGCGTTGCATGATGTTCATTTTTGGTCATCATGTAAATTTCTTTATTTAGATATTACATTCTTCGAATGGCACATGTTTAAAAGCTTCAATTTTCTTTCAGATATCAATAATACCTATCGATACAAAAAATTTAATTCTTTATACAGTGTGCTTATAAGAACAAAATCCACAACATGGATATCTTGAAGGCGGAAAGATTCTAATACAGACTTGGTTAGAGAAAAAGCTGCGCAATTTACAGACTATTTAATAGTTTTTTTTTTCGCCGTGTACCACTATCAGAGGATTCTTCATTCTTAGCTTAAACTTTATTTAAAACACTTTTAGAAACCCAAAACTATACGTATAGAAATTTAAAAAACCAAAATTTATGTTTAGATGATGGAGATGGAGCAATCAAAATTGCTTCCTTCCTGTTATTAAATTTTTTCATCTCTCATTTAAGATAATTTCATCATAGGGTCTACGATATGTTGTATAAAAACTTCCAGAGCATAGAAAGCTTCATATAAGTGCCATAGTCTAGTCGAGAAGTGCCATTTTTTCAAATTCGAGTTTGCCTTCTCCGAAAATTACGATCAAAGGTGTCATTCGATGCATCTAGAAAATTTTACAAACATCTAAAAATTAGTATTTAGAAAAAAATAAAAGGGGGGTCATTTTTTAAGATATCTCAGAAACTACTAGACGTTTGAAATTTAAAAAAATCTTAAAGAGAAGGAAATGTCATTAAAAAAAGTTCTACGTCCTCTGAACCCTACATCACCAATATTTATAACTTTAATTAAGCTGTGAACATAGCTACAGCTAAAAACCGTGATACGCTCTTTCACATAAAAAACTTTTTAATATACAAAAAAAAAATATAGCGCTAAAATTTATTTTTTAACATAAGTTTTTAACCAGTAAAAAATTTCTTAAGAAACCGTTTTTCTTAAAAAGCATTATTTTCATCAAGGAATAATTCCCAAAATTTTTTTTTTAATTTTCCCTACGGGGGCCGTTTCGACTCAAAAAGTAGAAAAAAATCTCAGGCTAGTTTAAAAATTATTAGGATTTTTACGTTTATTTCCAACTTATAAAAATAACTTCATAACAAAATAAATAATAATAGTTGAAAAATTAGGGGAAAATTTTGTTTTAACGGATTATTGTTTATAGAGGTGGTTAAATGGTCCCTGAATTTTATCGTTTTTAATACTCATATTGAATGGGTTAAAAAACATTTTTTTTGGGAAAGAGCGAATCGACAGACGCGCGGATGCCACATGACCCGTTTTTATCCATATTTTTGCTGCTTAATATAAATATTGGTGCTTGTTTGCCGGAAGACAAAATTTTCTGCTCTAAGAATTTGTTTTTATATATTTCAGAGATATTTTAAAAAAACAAAACCTCCCTCCTTTTTTTTTGAAATAGTTTATAACTTTTGTATTTTCGAGCTGGACTTTTTTTCAAAGTTTCTAGATGTAATTACGCATGGAACGAAACTGCACTGAAGAGCACATTTACTCCAGAGGTCAGGAAACATTTAATAAAAACAGAAGTGAAGTTTCTCTACAAAGAAAGAAGTCAGTCAAAAATTACTTTCCTTGCAATATCAAACAAACTGGATGAGGCTCTAAAGATTTTACCTTATGCTCTAAAACAGGATGAACAAATTCAACATTATTTCTGATATAACGTCAACCAAGAACACTTAGCGCTTTTAGTATTGGAACTATCAGTTTCCGAAAAAAACTTACGCCGCTACTTAAAAGGAAAAGGTAAGTGTTAAAATCAAATACATAGTTTTAACATTATATAATTTTTATTAACAAAATATTTAATTCGTTAAAGGAAAATAAATGTCTTTTCAAGATGGATCTATAATTGATTTTGTTGTTAGTATAAAGCAGTCTTATTAAAAAATAGATTTTCCTATTCATTTTTGTACTACTTCGGTTAACATACGTTATAAAAATTACGAATTCATAACTATATATAAACTAATTACTGAAAATAATCTTTATTAAGATAAAATATAAAATGAAAATAAAAAATTATACATCAATAACAAAAGCGACTTATTCGTGACGATTAGAAAGCTCATTAATTCAACAATAACTACAAAATTCACAAACAAGTTCTGGTAACTTAAAAGCAAAATGAATAAAATTAATGAAAATAAAATTATTAGAATCACTATCTTATATCATAAACTCAACTGTTATAAATCTTAAAAATTAAACTGCGGTAACATCGGTAGTTTCAATTCTAGAAATAGGTTCCATAACTTTAACGCTTAAATGCAGTTCCGAATCCGGACTTATTTTCATGTTTTGCAAAATTTCTATGACGCTATCAACTTGGTGCGGCTCTATCGTTTTAGTTTTCGAATTTGGTTTCGCGTAGTGCAGATAACAGAAGCCTTTGTATCCGCGCCAAGTTATGTCGTTCGGTTTAATACCTCGTTCAATTAAGGCATTTTTTAGATCGCGAACACGTACGGTCTTTTCTATGTTACTGACCATCAAGGAAAAGTCAATCGGTGGTTTATTCCTACGATATGGTCTCCGTTGTCTTTGATTTCTAAGTACTCGCATTCCTACAGGTTGGTTATTCTCGGCGCTCATCTTAAACGATTAACAGAATTATTTAAATTAGAAGAAACAAAACTAATAAACTTCAGAAACAGGAAGATTATAGCTAAACAAAAGACTAATTGGAAATTGTAAATACTCTGACCCATATAGTATAGGATGTAGTAAATGTTAAAACTCAAATGGTACAACCTATTTTTAAACAATCAAAGCAGTCCCCAAATGCACACATTTCAAGCGTATACTGTCTGAATGAATTAATGTACTTACAGGCTCTCCATTTTCGTTAAGTCTTTCTTCACTTCGAGGTAAAGGACGTCTGCGAAAGAACCGACGTCTTCGTTGAGGAACACGTCTAGCGTTTTCCCTCGAATCACCTTCGCCTTGCGACTCTGACATCTTTCCCAAAGACGTAGGCCTTTTGTATCGAAATCGTCGAAATCTATTTATACGCTGTGGTTCGTAAGATTCGATATCTGTGTCAACTTCCTTTAAAGTTGTGTCAATTCCTTTGCTAAAAAATCAAAATAGATTGGATGTAACAAACTATTCCGAAAATTACCCTTGGTGAATGTCTTTTAAAGCTTGTAAAACTGGCATTAAATTTACGCGTCGCTGCGACAGCAAGTTCCAAATTATGCCCGGCGGCTTTGGAAGACGATTTTCGACTTCAATAATTTCTGTCGGTGTTAAAATATAATCTACAGGTACATCGTAGATTTGAAAAAGCTCTCGAGGTAAACTATCAAATACCTATTAAGGAAAAAGATAAAACAGACACTGGGATGTGCGCTTATGTTACCTGTGAGTCGTGAACGTTTGTAACAGTAATAGTGTCTTCGTTTACTGCGCCCATTTCTCTTAAAATTGCGTATTCAAGATCAGCATATCCTCTACCTTTACCAATGCGGTACCCTAATTAAAAAATTTTAGATTTATAAGTATGTGCAAGCAGTATCGAGACTAAGAAAAGCAATTTAGTGAGGTGAATGAAAATGTTTTGTATATAAAGATATCAGATGCCAAATCTAAAAAAGCGAAAAACATACTTCTAAGAGAAAAGAATACAAATAGTAATAGTGAAAGCATTAAACAAAGTTGAGGGATAAGGACATGGTATCTAACTGTTATGTAAATTATAAATTTATTTAAATCATGTTTGCATTCAAAAATCCTAATTATTTCATGGAAACAATACCATGAGGGATGCAGAAGATTTGTGGAAAAGATTTGTATTTGTACATATACAATCCTTTCTGATGACGCTGAAAAAAAGCACATCAACATCTATGGGAATAACACAATGTGAAAAAGACGAATGTATCAACCACGTTGCTAAGAGTTACCGAGAATCTTAATAGTGTAATTAATGATGCACTAATGAACCAGACAGTTCCTTGACCCGTTATGAAAGAAAAGGAAGTGGACAATCTATGCAATGATCTTAACAATAAGGTGACACAAAAACTTAGGGTTCTATGAAACAGTGCAAAAACTTTTACTTTTTAATTGCAGGACTATGCTAAGCACCAAATAATAAAGTAAGACAATATAATATTAAATATAACCATGACAATAAAATTAAGTTTTACAAAAGCTAAAAATAAAATGATTACCTTCTCTGGAAACAGCGACACTTCCAAGAACTAACAAATCAATGTGTATTTGATCTTGAACACCAATTACGGTACCATTTTCTTCAATGCCTTTACGACTAACAATTTGTTTTAAAGTAATATTGGAATCTTTAGGCAAACTAATGTGTTTTAATAGACCTTCTTTAAGTCTTGGAACAGGTACGTATAAATTTTTATTATTCTCTAAGGCTAAAATCCTGGCAGCTTCTTGCGGTTTGTCGGGATTAACTTCAATACTTTGACAGTTATTGTAAGCGTCGATTGATGATAATTTTGCAGCAGCATCTTCACAGCCTTTAAAATTTGGTATGCGACCATAAACAGGTCTGGGAAAACTAGAAAACCCATTGCGCTCCAAATGCTCCCATACACGTTTTCGAATTGAATATTTCGTAACTTCCTTATCTTTTTCTGTAACTATTTTGAAAAGAATTAGCTTTAATAAATAAAATACTATCAAGTGCTTGATAAAATATAGATAAAAGTGTGTGCTAAATTTATCAAGAGGAAAATAGTAGGCGTGCAATAGATAAACGATTTTTATGAATGTTAAAACATTTTTTTAGGTAGAAATTTTTTACTTACTGTTGGGTTTTGAGTTTTCACCTTGATCGGAATTTTGTTGCTCTCCTACTTGACTCATCTTTGCGTCCAAATCATTCGAAATCGCGCAATTAATTGAAAATTTGTTTACACTTAAACTTCCATTCCGCTCAACTAAAATTGTTGATCACTTTGTTTGGTTGCCATGATGTAATTCCCCGTTAGTTTTGTTTTCAAGGCGACTTAAATTCCAAACGGTCGTGTCTCTTCTACCGTTGACGTCAAACTGACATGAAAAACTATTGTTCAAAAATGTTTTATAAATAATATTATTAACTATTCTGTAAATAAAATTATTTTATTGGTTTTTAGAAGTATTAAAACTGTTTTAACTAATATATTTAACTTTAGTTATTTTATTGTAATATCACCTATAAACAGTGTTGTGACGTATCTAGATACAAGTATCTAGATACAGTATCTAGATACTTTTGGAGTATCTAGTTACATATCTAGATACACTGAATAAAATGTAACTGTATCTGTATCTAGATACATTTTTCGTAGTATCTGAGTGGTTTAGATACTTAGATACTTTTTCTTGCTCAAATTGTAAATTATACAAGTTTTTAGTAAACACTGCGGTAGTTTTTTCTGTCAGTTCATCATGTACGTTCTAATTTGAATTCTAATGGAATTCTACCAAATTTAGAGATTTTATGTAGTAGCGGGTATTTTGTGAGTATTATAAACTGTTGCGGAATTTTGGGGAAAACCGTGTATGAACCTACGTTTTATATAATTAAGTATTACTTGAGAAATGTGACGTGTTAGCATTTATGCCATCAAACCAAATTCATACTTTAAAAAAAAGAAAACAAATTTCAACTTTGTAGAACTATGAGTACAATTGTGGTCATTGTGGAACTTTTATAGTTTATGCAAGGAATCGCGACAAAGTCAATTGGCAACACTGAATTTCTTCATCAGCTCAAATAGAGCAAAGAAGTGGAGAAACTTTTTAGTGTTAGTAGTTTACTATTAACTCTACGTCGAAATATAATGACGAGACATTTAACATGCTATTAATTTTAAAGCAAAATAAGATTTATTTGTATTTTTTTATGTGATTAAGGTTGATAAGGTAATGTTTTGCTTAATACCCAGGCAGCACACTGACGTCATATGACGACACTGACACGTCTTAATGAAGTCTCGTAATTTTGACGTCAATGAGACGTAATGTGCTGCCTGGGATACAGTTATTGTGTTTTTAGATGAACTAAAGAGACAATTTTTTAAAATTTTATTTCATGATTTTGTTAAAAATGTATCTGACATGTATCTAGATACTTTCTTAAAGTATCTGTAACTGTATCTAGATACTTTTTTTGAAAAAGTATCTTATCTGTATCTAGATACAATTTATGAAAAGTATCTGTATCTGTATCTAGATACTAGAAAAAAAGTATCTGTTACAACACTGCCTATAAACATTGTTTATAAATGTATGTTTCGATTGTTTTGTTAACCAGGTTAACCTGTTTTTATTAATAAAAATATGAGGGCGTGTACTAGTGTACACACGTAAGAAGTGAAACTTCTTTATGGCCTTATTTTTCGCAAAATGATCTACATGCAACTTTTCAGAAATTGGTTAAATAAAGTTAAATAAATTTTAAACAAAAGGATTTTAATATCATAAACATGAATACAAATTTTTGTAAATCAATTAACTAATTTTTGTAGATTCAATTTCATATTTCAGTTACCATAAGCCATTAATTACAAAACAACAATTGATCGTATCTTATAGCAACGTTTTGATCGTGTACCTTATAACCATCCGTTTTGTGACCTATAGTATGTGCCTCCGTGGCGCAATCGACTAGCGCGTTCGGCTGTTATCCGAAAGGTTGGTGGTTCGAGCCCACCCGCGGGCGAACTTTTTATTTATTTTACTACCTTTGAACACCTTGTACAATTTGTATTTATTTAAAAATATTTTAGAATTTTATAAAAAAAAGATGGCGCGTAACGAAAAAAATGTGACGGTAATTTTTTTTCCAACGCCGATAAAGAAGTTTCACTTCAAAAAAATAAACGTATTAACAGTAATTAATTAAAATCAGTATAAAATCATACACTTTACTAAATCTTTAATAAAACTGAGCTAATTGATTATTTCTGCAACTATAAATAACGTATGACGTTAAATAAACGTAGCTGTTATTCAATCCTATGGATGTATCTTCTCACGTTAAGTTATTTACGTTTAAACAACGTAAGAAAGTGACATCTCAGGTAACATATTGCAAGATATATATTTGGTAAGACGTATCTTGGTATGCTACAAGTGCTGTTAGAATTTTACGTTGAGGACGGAAGATAGTTTTTTTAACATTTTAAAACATTAGAAAGAGCAAGTAGTATGCTCAGTTTTTATGGTCTGACAGAGAACATAAGACAACAGCTACTGTGCACGTTGTGTCGGTACATCGTCGGCAGCCTGTGAGAAAGCGGTATTTCAATTTTAAGGGTTTAGAGCAATAAATCATTAGTAATATCCAGTGTTGTAAATTATCTATATAAATTCATATAGATAAATTCATCTAGATTAATATTTTTTATCTATTTATATGTATCTAGATACAATCAAAAAATATATAAGTTATATATGTATCTGTATATATATAATTTTTTATTTAAATAATATTTATAATAAATCGGATGTCCCGTAAAACTCCAGTTACAATATGTATATTTTCTTCAGTAATTTTCCAAATTCCATAGTACTTCTTCAAATGAACTCCATCTATCGTTATTAATACCTAGAATTTTTCATCTAGTATCTGTTATCTATATAAGGTTTGAATAGTTTATCTATTATCTAATACTAGATAATTTTTGTAAGAAAAAAAACTTATCTATATCTATATAATTTAAAAATTATCTATTTACAACACTGGTAATATCTACCTGTAAAGGATGACGAAGAGCTAAATAAAGGGGTCCACCGTCCAATCATGTCAATCTGATCTGAATCAAGGTTTAAGAACTTAGTGCGGACTTATTATATTTTGAACTAACTTAGCATAATTTTATATCTCGTGTTTTTCACTTGTTGGTTGTGCGTTTCTATTGTTTGTTATTATTATTTGATTGTTATTGTATTTTTGATAGTATATTTTTACCTTCTGCGCAAGTCATTCACAACACTTAAAAATAAGTGCAAGTGGTGCATTTATTCGTGAAACCTGTAGGAAACAATTTTCTCAAAAATATGTCTACTCTCGACAGACATTTAAAAAAAATTCATGATTTGTATTGACTTCCTAACATGCTAGAAATTTTTGAAATATTTCTTCTCGATTTCATTAAGATATAACCGAAATATGGTAAATTGAGGTTATGTTATATTATCGACTATCCCCTATATTTGTGCGCTTCGATATTGCTGTCCCCTCTAGTAAACCAGTAAAAGTCGTCGCAGGCAGGATTCGAACATAGATTATATTTTAAATTAATTTTAAATTATAAATCAAATATTTAATATTCTTTTAATGTCAGAATTTTTTTTTTATTTGAATAAATTCTTAGGAAGAATTATCTCTATAAGAAACTATAAAAGTAATTAGAATAATTTACATACGTACAAAATTATATAAGAAAAACGGTTAAAAATGACGGATACACCAACTTTCGGAATTTTTATCAGGCTCATCTTTTGATAGAACCGAGAGAATATGAAAAGCCAGCTTCATAGCAAATTTCAAGTTACTAGGACTTTGGTTCGAAAGTTATCATGGGTATAACGTTACACAGACATCCAAAATTTGTTTGTCAAAAATAATTTTTTTTAATTCAGGAGAGCTTGAAACGTAAAATTACGCAATAAAAATTTTTTGAAAAAAAAATTACGATCACTATTTTTTTTATAGGAAAGTAAAAAACACGACTGAACGTTTATTTCAACTACAATAGTAGATATGAGAAAATGGATCTTCAATGTCTCTTTTCGAGAAAAACTCGATTGAAAAACCAAATTGAGCGATTGTTTTTTATTTACGAGGTGAACGCGAAAGTTTGATTTTCTCAATTTTCGACACATGGCAATATTTCGGTTATCTATCAAAGTACAGAAAAACGTTTTACGCGACTTAAGGCACTTTTTGAGTAGAATGCAATGGTGTATAATTTTAAATAACCTCATTATATTTCAAATTTTTTTGGTTTCGGAATATAATAATAATTTTTAATAACTTTATTTTGTGTTTATAATATTTCAAGTTATGGCATATAGTTGTGTTTTTTAAATGCAAATCATAGTAGGCTATTAAACAGCTGGAATCGTTTGTTTTTTCTCTTTTCAATAATATAACATCTGTCGTTGAAAATGTGAACACATCCCAGATAGCACAGTCAGTTTGATACAAGGTTAAAACAAGCTTGTTTTAACAATCATGTAGACTGGAAACAAACTTGTCTGGAAACTTATATCAAGCATAATTCAAGCTTACTAGTTACCGCTACCACAAGCTTATTTTATAAAGCTTGAAAAAAGCTTATTAGACAAGCTGGAAAAAAGTATGTTGGGCAAACTTGAAATAACCATGTTGAACAAGCTTGAAAGAAGCGTGTTGGGCAAATTTGAAAAAAAGCATTTTTTTCATTTTGAATCGATTTATTTTCTAAAAAAAAGTGGACTAAGATATAAAAAAATACATTGCGTTAGATAATATAATATAAACTAAAAAAGGAATAACATAACAGTATAAACTATATATGAAGAAATCGTTAAGCAATTGTAGTTTTTCCTGCTGAGTTTCCACATTGGATCGATTTCCTTGATTTCTAAAAAAAAAGAATTGAACTAGAACAAAAACATGCTAAGGAATAAAAGTAAATGTATATTTTCTTAATAATGTGTTGTATGTTCACCTTAAAGAAATGTGAATCCGTTTATTAAAATACCAGATACAAAAACAAAATTGAAAATTTAATTATAGCTGAATAAAAACTTGTAGATAAAATGATATATTTTCTAAGTTACTAGCTGTTAGTCTACTTCTTCTGTGGTTAATACAAATAGCATAAGTGAAAAACGATTTGGTCGAATTTAATACAACTAATCGAACTAATACAAAAATATATAAATTATTAACAAATGTTAAGATATGTTACTTTTGATTTCAGGTTATAAACATGTTTATGCCCATTCGGGGTTTTTTAATAATTTGTTAAAACAGAAAATAATTTCAAGATATGTAACTGAAAATTATGAATTTATATAAAAGAATCGATACATCAGTAGTCATATAAATTGACCGTTAAAATGAAAATAGAGGTCAGTGATAAAAACATTCCACACTATTTTAGATTAAGGAGTATGGTTTTTTACAAGTTTTTTATGGTTGTACACTTTATTACAACACGTGTATAACATAACCGCAACAAAAGTTGAATTACTCGATTAGTGTAATTAATTCATTTTACATTTAGGATTTAAAATAAATACTCACCTTACTTTTTTCGAAGAACAGTAGTTACACAACAAACCACAACAATAACAAAATAAAAATTGTAAGCTGCCTATTCAACGGTAAAAACAAGGTAAAATGGCTAAGTTCAACCATCGTTGCCGCTATTTAGAAAAACATACTTATTTTTTAGGTTAACGTACTTTTTGCAATAACTTCAAACAAAACGAATTTTAAAACTGCATAGACCAAGGATGTTTATTCGTAGGAAAAACTAACATTTCCTTTCCTTTCAAATCAATCTTTGTTATAATTATTATTTAAAGAAAACGTACTGAAATCAGTTGCAAAAGTATTGACGTATTTTTACTTGAGCAAAAATATGCTGATTCAGTACAAATTTATACTAACTTGGGCAACATTGACTAAGCTACTGCTAAGCTACTTAACGCAGCATTCCAGCAACTTTCGGATATCACCGTTGCCAAAATAATAGCAGAGCTTGTTACGATTTTTTTAAAGCTTATTACCAAGGCTTATTACAAGCTTGTTTCATAGTTGAAGTGAAAGTTTAACATTGCAAGCACAACCAAGTCAAAAACAAACTGGTTGTAAGCTTACATGCTACCTGGGTAATAAACTTGCAATAAGCTTATTTTGCAAACTTGCTTCAAACTTTCCAACCAAGTTTCAAGTTTGATTTAAGGTTAATTCAAGCTTCATGTTTGAAACTTGCTTTAAGCTTGACATGACAAGTTAAAAGCAAACTTGCGGTAAGCTTACGTGCTATCTGGTATTAATTAAACATTTAGTATTGAAAGTTAGTTAGTATGAAGTGCAATGTTTTTTCAATATTATGTAAATACGATATGATAGAACCCAACAAACACGAAGATGTCCCAAGGACGTCCCGGGGACTCTTGTGTACGTCTTAGGGACATTTATGGGACGTTTTTTTGTCACAACTGTGTGCATCCCTACGATGTCCTTATAGGACATCTTTGCGCATCCGCAACGGGACGTCCCTTTTAGATGACTGTAGGATATGTAGGAGGTAGTCATCCTTCCCCTTTTCTACATTCTGAATTGGAAAAATATTTATATATAGTAATTACGAGAACTCGAGCACAGATTGTACTCTGTGGTTCGAGTGTGATTCAGTTAAGTAAAGAACAAGAATTGAGAAAAGAAATAGCAACTAATATGACTTTCAATGCAACGTATGTTGGGCGAGATACGTTTTCTGTTGTTTAATTCATACGCTTTTAAGCAATGAGTTACTCGATCTCTCTTAATTACTACTATATATGTATATTATATTTTTATCAAGAAAAAGTACAATTTCCAGTTAAAGTACATCTACTGTAGTTTTTTTTATTGTTTTTTTATTCAGTAAGGAGACTTAACGTACTCTTCTGCGACTTGACGTAATGAATAAAAATAACTTTATCAAATAAAATACAAATTATCATTACATAAAACTATATTTTTAAATAATAATCCAAATTATATTCAATTAAAATAAATTTAGATTATTTTATTTTTTTATCTTCTCGATCCCGGCGTTCTTTGGCTCTCCTTAGCGAGTTTTTTATACGTTTTTCCGATTTTTTAAAGTGGCGCCTGAAACAATGCAACTACCTAAGAGATGGTAATCCACACAGCACACTTCTATCCTAATGATATTCTACGGATATCCCATACTAGATATGCGTATATCCGACGGATATCAATTTCATCGCCGACCAATATCCTATGGACATCCTGGGGAAAGCAGAATGACACAGAATTGGATATCCTACAGACAACTAAGGTCAGACATCTTACAGATATCAGACATCACAAAGAGGGCCGTTTTAAAGCCCGGGATGTAAAGACATCCATTGGACATAAAACGAACGTCCCTGGGACGTCATGTGTTTACTGGGAATGCTTTAATGAAAGTGATAACCATTTGGAAGCTGCAGCCGAATTATATTTCGATCGTTACCCAGGAAGCAGACAACCTCATAAATCCATTTTTATGCGATTGAAACAAAATCTGAAGAATTATGGATCATTTGACAAACCAAGAACAAGAAATTACAGTTAATGGAATAAATTATAAGATTTACTACCTAATTAGCAACAAAACATTCAAAGTAAATTTTCCAAATTTTGTCCATTCCAAGCAACACATAAATTACAACTCTTTGTAACATCACTAACTGCGTTGTGAATATAAATATTTGAGATAGAATTAAGACAGTCAACAATTTTTTCTTGTGCACCCACTGCCGGTTTTTTTTTATCAAGCCTATCTTTTGATAGAACCGAGAGATTGTAAAAAGCCAGCTCTATACGAAGTTTCAAGTTACTAGAACTTTTGGTCCGACATTTATCGCGGGTACATCGTCACACACACAGACACCCAATTTTTTTGTCAAAAATACATTGTTCTGATTCAGGAGACCTTGATACGTAAAATTCTGCATTTTTGCAAAATTGCGATCGCTATACTTTTCTTATAGAAAAGTAAAAAATCGATATTAAACGAGTATAAAAATTAAACTTTCTGCGCGTTTTCTACTAGCAAATAATTATATATACTTTTCGTAAACTAACAGTCAACTGTCAATTATTGTCAACTTAGTTTTGCAAACTTATTGTAAACTTATACTGAAAATTTGATATCAGTTTTTAGTTGGGAGTTGATTTCAAAACTAGTCTCATACGAAAAATTACAGTAAGTTTTAGCAGTTCAGCTTAATTACGCTATCTTACAGTACACTTCCAATAAGTTACATTTCATAACTTACAAAAATTTTTTAAAATCATACTGCAAATACTTGTAAATTACAATGCTTAGTGAACAGTTTTTTTGCATATTTGAAAATAACTGTATACAGTTTTGTGTTGCTATATCGTTTTGTAATTTTTATGTGTTATAAATAAAATATTTCTAACGGTTTATGATTATTTTATATTTAACTTAGTTCACTGTTTTAGTACATTTCTTACAGGCGGTCAGTACACAACAGATACTAGTCAGCTTGTGTAATAACGACAACACGGGAATTATATATGGATATAATTGATTAATTGCAACCCTTGAAAACCTGAATTCTATAAAATCTTAAGCTTTCGCGGTTATTTTATTTATGATTATAATCGACTTTCGGCTTAGGCTTAACTAATTAATTAACTTAAAACATACAAGTTATGTCAAAATGACAATATAAATGAAATAAAACGTTTAAGCTAGATAGGTATGTAAAATTATTAATCATAAACAAAAAAATTAAACGAAAGTTCTAGTTTAAAATAAAATAGAAAATGTTATTTAAGAAAAAGAAAATGATTATCAAAATTAACGACTTCATTTAAACACGCAGATAAATAAAATATATGGGAAAAGCATAAACTTAATTACATATAATTATAATTTAAATCCCATTTTGTGTAAAAAAAACTTTAAAATGAATTATACAACCTTGATTTAACTACATTTACCCTTTAAGTTTAGGTCTTTTTGGCTCAAAAACTATCGAATAAATTATATTATTGAGACATACGAAGTAAATTGTTAGATTCAGAATTCAAAATTTAGTGTTTATCACAAGTCCGTTTACTATGTAAATGAAAATTCGATTCTAACAAAATAGGAATATAAATTAACACCTTGTACACGTAGGCAACCCAAATAACAACACTACATTTCCAATGACGTTATAGTTGGTAGTTATAGTACGCTTTGGTAGTTCAAATCGTACAAATCATTAGGGACCGGAACTCAGTGTTCACAGTGGGCGTTTACGATAATTGGAGCGGTAGAAATATTCCGATGCTTGCGGTAAACATCTGATTTACGTCAGGTGCATAGATCAATAGGTGAATTATCGAACGCACCGGTAGATTTTACGAAGACAGGTAGGAAGAAATGGCTGTCGATGTTGTCAAATGTCATTTACTCTTACAACCACGTATCACGTCGTTGGTCGAATTACGTTGAATCAACTTTTGAACGGTTATGGAGGCAAATAATTGGTTAATAATATAATAAATTAGTGTAAATCTTAACCTAAGAATAAAAAAAGCTGTGTTGTGGTTAGAAAAGCAACTAGTTTAAAATGAATAATAAACGTAAAGCGATGATAGTAATAGCAGCATTACAAATAATAGATAGCAGTGAAAGTGAAGATGAATTTGTCATTAATGAGTTACACTGTACAAAAAAAACTAAAAGAAGGCAACGTATAGCAGTAGAAAAGTACATAGAAAATGTTGCTGCTCATTATGATGCTGAAGGTACTTCAGTAATATCTTTTATGAATGGTAATAGTAATAGAAAAATTCTTTTCAGAGTTTAGAAGTCATTTTAGATTAAGACGTGAAACATTTGAGCACCTTTTACAGATATTAGCTCCTGCTTTACTGCAACAGAATGCTAAAGGTGTAGGACGCCATACACATTCTGCTGAAATGCAACTTCTAGTTGCCTTAAGTATGCTTGCCAACCAAGTTGTTTATAGGTATTTAATATTAGTGACAATAGTAACGATAAAATGATATAAATAAGTAAAAATTTTAGATTAATTTCTGAAAAGTATAATATTGCAAAATCGACAGCATGGGCTTATGTGAATAAGGTTTGCTGTTGCTTGGTACAATTGTCGGACAAATATATTTCTTGGCCAACACGTTGTAAAACACATCAGCTTATGCAGCAGTTCGAAGCACAACATGGTTTTCCTGGTGTGTTAGGAGCCATTGATGGAACCCATATTCCAATTACTGCACCTTCAAAAGATCAAGCTGCCTACTGCAATAGACATCAATACCATTCAATTATATTACAAGCTATATGTGATGCTAACTATAAGTTCATAGATGTATTCGCAGGTATCAGGCATATAATAAGCATTTAATTTATGTTATAGTACATTGGATTTTTAGGATATGCAGGCAGTGTACACGATGCCCGTGTTTTTACAATTAACCAATTGCAAAAATAATTCAAGAAACCCCTTGGGTATTATTTCCTAACAGCGATTGCCATATTTTGGGCGATTCAGCTTATAAGTGCACTACGTATGTTTTAACGCCATATAGAGATAATGGTCATCTAACACAAAAACAGAAAAATTATAACTACAGGTTATCTGCAACAAGAGTATGCATTGAACAATGCTTTGCATTACTAAAGTGTCGGTTTCGTATACTGAAACATGTAAATGTTTATAATACCATATTTATACCTAAAATAATTCTTGCATGTTGTGTCTTACATAACATTTGTATGACTAGAAAAGATACTATTGAAATAAATGAAGTACACATCAATGATGATACAGAATACAGAAACTTAGAAAATGATAAAAATGGAAACACAAAACGAAACTTCATTTGTGATAAACTAACTTAAATAACATGTAACACTTTATAGTTAAATTTCTAATAATTTGTTTTCGTAAATAAAAAAACTAAAATTTAATTTTATTTTTCTTTTAAAACTCCTATTAATTCCTTCAATAAACTCATCTTCTCTGCATGTCGTTTAGCTGCTTCTTGTCTAAATTGTACCATCCATGTAGGTTCCTCATTTAAAGCACTGTGTGATCGTTTTCTGGATTGTCTGGAAGATGTGGGTGTATCTGATCTAGATTCCTGCAATGTAAAAACTTAGTCATTTAAAAAATCATGCCTGTTTTCCTAAGTTACCTCACTGGCAGGTGATGATCTTGAGTTAGAAGACACATATCCATTAATGTTACTTGCTAAAGCAATTGGTTGAATAGCAGCATTGTTTCGAAACCACAAATCAAATGTGTCAAAATATGGCCATGTAATAGCCCCAGCCCCACTTTGATGATTGTTGTCTTTTATACGCTTGTAAGTTTTTTTTAAATTTCTAAATTTGACATCACATTGTTCACTAGTTACCATACTGTACTTCGATTTCATACTTCTTGCAATTGAATTCCAGACAGTTTTGTTACATTTATGTGCAGATTGAAATTCAGATAATTTTTCATCGTACAATGCCAACAAAAGTAGTATTGCATCATGCGTCCATTTATGTTTACTAGCATCACTTTCTCCTGCGCTATCTGATAAGTGTTATTATTGAAAAAATACGTAAACAAAAATACTGTACTACCTGTTTGTGATTTTACTTGATCAGATTCTTCGAGATCCGTTTGTAATTCATCAGGTTCTACCCCAGATTCTTCTGTATTAATATCTGTGTTTGTAATGGGTATATTTAGTAAATTCCTGTGTTCATCAGTGTCATCGACATAACTAACAGTTTTTGCTACAATAGATTTATAAAATTAATAAAATGTGATGCTTATAAACCCATAACTTACTTGCTTCATTATAAATAAATATATTAACATCGTCATTAAATAATACTTTCCCATTTTTGTCAACAACCGGCACTAACCAACTCATGCTGCAATTTAGAAATACACTTTTATTTAAATCGTTTATATTTAAAGGTTATGTTACACCACCTTTCAAATACGTCAAAACAAAATCAACCAGCATGTACCGTCTAAAATAGCCGATCCATAAATTGTGGATCTGGTACATGTACCGGTTCATACAAAGCGATTAACAAACGCGGTTGGGTAGAAGTTATCTATATTAACGAACGCTCCGGTAGATACCGGTGTGGAGCGATCCAATTATCGTAAACGCCCAGTGTTCAAGAGTTCAAAGCCGCTCTTACTTATATCCGGCAGCCCATGGCAAGAAAATATAATCCGAGATCTTGAGATAATAAAAGTTGTACAGGAACAGTAATCTACATTATTAACCTAAATATGGTATGTTATATGAATAAAAAATGTTAAGGCAATAGGGAAACCTAATGATGTCTCAAAGCTACCACCAATTCGAAAACATGATTTCGTCCAGTTTGAAAACTGGCTTCGTGCAGAAGACAATTTCACAAATATGGTAAAAATTTGAAATTGTAATGTTGAAGTGGTTCATAAATGATGTAATTTTTAGAAAACCTGTGCTGCTTCTATTGGAAGACCATTACTGAGGACTACTACGATGAATATTATCAAGTTTATCTTAAGCAACTGAGTTATAATGAGAACCACAAAAATATCCATTCAAGGAAAGAAATACATGGAAAATAGTAAACGGTAATAAAAAGTTATCAACCCTTTAAATCTAAAATGAAAAATTATAATTTTAACCTTACTTTATTACTTTCAAATGATCTAAAGATGCGACATTTTAATCAAATGAAACAATAAATACAGTAAATTTATTCTAACTATTGTATTGTTATTTACATGATTTTATATTTAAATATGATAAATATAACTACTTTTAATTAACAATAATAAAGTGCAATGGTATTTAAGAAAAATAACTTACAAGTAATTTATTTACTGTCTGCAAGTTTTGTTTATCTACACTGGTATTTATTTTTACTTGATGCACCTTTATTTATTTTAGTATATGCGCATTACAGTCTTTATTTATTTAAACCAACTTGGTTCGAAAACTTAATTCAAACTTTCTCCAGACTTTATATTCTTCCCTTATCGGAATCTAGCACATTCTATTCTTTTCGATCAGCTTTCTGAAATATTTCAAAATATTTCGGGAACGCTTCACTGCCTCCCTTCTTAAGACAGTTCTATCTTAGAACAGGAAACTGGATGCAGCACCCGTAGAAAAGGTCGTGGTGGTAGCAGCAGTTCTCTCTATTTAGGCAACTTTCTTGGGTGTAAAAGTAGCAGTCAATGGACTTTTTCTGACTCGCTGTTCTACTTGGATGGTAACTGCAGACCAACACTTGAATGTCTGCTACTCGGAAAACAACCTCCAACATATTTTGAACTGTCTTCCAATTCAGTGGATCTAAGCCTCAACCAAGCTTGGGTACTGCAATTTTTTTAATGTTGTGTAACTCAATTTTTTTCTTGAGATTCCACAATGCTCGCCACAGGTTTTCGTATGGCGGCTTTGCATATGAGTAGTTCTTGATCAGATAAACAACGAAGCGTCGGTAATCACATAATTTTAAGACTTTGCTGACCGCCGCTTTCTGTCTTCGTAGTTCATCTAGCCGTCCGAACTTCTTCTTACATACGACTGCAACCCTTCTAGACATCTCCAGATCTTCGTTCGCGCAATGTGCGATGACGAAATCCTCGGTTGTAACTCCGAAGCTAGCGTTTCCAGAACCTTCGTACTTGCTCATAAACTTATCGAAGCTCATTCCGTCGACTTAATTCCTGGTTCTATTCGTTATTACTCTGGTTCGGATCTGGTCTTGGGTAATTTTATCACCAGCAAACGGGGCTAGGCGATCGATGTGGACCACTTTTGGCTTGCGTCTGGGAGGTTTTAGGATGCGATATATGACGTCATTAATACGCTGCATAACTTCATAAAGGCAGTCTCATTACTTCTGCAGCTTCAGCGACAAACCACGTCTTTGGGAATTATACAACCACACCATGTCGCCCGGTTGACACTCGCCGTTTTGTCCCTGGACGTCATATCTGGTCTTCATTCTGTAGATGCTAATTTATGTGTTTTCGTCTAGCCTCTTCGCCAATTTGCTGACGTAGTCTTCTCCAGCGACTCCTACCGGTCTTCGTTCAAATTGGAGATGGCATGGCAATCGTATTTCGCGACCGAGCATGACACAGGATAGCGTTTGGCCTATACTTTCGTAAGCAGGTAATTGGTATGCTATTGGGAAAAGATGCAAGTACAGATCCCAATTCCTTTGGTGTTCGGACATTTCTTTCGCTAAGTACTTTCCCATTGGTCGATTCATACGTTCAACCATGCCATCAGATGGAGCGGCGTCGTTCTAGTTTTCTTAATTCCCAACAGTCGGCAAACTTCTTGAAACAACAGAAAAACTCTTTCGCTAAAACATCTGCCACTGTAGCTGCTTCTTGATTGGGTATGGCGTAAGCTTTCGTCCATTTCGTAAAATAATCCATCGCTACACTAGGATGTATTTGTTTCCTAAAACAGATTCTAAGAACGGTCCTGCGATGTCATTCGTTACAGGGTTTCTCACGAAAATCTTTCTCGAACTTTTCTTAATGTTTTTTTTTACACTCTAACACTCGGCTCTGTGGCACTAGCAACTGCAGTCTGTTTTCCGTGCCCTCGACACTCTAGGGATCGTTTAAGAAGACCGTCCTCTACTCTCAAGGAGTCTCACTGCGCCTAGTATGTTTTAATGTTTCTGCCCAAAGAACTCACTTCTTCCCAGGTTAGTTGTCGGGCCATTTGCTTTCTAGGTTAGGAGTATTTTGATTTCAGTATCGTTTTCTTGTTCGTGACGCGTTCCCACTCGTCATCACCCATCGCAGTTCTTCGGAGTCATTCGATCTTTTCTTCAACATGGTGTTTTGGACAAGGCATCGGCGTTCCCATGACTGCTTCCGGCACGGTGTTCTGTATCATGATCATACTCTTGCAGTCTTTCGATCCATCTTGCTACTTGGCCTTCCGGATTATGAAACTGCAACAGCCAATTCAAAGCGGCGTAGTCTGTCCTTAGTAAAAATTTTTGTTCATACAAATATTTGTAGAAGTGTTCTATGGACTTGACGACTGTTAACAGCTTTCTCCTAATCATGCAATAATTCCTTTCTGGCCTGGACAAAACTTTACCGAAATACGCGATGACTTTTTTGTTCATGTTGCACCTGTGGAAGAACTGCACCTATGGCCAGATTTATTGTATCGGTATCCAAAACCAATTTCCCATCTTCTCTTGGATAACTTAAAATCGACGAAGTGACTAGGGCCTGTTTTAGTTGATGAAAAGCGTTTTCGCAGTCTTCATTCCATCTAAATTCTGCTCTTTCTTAGGTCAATATTGTGTTAGGTTTGGCAATTTTGGAAAATCCAGGCACAAATCGTGTATATAGGTGTACAACCGAAAAAAACTGCGAACTTGATGCTTGTCGATTGATCTTGGCTATGCTTGCACTGCTTTAACTTTATCTGGGTCAGTCTTTACTCAATCTCTAGATACGGCGTGGTCAAGGTATTGCACTTCTTTCTTAAATACTTGGCACTTTTTGGGCGCAGTTTTAGATTTGCCCCACGTAGCCGTTGGAACACTTCTTTGAAGTTCTTCAAACGACAATGTAACTACGATCACGTCGTCTAGATTAACCAAGCAGGTCTTCCAGGACAGCTCGCGCAGGATGGTCTCCATCAAAAGCTCGAACGTGCAAGAGCGTTACAAGATCGAAGGGCATAACAGTGAACTGCCACAAACTTGTTCCAATAGTAAACGCTCTCGCGGTACTTGGGTTCCATTTCCACTTGCTAGTAAGCACTCTTCAAATCCACCTTGGAAAACTACTGGGATCTTCAATTCTCGGTAAAGGGTGCCTATTCTTTTTGGTCACGTCGTTCGGATGTCTGTAGTTTACGCAAAACCTCGTTGATTCATATTTCTTTTTTACTAGTACCACTTGGAACGAAAATGGACTATTTGAAGGTTCAATCGCAGTTTTTCTCTCCATATCAGTAATTATTTGTTCGGGTTCTCTTTTTGCCAAAGGAAGTCGGCGTGGATGTTGTCGTATCGGCCGAGCGGCTCCGGAATTAATTTTGTCCTTTACCACGTCATTTCTTTTTTTGTAACTACTCTTCAGCGCAAACGCATCTTGATACTGCTGCATTAACGCTTTAACTTTAACCGTCTGGGTTGAGGTTGCTGAAGTTTTGGCACTTGGAGGTAAGAATGTTCAATGGATGTGGACACTTTCTCGGTGACGTATATTTATTAGCATTGACGCATTTCACAATTTGAGATACTGGCGTACATTGGCCTACCATGGTCTTCTTTTTCAACGTTACTGGATACGAGTTGACATATAAGATCCTTACTGGCACTGTGTTTTTCACTTGTATTAATATTCTGCAAATCAGTAGTCTCTTTGTGACCTGTGAATGCGTTTTGTGGGCCAGCTGTTCTGGCTACGGTGTTCAATAAATCTTCTCTTGCTTCACGTCTGACGGCATTGTCTTTTTGATTTTAGTAGTTTGAATGCGATGTCGATTTTCGCAATGTCTGAAAGTTCCGCGGCGATTGGGATGTCGATCCGATTCTCACTTTTATCTTTCGGCTCTTTAGAGTTAATAGGCGTAATTTCAAATTTGTAAAGAACTTGTCACGCAATATGCGCACTAACCAAAATTGAGACGATGAATCTATTCGTACGAAATAAGGGGTGTTCTGTTTGATTTACGGTTGTCATTAATCACAGTCATTATCTTTGGCTGCACAGCTAAAGTATATTTTTGAAGACAACTCTGCAAGTTTCTAATGTTTATTATTCATAACATAATAGGAAATATACTTATATCAATATGTAAAATAAAACTTAAACACATATCTTCTTTGTAGTAGTATTCTTATTATTAATTGATTTATTAATAGAACTAACTAACTAATTGTTATTGTTACAGAGTTATTACTAATAACATGGATTTTGACAACGCTTGGACGAAAGATAAGGTGATACATAGCCAAGCACGTGAAATTATCGCCAATGTTGTAACTTTTATAAAAAGGAAAAATAATCAAGAATTGCATATTTCGATCACCAACTACAAACGAGTCATGGCAGCAGCTGTTATATCTGAAAAGATTTACGAAGCAATTGTAAAGGAATCTAACACTGCAAGGAAGAAAAGCGACCTAAGAAAAAGAAACGCGAGCTTGTAGGAGAAGAAAAACATGCTATATGATTCTTATAAACGATTTTCATATTAAGGAAAAGCGATCAACGTCTATGAAAGGTACATTAATATTTTAGCATTTACCATAAGTAATTGTTATTCGAAGATCTTTGTTTTTTAAGTTTATAACATTAGTAATGTATTACTTTGCTGATCAACCAGAAAATACCTTTTGCAGATGATTTTTCAATTAATTGAGCACAAACAGTACCGTACTTACAAAATTGGTTAAGTATTTTTGTTGATGATTATTGTTTATAGGCATTATGGATTCTAACACTTGGAGTCTAAGCTCTGCGAATACCAGGCTTCCCTTTCAACAGCAGTCATGGTATTTTCAAACTAACTTTCAAAAACCAATTTTCTAATTTGTAGACCAATTAAAATACATTCTTTAAGTTTTGCGTCAGATAAACCGCGAAATTTACTGCAAAGGTCCTGAAAGCAGGTTCCATCCTTATTCAGTGCTTTTACCAATTGCTTCTTTATACCTCATTTGATATGCAATGTAGGTAAAAGTATCTTATCTGTCTTTACTAACCTTTCATGCACAATATTTTTTGATCCCGGTGTAAGATTTGCCTCAAAGAGGACTTTCTTGTAAAATGCTCAGTAGCATACATTGCCCAAGTCTCGTACTAAATCATTGAGTTTGTGTTGAGTGAATTTCTGTGGCACAGTATTTTCCAATTAATAATATTCTTCTTCCGTAACCTAGAAGATTTAAACTCTTATCACTTCTGGTGGAGGCTTTACAGACAGATTATTATTATTGTATTGAGAAGTCAACGCACGGATCGAAAAGCCAATAAATGTTGGATTTATCGATTACACAATTTCAAATTAAAGTCGATGTAAACAAACTATTTCACTTGTACACTACCTAAATTAAATAACAAAATATTTAAAACTAAAGGTTGACTGTTGTTGACAAGGTAATTACAATAAAAAGACATGATTTTGAACAAAATTGAACACTTTAATGTTACGCCACTGTTTTTGTCGTAATACAATAATTGGTATTTTGCTATGCCAATGTATTTAGAAAGTCGCGCAGGTCATTTACAAGTTGTGGTGAATGGCTCTGGCGGTAATCATGTAGTATTGGAAAGCGTCTGGTAGGGTTTCCATTTTGTGGTTGCACCGTTTGCAGTTTTTTTTTAATTTGAGAATAACAAGATTCACTCTTGCCTTGTGAATGAATCGCGAGTCAGCAAATCTAGTATATTCTCCGTTTTATATGAAATGACCTCTTGCGGGATCTGCTGAGAAACATTTGAACGTTTTGCCTTGGTTTCTTAGGGTCGGCTTCGGGCAGGTTGCCACGTCCACGATAGCCACCTCGCCAATTACCTCTGTACGCCATAGTACGGTTCAGTCTATGCTGTTTCTGCGAATTAAACATACAGAAAATCGCTGGTATTTTGGAACACTCCTTCCATTGATCCGTTTAAATATGTTTCTATTAGTGAGTTTGGAGGGTCAGCTGTTTTCAATCTTTCGGCCACGATGTTCAGTAAATATTTTCTTGATTAACATCTGACGGCATTGTCCTGTGATGTTAGTAGTCTGCAGTCGGTGTCGATTTTCGCGATGTCGGAAAGCTCCGCGGCGATTGGAATGCCGATTCGATTCCTGCTCCGGGGTCCGTAGATGTATTTGTTACTGGCATCATCTGGTAAAGATTTCTGCTCTGAATACGTCGTTTAGTCTCTTCCATGTCCCTTTCTAAAATTTGTTGGCTTCTCATGTGAAAGCTGGAAATGCAACTTTTTAGGGTACCAATTCTCTGCCACGGGGCTAGTTGTGAACGTTTAAGGGTGGTGGTAATCTATTGTTGGAAGTCTTTGGCGCTCTTCCCTTTTTATAGCCAGATCGTCTGCGAAGGCTAGGATTTGCAGGTTTTTTTAAGACCCTTGTATTTTGTCTAGTATTTGGGTTTATTGCTATGTTGAAGAGAGGACCAGATAATGGACAACCTTGTTTCACTTCTATCTTGTTCACGCGGTTGTTTGAACAGTAGATTCGGGTGTTGTCTATTGAAAACAATCGCAGGTAGTAGTTATTTTGCAATAAATAAGCGAGATGATTGTAGACAAATTTTTAATATTTTTTCACTTATACATTCTCATATACCGTGACCATTAACCTTTCATTTTTACTACAACGTTGTCACGTCTCCCTTTTTTCAGGTAGACGTTGCCTGGTCATAGAATTCTCCTGAATTCAACATTGTCTTCAAGGATGTTTGTGATTATTTGCACATTTTGACTCTTCGCCATATAATTCTAAATTGTTTTTAATGCTTGTGTGGAAAACATTGTTGAAGCGTTTGAGATGTATAGCGGCGTAAATCCATTTTAGCTCGGATTATGAATGTTGTGAGCCGTTAGTAATTCGCATAGTCGGGATTGTAAGCATCCCGCACATATTTTATATATGGTTGCACATAGACTAATTGGCCTCCAGTTTTCCACTAAGTTTAGGTCGCCATTTTTTGCGATTATGATGGTTTTGGATGATTTCCAACTGCTTGGTATTCTTTCGTGCTTTAAGCATATGTTCAGGATGTGGGTTATTACTATACAGTCTGGGTGGCTGAGCTTCCAGTATCTATAGGTGATTCCGTCTTTTCCAGGTGCCGAGTTTTCGAATCTTTTCAACCTCTTCGAGTCATGTTGTGATTCTTTGAGTTTTGGTGTGATGGTTTCAGTTATTATTTTTCCGTTACGGTTTTTCTCGTTCCATATATCGTTTTGAAGTGGTTTTCGATTCTGTCTATTGGTATGTTGCACATTGGTGACTTGTTTTGGATAATTCTTATTGCTCTTCTTCTGTTGTTTCTATATATTTTTTTTAATTCTTTTGCACTTATAAGGGTTGTGGAAGGGTTTCTTTTCTTGTGTGGGTCTTTGGGTTTGATCTTGTATCTGTCAATTAATTTGTCCCATTGTGCCTCTTCAAGTGTGCTTTTGCAGAATTCTTTGAAGGGGCGTCGAAAAGTCTTAAGATCTAATCGTTTGGTTCTGGTGGAGAAGGAAGTGGTGCTTACGGATTGAGGCTTGGCTTTCGTTTCGTCTGAGTCACGCTCAGTGGTTACTTACTCATGTTTGGACTCTACAACATGAGTTTTATATATTTCCAGGTGCCTAATTTTCTTATTATCTTGTCGTTTTTGGGGTCCCAGGAACCAAGGATTCCTATGATTATTGGTTCGATGGTAACGTGGTCGTGGTTCTGTTATAGTTCGTTTTTTATTTCGTCGCATTTTCTGTTCTTCTTTTCGCCGCTTCTCGAAGGCTTCAGGCCCATTTTCAAACGAAATAGCGTGTGCACTTCTTCGTTTTTTTTCTATGATTAAGTCAGGTCTTAGTCTACTGTTTGCAATTGTGGCTCAGTTTTCTGATACTATATTACATTTTTTTTCTTCAGCTGCTTTGCGTATTCTGTTTAGTATTGTGTTGTGACGATTTTGGATGGCTCTGACGTGAATCATGCAATGTTGAATAACGTGTGGTAGAGTTTCCATTTCATGTTTACACCGTCTGCAGTTTTTGTTGCTTTGTTTCCAGCATTGGTTTGCTTTGAGGAAAAATCCTTTGAGTGTCTTTCCTTGATTTTTTAAGGTTTCTAGCTTCTGCTTCCGTTTGCTTTGGTCAATTGTTTCTGAGTTGATGTTGATGTATGGATGGTCGCCCCATCTCCATTCAACTTCCATTTTTATTGATGGTTTCCGAACAGCCGTCCATATGTTTGTGGCTTCCTTTCTTGTGTTTTAGATTCTCCTTCCATTGATCCATTCAGGAACTCTCTTATTAGGTCGCTGATTGAATCAGTTATTTGAGTTCTTTTGGCCATCGTGTTCAGTAGGTCATCTCTAGCTTCTCTTCTGATAATTTCGTCTTGTGAAGTCAGTAGCTTGTATGCTGTGTCGATTTTTGCTATGCAATTGGGATGCCGATTAATTTTTGACTTTGGGGTCCATATAGGCATTCGTTACTCGCCTCGTCAGCATTTTCTTGATCTCGGTCCTGAATACGTTGTCTAATCTCTTCCATGCCCCTTTTTCATATTTATCGCTTCTCATGTGAAAGTTATATGCAGGAAACACAGAGGATTTTAGCGCATCGATTCTCTGCCACGGAGCTAGTTGTGATTTTAAGACGTTTAACCCCAGTTGAATTAGTTCCTCCATGCCCTCAGTTGATTTGATAGTCGTAAAGCTTATGGATTGACCTAAGAAGTTCTCTTCATCGTATTTTCTTAGTGCTTGTAACTGATGTTGATCTATATTCTTTCCAATTAACGCGATGTCATCTGCGTAAGCTAATATTTCTAAGTTTCTTGATGAGCCTTGTATTGTGTCAGGTATTGGATTGATTGCTATATTGAATAAGGGTCCTGATAGTGGGCAGCCTTGTCTTATACCACGTTTCACTTCTATTCTGTTGGTACGGTTGCTTGAGTTGTAAATTTGGGTGATATTGTTTGTGCGGATTATTCTGGCGTATTTAGTTCCTGAGCCATATTGTTCTAGGTTGTTTATGAGGCGATCGTGGGGGATGTTGTTGAAGGCATTAGATATGTCTAGCCATGCTATTGCTAAACTTCCTTTCGAATGTTTCGGTTTGGTGATTAACTCATGAAGTTGTGTTCAATTATTCCAGCGTGCGGCGTGAACCCTTCTTGCTTTGGGTTGAGGTTGTTGTTAGTTGATATCAAGTTGCAAAGTCGCGTTTGTAAGAAACCGGCGTATATTTTATAGATAGTTGCACAGAGGGATATTGGTATCCAGTTTTCTAGTAAGTTTAAGTCGCGTTTCTTCGCGATCAAGATGGTTTTGAAGTTTCGTCTCTTTTGTTTTGGTGCGGGGTTGATGGATGTTCCCTTTCTATGATGTCAGGTTTTTTCTCTATTTGATCTGGTGTAATTGTCTTCTCCAATGACTATTTGTTTTTCCCTGCGGTAGCTCTGCTTTTGCATTTTTTTTTTCTTTTATCATTAGATTGATTGGGGTTAGGTCAGCCGCTACTTGTAGTGACTCGGTAGCAGTAGTTTTAAAAGCTCTTAGTATCTGTAGCAGGGGGTGTCTGCACCTAAGTTAGCTTTTTTATTTGCGAGTTGCTTATGTGTCTGTCCCAGCTGTCCGCTGCGTATGTGAGGATTGGGAGGATGGCTCCGGTGTATAAGTTTTTGCACGTCTTACTGTTTAGACCCCATGCTAGTTGAGTCATTAGCAAGTAATTGAGTCGGTTTGCTATAATGCGCTCGATCACTTTTTCTAGGATGGGTAATAGTATAATCGGGCGGTATGACGTGGCATTTTTTGGGTCTTTGTCCCATTGTTTTAGAAGTATTTTTGCTTCGCCTTCCTTCCACGAGTTTGGAAAGTACCAGAGTTTTAGGCACGCTTTTACGAGCATGTTTATTTGAGCTGGCATGTTTACGTACGCTCTTTGTTGTGTTTATTGTGCAGTTGTGTTTGGATGGGCGGATTCCAAGGTCTTCATTACATTTCCTGCATATGTTGTAGTATTCGTTATTATGATGTTATCTAGTTGTCTGATGTGTCGAATTGCTGATTGTTTGGTGGCTGTCCATGCTAGGCCTTTAAAAATGATTTGGCATCCTCTGATGGCACATGTTAGGAACTCTGGAATGGGGTATATTATTACTGTTCCGTGGTCTTGGCTGATGTATGCTGCGCTAGCCCGTAGCGTTGGCGTTTCTAACTCGTGAGTTGTGATTGTTCTGTTTGGTTGGTGGTTGCGATGGGGGAAGTTCCGCATGTTGAGGCCAGATCTATTTCAACGAGCTGGGCAATATCGTCTTGCTCGCCTTCTTCAAAGCTGCATTACGTCGGGTCGGCGTGAAACATCGCTTGTACCTTGAATGTGTGGCTATTTCGGTACGAGTGGTCATGTTGGGGTAATTGTAATCTTGTATGCTTCGAGTGCGTCGGGGCGTCGTGAATTGTGGCTTGAACTCTGATTTCGCTAGTAGATGGGTAGGTGACCATTTTCTGGTGGATTCATTCTTGTCAGTGTTGAGTTGGGGGTGAACGCATCTTGACGTAGTTATGATGCGGCCTGTTGTGTAGCTTAGGTATTGATTCATTGATTTGTGTTCTGCCTTGGTGATGGGGCTAAACAAAATCTTCTGGATACGATTTCGGAGGTTCTGGTGGGCTCATATTAGACCGTCTTATGCTCGACGATCTGAATCGGACCACAGAGTTTCTCCAGTCTGATACTACTACTAGTGGTTCGTGGTTTTTTCTCGTACTACGTTTGATGTTAACTTGTGATCATACTAATTAAATATGCCCGTTTCGAATTATGCCTTTCTTGCTAGCTCAGCAAAAGCCCTTTCTCTACAAATACACAGTAATAAAACACATTTAATGACACTCAAAAAAGAATAAGCGCACATGGATTACCAATAAACTTAATAACTGACCTTAATTACGTCTTTGCGTTGTTGGGCGCCCCCTTCTTAAGGGATAATTTCTTTATTCGCTAGCTTTTCGATTGGGTAGATTCTCATGTTATTTTCTACTTTAGCTGCTTTTCTACGATTTCGGAAAACAGTTCTACGCTTTCGGGTGCTGCTGGCTGGCGATCACGTGCTGTTAGCGTCCTGCCGTTGATTTACCACGTGCTCACTTTTTTATTTGCTTATAGCACAATTTCTAATGGTTAACCTTTTCTGTTCTAGGTTAAACATTGGTTTGGTGGTTTTATGGAACCAAATACGCTTTATAATTACGTATTAACGCTCAATGTGGCTGCTATCGGTATAACCCAAAAAACGCTTTCTCTCGCTTCCCCAATAGCGGTTTTTTTTTACCTTGGTCCCTTCTTTTTCATCATCTCTCCTAGTACCATACAGGTCGATTCAAAATAATATTAAATATACAAGGGATGTACCATTACATACTTTACAACTACTTATATACGAAAACGACGGCGGTTCAATTTTTCTGTGTTGACTTCTTTACTTTCTACCGTGTCTGATATCTCTCGTTCTGAGCGGTGATGTGTTGTTGTGTCAAATTGTCTACGTAGGCTAGCATTGACAGGTTTCTTGAGAAGTCTTGGATTTTGTCTAGTATCGAGTTTATTGCTGTTGATGAAAGGACCGGATAATGGACAGCCTTGTTTTACTCTGCGTTTCTTTTCTATTTTGTTCGTGCGGCTGTTTGAGCAGTAGATTCGGGTGTTGCCTTCAATAATGTTAACAACGGTATAAGGATTTCATCTGGAAAAGAATCAATGAATTTTACATGCTGGTACATTGAGTAGTTTGAATGTTTTGGCTTACATTTTAATGCATTAAAAATTGTATGACTTCTTATTTTGTGTGATAGGTCAGTGCTGTATTTATTTATGTTCATAGTACTCATTATTTGTAATACAGAATTTTTTAATTCCTGCTATTTTGTTATTTGTATTATGATTACGTTAATAAACATGTTCTATGATCAATTGACAGCGCTATAGCAATTTAATTTCAACCATAGTTACCACAATACGTACATTTCATTGCTAAAATTGTAGAAACCTGCTATAATATTTTCGAATTTACCGCTAAATAGCGTTGTGCGACAACAAAAGCCAGAATTTGAGCGAACAGAAGCAAATTGGTTTCCATACTGCAGCAGCGGACAACAAAAAGCCAGAATAGGACACATCTTTTAGCATCAACTATGAAAAATGTATTACCTACGCCAGTGACTACCTTTTTTATACAAATTATATCTACATATGCAACTGAATAGGACACAGCGCTAGTGGGTTACAAACCAGTTAGTAACGCGTAGTAATTAGTTTCAAGCAACTCAATTCTCCAGTCACGTTTGACTTTAGTTTCTTGAGAGAAACGTGTGTCGCTGCATCTACGAACAAAAAATTAATAACAAGTTGGTGGGTAAAGCTGAGAAGCGTCCTGTTTTGTACAACTTCACGCTTCCTGGCTACTCCAAAAAGGACGACCATCGATGATGCAATAGACTTGCACACAATGCCAATTTGGCATGATAATACGCTATCATGGTTCTCCGAGTCAGTCTTGCGCCTTGACATCATTTCCCTGAGCATGACAGCAAAATAACGCCGCTCTCACGTTCGCCTTCCACTGCCTCCATTACAAGTCATAATTGTCAAGACGTTGGTGCTAAGTTTTGCCCAATATGATACTACGCTGGTATTCGGACCAGCCGTGTATGTCATCCAATTGATCAATCTTACGGAGCCACCGTTCCACATACTGTCCGGATTCTCCGGATCAAAAGGCTCCACCACATCCGCCGATAGAAATAACCCTCGCCGGTTGCTGCACGGGTCTAGCTCCATAGACTCGCCACATTCACCCGAACTCGCCATCTGGGATACCCGCCGTGGTGAACCTTCGCCGTGACGCCGACTAGCCCGGCCTCTTCTCGCCGGGGACTATAATGTCTCTCAGCACCTCGTCGCACAGTAAAAAACGATGCAGTTGAAAAGGCTTTCGGATCCGGATCTACAACACAAATGCCTCAAATTATACAATTAACCACAGGAGTAGAAAATGAGCACAGGGGAGCCATTCGCAAAGCTTTAACTGACCTATATGAAGGCGAGCAATACAGCTCACAGTATTTTATAATATAAGTTTGCTTTTATAATAGTTTCGTTCCTTGGGCATTCACGTACTCCCTCATGTTTGTATTTTGCTTGCATAAGGCAGAAGAAATCAGGATTCACTATTCTAAATAACTTTCTTTAGACATTCGGTAGAAACATAAAAACATCTGAAATTGTAGTTGCAGCAACGCTTCATGCGGTGAAAATTTCTTTCAACAATATGGATGAACTCAAAATCTCCGTATTTTATTTCTCTTGTGTAGATAAAATAAAACTACAACTTCCTTCAATGGAAAACTAGATCGCTATCCATATTCACAATGTTTATACAGTGATTGCGATAGAGCCCCCATGTTTACCCAAAAAAATACTGGATTCGATCACTGGGTCGTCCGCATAACTATCACAATTTGTAACCAATCGCCCGCGCCGTGCGCAGCTACCCATCACTTACTTTATTCCAAAGTTTCCTCTTTAATTACTCTACATAAAACACAATTGCAGATTAATTGGAATCTTACAAAAATCGCGATATGGTAAAAGCGTAGGCGTCGTCATCTACGAAACTTTTGTTTCAAACAGATGCGCGCAAGATCGATATCTGCACCATAGGATACAAGTGTGAACTTACATTTATCTTTGTTTGTTTTAATTATGTGGGCCGATCCCGGAGGTACTGCAATACCGGGCCAACCCGTGACGGAGTTGGAGCAAGCCCCTATCCTCCGTCAATTTCCAAAAATCAGTTTAATATACTGGACCCGCATGCGGGTCGTATCAGATATTAAGCTGATAAGAACAGATACTACACTTTGATCTTAGCCATAGGCCGAGAAGCGATACCGTACAACGATTTCCAACGCGCTTTTAACGCACTTGCATATCACTACAATATACGGGTGTTAACTATACCGCCCTCTAACGGTTAAGAATTCAATGACGTTTTTCCGTTGGACAGATGTTATGCAATTTCTCTTGGTGTTTACTCAAGTTTAGTGTAATTTCAACTTTATTTCTAACAAATAGCAGAAGACGTCATGTATCTTTTTATTTAAATTAATAAATTGAAATTTGTAGGTCAGTTCGCATGCATAAAACCAAATGTTTTTGTGTTCAGCACATTATCTTGCCCTCACATGAACATACTTTTTTTCTACTGCTGCAATATTTCTTTGCAGTCGTTTCAGTTGTTGTAAACAAGTGGCTTGCCCCACCAAAGACGTAAAAACAGAAGTATTAAATTGTTTTAATAAATAAGTATAATTTAAAGATAACAATCATAAAATTAAAAACAGTAACCTAAAAGCAGAAGTAACATTAGAATAAAAATATTATGAGGTTAATAAATAAGTAATATACTTATAATAATTAGTTACTCATCGTATAGTTTGCGACATATGTAGCGGCGTTAACATTAATTCAAAAGCGGCATCTTTCAAGTTTGCTCCTCGTAGATTCGCTTCTTGTAAGTCACTGCCGGATAAATCACAATTCTAAAAAAATACGTAATAAACTTCGCTTTGTAATTAATCAAAATTTACGTACTTCTAAGTCAGCTCCAGCTAAAACTGCAGCTCTTAAATCACAATTTTGTAAATTAGCGTTTTTCAGAGTGGCGACTCGAAGATTTACACCAGCCATGTCACTACCCTCTAAATTAGCTCCTTTCAAATTGACTCCTTCCATATTGGCCCTACTTCCTGCAGGGTCTTCGAAATTGCAATTCTTTAACTGTGCACATTCCATGTTTGCACACAAACTTTTAACACCTGTATGAAAAGAATAGCATTAAAGTACTAATCAATTTAATATTTAAATAAATGCAATCACTGACAATCAAGAGAATTATATTTTTATGTAAAATCAAACGGTAAAAACATTTAAGAGCAAATACCCACCTAAAAGATGTGCACCATCTAAAACGGCATGAGATAAATCTGCACGCTCTAAACAACACCAACTTAAGTTTGATCCCATAAGTTTACACCTATGCAAATTTGCATACTTAAAATTAATGTTTCTTAAATCTAATTTGCTTAAATCGGCACCAGATAAGTTAACTCCTTGAAACCTTAACTCGGCCGAATAAGGACATTTTATCAAAGCATCAATAACATCTCTCCTCGTTAAAGGTAATTCATCTCTGGGTGTTTTTTGCACATTAACTATTTGCTCGAGAGTAGGTATTATAGATTCAATACCAAAAAAACGAGCTTCCTCTAATATACCTTCAGGATTAACATTAGAATCATAAATTAATTGTCCGCTTCTTAAATAATTTAAAATTGGCTCAAAGTATGTGGGACTACGATCTATTAAGTACGCATTATTGCTGTCAATATCACTAGGAGTAAATAAATAACCTTCTTGACTCTCAGCGAACATTCGTGCTAACATACTATAAGGCTCTTTTGTTATTAAAGTACTTTTAGATGAGGTAAAGTATTTGCCACCAACATTTAAAGTGATCCAATCGGAATTAGTTTCTTTTGAATCTGTTGAAGGTTTTACAAAATTGTCACCATTTGATATGTATAAAACGTCGTTGTCTCGGATAAGATCGACATGATCAATTTCACCTCCATCTACGGTAAAAATCTTACGTACTATAAAATTGAATTTTAAAAATATTTGACTGAAAAACTCGTCTAAACTTTGAGGCACCAAAAATACCTACAAAACAATAAAGAAAATATTAACAGGATTTGAAAAGAAGTAAACATTACCTTCCCTCCGGTTGTTGTACCATTCTTAAAAATGGTAACGCGTTTGTCAAACATTATTGCACTTATGTGTTGCTATTAGTTAATAAAATATTTATTGCAATATACTTTGCATTTTAGATCAGTCGTTTAAATTTTTGTGAGGCTTTAGCGGCTTAGGTTCTACATTTGCAAAAGTCAAAATATAAGACGTTGACAATTTAAAGTGCGCTTGCGCGAAACATTTTAAGCGCAGATTTGTGATTGGTTTTACATTTTGAAAACTACAGGGTACTTTTCGAAAGTTAACGTAGTTACAGTTATACAACAAAAACATACAAATTATGTTTGCAAATTGACTTTTTTTACCGCTAACGTCGGTTTGGGTCTACCATTATTAGGGTCGTCGTTGTTGTATTTGAAAACGTTGGTATAATGAAATCCTAGTTACTTTTGATACAATTCTTTGAAGTTTGAAATACAACATATTTAACCTAATTTGTTTTAAATTAACATTTAATTAATTTTATTAATTATGCTTATACGTAATCCGTTAACCATAGTACGTCTATTGTTATATATCATTAGCGGTATTTGAGGTTATAACAAAATAAATCGCAAAACAAATTTAAGATTAAATCAAAATTGCAACAGCATAAATTGAACTGAACAAATATTTCTGAAAGGCAGATGGTAAGTAAAGCAGCGCCATTTATTGCGCAGGCGTGAAAAAGGTCAATTATATGCACTTAAAAGTAACTCACAGTGGCGGCTGGTAGCCAATGCTGCAGGATCATTTCAACATTAAAACTTTAAAACGGATTCTTATTTAATAAAAAATGTATATTTAAGGTCAATGCATCTATCTTTGTAATAGGTAAAATGATTAACGTTTAAACTATTTTTAATATAAAGTAGCATAATTTTTAGTATTTTTTTAGAGGGTCATTGACCAAATGATCTAACGGAGAAGCCTGCACTGGTAAGTCGAAAGTATAATATATTATAGTTTTATGTAAAACAATTAGATTTGATGATATTAATTACTTGCTTATTTAGCGCTGGAAAAAGTTGTTAGTTATTACATTTCATCAACATTAACAAAATTAACAATCTTTATAATAATAAAAACGGTATATAGAAATCTAATTACAGTCGGACCTCCATTCAATGAACTCCTATTTAATGATTTTTTCTATTTAGTGATCTTTTCTTTAGGATATTGACCTTCGGGTTAAAATGCGTGTAAAAACACCTCTAAAATATGATGTTCAAATTCTATATTATGATCTTTTTCAAAGAAAATGTTACCCAACTACTTAAAGTTTTCTTGGAATCACGTACAACTTACTTTACGTTTCCAATACCGCATTGTTAAACGGATAAGCGGATTATAATACTTCTTAATTTACAATACAGAAAGGCTTTTACTAATGGTACTAAAAATTCTGTACATTTGTAAATGACATAAATGGATGAATTGTTTAGTGGATTATAAGATTTCCTTCAAGTTTTGAAATGCATTGTCATGTTATTGAACAGGTTTCATTTGCAATTTTTTCGTTTCAAGTTGTTTAAGTGTAAAGTTGGTTAAAAATGACAAAACGAAAGTGTTTATAATTAAATGTACGTTTAAATTTGTGTTTTACATATTTTTTAAGTATAAATTCTATACAATGAAGTTTCTATATAATGATGTTTTTGAAGGGAATTTTGAACATCACTATATAGGAGTTCGACTGTATATCACAAATAAAAATCAGGAAAGACAATTTCTGATGTCGCAGTAACATTTATTTACCCAATCAGCAAGGAAACGTTTTTTTCATGTTTTAAAAACGTTACAACGTTTTAAAATAATCGAAATGAAAAATGTTTTTTAAAAAAATATATTGCATTATATTTTAAGCATCAACGAATCAACAATTTCCATGATATTACTCGCTATATGCTGTGTAATGTATTGTTAGTGTATCCAGTTAATCGTTTTCTAATTTTCGTTCTAGTGAAACTCAAATAGATACTTTTAGTATGTCAGCATTTTTTTATGATGGTACGTTTTTCGTTTCAAGAAATTTTGCTGAAGTGTAATATTATTTGTTACAGCAGTGGTACACTAAAACGTTCATTCTATGTACTTCATGATTTCCATTCTTTGTGATGTTTTAAGGTTATCAAATTGATATGATGTTAGCCAAAAGCCGTATCCTTACGAATCGGAGATTTGAACGTGCACAATAATCATTTAATCTTGGTATATTGATGCAGCATTACTTTGTGTGTACAAAGTTTCAAAATCTTGGATTGTTGTTTATACAAAGATGTACATGCATAATTAGTCAAAAGTTTTCTTATTTTATGGTTAGGATGCTTCGGTGTGGAGGAACGGCAACAATAAATACAACTTTAATTGTTCAGGCCTTAACAACAGATAAAGGGTTGTTTTTATTGTTGCCGTTCCTCTACTCCGAAGAATCCTATCCATAAAATAGTAAAACTTTAGATTAATTGGAAACTTTTGTGAGGATTATTTTAATTCTTTCAATTTATATAAAGTAATTACATGAAGAACGTTTGCTTTTATGTTAATGCGTTAATTTTTGTTATAGCGCCAAATGTGTTTGCAACCACATGAAATTGAAGTATTTTGAGTACACAAAGATTGTATTATCTACCTTTTGTAAGCATTTTAGGGCTGGTTCTATAATAATGGTATAAATGTCAGTTAAGATATACTTAGTTTGATTGTAAAATGCTGTCGTTATTCGCTGTGTTATTAGTTAGCATAAATAAAACTAACAGCCAAATATGTCAGTATTTTAAAATTAAAGCAATTATAACTAAACTTACATTTATACCATGATTGTAGAACTGCATATATTGCAATATTTAAAAAAAACGTTGATTATACATTTTTTATACATTAATGTAACATTTGTAAAATATTATAAATATATATATATATATATATATATATATATATATATATATATATAAATAATATTATAAATGTTTTTTAAACATTTTTAAAATGTTTTTCTAATATTGACTTTGCAACGTAATTCTGGCCATTAAGACGTGTTTGCAATGTTTTTAAAAATGGAAATATATCTTTTGTAAAACGTTGAAAAAAAACATTCCAAAAATAATTCCTTGTTGATTGGGTAAAAATCGAAAGAGGCGTTATGTAGATGTTTCTTTGTTTGTAACAGGACGCTATTCCCTGTACGGCAAAAAGATAAAGTTAAGCCCCTCCTTCAATTTTGTATGATAATTTAAAACAATGTATGAAGAGACAAGTTTACACGGCTCAAATTACTAAAAGCGCGAAAGTTCAAAAATTATGTAATGAATAATATAGGCATTAAAGATTCAAGTATTTATAACAAATAAATCCGTTTACAACTTTATTTATTAATTTAGTTACACGATTTATTTTAAAAATCTATCAGATAACACTTGGAGGGAACAACTAAACATTTAAAACGCGTATAAACAAGCGCTTCATTAAATGTTTACATATTAACAAATTTGACGAACTTATGACATATTTTATGAGAGTTTAAATAACATTCTCTATAAAAAAAGACATTTAGGATGATTTAGATGAAGAAGTCATCCTCCACACGAATATACACAAATGTCTTCCAAAGTATTGAAAAATACTATTTCGTCAAATGAATAGAAATAACAAAAACTTAAAACTGCGAATAAATTAACCAAAATGTTGAACGTTAAACTCAGGTCAAACTGAAGTATGTCATTAAATATTGGTGTTTGTTGTAATACTGACTTGAAAATTTTAACCAATAAAAAAAATTTATTCAAATTTAGCGCGTATTTGATGGGAGGGATTTAACTCTATCTTTTCGCCGTACAGAGAATAGTTAAATTTTGTTGTCTATTTGTTTTGTCATTTGTATATCTTTGACGTGTTTCAGAATCATTTTGTTGTCTATTAGATCATTTTCTTCGCAAGTTATTTATGCTTATATCTGGCTTCAATTCTAAATTATGCATAATAGTTTATTTGTTTTATTCGTACGTTTATAATTTCATGATATAAAAGATTGTCAAGATTATGACATCTTTTCGATCGTAATATTTACCTATTGATGGTGATGGGTTTGATAACAAGAAAAAACACTAGTGTATACATTGTCTTATAAAATGTAATCTAATATTTTATTTACAATGTTGGACAAACAGCGTGAGGTCACAGGTTGCTTCCTAATAATGGACCTTGCTTGTATTTTATTTGAAGTAGTGTATCTTTGGTTCAGGTTTGTTTCTACCGACACTTCAACTTTAACTGAGTTGCTTCCGTAACCAGGACAATTAGTACCTACTGAAAGGCCATCCACTTGACTATCTCTTCTTCTGTTTAAAATAATGTTTGTACACGTGTTTGTATATAATATAATAAGTTAAACCTACTACAGTCTATTATCAAGAGTAAGCAGTCTATAACAAACTGAATACAACGTGAAAAGAGAGGAGTAGCTTGACGATCACAGCCCCAGCGAGATGTCGCTTCAATTTTCAAACGTGAGTGGATTACATCACACTATAAACGATGTTATTTTTATCTAGTTCTTTAATAAAATGACAACATTAGCCGACTGATAACATTATCCGTAATTCTAATAAACGGCGTTCATTGTAGTATAAAACGTACATACATGACTTCATTAATTACTTCCTATACAATACACAATAACAAATATATTCTTACGGAAGTTTTTTATTCATTTTTTAGCTTCTTAAATTTAAATACTTAGATAAAGTGGCGGCAAGAGTGGTTTGCGCCCCGACCGGTTAAAGCTCACTGGGTCATTGTAAGCGTTAACCAAAAGAGACAAATGTTCTAGTCCCAGATACTGTGAGAATATAAAGGTAATGGAAGAAAGTTGTAGTCAGTCTAGTCAAAAGTTTTAAGAAGAATTGACCGTTTACATAAATAAGTGAAAATAAGTGTTTAACGCGCGTGTCATTGTAAATAAATAGTGTAAACAAATAATAGTGAATATTATCCGCGGACGGTATATACTGTTGCAGTGATATATAAATTACTTGTAAATGTATGTTGTTTTTTTTATAGTTTATTATTTTATTTAGTTTGTTGTATTGTTTCTTAGTTCAGTAAAAATTGATTGCATTTGTAATAATCAAAGTGTAAATAGTATAAGTTAATTAAGTTTTATTTATTTAAATATCTATACCTACTTGCAGCAATAAATATGTAACCGCAACGTTGCTTCCTTTGACTAGATATCTCTAAACCTCTGTTTTTTTAATCGAAATTGAAAGTTGAATTATTACACACTAAACGAATTAATACAAAAGATGCAAAAAGTTGATGGCATCGATCTTGACCTTGAGCGTTGAAAAACGTTAACTTATTCGTAGATATTCGCGCAATACTCGTGTTAGCTCGGTTACGCGCGAAAATAATTATGTACTTTTAACGTTAATTCTACGCAAGTCGTTTTAAAGTTACTGTAAGGAAACAACTGTGATGTTTATTTTACGTCCCCTAGTAATTTCTGAATATATGGGTTAGTCACGACTAGAAATAAGAATGACCAAAAATTGTTGTAAAGTTGACGGGATGAGGTAGACTAGGTTTCACCAATTATCAATACTTAAAGATATGTCTTTAATCCAAAAACATAAAAGTCACAGTTCTCTTACTAAAAACATTAATTAATTGACCATCTTCAGGAGTTTTTTTGGACTTCAGGTTTAACATTTTTGGGTTGGTAAAGCTAATAAATTTTAAATCGCCCTCAAAAAATAAAAACTTTATTTGTTGTCAACAACGACCTCTCTTGGTTCATCAAGCATAATGAATTCCAGTGATTTGTCCAATTAGGTTAGTAGTAACCATCGACCTGGCAACATCGGAAAGCTAAGCATAGCTTTCTGTTGTTGCCAGGTCGATGGTAGTAATAATAAACTTATAATAACCAAATCTTTTTGTCCAACGACGCTACATCACGCTACATTGAACCCGATTTGACAGATCACTGAAATGCTTTGTCTCGGCATCCAATGGAAGATTGTATTTTTTAAGAATAATTTAAAATGTAGCAGTTTGACCAACCCAAAAACGTTAAACCTGAAGTTTAAAAAACGCCTTTAACGCTACGCTAAAACTGGTTTACTTCTTACATAGCTAATATATTGAAACTTCTAGACAAAACTCTAACTTCAAATCAAAAACAATAAATAAACAAGAAAAATGTCGGTTCTGAATAGAACAAATAGATCTTTACCCATGCGCATATATTAGATAAGTAAATGAGAAAACAGATCACAAAACAAACAACTCAGACATAAAAGTTAATGAACCGCATCCAATAAGGAAAAAATATAATAAAGCTTAAGACCAAAATTTCTATAAATAAATTTATGTGACAAATACAATAACAAAATATACAAAAAAATGACTACAATATATTTAAACTGTTTAGTTTTTTATTTTTAGAATATGCTTATTTTTGAACTCCGTTTATACTGAAACGTTATTCAAAGAATTCAATCCAAAGCAATTCCGTGTAGATAAATATGTTTACAGAAATTGAAAAATGCATGTTTTTTATTTATAATTTTGTTTTCTCTGTAAATGTATTTGTATAATAACGATATGGAGTGGGTGTATATATTTTGTAGACACATTCGTACATGACGTGTAGGACTAACTTCAGATTAAATGATTGTCTTTGATATGATGATAATATTAATACGTCAACTGGTAGAATAGTCGGCAAATTTTTGGTTTAAATAACTATGAATGTACAAATAATTATTATATTTAATTTATTACTTTTAAATAGTTACGTTAGATCAGAATGGAATACAAGAGACTACATGAAAAGGGAGCATTCCTTAATAAAACCTTATCAAGGTAATCACATTTGAATATAATTTTCAATAGAATTATGCATCTCCTTTACAGGTTCAGGAATGACTATACCATTTTGGGATTTTACGGGTAGCACAATGGTTACAAATAATTATATTAGGATAACACCGGATTTACAGTCGAAGACCGGTGCACTATGGAATTCTATAGTTCGTACTTTAACCTATAACGGTACATTTCTATATTGTTTATTTTCAGCCCGTTTACGTTAAGAATTGGGATCTTCAAGTGCATTATAAAGTTCATGGTAAAGGAAAAGACTTGTTTGGAGACGGGTTTGTTATATGGTATGCCAAAGATAGGATGCAAACAGGGCCAGTGTTTGGAAATAACGATTTTTTCCATGGATTAGCTGTTATTTTAGATACATATAGTAATCACAATGGACCTCATAATGTATGTGTTGTGGATAAGCATAGTTCTAAACATCTATTACATAATTTTGTAGCATCAACACCCGTATATATCGGCAATGGTTAATAATGGTACGTTACATTATGACCACGATAGAGATGGAACTCATACACAAATTGCTGGGTGCGAAGCTAAATTTAGGAACTTGGAGCATGACACGCATGTCTCCATTAAATATGAGCGAGACGTATTAACAGGTAACTTATGAAAGTAAAAATATATACCGTATTTACACTCTTTCTGTGAAGTTTAACAGTATCCACATATGGATTTTGTTTCTTAGTGCTTTTTAATATATTACGAAATAATGTAATCAGTTTCAGGTATAAAAATAAATATAATAAATTTTATCACCTCGTAAATGGTTTCATGATTCATTTATTGTTTCAGTTTGTAGCTAATTGCTTAACATTAAATTTTTAAAGTTCAATGCAAATATAAAATGACCCCTATATTATTTTACTTTAATCCATTGTTTAATTGTACAACAATAGTATATTACTAACTTAGTTTGATTAAATTCAGTCTGAATTGATATGGGTACCTACTACTTAAGATACAAAAACTTTGTTGGTTAATTATGTGCTCGCATAAAATATTAAAGCCACAGAAAATATTTTTTATAAATTAGAGAAACGTTTTTGTTGAAGACATAGTTGTCGGTAGTTTATATGTAACAATGCTGTACAATACTAATTATTTTCCTACTAAATTTACGGACTTTTTGTTAATGTATAGGCTCTGTAATTTATAGCAAAATGGACAATGATCAATTTTGAAAAATTTCTGTTTTAGTATCAACCGATATAGAAAACAAAGCAGCCTGGAAGGAATGCTTCCAAGTAAAAGGAATTAAACTCCCAACTGGATATTACTTTGGTGTATCGGCCACAACGGGCGATTTATCAGATAACCACGATATCTTATCCATCCGTCTATATGAACTTGACCTACCAGATGATGTACGTAGTCGATACAAATATTCATTAAGATAATAGCAATATTTACAGCAGCAAAATAACGAAGATAGATCGAACATAGTACCATCGGCAACCTACTTCGAACCGCCACGAGATCACACAGAAGATCCGAAACCATCCTCTTTATCAGGCATCAAAGTGTTTTTATTAATGATGATTGGGTGTATCGCTATTGTAGCTTGTGTCGTAATCGGAATTATGTTTTATCAGAAACAACAGGAACATGGCAGGAAACGATTCTACTGAGTGCCATTTTAACAAATATTTATTTACTCTTCACATAATAAATAAGTTTAATGTTAAGATTGTTTTCCATTGTGGTTGTCTGTTCAAACAATAATAAAATTGCGTCACTTGGAAATACGTAATGTTAATTATTGCACCATTGATTTTGTTTGAAAAATACAATTGATATTTGCTTTATTTTAAAATTAGAATTTTAATTGGTGTTTTAACGACAGTTGGTTATAACTACTTCCACCACTTTTGTACATAATTAGTCCTTTTTGGTGGTAGAATTAAAGTTAAAACTTGTGATTGTTAAATGAACTGATTCATTACTATTAATTGATGATATTGTACGATTTTGACTTGAACCAATATAGTTTTGCATTCCTTCGATAATGTGCGAAAAATTTTTCATCCGATGGTAATGAATTTTTTCGTAATGTAAATAATAGCTATACGTTTTAAGATATTTTAGTAAAAAATTAATGTCTAAATATCGTGGGAATTTATATTTAAAATTTGTAATGAAATTAAGGCCAAATTGTATATTTTGCAATTTCAAAACGTTTGCAAATAAAACCTTTTTTAATATTTATTATTTAGTAGCTTTATTCAAATTGCAATAATATCAACCTTTAAAAAAAACAATACATAGTGTGTTTTAGGTGATAGAAAAACTATAACGGAAATTAGATAGTATAATTAGTAAATGTTCCGAATTTGTTATGATTAAAAAGTATAGTTAGATACACGGCGGTCCATTAGACGTTCCATTGGCGGCTTCTCCATTACGTTATTTGATCAATGATCCAAAAAAAATATAAAGGTTTTGTTTGGTTTAGGTACGTCATACTATATAAACATGCATCTGCGTCTTAAAATTGAATTTAGTTCAAGCTGATTCGACTTAGTTATTCCTGTGCGGACGTAAAATAGAAACTTGAGTATTATTATCGGCATTGTTAGTATTTCTTAGAATTATATGTTTGTTTAGTTTGTGATAGGTAAATTTCTATTTGTTACTATAATAGCGATACGTGTTATTTATTTATATTGTGTTGTATAGAAAAATGGCATCTGAACAAATTCGTTATCAAGAGACAGTTGGCCAGATGTATTGCGGCAGAGAGTGGAGAAGAAATTCCTTATGAGACATATTTGATGTTGATTATGAGCTCGAGGCTGAAGAAGAATTGCCTTAATAAATTGTATCAGTTCAATACCTAAGCTAGCATCTAGGTCATCATCAGCGCATGTACTCGCAAGACCATTTGCATAAGCTTCAATTTTTTGAAAACTCAAAATGTCTAGTCGTCGCAGAAATCCAAACCGAGCGGATACTGACTCATAAGCCGAGAATTTTTGGTTTAAAGAAGACAGAAACTGATCAATAACTGGAATGGAATTTTCTATTTTAAATTTATTTCGAGGTGTTAATTCCACTTCTGGTGCTTGACCATAGTCCATAGGAATTAAGCGAACGTTTTGATTACAACGTCTATTAACGACATAATCTGTTGTTCCGGCTTTTTCCGCGCCAAGCGATTCATATGTAGAAAAATTATCAAGTCTCCTTAAGACAGATTCTTTTAATAAACTTATTGCTACAGTTGCAGAATTTAAATCCAGTTTTGCAGTTTGAGGTAGTTGGCTGGTTGCATTGGTTCTATCTAAAATTTAATTCCAAAATACTGCATAAAAACCTGTTTCAATCATACACATACGGGTATGTAGCCCATTAGCATCGCAACACGCTTTGGGTAGTTATTAAAATGTCTTTAATTTGATCGTAACCTGCAACAATCGCTTTGCAGGCATCAGACCTACATGACCAACGAGTCGTTGTCACTCTTTTAGGTACAAGGATTTGACCAGGCGTTTGGTCAGAGAATGAGTTTAAACATTCTGTTAATAACTCATATCGTTGGGTAGAAATTGTAAACTAGACATCCAACTCTAAAAAATCAAAAAAAGCAACTGCAGCAAAGCAAACTCTGTAACGCTTTTGGCAACTAAATTTAACTAATGAGCCGCACATGGAATCCATGATGCCAATGAATTTTCTGCGTGAATCTTAGCTTGCATTCCATTATATCTTGCGCTCATCACTGACGCGTAATCATAGGACTGTCCTCTACAGTACCTACTTTATATCGATATTATGGCTTTTTAGAAATTCCATTAAGGCAATAAATATATCTTGCGCTTTGTGGCCCTGATTTGGCATAAATCTTAAGAACCGTTCAATTACAGTTAACTGATCTATGTGACCTCTTCGTCTGGTGTTGAATCTAATGAAATTGAAAAACACTTAGATTTCTTGATTTTAAAAACTATTTCCTCGAGTACCCGTTTTCCCATTAGATGATTAATTTCTTCACATACAGTTGACAAAAAATAATTTGCATGACTATTTCCACGATTTGCATAATTACTAATATGTTGTTTCAAGAAATCGTCATGTTCAGCTATCAACTCAAGCAATCCAAGATAATTGCCATTAGATGGCAAACCGAGTAACTCATTGTCACCACGCAGGGCTAAACCACGTTTACAAGCAAATTTAATAACACTTTTGAGTAAAGTTTGCCAATAGTTTCTTGTTTCTAAAGCTTGTTTTTCTAATTCGCTATTTATGCGCCCTAGCTCTTTAGAACGATTAGTTATTGTCACAACAGCGTTTAAATGTGTCTTAGATGTTTTATGACTCATTAATGTTCTTCTTTGTGATCATTGTATTGGCAAGATTTCTGTTTGAATAGTTCATCACAACTTTGCAGATCCTTGGTTTCTTTCTTCGGCCAATAATCAACAAAACTTCCCATATTTTCAGGTCACAATTCTATGTCACAAGCACAATATTCATTTTTTTTGTATTCGAATTTACTGTCATGTTTTTGTGCTTCTTGTTGTTGTTTTGACTTGTGTTTCACCTACGGTGACATTTTGAGTTTGCGCATCTGCAAGACAGTCGCCTGGTGAAAGTGAAGAGGAACAAGTCGGTTGAAGAACTAAAAACTCAGTCATGCGACGCATTTTTGCTATGACTTTTTCTCTTTTTGAAATTTTTCGTTTTTCTGCACCGCTTTTATAAACACGTTTCCCCTTATAACGATCAGCCTGACTTTCGATTTTTTACCATATGAAGAGAGATATAATTAAGCATATAAATAATGTCACTATTACTGATTGTTAGAGAATAAAAATTTACATATTATCTACATGTACAATGCTTAACTTAATAACGTACCTCTTAGTTCTCTTGAAATAGACGCGATAAAGTGAGATAAAGTTAATGTATCTAGACTTAGTTCCAAGTGACTTTAAGTACCTACACATACACTTAGAAAAAAAATAAATCCGTTTATTCTGCCTTTGTATTTCGCTACGAATGCACATCAACTGACAGTTTAAAACTAAAACGCACTCATTTCAAAATTCAAACACATGCATCTTCTAAATCTCCTTTCAGTTTCAGTTTTCACATTTAGCACCCACACCAGCACACCACCAACGTACTATACAGAAAACAATTTAAAATTTAACGTTTCATTATTACGAAGTATAATTTCTTTCTAATACTGTAGATTCTGTACATTACCTATATTACTTTCAATGGAAGAAATCTCTGACTGAACGAAGATAAATTTGAAAGCCTTTCGTGTTACCTGGCTTTTATTTCCTTCTTAGAATTAGTTAACGTTAACACCTAATCTTTACCAGGAATTTAAAACTTAACCGAGTAAACGTCAAAAGCTAGTGAAGCATAAAAGTACAAAAATAAACTCAGTTGGGAATAAAGGATTTATTTCATTAGTCATTGGTTGCGTATTACATTAAATTACGGTTTCGTTTCTATGTTGGTACAATAAATGATGTTAATAATTAGTATTATTTACTTTATGAAAATATAAAGTTTTGCGGGGGCCCCAATTTTGTGGGGCTACATGGGCGATTGCCCCTTTCGCCACCCTTTAAATCCGACTGATTTCAAGTAATTAGATTTTCAAAACTACAAAATTAGTAGCTGTTAATTTCAATGTATGAATCGTGCAAGTTAATGAATCGAATAAATGTAAGTTTATTATTCTTTCTGAAGGGGAGCTGCAAAAATGCAAAACATCTGCATCAGGTTTCTACAAATGTAAAAATTACAAAAAGTAAATCTATATATATATAGCGAGGCTTTGCAGCTCATTGCCGCTTCTCGCATCCCAGACGCCACCTGTCCTTGTCATTCCAATCTCCTTCCTGTAGTTCTCTTTTTTCCATTTCCTTATTTACGTTCTTTATCCACTTCTTTCTTGGTCTGCCTCTTTTGTTTCTCTGAGGTGGGGTCCAATTCCATATTCTCATTGGTATTCTTTCAGGACTCATTCGGCGCAAGTGCCCATACCACTTCAACTGTTTTTCATATATGTTATCCACAATAGTACTCTTTGCTGACATTCTTCTTCTGATATCTTCATTCCTAACATGTTCTTGCAGCGTTAAGCCACAGCATCTTCTCCAGTACGACATCTCCGCTGACAGTAGTTTCTGTTCACTGTTTTTGTCCATGACCCACGTCTCCGACCCATAAGTCATTACTGACTCTATCATTGTTTTATAAATATTTTGTTTTGTTTTCACTGTAAAATTTTTATTCCACAGGACAGGATGCAGTGCTCTTGTCATGTTTTTGCCTCTACCTATCTTCTTCATTATGTCTTGGTCATCTCTTCCATCGTCGCAGATTGTGACCCCCAGATAATCATAACGCTTTACTCCCTTTATAATTCCACTATCTAGCTCCATGTCTGCTCCCGCTCCTCCTATTACCATATATTGTGTCTTTTCTTTGTTTACCTCTAATCCCCAATTTTTATACTCTTCTATGAGTTTATTAAGCATATAAGTCATATCTTGACAGTCTTCCGCCATGACAATTTGGTCGTCTGCAAACAGGATAGTGTGTATTTGGCTGTCAAAAAGTAAATCTAAACTAAAAAAATTATGTTAATTTTAGAAAATCATCTAGATAATTTCATGATAGATAACAGAAAAATCATCTAAGATAATCAATTAGATAATATTCAATACTTTTATCTAGATAAGGAAAAAGATGATGAAAAATTATCTAGATGAATTATCTATATAATTTCATCTAGATAATGCACAACACTGATAATAGGTAAGCCCAAATAATAGAACCCGACAGACGAAATTGAAATGTATGCATGGTTTGGCTTGCTATTATTTTCCGGTATGTTTCGTTATAGCATTGAGTAATAATACACTTATTATTCAATGGTTATAGCAAATGTCACGTGTCGTTAGTAATAACGTTTCAAATTTTCGTACTTTGATAAAATTCGTAGCGCACCACTGACGATATCAGATTTTCGGGTTAACATTCGCCGGAATTCATTTTTTGTTGACGTTTACCTTTAGTAGGATAATAGAAACCTTATCCGTTCAATCATAATTAATTTATTTGTATTTAATTTTACGTCGTTATTATTACGCTTTTAGCGATTTGAATGAGACGAAGATCCTCTACTTGTATTGAATGAGTTAAATCGATTTTCTTTCTATTACATTATTCATAGGTAATGGCTCCCAAACGCTATCTTACTTTTGCTAATTTAAAATTCTTTACAGCGAATGGTCCTTTCATAACAAACTCACCTACTAAGTCTGAAACTATTATTTCCCTAGCGTTGTAAATTATCTATTATAAATTCATATAGATAAATTAATCTAGATTGATATTTTTTTATCTATTTATATGTATCTGCATATATATAAATTTTTATTTAGATTATTTAAATCATATATATAAAAAATCGTGTGCCGTAAAATTTCAGTTTTGCAAATTACAACATGTTTATGTAATTTTTTCCGTAATTTCCCACATTCCGTAGTAATTCTTCAAAGAAACTACATCCATCGTTATAAAGTATGAATTGCGTATCTATTATCTAACACTAGATAATTTTTTAAGAAAAAAAATATATATCTAAGTATATGATTTAAATAATATCTATTTACAGCACTGCTTACTTAGTAGACCGATTCAGCCCGGTATAATTATAGTGAGATTGATGACCTCAAGTGTTTACTCGAATTGGACTTTGAACAGCTGTAGCTACCTGTCGTGTATCGTTGATGTGGTTTACTTACCTTACATCAATTATGTTATTCTCTTGTATTCGTATCTACCCTTGGCGTTTCCGAGCTAAGAATGTTACTGTTACAGCGGAGTGGCGCCTATTTCCCCCTTTTTTTTTATAGTATTTTCAACCACGTCCATTCACCGACATTTCAGTTAGCCGTGGTGATATGGTTGCTACCATGATGGTTCACTAGAAGAAAAAGACATAATAGAAAAATGGCGCCCAACGTAGAGCGTCGATTTACTTTACTATTTTTTTTCTTAACTTATCAAATTTTCTATTTGGCTTTCTTGATTTATCATACGTATTGAATAGCCTTACTGTTTTCTTTTGGTATCGGTATAGTTATTAATCACTAGTTGTCTTTTTCTCGAATGTATTTCAAGTTAGTGGTTTAGATCGATTTGTTTTGGTTTTCCTTAACAGCGACAAATACTTAGTGTTCTTGACGGATAGCAACGAGTTGGATTTTTTCTTTCTTTCTTTTTTAGAGCTAGAACTATCAAGTCATAAGATGTGAAAATTTAAGATCAATCGTTTACAATACGAACTAGCAGTTCGAGGTTTTAATAATATTGGTGTCGTTGATCAATTTGGAAAGGCACTTCGAAGTGTTTTACAAATTGAATTAAAACAGTCTGTACAAAATTTCGCTCAAGACATTCCCTTTCAGGACAACCAGGACGCAATTACTCAAGATCGTGAGAAATTGTTAGCTTTCTTTTCAAATTCTCAAAGCGATACGTGAACGACGAATGTTTTGCGTCGTGTTTCTACTCAATTTTCACTTATTCGGACGCAGTGAACGAACGAATGCCAAAGCGAGGAAGAAATAACTCGAAAACGGAAATTTTTGTTTCTGGTATTGATATCCTGATCCATATCTTTTTTTCATTGATGAAATTCTTCATCAACCTAATTTTATATAAACGGTGGTAAAAGTTCTTTTCCCCAAGAGTATATCGTATTCTAAACGTGTAATATTTCGTCTATGTTAATGAACAGTGAATTTGCACGTACTCATATATCTATTAATTCCTTGATTTGATTGGTTCCAAATAAAAAGAGGGAAGTGGTTTGTAAAGTATGATGTAGAAAATAAGTCAGACAAGTTAGAACATATCTCAGTCCGTTTGCAATCTTTGGTTTGCATAATAGTTACTAGATATTTTGTGTTGACTAATTACTAAAGTATCCTTCGATGCAGTATAATTTAATACCTATATTTAAAAAAAACATTTCTTAAGAAGCTGATGGAAAACTACTGATGTCTTGTTTTGGAAAACCTTGGATCTGGTTAATTTAAGAATGTTACATGTCATTATTCTGTATTCATCAAAAATATTTATTCTGAATTAAAATTAACGGCTGCACTGTCTAAGGACGCTACTGCTTGTCATTTCGCTGTACGGCTGGGGATAAACGCGGTACAGCAACTTTTAGTAGCTCTTTATCTCTTCGAAAACCGCTGAAAACGTTCGTGTGTCTAGTGTTATTTTAAGATATCGGATGCGCTAGGGAAAACGTATTGGTCGGATTCGGCCTTTGGGGTTAATTACGCGACGTTCCAAGCTAGTTTCGGGGAATTACCATGCTGTCTTTTCGAGATATGTATGTGGAGTCCACCTCGTTTAGTGTAATCAGAAAGGACGAGAGAAGACTCACTCCTGTCTCAGTATCGTATTACTTCATTAAATTACTTTGTATAGCATATATCTTCTTGTATTTATATTTATTACTTTACTTTTGATTATATTCATTTAAATTTACTTTCAGTCGCAAAGTTTATATCATCTGTAACCTTATGTATTGTCGCCAAATACGTTAATGTGACATCCGTCAAATTTCTTCGATCATTTGAACGCAGTCACAACCAAAGGCAAAATACATTAACCGTCGACGTAAGCTTATATATCACACATAGCTTCTGATTTTAAACCAGATAAATAAATAGGAGTAGTAGAAGTCACTACGATTGAGGAAGAATTGTTGGTTTGATAAGTTTTGTACTCATATTTAACTTTTTTTTCAATTTATTATTATTGTCGATTGTTGACTTATTTCGCGACTGCATACTATACGGGGTTTGATCGAGTAGTATTTATATTTAAATTAATTTCGTTTACTTATAAGATTTGTTAGCAATTGAATATTAGTTGTATGGTGGGTTGCCTAAACGAAAAGACCTACATTAAAATTATAATATTAGTCGACAAATCTATAATTGTTATTGGTCTACTTCTTTTTCTGTTAATTTTAACGACTATTATCTCTTCTTGCAATAAATATATTGTTGAAAGTTGTGTTTTGTCAATTTCTCCCTTTTAGTGATCGACAGATTTAAACAAGGCCTGTATTAGGTGATATTTACTTGTTTTGGCGCCTTTTTAATTTAGTGTAGAATTAGTACACGGAAACTTACGCTCCGCTTGCCCATTAGTTAGTCGCCAACAATTAAGTTGCGAGAAAATTCTGGTAAGATTACTACATACTTTTGTTTGGGCCATTCTACAGTTGATTATAATCAGTTTAGAGTATAAAAGATATTTAACTGTCTGCCAAGGCAGCGCCGCGACCATTTTCGTTTTTCTTGAAATACATGTGTTGATTTAAGTACTAGATCGTTTGATTCAGCAATCTATCAGCATATTTCGTCCTTCGTTTCTATTTAAAGAGCCAATTAACACGATCTTTTTATATTTCAGTGTGTAACGAAATGACTGACACGAGTCTACATTCCACCATGTGGTGTTGTTGGCCTTAAAACGGATACGTCTCCACCCAATTCCAAGCTTGAACTTGATCAACGGTCGATACGTACCATATCCCAACGTGGTAATAATCGAGTTGATACTAATCTTTTGATAGACTCCTTGTACAGCAGTGCAACGTCCGTAGATTATGAGCTGCTGCCCTTAGAGAAATAGTTACTCTACGCAATTCAGAGAGTCGGATTTGGGCAGGAACTGGAGACTCGGTTGGGACATCGTTGTCCAATTGGTTTCCAGGCCGATAAACCCAGACCTAGTTCTAATTCCTAAACTCGGTTCAAATTTCAGGCAGGAACTCGAGGCATAGCCTGGTCCCGAGGATTTTACCAGTATCGGTAAATCGGGACCTAGTTCTGGAGGCAGAGTCCTATTGCAGTGATACATGGTAAAGTGGACTTGTCCTTCCAGCAGTGGAAGCTACTTGTGGTAGCCGTACGCGATCCAAACGCTTGGGGTTTATGCGATTTGTCTTGTGCCTTATACCTATAAAACGGACGGCAATCCACCCAATTCCAGCATTCCCAGTGTTCAGAATCATATATGTGAAAACGACGAGGGCTGTATGAACATTGCGAGATAGCAGAAAAATGCATTTTGTAGGATGGAGGAGACTGCAACGGTGACTCGTGAAAACGGGGCCCGGCAGCAACACGAATATACGCTATCCAGTGCTCTATGAACTGGTGTCGGCCTCTCGCAGAACTAGCTTAGGCACAGGTTGAGCGTTGACTTGTTTGGTAGTGCGACATTAGTCCCTTAATATAAAGGGGAGAGAGGGTGCTTTTTGAGGTGTTGAACTGCCTAGCAAAGATCGTCTAGAAACAAAGAGAGTTAGAAACGACGGTGCCATTCCGAGTTAAGCACTGCCGATTACAATTCAGACTGGGTCGTACAACGCGCGGTGGGAGTTATTACACCTACCGTCTAACGGGAACCAGGGGTGCGAGGAACAGGACTAGTCGAATAAATGCCGAAATAGTAGTTTTCTTGGGAGTAAACAAGGATATTATCATACCATTTATTTCAATATACACCAAACAACATAATTATAGCAAATGTATAAATTTTTAAGATTCAATTATAACAATTTAAAATAAAATTAACATTTATGACTAGTACGTTTATAAATTTTAAGTAGTATTATTAAGAATATAAGTTTTACAGTAAGTACGGTTTAACAGTTAAACATTTTTTTACGAATATTTTACATCGATTTTATGATATATTTTTTATTTAAAGTTAATTTAATAATGCACGAAAGCACTTTAATAAAAAAAATAATAAGTACAAATTTTACTTATGCAAAATCAAAGTAACTTTAAAAATTATAATAAATTATGAGTTCTTGTACAATAAGTACATTAAAAAAGAAAAATTATAGTGACACATTTATACTGCAGTTTCCCTAAATATTTTGACCGGATTCTTAATATTTTTAATATAAATATACCTTGTTATAGAATTTGGAGTTAATATGTCTTCCGATTTTGGTGCTTTATTTTCTGAGGTATTCAAAGTGTTCATCGCGTTAATCACGTAGTCTTCTGATAAAAGAAAAATGATAATAACCAACAATTCGGTCAAGCTTTACTACAGTAAACATTCAGTTTTACTACAGTAAACATGTAAAGTTAAACGACAAACTGAAATTGCTAAAAGGAAGATGCAAATAAACTATAAGTGAATTAACTAAGTTTCTAATAAACATACAGTAATAGCCATTAACTAATGTCTAAATAAGTATAACCGAAGCATATAAAAATCTAAATGAGATAAGTAAATGAGGAACTTAAGTGCCTTTGGTGATTGGTACGTTTGTATGTATTACATACGGTAATAATATACTAAATAATCTAACTAGGCTACAAAAGACTAACGGTACAAATACTTATAATGCCTCTAAACTCATAGCCTATGTTAACCACATTTAATTTTTGGTATAGAAGTTGAAATCTATGGAATACAATTTTGTAATTTAGTAAAATCAATTAACGACTTTCTGATTAATACCTTCTTTTAATTTTTATTTCAGCTTACAATTAAGTATATAGTTTCAAATACAGTCGAACTTCTCTATAAATAATATTTCAGATATTAAAAATGTTCTAGACACAGAGACAATACTCTGCATTTTGCCACATTTGTTACTTGACGCAAAGGGAGCCAGAATAATAGAAGTAAAGACTTCAAGCAAACTTCTATAGGAAAAAAGTATTTTCTTCCAAAGTGGAAAAAATTTAATATATTTTATGAATTGATACTGAAAAATAATAGGTAAAATGCGTTTGTTCGTTAAAAAATCCTAGAAATAGGAAAGAAAACTTACATAGAGAAAGCCTCTATTGGCCCTATCAAAAATTATCTTGTTGAAAATAGTCAAAATACTGAAATCCTTTTGTTCGAAATCTGCCGAATGAGGATACAAGACAATTCGATTCCGCCGTTACAGCACGACCGTTTCGGCGCTCTATAAGTTGCTGATGTTGCCACTGTCACGTCATAGTCATTTTTTGAAATAGAATGCCACGCCAGAATTCGAAATATTGTTAGTGGGTTAGTGGCACAGTACCAGAAAATAATAGAATACTTAAGAGGAAATGCCCATAATTTGCGAAAGGAAAAAATTCCATAAGCATTACATGGTAACTTACAATGCAACAATAAAAAATAAATGTTTGTTTCTTCTATTTTTTTAAATTACTGAAGTTCGACACGTTTATTTAAAAGTTAAAAAATACATATTTATGTATATACTCATACTCTCTCTTCTGTAACACCAATTTTCAAAATGTTGCTTCTACAAATCAATGTTACTGAGACAATTTACCTGACTTGGACACAAAAAGTAAATACTTCGAAGCTGTTAAACAAGAAGAAACGCGTAAAGCTTTAATAAATTAACTCCGTAGAAAACTTTGTATCATCACCACCACAAAAAAATGAATTTCTAAAGCACATCTTATTGTATTTAAAGAAACGATGACAGAAGAATATAATTATTTTTTGTTTGATATTTTTCATCATTATATAGGAGTTCGACTGTAATTATGAAAAATTAAAATAACATTTTTAACTGATTTTCTTATTCAAGATAAACTAGTAGTAATGTCAAGCAAGAAATGCATGCAAGAAATAAGAAATAGTCACTGCAACAAACAGTTTCAATAAAATTTACAGACAAACAAGGCTATTGTTCAAAATCTAACTAACGAATTTGTTCAAATCTCAATACAATTTGAAATTTCTCGTTTCTTGTTTCTGTCATACTATTCGTAATTACCGTTAAATATGAGACAAAAGTATTCAGTTTGCTGTCACGTTACGTTAACATTGAGAATAAAACGTTTCTATAAATCCATATAAAGAACTATAGAGAAGCGTTTAAAAGCTTGATAAAAAATTTAAGAAAAATATACAAATTGATTAAAAGAGTTTGGGTTTGATCATTGATTTATTATTGCAGGCGGAAATTCATGATACTAAAATCTATTGTAAAAGCTAATTGATATATATTAAATCGGTATGACCTACAGAGTCAGAAGTAAATCAACCTATTTTCATTCCACAAATCTTATTGAACAACGCAGTGGTAATCAGATCTTAAGTCAGTAAAGTCAGTGGCTCTGTGTGACGATGAAGTAAATACAAAGATCTACAAAACGGAAATATTGCGAATCTCTTGGGCAAAATGCAATTTTTCAATTAAGTACTATGCAAATAAAACGTGTTTACTTATAAATTACTTTGTTTCTTAAATCACAACCTAAGTTTTCATACCTTAAACCTGAAACACTACTCCAAATTAAATATTGTGTCCCTACAAGTACAAAAATACTTTACTCTGAACGGGTCGTTCACCTAATATGGTTCTTGCACTCCAATTTGTATTACCTATAAACCAAAATTTTATTCTTAACTCTAGACATTGTTCTTCACAAAAATATTAAATGAATTTACTTGTGCCTACTTCCAAAAACATTCCGTATCTTTTTGGTAACGCACCTAAACAGGCTTTTAGACTTACAACCTGCAAAACGAAGTTATATGTTGACGATTATAAATGTTTAAAGCTGCTCAAAGCAATAATATAAATTAAAATTTGCAACAAAAGAATAATACGCTTTTGCATTACTGATCCACATTTGTTAGAAAATTTGTAAGTATACGAAATAAAACTGTAAGCTAAATAATAAAAAAAAATGTACCTTTTACGTCAGGAGCTATATACAGAGTGTCATGCTTTTTAATGCCCATTATTGAGATCTCTAAAACACTGACATACAGATATAAAATATGGGATTTTTCCGTAATCACGATTTTTGCATCTCTTAAAGATCCAATAGTGAGCATTGAAAAAGGAGACACCCTGTTTAAAAACAAATATTTAAAAAACATATTTTTGATCAAGTAGATTATTCCAATTTTAGAATAAACGTGTAGTTGCAGTTAAATATTGAAGTTAACTCTGTCCTAATACACGATGCTTTTCGGTTTAATTTCCTCATGCTGATACTTGATTGATCAACCATAACTTTGTTGAACTTATACAATCATTCTTTTCAACGTCCGCCCAAACTGACAAGGCAGGGTAACCGGAACTAAGCGTAAGAGGAACTAAACCAGTAACATATCGCAGTTACCCATCAATCTAAGCATTCGTTTTGTAGAAAGATCGTCTAGAAATATGATAAACGTACTAAACGTACTACTCGTAAAAGCGCAGATAGAAGAAACTATAGTAAAAATTCTCTAAATACAGGTTTTGAAAATAAAAAACCAGAATAGAACATTGTATGAAGTAACAAAGTTTTACGGATGTACGACATGTCTATAAAACAAAAAAAAACATAACACGGCTGGAAAAAAATATACTTTACAGCTGAAAACGAAAAAAGAACTTGCTAACACAATGAAAGCTCAGGATATGGTTTTCCAGATATGAAATTTTGGATAGTGTGTATGTACAACAAAACCCAATCAAAACTAGATTCAAAAAGGTTCATCTACAGAAGGAGTGGTTTGTCTGCAAGCCACAAAGATTGCTCCTAAAAACCCTTAGAGTTAAAATAGTCGAAAAAAGACATAATAACCTTGAACCTACACGTGTTGTGAGTTGCTTTGCTTCTGGTACTGTATTTGCAACTCATAAAATGATGCATAGCATAAGTGATCTTTACAAAGTGGTCTAAAAAAGGTTTTATATTTGCCCAAAAATACGACCAATTATTCTAGTGGATGAGCTAGTATTTCATGTCAATTAATAATAAAGACTCTAGAAAATGATATTTTTACTAAAACTGTTACCATACTCTACACATTTACTTTAACCACTAGATGTTGCTGTGTTTAAAAGTATGAAAAGCCATTGGAAGAGCCTTATCCAAGAGCCTGAAATCTAAGCATAGAAGAAAACTAGGACACAGAAAATTCCCGCAACTTCTCATCAGGAATTTAAGCAGATGTCTGATCAAAATATCATAACAAACAACCATATGTCTCATCGAAATCAAATTTCGACTTCCCTTTTAAATATTTAAGTAAAAAAAGACTGAATGAAAGTACAACTCTAGGCAATAATTTATGCAAGAACCAAATAAGATTGTGACGTGAATGGGTATCTTCCTGATTCGTTTTTCAAAGGCAACAATTTCCCCAATATTCCAAATAATAATTACTTTTAACCATCATTGTCATCGCAATTAGTAAGCTCGCTAAACAAAAAGCAAACAGGTCTACCAATTTACTTCAATCAAAAATGCGCAAAATGTACGTCGGTGCGAAAATCATTATAACTGTAAAACTTAAAAGAATACAAGCAGGAAGAATGGCAAGAAAATATAAAATAATAATGCCCCAAAAACAATACCAAAAAAATCACAGAAAAAAACTTGACAGCAGATCGGATTAGACAAATTACTGGAAAATTTTTGAAAATTTAAATTAACAAACAACGAAAGTAAAATTGAGGCCCAGTTACCCAACTTCACCTTAATTATACTATATACAAGAGGCATGCATGATAGGTGATGAAAAAACAAATAGAATAAAGAAAACGCTTAAGTAAAAAGGTCATTCGGATAACAAGAAAACAAGATCTTGTCGTACACATCATCATAACATAATTTAAGTGACCCTGTAGCAAAGTGCTGTGACCATGGATGATAATAATAGATGTTGATCAAAGGTTTCAGATCTGGAAAAAAAAGCTAATAGCGATAGGCCAAGTAAAAACTAATTCACTTAAATTAAGATCACAGAGGGAGACTGATATTTGAAACCTATAGAAGGAAGGAATGTCACCGAGATAGATTGACTACATTCAGCATATTCGAATAAAAAAAATGAGAGTAGCCGTGAATATAGACAGGTGGAATTGAACACAACTGACTGGTAGACAATCGAAAAAACCAATACATCTCTTCAATATTGCCATTCGAATGCTAAACGTCAATAAATGTAACTTGTTTCCATTTATTAAAAAAAAGATTTAACGCTTTACACCTTTAAACCTAGATGTTAAAACGTTTTTCTGAAGCAAAGTGAAAGATTTCCAGCTATGCTCACAAATGGTTAAAAACTATGCGAGCAACAAAGACAGTTGCAACGGTCTCCCGGAACCCACCAGCTTAGGAAGTACGCCTTGTCAGTCGTGAAAAAACATAAACAAAAAACTGACCCCATGCTTCAAGTAAAAGTCTCCAACATGTTGATCCTATTTAATGCCCGTTAAAAACTTTATTTAAACTAAATTAAACTTAAGATACACGATTCCGAATCTTTCAGCGTTCACCAGATAATAAAAACAACACTAAATTGGATATTTTCCATTCATTCGTGTAGTGTATTCCATAAAAGCTAATAACTAATTCTAAAGTAAAACGATAAATCGAATCCTAACAATAATTTAAATGACTTAATTCTTTTTCTATTCTAAATAAAATCAGTGCTCGAAAAACAAACACTAAACATTACCCATAAATCCTAATCTACCTTTTTGCATTGTTATCATTGCATCAAAGTATATAGATCTGAATAATCACACTAAATGGACCTACATAAGTTAAATTTAATAAACCACGTACAGTACTAGGAACTACCTTCTATCGGAATATGTGGAGTAAAAAACTATTTTTTTAAAATTTCATAGTGCACTGTACACAACTCTAAACTAAAATAAGTTTTACTTAAGTTCCCCATTGTTTACACAATGCCACAATGACTGTAAAATGTAATACGTATTGTTCTACTAAGCTCTAAGATAAAAAAAACACAAAAACTATGTTATAAAAACTTAAAAATCTACACCCATCACAAAACACAACAACAAGCCAATTTATCTCTCATGCCTTTACTTTTGACTAATGTTTCAGTTTTAGCGTTATCGATTATAATTTTGTTTTGTAAACTAATACCGTCACTATCAAAATTACTTTGCTTTACGTTATTTCTTCTATTCGATATAGATTTATCGCCCCTATCGTGCGAGTTCGACTCGAGAATGTCGTCGAATTCGAACCAGTCTTCGTCACTGGAACTATGGTGACTTTCTAATCTATTGAACGATGTTGAATTAGGATCATATTTTAATCGTGCTTTACTCGTTTGTTTAGGCAAATCGCTCATAGCCCTATCGCGAAAATTAGGTTGAGGACTACTACACTTTGTAATGTATTGTGACGTAGATCGCTTCATCAAAAACTTCTGAGATTTTGCATTTTCTATCCTTAAAATATCTTCTAATTTGGTTTTAAGTTCGTGAGGTGATACCGAATTTCTCTCAATTTTTAAAGTTTCTTCTACTTGTTCCACTTTTTCTATACCGGGCGAATGAGATTCAACACTTTCGGGTGTGTATGGTTCATGCAACAACATATCCCTAGTAATTGGTTCGTGCAAAAAATTGGAATCTACTGTTATGTTATCAAAACTTTTCCTAGTATTAATTAAATAATCACTCATATCAGTAACGTTAATTGTAACAGAAGCATATAATTGGCAACAATGGCATAGTACAGGCAAGCAATCATAAGGTGCGTGCGAGCAACATGTAATAGTACCTGCATTCCCTATTAGGTCTATGCGAAGATAAACTGGCTGTAAAGTAAATAGAGTACATTACTTATACATCTACATTAAAGTGTATGACTTTCTTTGAAATATTAACAAACAATTGTGCATTAAAATTTTAATTTATATAATTTCAGTTAAAGTCATACACTAATTTGAGCTCCCCTATGTACCATGTAGCTACGTCATTTCTACATTATAACACTTACACATGAAAGTCATTTTCCAAATTAAAGGCTTAATGATGAACGAGATGATTGGTTAAAGTTTTGCATTTTGAAGTAGTAATAAACTTAACACAAAACAAAAACTCGGTAAATAAAATGAAGTGTACAAAGTACGGGAAAAAAGCAAGAAAACAAGAAAGAAGTATAGTACTAACATAAGAATGTCTTCCGGGTTTGGACAGTGTCAATGTGAGTTGAACCAAGCCAGAATCAAAACTCCTATAAAGTTAAGAAAGAAATCGATTAACTTCAAGAACCAAATGACAATCTAACAAAGACCCACTGCAGTGTTAGGTAATCAACTAGTGAACCAAGTTAGATTCTAAACTCCATAGAATCTCCTTGTATAAATTAGAATCGTCGTGGTTACTTGAGCGCAACTTTGATTGGGTTGCGCTCGAAATAGGGCGTGTCTTTAATAAACGAGTAACAACCGAGAACCACGACGATACGATGCTGACCTTTTTAAAAACAATATAAAAAACATTTAAAATAAAATAAACTAAATTGTAACATTGTTATAAATAGTTAGCCTTTACCGGAAAATGACATTCTGTATAATTAAATGAAATATGTATAACGTATTGAAAAATACCTTATTGAGTATCAGAACCCAACATGTGAAAATCCAGATAAACTGGCTGCGTAAATAATACAAAAAAAATGATTCACACAAGAAACATCAACAAAAATTAACGAAACTCACCTTATGATCTCCCATACAGGTATTACTTCCTATAATTCCATACTGAACGGGCTTATCTTCATAAACCAACTTTTTGGCAGAATGACTTAATAATACTCTATCACACCAAGAAGGACATCTTGTAAGCATATATTGTGTACCTTCTGATATTTTTTCCTCAAATGGATACGATGGCGGAAAGGTCACATCAAACTCCACAACATGATTTTCAAAGGCTTCTAGTTCTTTATCAAATTCTTTTAACTATTTTTTATGGAAACTAGTTTTGCACTGATTAATCTTTGCATAACGTACACTACTTACCCATGCATCAGTATCTTGCAAAAATATTGATTGATGATTGGAATGTTTAAATTCCTTTTTACCGACCGTAAGAATTAATTGACTATCATCATCAGTATAGTGCAACTTTGTGAAATCTCCGTTTTTATTATTTTGTATTCGAGTGGTCGTTAACCCATCAGTTAATTTCTAAAAAGTTATTTTTAACACGGTACCAAAATTTGAATACCTATTACCTTTATAACACCATCTGTATCAGTTCTAAAATTAAAATCTCCAAACAAAAAATACGGTGCTCGTCCATAAGAATCGTTATGAAATCTCTCTAATGTATGCTCCAGTGCTCTTCTTCTGTTTTTAGAATATACTGACGGAAATGCCTCCATTGCAACAAAATTTGATGCGTCATGAAACAGATGAATGTTTACCATGTCAAAAACTGTACCGTTTAAAGACCAACGTGTTCGAAGAAATCCCTTTCGTGACCATTTACACTGTAACATAATAAATAAACTGATTAATACTAAATGTACGAAAACATTTGAAAGCGTAACGCAATTACAAAATACAAGATAGTAACAGAAAAATTTCGCCAAAATAGATTTAAGAGTTCCTAAAATTTAAAAACTTATCGGATTACAGCCAATACTTTGGAATAAGAACACATGGAATTTAAAACCGACTACATGAAAATAATACAGCTGTGTGACGATAATCCGGATCGATTTCAGGATGACACCAAATATCGAATGATACGGATTACCATGACGTATTTATAATAGAAAATAGTTCAAAGTATATACAACTGTGTTTAACGATTGTGTATATATGGAATCTTAAATGACTTCACCCTTTTTGAAAGGAACCAATCAGAATTGGGTTTCTTCGTGTACATATACAAGCTTTCTCTAATTGAGCTAGTAGTCTCACTGAAATCAGTAACAAAGCCTAAAGATCATGTCAAATGCAACAGTAAATTATGTGTGCAAATTAATACATGTAACATTAAGGCTTGTCGCTCTGCCTTAGTAGCCGACGTTATTATCTATATTACAAGTCAGGAAAACAGTCGATTGATGAACCTCGTATCGAATTGTTGAAATTCTAATAACGAGACACCTTAAGAAAGCGGTCGTGAAATAAAACTTTTACGCAGTACCACAGAAGTATATTCAACAAGGAGAACCATATTACGTCTTTACAAGTGGGTTGTGAAAGTAAAAATGACTTACTGCTCTTTCATGTATTTCGCCCACACACACCCAGAAACTGCAAATAGTTCAGATCAGAATTTTGAAGATGACAGTCAACGGATATTATGAATTTCGACAACCGACATCAAGGAGGCTGCGATTCAGGTATAAGTTCAATCGTTTATCATATACACGCCTGTTTTTGACAGTAACTTAATCAGAGTGCCGCTCAACCAACTGCGATTATTCTTCTTTATATGCGGAGACTACTTCTTCTAAAGTCACTTTTGTGGGGTTTGCAATCTGGCTTGGTCCACAAGTCGATCACCTAACTTTGTAGTAGTTCCTTATTACATAGTCGATTGGTTCTTAAAGTTCATCAGTTAGCTTCTTAACTTTAATTAGAAATATTATCACGGTCCGTGCCCAGAAGACGTTCTTATCTGTTTAAATGTCTTGTGAAATGTCAGTAAATTTCCTGTTTAAGTAAAGTTCTTTAAAGCTGCAAGATACATGGTACTGCCGTAAGTACAAACGCGTGCCAAGATAGAAATTTAAAGTGTAAAAAGTTGGCAACGCTGTAATGTATGTACGTACGATGCAATTACTGATTTTCATAGCAGTTATCTAACAAGCGATAGAATAAGATGGAGTGGGGTGTGTATAAAAACCGCGTTGCTGTTTTAACGTTCTTTCGTTGCAGAAAGAGACCAAAAGAAATTCTTAACGTACTGAAATCACTTAGAATCAACGAACGTTTTGTGTTTCGAACAATAAAAGTTTAAAAAAAGATCGGGTCGCCCTTGGTGTGTATGCACAAATAAATCGTGAATGCTGTTCACTTCTGGCAATCTTCTACGCAAACAATTAAGAAAATAACCATGTCGTGTATTTTGAGTGATGACTTGCACCGTCGTGCGTATAACAGGTACAATAATAGATAAATTAAAGGAGATACAACGCGTTAGATTTCAAGCTTTGTTGAACAAGTTCGGAGCTAGTCTTTACCGTGAACAAATATTTACCGTCATTCAATGCACAAAACGATCGATTATATGCACGTTCGTCAAAAGAAGCACAAGGCAAAATTCTCTGCATGCAGCGCGAGCATCATCAGCGTCGGTTATGGTTCGCCTCCTGAGATGGCGTACAAGTGTGCACTTATGCAAAGTTGTCAAAACGTCGGCGTATGTTCACCAAGCAATGTTTGAGAAGGTTGTGAAACCTCTAAATAAGAATAAGTTCAATAGCAAAAGTAGAACTTTTTCAAAAAGATTCCGCACCGGTTCACATAGCCAAAATCACTCAACAATGGTTAGCGAAGAATATTCCAAACTTATTTCTACCCAGAATTGGCCAAGTGAAAATCCAGATCTAAATCCTCTTGATTACTGTCTCTAGGAGAACTTTAAACAATTGCGAGTATCAAACGTCACAAAAACTTTGAAGTCTTAAAAAATCAATCAAAACCGCAGTTAAAAAAATTCTATAACGCACAAATTGGGAGGTAAAAAAAAGTTTTAATAGATGTTCGGCTCAGCTTTTGGCTAGCTTTCATCGTACATGGTCATGAGTCGGATTGTCAGTATCTAAATTTTTCGAGTAAGCCGTGGCCTAGCGCCGCTTTTTCGTACGTGTAGAAAGTAATCCTATAAGAAAACGAACGTCTAGGATAGAGAAAAGGAAATACCCCAGACCCGCAATCCTCAAACGTGCGTGAAGCAATAAAACAATATAGTTAGCACAGACAGAAAGTTTCGTTTATTTCGACTACAATTGATATTAGAGAAGAAAAAGAGAAAGAGACGAATATCAACGGTAAAGTTTCGATTGGTACACTCCTAACATAAACAATAAATAGAATCGACATGAGATCGTGGCTATGCCACTGCTAAAAATATAATACCAAGATCGTTACACAGAGATTAGCTATTAGATACACCGTGTGTATTAGTCTCTACCTTAACACACCAAATCAATAAATGAAAGACGGTAGTAACGCGTTCGCGATACCTTATGATTAGAAATCAAAATCTCCCCGAACCGCATGACGTCAAGTGTAGGAGTGAGATATAATGGTTTCGGGTTTTAATTACCCTTTGAGTATCCATAAGCGTCATGCCGCTTCCAATTCACTTACATAAATATTGTTACAGTACGATCACAACCGACTTAATAATTTATTGTTAGCAATAAATGACACAAGAATGACGATTGGATTGACGATCTTCGTAGATTAGAATATTTAAATTCGTAACGCGCACATGCAGTGCTTCTTACACCCTATGAAATTCCTTGCAAATTAGAACAGTTAAATTAGTAACGCACACAAAGAGTTTCTTACACCGACTAAAATTCTCACTTCGTCGAATGCGAATTTCTATACGTACTACCCTATAACACGTGGTCGTATTGGCCCATTATTATGCGTTTTCCCGCTTGGGTCACCATCGTATTAAAAATAATAAATACCTTGCTAGAATATTATGTTGTAAAGTATCCCTCGGGGTTAGTATCTTTTGGTCTTAAGGATCACATCGCATTTGTTTTTGAGTAGCCACGATTAGGATGTTGGTTTTTTCCAATGGCAAACACAAACTTTTAATCAGATGAACATTTGGGGTTATAAAGAAGAGCTCCAAACGAACATCGAACAAGAAACTCAAAAAGATATGTCCGACGCTGATCGCTTAAGTGCGAATCGTATAACAAGGTTTCCTTCAATAACAAATGAAATGCATCACATTTAGTCGGAAGTCTACTCGACGTTGCGCCATCTGACGGCTAAAACTCGACCAATTTACGAGAAACTTGTCTTCACGCGCCGACGTTGGCAAAGTTACCTAAACGACAGATGCAAAAATCGCAACTAATTTTTAGTCGTTACAATTCCACTTGACACGATTCGCGCAGCCATCGACAAGTAACCTGATTATCTGCGCCGCTGTGTTGTCGCCGGAGAATCCCATTTTGAATAAAATTATAATGCTTTTATATAATTTTTTATATATATGTATATTAATAAGCATCCGTATTTTTTGGTGTTGTTATAAGCCCTCAAAGTACTGACCGAACATATAGCCGTACTGTGTAGTCAGTCAACTTATGTAAACACACATTAACAAATTGGCGACTAAAACCCTCGATGTGAGCCACAGCGTTGTCATGCTTGGGTAACTAAACATTGGCGACACGTTTTTAACCCCAAAAACGTGGTAACATGACCTTCTTGATTGGCATACATAATTTGTTAAAAATTAAAAATCAACTCAAACTTTTCGTCTTTTTGAACTGAAGAAAGTTTGGGTGCCGATCTTAAGCTCACCATACTCTTATCATTAATGTAACGGTACCTCTAGATAAATACTTGTTTCCTGAAAACAGGTCCTTCAACGTGGAGGATATACACCAATTAACCCTTATGTGAGCGACCTAGTACAAATGTACTAATCAACCTTTTAAATCAAAGATTTATATGAAAGAGTAAGAATATCCAGATGAGCTTCCAGTTCTTACTCTAACTAGTCAAAAAACACATTTGGAGTGGGCCAAACTTAAAAGAAAAAATTAGAAATAACAAGTTTTCGGGCTTAAAGTTGGTACTGCTATATGTGAGCGGCGTGGTACATTATTACCAATCACTCTAATTATGGTTATAGTGTTGTAATTATACGATATTTAAAACGTAAATGAAAATATAATATAAGGCAAAGCAGTATTTATTGATAAAAATCATTTACAATGTGCATGAACAACATTTCACAACTGAGGAGGAGTGCTGGGCGCAAACCGGACGGTTGCACAGACCACAAACCTTTCGTGTTTTTCGGTGGTTTTTGCTTGATCGGCATACGCTTGCGAATTGGCGTTGGATGTTATCTCCTGCTGCTGTATTCGGTACCATCTTGAACAAACATCAAGGTTCTTCCCAGCATAGATTCTATACCAGATTTGATGAAAAAATTCTGGCAGATGCGACGATTTCTTGACCGATCTTCAATGCATGGCGTTGCTAACATCTCGCCTAGATCCATTAAGAAGATACGACGGCTATCGGTGCGCTTCGTAATTACGGGATTATTTTCTAAATATATTATGTAAGATGCAAAACTGGGTGCATCTATCATATTGTAGAACATAGTTAGTGGTCACCGTTTTGTCCGTCGCTTAGTTGAACACTTTTCAGTTTTTTGGACACGTAGGAGCAAATAGTAACTCTGTCCTCATTAAATCTGAACAAAGACGAGAACGGTTCACGTGATTTGTTGGCCAACATTTCTGAAGGAATAAAAAATTTATTTCTTTTCAATGTACCCACTATAAAGAAGAAATTATCTGTGGCAATGTTTCTACCAGTGTTTTCATATTTTTGGTACAAATCTCACCTTGATTTACTTTGCGTTCTGTAGTAGTTTTACCACTGTGAATGTGCCCTAAAGGCGAATAGGAACCTCGGGCATCACATATCCACCAAGTCTTGATGGCGTATTTGGCAGGCTTAGATAGAATATTGGGCAAAGCTTGTTCGGCCGCGGTAGGGAAAAAGCTGCACATCAACGGAGTGAGGCACTACGATGGTACATAATGATAATTCAAGTTTGCATTTATCATAAGCCACTGTTCTGATACTGCCGTTGCCTTGTAAGTTACTAGGCGATTGGATCTGGTGTTTTCATTGTCGAAGCGAAGAAATATAGTAAGTAGTTTGAATCGGTTGTAAGACATAGTTGCACGGTACAGCGGGTATGCATCTGTTTTCCAAAGTTCAGTAATGTGCTCGTTATTCGAATGGCGAACACCGGCTGTAATCAAAATACCCCAAAAAACCGCTCGGTTCTTGAAAAATAAGATCCTTCCACACTTTTGACGCTTTTGTAATTCCACTTTGTATAAACGTTGCGTGCTTTTTCGTTTGTTTGATGAACAATTAGATCACACATAGCTTCTGTGAATATACATTTAAAACAATCTCGGACAGACAGATTTTTCGTTGATTTTACTGGTCCAGCTTTCTGCCGAAGAAAGTTGTGCCTTAGATGTTGAATGACAGACGGTGTACGTTTCCAAATAATACCGTCTTTTCCACGGAGTACATGTTCGTCAGGAGTTATTGCTTCGTTATGATCACAATTACCATCATCGTTAGAATCGTCACCAACAGCCATTTCAATTAACGGATTTGTGTCGCCATACACATCTTCAACATCAGATGCTAATGTATCAGTGGCTTCTCTAGACTGCATTCGTCGTCTGATTCGTCAGCTGGAAATGCTTCTGGTTCGTTATTGAATTAATTTTCTGAATAACTATTCAAAAACCATAGTGATTACTCATTTCTAATAAATACAGCGTTATATTACTTACCTACATTTGTACCATGTCGCTCACTAACGTATAATGTTGTACCCGCTCACACAAGAGTTAATAAAATTCAAATTCGATTAGTTTATTGTTGGTACGTTTCGTTGGCAACTGTGCCAACTTCATCGGACCAATTTTTTCCCTTTCAAGTTTTCTGATAGCGCTTATGCGTTTCCAAATTTTTGATTTATAACAGCAACCTACGCTAAAAGCTTTATAGAAGAGACGTAGAGTAGAAAAAAATAAAGTAGTACCGATATTTATAAAGTCCCAAACTCCAATTATATTGCAGCATCTAAAGATAACACAACAATACAATATCATCTATGTATGATAAGAACACCGAGACTGATAACGCTAAGAGAAAGATAAATTTATGTAAATATTATAAAACGAGTATAATCAAGAGTTTATATACGTATATAATAGTATTATGTGTTTATTAGCAATCTGGCGTCGTCGTAGCTAAAAATATACGAATATCTTTCAGAAATCAAACTTAAACATAGGAAACTGTTTGTATTCAACACTGGCACGTGTCGAATTCAAATGGATTTAATCGCTGAAAATAATATATAAAGAACAAGTCTGCTGATTTGCATTTTCAACACAGTTAAGATTTCAGTAGTTACAGCAAAAAATAACATTAATAAAAGAAGTGAAAACTAATGCGCAGAGTCAGACGAACAAATATATATTTATTTATTTGGTTTAGAACGTCTTCCGACGTTTCTCGGCACCTATTTTCCATTCTTGCTGATTGTTTCGTTACTCATCTGTCAGGTTTTTCACGCTAATTGATTTCCGTATTCCTTCCATCCAGGTTTCTTTCGGCCTTCCTCTTTTCTATCTTTCTTGAGGTGTCCATTCTAATATTTACTTAGGTAGTCTGTAATTTCCCATTGGTTGTACGTGGCCATACCATATTATTTGTTTCCGTTGGATGTTGCCTATCATTGTACCTTCGACGCCCATGCGTTGCCTAACTTCTTCGTTTCTTATTGTTCGGTTTTAGGGGCGATCTTGTGGAATTTGTTATCAATAATCTATTAGACACGGAATTACCAGCAGAGCGCAACAATTCTTTTATGTGAACGACATTACTGTCACCGTGTCCAAAAATTCCCGGCGAGACTTTGAGGCAAAATTCAACTTGCACCTAAATAATGTGACTAGCGGAGTTGGCAGCAATAAATTAACTAATCTTTGCAGACTAAGTACATAGTTTTTGGCTCCACGCTAAGACGAGGTCCTTCACTGCGCCTCCTTGATACTCCTATCCGTAAGGTTTTTGAGTTTAAGTACCTGGGACTATTGCTGAACGATAAACTGAGTTTTGTAAAACATTGGCTTTCGACAATCATTTTTTCTTGAAATAGAACTTTCCCTATTGCTAAGAATTATTCTAGGAGCTTACCGCACCGTTCCTGTTGACACCCTTTGCGTCATATGCAAACATCCTACCCCTACATCTCCTTTTGCAAGAAATTTACTGCATCTAAGTTCTTCGCAAGGTCAGCACGTGCTTTCTTTGCAGCACGTTTCGGTCAACATTTTCAGCTGCTAAGCGCCACCTCAAAGTCTTGACCTTGAGTTAATAGCAGCGGTTGTAGGGCACCTCCCAGAAAGAGTGTATATTCCGTTATCCGAGATATCCTTACCTGAATCAAAACGTCCCAAATTCCCGGACGAGAAACTGTCCAGATCTTCTCTTCTCACGACAAAACATCAGATTATCGCTTGTCGCGAATTCGATTATGTTCGGGTGACCTTTTATCCACAATAAACCCCGATTCCACTCAGGCCGTCTTGAGACTTAATAACAGCGTGTATTTAATTTGGAATCAACTTGTCATATTTTAGCTAAATAACACTTTTAGTTTCTTTTTTCTCCATCGCTACTTCAGCTAACTATGCCTCTCTTGTTTGCTTTCTCGTTTGCCAAGTCCCCTTTCCTACCAAATTAGTTTTCTGCTTTAGATGCAAGAATAAGCCGTAAGAACCGCGTGCTCTCTAAGCACGTCCCGTCACCTAACCCATCCGATTAAATCTAATCTGATAATTTCCTTTTCCTCACGACATTTTCGCAACTTCACCTATCCTATTTGTGATAAAACTTGTATCATGCAAGTTTGGGTGGTTTGGTGGGTCCGTATCCTCTCCTATATCTCTACTTGAAATATTCCGAGTTCGCCTTATCGCATGGATTTTAGTAGCTTCTACTTTTTGTTTGTTTCCTTCCGTTATTCTCATGTTTCACAGTCATAGAGTAATATGTTTTTGACCGTTGCTTCAGATATGTTAAATTTTCAATTTTTTGTATTCCTCGACTAAGTTTCTGTTTACATACGAGGATAATAGGATGCAAAACTTCCCACAATTTTCTTATTAGTACAGTTTCGTATTGTAACAATTTTTAAAACTAATTTATTATATAAATACACTTACATTAATTTAGATATTACAACCACTCCAAAAATAATGTCCACGGATAACTTCTGTTTATCTAAAACTGATACTTGTTTATACTAAATACACGTACGCTTAAACGCCATTATATTTATCTCTAACACACGCGTTAATCACTTATTTATTTAAACAGTCTTCTTAATACTTCCGACTTCAAAAAAAACTGGCGTATGCTTCCTTTAAGGGGTTAGGTGAGCTTGAAAATTTCAAAAAATCGTTTTTTTGTCTTATTAAATAGTACAATATGTTTAAAATATTCTCCTAAAATTTCAAATCGATCCGAGTAAAAGAGATAGACCCTTTGGAAGTTCCGCCCATCAGGCCACGTCAGTGTAGCGCTTCGCAGGTATACGGAAGCAGCTGCATAGCTATTGTTGGTAGGCCTTTCCCACTTTCTTTTACAATTCAAGGGCAACTCGGATTAGTTTTTAATATTTTAGTTGATTGTTGCTTCTTGAGCCAATAGGTTGATATAAGTGTTTATCAATTTTTATTTATAAAATATGAGTAAAGTTACAAAATCTGATCGAACAACTAGTGGTCGAAGAAAAGATAAATCAAAGAAAAGAAAACAATTATTTAATCCGAAAACTGCTGAGATAGATGAATCTTTCACCAGCACGTCGGCAAAAAAACTCAAAAGCCAAGATGAAAAACACGTGCCAGATGACGATATTCTGCAGTATGCAATCATCGATGTTTTAGTTTTTTCAACACTATCTACTATTGTGAAGTGGTCTTATGTAATAAATGAAAATGGAGAGGACAAAATATGTAATAGTAAAGTGGATTTTAAACAGTGTGTGAAATTTGGCCTTGGTTTCAAAATTCTCCTAGAGTGTGAAAAATGTCAGTCTAGATACATTTTATCGTGTCAAAAAATTGGTAAATCATATGAAATAAATCGTAGGTTTATATTTGTGATGCAAATATTAGGCTTAGGCCTTGCCGGATGTAAAAAATTCTGTAGCTTGATGGATATCAGTTGTTATTTTTTGAATAAGTCAACATATGATTTTTATGTTCAGAAAATTCATGAATGTGTTCAGATGGTTGCTGAACCACTTTTTTCATCGGCTGCAAAAGAAGAAAAACAATTAACGTGTGATGAAAGTGGTATTGATGATACGACAGATGTAACTGTATCAGGTGATGGTACTTGGAATCACCAATCATCAAGGACCAAACCTTATGGTGACGATAGTATTATAAATAAAAAAGAATGCATAGGACATGTGCAGAAGAGGATGGGCAAGCGCTTACGTGATTTGGTCAATAAAACTTATGAAGACAAGAAAAACGACCGGTAAAACAATTAGAAAAAAAACTCTGTCTGGCAAAGGCAAACTTACTGGTAAATTTATTAATAAGTTAACAGTTTATTATGGCCTAGCTATAAGAAGAAACTGCTTTTCGGTGCAAAATATGCTATATGGGCAACTTATTTTCATTATAGCTCCACAGACAAAAATCCACAGCACGATAAATGTCCAAAGGACCCTAACTCATGGTGCACTTGGCAGCGTGCTTCAGCAATGAACACTCTTTCATCATACAAACACGACTACGATCCATTACCAAGTGAGATTTCAGCAGCTATCAAGACTATTTATGAAGAACTCAGCAAAGAAGAGCTCTTAGAGAGGTGTGTTGGTGGCTTTACGCCAAAACAATAACGAAAGTTGGAACCAGTTAATTTGGAAAATTACTCCAAATTACTTCCTGCTGATTCAAAAATAGTAGAGATTGCTGCATTTGTCGCTGCTGGCACGAAAGAGCCTCAGCTTTGTTACTTTTTATGCATGGCATGGACTTGAAACTTGGTCGAAACAGCCACAAGTATGCCCGAAAAGAAGATGAGAACCGCATACTTATTGCCGAAAAGAAAGTTAACGCTACGACTTGTTAAGCAAGAATTCGTCACAGGCAAGAGCAAAAGGATGCCCTGGATACTGCCGCACCAGCAGGTACTTTGCTTTATGGTGCCGGAATCGATGATTCTATGTAAGTTAAAAAAAAAATTTTTTGGCATGTTATTTCAATTTAAAACTTTAAACGCGTTTATCTCAAAACTCAATTTTTTAGTCGGTGGACACGATTTCTCGAAAAGTTATGAAGCGATTTTGTTCAAATTTTGCACACATCTTTGAAATAACATTATCTAGTAATTGAACGAAGAATTTTTTTATAACTAATTTTTTCGAGCCAATACATGGCGAAAATTTGACCAAAAAATGTATTTTTCTGTTCAGTCTGTCAAAAATTCAAATTTTAATTTTTTTTCTTCGTCCAATAACGAGATTTATCCATGTACTAACGAAATATTTTTGGTTTTTTTATTTTAGATGAACCAATAATGAGTTATGTTGTCCACGGCAAGAGCATTTTTTTTTTGAGACGTCAAGGGAGATGAGGTACCAACAGCTCAGTTTTCGGAATTTTTAAATAAAAATTTCACAAAATACTGTTTAAATATATACCTTTGATATGCTCAATTCTTTAATGTATTGATTGTATATATTAAAAAAAATAGTAAAAACACCCTTTTTTTGAATCTCCGAAACCCACCTAACCCCTTAAACCTTTTTTATATATTTATGTTATCTATCTCGAGAATTTTCTACATCTTTCGGTAAACGTTCTGAAAGTTGACAATAACTTCGTGAACATTCTCGAAGTTGACAATAACTTCGCGAACGTTTCAGTATGCTTTTTGAAAACTAACAAACCTAATGTGTACTTTCTGATTCAGAACGAACATCGACATTGAAAAAACTAAATATGTGCCAAAAATAAAAACAAAACATCAAAACTGTGTCCTTATATATATATGCTGTAGAAATATAAGATTAAAAAAGGTACTTTCATCAATTTCGATTATAAACAAAATGCATCGGCATGATAAAGCAAATGCTAAAACCGTTGCTAAAACTATCACTCATTCCTAGAAACAAGCTCATTTATATATCACAATATGCAACAAACCCCGACCATACGCTACTAAACTTAACAACTTTCAAAGAGAAAATTCCATCACAACAAACAATTGTATTGAGATAGAGTAAAAAGAGTTTTTACTAAAAAAACGATAATAAATGAACCCAGAAGTCACAATACAAATACACTATCGACATCCACATGAAATGAAATAAGAAAAGTCCGCAGTTATAAAACTAAGAAAATGGCGGTTAGAAAATTTTTGTAAAACCTAATTTTTGAGTTTTCCATTTTATTTATTTACGGCGTTATTCTTAACGGTAAAGAATAAAGACATTTTTTGCAACTTTTATAAGCTAACTTTTTTATTCGACGTTTCGGTTTTGTGTAACCATCATAAACCATACATTTAATATTAAGACAACTGCACATTGTTAATCATAATTTTATGGCGAATTATATTAACACATTAGAGTTTTGTTGATGAAAACTCGCAACTGCAATGACTTAATACTACCATTAAAATTTTGGGTTTAAATACGAAAATCAAACCGACAGAGTTAAAGAAAAAAAAAGAATAAAAATTAGATATCAATAATGAGTTTCAAAATAACTTTTCACAGAACAGACACAAATAAAAAAAACAAACAATTTTCGTGTACAAACTATCATTCCCCTAACTATGGAAATAAACCGTAAAGAATTTAAAAAGCAAACTGTAGTTGCCCGTATTATCAGTTTAATTGGCAAAACGTTTTAAAAGCATATCAGAAACACTACTTTAAGTTTACTGCGCTAAGTACATATCGTTAACAGACGTGCTATTTTCAAAATAAGTCCTCTAAATAATCGCTTAAAAGTAATTCAAAAACATTTAAGTGTATCAACAAAAATTTAGTTTTCCAAACAAACGAAAATATTCATAAAGCGCATTTTTGAATAACGTCCTATACACACTGAATATAAGCTTAATTCGCCAATAAATAGATTTCATTAGGTTAATTACGCATACACAAGTTCATTAAACAATATTATGTTCAAGCATTCTTTGGCTCGTTACCAAAAACAAATTTCAATAAAGCAATGCTAGTGCAAAAATAAAACCAAGTACAAAATAATTATTCAGCAATTAAGTCAAGAATTTATAGTTATTAATTTTCATTGCGGAATTAGAAATTTACACGAACAAATAAATTTGTACTTGATAGAAATCGTTAATACATACTGCGGTACATACACTTTAATTATAATAATCTATGTATGTGTTTTTCTTTGTAAAGAATCATTAAGTAAATACAAGGTGATAAATATTTTATGAAGACCAATTTACCTCAATTTAAAAATAAATTCCCTGTATGTAAACAAATATTGACATTTACCAATAGAATAAATTATTTGTAAAAATAAAATTCAGTCACAGTAACAATTATTTAAAAAAATAGCCATAAGAAAGATGGTAATTATTTCTGGGAAATTTGAAGTCATAAAAATATACTGTCTTATAGTAGAAGTAATTAATTCACAAAATTCGGCGAAAATTAAAAATCACTTGAAAATTGTGCAATTAAAAAAACTTTATTACTAGGATTTATAAATACAGTAAAACACATAATAAAATTTAAGTAATTAGCTGTTGTTAATATGTGATACAAGGTGGAAACAGAAATTTAATTTTGTCGATGTTGACGAGGAACTGTGATATTCCAAGTGTAGACAAATCTGTGCCAGTATTCAACTAAAGTTTTGTTCTAAAAAGAACAAAAATAGTCACGAAAATTAATTCAGAGTACAAACATGTAAACATAAAAGCAACACGTAAAGATGAATTATTTGGAAGAATCACAGCAAAAATAACACGCAAGACAACTTGCATTTTCAGTATTCTGCAGAATGAGTTAAGAAATAAACGTGAGTGCATCGGAAATTGTACTACAATATGTTCGAATAACTCCAACAGAAAAAAGACAAATTAGGAAAGCATTAGAAGATGACGATATGTACATCGATAGAAGTGATGAAGAGCCGTCCGAGAAGAATGAAAGTGAATATTTGCCAGATTCTAAGAGTGAGAATGAGTATACATTTTAAGAAAAAGTGATGGATGAAGATTAAACTAACGTAACTGCTTAGGACGTTATTGCACCAGCCAACAATTTTGAATGAAAATGATACGGTGACCAAGAAAAAGACCACTCAGACATAGTAATAAACTGTACAGACAATAATTATTGTTTTCCTACAATTTGCGAATTTGACAACACAACTAGCAGACTGAGAAATTCCTTAAATAAAAATTCCACTGAATTTGCAATCCTCATGTCTTTTTCCTAAAAATAATGTACAGTATATTCTGAAAGAGATATGCCAAACAAAATACAGAAGAAGATAGAGGAATTTAACTTTTTTATAGGACTAATTAACTCAATCAAGAAATAATGCTGCTTAAATTGTCATATTTTCAAGAACAATGTTTAAAGACAGGTACATAATAGATATTTATGTACCAAGGTGGTTATTACGATTATTACGCCCGGAGGACAACGTGATAGAGCTTCGATGAGCGTAATCATCCAGCAGCGCCGGAAGTGTATACAAAATTTTATTTTTCACTTTATATAAAATAAAAACAAAAATGAACAATTACTTTAGCTTCCATTCTACTAAATCTACAAGTATAACTAGTAGTTTAGAACAATAAATAGTTTGACGTTTAATTATTTACTTGTGAAATTGATTTTACAATCAAAATGAATGTACAAGAATTGCTCAAATATGTTGAAAAAAAAATGCGCAAAAAAATAGAAACCATCTAAATCTAAACAAAAATATGAAAAGTATTATCACTTTTAAGTACGTAATAAAAAGGCGTTATGAATCCATTTTATATTTTAAAACGGTATCACTACCGACATATTGATTAAGACTAATGTAATGCTTATGTCAAGTGTTCTGTAGTTTTTGTGACATAATGGTTTTGTGTGTTTTATGTTATAGTAGAAAAGTTGTACATAAGAAGGTATTATTGGAAATTACATTTCATAAGTATGAACACAATATAGGCAGTCAAGTATTAAAGAAACATACACACTCCATCGACTGTCGAAAATGAAACATTTTTATAAAATCATAAAATAATTTTTGGGTAAATGGTGTATATATTTATTAAAAAACTCACAAGCTACGTTCTTCTTCAGGTGACAAATAATTACACATTCGAAAGCTTGTAAATTTTTTAATAAATATATACACCATTTACCCAAAAACTATTTTATTATGTTTCATGGTAAAAGTTTTGTATCCAAAATTTATAAAATCCCACAACTATCTACTATAACATTTGTCTGCAACATTTTTTTCAATCTGCCCAAAAAAAGTTTTTATTCAAATTGAATTACAAGATAAAGTTTAACAAACTGTAACAATCATTTAAAAGAAAGTAGGCTTGCTGCTATCAAACAATAAAACAAAAAGCGAATAATAAGCGCGTACTTCAAACTTAAATGCTTTTTGATCTTGTTCTTTAGTAAAATCTTTATTCTAAAAAACATTATTTATTGCTTCATCTCGAAAAGTTTAGTCACGTTTATTGCTTGTGTGTGTGTGTGTGTGTTTTGTGTACAAAAAAGCATAATTATCAAAATGCTGAACTTCTTGTCCTGCTTTTGATTTTTGGAGAGACAAGGCTTAATAAACTAAAATCTCGTAGAATTTATTGGAGAAGATATCCAAATCATCAGCAACCAAATTGTCACATTTTTAGAGGAATATATAGACGTTTGTCAGAGACTTAAATTTTCACCCAACAATTGGTGGGAATTCCAATAGATTTCGTTAAACCCCTGCATTTGAAAAAGCTGTTCTTAGTATTATTGAAAATGCGCTATCGATGAGCACAAGAGTAATAGCAAATAGATTCGATTTTTCTGCAAGTAAAAGCTTTAGGCTGCAACGTTTCTTTCTTTCGATGTCCTACGTTTTACTTTACTTGCTAATTTTTTAACACATGAGATAAAAACTCTACGCTCAATCAGGGTATTCGTGGGGTTTGAATGTTCACCTTCTTTACAAAAACATATACGTAAATACCATTCAACTTTATTACATATATAAATATATAAAATAGGACGTCGAATGAGCTCGTATGAAAAATATAAAATAATTGAAATACAAACAATACTTAAAATTAACTTTTCTCTAACCTGAGACGTGCGCTTTTGCGTATTAATTTCACACGAACGTACGATCACTGTAGAAGCCGCCCTTGGATCTTCGTTATTTTTAATAGTACTTCCTTCTGGAAAGCGTCAGCCAGATCGCAGCGGATGGCTCGTTCTTTATAATAATTGTTGTCGAAATACACCTTTTTATTTCTGACGTTTTGAGTTTCACTTTTCTTTAATATTGATTGGCTCGAAACCGTTTGCACTTCGCACTAATTTAGGCTTTGTACTTAGCCAATTTACAAGTTCAATTTACTTGGTATTGGCTCCTGTCGGCCAAAAGCGCGCTTTTTGTACCACCGGTACTTCTTGGACCGCGGCTTCAATCCAAGTCCCCTTTCATTTTACTTTTTTAGAAGTTATTGTGAACACTTGCGCGTAACATTTTGTACACACACATAAAACGCACGTAAACTATAGAGATTTATAATTGTAGAATGCGCCACAAATAAAACTAAGTAACAACTAATACAGTTAATTTGAATATACGAATATAGAAAGTGTCATTACAAGGCCCTTAAGACTTCTAGCTTTGTCGTTGGTTTCTTGAACGTTGCAATCTTCAGAAGCGTTTATTTTATTTACAAACTAAGCTTGTTTCACAAGAAACAATGTATTTAATTCTTGAAATAATCGCATGTAGTGTGATGAAAACCCCCACGCAATATTTATTCGTGCGCATCGACGACGTTTTTCGGTAAATGTATGGAGTGATCGTAGAAAAGTACGTTATTGGACCCTATATTCTCCCAAACCAATTGAATGGTAAGAATAATTTTAATTTCGTAAATAACGTTCTCCCAGAGCTTCTTAATGAATTGCCGCTAAACATCAGACGAAGCCTTTGGTATCAATATGAGGGAGCACCGACTCACACAAGAAGTTATAGTGCTACTAAATAGAGAAAATTCAAATAAACGGATTGGGAGAGGAGATCCTGTTGCGTGGCTAACCCAGAGCCCCAACCAAACTACCCTCGATTTCTTTTTCTGGAGTCAGATGAAGACCTCTGTATATGAGACAACAATAAACAGCGTATTAGAATGGATGGCTAGAATAGTAGCTACAGCAGAAGATGTAAAAGACAAGCAGGCAGCTCTTGCAAGTGTCTCTTCTTATATTAAAACACGCTGCCGAGCTTGCGTTGCCAGAGAAAGTGGTTATTTTGAAAATCAAATGTAGTCCCCCCCTTGTTGTTTCATTGTTCATTGTTTTATGTTTCTTGTTTGTTTATTTATTTAATTTTCAAAAATTTTTGATCGTACGCCATTTTATTTGATAAAATAGAAAAAAAATTTTAAACACAAATGTTTTAGAGAACCGAAAACAAATGCTGAAAATTTTTGTATTTTTTAAATATTTCTTAAAATAAGATGAGAATTTTTCGAAGAACAAAAAACCGCCAATAACTATGAACTGGGGGCTCCAAATCAAAAACTTAAACTAAGAAAAGTTGTTTATTTCAATGAGTTCTAACTGCCATTTTCGAGTGTTACAACTTAGTATTAACATCCTGTATACATTGATACTTTTTCTTAATTTGTTTTTAAGTAAATTTTAATTTTAGACTAATTTTTTTTAATTGACTTTATTTGATTTGTTGCAAATTCTTTATTCTATATGTTTTTATGTATAATGAAACCGAAAATTACTAAGTTTGTTAACCGAGAGAACTGTATATAGTATATAACAAATGTAAAAAAAGTAAAAAAACAATTTGCAACGAATTTGATTAAAATTCTTACTTAATTAACTACTAGGTCTTAGTACAAAACATTTATTTTTACATTAGACTATACATATTGCTCAATTGCGCAGATCCCGAAATCTCCATTTAAATAGTTCATTCAACAGTATTTTAACATTATAATTATACGTCTGTAACATTGTAATTATGGCAGTTACAATTTTTTTCTAAGCATAAATTCAAGTAATTTGATAAATTATTTTAGTTTAAATTAACATACAATTTGTTGATTTAAAAAATTCGCAATGCAAGAATAATGTTAAAACTTCAATTTTTAAGTTATCCTGGTCAGGCAAAGTTTCCATTTTGATAGTAGACTAAGCCACGCCCAGTGGGCCCACTTTGTATAAAAAAAATAGATGTTTTATGTTATCTCCTTTTATTATAACTCAACGGTAAATTATAACGAAGTGAAAAAAAAATCAATGCATCTGTTCAGGTGGGTGACTTGACCAGGTACTTTTTGACATACTCTGGCAATATGTTTTAAGTCCACAACACTTCAAAGCATGTAATATTCGAATCAAAACCCTATAAATAAAAGTTGTATAAAAACAATTTCAAAGCTTTCTATATTTGTATTTCAGTGGTAAAACTGTAAACTATTGGACAGAAGTCATCTGATAAAATGTTAATATCAGCGCTAGCTGGTAATAGTTGGACTACTGCGAATTAAAAAAATTACATATAATGGATGTAGGCTTCTTACCTGACCTAATAAAGTACAATAAAATGTTATCTGTTAAAAAAAAAACGACAATATAACCGCATTCTTGTTACAAAAAAAAAAATATTTACGCTTTCCTCTAAATAAAAGTTAAAAATCGAGATTTTAAAAAAAACATTTAGACTTCAAAAAATTAACGTTCACTTATTTAGCCGTGCTTTTATTAAGCAATATTCTACTACTGAAGACTATCCAGTGGTGACACAGGACATTCTGTTTTTTTTTAATTCTAGAGGTGGTTCATTTAGCGCCCCTGCACTTTTTGGTCCTTTTCTGCACCTCCGATTTATTGCTCAATGTTCCGTTTATAAAGTCCAGAAGTTTATTCCAAGAGGCTTTTTTTCAACTCCTTATCGGTTAGCCTTTGTTCGTCGAGAATCGTTGTGCGTTGCGTTTCGTATGCTTCGCATTTACACAGCAAATGCTCCGGAGTCTCGTCGACCTCTACAGAATCCGCAGCATAAAAGTCTACTTTGCAGTCCCATTGTATGCATATGCTTGTTAAGACCACAGTGTCCTGTGAGGAAGACGGGTTCAAGTTCGATATATGTCCCTGTTGTGACCTTTTTTACTGGCGCGTCCGGTATTAGGTATCTCTTTACAGGTCCTTTGGTATTCAGATAAGCTGCACTTGTTGGCGAGTTGCCAATGTTTCCAGATGCTATAATCAGTTTGGATATTATTACTGGCGATCTTAGCGCCAGTAGTGCTCCTTGACTGTCGGATACGATCAATATCGGACCGTTTGCGTATGATTTCGAATCGATAATGTTCCTGATACACCAGCCGATAGCAACAACTTCAAATTGAAAAGCGGACGCATATTTAACCCAAGGTCAGAGAAAGTTGCTTCCCATGGTGCCTGCCTACATAGATTCCCGCAGCGGTACCGTTGCGATTTTTGCCCTTCGCGCCAAGGTAAATGTTTATTGTCCACTCTTCTCGTGACGGTATCAGCAGTTAAAGTTTCTTTAAGATGTGATAATCTTTTGTGAAGTCGGATCTCATAGTTAAGATTGTTTTTTCACGCAGCATGTTGTATATACCCGGTGACGTGTGTTGATTTATCTGCAGCCTGTATGCTGATTGTCTTGCTTTTATCATAACGACGAGGTGCAATGGTGGAAGTGAAAGTAATGTTCCCATGGCTGCTGTGAGCGTGGTTCTCATCGCTCCTGTTATCAGCAGACTTGCCACTCTCTGTACTTTGCCTAGCTTAGAAGTTGTGCTTTTCAGGTTGGTTCTTTCACCCCATACAAGCGCACGGTATGTGATGATAGGTATTGTCACCACACTATATAACCATTTGGTCATTGTGGATTTCAATCCCTATGTGTGGCCGACCATCCGTTTGGTTGCATTCGTTGCAACTTTTTCTAAAGTTAAAAGTCAGTCTGGATATGCTTAATATTTTTGCAGTTTAGTGTACTTATTGATGCTCTTAGCTTGATCACTACCATAATTTGTTCCAAATAAAAAATCCATCTCGGTACGTGACGATGTTGGAGTCAGTGGTAGTTCCGGTGCTTTTCCAAAGTATTATTTCGTTCGCATGTAGCATATTTTCCAACGTTTTGTAACAAAAATGTTGGTTTATTTAAGCATAGAGAGTGCGCTACTCCATTCAACTATTGCGACACGTAGGCCGAATCAGTAATTGCTCGTTATAGATTCGTTGCATCGCAATACGCTAGAATGTACTTTATTCTATACATTAAAATACTTTAAGATCCCATCAATCGTTTTTTAAATTAACTATAGTATCATCTTCCTCGTCCCAATCAATAAATAAAACTAAGATTATTTTCAAAATGTGCAGTAAGTTGTAAAATATTTGGTATTAACTCACATCCAAGAGTAAGTCGTTAATCAAGCAGACTGCACGTTTTTTTAATTTTCTTTCATATTATTCCCCTCACTCTGACTCAAAAAACTGGCACATGTAGGCAAATTATAATTTGGTTCTAAGAATTTTTAAAAGCATTAACATTTCGAAAAGAAAGGTAGTTCTCAATAATTACACACCAAATAAGTTGCGTAATTTGCTTGTTTCTACTTTCACTGTATTTACGATTTTGCATCCAAAAGTCGGATATTCACTACTGAGACGTAGCGGCGGAACAGTGTTGAGTATTTTTTACATCCGACAAACTTGCGGGATTAACTAACTTCAGACGATTCCGCATTGCATGAGCACGGTTTAGGTCGCGGTCGCTACGTGAAGGTCACGTCACATCTAAAACAAACCTTTACTTTCTTATGAGATTGAGGATACCGAAGATGTTCCTCGTTGCTTACTACGCTGTTTACAGCGATGTCGATGTGTACGAACAGATCGAAGATGCATGAATGAGGTTGCGGTCTCTACCTCGATATCACACCTATGTAAACAAGCATTTACAAAACGTTTACCTCGTGGTCTAGAGATAAACCACATCCTTGTGCACATCAATGTAAACCGCGACCTAAGCAGCTATTTGAACCGCAAAGTAAACGGCGAACCGCACTCATCGTTGTATCTTAGGTATGTTCGCGCCCTTATGAATTAATATCATATTACATAGTTTACACTGAACAAATATATCATTTTGCAAACAAAATAGTTAAATCTAAGCACCTCTATTCATTGATTACTTACTCAACACTGACTTCGTTGCTACACCCAGAGTCAAACCTGTTAGGTGTTTCCCGGAAATATAACATATTTTTTTTGAGTTGTCTTATCAAAAAATTGTTTACGTTTGATGGTTTTCAAAAACAAACTTTCATAAAATATCCATTTTTTAAATGTAGTCAGAAGTAAACGCGGTCAATAATAATAATTACTAATTATCATTATAATACTGTCCGCACTTTTTGTTTATCTACACTGGTATTTATTTTCACTTGATGCACTTTTATTTATCTTGGTACTTCAGACTCGATTCAAAAACTCCAACTTCCTCCAAGTACTTTTTATATTCTTCAGTTATCGGGATCCAGAACATTCTATTCTTTTCGACCAGCGTTCCAAAGTTTTAAGACTTCGGGAACGCTTCATTATAAACATTTGCGATCTTTTGTTCTTCAGATATGTCTAATATACAAGTCAACGTGAATCACCCTGTATATATAATAATTTGTGTTGTCTTGGATATATTAAAGAATTTTGGAAGAACGCATAAATTAAGCTTCAGATGTATAAATTTGTATTTTGTGATTGTATGTATTATCATTCTAAACTATTCTCTATTATATTGCATCTCCACTCATATCCAAAGTCGACGTCAACTTCATTATTATTGGAATGTTATAATGTTTACAACGTTCTAGATTCTACTAACAATTTTATAGTGCATTTAAAAAATTTACTTTTATTATAAGACATTCTCTATCTAATGGTGTAATTAAACAGTTTACATTAGAGTGGCGGCTCGAGGGTTTTTTTTTAGTGGGAAGGCACAAAAGCAATTTTTAAACTTGCATCTTAATTGATTACCTAACTGGTAAGTTTTCGATTTCTTTCACGCCCTGATGAAGCCCCTTACAAAAATGAGCGAAACGTTGGCAACTTCGGTTACAACATCAACATGGTTCAAACCCAAAAGATAGCATCTGATTGCTAGTGTTTTACTTAAAGTTACGAATTTCATTTCGGGATTCGGAGTAGAATTATGTGTTTGCTTTATTAAAACTTTCTGTTCGTATGAAATAGGACAACTGCCAAAAATATGTTGAGCAGCATTTATTTCTGCTTGTTTTTGTTTTATATTTAAATATTTTTAATCCAACAGAAAACATAAATAAACTAATATGCAAGAAGAGTATAATATTATTCAGAAGCAAAAGTGCATTTAACCCCTTTGTGATTACTTGTCTAACTTGACTCATTATAATTGCTTAAAATAAAAAGCTTATCGCTTCGCAGTATTCTTTACATGTAGGCAATCAAAGTAAATAATGAATATCGTGAATAAATGTGAATAAGGGGCGACGTCGAATTGTACCCATACCCGACGTAAACCGGCCAATCTTTGCTACATCGTTTTTGTTCGCACGTTCACAATAGGTATATATTGCTGCCTACCCTAGAACATAATTTTTGAGAATATATCTTTCCTCGAATTGTTTACACAGAAGTTATATTTGATAAATTTTACTAACAACTTATCCTTAAAAAATAGTTTAAGAAAATGTCAATAATTTTAACTTAAAACTTTATTTTACACCATTTACACTGCTAGAGAAGGGAGGGCAGAGGGCACGTACCCGTATGCCCTTTAGGACAAGCCGCCACTAGTACATTATCTACAGTGTCGATCATGTACTCTAAAATTTGATTAAAAAATTAATTTTTTTTAATAGAACACATGCGTTAGTCTAAAATTTAAATATCTGTTTTCACTCTTCCTGTATACGCCCAGCAAGTGATTTCTTTTCATAAATATTGAAACATAATAGGACTATGAACTGCAAGAGCATTCTCATAAGAATGGTTTGTATTACAGCTAAGATTATTGGCGCAATAGACTTTTCAACGTATTAGATGTTTTGCTAAATAATTAATACAAAAAATACGGCTTCTCCAGATCTTAATTAAACTTAGAAATCTTAAACAATTTGAAATTTCTTTATATTACAAGACGTAAACGAAATACGAACTAATACACATAGCTGTATTGTGAACCAAAGCCTTGATATAAACTTTGTGCCCACAGTGCTGTTTTTATGTGTAATAAATAAAATAGCCCTAAAGAAATATGAAAGGAACATAATTATTTACGTTATAGGGAGTAGCTTTCCTTTGTTGGAAAGTCAAGGCACATTTTTCTACAATTATTATGACATTCCCATAGCTAATTACACTGTGCTTCAAAGGCAGAAATAAACTACATTGATAGAAAACCACTTCCTTCGTTGTTAATATAAAGTAATATATAGAGCAGCATATACAACTTGTAATTAACGATATCAATAATTATTAATTTATGGTAATAAACTAAACTTCCACTGACTAATTATAAAATTTGTCGACAATTCAAAATGATTTGAACTTACTAAATATAAAAGTGTGAAAGAAAGAAATGTATACAAAATTATTTTTGTAACAGAATCAATTTAAATTGAGCATAACCAGAATAGCTGATGATGCATTTACCTATTGCACATAAATCTTACCTCTGGAAAAAAATCTTGAGGAAATTTGGCTTTTTCTTTTGTGACGACTGCTTCGATGTTTCCAGAATGTATTTCTTTTTCGTGCACTGGAATGAACTTCATATCTTTAAAATCCCAAATTAAAATGTCTTTAATTGATTCGTGAATAAAATATAGATTTCCCAAAGCCTACAAAAATCGTGTTTAAATAATATTTATGTTGATTCTAATAAAACTTACTGTAAAGTTTTCGGCCGAACTATAATCTTCATCTAAGTACACTCGAGCTTTATCGAATAGCCGTAGTTCGTTGCTTGATATGATCATGTTAATAAAGTCTTCTACATGTTTCATGCTTTTCTCGTAGTTTTTACCACCGACTTCTTGGCAGTGTAGGGCTATGAATTTGGGATCTAATCGAGAAATGGTCGTTAGGAATTCTTCCGTCCAGATCTTTAGCATTTGCTCAGGCTGTAAAATTCACCTTAGATTATTTTTTTTTTAATTTCCTCACACTCACATCTTCGAAAATTGATCCAACGTTGGCTGTGACTAGAAGGATTGGTATAGTTTTTGAATCCATTTTTTTTTACTATTTGAATCGAAGATTAAATGATTAGGTTATTTGGTGATTTTCTCATTGACTAAAAGGATCTTGCTAATCATTTTACATGTAATTTGATTAATTATTACATTTGTTATTTAACGTCTATTTATACACTGGTGAACATTTTTGCCAATAATTAATCTCTATGTATTTATACATGTTTTCTATCTTTCCGTCTCAGTCTTAATCGTCTTGGTGCGCAAACGATCGAATGCGTTACGTTACGATGGTTCGTTCAAAATCGTTTTTCTTACGTTATGAATCTATTTGAAATCAATCGATTTTCCTTCAAATATTTTCGTAAAAACCCTAAAGAAAATGAACAACTTTAGTTTCAAATAGGTACGGTAAAATATACACATTTCTGTATTATACAGGGTAATCCAAAATTTTGTATTCTACATTTTCTTTAAATTGTATTATAAAATTTTAGATAAAAATTAGAAATTTAAACTACTTATTTTATTTTACAAGAAACTAAAAATAACACAACAATTGAAAATTATAAGCGACTATCGGCTTAGACCGCGTCGTAGTAAAACACTCAGACTTAGGCTTGGTCATAGTCTCTTCTTGAGAGCGAAAACATGACATTTACCACTCTGAAGATGCAAGCTGCAATGTCTTGCAAAACGTCAGTTTGTTTGGGTTCACGAACGACAATACGGCAAAGCCTAAGTCTGGTTATTTTACTACGACGCGGTCTAAGCCATTCCATCGACTTAATTCCTGGTTCTGCTCGTTATTACTCTGGTTCGAACCTGGTCTTGTATAATATTGTTATCGCCAGCAAACGGGACAGCAAATGTGGACAACTTTGTTAGTTTTCGGATGCAATATATGACCTTATATTAATACGCTGCACAGCTTCATAAGGGCCCTCCCATTGCTTCTGCACCTTCGGCGACAAGATAAGTGTTTTTTGGGGATTATACAACCACACCATGTAGCCCGGTTGAAACTGTGCCTTGACGTCATATATCTGGTATTCATTCTGTAAGTAGCAATTTACTGTTTTTCCGAACCGCCTGATATACTACGTTTAGCCTTTATCAACCTGCTGACGTAGTCTTCTCCAGCAACCTCTTCTTCCGGTTTTCGACCAAATTGAAAGTCGTATGGTATTCATATTTTACGACCTAGGATGGTCTGTCTGGTCTGTACTTTCGTGAACAGATGGAACAGATGATCGGTATGCAATTAGAGAAAGGTGCAAGTACAGATTCCAATCTTTTTGGTGTTTAGATATTACTTTGGCTAAGTACTTTCCCGTTGTTCCATTAATCCGTTCAACCATGTCATCAGATTTAGGATGAAGAGGCGTCGTCTTAGTTTTCTTAACTCGGAACAGTCGGCAAACTTCTTGAAACGGCACAGACTCAAAGTTGCGGCCTTAGTCGAAATGTAATTTAAACGGAACTCTAGAGCGACAGAAAAACTCTTTCACTAAAACGTCTAGGACTGTTTCTTGATTAGGTATGGAGTAAGCCTCCGTTCATTATGTGCAATAATTTACTGCCACCAAGATGTACGTCTCGTACGTTTCCTAATGTGTTTTTTACGCCAAAGTGTGTTCCTGTCCATCGTGTAGATACAGTAACACCTCTGAGACTCGACTCTTTGGTACTACCAACTGCAGTCTCTTTTCCGTGCTTTCCAGTTCAGGAATATTCTTATTTCGGGATAGTTTTCTTGTTCATGACAAAACTGCTCAGGTTCCCACTCGTTATCAACCATAGCAATTCTTTCGCAGACATTCGATCTTGCCTTCTTCTTTTTTCTAGACATAGTCTTCTAGAAAAGGCATAAGCGTTTCGATGATTGCTTCCGACACGGTGTTCTGTGTCATAGCCACATTCTTGCAATAATACCTCGATACATTTGTCCTTCCAGATTACGAAACTGCAATAGCCATTTCAATTCGACGTGATTCGTTTAGTAAACATTTTCGTCCATATAAACATTTATAAAAGTGTTATATGGACTTGACGACTACTAACAGCTCTCACCTAGGCACGCAGTAATTTCTTTCTGTCCTGGATAAAACTTTGCTTAAATGAGTAACGACTTTTTTAGTTGATAGAAAGCGTTTTAACAGTTTTCTTTCCATCTAAATTTTGCTCTTTTTCAGTCAATTTCGTCAAAGGTTTGGCAGTATTGGCAATAGCTGCACAACCCAAGGAAACTAGGAACTTGATGCTTGTCGATTGGTCTTAGCCATGCTTGCACTGCTCGGACTTTGTCTGGGTTAGCTTTGACTCCATCTGTAGATACAACGTGGCCACGGTACTGTACCTGCCTTCTTAAATACGTGGCACTTCTTTGGGTTCAGTTTTAGATTTGTCCCACGTAGTCTTTGGAACAATTCCTTCAAATTGTTTAAATGTTCTTTAAACGAACTTCTAACCACGATCACGTCGTCTAGATAAACCAAGCACGTCTTCCAAGACAGTCCGCGCAAGATGGTCATGATCAAACGCTCAAACGTCGCAAGAGCGTTACACAAGCCGAAGGACATCACAGTGAATTGTCACAACCCAGTTCCAATCGTATCGTACAAGCTTTTTTTTCACGGTCGTTGGGTTCCAGTCCTACCTACCAGTAACTATACTTTTCATATCCTAAAGTATCGTCAATTCTCGATAAAGGGTAGCTGTCCTTCTTGGTCACGTCGTTCAGCTGTCTATAGTCTACACAAAACCTCATTGAACCATCTTTTTTCTTTACTAGCACCACTCTCCATTTAAAGGTTCAATCACACCTTCTCTCTACATATCCGTAATTACTTGTTCAGCTTCTTCTAGTTTTGCCAAAGAAAGTCGGCCTGGATGTTGTATAAGCCGAGCGTTTCCGGTATTAATTTTATGATTCTACTACATTAGTTCTTTCTTTAGAACCAGTCTCCAGCGCAAACACATCTTGATACAGCTGGTCTTGATTGAGGTTTTGACACTTGAAGGTAAGAACGTCTAATAGATGTTGAAGGTACTTCTTCGGCGACGTAGTTTCACTAAAATTCACAAATTTTACAATTAGAAATACTGGCGTACATTGGCCCGCTACGGTCTTATTTTTGAAGATCCTCGTGTTTTTCACTCGCACTAATATTATTATGCCAACTAGTAATCCCTTTTCAACCAAGTTTCTAGAGATTTTCATCCAGGCGTGCCATCGCCACATTTTTAGTACTACCAGGCAGTCACGTCTTCACTCAATAAGACTCGCACGGCTGTCCTCTTACAAATGAAAAGGAACCTATACTTTTTTATAACGTCCATTGTCAGGATAACTTTTTCCGTGTCAGTTACCAGTACTTGATGCTCGAGTACTCCATTTCCCAAACCAATGGTGACTTTTAGTTGTTCGTAAGTAGGTATTTCTTTGTCAGTCACCGTTCGAAGTCGTACTAATACCGGTCACCTCCTCTTCATTTTGGCACGTTGGCCCCATTCGGTAGACCCTTTTGGACGCTTTTCTGGTTTTCTTTTGGGTTTAGTACAGCGTCGTCATACGTAACCTACTTCCCCGCAGTTCCAGCACGTCGCTTTTCTTCCCCGAGCAGCTTGTTCGCGAAATACACGTACTATTTCTTCGATGCTTTCCTGTGTCTGCGCGAATACTTATGGCAGCCTCGGTGCGACATTTGTTTTGCTGATGCAAACTCTAAGGCGTAGATTACAGTCATCTAATGTCTTAGAATCTGCTGCGTTTCGCTGTGCCAGAGACCGTTCACGAAGATTTGATTGCCAATTGATTGGATTTGGTACTGTAGGATACGTAAGCTTTGTCAAACTGGCAATGTCAACCTCGAACTCTTGAAGACTACAGCTTTCTGAAAAATTTTTGTGCTTGGTACACTGCTGAAAATGAGCATCTCCATATCTCATTTCTAAATGTGAAATTAAGAGTTCGTAATTTTCTTGAAGGTGGCCTGGAACAGTCTGCAAAATTCCAAACGCTTCTACATGTAAGGTCACTATTCAAGACGTCGCTTTGTGCAATTAGCTAGAGCTGTGGCTTCAAACTGTTTGTAGTAGGTTGACCTTGAAACTTTACCATCAAAATTTGGGGCAGAATCTTCAACTTGTGCGTGGCTTCTTATCGATAGTCCATTAAATCTTCCTTCGCCAATGCAGTTCATTTGATATATCTTCTCTTCAAGCAGTTTCATTCGGTATCCTAATTTGTCCTCAATTGCTTTTATTTTGTCATTCATAGATTGTTTTCCATCTTCTGAGTATTTTATAGTAATTTGTCTTCTATATTTCTATAATTTTCTAAGGATTTTCACCCATTTTTTTATTTGATTCGAGAATTTCAAATAGTTTTGCAATTACTTTTGATATGCAGTTTTTATATAACACTAAATTTTAATAACGACCTAATTTTTTATTATTAATTCACTGTTTCGAGAACATTTCGGTAATTACCTCGAATACGATTTATTTATTACAAAACGATAGTAACTCAAAACGGCGGTGTTTTTTGAGATTCTGTAAAAAAATTGTAATTTTGACCAATAAGATGGCAGAAAATAAGAGTTGCGTTTATTTAACGTCATTAGTCATTTATGGTTGTGAGAATCTTCTCGAGCTGTTGTACGGACCAAATAAATATAAAGTAGACATTCCAGGTTAGTGTAGCGTTAAGAACAAGACCTGTAGATGCTTCCTATCTTATCCAAACTTTGCCAAATTTTAGTTTCATTAATTTTAGATTTGTCAGTTATATTTCTTTGTAAATTCCCTGAATTTTGTACTCTGCTTTATTTCTACTGTTCGTATTATAGCATATAATAGTATAAAATTAGAACAAAATCTTGCCTTAAACGCTACTTTCATCTTAGTTTTTAGAAAGAAGTTAGTTATTGGCTAATGAGAGAGAATCACGTTACAAGTTATTTCTTTCCAGATATTGTACACCAGTGAAAACGACAAACTGTGCGATTGCTTGAAGGCAGCTTCTACCGTTCCCGTAACACGAAATACCTAGACCTGATTGGTTTGTTTTTTTAATGCAAAATGTTCTCTGTTAACTCGTGCCTCAAATATTTTGTTAGATTAGAAAAGAATGATCAAGCTCCGACCTATTCTACAGTTGCCACTTCATTCCACTAGTGAAATTTACACTAAACCCAAAGACCAACTGTTAACACTGAGAATAACGCTGATGAAAATTGGCCACAAGTTGTCCGTTGCAACTTCAAAAAAAAATAAAGCGATCTCGATAAAAATTAAAAGACGCAATTTAATTGTATCAATATTTACATAAAAGTTTGAACAGTAACGAAATTACGGTCTTTTACTAAACATAATTTTTTCCAATTTTCTTTGCTTATCTTTAGGTTGCAACTTCAATAAAAATGAGCGTGATCTCGACGAATTTAAAAATTAAAAAACGCAATTTAATTCTATCAATATTTACATCAAAGTTTGAACAGTAACGAAATTACGGTCGTTTACTAAACATAAATTTTTCCAATTTTCTTTGCTTATCTTTAGGTTTCTCGCTCTCAGTCTCCGGTTGTTTTCGTTTTTCAGACTTCTGTAAAAACGATTTTAAAATATTTAAGTAAACATATACATGGATTTACCCCATTAGTGGATGAACTATTTTCTTTTGTTGCAGTTTCTTCTTTGTATCCTGCATATTTGTCAGTTAGACAAAGCGGGTTGTAACCAGCAGGTTGATTGTTTTTAACATTTTTTAGAAATGGATTACTTTTGGTTGGAGGTGTGCTCTGAATATAAAAACGTTTACTTAATTTTTACCTTATTTTAATTATATTACCATGTCAAATGACGTATTTGTAGGTGTGGTAGTATTAACTGTAGCTGAAGTTTTCTAAAACAAGACATACACATTAACATGCTAGCGGTGATTAGTTACAAAACTTACATCATGTGTTAGAGTAACTGAAGAATCATTACTTGCTGTCGGTTGAGCAGTTGAAGTGGAAGCCTAATATATAATAAAATCAATAATTTAAAAAAAATTCAAACAACAATAATAACTATTTGTCTGACTATATAAACCAAGCAAACAATTATTACATGTTATTATAAACACTTCAGTGCACAAGCTTAGAGCATAAGTTCCAATTTTGCCCTTTTTCAAGGAATCGAATGAATACTAGTCAAAACAATTGAAATATATTTCTCAGTCTATGAAGTTATCATTATATGATGTTGTAATGGTAATTATGAAATCGACAAAGCCTCACAAATTTGATAGTCTAAAATATGTTTCTGGAATATATTAAGACTTAGTCACTATTTAGGACAACAGGATCACCTCCTAAAAGTTTACATGAAATAGAAATACTCGATTTACCAATATTTTCTTTTTGTAACAGAATTTATGGATAGATTAATTTCAAAAATAATAATGTATTATTTTCAATTGATTCGTTGTTAAACAGGTCTCGGGTATTAAAAATTTAGTTTAACATAAGCTAAAGATAATTTGTCTTCTGTCTTAATCTGTAATTGTAATATCTTAAAGAACATCGACTTGATAGACATACGCAAAATTAAGATTCCAAAATAACACCTGACAAATCATCATCAGCACACCACACCATGCACCAAGCACTGTCAAACCATCAACTTGCGCTTTTAACAGATGGTAAAAAAGAACGGTCTAAGAACAGATCCTTAAATTAACAAACTCAACGTTTCCAAAAATGTACGGGGAGAGTATCACTTTTAAAAACCCGCATTGTTTCTAAACTTCTTCACAAACTTTTGTGCACTTTAACCTTTCTTAGTCGTTGTCGTGACCAAAACATCATGATAGTTAAAATTTCTCAAATTCTTCCTTCTCCCAAGAACAAATTTCCTGTACTTTCATCTCAAGGTGTATACCAAATTCCTTCTTTACGTGGTTTAGTCTACATCGGTAAAACTGGTCGTTCAGTCATCACACGTATTTCAGAACATAATCGCTGTATAAAGAAAATACGTATTTATAAGTCTGCTGCTGCTGAATATTACTTTACGACAGGCCACAATATAGATTTTCATAACGCCTCGGTTATTTCAAAATCCGAGAAAGCATAGAATTCATCCAACACCCCAATAACTTCAATCGTGGCAAGTTTTGAACTATCGTCTTTTTGGTTCCGGGTTTATCAAAGACACGACCCTTTTCGAAAGTAAGTTCTTTTTCTCAGTCACTTTTATAGAGTTTAAGATCTGGTTTGGTTGATTACCTAACTCTGTAGTAGTTCTTTAACGTTTACATCGTTAAGTTTTAGATTTCTTTCGTGTCTCGATAAAGACCCATACGAAAATGGACAAAACATTGGCAACATCAACTCCGACCGCAGAAACGCTATTGCAACAAAAATAAGTGAGAAAATCAAGCTTGTATCGTTTTAAAACTAAGCATTATTGTACAAGGGTATAATGCATCTGTAGTTTGTTAAAGTTATGTTATTAATCGACGATATTCTTATTTTCAAAATTAACTATAAATTTTGATAGACCATAATGAAGCATTACTTACCTTTTCATTCTCTACGTTACGTTTCGGCGTATGCTTTTTACCAGACCCCATTAAACTTTTCCTATTTATTGGTCTTAATATTGGTGAAGGCGTGATGGTCTACAAAACAGTCTTGTATATAATTTATATAGCAAAAATTGCATAAACAAACCGATAAATTTAAGCTAGGTTCATCGTAATCACAATTTTGTAGACTAGCAGCTAGCTCAGTCAGTTTCTCAGCAAGGCGTCTACGATTTAATTTGGACGCATACTTAATAGATAACGTTACTAATTGAGGATTTGCCAGCATCCCAATTAATTCTAAAGCTCTTTGATCCAAGTTGTTTCTACATGCTAACTATAACATCAATAATTATCTTATGTTACAAAAAAAAACATATTCGTACAGCAAAAGTTTTCAAAGCAGCTTCTTTTAACATTTTCTCCACATCGGTCACTTTTAACAACGTCCATGTAAATAAGTTTGCTTCTAACTGTGATTTTTCCGTATTTATTTCCATAAATGGTGGCACGATTGGTATTTCTGATAGAGTAGGGCGTGGTATAAAAGTTGGGTATACGCTACCACGACAACGAATTCCGTGGATTGTTTGAGAGGTCTCGAATACGGCCGTTATAAAAAATCCATCCGACGGGTTGTTGCACTACAAACTGATTCGTATTTTTTTTAAATCTCGCACGGTATTTACGTTACCTGTTTTTTGGTATCACAAAAAGGCACCCATACATTACACGCTTCTGGATGTAAACACAACAAGCCCAAAGAATCTTGCATTGCCGGTGTGTTAGCATCTGTAAAACCTAACCACTGCAGTGTGGTTTCTGGCCGTAAGGCGCTTTTTACATCTTTATTCTCAACGGACATACCTGTAATAAATACGATAATAACGAAACTAATCAGATTATGTAACAGTCCACGTTAATTATTCATTTCGTCTATTCGAACCTTAAAAATGAATCTTGCTTCTATTTTTTGTTCAATATTACTAAAATATTGAAAGTGTTATTCATATGTATGCAGCATTTCTACAATTTCACTTTTAACTTTGCAAAACGTTTTTTTCTTATGTTAATTTTTACAATATTCTGAAAGATTGATGTGTCTTTGTTTATAAGATAGAAATGCCAAATTATACTATGTAGCATTAAAACTGCACACACCAGGAACGGTCGAAATTTTGTGACCGGAAGGTTTAGCTACTCAGAGATTTTCAAATGGATCAAGTGGTAATCGAATATTTGACGTTTTTTTTTGTTTCTACTACCTCATTATCGTATGTATTCAGTGCCGGTTTAGCCAGGGGTCTTTTCCGTGTTATAGCACCGGGAGATAAAATATTTTAGGGCGGCTTACATCTGCCCATTACTGATGGGATACTTTGATAATATTTAATGTTGGTGTTAAGACACAAATTTTAAAATTAAATTTTTATTTTTTATATACTTATTAAAAAAATTGTTATAACAAAAGAAAAATAAGCCGAAGACCCACTACGCAATATTTTTGAGACTAGGCGCAGTTGTTCTTCTGTTTAACGTGTTTCGGGAGTGATTATGCCTCGAGTGCGACAGTGTGAAAATAAGCGCCAATCAAGCGAATTGGATTGCAAATCGTCTTAACCGGAAGTAATCCACTATCATGCGCTGTTATCAAGGATGAACTAGGGAAGGTCAGAATCGTTAACTAATGAAGTTTGTTCTGTAACCTTTCGACCAGTTTACCGGCGAATCAGAAGTTTCGAGTTGCAATCCTATCGACCACATCTTGTACTACCACTGACGTTTCAACGTTTGGAGTGGTGTAGGTTGCGACTCCACTAGAATCTGGAATGGCATGATGACGTTTTATGTTGAGCGGCATGTTCAGTACAGTGTGGGGATTATGGTATGGGGTTCTAGCCTATTGTAACGTGTTTTGTTGACACCGCGCGGCTACTTTACGTCGTATAGGCTGTCGTGGTTCTTTTTACATTAAAGTATGGATGTCTAACTCAATCACCCTAATTACCGTTGGGCGCCATCCAGTTATGTCCGAACTGGAACGGAAGATATTCATCGAATTTGTTAGTTATAAAAAGAAATAACAATAAAAGGACTTCTCCACACTTTACAAAGATATAATTGAAAAAATTAACAATAAGAAAAAAATATGAAACTTAATTGTATTGTCTCCTTATCAATTGTTAGATTTCACATATATTATTATAAACTGATTTACCTATTCTCGTCTTAAGTATAAATGCATTAATCAATAGTGTGCTGAAGTAGCAGCGCGTTACTTGGCTATTTGCGTGGGTGGCGTCCACTGGCAGCGGCTTAGCTTCCACTACTGCTCACACTTAACTTCGGCCAAAGGTGTCTAATCGTGCCAGTCTTTCTATCTTGACTAGAGGCTGATATGATGGCAAAAACAATAGGGGTGAAGCCTGCAAGAGGTATTTATGAGCTGTGTGTTTGATCAAAAAAAAGACTTTGCTTACCAGTGGTCAACTGGCGTCAGATAAAATAATAGAGAGCAAATGCTAATAATCTAATCCGCCAAAGGCGATAATTTACATCTATTGATATTCGGCAATTCTGTCACACCGTTTGCACTGAACGAGTACCCGCGACAGAATGGCATTTTTATCGGATATTTATTTAAAGACGTGTAAATTTTGAATTTGCGCACGACTCATAAATACTCTTAATATTGAAGTATACAAAGTTGCCTAGGCCGAAGGCGTGTAAACCGTAATAGAAGTGACAAGAAACATTATAATGTTTGGATGTTGTACTGAACAAAAAAACATTATACTATGTGAGTAAGTCTCGTTTGGTATTCATCCAAGGCAATATGAACGCCCGGCGGTATGTTAACGTGATGGAAGAATCCCATATGCTTCTATTTTTTCAGCAGTTGGAAGATTCACTTTTCCAGCAGGATAATACCCGTCCTCATATAACGAAACACTCTATAGACTGATTCGAATAGGCGAATGCTAATCTCTTACCTTGGCTATCCAGATCTCCCGACCTTTCGCCTATTGAACACGTGTGGGACATTATGGATAAAAGACACAGGAACTTAGCGCATCCTCCACAGACACAGAAAGGTCTCCGACAGGAATTGCTAGTTGCTTAGGATACAATAACTCAAGAGGAAATCGGCCACCTGCTGGATTCGATGGCACGAAGAGTGAGGAAGTGTAAAGCCAATAGGAGAGAACCAACACATTAAATAAAAATTGCGTTCATCTTTGTTCCTTTTTTTTGTAATTTTAATCATTTAACCTCTGAGTAGCTAAACCTCCCTGCCAAGTTTGACCACAATATGCCCACCCATTCTTGCTGTTGCAATTTCAATGACACAGAGTATATTACCAACAATTATTCTTTAGTCTCGTTCAGCGTTATTCTTGATAACATCTACTTATAGGTACACTATAGTGTTCCAAGTCAAACTGGTGTAAAACCTATTAAGTTTCTTAAGAACTAGTTGACAACCAGTATTGTCAAACTCTGGTAGATTTTAAATAATGGCATTAAATACGGTTGCCTTAAAAAACCCTATGTGAAGGAAGGTATCGAACAATAATAAATTGACAGGTCTCCAATCTCGTACCCGAATTGCATACACCTTTCGTTCGGTATATTCTCAACTTCTTAGTCTTATCCCTTCCTCCTGACAACTGCTGGTAGTATTTCTTTGTTTTGACTTTTTAAAGAAGATTCTTTGTATTTATCGAATACCATCGTCTCTAGTTGGATATTTTTCGTGTGGTATTTAGCATTCCTTTCATTCTTGTAATTTTTTAATTATTTTTTTCCCGTATTCTCATATATTTTCTATCTTTCGTGTACAATATCCAATCCTGCTTATTCCTTCCATCGCCATATCTCCACCTCGTACATCATTTTACTTGCAATCAGTAATTTCCTTTTTCCAAATGGTCTTCCTCTTAGTACCAACACTTACAATAGTAATTTGTTTTCTTTACCATTTTTTTACAGTCTCTTTTACATCTTCGTTCCATTTGTATTATTTTGTTTTATTCTATCCTTTGTCGAACAAGTTTTGCTTTCCCTGTTTGCTTAAAGGTCTTTCGTTTTCAAATATTATTGGACACTTACAATTTTCCTCCTTTGCCACCAATACAAAGTAATTTGCGTAAATGAGCGACTACTGTTTCGCTGGTTTTCAAAACCTTCGCCAAAATCACTTATAAATCTTTCAAATTCGTAAAAGGAAACTCTTACTTTTTCACAGTTCACTAGTTTTTTCAAAGGATGCTTAACCTGTTCCTTTTACTTGTTTTGATTTTTGCTCTCATTCTTTCAAATCTTATTTCTCATCTTGTTCAATTTTTCTCGTTTCTCATTCCTCTTCTTTCTTTATTTTTATGTATTTCTTCATATATCTATAATTGGTTTCCTTCTTTTCTTGTCTTTGGTCTATGTCTCTTCTTTAGTATATGTATTCGTTCTTTCTTAATTCTATCATATGTGTACATATAATAGCTTTTCTGTTTCTCGTCTTTTCCATTTCCTAAAAAGTTGTCGGGGATACGTCTTTATTTTATTACATCCTTTGTCATATCATTGTTCTCTATTTTATTTTTCACTATCAAGTTTACTTTTTTTCTGCTGCCTCATATTCGTTTCTTGCACTTCTACTGTTTCCAATACTTCTGTTTTAAACTTTTCGTTTGATTCTGCTAAAGCATATTCATATATTCCTTTTTTTCCTTCTGTTTGATTTGCCTGTCAACTCTATTCGTCGGTTCGATTGTACGCTTTACCCTACTTTACATACATGCTTTAATTTCTTCCCATACATTCGTACAATCCTCCCGTGCTCCTCTTGATTACCATTTCGTTAATTAACTCCTCCAGTATTTTTATGACGTGTTTCTTTTTGTATGTTCGTCTTTGTTTTTTACTCTTGCTTCCATTTTGTTAATTTTTTTAAATTCAGATTTATTCCTTCTTCATTGCGTTTTCATCTTTTGTATAATTCCTTTTCTTTTCTTAGTTTGTTTTTGTCTCATCTCGCCTTTCTCTGCATCTCATAAGTTTCTTTTCTTCAAAAAGTGTATTTCCTCGTATAGTTATTCTTCTGCATTCCACTTTAGTTTTTTTCCCTTTATGCTGCCATGTTTCTTAGTTGGTCCTGTATTAATCCTTCTTTTTTTCAAATGTCATCTATATATGTAAATGCTTTTGTCTTTAGTTTCTTAAATAATTTTTCTTCGCTTTCAATTTTAGAATTCCGTTAATATAATGTTATTACTTTTCCCTTGTTTGATTACTAACTCCTTGTTTACTTCCGTATTTACATTTACTTTCTTTCTCAGCACTTCTTTCAGTTTCATTTTCAATTCTGTATTTATTCAGGTTTTGATTATTATATTAATATTTCTATTTTTCTCTTGTTTGTTTTTTCTTCAATATTTCTATTGTTTCCATAAGTTTTACTTTTTCTATTTCCAATTTACGTTATCTCTCTTCCATTTGCTACTTTATCGTTTACATTAATTCCCTCTTAAGCTGTCAGTTACTTTATTTTTTAATTTTCTATCGCTTTTCTGTTTTGGCTTTTTTATCTTTCTTCCTCGTCCCTTATTCTCTACGTTCAGAATTTTGTCTGTGTCTAAAGATGCGAATCCGTAGTCACAGTCAAAAAAACAATAATTAAAAAATCAATAATGGATAGTGTTGTGAAGTATAAAAACATTCTAAGATTAGAACGTCTTGCGCGTTTGGACCGTGTTAATGTTGTAACCAAAGTTGCCAACGTTTCGCCCACTTTCGTCAGAGGCTTATCAGAGCGTGAAAGAAATCAAAAACTCAATGAAGCAAACGATAATCTAACAAAGAATCACTACAGTTAGGTAATCAACTAGTGAACCTAGTCGAATTCTAAACTCCATTGAAGTGACATCGAGCAAATTCTGTCTCATCATAAAAAAGATTTGAGTTTGGTTTAACATCCACATACTTTCAATTTGGTAACAAGCTTTATGAAGAAATTTGGGGCGCAGTTATGGGATCCCCTTTATCTCATGTGGTAGCTAATATTTTTACGAAATCCTTTGAAACTATTGTTGAAAGTATGGTTTAGGTATGTTGATGACACCTTTATTGTTTGGTCTCATGGTCGTTTCAAATTGGTTAGGTTTCTTGATTCTAAATAACCAACACCCTGATATCAAATTCACCATGGAAATCGAAAAGAATGGTGGACTTTTAAGCGATTCTGTTTATAGCAAACCCACACACATACAGACAAATATCTTCGTGCTTTGTCTTATCATCATGCAACACAGAAACGTTCTGTTATTGAATCTTTGGTTCATCCCTTTTTCCATTTGCCAACCCGAGAATTTAGATTCGGAACTCAGTCATCTTATTAGATATTCAGGCAGTTATAAATCGTCGTCTACATCCCCGTAATCGAGTACCTAAGAACATTTCTACTTCCGATTCCCATCCGCAATTGGAATTTTTACCTTACATTTAAAAGGTCACAGATCAAATAAAGAAAAATGCTATTAAACCCATATTACAGGCAGAATCTTTCTTCTTCCAAGGACAAATTTCCCTCACTTTCATCATCTCAAGGGGTATATTAAGTACCTTGTTCATGTGGTTTGGTCTATATCGGTGAAACTGGTCGTTCCGTCATCACACGTATTTTAGAACATAATCATCGTGTATAAAGAAAAGACATATTTCTAAGTCTGATGTTATTGTACTACAGGCCACAACATAATTTTTTTCTAACGACTTGCGAAATGTCCATTCGTTTTCAATAGGAAAGTCCGAGAAATCATAGAAATCACCAAACACCTCAATAACTTCAATCGTGACAACGGTTTTGAACTATAGAGAATAGGTTTATCAAAGACACGCCCCTTTTCAAACGTAACCCTATCAGAGTCTAGTCCAACCGTGACGATACTTCTATAAATACGCATACAGCGTATCGCTTTACGTTGGATACCCTCGCTACTCATGTTAACATCACGAATGCGTTGTTTAAGTGTCAATAACTTCAATCGTGACAACAGTTTTGAACAATAGGGAATAGGTTTATCGTAGACACGCCCCTTTTCAAACGTAACCCTATCAGTCTAGTCCAACCGTGACGATACTTCTATAAATACGCATACAGCGTATCGCTTTACGTTGGATACCCTCGCTACTCATGTTAACATCACGAATGCGTTGTTTAAGTGTGCTGCCACTGCCTACATTTGCAATGTTAACAAGGAAATTTTACACACATTAACTGTACCCTTCTGGAGTCATTAGGGAAAAATTGCTTAGGTTATGTATTGTTTTTGGTTTGGAAGGTTTAAGTAATATTAAATAGAGTTACTAACAGAGGTCAAAATGTATGGACTTATAAGGGCTTCTCGACGGGACTAGGCATGTCGCACTTACTAACCGAGGGTCTTACTAACCGATGTCAACTGTTTAACAAAATATTTTTTTAACAAAAACTTCACTCTCGGACACGATATCTACCTCGTTCAAGCTAAAAATGCGTGCAAATAAACGAAATAATAATGCCGAAACCTGTCGCCTTTTAAGTTAAAATAGTATATTACACTACGAGGGCCGAAAGTTGAATTTTCGGCTTCGCCTCGGGGCATCATGACGCGCAGGACCGAGATTTCAACTTTTGGCCCGCGTAGTGTATACGATTTTTCTTCATAGCCGGTCGAAAGTAAGTTATTAATTCTACTACATTGATAATTATATAGCAACAGTAGTGACAGCGGTTAACGATTTGTTGTAGCAACAGAATAAATAGTCCCTAGTTACGAGTATTAAAAACGCATGAGAAATTCTTTCCTCCCGGCGTTATAGAGGGCGCGCGTGTACTTCTCAAAGGGAGTAAATGTTCAACTTTCGTCCCTGCTATTAGGGACGAAAGTGCGTACTTTCGACCGAGGTATGAAGAAAAATAATAAACTCAACGCTCTAAATAAACAATTGTCATCGTCTCACATTGTCTCAAAACCTAAGTTCAATAATGGGTACTAATACTTCTAAATACCAGAATAACAAGCGTGAACTGTTAACTCTACGAGTGAACAAAACGATGCTCATATAAGAAAACATGCAAACTTAATTACTTCGTAAATGTTAATGCAAAAGTAATAAAAGCTATGTATATAATTACCTTCCAATTTGGTAAACATTATGGAGATGCACTGATCGTTCTTTCTAGGTGCGCTATTATGATACGCCGTTAATAACATGTTACCACGAGCACTTATACACACAAGCGGTCCAGGAATAGAAAAGACACTCTTCTGAGTTCCGTAAATACTAAAAACTCGAATAAAATTAACAGAAGTGCCGAAACATACTAAATTATCAGAGCAAGCAACACAAACGATTTCTTCCTCTTCCTCTTCGGGTATATTTAGATTCCATTCTTTACTTCCAGCACCAAGCGGTATTGCTGCTAAAAGACTAATCGATTTTTCAGTTATACGATAATGACAAAATTGATAACATACTTTGAATTGGCAAGAACTAAAGCGGCAGTGCTTAAAGACCCCATGTTATAACCATGAAAATTTTGTATCATCATACTATTATGTAAAGTGGTATCGTGAAACTCAACTTCAACAGATTTAACACCATCGTCGTCCGAATCATTCCCAAAGCTTCGTACAATACCAACTTCATTCCAACAAAGATATCTAGGATTCAAATGCTCTGGGGTCGATGTTGGCATAAACGCACTTTGTAGGGCGGTTTCAGGAGTTCGTGGGCGAGGCGTTGGCGACCGACAAGAAACTAAAAATTCACTTAACCATAAGATTTCTTATATACTCAATTACAGTACCTTTATCAACTTCAGATTCTGAGTCGTTTCCCATGACCTCATTTTTTAGTTTTTCTAAAGATATCACATTCTCGTTATCCTCGTCATCATCATCGTCGTCAAACTGAATACCACCAAAATCGACTTCATTCGTAATTGGATCTTCGATTTCTCCACACTTAACTTCTTTACTAACTTTGTTTTCGATTGAAGGTTTCAGACAGTTGATAACAACACCTAATTGTCCTTGTACATCACAAAAAGCAATTTCACCATTCCCTGTAATAAAAGCGGCAACTAGTGTAAAACTATTAATTCACCAAGTACCTGAGGGATTCCACGCAACAGCGCATAAACTAACACCTTTTGTGTGCTTAGTTATACCAATAACATTTTGAGTAACGACTTGCCACACAACAACATCTCCTACTAGTGTTGTAGCAGCTATTAACTCACCACACGGTGAAAATTGAACTATAGAAAACATAGAGTTGACCTCAGGACACATCAATACTAATTTTTCGCTCCAACTTGTTGTATCGACTATAATTACACTGCTTTTAAAAGGATAAGCTAAAGTTCTACCAGAAACTGGGTCAAAATGTATACGACCTAAAATTTAAAGTAAGTACCAAAAATCAAAACTGTAAAAAAACTTGCATAAAACATCTGCATTCATAAAGCTGTTGGTCTTTGGCACACAATCAATTTCTTTGATTAATGAAGAGTTTTCCACATTCCAAATCCTTAGTAATCCATCTCCGGAAGCCACGGCTAACATTCTTGCCTTCGGACTAAGAGCAACGCTTAAAGGTGGTCCCGACAGTCCGGAAAATGACAGAATATTATCGGCTTCTTTTGATAAATCGATAACTTTAACTTCCATATCTTCAGATACAACGGCTATTAACTAACAACGATTCTTAGTAAACAAAAATTAAAAGTGAATACTTTAATTACATCGTGATTTTTCCCAGTATCTGTATGGTTAACGTGTGCTGTGAATCTGATTAAAATACCATCACGTTCAGCTTCCGGATATGTCATAATTTGTACGTTATTTTTATCAGTTGCAATGTACATACGTTCTCCTTTTTGACGCACACACAAAGCCCATTCTCCCACGCATGTTTGTATTGGGTCGTCGTCATCAAATCCAGCCCAAATTCGAATGTCTCCATCACTTCCACAAGTAATGAGACGTCTAAAAATGTTGATTTTAAAGCAAATTAGCCGTAATTATGTAAGTAAAAACTAAACTAAAAACGCATTAATCAAATAGAAAAATATTTAAAAATAATGGCGGTAAAATAGTTTACATAATTTAAATAAATGAAGAAACAAAAACAGCGCTAGTAAAAAAGCTACAAATGAATATAAAATTGTGAGAAACAGAAAGTTTGAATTATGGGTAAAGGAACAGCAAAGATTATAATTAAAGAATCCGTGACAAAGAAAGATGCTAACAAGCCTGAGCCAAATAGTGTAAGTATGAAAGAGGGAGAGAGAGAAAAACTAGAAAAATAATTTCAATGTTAAGCGAAAACAGATGAGAAACAATAGACTACTAAGTGTGCTAAATACAGAAAGAAAACAGAGCTAGAGTGAGATGTTATATAGCTCAAAAATGTAGATTGTATAAAGAAAGTAAAGAAGAAATGTATAAAGTTGCATAAAGAATAAATTTGTGGTGTTTGAAAAATACCTTCAGAACTTATAGAAAACATTCAAAAGATGCAAAGAAACTTGTCTAAACTAAAAAAAATGTAATATATTCCAACGCGAAGTAATATACTTGGATTTTGTGGTATCTCGTGAAGAAGTAGTTGATTCAGAAAGGATGCGGGTAAAATATTACCGTATACCAAAAGACAAACTTGAATTGAAAAGCTTTCTAGGATTGTGTACGTATTACTAAAAGCTTGTTCTTGTATTTACCAAACAACATTGCAAAATCGTTAATACCATTGACATAAGAAAATCGCACGTACAAATAGAATGCGAATGAGATATTTTCCAAGAATTCAAATGTCATGAGCAACTCTAGTAATGCTGGCATTAACAGAGTTTTGTCAGAAGAGCAAGATAGAGTAGAAATTGTGAATGAATATTGCAGCAAAATGCTCTCAAAACCAGAAAAAATCGATTGTGTTACCCAGATTGAAATCTGTCGAGCATTTCTACAAATACTTGCATGGCTAAAAGATTTTGCTGTAAACCGACCAAAAGACAGCAATTTAAAAATTCGAAGAATTGTTCGCTAAATAGAACGTTTGGAAGTACGTATAAGGATTTAATCATCGACCAAGAACAAACCATCAAAATGCTGATACAATGTTTGATAGCAAACATTGCTCTAAGTTAGATAAACAAAACTTCTATGAGAACCGCGAAAGTTCGCAAAAGACCAAGACAATAATACATATTTGCATGGTTTAAAAAAACAAAGTTTATTCTTTCTATTTGAGAATCTATAAAAAATAAAAATAAAATAACATAATTAAAAAAACAAGGATCGACGACCTTCATGTGTACTCAAAATGGTGTTAGAGAATATTAAAAATAGACAACAGATTCACCTGTTAAAAATAGTAGAGAAGTTTTATGTCATTTGCTTGATGGATCCTTTATCATTTTGGTTTTAACAAACCCTTTTCAGATATTCGATATGAGTTTAAAAGATTGCACAGAAGAAAGAGCACTACGAGTAATAAACTAATCCTGACTAAAAAGACTCTGGCTATCTGTAATTCGTTTGAATTGCTATGAATGTTGTCACAACGTTTTTATTACACGGGAAATGCTTACTGAGAGAAGTCCTAGAAAACGCCATTGGAGGATTTAAGGTCAACGACGAAACGATATCAAACCACCCTAGATGAGATAATGTAATTTTTATTGAGATTACAACGCGGCAGTGTAGAAGACCAAAGTCTTTGTATTCGATAAGGTAAGCAATAACAAGTCTAAATTAAAAGAAATGATGGTTTGTGGTCAACCACTATATACACTTGTGTACACTCATCATAACGTGGTAGACTGCTCAGCGGAAATAATTAAACGAATCCAAATAAGCAAAAATGTTATGACTAAGCTACAGAAACTTTGAAAAGATCACCAAATAAGAAGGTACCAGACCACGAGAACGAACGCCAAAAACATGGCTAGCCAATTCAAGAACACAATGAACCAAGATGATCACGACTCTTTTGATACGAAGAAACAACTGGAATAAGATATACTGATAACACATCAACTATTTTACAAAATGGCCAAAAGTGCATACCTACTTAAGTAATATCCCATCAAGATATTTTTGAGTCCGATTTATTTAAAAAAATATGTAGACTGTTAGGTATGTATTAAACGAGAACTACTCCGATACATCCTACCAGACGAATTGATCAAAAACATGAATCGTACAATGGGAAAATATCGATCAAAAGTAGTCTTCAAACAACAAAGAGATTAAGATCAACACATATGTTTGGTTTTGATCACGTACCGAACCTCTATAAAAGAATCTACGAAATAAGCAACTTTTATATTAAGAAACTTGGTGACAATATTATAAACGTTGGCTAAATGGTGAGATTCATAACAACTACCGTGCCAGTAAACATATTCATATACGAACGCTGACATCCGGAGACAAGAACAGTTTTTAGCCTAGTAATTTATTGTGGTTATACAACTACTAGCAGCAAAAAGGTTTATTATCAAATGTTTTAGAAAAAGCAAACAAAAGGTTAATCCGTTTTTATTTGTTTCGAAATGTACGATGAAGACCATAGCCATAGTACTTAGAGAAAAACTAGTGAAAAAAGTATTTACAAAAAGTTTGTATCTACATATGGTGGCTCGATTTGGAGTTAATAATATACTAGGGTACCAGAAGATTGCGTTAGTAAAAAAAAGATGTTTAGCTCCTATAGTAGGTAGATTTAAAACAAATCATAAACTACCAGACTAACTACTAAGTCAGAAAAGCAATCGACTTGACAATTGAGAAACAGTCACTTTATGACCCAAATGCTCGCGCATAACAAGCCAACGCGCAAAGACGCGTTGTGAAGTTCTTGAATTGTATGAATCGTGGTATAGAGTCCAGGGTAAATTCTTTCGTTGTTAAACATGGTACAATAGGCTAATCAACGATGTTTCGATTCCAAGAGATTCTCTCTCAATGTAGCATTGGCTATGTTAGAAGTTGACGACAACCTTCTGCAAAGAACAGATACTATAACTATACTTCCTCCAGACAACCACGACATCACAGATAACGATTCTGGAACAGAAGATGTTCTTAACTTCGAACAGCGGTAGCATTAGTGGTTACAGGATATGATGAGGATTACTAATCAGAGCACGATTGTCTCAACCATTTAAACTAGCACGTAAAAATGTTCAGAAGCTGCGTACTAGAAAAACAAATTTACAAATGGACGAAACAAGATTTGGTTATTCCAAATCATTCCGAAGAGCTAATCAGATATACATAGTAGATGACGTCAATCGTTCAAATCTCAAGAGCCTATTAGAAATGTTTTAATTTTTTTAATGATAAACTCATATTATCCTTGAAACCAATCAGCTCGAAAAAATCTTACTCAACGAGTACGTACTAATTGGATACATTTGTATCCCTAGGAGAAGAATATACTAGGAAAGATAAAAAGACTGTAACAATTCGCTTATGTCAGAATTCATTTCCAGAGATAAGTTTCAATTTATTCTATCAAACTTTCATATCATTGATAACGAAACCTTAGAAAAAACAGACATTTGTTTAATTATTTATGGTAAAAACTCAATACGAAGCAATGCATTGTGTCGATGAATCCACCGTACCGTATTTTGAGTGCTACGAATGTAAGCAATTCATTCATGAGAAACCTAATAAAACTAGTTCGAACTGTATTATACAGCTGGAACCAACCTTAGTGTCACTTACGAGGTAGGCGCTGGTATTGTTTCTATATACGCTGACGCACTACCAAAAAATTGGATAAATAAAGATTTCGCGTTTTTGCTTCATCATTTGTTTAATTCACTTCTGTTGATTCAGAAGGTTCCAGATATGGATTTTTTGCCACTGGGCTGCTAGATTAAAAAATACGAAATAAGCAAAATCGTGGTTCTTATGATGTCATTGCAGTAAAATTGAAATGGATAGTAATAACATGAGCCTCTGTGCCCGTCTCAACAAGAATGACAACATTGAGGTAAGGTTGTAGAACAGCGGTTCCCAAACTTTGTTCTATGTCCCCCTATTTTTGAAATGAAGGATTGGTCGCGCCCATCTCCCCCCGATTACACAGAAACATATTCTTTACTTTACCATAATAAAACTTATTTATTTAAAAACATAATACTTGAACACTTATCTTATTCTAAATCGAATTTAATGCAAATAGTGGTGTTGCATTTCCTTAACAAGGTTGGAACTCTTGATGTTATCTTTGAAAGTACGCAACATAGATTACTAGCAACACCAAGCCGGTTCCGCTCTTTTGCTTTTGTTCTCATTAAAACAGAAAATTTGCTTGTTTTTGCAGGTGTTCTAGAAGGATGTTTATATCAAAATTAAAAGAGTTTCGAGCAAATTCTAATAGTTACATTTAGCACCTCGCTAAAGCTATTTGGAAGCGTTTTAGTCGCCAGAGGTTGTCGATGTATGACGCAATGTATTCCTGTTATATTGGGATTTTTCTCTTTTATCAATGTGACAAATCCAGAACGCGATCCTAACATTGAAGGAGCACCATCTGTGCACACACCAATAAGTTTGTCCAATAAACTATCATTTGTTTCGATCAAGTCAGAAATTGCATTCAGAACATCAGTGGTTTTTGAAGTCGTTTTCAGCTCCTGTCAGAACAGGATTTCTTCCGTTACCTATATCACCACCATACATAAATCGCACATATACAATAATCTGCAACATTACGCAACATCGGTGGTTTCATCACACCGAAATACAAAAAAATGCAATTTTCGGACAGCTTCCACCCTTTGAAGTCTGATATCTTCTACAACTTCATGAATATGACGTTTAACTGTGTTATCCGAAAGTGAAAATCGCGAAAGCTTTGTTTTGCTTCCTGAATCAATCCATCAGCAGCTTTTAGAAGGCAAGGTTTAAGAAGCGTTTCACCAATAGTATGAGACTTTTTGTTTGGAAAAATTCACCAGTACTATCCAGCTTCATGCGTTTTAAATTTTTAACTTTAGCTTAAAAAAACTGTTTAGGTTTTTCTTTCATTGCACCATGTTTTGTAGATAAGTATCGTTGAAAGCGTGTAGGTTTCAGAGCGTCGTTACTAAGAACTTCACACCATAAAACACATTGTAGACAATCCACTTCGTTTTTTACGATAACTGGAAACCTGTACTTGTACTCTTTCATGCACTTTTTTTCTTAGTGTTAGCGGAGTTATTAGAGTCCATAGTAAACTAAAAAAATTAACAAAAATATTTACACATCGTTTTAAAATGATGAAGAAAAGCATTACGCATAAAAAACGCATTTAAGAACAGTAACTTACCTTTGATAATATACTTAGATGAATAATTTACACAGCCAATAAAAGTATTAACGTGTTATTGTAAAAGTAAAACCAAACTAAAGGCGAAACGGCCTCACCCAGCTCTGACGGTCGGAGACTGGAGACAGTGGAGACTGGATTGACACGACACCGAACTGAACACACACACGTTGCTTCGCGCCTACCAGTTTGGCAATCAGTGGTGTAGAATAATAATTTTATAAGCTGATTAAATGTTCTTGTATTTTAGGTGGAACAACCTCATTAGTACATCTGTATAATATAAACATGTAGATTCTTCTGATCAAAACGATTATGTCGCATTTCATTACGAAGAAAAACATAGTACTTCTGCTTTTGTGTAATACAAAACGCTTCGCACATCGACAACAAAATGGTAATATGGATCAACTAAGATTCGGGCAAACTCTAAAGAAATACCATCTAACATTGAAAACATCGATTCTAGATATGATCGCCTTGACTATTGAAAATAAATAAATTATTAACAACAGGATGAATACGACTAGTGAATCAATAGATGGAGAAAAAAGGAAGAAGGAAGAGACGGGAGAAGACAGCGAAGAAGAAAGAAATGGCTCCGCTAAAAATAAGAAGGTAAGCAGAACACCAGTAAAATAGAGACAAAAGAACGCAAAGAAATTAGACCGCGTGCTAGATCTGCTACAAGAACTAGCGCTAGACGTGAATCAAATATAGATCCAGCAGATTAAAAGCAACAACGAACTAAGGAAGCTAAAAATAGAAAACTAAAAGTTGAAGAAAGAAAATAACATAAAGCAGGAAAATAACAAGATAAAAAACTGGTGTGGTCACCACACGACTTTCCTATAAAGAATGGTGAAGGAATAATAAATCCATTATGATTTTTATAAAAATAATTAACACGTTTAATTATGTCTCTTTACTGATAAAAATTAAACGTCGTTAATTTACAATAATGATATAATTTAAAAAAAACATTAACCGCGTTGAGATTTGAACCTTTGTATGTCGGGGCTCATATGTTCTTTACATCCGTAAAACTTTTTACCACGCGATACATTTTTGAAAATATTTTTATTTGTTATTAAATTTTGAAAATTATTACGCAAAACGTTCTCTGGTACACATTGTCATATGTTCTGATACTGGAACTATTTTAAAAACACTTTGGGGACATATAAATCGAAATTTTCAAATTCCCTATGTTAATCTATATGCTTCAAAATTTCCAGGGATACATGGTATAAATAAGTCAAAAAAATATAGAGAATTATATAAAGTATATAAAAAGAAAATTGAGACAAAAATGAATAAAAACAAAGAAATTATAAGTAACATGACAATAGAAGACATGTAGAGAACAATTAAAAAGTCAATAATAAAAATAGCAAAGGAAACATGCGGATGTAACAAAAAAGACAAAACTGAAACAAACAAGATGGTGAAACGAGGAAGATAAAACCAAGCAAAGATGAAAAAGCAAAAATAGAATAGATACATCAGTGAGGAAAATAAAGAAAATCATAATAAGTATAGAGAACAAAGACTAAAAGTCAAAGAAATGGCGAAGAAAGCGAAACAGCATTCCTGGGGGGAATTTGGGGATAAAATAGAACGTGGTAGCAAGGGCAAACAAAAGTTACTATATATATGCACTACTAAAACACTAAGAAAAGGAAAACAAAGCGGAAATATGTATATCAAATTAGTAGATGGAAAAATCTTAGCGGAGGAAGACATAATGAAAAGATGGAAAGAATACTTCAAAGAAATGCATAATACAGAACAAATAATTACGACAGACGAAATAGAAGACAACAACGAAACCACTGAAAACAACAAATACCTAGAAAAAAACGAGATTACGCAAGGCGAAATAACAGAAGCTATAAAGAGACTGAAAAGAGTTAAAGCTGCAGGACAGGACGGAATAACGACAAAAATGATAACAAATATGGATGAACACGGGATAGTAATTTTAAAGAAACTGTTTAACAAAATCTGAAATGAATAATGTATACCGAAAGACTGGAAAGTAGGAATAAACATACTTATACATTAAAAAGGAAATAACAGAGAGTGTAGAGACTATTGTCAATAAAATTAATTTTTGCTCGGTATTTCAAGAATCTTTAGACGCAACAAATTTTGTCGAATCCATTAAAAACGGATTTCGAAAATGCGGCCTTTTTCCACTAAATCCCAACAACGTGGATTCTAGAAAATGTGTTAAAAACATGTTAGAAAAGGAACAAAAACAACACAAAAAAGATACATCAGCTCTTTCAAGTGACACAGCTTTTTTAAGCCAAGATTTTAGATCGGCCGAAAAAGTGATAAGGCGATAGAGGATCGCCTATATAGTTATGGGATAAATGTTCCAGTAATTATTTACGAGATAAAATACCTTGAAAATGGTTACATCACAAACATAAATTTGGATGGAAATCTTTCTCCTGAAAACGTCAGTATGTCCATAAATTTGGATAACACAAATAATAAAATTGACGACGTTAATGTAGCTGACGTCGCGTTCAATAGTTGCAATGGACGATGTCAATATATCACCTATAGTCTTGTTTAACTCAACCGATTTTAGCCACGTTCCTGATATGCAAATCGATCCTTCATTTGAGGTTCATCAAACTTACAACATAACACAACAAATCTCTGCAGTGGAAATACCCCAGGATCCTTCAGATCTACCATTAAATGAATCTTTATCTGAACGTCATAATGTAACAGAATATCCCTCGAGAAAAAATTCCCAATGACCACACACCACCACAAACTTTTAATAATGTTGTAGTCCATAAAACGCCTGATAAATGTCCCAAGAATCTCTAGATGGGGTAGCAGAAACATCTCATTTATCTCCCACTACTCCATTTACACGAAATTGAACTTTTACAACTCCAGTTGATCAAGGAGAAAATTGCAAAAAGAAGGAGAAATTGCCCAGTGCAATATCCTGCAAAGAGTGGAGAAATTACTACGAGAGAAAGGACGAGAAAAAGAAGAAAAACTAGAAAATGTGCGGAAGAGAAAGGAACTGAGAGAACTGCAGCAGGATACTGTGCAAAAAACAACAAAACGTAAAAGAGTGAGCACTGCCAGTAATAAGAAAAATAACAAAGTAATAACAGAGAATCACCATTACGATGTTGAAGAAAAGAAGAGGATTAAATGTTCTCTTTGTGAAGATGATTTATTCAGTGAAACAGAAGAGGATTCTGAAAAAAATATTGGTTGCGACCACTGCTCAAGATGGTACCACTTAAGGTGTACTGAATTCACCGAGTTTCATTATGAAGACTTGTAAGGAAAGAATATAAGTGTGATATATGCAAAGACTAATTGTGATATCTTCTAACCAAAAAGATATAGGTAGTAAATAAAATGAATCATTGCGAATTTCGGCTTAGTACTTTATTTGGTGCGAACACTCGTAATTTGTATCATTTTCACACCATAGGTGCCAAATCCATTACCTACATACCTCCTAATTCAAGTTTACCGAACACGGCCGATAAATAGCCACTTGTCGACTGGCCGGCCGAAAACCGAGAATTGACGTCCGGCAAAAATGCACTAATAGCCGACAGCCGGAAAAAGTGTCTTTTGTTAGAAAATATTTTTCCCAAATTTTATAGTTGAGAATATGACATTTGTGATACATTTTTTTAAATAGAAAACTATACCAGGTATCTTATTTCATAGATGCCATTTGGTACGCATGGAGGACGGGAAACAGGCAAAAAGAATGTGACTAGCAAAAATAATTTAAAAAAAAGAACGAGAGGAAGACCACGAAAAACAAGGGACGACGTGATAGAAACAAATTTGACAAAAAAGGTCTTTACATAATTAAATTTACCTCTAGGTATATCAAGAAATAAGTTTGATACACTACTATTTATAGAAGTTGTATTGTTGGTTGCTCATACCAATATCAAAAACTTACTATTGCAAACTATGGAATTGAAGTGGTAGAGTCTAGAACAGATCCATAAGAACAAGAAACTGTAAAGCCGGTTAAAACACATACAGCACATACATGTAATATATTTAAAATAGTACAAAAGTCTTGTCACTTGTTTTTTTGAAGTGTAACTAAAACTACAAGTACAATAAGAAACCATTACCTATTTAGAGCTGCAATTGCAAAAAAATACATCAAGAAAAAAAAACAAAAAGTGATATATAGTGATTGTATCATATTAGCCATAAGATACTCTCGCATCAAATAATTAATGTTTCTTCACTGTCAGTGCCTACTACAGGGTTTAAAAACCACATCTGATGATAAAGCATGCTAGTTATCCATACGAGTAATGTCACTGTGTAAGAATACACTGTCCATAGCATCTGCTAACCTGTTTAAATCTAGAAAATGCTCAACTTTTTGTTGTTATGTATCGAGTTTTACAATACATATTTACATAAGTGTAAATATATACTTAGAATTAATGTTTTAAATAGTAAAAAGTCATCTCCACAGTCTACTAAGTATATGACTATACGGTATATAGTATTATTTATTTACTAACAAAGTTTCTTAAAAGTAAATCAAGTAAGTATTAATTATGTTTAAATTCTTACGTTCCATCCTCTGTATAACAAACGTCGGTGTGGCCGTCTGAGTGTGCATAACGGGTATCTTTTCGTTCCATATTTTCACTTAATCTTCAACTTGAAAACTAATTTTCCTTATTCAAGTACGTTTACTATAACCTTATTTTCAACATCGAAAGCGGGAAAATTTTTAGAATTTTAATTTGTCATAAATTTAAGTTGGCAATGACATTTTAAAAACAGTTTTTCTAGAAAAAATTACTTTTTCAAAATAAACTTAGATTTGTAAAATTACGTACGTTTTTAATAAAAATTTAAGCGAGTTTAATAAATGCTTTATTTTATCGTTCGAAGTTTTGAAAGTGTTATTAAGTGTCTTGAATGAATTTATTGAAAAATCTTTGGAATAAAAACTTTCTAGCATGCGATTGTGGCGCCCCCGAGAGAAGCAACGGCACTGCCAGAATAGTGTAGGTCCGCCATTTTGACGATCAGAAGGGGGGATTTGTGAGCAGCTAGCGTTAATTGTAGAAATCTATGCTAGTGTCCCTATAAACAAAAAAATAATTAATTACCGGGTAATTATTGTAATCTTGAAAATTCAGTGCAACTTGTAGTTACACGAAAGTGTTAGTGATTGTGTATTTTCGAGTAAAATAATCATTGTGTAAGTTGGAATCCAACAGCGTGGCTACCACCGCTTCTCTTTGTTTCTGTCACAGTTTGGTTGTAAGGTGAGATATACATAGTACTAATGAATTTAAGTGTTCTTATAAGAGCGCCAATTATAATACACGCGTTAGCAGAATATCAGATTTATTTATATGTTAAGTATAACGGGTAGTGCTTTTGGTGTAGCCGCTTCTAACGATAATAGGACTAAACGTCGATGGTGTTTTGTTTTTGCCGGCTTTCCCAACTGCTCTTAAACATCAAGTTTTAACGGAAATCGAGAAAAATCGTCATTAAAACTTATTGCTTACGTTTTCTACACGCAAAACTTAGAAGAGGTCAAACTTTGATTGTACCTACTTGAAATCATTTTTTTTTGGTTATCCGAAATTAATTATTTAAGAGAAAGTGCTTTTACTTCAGGCGTTGGGTCAACATAGTCAAAGATTAATTTATTACCTCGAATGAAACTTCAAACACACTTCAGAAGGTAATTTAAACAATTACATTTCGAGACAATCTAAAAATTATTTATTTTTTTGCGTGGGCGTTGAAGTTAACTTATTATGGCGCGCTTAACTGAATTTTGCATCAAAACAATTGTCCGCGAAAAATAATCTCTGATTAGCAAGCAATGACAATGACCCGCTTTGAAAATTACTTATTCGTTGTGGTTTACGAGTGTTAATCAGAAAAAAACGTACCACATGCTCGTTTCTTACGATGGTGAACTGAGCTTCGTTTTCCCCAAAACAAAATCGTTACAATTGCAGCGAGAGAGAAGAGAGAGTATTGACGCTTTCTGCCAGTAAAAACATTAGCATTCTTCATAATATTTGTCTTTAATAGAGCAATTACGCAATACTTGCATTATCGTGTATTTTTTACTACGAACAAAGTAGGTCACGAAGCAGCAAAACTTAGTAAGCAAATGAAAGTTTCACGTTTTCAGCGGAATTCTTTAATTATTTTGCTTTTCAAACGAAAGTCAGATTATCTTTACGAATGAAAGCTGACAAATGCATTTTTAAATCTTCGGCTATTCTTTATACAAAGTAAAAGCGTTTTAATTCAAACATTAGCAAAAGAAGTTGTCGTAAATTGCGTATTTTAAACACTCATAAAATAAATTGCTGAATGTGGTTAACCTCTTCATTGAAATCACCTCTTACTTCCTCTCAACAGCAGGACCCACCGCTGTTTATACCTTTTAAAAAATCCTATGTTATTAGAAACAATAATTATCGTTATTATAACGGCTTTTTGTGGTAGCTTCATTTATTATTCATTTTTTTCAAGATCTGATAACTGTTGAATTCTGTATGAAAGTTGAAGGTCACGCCAAGGTTATCTGTAAAAATTTCAATATGCAATGGGAAGTACTAAAAATACTATACAGACTTAATCACTTAATCCATAACATCCATTACAAAAACGTCTGCGATTAACTTAACACTTTTCTACGTTTGCCTTCAAACTATTTTCTGAATATTTTTGTGCAGGTGGCTTGATTTAACTAACGGTAATTCAATTTTGTCAACTACTTGTAACGCGCATTTTTCTTATTTACGCTTTGGCCTATTCGCTTTAACTTGCTTATTTCGTTCGTGTTTTCTTCACTCACTTTTATCGTTAATCAATTTTTTAATAACGTTGATTTAATCCGATTTAAGGTTGTTTGGTGGAAACGTTTGATAAAGAGGCAACCAACCTTTAAAATCGAATCTTGTAGAAATTTGTTACACTCATAAAAACTTACTGATACACTTATAGTTTATTTTCAATTTTAAAAAGTTCTAATTTACTCTCCCTAAGAAAAAGTCGATTACAGAAATTTCTTTATAAATTGGGACGTAGATTAATTTTATAACCCTCCCTAAAATATCCTGTCATTAAAATTCAATCTTTCCAGTACTTTTGTATGTGACTGCCCGTATTTTAGACTAATATTTATTGAACGAATCCATTCGCTTTAATGAAACCGACAATTTATGTATCATCGACATAAATTACTTATGGACTTACGGGTCTGATGTTCACTTCATTTATATTATAGTCGAGAACAATTTCCCGCTCTTTTAAATCACATTACCGACGACATTAAACGTGTTGAGTGTTTTTATTTCGCTGGAATCGTTTGTTTACAATAAGAACAAAACTGAACCAATTCTCCAGCTCAATGTTTGTAAAGCGCCACAATAAAGAAGTGGATTTTATTTTTTATTGCACAGTAAATGAAATCTAACATTATTTGAAGTACATTAGTATAGTATCCAATATACCATGTGCAAAAAATGTTTGTAGCAGGTGAAATTTTATTCAGCATTTTGGTTGTTTACATCAGTAAACAAGATTCCCTACTGCATTTTTACAAGCATTCTCTAATCTACAAGTAAAAGTAGTATGAAATAGAACCTATATGCGTCACAATTATGCAAATAGTGTTGATGTTATACTTTAACGTTTATTATTAAATATCTATAATCTATTCTAAATCAAGTGCGAATGTCTATACTATGCAATAGTAAAATTACTCTATTAAGTTTTGGGTAGGTTTTGATTACAGTTTGCAGTAATTCAAGGTGCTCTTATTTTGTTATGAACTTTGTATGAGTGTGCAGCAGTGTTAACTTAACCTAACTGTACACCTTCCCAAAAGCAACTGCTACTTTTTTAAATTTTGAAATAGTATTGTACTACTTATATTCGGATCCGTTGAAATCAGCGAAACACAAGTGGTCAAAAATGTCTTTCATTATTGGTTGTTGGTTTGGACGTGATGCTCCTTTGATACCTATATTTACTTCACAACTTCTAAGATTCTATAGACATTTCGTCAATTTGTTACAAGCTTTGGTCTACATAATAGCGTTTGCAATAATGGGGAACATTTTTGTATTAGTTTTTAATTGATCTTTCGTTTTGCTATGTTGCAGTCATTTTACGTATAGCTTTTTCATCGTCCTGGTTTGGCTAAGATTAGATCAAATTCTTCAGTGACCTAAATCTTTATAGTCAACTTAGCATTACCGAGAGTTCGTTTCCAAATTTCTGACTGACACTATAAGTTTTGAATTTTCATAAGGATTAGAATTTTGCTTCGCAAAAAACAGGATTAGCAGATTTAAACCAAGCTTTAAATCACTTGGTTTTTTAGAGATAAATCAAGTTGATTTAACTAATCGATTGCTGAAATATGCTTATTTATCGATTCGTTTATGAGTTTGTTTATTTTTATTGCGTCTAATAAGTATACTCGTTTTGATAAAAATCGAGACAAACTTTTTGTGACGGACAAAAGTTTTGAGGGTGTAAACGGGGTTTGACCGTATGAAGCGTCCGTTTCTCTGTAGATGGTACTACCCAAGGCAGCAGGTGTCAATACCTGTAACCGAGAACATTGAAATTAGGGCACTAGAAAGGGAAAACACATTTTTATTTTATTTATGTAAATAAACGCCTTAAAAATCATTTATTAGAAATTGATAATATATTTCGAGTAAATGGCAGCACTATTTTTTCATAAGTGAAGGGAAAGTTCTTGTTATTATCACATCTTAAATAAGGTATTGACACCTACTGCGTTGGGTAGGACCACCTACTGAGAAACGGGCGGTTTGTACGGTGAAACCTCGTTTACACCATTAAAACTTCTGTTTGTCACAAAAAGTTTGTCTCGATTTTTTTCAAAACGAGTGTACACTTTGGGAATTAAAATTACCATATTATTGTTTCATTTCAAGTTTTAAAGATAAGGAAAATAATTACATCTACTACTGCTCGGATGTTCACGAGCTAGTTCTCAGTAATGAAAACACATTAGAGTTATCACGGTGCTGAAGAATCCCTAAACGATGAAACGGCTGTTTCTTTGGTGTTGTTTTTTACAACTATACTGACTATTTACTACATTTACAGTTAGTGGTTTTTATACGGCGGTTTGATCAATGCTTAATTGACGCCAGCCGTGACGTGGACTAACAACCTAACCAATATTAACATGCATGCAGCGTATTTCTTTCTATGAAAATAATTACCTTTCTCTAAATTTTAAATAGTTCACATATTATCTTTGTTCTCAAGTAGTTTTTAGTTTTAATAGTGTGGTCTCGATACAGTGGCATGCTAAGCATTCTTTTAGTTTTACGGCATCTTTAATATTATGCGTAGTTCTGCAATTAGATTATCCCATAAGTGTATTTGCCGATTTTGTGTTATTTCAATGAAGCTGTTCTTGCTAGTTCTTCAAATCTGTTGACATTAGTTTTACGTGATCAATTTTCAGACAATCTGGAATAACATTGAATCTTCAAATGCGCATTAAGTAATGTATATCAGCGAGTTTTTTTGTAGACTACACACGGACAAAAAATTACACTTGGCAAAAGAGTTATAAGTACCATTCCATGCTACTGAAAAAAAATTAAAATTGAAACTGAATTTGTAGAAAGAATAAAGAATAGTTCAACTTGTATAACTCTTACTAATGATTATAGGTCTAAAGTTAAAATTGTTGCAATACAAGGTATTAGTACACGTACTGAAAGTGTTAGTGATGACACTTCTTAAAAGACTATAAGATACTGCGACATTTAAGGATTTTACATCTGCATTCCCTATATACTGGATTAATGAATTAAAAGTGAAGCCAAAATCGGTCATTTACTAGGTAGTTCTAATATTCTTATTTCATTGGTTGACATTACAACGACCCATAATGGTTGCCATCTTGTATGTATCTTACGAACTATTATTAAAGAAAACTATACGTGTGTACTGTATGTATAGTTTTTTTACTTTCCTATAAGGAAAATATAGCGATCGCAATTTTTTTCAAAAAATTTTTATTGCATAATTTTACGTTTCAAGGTCTCTTGAATCAGAAAAATGTATTTTTGACAAAAAAAATTTTGGTGTCTGTGTGTGACTATGTACCCACGATAACTCTCGAACCAGAAATCCTAGTAACTTGAAATTTTGTATCGAACTGGTTTTTCATATTCTCTCGGTTCTATTAAAATATGGGCCTGATAAAAAAAAAACGGAAATGGGTGTATCCGACATTTTTAAAGGTTTTTCTTATATAATTTTGTAAGTATGTAAATTATTCAAATAAAAAATGTTTCTAACATTACCAGTTTATTAGATATTTGATTTATAATTTAAAGTGAATTCCATATATAATCCTAAGTTCGAATCCTGCCTACGACGATTTTTTTTAGAAAAAATTCCATATCTTGAAGGGAAAGCAAGATATGTTAAAAAATAACAATTTTTCTCTATATTTTTTTGACTTGTTTATACCGTGTGTCCCGGAAATTTTGAAGCATACAGATTAACATAAGGAATTTGAAAATTTCGATTTATATGTCTCCCAAATGTTTTTAAAAATATTTCCAGTATCAGAACATATGACAATGTGTACCAGTGAACGTTTTGGGTAATAATTTTCAAAATTTAATAACAAACATCAAAAATATTTTCAAAAATGTATCGCGTGGTAAAAAGCTTTGTATGTAAAGAACATATGAGTAGGTCACTTTGGTGTAGTGACATCAATCGCACGACTGGGGTAATATCGCCCCGACGTACGAAGGTTCAAATCTCAGGTTTATATTTTTTTAAATTATCTTATTTTAAATTAACGACGATTAATTTTTATCAGTAAGAAAACATAATTAAACGTGTTAATTGTTTTTATTAGTCATAATGGATTTATTGTTCCTTCATCATTCCTTATAGGAAAGTCGTGTGGTGACCACACCAGTTTTTTTATAATAGTTTTTGAGACACCCACAAGATGGTAATAATAACTATATGCTGCTGACACAAACACATTCGAACTGACCAATAATAACATTTTGCCTACCTTATACGAGGGTTATTTTTTTTAAATATCCGATTGGTCACGAAATAAAAATTACAGTGAGAATCAAGAAAATTTTATATGGAACAATGTGATACATTAAGCTGCTTTTCGAAGTAATCGCTGTTCCGATTCATACATTTGTTGTGGCGTGGTACCAATTTTCCAATACCTGCACATCGTTGTCTGTGGCGAAATTCTGTCCTCTTAGCCAGTTTTTCATGTGGGCAAAGAGATGAAAATCTGATGGAGCCATGTCAGGACGGTATGATGAGTGATCAAAAACTTCCCATACAAAACGCTGCAGGAGGATTGTTGTTGCATCTGCAGTGTGCCGCGCATTGTCATGAAGAAAGACAATGCCTGACAACATTCCTCTTGTTCCTTCAGCATGTAGAAACCAATGACTGAACGAAATTCACGTTTGGCGGGAGACTATTTTTCGAAGCATGTTTATGTGCTCTCTACGTACGTACAACTGCGAATCGGGCTAACTAGAGACACTCGGCACAGACCTAGCGGATTTTGCCCGAAGCGTCTCTTTAGCGACCTATCGGACTTTGAAAAAAAATAGCCCTCGTATATGACCCGATTTTGCTTTCACTTTTTTTATACACACCTGATAATCGAGTTAGCGATTCAGTATATTAGTACTTGGAATAAATATCCTTGGCTAAATTAAACTAAGCACTTGATTCGAGGTGGAAAAAAATTGACGAATAAAGTTGTTGCTATTGTAATTAGTAATAAAAATATATGAGAACCAATAGAATTTGAATATATCAGCTTATGGGTTGTACTTCTGAATTTAGTGGAACAGGAGATCTCACCACAAATAGTGTTGAAACCTTGTTGAGGTTCACGTAGCACTTGAGTGGCTAGTTTTCAAAGATGGAGCCGAATTTTACATGAAACCATGAAACAAGATTCAAATACTTTCCGATCGTATGACAACCATGAAAATAGAAAAATCTATTGGATTTTATCAAAAACTAATGGTTTTTTTTCTTTCATAAACTTTTAATTCCTATATTTACAAAAACTAAACCTAGTCCGAAAATACTGATGGGTTTGGCCATCTCTAATCCTGACAGTAACACAATACAAATTTTCGGGGAAAATTCGTTGTCCTTGATTTTTTGTTTACATTATACATATTTCCGTGGGTATTAAAGGTCGATCAACATAAACAAACTAATTGACACGTGAAACTCAAGTAGGCGAATTTACTGATTAGTTCAAATATACAATTACGATTAAGCAGGTATTCTTTAAATGTACAATCAACAACATATTTTAGCAACTATCATTTAAATTTACAAATTAATGATTGCTGTTACTTTTATGCCATTCATGATTTTACTAAAAATATATTTTTTTAAATTTTTGAATTGATCATTTATCAAATATAAAATTCTGAAAATTATATATCTTCTAAAAGAATTCGGTAAATAGAAAGGTTTTTAATATTGAACATTACTGGTAACAACGGAATTTCTAGTTGTATACACTCCTACCGTTGGTTTGACAGAAGATTTATCGTTCTCTGCTTTGACGTGAAGTATGGTGTATTTTACAAACCAGTTAATAATTCTATTCGTTAGATATGTTTATATGTATTTTTTTAAATGTTACTGTTTTAAGAGAAGGTGTGTTTAATTTAACAATTCAGTAGTTTAATTTTAATCCATATTCCACAGCGCCACTTGTTTTCCTATGAAAAATGTTTTACTTGAAAATCTCACTTCCGTTAATTCTAATCGCATTGTTTCCTCCGCCGATTCTAATGCTTGAGGTTTTTGATACACTGATCAAATACATGGCCTTCAATGAAGGAATCAGAGCAGCATTTCGGTGTCGTGTTTAAGTTTAACTTCGCATTTGGTACACATTTTCTCAATTATATTTGGGAAATAATCCGATCAATACGTTGCCAAATTCCTAAAGGTGTTGTCTCAAAACGGAATAACTTACTATTGCTTCATGAATCTGAATTATTCATAAGTTTTACTACAAACTGCATGCGACAAAAATTATGTGGAAATAAGAAAATTAACAATTAAATTTGTCTGGGAATTACAGCCGGTCTTCTCTAAAACATTTGATTTTGCATTTGTATGTGGGTGTTATCGTAAACGATGACAATATATTTCGCGAAGTAAGTGAAATTTATGTAATTATTATGTATTACCCGGAAATTACCATAAACTAATTTGCTTACTTTAGTAAACGATTCTTCGTTTGCGAAACAATGTAATTTATGCAAGGAAAACATTTCAAATGCGTTTGTATCTGACACTTTTCTCTACCATAAAGAAAAGTAATGGTCGTAATACTTCTTGAAATGGCAAAAATAGGTCATGTGTGTAAGTTTAACAGTACATATGAATGAAGGAAGTGAAAACCGTTATGTCATTTGTAAGACAAAAAGTTTTAATGGGATATGGATTTGTTAACCTCGTTGTAAGCACGCAAATTATTAAAAAAATATTAATTTAATTCTACGTGAACGATATTGTTTAGGACATAAACATTCATACTGAATTTTAATCAACCGATTTTGTATAATTCATTAAAATAACGGAGCTTTTGTGTTATAAAATTGCCCACCGCTAACGACAGAATAAATACATTTCTAATTTCCTAAAACTATTTCCATATAATTAATAACCTTCTCCGAATACGATGTGCATTACTAAATTTAGTTGCCGTTTGCGGGACGTATTCAGAGCACTTAAAAGATTATTTTTTCCAATCAAGGCGCGTTTGTTAAATAAATTACTTTGGTGCCACACGTCTGAGTTTCGAAAAATTATTTTATAGTAAATGAATAGTACGGAAAATGCAAATGAACGTGGACTACTTATGAAAATATGAGCAAGTGTGACAAATAGTTAATTAATGCTATACCGGAATATAGTTTTGACAATAAACGCGACTTCAAGTGTTAATTCATACATTTATCAAGGTAGGAATAATCAAATTAAGGTATTATCTATTGTAAATAGACGACTAGTAAGAAAGCATACGTCGCCTACTACTGTTATGGTCTTAGTTTGGTAATGATTTGTATCGTGATTATTCTTAATGCTGTTTGGCATTATTTATTCCTCGCTTGAAATATTTGATTAAAATTTTACTAGTATTTATGAACCAAGAATGTTTATTCCTACTAATATACTGAATCGTTAACTCGAATAAAAAGGTGAAGCCAAAATCGGCCATTTGTAAGGTAAGCGAACTGTTATTATTGGTCAGTTGGAATGTGTGAATTGTGTTAGCGACATGTAATGATGATTAGTATCTTGTGGGTATCTTACAAACTAGTATTAAGAAAAAGTAGTAATTTTATGTAGCTTTTTTATAATAATAGTTTATGAGGTACCCACAAGATGGGAACCATTACTATATGTCGTTGTAAAGTCGTTAACCAATCATATAATAATATTTTGTCTACTGTCTACTCTACAAATGGCCGATTTGTGCTTCACTTTTTATTCATTCATTAGTTAGTTATCCACTATATTTTAGGGAATGTAGTGATAAACATCCTTGTTATAAACTGATTTTACGACTGTCTATCGCAGATAATGTATCAGTTTACTGCAAGATATATTAGTTTTTTGTTGAACGTTTCTTTTGTGACGTCGAGTTTCTTTGTGGTTTCTGAATTTACTGATCTGTTCTTTCAAGGTTTTCTTTAGATAGTACTTGAATTAACGCAATGATTTAAGAGCGCGATCGAAGTAGTGGGGATTTGATATTTTTTATTATGTGCATCATAGATGCAAATCAACGTCAACTCTTCATTCATAGATGGCACCCAACATATAAAAACTGAAATGAAATTAAAAGCGCCATTATAGTAGTTGGAATGCGATAGTTGTATGAGTATCTTAGAAATAATACAACGTCAACTCGTCATTCACAGAGGGCATTAAAAAATTTTTAAAAATTACAGAAAATAATATGCAACCACTATAAAAACTTGAGTTCAAATTTGTTTATTATTTTTAATTTAATTCTACTGTTTTTTGTATCATTTTAGTCCTATTTTATGACGAAACGTAATTTAAAAATTCATAAAGACAGTATTTATAAAACTTTGAGAAGATATTTGAAATTAGACAAATTTTGAATATCGAATTTCATATAATTTAAAAAATAATTTAAAATTTTTTTTCAATTTGTTATAGGAAATCTAAAATATTGGAAAATAAAAACCGAATTTTTGCTACTTCTAATTATCAATAGTGGCTTCTCTGTTAGGTCATTTGCCAATGACCCTCTAAGGAAATACTAACAATTATGCTAGTTTATATTATTGATTATAAACGATAATAATTATTTTGCATATTACAAAGATAGATAAATCGAACTTAAATATAAATCTTTGATTGAATAACAATGCGTTTTTAAAGTATTAATGTTGAAATGCCCTTCTGTAGCATTGACCAGCAACCGCCACTGTAGATTTTATTATTAAAGTATTTTATATTTTCAGTGTGTATTTAGTTAGTAAAAACAAATGTACAAATATTATATTTATAGGCTCATAAGGTAGGTACTCGTTAGCAATATTTTTATAGTTGGTATGTCAATAGTAATCTAATCAATTTGCAATTATACAACACGAAAGTTTCGTTTTCAAAAATTCATAAAAAATACACCACTTTTGAAGATGTTGTGTTTTTACAATAGAATTGTTTTCGAATGATAAGCTAAATCATTAATGGGTATCATTTTACAGTCAAAACCGAATACTAAGCGACCGTATCGTGGGCATACAGATAGCATCTGAGAATTGCACAAACGTTGTTGACATGAAAGTTGTTATAAGCATCTACTCTTTTTTAAACTGTCTTTTAATATTTTACCTAAAAACGACAGTAATAAAAATAACACTTAAAAAAATAATATACATTTTAACTGCATAAGCGTCTTATAATCTTTGTTTTTAATTTATTTAATTTAATGAATAATTAATGGCGGCTGGTGGTCAATACTGCAAAATGGTCATTTTAAGATTAAATATTTTTGGAGGGTCATTGACCAAATGACCTAATGCAAAACCGCTACTGTAAGTAATTATTAGGATTTAAATTTCTACATGTTAAGCGTTGATGTTAAGCGCATATCATAATTATTTTCAAGTTAAAAGTTTAAATTTTTTATCAGAACAATAAACGCGCTGAACAGCAAATTGTAAATACTACTTTTAGAACACTTGTTTTAAAATGTAGATAAACAGTATCAAAGACAAGTGTCATATTACAGTCAGAGCTGAATGCTAAGCGTGGGCATGAGATAAGACCCAAGAATTCATGATAAGTTATTTGTCTTTTTTAATAGTTAAAAAAATTTATTTGAAAAGAAACTTAGAAAAAAATAAAGCTTCTTATGATTTCTGTTTTTAATTTATTTAAAGAGGTACATTATAATACAAAAAATGCAAATTTGTACTACTATAAGTACACTTTTAAAGTTTATTTTAGTTTATAGACTTAGTGTAACAGTAATTGAACTAAGTGTACTTATATAAAAATTATCCAAATTGAATTTTTTAAGTTTTTAGATTTAACAGTAAACGTACATTGAATAGAAGAAAATTTACGAAAAAATGTAATTGATACGGTTTTGTTTTACCGGCAATCTTGTATGAACTTGGTATAAACGTTGACGGTATAAACCATGCTTCTATACGTATTTATCAGTTGTTTGCGTTATAGGTATGCGCATATAAAGATAGAAATACAAATAAAAGGAATAAGAGTATACTATATGTTTTACACGGTTTATTGTGTTATAACCATTGGTTTTAGTCTTGGAAGATTCTTATACATTTTGCCATCTCTTGCTCAAGTGCTGAACTATTTTAAGTTTTACGGCGTCCATTTTTATAGCAATTGCAAAAGTAAATATTTTGCGGATACAAATAAAACGTACGGTAATCATTTCACATCTTATACTTTCAAATAATGCTTGTTATTGTCTAACTTAGGTATTAAAGTAATATAATTGTAATTGGTTGCAATCAAAATTCAATTTACACTGACTTCAATTGTAAAATACTCGTTAAGTAAAGCTAGGTTCGATGTAGAATTTTGTCATTACCTAAACTAACATTTCCTCTTTAAAACAACATTATCACTAAATCATAATTTTTTGTTTTTAGCGAGTTTTCTAGTCGCAAAGTTAATACTGTTTTTACATGTGGTGTCATCTATCGGGATAAACTGCAGCGATCGCCCTCTTAAGAGCACTACTTTGGTCAAAGCGATACTTTGAATATAATTTAATAAGTGTTTGAGGCCTATATTCGAGTCTATACATACTGTAACGATTTTTACTATTAACTACTAATTTATTTAAACGACTAAAAATATGTTTTACTTATACTAGAAATATGTACACTTGTAAATTAACCGAACTAATGAAATCTAATAATATTTAAAAAACACTTACACTAATTAAGATAAGATAAAGTCCGCGGATAGCTCCACACTTGTTTACACTAAAAATCACGCACGAGATTATTCTCGGTATATTTATCTAGACACACGTGCTAACAACTTATTTATTTCAACTTGAATAATCTTCTTAACACTGCTGTATTCGCATTACGGTAATAACTGACCTACGATTTGTCTCTTCGGTATTTATACACATTCGGAAATCCTTGTCGAGTGTTCCCTATCTTTCGGTATATCTTCTAGAAGATGGATAACAACTTCCAGAAGGCTCTTGAATTTGCAGATAACTTCTCGAACGTTTCAATACTTTGAACCGTTAAATTGTTTTTACACGTGTGGAAGGACGAATTCAAATGTTCCTAGAAAATACTGAAATTATGTCGTTTTTTTATTGTATGATCAATGAAATTTTTTTAATTCAGTCTTTTTTTTTCAAATGTGTCTAAGCATTTAAAGATTACAACAAAAACATGTAATGTGATGTCAGACAACGAAGAGCGTATATTGAACCGTCACGTTGAAAATCTATTTACAAGAATATAACAAAAGATGTCTTATATAGTCGTAATTACGAGAGGTGTCTTATGACTCATACTTGACCGAATAGAAAATTTAAATAATTTAGAATGTTTTTTTCACGTATTTTTTTTAGTTAAAGAGGATGGCTAATCTTTAGCAAATCTGTAATACTAATCTCTATAACGTAGGTTATTTATAACGCCAGCGTACGCTGATAACTTAAACAACGGTTCTGTCAGTTTAATTCACTTTGAATTAAATTAACTGTTAATGAAACATAAACTGTTTTTAAACCAAAGAATCGTAATATTGTGTTGTAATTATTCATAACCATAAATACGTTTTAAATATTAAATTATTTATTAATTGTATTCCGTAATACAAATAGTAGTATAATTATCTATATTTCAATCCTAGCTTTTGACTTAAAAAGTACACAGGATAGGATCGTAGTACATTAATTTTAGATTATCTATTCAATAACCATGGCCGTTCATTGGGTGAATTCATACTAGTAACTTACTTGTATATATATATATAAACTACATGAAAGTTGCGATATTTTGATTAAAACAATTATTGTTTTAAAATACCTTTTCAGTAATACTAAATATAACTCCTAGTGTGCCATTCCTATGCTAGAAATTCGAATTAATGTTTTTCCGGCCATTGGTGTTTGTTAAGTTCTAATGTCACATGTGCAATTACCTAAAAGAAAAATACAAATCATTATGACTATTAAGTATATACTTACCACGTCTTCTTGAGGGCAGACATCAGACCAATAAGGACATACGTTTCAAAAAGCTTAAACCTTATGTTGTCTATACCGATGAGTCATAAGATGCCTCTTGCGATTACGACTTCATTTCCCATGATTCTAATATACCAAATTATACATAAAAACAATTAATACTATATATGGAAAATGTTTTCAGAATTTCTTCTGCATTTTAAAGGTAGGGCGTTAATATTAATATATTATACTACGAAGGAAATGTTTAACTATATCTCGATATCGATTAAAATTAGGAATAAAAGGACCATAAAACAATATGTCATAGAATTCACATATCTAGGTGTCAACATATCTAAGACATATTACAATTATTCCTTTTGCCAATAAATACTTTAAGCAAATACAAATACGTACATAATAGATTTAAGGTTGGTTTGTAAATAAGGGCGCTAAGCTTCTTCAACTGTTTTTTGAATAATAGTACTAGTAGAATACATTATATGTGAAACGTTTTATATTTTGAAAAGCTAACACTAAATAAAATACATATTAATTAGTATTTCATTCTATGCTTATAAGCGACTTTTGCCTTAGATCGCGTCGTAGTTAAACACCAAGACTTTTTAAAAAGTCTTGGTCCTAGTCTCTTCTTGAGAGCCAAAACGTAAAGTAAAACTTGTTCTTTGCTGTATTGTCGTTCGTGAAAGCAGACAAACTGACGTTTCGCAAGACATTGCATCTGCAGAGTGATAAATGTCACTGGTACCGAAAGCCGTTTATAATCATAAACAAAATAACCGCGAAAGCTTAAGATTTTATATTTAAATCTATACATTACAAATTGAAATATATATTTTGACCAGGCCTCCAGAGAGTAAGGCTCCAGTCTGGTTAGCCACTTCAGCTCCTAATGATTTTGTAAAGAGCGCTCTGATAGTGGCAGGGATGAAATTATTAAATTTTATAGCTGACTAGAAGCAACCTTTGATTTGTGTCTGGTGTTATGCTCATGACGGGGGAGATTGAACATGTGAGGCATGTTTCTTATGAACATGAGACATTTAAATACATAGAGAACCAGCGTTGTCAGGAGTCTCATGGTTCTAAACTTAACTTTGCAAAAAGGTCTAGACCCTAATACTCAACGCAACTTTTTCGCACCGGAAGGCTTTTAATATAGCAGACGAGAAACTCTAGAACATTATACCATACTTCAGTCGAGAAACAAACGAGACATGATACAGTATGAGTAAAATCTAGGGAGGGACTACCCTTCTCATCCTTCGGAGGGCAATAAACGCGCAATTGTGTTTTGGGGCTAGTCCGTCTACGTGCTGCTTTTAGGAAAGGGAACTGGACTGTAAGAAACTTAACGCCGAACTGAACAGGAATCTTTCGGAAATAATCAAGCGATAGAGATTTTGAACAATTATCAGAAAGGAGTTTGGTATCAAACAGGATAACACTGGTTTTGTCGAACAATTTACTGAACAATACTCATTTAATTTCTTCTTTCCACAACAGTTTCGTATAAAACTGGAAGCATCCGTTTCCCAAAGAGGCAAAATATTACAATGAATGTTAAAGTTTGTAAGTTTTTAAAAATTGGTTTGCATATTTTTCTCAGTTTTCGTAAGCTTGGTGGTAATACATGACATGGAATTTTATAGCGCTAAAAACATGTGATACGCCTAACAGCCATAGACTTATATCTTTTGTTTTTCAACAATATTTCTATCTCCCCTCTTTCTTCATAAGCATTATCGAATCGCAATATTCTTACGACATGTCTATAGTATCAGTTATCCAAAACTCATATTATGGTGAATATTGTTTTGTGTTATAATCCTTTTATTTTTCAAACTTTTTTCTATTACTCCATCTCGAAATTTTCGGATTTTCATAGGGGTTTTAGGAGTTTGACATGTAAACCAGTCGTAAGCTTTGGAATGACACTTTCCAACTGAGCCGAAAGCGAAAAAATTACATCAAAGTCGATCAAAAGTCAAGGTAATGTTTACTGTTCTTTTTATTATCGCGATGTTGTGCACTCAGAATTCTTCAGACGGTGTATACAGAAAGAGGAAATTTGTCGAAAAAGGTCAGACTTGTGAAAAGAAAACTATTGGATTTTGCACCACGACAAAGCATTATCTCACTTGTCATTGTGAACGAATTTCTTCAACAAAGACTATCGAACCACCGTATTCACCTGATATGACTTCGACCGACTTTTTTCTCTTTCCAAAACTGAAATAACCACTTTGAGGCACCCGTTTTCAGTCGATAGAAGCAATAAAGGAAATTCGCAGCGAGAACTGCAGTTGATTCCGACAAATGCGTTTAAAATATGTTTTGATGATTGGATTATTTGAGTCGTTGAAAGGTAAAGTGGTGTAGATCAGTTAAGTACGAATTTGAGATATTATGAGCTAACGTTGAAAGCACATAAAAAATCCTACTTGCAGTTTTATATAGTTTCTGTGTTTTAAGTGATGCATATTCAACTGACTTACACTTCACAACTAATAATTATGCAAGTTAATCTTTGTTAGAAAATGTTTTGATAGCAATATTAGTTCAATTATTAGATCTTCATCTGCATAAGAACTTCAGACATTTTATCAAGTATGTTAATAAAATTATTTATTCATAAAAAACGCAAGTCATATTTTTATTAAAGAATATTCAGTAATAAAAAAATAAACAAAATGTAATTCTAAATACACACATCTCATACTGATTCAGAAATTCAACAACTTCGAGAGGTCCAGAATTTTCTAACTCATCGGTTTCGTACAGATTTTTAAAATATGTGGGGTCTACTGAAGGCATAAATTGTAAAAGTTCAACATATTCTTCTTCTTCTTGATTGACACAGGCGAAGGACCATTATAAAGATTATTCAATGCAACATTAGCCATTAGCCTACCTTTCTTATTAGGTTGTAGGTCGATCGTTACAAACCCGATATTATTCAACGTCTCTTTGTAAAATATTTTGAATAGTTCTTCTTTTCTAAACCGTAACCATTGAATTTTAAACCAATTTACAGAGCCTTTCTTTTCATTTTTATTTCGGTGGCAGATGATTTCCTCCAAACTCTAGGAAGAGAAAAACTCTGATTGCTCCATTTTGTGAACAACAAACAGATTTCTGCTTCTTGCCTTTTGTATAATGATCTACCAATCTTTGTGTAGAACAATATATTTCCCTTTACCAAATGTTTCAACTCCTCCAAAGTCTCTATCATTTGGTAAATAAGAGTGTCCCGACACCAGAAATTTATGATCGATAACTTTCAAATTTTTACTATCCGCCAATAACTTCAACCACATTAAACTTGTTTTAATGTTTCTGTTTTGCCCGGTACATGCATCACTATAGGCAATAATATGATAGGATGCAGCATGCGATGAAATATGTTTGCGTAAGCACGATGATATATCCTGTGAACCACGGGACGCCAAATTATGACAACCCAGATTGTAAACGTACATATTTTTTTGTAATATGCTATAGAACAGTCAAGTTGAGGTAAAGTTAGTAAGTAAGTCAGACATACACTCTTTTATCGCCAAACAGATTCATGTTTCTGTAACACTACTCAAATCAACTAGCGCCACATGGCGATGAAAAGAGGAAAATAAGGGTTTTGTTACATGCTACAGGTTTTTACACCTACCAATAAACAGGTGGCGGTAATTCAAATATAGTAAACTTTTGACTTACACCACTTTACCTTTTAACGGCTCATTTGTTGGCATCAGTGTATTATTTCAGAAGGGGTCTACTTTAAAGGCGATACAATAAATTTGGATGAATAATAAACATTTTGTGTTTTGTAATAGCGATATCATTCGATTAACACTGGCAAAATCCTTGAATCGTCTAAAATTCCTAAATCCAACATTTCTAAGTCGGAAGAGTTAACCTTAAAAAGTCTTCGTAAGAACACTGATATTATTGTTCTTCCAACCGACAAAGACAACGCTACGGTCGTTTTGAACCATATTGATTATGTTGCGAAAATGCATTCTATTTTGTCTGAAGAAACGTACGCTCTTCTAGCTCGTAATCTCACTTCGAGGATTGAACGTCTACAAAATATAAAACTTGAACCCCAAGATCTTCTTGTGAGTTTTGATGTCACTTTACTTTTTACTAAAATTCCGATTAAGGACTCGCTTATTATCATCAAACAGATTCTGTCTCAACATGGCATGGACTTGAGTTTGGTTCCTCTTATTGATACGTGTCTATCCTATCTTCTTGTGAGTTTTGATGTCACTTTACTTTTTACTAAAATTCCGATTAAGGACTCGCTTATTATCATCAAACAGATTCTGTCTCAACATGGCATGGACTTGAGTTTGGTTCCTCTTATTGATACGTGTCTATCCTCCACTTACTTACAATTTGATAACAGGTTTTACGAACAGGTTTCTGGTTATTATTAAAATATATAATATTAAAACCTAAAGTTTGGTTTAGGTATGTTGACGACACGTTTATTGTTTGGTCTCATGGTCATCTCGAATTGTCTTAAGTTTTTTTATCATCTTACCAATCACCACTTGGATATTAAATTTACTATGGAAATCGAAAATAATGATTCTCTCCCATTTCTTGACGTTCTTGTGACTCGTAAGTCCGAACGGACTTTTGGGCCATTCTGTTTATCGCAATCCCACTTATACAGACAGATACATTCATGCGTCGTCTCTTTATCATCCTGCACAGAAACGTTCTGTTATAGAATCTTTCGTTCATCGTGCTTTTTCTTTTTCCCAACCATCTTACTAAAACCTTAGTGAACAATGGTTATATGAAGCGAGATATTCATAGAGTTATTAATCGTCGTCTAAATCCACGTACTCGATTACCTAAGGACATTTCTACTCCCGAATCCAATCCGAAATTGGCTTTTTTACCCTACATTCGCAAGGTTACAGATCAAATAGGGAAACTTCTTTGTAAGAATGGTATCAAACCCATATTCCAATCGACAGGCAAAATCTCTCAGATTCTTCCTTCTCCCAAGGACAAATTTCCTACACTGTCATTTCAAGGTGTATACCAAATTCCTTGTTCAAGTGGTTTAGTGTACATTGGTAAAACCGGTCGTTCCGTCATTACTCGCATTTCAGAACATGATCGTTGTGTAAAGAAAAGGCATATTTCTAAGCTTGCGGTTGCTGAACTTCATTTTACTACAGGTCACAAGATCGATTTTGATAACGTTTCGGTGATTGCCAAACATCAATTCTTTTTTAACAGGAAATTCCGAGAGAGCATAGAAATCATCAAGCACCCCAATAATTTCAATCGTGATCATGGTTTCGAGCTATCCCTTCTTTGGTTACCGGTCATCAGACCTTTATCGAAAACACGCCCCCTTTCAACCGTAACCCAATTAGTCGAGCTTAACCAGCCGTGACGATACTTCTTTATAAACGGAGACTATTTCTTTTTAACTAACTTCTATGGGGTTTTTAAATTTCGCTTGGTTCATAAGTTGATTACCTAACTCTGTAGTGGTTCTTTGATAGATTTTCGTTTGCTTTTTCAAGTTTATTATTTTCTTTCTTACTTTTTTAGAGCTCAGAATCTGACTTGGCTTCTTACAAGTTGATTACCTAACTTTTGAGAAGTTCTTAGTTAGATTTCAAGGTTCAAACCTGGAAGACGTTCTCATCTTAGTATTCTGTGTTTTATTGACCAATTACCGATGCTTGACAGAATGTACTATCGTATTCTAATCATTTGCTTTGTATTTTTCGTGGTGTGTATATTTCGTGTGATTAGATGTAGTTGGCTAATAGATCTTGTTTGTCTCAGCTAGTGTCTTTAATAGTATGATTAACTATTCCATCTGTAATTCACCTATTGCTCTGTGTTCATTCATGATATTCCACTTCGGGCGGTTCACGCTTTCTTTTTCTTAATTTTACTGATTATCAAGACGTTCATGGTCCTTTTGTTTTTAATGTTCAGCATGTATACTTTTGTTATTTCAATCTTGTGTGTTCTAGTTTCCATTCATTTTTATTTGAGATTACAGTTTGGGTTCATTAACTTTAAAGTTGAATTGCTTCCTTCCGTATCTGATAGTGTTTTTTTTTTGTTTTAGAGATAGGGGTTGCCATCTGGGTAAATTTATGTTTATTTTTGTTTTTTTATTCTGCATTTTTTTCAGTTTATCATTTATTTTTTTTTTACACGGTTAAGGTTGCTTATTATTATATTGTTATTCCGTCTAGCAAAAACGAGGACCCGAGTTTCATTAGGAATAGTAGATGAGGTTGCGTTGATTATTTTAAAATATATGATGGAATTGATAATTGTTTATCTATTGAGTTATATACATTTTTTTGTTATTGTATCACGCTTTATATTAATGTTTAATAAAGGATTATAGAACTTTTTGATTGTCATTGCGTAATTCTTATTTTTGGTTTTAAGCTTGCTTTTATTTTTAATGTGATAATTCTCTGGTGTAGCTGATTTATATTCTATCATTGCTTCTCGTATTGTTTGTCATTGAATTACTTATCCAATAAACATTAGATGCTAACATTAAGAAATATCGGCCTATTAATTGCAATAAAATTGAGGTCACAAAATTTTCGGAGTTCGTTGCTAGGTTTCAGATTTTGTCTGAGACAATACTGTAAAAGGAATTGAATATTGTAGAATTGTTCGAAGAAAGTTGGCACTAACTACTATTATTTTTATAAATCGGAATTGAACTGTATACAATAGAGCTACATGTGTGCCTTAACTTTCTTTAATCTAAAAATTCAACAGACCGTTATCACGAGAATCTATTGGAACTTTTTGGAGTATCATGTCACGGATGAATTACGCCAAAATGAGCGGACGTTACTAAAAACAGCTTCAGGTTTTATAATTACATTATGCCTACGAACTTCAGTAGACCATTACTGCGAATTTGTAATTTCTACTCTGTTTAAATTCATCTAACGTTAATCCGCCGCGTTCCTAAAATGTTATAGGCATTGAATGGGGTTAATCTTAATCCTGCAACCTTTCCTTTATTTATTCAAACAATTGCGGTTATTCTTTTTATTTGAATCATCAAATAAATAACTTCAAGGTATCTTTCTGTTTCAACGAGATTATGTCGTCCGTCATTTAAAAATCCCGTTTAGTAAAATTGCATGCATGCATTCGTATTTACAAATATTTTTTGGCTGTGTCTATTGTTATACTGTTGTCAAATTAACGAGTATTTTCTCATTGTCATGAGTCTTTTCTTAGTTTTTTACGATCGTTCTTCTTGAGCACCTTTAACGATTTAGAAGCTTAAAACGATAAAATGAGAAATGACTCTTCTATCGTTAAATTGCGACGAGTGTTCTAAACTGTTATAGAAAATAGGTCGAGTAAATTTTCTGTGCGTCAATAAAAAGTAATATTAGCAATTTATTAAATTTCACAAAAGATCATCTGTCGTTATTTGAAAAGATTAAACAGGTAGCATTACAAATAAGTGGCTATTAAATTTGTTGGGATGGTAATTTATAATAGTTCTAAACTACGAAACGAGCTATTTTCGTACATTGTATAAACGAATTGTAAACACTCAACAATTCACACAGTTTTATTTTTATGGTTACAGAAACTTTATTTTTATGCAACTATTACGCATCGGTGGCATGGTTGAAGAATTTGGATCTACTCATATTAATTTCATATTTGCTATTACAATGTGTTCGTGTGCAGACTTAATTATGTAAAATTATGTTTTATGATTAATACCAGTTACTGAACATAATATAACATTGAGAATTAGCGAGAAAAATCGGTTAATTCAAGTTCAACGACTCTATTATTGATTTTCAGGAATTAAAGTTTGCAAAGTATCTAATAGAAAAAATACGTAGAGAACACTTGTGTGTGTAAATTGTTTAAAAATCCAATTACTTCGTTTCATATTGTATTATTGAAAACTTTATTTTCTCAAAGCACGAGGATAACGGCCTTTACTTAGTAACTTTTATGTAGTTTTTTGCCTGTTAAGAAGTTTTTCCTTGCAACTAAACGCAAAGGTGTTGTAAGTTTGAAACTGGAACTTTCAATGGATTGTTTCTAGAAGCGCTACTATTTTCAGAAAGTTTCTATCGATTTTATATTCTATTGAAAACAGTGTCAATTTAATACGTTGTATGTTTCTCGTTATGAGTTATGAAAATTAAGTTTCACCATTAAGTGATTAAAAAATAACGTAAATAAACGATTATCGATTGATCATAGTTTCGTTTCAGGATAAAATCGTTTTTGTTATAATTGCAATTAAAAAAGCTAAACACGCATAAAGTTGCATGGTGAATATTAAAATGTATTAACTTTAACGTCATAAATGTAAATTTATTTTTAGTTACTTCTAGGAAGTAATTTTATTTACAATGTTAATATTGAATTGTAAAATTATTAGCCGCAAGGTTGTACATACCGGCTTCCTTTTTATATTGTTTTTTTTGTTTTATTATTATTCCTTAGTATTAACGATGAGCGTTTGTAAAAAAATGTAAACAGTGTGGATTTTCTATTTTAACGTTTTGATTTCTGATGTACTCGAGCTACCTTTTCTCATTACGCAGTCGAATTAACTTTCGATTACTTTTATTGTTTGACTGAAATATACTGGGTGATGCGTTAGCAGTGATTTCAAGGTTAATTTAAAAAAATGTGTAAATAGTTCTGTAGTAGCAACAACTAGGAAAACGATACACGGCAACATGAATTAATTATTACAAGTAGCATAATAATGATGTTCAGAACAGAAAATACATCGCAACGAACATGAATTAACGTACTAGCGTCTGTGATTTAGAATCTAAATATAACTTGGTGACAACCCGCCAAGAAAATGGAGACTTGTTCAAATTTTATTCTATTCATTTTTTATTGATTGTTTTTTACTCTTATTTGTTTTGTACTTACTTTATTTGTTGCAGCAAAACGTCAAATATACGATAAGCGTACGTATTTCTTTAGGTTCATAATTAATAACGTATTTATTAGCATTTTCTTTAATTTTTCGGGTTTCGGAGAATTAAAAATTATAAACGTAGATACCTATGTCAGTTTCTTAACTATTCTACAACTCGTCTCCAATAAAATTGGGAACGTCAATCATTTTTCGCGCAGCTAATGCACTACCAACATTTTTGTTAGCGATGTAACATATATTGCAAGCCATGCGTTTAATAATCATAGTGAACTGCATTGTAAAGGAAACGATATGAAACTAAAATTGCATTGGTTAACTTTTATCTCCAAAAAAGATTACTTATGAATAGGTTGCAGCTTAAAATTATAATTCTAAAACATTTCAAAGCTAAATACATACGTATGAATAATTCAGTTATTGCGATTTTTAATAACAAGTTTTTTTTGTAACATGAACGTGTTGGTCGGAACAAATTGATGCACGTGCTTATCTTATCTACTAAATATGCTATATGTTAGAAAAGATAAAGGTGCGATTTAGGTGAAAAGATGTTTGGAACAAATGTGTTTACAACTTATCTAAAAATGTACTGTATTAGTTTGGAAGAGTACTTATTTTTTTTTAAAATAAACAATCGCATAATAAAAAAGTTGCGTTAAGAAACCCAAACGTATAACTAATCGTACGCTACTGTATTCTAATCGCGACGCAAGAAGATGAAGTAGATAAATGCGTTCTTGCGTCGATCCTCTTTTTATTTGGTTGCTTCTATAGTCCAAATCTTGTATGGTGTCGGTGCTTTTCTATTTTTTTTAATTTTTGCAGGTCCTCTTATTTCCTCCATTATACTATCGATTTTTTTTCATTGTTTCTGGTCTGAGTAAATATTCTGTTGGCATTTGCTACACGTCGCTTAGTCTCTAATCCCAATTATTCTTTTGCAAGGTTTTTATGTTATATGTTTCTTCAAATGTCTATGCTTTAATTCTGACAAACTCTTTCCAGTCACGTGTTTTGATGTCTTTAATAAAAACTTGATGATCTTTTCTTGCTCCTTAGACCCGATCTTTTAATTTTAAAATACTGTCATGTTATTGGGTAAGCTACATTTGCTTTGTTTTTTCACTTAGGTGCCATTCGCCCTATCATACGATTAACATATAGTAATTTAAACTCTCTTTCTCTGGTATTTTCCACTCCAACGACTGACTATTTTCAAAAGCCGGTTTCTTCTTTTTATTTAACACAATAGTTCATCAACTCTTTTGGCTCACGCGTTTTCATAGTCAAAAGTTACCCAATAAAACATTTTGTTGAAGAAGTATTTATTGAAATTATAACTTTTGTTTTAAAATACAAAAAAAAATTGCAAAAGCAATCAACAGCTTCTGTACAATTACCTATAATTCTGGATATAAAATTGGGATCTGTTTTTGTAACCAGTAGTTGCATTCTTTTTTAAACATTGGTATCAGCTCTTTATTTATGGATAATCTAATAAGTTACTTCTGTATTAGTATGTATTTATTTGTATTTGTTCTCTGAGTTTGACTATTTGCAAAAGGGTTCAATGCCCAGTCGGGAATATCCAAGTGAAGAATGTCTTCAAATATTTGGTTAAGGTCCAAATAAAGCGCGGTTAAGTGTTCACAATCAGCAAACAAATATTCATCTCTATTTTGCAATTTTGAAAGATTTAGAAACTTTTCCCAAGTTTTGTTTGTACAGCTAAAGTTTTGCAACACACGCAGATATTACACTTTTAGCTTTGATTAAATTTAATGTGTCACCTTGTAGTTTCAAATTAGTCTCGTCAATCATTGTCTTTACTCTCCAGGAATTCCAACACTAAATCAAAGAGCAATGATTATAGACATCATTTTCCGAACAAAATTGAGCAAATAATCTCTTATTTAAGACATTTTTTTAAATTTTATTATTTGCTCTAATGACAATGTAGTGACTCATGCAAACGTTCACTAAGCTTTTTCGGGACCATATAATGTCGATGAATGACACAATGTATCGATAATACAATCGATGTAGCTTGTTTAAAGTATGCCAGAAATCTTCGGTGTCGTCCTACCATTGCCGGAGCACCGTGAGTAGCAACGGAGATGATATTAGTCAAGGATATAGCTTTTACATCGAAAATTCTTTTTAATTCAGTAAACAACGTTTCAGCTTTCGTATCAGTTTCCAAGCATTTAGCAAATAACAATTCTGTTTTTCTTCTTTTACAAATCTCGCATAAGCTAAAAGTAAAGCTTCGTTTTCTGGTAATGTTGACTCTTCAAGCTGTATAGAGAATTCATATATTTTTAAGTAGTTACATAAAGAGTTTTCTACACACTGAGCCATTTTGTCGATTCTTCTTCGTACAGTATTATTCCTCAGTGGATTTTTTTTTATAATATCGAAAGCTGGTTTGTGCAACGCAGCGTATTACCTCACAGCTGGTAGAATAAGTTCTTCGTCAGTAGTGTGTGGCTTTCTAGACTTCGCAATTATTAAAGAAATATTATAAGAAGCACGCAGTCTATCGTCATTTCTCTTATATGGTGTCCTTATGAGTTCTTGCAATATCGATGTTTTTAAATAATTTTCTTTGTTTGAAAAAACCTTAAATCCTTATCTTTTTTGTCACTATAGATTTTTATTAAATGTTGCTTAAGCTCGGAAGGTTTTATTGAATCGTTTGACATCGTTTTATTAGATAGAAGACACATAGGTCAAGTACAATTTCCTGGTGACGGAATAAAGTCATATTTCAAATATTCAACACTGTATTGTCTGCATTTTTTCTTCGGCTCACTCATACTGTTACCTGAAAAAAAGGGACCCAAAAAGATATAAGAGAATATAATATGTATATATATATATATCAAAATTTTTATTTGCAACAAACCACCGTTAATTATAATATTTTTTTTAATGGAATGCTGCAATGTAGCGCTCTCTTGAATTAATTGATGTAAAAAATAAAATTTCATGTAAATGTCACGTATTGTGTAGGTACTCATTGTGTACCCATTAATTTTTTAAGAAAAATAAATAATTCAAAAATTCATTAATATACTGTAATCGACTTAATCAAGAGTATAACTTTGCACAAATAAATTTATATTAGAAAGAGATATCAATTTTATTCAAATATACTTACGTAACCAAAGTACGCTATCTGCGTAACTATAGAAAAAAATATACTTCTTTTTGTCCAAGATTAGAAAAATTTGTTGTATGCACTTCACATTACGCATAACACAGAACTAATTTGTTGATTAGATGCAGGACTCTTTTATAGTTCATATTATAGACTAGTTGGTGCGGGTATCGACTCTATTGGGTTCCTGTATAAACCTGTATAGATAGGGCTGATTCACCGCGATACCTATTATTACTTGTATTTTATTCATTGCTATTTATTTTAACTTCCATATTAATAAAAATGTCTCACAATTTTTTAATTTTATATTAAACTTTGCGCAGACCCCCTAACATTGTTCAGGGATTCCTAAATCAATTTTAATTTTTCACGGTCCTTCTGAATGATCCCTGGGGAAGAACCACTGATTTAACAGGATAAACTTTTGCCCAGCCGTCTATTCAAGTAAGGTTTCTTGTTATTATTGCTGCTTTGAAATTTCTTTTAAACTGTTGCAACATCATGTAGAACTTAATGAAAATGTTAATTTGTGGATTTTACATTCGCGAAGTGTAAGCATTTTTATACATAGTAGCGCAAATCAGCAACAGAGACTAGTGGATATCACTACGAGATGGTGTTTATCACAACATTTTTGTTTGGAATTTACACTTTTATGGAATATAACTATGGCAATGGAGTATCACAGTCTTACGAGTTCCAAAAGGATGAAATAGTTAACTGTTCATTGTTCTTGTTGGACACATTTTTCAAGGGGCCAGTTTATGCTTTCTGTGTCTTAGTTCTCTTTATAATTATACCATTATTATATAATTGTTTGTATAGGAATATCTATTGATTCCTCATTCTATTCTTTGATGTTTGATATTTGACTTTCATATTTTATCCGCCACATCGTGTGACAGTCTCGTTGTCTGAAGATTATTTTTATCATCAATATTTTCTTCATGGTATCTACATCAGGTGGAATAATAATAATGTTGTTTACAGCATCATGGTTTTATTAGCTGTTAATAAAGTCTTTTTAATAATTAATAAATATGATTGCACAAAACGCTACACGCTATACATATTTACATATTACTTTAACTGGCGACTTTCAAATGCGACATCTGGCATATTTTTGAGCATTATATCTCAGTTGTACATTCTAGATTTCTGCGAAGCAAATATTTTTGAGACTGATCATAACATACAATGATCATAACTTCGAAATGACATATCGTCTAATTTATTGGTAATTGGAACGCTCATTTAATCACCCAAATTTCATAGTTGATCACAACGCCTAATTTGATCAGAACGTCTAAATTTTACGGTTAATCACAACGTCCAACTTGATTACAACCTTTAAATTTCACAGTTGATTACAACGTTTAACTTGATCACAATGTCCAAATTTCACAGTTGACCACAACGTCCAACTCGAACATATTTGTCTTTTATTTCAACTGATTATTACAATCATTCTATGTTGTGTAAGTAGGTGATACGAGCTTCTATGGTTATTATATTATTAATATCTTATTATTTCGGTTTTGGGTTCCTTTGAGAGCTCAGTAGAAACTAGTTATTCAATTAAAACGAAAAGAAAAGATTTTTTGTTAATTGTTCCGTTTTTGTTATTGTTCTCATTCTGTTTTCTAAACTCTGATAGCCATGTAGGCAATAATCAAAAACAAAAAACTGCAAAATCTTATATTGACATTTTTTCAAATAGTTAAAATGAAAGTAATACTATAATGTTGACCAACAGATTATGTACATATCTCCATACACTACTAATCACAAAAATTGTCTAATTTATTATATTATTAATTAATTATTAAAAATTTCGTGTATTTATCTATTAATGAAAATTGATAATTAAACTGAAACGTTAATGCACTATAATCGCCAAAACCAATTGGGAGTTACCAGTTGGACGTTGTGATCAGCCGTGAAATATGGGCGTTGTGATCAACCATAACATTTGGGCGTTGTGATTAAGTTGGAAGTTGTGATTAACCATAAAATTTGGACACTGTGATCAACTGTGAAATTTGGGCGTTTTAATCACCGAGGATTTGTACTATATGACAATTGAGAGGTAATGATCATTGTGCCTTGTGATATGGACCCAATATTTCAGCTGTACAATGAGTTCAAGTGGGTTGATCAACTTTCTAGAAACTAAAATTAAGAATTGAAATTTTTAATATCTAATGGTAAATCTCTTTTGTATGAGCAAAATGTTTTTTGGTGTTAAAGTGTATCGATTATTTTTGCATTCAGATTGTGGGTATTTGTACTTAATATGCTTTTTGAACTGATTTTTCGAACTTTTTTTCTAGTTGGATTTGCTTTGTTGCTGTGTTTCTTCTTATTTTATAAATTAAACGGAGCTTAGTTAAACCAAAGTTTAAACTCCGATTGAAAAACCGGACCTAAGTGATGAATTTAATTATTTTGACATTATTAATTTATTGTTTATAAATGTTATTTTGCTTTTTATTTTTAGTTTCTGTAGTTCGGTAATATGTGAGATTTTGGCTTACTTGGGTCTACTTTTAGGTAGTTTTTTTGTTTCCTAATTTCATAGTTTAAGTTCAATAGGAGTTTCTTCTTTTTGGTATCTCAAGATCTGTGACATTACAGCTACGTAACACTGAATGTAGCCACAATGTTCTTTTGGAAATGAATATTATAGAAGGTGGTTTTCCGTTTACTTCATTTATTGGGTCACTATGTAAAGGTCGGAAGTTTTAGAAGTTAATAGGATAATCTGTGCGAGTGGAGGAAATCAAGAGCTCACGAAAGCAAGGTTGCTGTAGGTTATCTATGATTATTTGAAAGTAATTCTCATTCTTCTGTGACTTTTATTCGGTAGTGGTATCGCTACTGTCTTATGTCTATTAATAGAGTAATTAGTAAAATTTTTACTCACGTCTGCCCTATATATTTGGAGTCATTGAAATGCGCCCGTTGGGTACTTAGTTCGCAGCTTCTATTAAAAACTAACTATTGAGAAAAGAAAAAGAAAGCGAGGTTTTTATTAACATGCTCTAGACCAGCGGCTCTTAACCGTTTAGTAGTCGCCACCTCTTTAAATTTCTAATATATTTTTCTGACTACCGGAAGGTTCTAATAAAACTTTTCGTGGTCTCTTAGAAAGCGAGCAAGCCCCCCGGTTAAGAATCGCTGCTCTGGACGATATAAGTATTAATTCTTATTATTAAAAATCTCTTGAAACGCAAAATCTAGAAAATGCTGAATTTTTAATGTTATTTTTGAAGCTTGTAATTGGGGTGAAAGTAAAAAATCGATAAAATCTGTTACGTAATTGTTTTTGTACTTCGAGTCTTCTATGGCATTAGTTTACAGACTTTTAGTCTTTATGTTAACTGCGTCAATTTTATATTTTAAGAATTTAAATGTTCAAGTTTGCAATGTGAATGTTTTTTTTGTATGCGCGGTCGACATAGTAAACATTCCTTATGTAGACGCTTAATTACCTCGTAGTTTGTTTAGCATTGCTGCTATTGTGTTTCACAATTAATCGTTTGTCTATTTTATCGTAGTCGGAATTATTTTATTGCTTTGATGCCGTACACATGTTGCGTTAAACAAAAAAGTGCTAATCTATTATTAAATTAATTTACAAAATCAATGAAGAAGTCATTTATTGGCACATAATTTTTTTCATTCATCCACATTATTATTAATAACGTACTCAATTATTGACTATTTTTAATTTCCGATGAATTGATTTATTACTATATATTTGCGTCATACGTACTAGAGTGGATTTATTTTATTTAAGAATTTTAAAAATACGCACACGCAATGTATGTTGCTATCATTAGTCGTAATTATCGCCTTAAATTCGAAGGGATTAACAGAGCGGGGTTTTCAGATTGTGAAAAAATTGATTTGTAATTTCGATAACAAATTTCGCTTTACTGGTTAACTAAATTCGATTAACGGCTTAATAGTAAAGAAACTTTTAGATAAGTGTTGAAAAGGAAATTATTAATTTTGGCGAAGAAGTTTGAATAACGTTTTAATTTAAACTTGGTTCGTGTACATCGCAAGAACAGAAGCGTTTATTACCGAAAAAATAAAGGGATTTGGCGCATAAAGATCTTCGCAAGGTCGGCGTATTTTTTAACGTTTAGGTCAGCAGCGTTTGCAGTTTCGTGTAGTTTTTGCTGATTCGGATTTTGTTTATTACTCAATTATTCGAAAAAAATCATCCTCGCTTTATTGGCTTGCCATTTTTCAGTCGTTGTTAGTCAGCAATTTATTCAGTTGCAATTTTTAAAACCTTCTACGAGTATTTTTCGATAACTATATGCTGTTTTCGCAGTTTGATAATTTTTTTTACGTTTAAAACTCTAGAGGGCTTTTATTTCCAGTTACTGCCTGAAATTTAATCATATTTTTTAATACTGCCAACAAACTTTTATGAAATATGTATCAGGTCCGATGCATTTTTAATGATTATACTTTTTGTGCGAGAACAATTAAACTTTTTGTTTGGAGAGTTTTAAAAAGTTTTGGATTTATAACTTTGCTCATACTTTGGTATAAATTTTTAACGAATTAAACTTTTTTACGGAGAGACAATTTAAAGTTCGTAACTCTTTTGACGCGCTGACAGTTTTTGTTAATTCCATACCGGCGTATGCAAACTTTCGGCGGCTTAATTTTATATTATAAAACTTTTGATTCGTAACTTTACACATTTAACTAAACATTACTTTTATTAATTCAAATTTAGTTATTTAAACATTTCTACGTAGATTGTTATTCTTTTTGTTCTTATGAAAACAGCGAGGCTAATATAAAAGTAATGGTGTACGAGATACGAGCCGGTCTTGAACGAAACTCGACATTTATGTCGTTATTTCAGAACTTTTCATTGTCTTTGCAATCTAAACAAGCGCAATTATCTAAATGTAAGAGTTACAGGCGTACGACAGTTTATCTTTTATTTTCATGATAATGCAAAGCATTTCATAAATACGCGAGAAAAGTTTTTACAGAAAAAAAATCTTTTATTATCAGCTTTCTGGGGCACTTAAAAAAATTTCATTTAGAGCGATCGCAATTGTGATGATCCATACTAAACGTGGCTTTCCTACATTTTTACGAAGAAATTTTAATTATAACGCCGGAAAAGCTAATTTGTTATTGAAGTTTCGGGCACTCTAAGCTTGTGATGGTTTTATTGATGAGCCAGTCATTTAGAAAACATCTCGTGACACCTTCTTTCGTCAAAGTCTACAACTTTTTTACTAATTAAGAATTATTTATATATGTTTTCATGTTAGTTTCGAGTATCATTATTTTCTTCTGGCGTTTGTGACAGCTGAGTTTTATAAATGATAACCTTATAATAGCAATTGGTACAAAACGGTATTCTTTAATGAAAAATACTTAATTTATGTATTGAATATTTTGATGATCAGGTAGATTTAAAACTCAGATTGGGTGCAATTTGAAGGTCATTTTGCACATATAGAACAAATCATGATTATACAGGATGATTGATTAGTGCAGTAAAGTCCAGTATATATAATATGTGTTTGAAGTATCAACGCCGTGTCAGATCAAAATTATATTTTTTTAAACGAAACAATTTGAAATCCGATTTACTTCAGAATTATCTATTGCGGCCAAACTTTTTTAATTATTGTCAAAATTTATAAAAAGATTGATTTTACTAATATTTATTATATCGATTACATGATCAAAACGCAAATACATTATTTTTTCAATGTTTTTAATTGACTCACCTTGTATTTTATATTACTATCGAAAAGTACTATTATTATACTTTCATTTTTTTTTTCGCTATACTGAAAATTATTAATTTTTGAGATTTTTATTTTTCTATGCAAATTATTAATTACTTATCATCTACACGTTTACGAATTCTGGGTAGGTCGTGATTTATTTATCAAAAACTGACAGTTTACCATTATTATACCTGCATTCAGTAATCAAGTAAATAATGCTAAAAAAACAAGTATGTACTTAGTATATTTCAAATAAATACTATAAATGTTACACTAACAGAAGTATAAAAAAAACTAATTTTGCTAAAACATAGTCTTAATTATACAAAATGTTCAAAACGACCTCCCAAGACATTTATGCATGCCTGAAAATGACTATTCAGATTTACTTACATTATGAAGCATTTTTACACTAACATTTCGAAATGAATTTTGTACTCTCCTTCATGTCATCCACTGTTGTTGGCGTTTTATAAACTTCATTCTTAATGTGACCGTAAAAAATAAATAAAATAAAATTCACTGTACTGGTTCTTCCGATTCATCTTCCAAGAAACTGCAGCGTCATGGAAGAACCACATTGTTGACGTATACAAAATGAAAATTCTTAAAAAAAATTAACTCGTACTAGATAGTTATCAACAATACCTTCTCTCAAATTTACGACCATCTAGTTTGACTGTGTGTAATTATGTGATATGGATTAGTTGTAGAATAATGGTAAAATTATGTCTGTTAACACGAGCATTTTTATAAAATGTCATCTCCACATAGTCAAAAAAGTCTCTGCCGAATAACTTTTTATAGAGCGCATTTACAAAATGCTATTCTCTTCTCAAAATCATAATCACGTATTTCAAAGCATATTTCTAAGTCTGCTGGTGCTGAACATTATTTTACTACAGGCCACAATATAGATTTTGATAACGCCTCGGTTATTGCAAAATTTCTATTCGTCTTCAATAGAGAAGTCCAAGAAAGCACCAAACACCCCCATAACTTCAATCGTGTCAACCGTTTTAAACTATCTCCTTTTTGGTTCCTGGTTGTTACTGATGTATCAAAGGTGCAATTAAATGTGGTAAGGATGCATTTCTTTTCACAGAGTAGTAACTAAGTTTTGTTCTTACACTTGTATGTGGGTTTTCCGTAACTGCTAACAACACATTCGTTTTGTTTTCTTCTGTCACAGTAATTTTTGTTCGTTCATACTGAACCGTGCGGTTAAACCCATCGATTAGTCTTTCAAATCTTGCTGTTGTAAGTTGTCTCCTCTCAGAAAACCGTTAATGACAAATTCTTGCTGATGCGTTTTATTGCATTCTACTAATATCCAGATCATATCTACCATTTTAACATTTTTGTCTTGGTTTAAAGTATTTAAAACAATAATGGTAAACTGCCAGCTTCTGACAAATAGACCATAGCCAACTCACAATTGGTGAAGTTTAGATAATAAATGCTGTTCCGTGCTATTGAAAAGCCTGTGATGTAGGCAATTATTCGTGCACGTGTGTTGGTGGTTGAGGACAGTTATCACGTTCACGTTTGGTGATTAGTTACGTTTGTCTTGGTTATGTAAATAATTAATAAAGTAAATGGCAATATAATAATTATTTTGTACAAAATATTTTTGCACTGATAAAATGCAACCGTATTTTAAAATACTTCGCAAACATTTAAATACTCAAGATATAAGTAATCTAATTATGTAAATTAAATTCCGTTTTAATGAAACTTTAAGAGCGTGTAGCACTGGAATTACCGATGGTAGATGTACGGCAGATATGGAAACTTGTATTGAACACACAGACGTTAACATGGTCCTTTGACACGAATAATTTACCGGTTCTTGGTAGCTACAGTTTGCTGGATATATTGACAAAATTTGTGTTGTACGCATTTTTATTTACTTGTCACATCTATATATGTGTGCAGGTATAGTTTTTTTTTGTATTTGACGTTGCTTATATTTTGTAAAATTGAGCTTGTTGTTGCTTACATTTTGTAAATTGCGTTTGTTACTAAAGGATTTATAATTGAAAAAATAGTTGGTTCAAGCACCACTTTCGTCAATTCGTGTTTGTATCTGATTGGATTTTTATATCGATTGCCATTGCAGTCTTGTTCATTGTTTGTTGGTTAATTTATCATCTTGGTTTACACCATAGAAAAGACTTTAGATTTAGCAAATAAAATCTTGTTACGTTTAAATCAAATATTAGCTTTGGCTACACGTGTTCAAATAGATAGTTCGTTAAAATTGAAGTTCTTATAGTGATTTGCAATAGGTAGACGCAGGCACATTGTTAGATGAATCTGCAGACAATAGGAAAGATCTTTTTAATGTCGTTGCACAGCTTGATGATATCTTCTGGTCATTAGAATGTATTCATGTATCGTTGAATACCAAAGTGGAAAGTCGTCCTTCGTCACCAGCACGCTCCGTTGGACCAGGAGCACGTTTGGGGAGAAATACTCGTACAAATGTACAGTTGCCTCGTATTGAACTTCCAAAATTTGATGGTTCCTTGAAAGATTGGCCTAATTTTTAAGACTTGTTCACCACGTTGATACACGACAATAATTCGTTATCAAACATAGAAAAATTTTATTACCTAATTTCTAGCTTGTCAAAAGAACCTTTGACTTTAGTTAAAGACTTACCTCTAACGACAGACAATTATAAAATTGTATTTAAAGCAAAAGTAGATCCTTACCAAAGTAGTAGCGTTCTCACTTCATTATATTGGCAGAATATAGCAAACGCACCCAAAGTTAGTTTGCAATTACTCCAAGTATTATCAAATCTGTTTAATACATTTGTGGAAAACTTGGCAGCCCTCGATCAAATTGATGATTTTGATTGTTAGGATTTTACTTGGTTTAATTGGTTGCTTCAGAAATTGGATTCTGACACTCGTCAGCGATTCGAATTGAGTCATTTTCAAACTCAGGTCCAACTTTTGAAATGCTTAGACAGTTTCTTAGCGATCAATGTCGCGCTTTGGAAACAAATTCGTTTAGTAGTAATAGTAGTTCATCAAATTTAGTAAAATCTAGTAGTGGCTTTAGGGTCATTCGAAATTTAGTGGCAACGTGGAAAGACTCAAACTACAATTGTCATTTGCTGCCACGACCGACTATTCTTTGCAGTCTCGCCGTTCATACTGTAAGAAACAATTGCATTCCATTTACCGTTGAAGTAGTTTCGCTGGTCTAAAACCGTATGATCGTTATGCCGCTGTCAAATCTTTGTTTGAAGTTCCACACATCAGGTTAAATCTTGTAAGTCGAAAGCTACTTTGCTCAGCTTCACACCATTCGTTGTTGCATTTTCAAAAGACTTCTTCTGAATATCGCCGCTCCCAAGAATATTCGCATTCGGCGACAGATTCTACAGACACTTCTACAGTTTTGACGTTAAGTAGAAGGTCCACCAATAATAGTCCCACAGATACGCTTCTAGCAACTGTTCGTTCTGGATTGTTGAGGAAGGTTTCAGACCTTTAGAGCACTTGTGACCCAGGCAGTCAAATTAGCTTCATCGCAGAGAATCGTTGTAATCGTCTTGGTATCTCGTATAGTCGTTCGTCAGGAACAATCTTCTGCCTAGGCGGCATTGTCATTAGACCTAATGACTGGCTGACACAATAGTTGTAACATTCGACCGGTAGGGCCTTCAGAAACTACTTTGCGCATTCCAACTACAATAATTCGTTCGAAGCTTCCAAGTATAGCAATTTCTGAACAATCTTGGTTTAGGAACATGAACTTGGCATATCCCGACTGGAACGTCCCCGGGAATATTGATTTCCATGAATACAATATTTGGTTATGCCCTTAGGGATCTTGTGGTTGGTAAATCTGTTACACAACCATATTCGTTTTTTGTTTCATCAGACTCTAGTCTTGATGACACGTTGAAATCGTTTTGGCACGTCATACTAGAGATCATTCGGGTCATTTCGTAGTTTCGTTGCCGTTTAAGGACATGGAATCGATGCCTGCCTTTGAAGGCAGCGAGAAACTGCACATTGTCGTCTTTTATCACTTGAAAGTCGTTGAACTCTTTTATACGGAAAAATATAATGAGTTTATGAAGGGTTATCTTGACTTACAACACATGTCGTTGATTTCCTTGATTGTGGAATCAAATAGTTTGCAGTGTTATTGCATCCCACACCATTGTATCGTTAAACAAATTGCTACATCATCTAAAATTCGAGTAGTATTCGATGTATCAGCCAAGATCATAAAGGGATTTCACTCAATGATACACTTCTTGCTAGACCGAAGCTCCAATATGATATTATTTTGATTTGGTAGCATATCGTGTTCACTTGTGATGTACGTCAAATGGCAGTTTCGCCTTTTAGTTAATTCTTTGGCGTTTCTTCATACAAACATATAAATTGAACTTCCTTCGCATCTTCTTCTTTTCTAGCCATTTGCAAGTTGTTGCAGTTGGTTCTGGAAGTCGAGGACGAATTTGCACTCGCTTCGCAAGCGATCATCGACAACTTGTACGTAGATGACTTCGCATGTGGAGCTCACCCATTAGATTCGTTAATAGATTTGCAAACCGAATTGACTGACGGTTGTTTGGAGTTACGCAAATGGCCCGTTAATGACCCATTGATATCCGCGTCGTTACCAGCGGAACATTGCTGAACTAGCTCTTTCTTGTTTCACACAGAGGCTGATGTCATCTTAAAGATCTTAGGTCTACAGTGGCACGCTTTTGTGGATATGTTTTCATTCAGAGTTAGATCAATAGATTCGCTTTGCACTAAGAGATCCATTTTGTCAGAAATGGCAAAGATTTATGACCATTTAGGGTTAGTTTATCCATTTACATTTTTCGCAAAATGATTAATACAGCATCTGTGGCTTATAGCTTTAGATTGGGACACACAGCCTCTTGACGAGGTTTGCATTCAGTGGGAAAAGTATAAATCATTATTGTCGAATCTCGAAATTTCGCGTTGTATAAAACCTTCGTATTTCGTTGAATGTTTGTTGCATGGATTCTGTGATGCGTCGGAGTTAGGCTACTTGTAATTTATTTTCGGCTTGTGGATCAGAATAATCAGATTTTAGTTTCGTTCGTAATGGCTAAATCGAAGGTCGCGCCACGTAAAAGGTTATCCATACTTAGTAGAACTATTGGCAGTAGCGTTATTGTTTAACGTTGTTGCATTCGTACTAAGGAGAATCGTTTAGAGTGATTCGCAGTTTTGATTGGCACTCGTCGCCGCATTGTTGGAAGACCTTTATAGCTAACCGCGTCTCACACATTGAAGAAATCGTTCCTCGTATTTGCTGGCGTCACGTTCGTTCTTGTGACAACCCACCGATCTGGTTTCTCGTCGCATGCTCATTATGTTGGGCGGTACCAAATTGGCTTCATCAGCAGTGATAATTCTGGCCAAAAGATATACTTGTTTCGTAGTCACGTGGTATGTGCGGTACAAATACTTCGTAATGAGTTTTTCATTTTACTCGATTGTTATTCGTCATTGCACAAAATTTAAAGAATTATTGCATATTGTCTGCGATGTAGTGTAAATTGTAATTACGTTAAAATCCATAGTGCTTTAAGCAGACCCGAGTTGCATCAAGCATTCATTCGCTTAGTTAAAATAGCACAATAACTCGTCTTTTGCGTTAGCAATTGTTACAAAGATTACACCAAAACTTTTGGCGCATATGCAAAAATGAATAGCTGCACAGGTTCTTGAGTCACGTTAGTCTTAATTCAAGATAAGTTTAGTGCACCTCTACATTGAAGAATGGACAGAACCGTTGAATTGCACCCTGGAAAGGATAATATTGTTAGCGTGGCGACAATTCAAGGACTGTTCAGTCGCCCTTTTGTTAAGTTATGTTCGCTGCTTTTGCAGTAATATTGTTTTAGTTGTTAGTTTAAAATTTTGTTTAAGTTAGTTTTTGTTGGTGATTATTGAAAATCAGAGTTGCACTAATGATTTTGATGGGCGATGTGTTTCAGGCTACTGAAAAGCCTGTGATGTCGGCAATTATGCGTGCACGTGGTTATATAAATAGAAGTCTTGGTTATACAAATAAAAAAACTGGTGTGCTCACCACACGACATTCCTAGGAATGATGAAGAACTATCTACATATTTTTTTAAGGTTATTTTGTCATAAAACCATTTGATATGTACACGTTTGTATTGATTTTCTAGCATATTTGTGCGCCACGATATTACTTACCCCTTTAGTAAATCAGCAGGCAGGATTCGAAACTATATTAAAAATAATTCAAATAATTTACATACGTACAAAATTATATAAGAAAAACTGTTAAAAATGGCGGCTACACTCATTTCCGGTTTCTTTATCAAACCCATCTTTTGATAAAACCGAGAGAATTTGAAAAGTCAGCTCCATACCAAACTTCAAGTAATTAGGACTTTTGGTTCGAGAGTTATTGTGGGTACATCCAAAGATAATTTAAATAAGATACAGCACTCCGTATATAAACAAGTCAAAAGAATTTAGAGAAAAAATATTTTTTTAACGTATTTTGCGTTCCTTTCAAGATATAGAATTTTTTTCTAAAAAAAAATCGTCGTAGGCACGATTTGAACCTAGGATTATATATGGTATTCGTTAACAAAATTGTGTGTTTAATAAAAATCAAAGTATAATAGTACTTTCTGATAGTGATATAAAATACATGGTGAGCCATTTAAAAACATTGAGAAAAGAATATATTTACGTTGTGATTCATTCTGTAATCGATACAATGAAAATTAGCAAAATCAATCCTTTTTATAAACTTTGACAATTATTAAAAAGTTCTAACTGCAATAGATCAGTGTTCTGGTACTTCTTTTAAATGATACAGGGCGTTAAACTTTTCTAGAAAATTGTTTATAACTTTTTAAGCACCTTTTATAAGACATTACATCTTTATATTGTAATGACGAAGTAAAGCGGATTTCAAATCTAAAGTAGAATACAGGGTGTTTCGTCTAAAAAAATATAACTTTGATCTGACATGGCGTTATGAAACACTGTGTAACATTGTAACCAATTTTTGTATGAATCATTAGATTTGCTATACCGTACTAATCAATCACCCTGTAGATATAAGCATATCATGTAAATAAGTAAGATGGAAACTAGTTTTGAGTTGTCTCTGTGCAAAATTACTTGTGTTTTCTTAAAAATAAATTTGGTCTAATCGTTGCGCAGAGTTAATCGTACCACCATATCGTTTTGTGGCAATCTTAAATATTTGCATATTACGGATTTGGAGGATTATAACCACTGTTTAAAATTCGACAATTTTTTGGTTTAAATTAAGTAGAATTTAAACATATCTGATTAAACTTTCACTATAAGATTCGGTTACTGTGCCGAATTTTCAAAATATATTAGAAATAAATAAGCAAAAATCCTACGTTATTTTTCATCCATCCCGCTAATAATAACACGAAAGGTTGTTTAACGCTGATTATTTAAATATGGTAATTTATGCAATGTTGTTAATTTATTAGTTTTAACCAATACATTTTATTATTTTTGTTAATCGGTTACTGCGCTTACATAGCAATTCGCTGATTCTTAATTGGCTCATAATCATATTTGATATATTCTATAATATGTAATACAAAATATGAATATACTCAGAAAAAAACAATTTTTTAGATGAAGATACCACAAAACAAGATTTTTATCTTCAACTCGAAACAAATTCGGAGACTGCCAAAGATATTAATGTGAATAAACTCGGTATATTAAAAATTAAAATATATTACCATATTATAAGTTGGCTTAGCTATTAAAAAATATTTCTAGTTTTATATGCCAAGTGCGCGTGTGTAGAAAATGCAGATTTGGTTTTTAAATTACTGTTTTATGGCGTTGGTGGCATTTATAGTAGTGATGATTTGTTACTTTAGATATTGTCGGTGAAAGTACACAATAAGCGTTTGTACAAATGTGTTTCATATTTTATATTTCTATTTAAGTCGAATCGTATGTGTTTGGGAAATTTGAATTGTTTTTCAATGGCGCGCAAACAATTATTGCAATTTCCATAATTAAACGTAAAAAATTAGAAGTATAATACGCTTCGTCGCGCTTGTAGTATAAACTATATTCAGTTTTATGTCCGTCGTAAACATAATCAGTACAAGTACTTATCGTAATCTATGATTCATGGCAATTTTTTTCCATTTAGATTTTTAGTCTCGTTTATAAAGTATTGACTGCACACAAGAGTAAATACAATTGCACAACAAAACGAATGTAAACGCTTAATTTTCTTTTATCGCAATATAAAATATTTGTTATCTGGAATGTACTTTTATCCTCATTTTTCTTAGAATCTTTATTGACGTATAATATTTTTTTTTGTTTTACATCAATGATATTTGAGAATGTTTACGAATTTCTTTTATCATTGAATTGAATATCAATAATATAATTTTATTAATGTTCTTTTCGTAATAAAATTATCCAAACACAACTTCAAATTTGTTGCAAAAGAAGCGGATTCTTAATTCCATAGAGGTCAAAGATTTTGTATCAAAGGCGAAAACTAACAAAGAAAAAATCAATGTTACATCTATCCCACGCGAAGAAGAAAATAAAATCACTTTTATTTGCTGTATTTTCTTGATTCTGTAGACTTTAACACCGACGAGCTAAATATTTTAAGTGTAGCTTACACTACAAATCAAACGTGGTTCTCTGACCTAAAGATTCTTAATGGATTTTTTAAAAAATATAATCACTAAGACGAATTCATTATTCGCACGTTATTGATTAAAAGTTGGTATGGAAATTTATAGACTGCACATTTTTTACCAGTAACAACCATATCAACCTTATTTATTTTTGACAATTTTTTAAGATATTTTTCACTATGATTTAAAACGTTATTTAAAAAAAGTTATTGCTGTGTCAGATTCAGACAAGGACTAGACGAAACGTATAGGGAGAGAAACTGGAAACTGAGAGATGGTGTTAGGAGGAGCTACGTCGATCGATGAAAACAAGCCCCTACAGACGCTTGTCTTATAACTAGCGAAATCCCAAGTTACGAAGTTATTCGCCAGAAATATAAAGCACTCGTTTAATCTCATTTAGAAGTATTGTAAAAACACACATACATTCAATTTGGCGGTTATCAAACTAATAAGCTCGAAAAAAGTTGAATCGAGGTTAATTTGAGAAATCGATTTTTTTTTCAGTAATAAAAAGAAATAATATCAGTTTTGATGGGTTTATTAACAAATGCAAATTAGATTCTTTTAACCTACTTTTTGAATTGCTGAAAAAGCGTTGAAATTTTTTGTTCGTTGCTTTAATGAGCATCCTTATTGTAATAAATTGACAGAATCAATTCTTTTATTTTGGTTATTTGACGTATTTGATTTGATTACTGAATTTTTCCGGTTGGTATTCAATCCAATAGCTGAAATACTTCAAGCATTTCAAAATATAAAATCGCTAATCGAAATAAAGAGCATTACTCGCGAGTTATTCGTGGAAAACGAGAGATATTTTTAAATTTTCTTATCGCGAAATTTAATAATTTCACTTTTTTAAATTTTTAATGGGATGGGTATTTTTAAGGGTACGTAACCGTGCAAAAATAGCTGCACATTTTAAGACGTACTTTATAGTAAACAACAAATTAACTTGTTTTTAATTAAAGTTATCATAACACTCAGTAACAATAGTTAATGCGATGAGAATCACCGGTGACCTCACATGTATAGTTCTATCACCAAGTCGGAAAGTGTGAGTACGAGTAGTCACAAGTAAGTTTTTGGACGCGTGACACTATATTTTTTGTGTAAACTTGTTAAAACATTTTTTTTTAATCAACTTTAATATATTATGTTGATTATTGTAATTTTGTTTTTATAAAGCTTTACAATTGGATATATAATCTTGTTAACTTTGATCCGTCTTAAAAAAATGTAAAGTAATAAATCCGACACAAATCACTAATGATAAGTTAGGAATGATAATCATTCGTGCCAACTTCTAATTATACACTTTGCTTTGCTTTGCTTTATATACGATGTTATACTTATACAGGGTGTTCCGCAACACGACCGACAAACATATACCATATATAAATGTTACATGACCTATAGGTAAATTTCTTCTTTTTACGGAGATATCGAAGTAATTTAAACAAAAATGATAATTCAGTTAGCTTAGACCAATTAATGATTTTTGTACAGTCTTATTAATTTAAGCTATTATACCCAGATCGCATTGTTCCTCACCACAACATTATCAAACGTTTTTTGTTGCTTGAGAGAGAAGATTTTTCTCACTTCCTTTTTTTTCAAAATTTGAATTATAATTTCAAATTTGAATTTCTCAAGCAGCGCACTTTTTCAAAAATTGAAAAATTCTGTAGTATTGCTGAGGTTGTTGTCAATAAGTGTTAAAAAAATTATGATGTGCATTTTGGTCGTGGATAAAATACAACAGGCTAGTAAGCCTCTTAAACTATAGTTTAAAGATGTAATATTATTAGCCATAATATATGGATTTTCTTTAATTTTTGTTATTAATCAAATGTAGTCAAGTATTATAAGTATTATAAATAGATGCTGAGAATTCGATTCAAATAATACACAGTAGGTACTAATGAATTTTTCATTTCAAATAGAACATGTTAAAAAGAACCAACATGCCAAGAAACTATTGGCTGCGGTGTATCTCAAGAGCTTCATGGGTCTTCTTTTCTTCTTCATTAAAGATTTTGTAGGCTCACCTTGTCGTTGTAACTGGGTTTACTTTACAAAGAATGTTTGTGACAGTGAGCCACAAAATGTCTGGTTTTCTTGTAAAGGTAAATCATGGAGCAAGTTCAGCAGGATGGAGGAATGTGAGTTTGACCTCATCATCTTCTTCATTCTGGCTATGACATGCCAACACCACATCTTCGTACACTGCTGTGACCTCCCCAATGGTTTGACTAATATTCTTGATGTGCTTGTTGGTATTGGGGACAAAAACATGCAGTTTCTGAGTATCTTTGATCGTCAGAGCATAACTAAAGCGTTTCAATCTAAAGTTTACATACTTGTTTTCAACTGACCAATTGAAAAGATTTTTTGGGGATAGGATTTGTTACTGCTTGCTTATTTCTTGTCTCCACTTGAAAATTTGATCTAAATCTATCATATTGTCACTCAAGATCTCCTTATTCAACGAATAACATCATGCTAGTTATTTTAGACCATTTGTAAACCCACATCAAATGCAACTACCTATTGACTTAATTCAATTTTGAAATTTTAATTCAAATTTTCCAAAAAGAATTTCTTCTTAACCCCTGTGTATGCTACATCAAAAATTAGCTTTAAAATTACACAAATTTCTATCTTGTCTAGGAAAGCTGGAATTTAAAATTGACGCGCAGATCAAAATTTTGTGTTTTTTCGAAAACGGTACATAACTATATTTTGAAAACTTTAAGATATTTCATCAAAATCTGAGATGGTGAGGTTTAGTTAATCTGTTGATTGGACATGGAAAGACCCGGGAGACAAGGGACGGTGTTTCTTAATGAAAATTTTCCGGAAAGGTGGATAGGACGAGATGGTCCTGTACATTGGTTGTCTCGGTCACCTGACAACGTCTTTAGATTTTTCTTGTGAGGTTGCCTTAAATCTCGTGTGTATGGTAATGGTAAACCAGATACACGCGAAGAGTTGACGTACCGTTTAGTTGAAGCTACTAATTCTCTCATTTTGAACAGTTGTTGTAATTTTGCGTTAATTAGCTAACCACTGATGAATAAATTTTCTTTTATCATTTAAAAAATTTTTTTTTAATATCTCTAAAGCAAAGAGGAGTTCAGCTATAGACCAAATAACATCTTTGATCGTAATGACCCCCGGAATATGTGGTATAAGTTTATCGGTGGAGTCACGGAACATTTTGTATATAACAACAGTCTTCGGAAGACATTAAAGATGCTTTAACTACTGGCTTACTAATGAGTTTTCAAAGCATAATTTTTTATTACTGTCTTGTTTAATTAATATTTTTCTATCTGTCTGTCTGCATTCTGCGAGTATACGTTTTTTTAGTATCATAGACATTACAGTAAAAGAAAATATACTGTAACACACTTAACTTGAGTTTATTTGAACACAATACACGATTATTTATTGTACTATAATCTACTAAATTAAAACAACAAGCTACTAAGATTCTAACTAACTAATAAAACACTCAATGTAACTGTAGATTCAAATTAACATCGTTTGCGATAAGATAAAACACTGAATTTATTTATATAACACCGGCCCAGTTTTCTTTTGATACCTTTTTTTTTATCACTGACTAGAACATTTCGACGTTTTAGATACTGTTGAGAACGTTCTCAAAGAGTATCGAATTTCTAGAAAATTTAGTTTCTAATTTATTGTTTATTGCTTGTTGGAGCTCTATGATAGACATTGATTTTTGTGGTATGTTTTGTAAGAAACCTTTAGTATGATTTTTACTTACAAGAGAATTGCTGTGATTATATCTTGGCCTGTTAATCTATTGATTTCTGTATTAATTCCTTATCTATTCACTTAATTAATTGCGGATTGCAATTGTTAATATTCTTAGTACAGATTCTGAGCTAAAAGAAGACACGTATGACCCTTGCATTATTAGTTCGTCTGCTTTTTTATTATCTTCGGAGGCTTGGCACCTACAACAGTTTTAGAATGTGAGTTACTAAATACATTATAAGTAAATAATTTGCATCAAATTGGGTGGTCGTATACGAAACAGAGATATGTCGAAGGGCTAGAGTTTGTTATGTAGAAAATAAGGATGATGTAGAATTTCGTGAGACTAAACGACTTCATATTAGGGAAGATCTTTTCTGATGAGTCTGCATAGGCAAGCGAAATAGAAGAAGTCTTTAACACGCTAGAACGATAACGTTAAGCGATACACTAGATGGAACTTTACTAAACAAAGTCATAAATTATCGCACAAGTAGTATTAAATTGTTCTTGGTGTGACAAAGAAACTAATGATTAAAAAAAAACTAAAGACAGCAGAGATGCAGAATAAACTGGCCGAGGTAATCGATTCATTTAATTTTTATAGTCAGTTCTAAGACATGCAATTGTAAGTTCTCATGTGGAATTGATCCTTTTGAATTGTTTAATAGTGTGTAGAAACAGTAGTTTTTTTTTACATTTAGATAATTAACTCTGACGGGTTTATTCTTATGATGAATTTAAGCATCTAAATGAAAACACTAATGCATACAAAAATTCGATAGTATTAATATTTAACTCTGTACTGGCTGTAATATTACAAAGTTTTGTATTTATCATTCATATTTTTGTAGCTTTTTTGCTACTACAGTGTACGCCGCTTAATAGAATCACATTAGGACATGGAGTTTTTGATAACAATATCCGATATTGAAAAAAAAACAAGTAAATGTTTATTGGTTAGAAAGCAGTAAATACATACAGCATGTATCTGATTAATCAGTTAATTTAGATGAAATTATAGCGTCAGTACAAACAATAAATATCAAAATAAAACTAATAAAAAAATTTTAAAAAGCAAAATTGAAAATTACGGATCTGTTCCATTAAATAGTTTGTTGACACCGTTAATAAGAAGAAATCAAAAATAATGTTATGATAGTGAATATTGGCAAAGTAATTCATTCTTTAACCCTAGATCGTGTTTTTAAAATACGTTAAGCTATCGTATAAAATTTACGATTTTTTTAAGAAACTGCAAAACAACAATAAAAAAATGGCGGCAAGGCATTTTAATTATTTATGTATTGAAAACTAACAGCCTACACAAATGTAAAAAAACACAAAGATATCTCAACATTCAGAGCATAATTTTGATGTATGTTTAGCACATATAGGTCCGTTGCAGTGACTACTGTCATTCTTCTTTTTTTTTAGGGAGAAATGCTACAGATGGTTCTTGGACCTTTAGTAGAGACGGTTTGACTAGATTTCCACTGATAGACTCTGAAAGTACACGTGATAAATTAATGAAATTTGCTCAGTGTTCTATCCATGGTTTCATCAGTTGGACACTAAGGTTATACAAAAACTTTCAAATATAACATAACTATTATTTCCCTTATATTTAGCATGTTATAGAATACGCACAATGGCCATCTTGTTGTTTTTCGGTTGCAACTCTTGTTGGCGCACATCATATCGAACGTATCCACTCCACTCTTAGTGTGATTGTAAAATTCTATGATGGAAGGTTTTTTTGATGAAGATGATATAGAGGGGTGATCATGTGTAGTTGATAGAAGAACAGTTTTGTTTCTCTTCGGAACATATGACACAAGAGTCAGATCGATGTTTTTAGGCTTATGAGATTCTAATAATTCTGGTGGAATTTCTTTCTTGTTCTTTTGTACTGTTCCGACAAGTGTTAATTTATAAGGATCGCCTAACATAGTTTTCGCCAAATCTATCGACATATACCAATTGTCCATGGTCACACGGATTCGTGGACTGTTTTTGTCAGTTCTTTTACATACTAAGTGCTAAGGGGATCATCAGTAATTTTTTTCCTTCGTAAATAAGGAGCAGCATCAATCATATATTTAGAAGCGGCATCACAAGCCATGACTATTTTAAGTCCGTACCTTGCCGGTTTGTTGGCATATACAACCTAAATGAACATTGAGTACGAAACCCCAAAAGTTGTTCGTCGATTGTCAGGTACGAGCGAGGTTTGTAGTTATTATTGCAATTTATTATGAATTGATCTCATATATCTCTAATAGGAGCAAACGGATCAGATAACTTATGTAAAGGCCGTGTTGTTCCATTGTCAAACCGTAGATAGTTCACAAAGAAATTGGAAGCGATCTTCACTTATAACGGATCTATAAATATTTGGAGATATAGCTGAATTGAACATTATAAGAGCATTTCGATGGTTATTTTTCATCGATACTGAGAAAAAAATTAATCCTATCAGCGTCATTATTTTATTTTTGTTGGTTTTCGCTATTGTTCCCAAATTTTGGTTTTTTATAGTTGATTGGTTTGTATGCGGTTATTTGGTTGGTATGCTCAAGAATCTGGTCTATTATTACATCTTCAAAAATATCTAACTGTATCTGCATCTTCGCAATTATTACTTGGTCCAGCTCTGATATGGTCAATATTTTTGGACGACTTTCTTTCAACGCGACTTCTTACAATTGTACTCCGTTTATGTCCATTCTTGTCTTTTAGGCGGAGTTGAGGTGGCACACTAATACTTGGATTCTTGTTCACGAGTTTATTAAGAAGTATGTTATCTTCATTTTCGATTTTATAATAATTATTATTTTCATCTTGACCTTCTTGTAAGTCTTTACCGCCTTCTTTTTCTTGAATATCATGTAAGTCATTTGTTTCTATTTCAATAAATTCTTCCTAACTCTTGCTGTCAGTTTTTTAAATAATTTTGTTGCTCACAAAGATCGTTCATTTTACTCCCAAACTCTTCATCTTCCAACACGCTGAAATCGTCTTCGTCCTTTTTATAAATAAGATGTTCAAGTACTGTATTTGTTAGCCGCCGATTTCTTTCCCAGTTGGATGTCATTTTCTTACTAATATAATCTGAAAAACCAAGAACTTTCCGTTAAAACAAGATAACATAATTTATAAAAAGTAATAAAAAACACGTTAACAATATCGCGTCGTAAATTTAACGATGGAACGTTGGTATCACAAAGAAATACTTAATGAATCAATTTCACCCCAGATGTACAGCTTCTAAACGTCAAGTGACGATAGTACCTATTCTAGGGTTAAAGTGGATTATTTGAATTAATATTTTTTAAGTCTTCTCCACAAACTTAAAATATTAATTTCATGATGTTTAAATTCAATGTTCTAAGAACTAACTAACTACTAGTGCTGGGCGATACCTAATTTTGTGTATCGAATATCGATACGCAATTTGTATCGATACGTATCGATATATCGAAATATCGATACGTATTGGAATATCGATACATATCGAAATATCGATACGTATCGAAATATCGATACGTATCGAAATATCGATACGTATCGAAATATCGATACGTATCGGAATATCGATACGTATCGAAATATCGACATGTATCGGTAATCGGTATACCCAATACGTATCTAAATATCAATGTATCTGTGTAGTATGGTTTTGATTTCTGTTTTTTTTTTATAATATCCTTTACCAATTACCATAACATTTGAGGTAAACATGGATTCTTCACGTATCGAAATATCGATACGTATCGAAATATCGACATGTATCGGAATATCGATACGTATCGAAATATGGAAACGTATTGGTATATCGATACGTATCGAAATATCGATATTTCGATATATCGATACGAGCTTGTGGTTTACAACGACCCAGGACTACTAACTACACATTTCTTCTCAGTAATTTGCTGGTACTAAAAATAAAAATTAATACACATAAGACGTAGTTTAATTAAGCTGTTATTCTAAGAATTGCACATTCTTTGCAAGTACACTGACAATATAAAGTAACTCGATGACGTATTATGTTTAAATTAGGTAATGTTAAGAAGTTGTACGTATATTTAATTAAACTAAAAAATTCATGCAAAATAAGTTATTGTTTATGTACCGAAACAAACGTGAGAAAAAAAATGATAACATAAACTGATTACCGTAATAGATATTTTTTCTACGTGGTAGCATTTTCGGTCCGTTCTTTAATAAAGTGATAACATTATCCGTGATTCCAATAAGCAGAGTGCACTGTATAAGCACAAAGCCACGTTAAGGCCCGGTTGCTTAAAGTATTGTTAACTTTGACGATTAGTTTATTTGCGAAATTTTGGTAACTGAAGTATTCCTCTGAGTGCTCTATAGATTTCTATGATGACCTGTTTTATATAAAATGGTTAATTAAATACACGGTGGGTGCCATATAATCTGCCGTGTCACTACATTTTTTCTGCAAAAAAATGTATTTGTCAGTAGATACGATTGCAAAATATTAAACTTTGTAACCTTAAGCTTTCGTAAATGTCTCGAAATAATAATGGCAGTAACAATATTTTTTTGGTTCTTATAGATATGCTGTAGAATCCACAACAAGTTCTAACGTATGATTTAATTTTTCGATAAGAACAAAAAATGATTTGACAGAGAAAAACCTTTACACTTTACACCGTTTTACGTTTTTGTATATTACGAGAATTTTTTCTTTGGGTATGCAGTAATTTGGAGACGATTTTTTGTTGAGACTGTTCTTTAAAAAATTTCCAGTAGATGTAGTAAGTTCGAAAATAACTTTTTTCCTTTACGTTTCTTCTTAGTGCTCAGCGATAACACATCGGACTACCATATGGGCCGATATCTATTCCTAACGGCCTTTTTATGAAACCTCGCCTAATCCTGGTTGCGTTTTTCCAAATTTGACACGGTGTCGTGATTAGTGCTGGGCGATACGGAATTTTGTGTATCGAATATCGATACGCACTTTGTATATTATGATATTTCGATATATCGATACGTATCGGAATATCGATACGTATCGAAATATCGATACGTATCGAAATATCGATACGTATCGAAATATCGATTTGTATCGGCGTATCGATACAACGACCCAGGACTAGTCGTGATGCATGATCTTTAGAAGCTTTTTTTAAACTGCGTCAATTAAATAATTAGAATTCTATTTCCTTCATAGTTTCACGTATTCGTTTTCGTCTCACACTATCATATTTTTCTCCACGGATTTACCAAGAATATAATGCATTGTTGAGTTTTTATGCGATGAGGGTGAGTAGACTTGAACGTTTTTGCAAAAAGAATGAGCTAGACATAAATCGTTGACTTATTTTTTCTTCATATCTAATCTAATATTTGCCTGCATGACGTTCATAGACGTAATCTTTTTTTTTCTAAAACCATCTTTTTTATATTCTAGAAGCAATCCAATCTCACATAAACCTTTTGATTTTTGTAGTCGAGCTATTTTGCTTGCATACACGTGTATGGTATAAACTATTTTATTATTTCCTCAATGCCTATTATGAAACCGATCTGCAACATTTGTTTACACAATTAACTGTCGAATGTTATGGTAGAGTTTGCATTCCTACATAAATAACGAGAATGAAGTGCGTTCTTAATGCATCGATTCTGTACAAATATAATAAGAACAAGGAATGTAAGTACCGTTAACATCCACTATTTGGAATTAAATCATCGAACTAAAAACGTTCAAGCAAATATATTTGTGTGATCAAAAATGCGACCGCAATTTATAAAAAAAACTAATTTCTACTATTTTTATCATAGTACATTGCCGTGTACTTAAATTAGTTCTTATAAAATTGTGATGATAGGTCAGCTGTTTAATAATTCTACTGGTTACACTCAAAATTAGTCTTAGACCAAAATAAGATTTAAAACTAATTTAATTATAGTAAAGCCGGCCCTGATTTTGTGTTTATTTACACGATGATAAGGATAATTGTTTTAAGAAACTGTTTTCATTCATGTATTTATTTATCCGAAAAAATTCCATTAGCGTTCCGTTCACGATTTACAAGTTTGGGGAAGATTTTTTTCGGTAATTATTAAATTTATGTATCCTGTAATTTAAATTCCATTACTGTAATAACTAATGAACTGTCTTTGTAATTTAAACGTTTTTATTAAGAGAACAGACCGCCACTGTGTCTGACGTTGAAACAAGTTTCGTCTTTAATCTATTATGCAGTTTTAAAAGTTGTTTTGCGATTCCGTGATAAAAGTAAGTGAACCATTTTTATATTTACGATCATGAAAAGCGATTCAAGAAAGTGCGTTAAGGAAAATAATTATACTCTGAGGTGAACCGGCTGCTTGATGAAAATTACCGTTATTTATGATTTTAACCTTGCATAGTTCATCACATCAATTGTGAAAGGAAATTTATAATTTTTTTGTGTATTTTTAAAGTATGTTATTTTTTACTCATCTTATTAAATAACATTTTTGGCAACTACTAAGTTACTAACAATAAATAAAAGGCAAGCTGCCAATAGTGTTGAGAAAAAAAGAAATATAACGGAAATATTTAGAAAGTAACAACAAACTACTTTGGAATTTTCCTTCAATGGCTTACTTACAGTTTTTTTGTAACTTTTTCGATAAGTATGTGCGAATAGTTTATCATTTTAGTAATTATCGAAACTGTAACACTTGTTTGTTAATGTAGACTCATTTCAAATACTGTTATCTTCGCTATTCAAATAAACCAAGTAAATAAACTACCAGTTATACAAATTTCTCAGCCGATTTTCATGACTAGCTAAAAAAAACTTAGTTGACGAGTTAATATTTGCCTGCGACGAAGATTAATTATTTTTAAATAACTTAAGATATGAACAATCTTTTATTTGCATCTATTAATTTAATCTAAACATAAATATTAATCAACTATTCTCCATTGATTATTTTAATCAGAACTGAAATTAACTGTAGCTATTAAACTGGCACATGTCGAGATACATTGTTAACTATACTCTAAACTAAGCACACTGTACAATTTGTACAAATATCTATAAAACGTATCCCTAAATACCGTTGAGTTGTATAGGCAAATTCAATTAGTTATGTTTATATTTGCAACAGTTTAGTTCCAACGTATTATTTCTACTTCAAAGGATTTCAACTTTTCAATCAAATCATTCATTAATTAACTCATAATTAAACTGTATATTTCTTTTCATGTGTTGTAATTTATTATATATCGACTATTAATCATTCATCTTTTTTAGGCAATGTTTTTAATATTGATTTGTGCTATCTAATATCAACCTAATTCTGTCTGTCGATTGCGTTTAAAAATTGTCTACTACTGATAATGGAAGTCTACACTACTGCAGGAACAATCTCAAAAACATCTAAAAATTTCTGATCTAATGAAAATTTTGATAGAAGTCAGTCTAGGTCGAGACATTCTATGATCATTTCATGTAACCAAACTGCTTGCAGAATATTGTGATAGATTTTGGTATAAATTTTTTCTTACGAAAACAGTGGTATGATTGAAGTAGAATGATAATTTTCTTGTAATGGATTAGAGATTTCTCAATTATCAACACTTTTACACGTTCGTACGTTTCTTTCTATCGATTACGGTCTCGATTTGGATTTGGCTTATTTTTCATACATTTGACTGCTGTTCAGTTTTGGGCTAACAATAAATCCAAGATTCGTTACCTGTGTAGATGTTATACACTACATTTGACGCACCGCTGTGCTTTCATCATTTCCTGGCACCAAATTACACTTGTCTTTTTAATCGATTGTTAAATTGTTCAGAATCTAACGGGCACAAATTTTTTAGATGGCTAAATGTACATGTAATATCTTATCTTGTCTTACTAATGCTTAGAAATGTCTCAACTTCACGGTAGGTTATATGACGATTTTGTATTATCAGTTCATACATGGCATTAATGTTTTCTGGCACGATCGATTTTGGACGACCTTTTTCAAATTCGTCTGTCAGCGAAGTACGGCCACGTTTGAATTCACCAAACTATGACCAAAAGTAGCAGTAACTTGATCGGCACACTGCTGACAATCGAAGTCAAAAATCGTAAAAAATCTCTCACGATTCAAATTCATTTTTTTGGCTAAGATCAAATTTTCAATCCACGGTTTATGTATATGTACTGTCAAAGAGTTAAACTTTGCGATGACGCAACAGCAGTGTTGCTAATTCTCATATATGCATAGCAACCGTCGTATTTCTTTATTTAAAAGCTTACAAGATTCAGATCGCTCAAGAAATAAAACGACAAAAAACATACAATATTTTTTCAACAAAATAATCTTTAGAGGCATTTTGAACTGGTTGGAAAAAAATTGTTGAACTTGTGACGAAGAAAATGTATGAGAAATACTGGAGAAATTGTTACATTAAAAAAAGTAATTATATGTTGTGGTTTCTCGTCTGATGGAGTTCTTAGGTTGTATTTTTTTGTAAACTTAAGATGTCAATGCGGTATTGCCACGTGATTGGAAGTTATGAATGTGGAGAACAAATGGTTTTTGCAGGACCGTGCTGCACCTCGTACATTCAGTGGTAATTAATTTCTCTAAACAGTAGAGGTGCTTTTTCTTTGAGTTTAAAGCAAAAGGTTTACGCTAACAATCCAGAAATAATTGATTACCTTAAAGACAGCGTTCAGAGGATATATATCAAGAGACATATATATCATGGTATTTATAGTTTGATATATACCACTATATAATGATTATTTTTTTTTTAATCCGAATTATTTTGAAAACATCAATGGCCAAATCGCCTAATACGTCTCTGTATTAATTTTCAATCCGACGGCTGAGTTAACGCATATAGGGGTATCTTCTCCTACTTCCAGCTGCCGAAGGGTAATCTTCAATTCAGATCTCTTACTATTTGCTTTGCTGAGTGTTACAAACAGTGTGAGTGTGTGACAAACAAATTTTAACTATTTTGTAGGTAGACTATCAAGAATGGAAAATTACATTTTATTTGATAATGCTGTGACAGTATCCAGATATCGTAATGACTTAGAATGCGAAGCAACACAAATTTTGAAGCTGCCTCAAATGCTACACATTTAATTACGCGCATATAACCAATTGTTATAGCTCTTGATAGAGTGCAAAGAGACTTTAAGGCTACATCGGTGTGTGCAAAACAGATTTACCTGGGCAACCACTTTCTATAAAAACGTTTTTTTTAAGAAAGAATATGGCATTTAATCCGATTTATTTCCTTGCTAACATTTTAGACCACAGAAGAAACTGACGAGTATTTAAGTAATATTAATATTTTCTTTATTCCCTTCGTTATGTCTCTTATCTCCAAATTATTTTTAAAACACTTTTGGAGAGTATTCTATAAATACTCCACTGTGACATAGTGGATATCAGTCGCTGTACTGGACTCGGATGCCATATAAGAGTTGTGTGAACCGTTACACACTGCAATTGCTTCAATAGCAGATAATGAAAGAAATTTTTCATCTTTTGGTTTGAGCAAGCTACAAAAGCACTTCATGGATTGATGACTTACGCCAAAGAAAACAAAAAAAACTCTTTCAAAGCATAGTACAAATATTACCTTATACGGATCGGAAGTATGGCCAATGACAACAACAATACAAAATAAAATAAGGACAGTCGAATTAGACTTTATGAGACGTCTAAAAATCATCAGAAAGGACAGAGGCGGAGGAGGCTGTGGACTCCACCAAACCACTCACAACTGCTTGGTTTAATTTGGCACTATATAGAATAGTACGGTTTATGATAAGTTACGAGAAGAAAGGATCGCCTAGTTAAACCAGGTTCAGCGAATCGCCTATCTTACGGCTTATCCTCGCGTCTAAGGCTGAAAACCAAGTAGGTGGGAAAATAGACAGGGATGAGGTCAGTGAGTCAAGACAGCTACGACTAAAAAGAAACGGAAATTATTAATAAACTAAAAATAATCTAATAAAATACTCTAAAAATAAGCCACGTGCAGTTAAATAGCTAAATAAATACCCTACTTGGCCGTAGGCGATTGAAAATAAATTCGTAATGCTATGCAAAAATAAACTAAATTCGACTCTGATTTACGTTTGATTCTGGTCTCTTCTAGCGAATGTAATGAGTACATTGATATCGGACATTAGTCTAAGAAAAGACTCAGGGGAATCGGAATACGAGTTGATTTAAGTTTCTAGGGTGCTACATTCATCATAACTCCCTACAAGCCAGAATTCTATGTGACTGAGTATCAGGAACACCACACGACATACACCGGTCGTTTCAGATGGCAACGGAAGCAGCCGTGCTATGTGAGAAATTAGACGGCCGTTTGTTCCGGATCATGGTACGTGTTGATCCAGCCTAGGATATTTGGAATCAAGGAATAAGCGTTAGGTCTCTATGGGATGTATCTCACAGTCGCTGCCATTTATTCAAGTTATCAAAGTCTTGAGATGACACTTGACGTCCGAAAAGGAAGGAAAATCTGTGGTCGAAACTTACTGGTCTAAGAATGTACACGTGACAGCTCTTACAAGAACTTTAGAGTAGTATATTTCTTGCAATAGGAGGTTCCGACGGGGATGTTTTACCACGACGCACAAGGAATCGATGGGAACAGTACGATATGCCTCGAAGATCGTACGAAGGAATAAGGAATGTAGGCATGCCAGTTTCCTGACAATGTCGGTGTGTCGCAGTCTGTGGTACCATTTCATATGTAGGTTCCAGTTACGGCGAGAATACTTATAAAACAAGTGCGAGACAGTCTTGCCCTTGTACATACATAGGAACAGTGTTGGACGAAGCTCAGTTTATGATCGAGCAAAATACCGAGGTACTTAAACTCGAAAACCCTTTGAACTGAAATGCCGTTAAGTTGAAGTAAGGGATCTCTTTTCAATGAGGAACCAAAAACTATATATCTGGTCTTGCCAGGTGAGACCGTCAATTTGTTGTTGACAGCCCAGCGAGTCGCAATGTCCAGGCATTGTTGTGATTTTGCCTCTAGGTCGCGTCTTTTGTCTGCGAACAGTAGTGATATTGTCCGCATAAGCAAAAATGTCAGTTATAAGGTAAGTGTCGTTTTAGTAGGGAATTCACAACTACTATCCACAAGGTCGGCTCGAAAACCGATCCCTTTCGTCAGTCGTTTTGTGTCTTTTAACGACGAGACCTTCAATTATTGATGGCTATCATACGTTATTGTACTTGGAGACGTTCGTCTGTACTTTCGTCATTAGCTGGCGTCTGTCGTCGACTTGCCGGGAAAGAAACCGTATTGGCTGGGATGGAACAATCTTTGTGGAGGGATGTTGTGTATTTTCTTTAACAATATTCGTTCGACATCGATGTGTGTATTACTTTGGTGACTAGCAAAGTTGAAAGGTTAATCAGGCTCATTTACAACGCATAGGTCACGTTTACCCTCGTTTATCAGTCTAAAGAATGCCAAAGCGGCGATCTTACATTGAAATCACCTGCTATAATAATCGGGACGCTTCTTAGTTCGTCCAAAACTTTATCTAGATGTTGTAGATGAATACGAACATCTTCGCTAGTGGTCAATAAACGGTACGATACCCAAGGAGGTGTTTCTAACTGTTTTAATAGATTAGTTAGATGACTGAGGGTAATTAGTACGACAGGCTTCGTGCTATTGAAGACAATAGTCGAGAAATACCGCATAAAAGTGGATGCGGTGATTCTGTTGAAGGGCAAGACCTGTTCAGCGAACCTATACCCTGCACCAGAACTATACACAATGACTTTTGGGTCAGTAGAATATCTATGCTTCGAATGATTCTTCTAGGGCAGTCATTTGGGAAATGTCGGAATCGATGTCGTCGTTTTCACGACAAGGTTTGGAGCTGGATTCAACCTCCATGGTGGAGATTGTAGAAACGGGAGAAGGTGCGCGCGACTGCTTAACGATGCGACTAGTTATTAATGTCGACTTAACCCTTTAGCCATGTAACACGAGATTATTGCCGTATTAGACTTATAACCTGAGCTTCATTGTCCACCTTTAACCTCGAGGAGGTAGGGTCCTAAAGCTTTCCGTGCTGAAAACTCACACAGAAAATCTCAATAAATGAAAATAAATAATTAGTAAAATATAGCCTGGTCTTTACATCAGGAATTGCAGTTGCTCACAATTTAGAAACATATTTATTTCCTAAGCTAAGGCGAAAGATTAATTCGTTATTTGAAGAGAAACCAGACTAGAAAGGACAGAATGAGAACTGAGGAAACATTAAACCGGATGGGAGTAGAATGCTCAATAACAAAAAATTTGAAAGGAGAACACTGCAGTGGTACGACCATGTCCAAAGAATGTCAGAATACTGGTGGTCAAAAAAGTATTGGAATGGAAGTCCCTATGGAGAAGGCAGAAATTTAGACCGGCTCTACGATGCTAAACATATATAGGGAATGGGATGATAAGTTGAGACCTCAGAGTAGGTGACTGGATAGTAAGAGAGTTGTGTAAAAGCGAATCAAATAAAACAATGAAAACTATCTACTAAAACAGAAGGTGTAAAATAGCACATCTACAGTTTTTCATTCTGGATATATCCGGCGTTCTTGATTTCACACAAGCGGAGCTTTCGTCACACGTCGCAGTGAACATCTTCAGAGCCTGGAATAAACTGATTGATTGCGCCTTGAAATCCCGCTTTTATAGAATGGCCTCCGATCGATAAAACTCATTTCCAAATATCTGGTAGAGAACTGGAATCTCGATTAATATTAAAAGGATTTTTAATTATTTCAATAGATTCTCTAATTTTTCGTTGATAATAAGTAGACACATTAGCAAGAACTTTAGTGAAACGAAATGCATTATTAATTTTGGAGTAATTGTATAATAATTTAAAAATATGTTCTCCACATTTTTTTTATTTATGAAAACGAACTACAATTGTTTTGAAAAATAATTAAATCATCTAAGGTTTTAATCGGAAACAACTACAGTAAATAAAGTATTACATAATCTATTTCTAAACAGCGGAATCTAAACCTCAACCGTTGTCTTTCGCATAGCTATCTTACGTTAAAGATACTACGGATCATATCGCGAAACTTTTGTCTGAACATAATATTAGCATTCAGTTTTCGATTCTTCCTAAATTAAACCAATTCTTAAATTCAGCGAAAGGCGTTATTCGTTTTCAGTTCGAAGGCGTTTATAGAATTCCTTTTTCGTTAGTTGTACATATATTGGAGAAACGGGTAGAACTGTAGGAATTCGTATTAAAGAACATCAAAGATTAACCGTCTTAAACTAAATCGGCGGTAGTCAAACACATGCTACAAAGGAATTATCAAATTTTGTTTGAAATCTATTGAAATAATTAAAAATCTTTTTCATATTAATCGAAATTCCAGTTTTTCTATGCCGGATATTTGGAAACCAGTTTTATAAATCGGATGACAGTCTATAAAAGCGGGACTTTTACGTCCAAATCAATCAGTTTATTCCAGGGTCTGAAGATATCCACTGCGACGCGTGACAAAAGCTCGGGCTTATGTGAAATCGACAACAACGGATATGTTCAGAATGAATTTTTTTTACTTTTATGACTTTCTCAGGCTTAGTTACTTTTCGGAAATTTTTTTCTACCGGTTAAGTACCATATAAGTTCTTTTTTTTTGGAATCTCCTGAAAATACAAGACTAGAGTTTTTGTTTTTGACACCGCTTGAGGTACAAAATAGTATCAAAATGACAAGTACTTCTGACTAAAGTGACTATATACATAGTTTAGAAATTAATAAATTAAAGGAATTAGAAATAACACGGATTTTTCCAAAAAACAAACATGAAAACGTAACATTTTATAGGGGGAAAAATGTCATAACGTAGAAATTTATTGTAAAAATAAACTTTACTAATTTGATTGATTGATTGATTCGAGGGTAACAAATGCTTTTATTGGTATTTTTAAAGTACGCATCGTTAATTTAACATCGTACACAACGGATTATTAGTATTTTACGATGAAATTGAAAATGTACGAACAATAAATTTGAGGACATCAGTTTGGTTTAAAATTATTTGTGTTACTTTTCGAGACTAATCAGACGAGGATAATTTTATTAAACGGTTTTATTTTGGTTATTCGGATCGAAACGATTTTATTATAAATAAAATAGTCTTGAGTTTATGAAGCGAGTAAATCAATCGACTTTATTTGAATTTTATTAGATTATTACCAATCTCGTAAAATGAATTATGCAAAAATACAACAGCCTTAAAGGAGGACGGAAATGCATAATATAAAACAAATAAGTACGTGACCTATTGAATTATTTAAGAAAAAGAAATACAGTTCGCGAATTGTAATAAGTTACATCACGCTAAAACGACAGGATACACAACAAAAAATGTTTTGTAAAAGTTAGCGCGCGTTTTTATTGCTATTGTTAAGTCGTAAAACATTGACATTGTTCTAGTATATGATTTAACGCATTTAACGTCAGCGAGGCAATGGAATTATTTAAAAACTTGTGACATTTATTGTTTAGATATAAAAATAAAAATGAAGACGTTTTATTAGCTTTCTATTTGTATTTTATGTGGCGGTCGCCGATTCAAAGAATAATTTTGAATTTATTGTACGTTTACACTACAATTCACCGCGTAATTTCATACGCTTAAATTGCACATTTTCATTGATGTAAAACGCAAAGAGAAAGTTGTATAATTTTCTGGATTGTTTATGTGTAAGTGTTTAACATTTATCTTAAGACACTTAAATTATCTATTGTTTTAAACGTAAAGTTTTTTTTTTGCAAATAAAGATTACAATTGCAAATTACAGAAACGTTCTCTAAATAGTTGAGAATTGGCATGCAAAATTAAATTTAGAACGGTGTCATTATTTATGCAAATGTCTTACATTTTGGTTTTATTATGTGGAAGTGTTTGAATTCGTGGGTGTGTTCTTTTGATTAATATATTTTTAGTTTGCTAAAAAGTAAATAATGATTTTAAAAAAATCATTCGTGGGCGGTTTCGAAACTACCATATTGCACGCTACGTATTTTAACAGAATTTAGTTAATTCTACACGATTAGTTTTTTTTTAATTTGCTTTAATATTCTAATTAAGTTTACATGTGTAAAGGAAAAGTTAGCCTTTAAATGTTTTTTTCTTTTGGTACCGTTTTTATAGCCGCTCCATATCATAACCTACTTAGATTGCAGTTGAAATTTACATAAATGCGACGACTCCGCCACTGTCTTATTTTTCTAACGGATATTGATAAAGAGGAAATGATTAATTTTCATAAATTACTTTTAGATTTTTTAATTATTTATATCATGCTGTTCTATAATAGCTTTTTTCTTTGTAACTCAAACGACCATCGTTACTATGGTTTTTATTCGCTATGAGCGGTATTTATTACTAATTTATTTCTTGTATTGGACTTATTCAAAGTTAATTTGGGCAATGATGCGGAAAAGTGTTTCGTGGCACGGAAGTCATTCTCGGCGATTCAATCCAAGTTGTATTAAAGGGGATTAAATCTCGAGAATCTCGGTAAATGGAATAGTCACTGGAAAATATTACATAAATAATCTTTTTATTAGGAATTTTGAAACAGAACTATCTAATACTAGAACGAATTTAAAACTAATTTTAAATTTAAACCCGAGCAAACTAATAAGCTTAGGAAAGTTCCGTTTGTCATTATTAAGCTATAGGATTTTCATATATTTTCCTAGATTTATAAAAACGGTTATTTTACCTATACCACATGTTGAAAAATAAACGAACAATTTAGTTTAGTTTTCAGATCACCTGGCTTACTATGTAGGAAAATCTATTTAAGTATCCTCACTTTTCGTTTATAGCATGAAAATATATATTTTTATAAGCTTTAGTGCATATAGTGATATACGCTTCGGTTAAATTTCTAAATCTAAATTTATTGCTTTGGCGTATTTCATTTGATGCAAAATCTTTAACGCGTTTTTGGGGTATTGTAATTAATTACAGCAAATGTAGTACCTTAGTACCTACTCTAGCTAGATATCCAGCATCAACGGGTTTATTGATGTTTGTACAAGATCTTTATGTAAAGCTAATAAAGCGATAACGCGAAAGCCAATGATATAAAAAGCTATGTCTGAAACTCGTGCCACCTCCACATTAACTTTACCAAGGGGTAGATGGTTTCTTTTTATGTGTTACGTAATTCATTTTGTAGAGTCGTGTTATAAAACGTTCTCAAATTATTTGCTTAGCGTAAAATTTAATGATTCTCGTATAGTGACAACGAAAATATTGTTAGTTTAATTTTATCAGGTGAAATTTTTGTTTTTATTTTGAAGTTTTATATGAAGTTGGAAAATACAATTATAATGGCAACTCTCGGAGAATTTGAAACACTCAACTTTCTGATAGTTGTTGGGAAAATTATTTGCGAAGTTCTGGGGGACTCCCTTTTACGAATCTGGATTCACGCTTAAACACTCAATACTTGAATCCGGACGCATCATCCCTCTCTTTCGAACGATCCAGTCGCCATCCTTATTATACTCGTGTTAAGATGTACCGACATCTTTGTTTTCAGCACCCTTAATGCCCTGATCTTGGCCCCTCTCGCCATTGCTGGACAACGGACAATCAATATATACCTGACTGGGCTTAGTGTATTAACTATTTCGCTTTATACTGTATATTAGCAGATTAAACGATTCCGCATACAGGGATCGCAAATTAACAAAATGTTTGTTTTATCCTTCGTTTTAGCTAAATCAGCTGTAGATAATTCATAAAGGACGTTGCGAAATTTCTAAATATTAAACATTGTTCAAAATTTATATAGAGCAAATTAGTTTTTTCTCTCTTGTTAATGTATTCATCAACGAAGCAGTTGTAAGATAAAGTTGATATTTAATGCCGTAATTGGTGCTTTTACGAAAAGTGGTTTGAACTTTTGTCAGGGGGTTCTTGGTTGCTGTGGGGCACGAACTGAAATAAAGCAAAAGGTATTTCGTTAATTAAACCATATCAGAGAGATTAAAGTTCGAAAAAGAACCTCCAAATTAAATACACGACAAAGATGTAATATAAATGTGCAAAAGTCAGACGAGGAAACTTTGTTGGAGAACTCGAAAACTTTTAACTAGTCTTCTACACGGCAAACTTTGCTTCAGAACTAAAGTTGTTACAAAAGTGTAAGTTTATATACTTTATGGCAAAAGTTAGTTTAGGGGGACTTGCAATCGATAAAACAAAGTTTGAGAAGTTATATGCTCTCTACTGTGAGTTTTAAAACTTTATGCTTGTTTTACGCTGCCTTTCAAACTTGTTTTTGTTATTTAAGTACTGAAATGAATAATTGTTGTGGGATTACTAACGAAATTACTTCTTTATACACTATTTTAACAGTCTGCATCTTCTCAAAACGTCACTGCAATGTCCACTGGGATAATTCGATTCGAAGTATTTAAAAAGCACGAATCTTCTATTTTTCGTAAGCTAATGTATCGACTGGACAGTGTTTGACGTGCTTGAGGAAATTGATTTACGAGAAGCAATTTACATAATTGCTATGTTTATCATTATCTGTTTATAATGTTGATTTATTTAAATAACAACTATGCGAGGCTGTGGATTCGAATAAATTGTTTTTTATAATGTGCGGAGCGATTTTTCTTCGATTAAGTTAAATTAAGTAGCGTTTTGGTATGTACTATGACCTAAAAATAGATTGTTAAGTTAGGTTATGTTTACTCATTTGATTATAAAATGTAACTTATGACGTTTATGTTTCTTAAGAATTTTTTAGTATTCACGTTCTAGTTTGTTATTCATAGTGCATTCCTAAAATTAACTAATAATTGATATCGTAGTTTTGTTAGTGGGATTTGGGGTTTTGCAATTTGAATTTTGGATAGTTGTTGAAGTTTACACTGTTCATTGAAAATTAAGTTGTTAACGGTCATCAGAGTTTCTGGATCGATTCCTAGGCATGGCGTTTCTAAATTAGATTTATTGAAATAGTTAATTAATGAACGCACCAATCTTGCTTTAAACTTTTACGAGTTTTATAATCTAAAGGGAGTAATGCATTATTCATTAATATTTTGAGGATACAAGGATCCTCATGTGCGTTGGATATGATTGGTTGAGTCACTACGGTTCTGCGTTCTTTCATCTCTTCTTGGTTTCATTTTTGTTATATATCCATAATATGTTTGGATAATTTGTAGTTTTTTATTGCCTAATAGGTTCACTTGTTTTTTTGCCGTAGAGTTCGTTGACACTTTTGATATAACCGAGGATATAACTTACGTATGTCATACGAGTTTCTCGAGGCAGTTTATTCCTACTACTAAATATACTGGATCGCTAACTCCAATATCAGCTGTATATAAAAAAAAGCAAAGCCAAAATCGGCCATTTGTAAGGTAGGCAAAATCTTATGATGACTACCATCTTGCGGATATCTCATAAACTACTATTCAAAGCATTACATTACATGCATATAGTTTTCTTTAATAATATTTTGTGCGCTACTCACAAAATGGTAACCACTAGCAACTATATGTCGTTAACCAACCACAATATTTTGTCTACTTAGCAAATGACCGATGTTGGCTTCACTTCTAATTCATTAGTTAGTTGTCCAGTTTGAGGGGGATGCAGCGGTAAACACCCTTACTTGTTCTGCTAGGAATAGGACTTACTTTCGCTAAATTCAAATAGTATTTTTGTATACTATATAAATTATTTAACATTGCGACCGATTTCGTTTCTTTAAAATAAGTAATCATCGCCGTTGTTTATTCTTGGGGGACACTGCACCTGTTTCAAGCTATGCTGGACAAACGCAGATATATTAGTTTTAGTTCTTTATAGGTTATTTAATAAGTTTGACAGAGTTTTTTTAAATTCCTAGTGCACTGTGAAGTGTCGTTTAGTTTTTCAATATCTGAAGAATCTACTTGTATTTCGTTTCCTTGCTTTAATCTTTGTCAGACCTTTTAGGAAGTATAGATTTTTATAGTAATTTGTTATCATTATTTACTTTGTAGCGTTTGGCATTTTAGGTTTTCAGAATTTGCGTAGTTTTCTGTTTTGATTTTGTTTGGTCCATTTTGTAACCACTGACGGTAGACTTTGTTTTATTTTAGACAGTTTTTATATTTTTTTCCACGTTTTCTAAGTTTTTTTGTGGATTTATTAAAACAAATGTTTTGTAATAGCGAAGGCTATACTAGGATGATAACGTCTTCCGGGTTTGGACCGTGTCATTGTTGTAACTGAAGTTGCCAACGTTTTGCCCGCTTTCGTAACGATTTTCATCAGGGCGTGAGAGAAGTCGAAGAACTCAAACAAGCAACCGAAATATAACTAAGACCTCAAAAGTTAGGCAATCAACTTGTGAGCTAAGATAGATTATAAACTCTGAAAACGTTAGAAAGAAAACGATAAACTTGAAAAAGCAAACGAAAATCTAAAAAGAACCACTACGTAATTAACTTTTGAACCAACCCAGATTCTAAACTCCATAGAAGTGACTTAAGAAGAAGTAGCCTCTGTATATAAAGAAAAAGTATCATCACAGCTGGTAAAGCTCTACTCTGATTGAGTTACGGTCTGTAGGGGGTGTGTTTTCGATAAAAGAGTAATCACCGGCAACCAAAGAGGGGATAGCTCAAAACCATGATCACGATTACAGTTATTGGGGTGTTTGATGATTTCTATGCTCTCTCGGAATTTCTTGTTGAAAAAAGAATGGAGATTTGGTAATCACCCAAACGTTATTAAAATCTGTCTTGTGACCTGTAGTAAAATGATGTTTAGCAACCGCAGACTTAGATATAAGCCTTTTTTTATTCAATGATCATATTCTGAAATGCGAGTAATGACGAAACAAGGAATTTGGTATACACGTTGAGATGAAAGTGTAGGAAATTTGTCCTTGGGAGAAGGAAGAATGTGAGAGATTATGACTGCCGAGTTGATTATGGGTTTAATACCATTTCTACGAATAAGTTTTGCTATTTGATCTGTAACCTTGTGAAAATAGGGTAAAAAGGCCAATTTCGGACTGGATTCGGGAGTAGAAATGTCAAGTACGTGGATGTAGACGACGCTTAATAACTGTATGAATATCTCGATTCATAAAACTATTGTTCACTAAGGTTCTAGTAAGATGACGGAGTTCCGAGTCTAGATTCTCAGGTTGGTAAATAAAAAAAGCGTGATGAACCAAAGATTCAATAACAAAACGTTTGAGTGTAGGATGATGAGACAAAGTATAAAGTTATCGGTCCGTATGCGTGGGTTTTCGATAAACAGAATGGCCCAGAAGTCCGTTGGGCTTACGAGTTACAAGAACGTCGAGAAATGGGGGAGAGCCATTACTTTCAATTTCCATACAAAGTTTGATATCTAAGTGTTGATTGTTTAGATGATCAAGAAACTTAGAGAATTCGGGATGACCATGAGACCAAACAATAAACGTGTCGTCAATATATCTAAACCAAACTTTAGGTTTTAATATTGATGAATTCAAAGCAACTGTTCCATAAAAATGTTAGCTACAACAGGTGATAGAGAAGATCTCATAGCAACACCAGAAACATGTTCGTAAAACTTGTTATTATCAAATGGAAGTAAGCGGAGGATAAACACTTATTAATAAAAAGAACCAAACTCAAGTTCTTGCCATGTTGAGACAGATTCGATTATAATAAGCGAATAAGTTCCTATTAAAGAATAGGAGCTTTAGTAAAAAGTGAAGTGATATCAAAGCCCACAAGAAGATCTTGGGGTTCAAGCTTTATAGTTTTTAAACGTGAAATAAAATGCTGAGAGTTGAGGATGTGAGAAGAGGTGTTATCTGTAAATTCGCAAAGAATGTTGGACAAGAACTTGGCTAGCTTGGATAGTACTGACGATAGGCCGGAAGAGAATACCTTGTTTGTGAACTTTGGGAAGTCCGTATAGACGAGGTGGTTTAGAATATGAAGGACTAAGTCGACGTTTAGTTTTAGGAGGTAGATTGGAAGGTTTTGATGATTTGGCTCAATCCTCGAAGTGGGATTACGAGTTAGAAGATCGTACGTTTTCTCAGACAAAATAGAATGTATTTTTGCAGCATAATCAATTTGGTTTAAAACGACAGTAGCGTTACCTTTGTCGGCTGGAAGAAATATCAGGGTTTCTACGAAGATTTTTTAGGACTAACGCTTCCAACTTAGAAATGTTGAATTTAGGAATTTTAGATGATTCAAGGATTTTGCCAGTGTGAATATTCAACAGCACGTAAAATATCTTCTTTAGGAATACGTTTGGGAGCAACAGAAAAATTCAAACTCTTAAGCCTGTTCTACATTATACTTTTTGCGTTCAAGTTTACATCCAAGTTTCTATGAACTAGAACTTGTCAAAGGAGAAAGTATAGTGTGAAACAGAAAACTTATCGCGTCTATACTTTTTTTAAAACTAGAAACGGTCCAAGTTTCTATCCAAGTTTGTATCATAGTTCATGCACAGAAAAGAGATAGATAATCATCTATTTCTTTCTGTTTTTACTAAACTTGTTTCTTTGACAAGTTCTAGTTTATATTAACTTGGATGTAAACTTGGACATAAAAAGTATAATGTAGAACAGGCTTTAGATAGCACCGATTCTTGTTCTGAAGTGAGAGTCAAACTTTACAGAGTTTAGAATTTGGCTTGGTTCACAAGTTGAATACCTAACTTTTGAGAAGTTCTTAATTAGGTTTCGGTTGCTTTTTTGAGTTCTTTGATTTCTCTCCGCCCTGATGAAGTCCCTTACGAAAGTGGGTAAAACGTTGGCAACAATTTATCTGTTTAACGCTGCAATATTGTTTAAGAATAATCTTTTAGTGAATACTATATAATCGATTTTGCGTCTGGATAATAAATTGATTGTAATCTTGACCAATTTTTAGTAAGACCCGAAGTACCTACTGAAAAAATATTCAAGTTTTTCCTGTCGTTGAAATCTCATACAATGACCTTTAGTTTATTGTCGAGTTGTTGGTTTAGCGTATAGCATTTCGAGTTAATCAATGATGACGTGTTTTAGTATGTACCTGAGGTCTTTGAATACGTTTTACTCGTATTGGTAACTAAAGCACCCTTCTTGTAGTAGGGATTTAATGACAAAAGACTGCATGGTGTAGACTTTCTTGATTTTTTCAAAACTCTAAGGTTTCTAGAGACTGAAACAAGAGCACAACTGACGAAAATAATAGAGCTGGTTGGATTTTAAATAGCCTAATACAATAGGACAAAAATACTCATAGAAAAACAAAAGAATATTATTATTGATTACTTTTTATTTTTGTTGACTATGAAGAAGGTATTCGACAGAATATAATTTTGGTGGATCAGGACGTTACGGCACATTTGTTACGGCGCGGCCATTTTAACGACGAGACGTTACGGCGCCAAATACTGTAGAAACAAAAATTTTTGTTTGTTTGTTGCATAAGTATCTTTGTTAAATAGCATAAGAGATTTGTAAAAACAGGTAATATTAAATTGTTGTTATAGAGAAAGAGTTATACAGTAAATAAATAAATTGCTTTTTTTTGCTTCCGAACTTTTAAATAACGCCAACTTGAAATTTAAAAAAAATGTTTATTTTTTATTTTTGTATTATAACAATTAAATTGTATTGGTTATTCAATTTATTTCATTTGTGAATCATGGACAATTCTTCTTAAGTATTCTGTTACTGTCCTGTTCTGTTCTATGGATCTACATTATTCAGAGCTTTCTTGAGCCAATCAGGGCGATCTAAACAGAAAGAGCTGCTTATGCCAAATTATTGGTTCTTACTAGTCCATTGATCGTTCTATCGTAGATTGGTCATATTTGCGGTGGGGTATTAGCAAACTATCCGCCACCGGAACGTACCTGGCGCCCAAATGGTAACGCCGTAACGGTCATGTGCCCTTATTTAGAAGTGTAGAATAAGCCATAGAGTAAACTTTTCTTAAGAGGCCGTAACCACTCGAAGCTGATCAAGTCTTCCGTTCTTGGTCATGACACTGGCATCACCTTTGTCGCATCTTTCACGCATTTACTTCGTCAAGAGAATTCTGTTTTTTTATTTATTTTTTGCTTAGAATGTTTTTACCTAATATTTTGTTATTGCCCTTTATGTGAATTCTTGACTTTCTTTAGTGTGTTTTCTTCGTCTTATTTGTTCTTTTATTGCGTCTTCTGATGTTTTTTCTTTTCCTTTCTTATCTAGTGAATTTGAAAATGGTTTGTTCCGGTGTACCTGCTTCACCAGAATAGTCTGTTCTGGATTCTATGACTTGTCTATGGACTTACGTCTTCTGACCGTCGTTTTGCGTATGTATGTAAGTTTTTTTTGCGTATCTCATTCATTGTTTCTGTTGTATTTGTTTTTTCCATGTTGTTTTTCTTCTACAAGCAGATATGTAGGTATGACGCTTGTGACTACTTGTACTGTTTTTGTTGACACAGTTCTTAAGATACAATGCCTATTCTTAGTGGTTTTATTTTTAGGTTTCCTTCATCATTTTTCTGTATTTCTTCATCCTAATTCATGTCCAGCGACGGCGCCAGGTTTTCTTAGATAGATGGGAACAATATTTTTAATTTGTGTAAAAAGATTTAAAAAAAGTTTTTTAATGGGAGTTTTCAAAATTAAGTATAGTATTTAATCTTTACTAATAGAATCAATTTAATTTAAACATTGTTTTCTCCAATTTTGGTGGGCACCCCAATAATCAGGGTGGACGTGTCGCTGCCTTCCAAACTGGCGCTTCATGTGTAAAAATTAAGTTTGCAATATAACCCATTATCTTTGATTCTTTTATCCTGATCTATGGTTATGCCCCATTTCATCACTTCATTTGTTATCGATCTTCTTTGTCTCTAATTTCTATTTTGACAGTGACGGTTCTATCATTTTAGTTGCCTATTTCGCTTTTTTTCTATTTCTTTCTTGTTTTTTTCTGTTGAGTACTAAACTCAGGTTGTCAGCGTATGAAAAAATATCGTGGTACAGACAAATGGATATATTGACAAGGTGCAGTAGTGTCAACATATAGTCTTTATAGTGTAATCGTAAACGAAACTCGACCAAACTAAAGTTGATATTTAAAAATTAAAAAAATATCTTAGTTTTACATCAATGTATTTTTCAAATTATATAGTATACGGTTGTTACTTACACCCAAGCCAACTTGGATAAAATTCACAAATGTTTGGAAAATGCGCTGGAAAATACTTTACCAGATTAAATTGGAGTTTCGAAAGACCTTAGTAAAATTCAAAATTGAGCATACAGCGTATGAATGGTTTTAATAAATGTTTTTGGTGAAAGTGTTATTATAGTAGCATTTAACGTTTTCAGTTTTGAAACCTTTTTTTGTATTAATCGAAAGAAACTCATTATGAGTTATTGAATAAATTATTACAGCAAATCAAAGTATAAAAGTGTTCTTGTTTTAACTTAACCTAAAATAGCCAATTCTGTCCATTCTAATTATAGAGTATAAAGTTTCAAAGTTAGATCGTTAGGTACTAAAAGTACATCGAGTCTTTTTCTTTCTATTTCTATTAAAACTCTTGGATCAAACTCATACCTAAGTTTTATTTCGAAATTTAAGTGTCGAGTTAATTTTATATCGATTGTACAGAATATTCCTAATGAAATTGTATTGTCTATTTATCGAACGCTTTCAAAGAAGATTAAGTTGCATAGTTCACCTATGACAGTGACAATTTAATTGAATGTGACTTAGTAATGACATTTGTGAATAATTCTTAATGTGCCAAAAATGTAGAATTGTTAAACTGAAACATATCTCGAGGCGCTTTAAATTTGGGTAAATGTTTTATGCTGTAATAGTTTGCAAGTCAAATTGCATTTCGTACATGGTTTTCGTAAGTATACTAAAATAAATCTATTAACGCTCCAACGTTGTATTGTGTAAAATGGAGTTGTTGAGAATAAAAAACTAGCCAAATGTGAATTATGCAGTTAAGTAATTTTAGCTTTGTTTGCACAAATAAACAATTGTTGGGGAAAGAGCTTAAAAAATAAAACAAATTAGAGATAATTCGTATTTAACTTTCTGAAAATATTTACTTAGATGTTATTGATGTCTGGGACGTAATAAAATAACTTGTAATAAGTTTTGTTTGTTATATTGTAATAAAATTATTAATATTGTCGAAATTACGGCGACGCTTCGGTTTATTGGATTATAAAGGTTTTAAGGTAATTTTCAGAAAGTATTAGTTTACGAACGTGACGTTTATGAGAGCAAAAGTTTGCTCATAAAGCTTATCGATTACACCCTCGATTATTCCTGTCGTACGAAAGTTTTGGGTTATTATTTGCTGTAAGGCAACTTGGACATATATAGATGAGGAAGTGATTAACGGAAAAGATGTTAATGTTGTAAAGTTGGAGGATTTGATTACCGTAGTAGTAAGTCGAACAGACCGACCTATACGGGCACATTCAATAATTTATTAAAATATCTGAAGTTTGCCGACAGCAGTGTATTCTGAAACACTGTTCTAACTTTCCTAAACCAAACATCGTGCAATAGTTTCGAACTTTGCCTGTTGTCGAGTTGAAATTAGTTTAACTGTAGTTGTCCGAGAAACTAACTCCGCTAACACTCGAATTGCTTCTATGTTTACCGCTTCAACTTAGTTTAACGACATTTATCTTTGTTTTGTTATGATAGAGTTAGTCTTTCTTTTCATATTTGCTATTACAGATTTGTGTACTTGTTATTCTAAATTTTATTTGTATAGTTTTGCGAATAAAGTTTGATGTTTAATAACGATAGTTTTTGTAAGTGTCTGTATTTTAATTTTTTTTTTATATTTTCAGGTCGTCTTCATGCGTCAATATGAAGAATACAGTCAGTCGCGAAGCGTAACCTAAATAGTTAAATCGGTGTAAATATTGTTTTGAACGTCAACGAACTGAAGTTCGTTGCATGCAGTTAGTTACTGTATATACAAATGGACAAACGTAAAATGATGGCAAAAAGGCCTAGGGTTGAAAATTTGCGCGGTCCTATTTCTAACGGGCCCATGCAGACACGCCCTCTAGTGGCGTTACTGGATGGGCGCGATTGTTCTATCGAAATGCCAATTTTGAAGGACGTTGCTACGGTAGCATTTTGTGATGCGCAAAGTACTAGCGAAATTCATGAAAAGGTGTTAAATGAAGCAGTGGGGGCTCTAATGTGGCATACCATTATCCTCACGAAAGAGGACCTTGAAAAATTTAAAACCTTGCGTATAATAGTGCGCATCGGTTCGGGTGTAGACAACATCGATGTAAAAGCAGCTGGTGAGCTAGGTATTGCTGTGTGTAATGTGCCGGGTTATGGGGTGGAGGAAGTGGCAGACACCACGTTGTGCCTGATCCTCAATTTATATCGACGTACGTATTGGTTAGCAAATATGGTGAGAGAAGGAAAGAAATTCACAGGACCTGAACAAGTAAGAGAAGCAGCGCAAGGTTGCGCTAGGATACGTGGTGATACTCTTGGTATCGTTGGATTAGGTAGAATCGGATCTGCAGTGGCTTTACGCGCAAAAGCTTTTGGCTTTAATGTAATCTTCTACGATCCTTATCTACCTGACGGAATAGAAAAAAGTTTGGGGCTAACGCGCGTCTATACGCTTCAAGATCTTCTATTTCAATCGGACTGTGTTTCTTTACATTGTACATTAAACGAACATAACCACCATCTTATCAACGAGTTTACCATAAAGCAGATGAGACCAGGAGCGTTTCTAGTTAATACTGCGCGGGGAGGGTTAGTGGACGACGACGCTTTAGCCACAGCTCTCAAACAAGGTAGAATTAGAGCTGCCGCATTGGATGTACACGAAAATGAACCATATAATGTCTTCACGGGTCCTTTAAAAGATGCACCAAATTTACTGTGCACACCTCATGCCGCCTTTTATAGTGACGCGTCGGCAACGGAATTGCGAGAAATGGCTGCATCTGAAATTCGACGTGCCATCATGGGCAGAATACCCGAGTGCCTGCGCAATTGTGTCAACAAAGAATACTTCATGGGACCTGGCGCCTATCCCGAAGGTACAGGTAATACTAAGTCATTTCGCTTCAAGAACTTTCATCTATTCTTTTTGGTTTGGTCTTTTTTATTACATTTTTTTCGTTACTGTATTAACACAAACTTAAATCCGTTACAGTAGTTGACATTTCTGGCGTAAATTTTTAACAATCTTGTATGTTAAGATCTACGATAAAAACATTCAGAAATGAAGAGCCGGTTACTTTGCAAACTACTGTCAACTGCATATAATTAATTTCCTCAAAAAATTAGTTCTTAAAACTAAGTTAGTATGAAATGTTCAGTTAGTTTGTCGATTCTTACGTCGACGTTTTAAACAACAACAAATTTCAATACTCTACGAGTTTTGATTTTCATTAATATTGAAGTCGTGGCCTATTTATTCCATGTTAATGTAATAATAATGATGATGTTAATAATTTGTACGATTGCTAGTGATAGGTCAGCTAATTCCTTTTATACATCTGTTTATTTATTTAAATTATCAGTTACACCATATTTCAGAGTTTATCGTTTATAACAAATGCAATTAATCTTTCGAATGATCGAAACGTACTATTTTTTGTTAGATGAAGGCATCAAAAGCCTTTGGAATCTTAATCGTAATTAATTTAATTTTATGAATGCGTATCCTCATTTAATCTCCCATAAGTAATTAAATATTTTATTGAATAAACGTAGAACTGCGGGGGAGCTGTACAGAAAACCATTTGGCAACGTTTCAAAATTATCATTAATAATTTATTCAAATAAATTTTTCTAAATTGATTTTATGCATTTGATTAGTTTTAAAAGATTTAGATTAGTGCTACACCTATTTTTGAGAAAGTTGTTAATTATCCAATTAAAACGGTTATTAATTATAGAAAATGATAACGTAAACGATTAAAGATTGTCGCATGCGTAGTTTTTGACAATGAAAATACAGTAAACTACAAAATCAAGGTCGTTTTATTTACAAGGACGTGCGTTATTGTTACGAGATCAAGGAGTAAGAACCTATTGGTGATTTTTTAAAATTGTATCAGCATGTTTGTCATTAGTTATTGCAATTTTTGATTTTCTATTTATTTAATGTGACGAAATTTACCAAAAATACTATCACATGGGAAATCAGCGGCGTTTAAAATAAAATAGTAAACGTTTCCAGCTCATTGATGACAAATAGTATTGTAATTTGATAACTAGTGATTCGAATTAAGTTGTAATTACAAAGTCTTACATTGAACTGCTAGAAAACAGAAAATTTTCATTTTTTTTCAATGCCATCTTATTTTTTACAGGGTGACAATAAGCTACCTATTTTGTATAGGTAACTTTTTTATTATAGAAATTAGAGTCGGCTAAATTAACAAAGTTGGGTAGAATTTCAAAACAAATTAGATGCCAGTTTGATATTTGACATACACTTCAAAAAAAATTCGAAAAAACAAAAAATATGGGATTTTTAAATGTTTTATAATTCCACAACCACCTATTCTAAAACCAAAGTGAAATATGTTTCTTGTAGATATTTTTATGTAAAAAAAATATCTATAAAGTCATAGCACCTCGATTTTTGAGATATAATTCAAAATTACGTTTTTTTTTAATAGCAATTGTAGTAGGCCACGGATTCACTAAAAAGGTTATTTTTAGCTAATTTAAAAAATTTATAGGTTTATATATCTGTTTTCGTGAATTTTCTCAGAATAGGCAGATAAGTACTAACAGTCCCGCATTATCCAATGGGCAAAGTGGGCACCGGCCTATGGGTTCCACGCCTTTTAGGGGCCCCGCGACAAGATATAAAAATAATATTAATTATGTATTTTGAAAGAGAATTACAATATTAGCATGGCTCCTTCTCCACTTTCGAGGGAAATTGATTTGGTTTTTATGTTTAGTTTATAAAAGTTTAATGTTTGTTTAATGGTACAACAATATATTGTTTATCAATGTTTGCTTTGTTTACTAAAATTAGTTTATCAAGATTTTTTTGTTTAAAACGTATTAAGATATAATTTGCAAAGTGCAAAGGTGGCTCCGAAATTTTAACCGTCTAAGAACCTCGACGTGGGTTAATCCGGTACTGAGTAATAACCATAAACTATGCCTTGGAATTTTGTCATATTCTTTTGTTTAGTAACTCATCAAAAACAATTGAAATGATTGTTAATTAAACAAATACATAAACTAGGTACTTAGTAATTATCATTATGGATAACAGAATTAAATAATAAATGTATGTAACTGTAAAAATAAATTAATGATTATAATAATACTTCAAGGTGTCTACCATTTTCTGGAACACATAACTGACATCGTTTTAATATGTCACATAGCAGTTTAATTAATGTGTTAGGTGCTCCATCGTGTTGGAAGTAATTCAAATTTTGAATAAAACTTAATAGAAGATCTTACATTTCTTGGAATTGATTATGTAAAAATAGCAAATACATCTCCGAATTTAGATGTTCTTCATATAAATACTAAATATTCAATAAAATTTTCTTGGCTTTTTTTTGGTTCAGAAAATGATCCATACCGTTTTAAATTAGATTCAAGGTTTGTAAAAATGCTTTTATCTGACTGTCTTCTTTCCATGTATGTTTGCTGATACAATGCACATTCACATCCGTAATTATCAGCAAAACAGGACTAATGTTGACAATTTAATTTGTTTTGATTTTCAATTCCAAGGCACTCTTATTATACTATATAGCTAATTACTATTTATTATCATTAATTTCAGTTTTTTGCAAATTCTGAGAAAATTAATGAACAGTTTTCAACCTATACATTTTCGAAATCAGCAAAAAATAAGCTTTTTAATTAATCCATAGCCTACTATAATGGACATTTAAAACAATGTAAGTTTGGTTTATATCTCAAAAATCGATAGTGTAACTGTAGATATTTTCTATAATTCTACGTATAAATATCTACAAGAAATATATTTCACTTTAGTTTTACAAATCGGTGATTATGGAATTATAAAACAATTTTTCGAAATATTTGAAAAAGTTGAAAGTTTATGTCAAACATCAAGCAATATCTAATTTGTTATGAAATACCAGAACACGCACATGTCTCAAAATAAGGTGCCAATTACGGCAACTCCAAAATGTAGTCATTTTTTTCAAAAATAAATCACCGGGTATATTTTTTTAGTATTTTATACATCATTACTGGCACTATCGATCTATATTACTAATAGTATTTTCTATACCTATCTACACTATTGGTTATAAAAATTGCAACACTTGATAATTCCAGGTATTTTGATTTAGAATAAATGAACAAAAAAAATTATGAAATGGTTACTATAATTATAACCAACTAAAAAGAGGATCGACGAACGCATTTATGTAAAATCCTGCCTCTTAGGCGGCGATTAGACTACAGTAGCGTACGATCCTACGTTTCATTTTCTTAACGCCACTTTTTTAATCTGCAATTATTTGTTTAAAAAAAATAGTAGTTACTCTTGAAAAGTAACACATTTGCGGTGAAAGTATATTCTTAGATAATTTGTTCAAAACCTCTTTTAACCTAAATCGCCACTTCTATTTTTTTTTCAAACATATCGCATATATTTAGTAGATAAGATGAGCACGTGCACCATCATAAATTTGTTCCGACAAACATATACTACTAGATCGGTATTAGAAATATATACCCTCATCTGTTAGTTGGCGAAAACAAAGATTATATGTTCGATAATATATACGTTGATAAATCGCAAATGGGTTACCTAACTATGCTGTTAAATAATATCAATTCTAATTAACTTTTTTCGACCAACTTCCTCGATTTGTTATTCATAATAATCGAGCATTAGCTGAGAGATTATGACACAATGAATTAAAAAAATATAGGTTTACTTTTTCCTCAATACAAGTATAAAGTTGCCAGGTATAAACAGGTGGGCAAACGTTATTAATACAATCTCATCAGGGGTTTAATGGAATTTTTTATCATATGAAAGGTTATTTTATTCTCTATCCAACAGTATTAGGTTGCCTTAACAAAAGTTTGTCACATTCATAGTTGCCTAGATTTTAGGTGTTAAGCTTTAAGCGTGACGGAAGCGTTGCGCGCGCCATTTCATGTGATAGACAGAGCGACAATACAGAATTATAAAATAAGAAGTTTTTCTATTCCAAAAGATTATTTTATTCACACATTGATTTATTAATAGAAATATATCTTATTGAAAAATTTTTATGTAAGAGACTTATTCTGGTTCTGACTCGTCAGAATTGCCTATATCAAAATCTAATTTTAATTCGTTATCGTTTCGATTCGCTGAGTATATCGGCAATTTGCAAAGGTGTTAGGTCCTCCTATGAACCACGTTGGCTTTAAATAGCCATCCAAAAACCAACCGCAGTCTTTAGGACTTAGCTTGATGAATCAGTAGCATAAAACCACATTGAATTTACATAGATTGTGCGCAAAGTTTTTTGTTTGAGTGAGATCCAGCATGGTGGGATCAGATTCGAGTCGACGCTTTTAATCTTTTTTATAAATTGCTCTTTGTTTTTGTTTGTTGCATATGTTTTTCGGAACATTCGATATCTAGCGTCATTGACGCTTAAACAGTGCTCGAACCCATAATTAATGGCAGTAAACTTCTGAACACATTTAATTTTTTCTTCGAGGAAAACATTTACTGGGTTTGTCAATGATGCGAATATTGCATTCATTGTAAAAATCAATAACGGAATCTTCGGAATCACACACAAAATACTTCATTTTTAACTGTGTAATTTTTCGTAAAAACTGATATTTTTACTGTAATAGCGAAGGCTTCCACGGCCGGAGTCTATACTGAGATAATGTCTTCCGGGTTTGGACCGTGTCATTGTTGTAACCGAAGTTGCCAACGTTTCTATTTGCCAACCTGAAAATCTAGACTTGGAACTCCGACATCTTACTAGAAGCCTAGTGAACAATGGTTATATGAAGCGAGATATTCATAGTTATTAATCGTCGTCTACATGGACGTACTCGATTGCCTAAGGACATTTCTACTTCCGAATTTAATCCGAAATTGGCTTTTTTACCCTACATTCACAAGGTTACAGATCAAATAGGAAAACTTCTCCGTAAGAATGGTATTAAACCCATATTCAACTCGACAGGCAAAATCTTCCTTCTCCCAAGGGCAAATTACCTATACTTTCATCTCAAGGTGTATATCAAATTCCTTGTTCATGTGGTTTAGTCTACATTGGTGAAACCGGTCGTTCCGTCATTACTCGCATTTGAGAATATGATTGTTGTATAAAGAAATAGCATATTTCTAAGTCTGCGGTTGCTGAACATCATTTTACTGCAGGTCACAAGATAGATTTTGATAACGTTTCGGTGATTGCCAAATCTCTATTCTTTTTCAACAGGAAATTCCGTGAGAGCATAGAAATCATCAAACACCTCAATAACTTCAATAGCGAATATGGTTTCGAACTATCCCCTCTTTGGTTCCCGGTCATTAGTCTTTTATCGAAAACACGACCTCTTTCAACTGTAACCCAATCAGAGTCGAGCTTAACCGTCCGTGACAACCCTTCTTTATATATGGAGACTATTTGTTCTTAAGTCATTTCTATGGAATTTAGAATCTGGTTTGGTTCACAAGTTGATTACCTAACTCTGTACTGGTTCTTTGTTAGATTTTTGTTTGCTTTTTCAAGTTTGCCGTTTTCTTTCTTACCTTTTGAGAGGTTAGAATCTGGGTTGGTTTACAAGAAGATTACCTAACTTTTAAGAAGTTCTTAGTTCGATTTCGGTTGCTTGCTTGAATTTTTCGATTTATCTCACTCTCTGATGAAGTCCCTTACAAAAGTGGGCGAAACGTTGGCAACTTCGATTACAACAATGACACGGTCCAAACCCGGAAGACATTCTTATGATATTTTTACGTCTGTCACAAGAGTGACGCGCGCAACGCTTCTCTTTTACTCGCCAAGATCGCGGGCAACCATGAATATGGGGCAACCTAATGTGAACTCTCGGCATCCCTGTCTGTCATCGCAACGCTTGTCACTTTCCACGCTCGCACTTAAAGCTTAACATCTAAAATCTAGGCAACCATGAATGTGACAAACTTTTGTTAATGCAACCTAGTACTGTTGGATAGGGAATATCATAATCTTTCGTTTGATACAAAATTCTACCAAATAACCGATGAGGCTATATATTAATAACGCTTGCTCGTCTGCTTACACCTGGCAACTTCATAGTTGTACTGAGGAGAAAGTGGATAACCTATATTTTTCCTATTCCTAGTATCATATTCTCTCAGCTAATACTCGATTATTATGAATAACAAATCAGGGAAGTAACGAAAATAATGTTTATTAGAATTTATATTATTTAACAGCATCGGTACGCGTTTAAGTTAGGCAACCCAATTAGGATTTATCAATGTATATATGTATATTATCTTACATATAATCTTTGTCATCGTCAAATAACAAATGAGTATATATATTCCTAATACCGGATTTTAGACTAATATGTATGTTAACAAAAAAACTATTAAAAATCATAATAACTGAATTGTTTATATGTATTTAGTTTTTAAATGTCTTGGAATTATAATACACGCCGCTGGATTTTAAGTTGCAGCTTCTTCATAAGCAATCTCCTTTGTAGATAAAAGTTATTCAATGCAATTTTAGTTTCATACCATTTAACAGTTCTTTTACAATGCGATTCACAATGATTATCAAACGTGCGGTTTTCAATACATATTATTTCGATAAGTATGTAACATCTCTAACAAAAATGTTGGTACTACATTAGCTGCGCGAAAAATGATTGTCGTTCCTGATTTTGCGTGAGACGAGTTCTAGTAGTTATTCCTTTTATTCTGTTATAAAATATTGACAATAAGTTTAATGATCATGTTTTTAAATCTGTTATAAACATTTTAACTTTGACAAAAAGATAGCAACTTAACCAAAAATTATAATTGAGGATTAAAATAGAAACAAAACACAGATGGCATATTAATTAATATTTAGTATAATAACCTTTAGAATAAATTCCTTCTCTGCAAATTCGTGGCATGGAGTCAGTCAAGTTCGTAATTTTTTGGTCAATTGAGGACCAGACACGTTTTACGTAAAACTTTTATTTTCATTCTGGATTTGTCTGTCCAATATTTCCCATAGAATTTCTATTGGGCCAAAGCATATTTTTGCTTCTTCAAATTACTGTTACTATTTTTGAATCACGGCTTCAGATCATTATAATGTTGAAAAGTGTATTTAATAGGAATGTATTCATCGGTAACTTTGTACATGTATTTATTTATGATACTTTTAATACGATATAATAGCCCCATTCCATATGCCGAAAAACACCCCTATTCCATCGCCGAGCTCTCGCCATGTTTTGCTGTTAGAACAGTGCACGTTGGATCAAGGCTTTTGCCAGCAGGTCTTTGTACGTGCTGTATAGCATCACTATTAAACAAATTAAATTTGGATTCATCACTGAATACTACTCTTTTCTATTGTTTTTACTGATAATGAATTTTTTACTAAACAATTCTGTAGTAACTAATCTTCGTACTGTTCGCGAAGAAATATTTTTTCCGTCTTCTGGAGCGATTTTTTTGCAAGACGATAAAGGATTCGAGAAGGCAATTCTTAGTATATTAATATTAGTTTTTTGTGTGGTTTTCGTTGGTCTACCTGGACGTTTTAAAGTTTTTGGAGTTCCTTGTAATGAAAAACGTCGTACTATCTTCGTGACTTGTGATCAATAATTAACTTTTTCGCTTCACTTGTTATTCTATTTCGATCCATATATAATATATATAAAATGCGAGTTTGAACAAGTTACAACCTGTACTTAGTTCCCAGTGGTGTTGTGCTAATTTTTTTTACCGGAACACGTATATATAATTATATAGACAGGGCCGATCCTGGGTAGGCGGCCGCTCTGTGCGGTCTCATGTCCCAAATTTAACGACGGGGGTGATTTTCCGTGATAATCCTGGCGGCGACGTTTTTTTTTAGGTCTCATGTTCCAAAGCTGGGAATTTCCCAGCAATGCACATTTCAGATGAAAATCGGTACGTTTGTCGGCGTTTTTCTTAGCATCACTGTAATAAACTAATAAAGTTTAAAACATCTACCAATACTGGAAACCAACATCTGGAAATTCTAGTTCACGACAAATGTATAATAAAAATTCTTAGCATTAGCCGCAGGCCCATTTGGGTATGGCAATAAACTATGCCAGGGATAAGTAACGTACGGTCCGTGGGCCGCTTGCATTAAAATTTATGTATGAAATCTTTACTTTTTTTAAATTTTATATTTTTTTCTTCTAATGTTTATTATAAATAAAGTTTAATTCCCGTTGAACCGGTTCACGTATTTGTTTCGGTTCGGTTCGAGTTCCGGTTCAGCAGAAAGAAAAACGTTCCGGACTCCGGTTCACGGTTCGGAAAAACAAGCCGGTTCGTTCCGATTTTTGTTCCGGTATGGGTTCGGTTCAAACCCTCGTTTATAATAATACATATAAAAATTCGTCAAAAATTAGAAAAAAAAATCAGCAATTCTTTTTAATTTTTTTTTCAATACGTCAGCCAATTCTCGTTATCAGAAATCATCTTTAGTTCCGGAACGCGTTCCTGTCCAAAAAAGAAGTACCGGAACGACGTTCCGGAGCGTTCCGGCTCGACAACACCACTGTTAGTTGCTATCTTTATGTCCAAGCCAAATTCTATTTACAGGAATTAACATAATGGTTTAATATTTTTTATTTAATTTTTATTGTTTATTACATCAAACTTAATTGACTTAAATTTTAAATTAATATAAAAGACTTGTTCGAATGTATGACGTAATGTTCATAACAAAATCGAAGACGTCTCCATTTAAAAAAAAATCTAAAAAATAATAAGTTGTTAATTTTATGGCCAATACTGTAGTACTATCTATACTTATTTAATAGACAAAATAAAGCATCAAATTATATTGGGTGTTGATTGAAATGTAAACTTTCAGATGTATTAGATATATTTAGTGCTTTCAATTTCTGTAACGAACACGTTGCGTGAATCACCCTGTAAATGATAAGCTCTACGTTATTACAAAAACTATCGATAGCAAAACTGGTACTAAAATACAGGATTGATATTTCGGATATTTTGAAACGTTTAATGTTTTAATACCTGTAACACTTACGATGTTGTCGGATGTTGACATTGTTGGAATATTTCTGATATTCAATAGCTCTGGTATTTTCGTACTTGATGGCATAAATAATTCACTATGTTAAATCAATTAATTTGGAATAGTTCGTTTTAAGCTGTGGGTTACATGGTCTCTATTAGTTATTTTTAATTTGTGATTAAATATTTTGGTACCTCCGGTACGTAAACCTTTTACGTCAGTTTTGACATTTATCGAAAATCAGTGGCGTAACTGTGATGGGGCCCGCGAACTGTGTAAACCATGCTGTTTTTCAGCCTTATTAGTTGACTTATATGTTATTTCTATGATTTGTTTTATGATACTTTGCAAGTCTAGGTAATATTCCTTCAATCGTCATCGTCAAAGTGTCACCGTTATAATAGTAATATTAATAAAAGCTAATTGAATTTGTTTACCCAACGCTGTACAATTTAATCTAGTCATTATGTATTTTAAAACATGCTCATTCGAATCAACCGACTTAAATAATTGAACTTTTTCCCTACTACATTCCCGACCAAATGTAAATTTCTACCCGCAACTAAACGATACTGCACATTCTTGTAAATAATGCAATTGCGCTTGGTGTAGACATTTTCTCTGAATCAATTTACTTTTTATTAACAATGCATCTTGAATGCGTTTAAATTATGAAAATTACAATTAAAAGAATGATGTCTTAATCTTTTGATAATTTAATTCTTTGTGATGAATATAAAGGAACAGAGAACCTTTAAATTGTATAGGTACGTAAGAGGCGTATAACAAAGAATCTCTAATTAGCCAAGGCGAATTTTTAACGAAACTCTGAAATTTTTACTTCGACTTTTAATACTAATTTGTAAATGATTAAAAGATAAAGAATAAATTATGCAAACTAACTACTTACCGCTTACGAAACGTGTTGAAAACTCCTTCAAATTCTTGAGTATTTGTCATAAGCATTCAACATAGTTTTATAACTAACTTTATTGTAATTATAACCCTAAACTTCTAGTTTCAAGAACTGAATGAAAAGGTAACTAAAGTGTGAACTTACTTGCTAAATAACAAACTTTTGCATTAAGTTCTTTTAATTATTTACGTACTAATCGTTTAACTAAATAAGTATTTGTAACTAGTATTACGTTATTTTTATTTTTTACCTCTTATATGAAGCTAATTGTTTTACGATAATTTGTTACACTTATTAGTTTCTCCAGCTGGTGTAAATGGTGGATATTACCAAGGTGGTGCTCTACCCGTCCAGCAGGCACATTCTACAACACCACATGAAGTTCCACATACAGTTGCACCAAGTGCTGCACCTCAAACACCTCAACCACAACCTCCGGCTGGACCTGTAATTCAACCGCATCTAGTAAGTTAATAGATTACTTTTTGCTATATTAGTATCCAAAATATATTCATTATTTGTTGTATCGAAAAAACTCAATTGTCTACAATTCTTCTTCTGGTGCAATGATTCTATAATAATCTTATCCTAAGCTATTCCAATCGAGAGCGTCTGTGGCGTGCCAAAAACACACGTTGACTTCAAACAACGCATTCGCCTAAATTTCGTGGCATACTACTACTAAAAACTTATTCTACAAGGGTGTTTTTTATATTGCTCAACATGTAATAGTACTGTATGACAACAGTTTTGAACAATACAGGGTATGTCACGATGATGGCCTATTAGAGGTATCTCTAGAATTAATTGAAATACAGTTTTCAATCATGGCACATGTGGGTCTTAGAATATGATCTATTTTACTTATATATTTTCAATGACCGACTCCCGTTTATACCGGAGCAGCTATCAACATTGTTATTTTTTAGGTCACCTTGTATATTTTTACATTTGAAATGATGTTTACTGAATTCTAGGTTAAGTTTTATAAGCTCACCTTATACCCTATGTTTACCGTATATGAGATATTTTTAAAAAGACTGAACAAAATTACATTTGTTGCCTCTTATAAGAGCGTTTATAACAAAATTATTTTAAAATTTTGGTATTTTTGTTCACATAAATTCAAAATTTCAATTCATTGTACCGGATGTCCATAATATTTCTACCACTTTTCAAAACTCCTAAAACTTCATTATTTCTAATGTATTTTAATTTATTTTTTTATACTACATAACTTAAAGAACATAAGGCTTTGAAAGTAAAAACTATGAAATTAAGTAAAATTATAAGATTTTTTAAGAAGGCTTAACGTTAAAACAAAAAAATTCTTTAACGTTAAATTAATTTGCAAGATGCCTCGTATAAAGTTTTTCAACGAAGATTATTTAAATTTCATTATAATTTATAGCGAAAAAATTTTACTACGCACGTGCCGAACATTTGCAGATAGTTTTCTGAACAATCCTAAAGTTATTAGCACGCTATTAAAAAACTGTGTGGAGTGTGGATCTTTCCATGCCAAACTAAGAAGAAATAAACTAGTGTTGGACGATGTGGATTTACAAATTACCGTGTTACCTTTTTTTGCTGCACATCCTAATTCCAGTTTACGTGAACTATCCAGATTTATTACAGAATTTTAATAAAACACAAATCTCAAACTATTAAGTATTGGCAAGTCTAAAATTTGAAACCCACAGATATGCCATTACGCACGGAGTTTTGCGAGTGGCTGCTGGTTAGAATATGTTCGTACATTTATGACGAAAATCTCAATTCCGAACGTTATTGCAACATTTTAAGAAACTGTGTTTAAGTTTCCTTTCACAATGTCCTAGCTCAATAAGCTAGAGAAGCCTGGTACCAACAGGATGGAGCGCCGGCATACAACGCCTATATTGTTGGAAACATGCTACATTGAATGTTTGAAGATCGGTGGATTGCCACTAAATGACCTTTTGATTGGCCCTTTCGTTCACCCGATTCACCCTACGATTTTTTTTGTTTAGGGCTATATATATAGTCTTGTTTATGCTAATCTTTATATAATTAAAGAAAATATGATTGAAAGAGTACTGCATGCATTTAACAATTTAGAACAGGACAAAATTCAACGTGCAATTCGCGTGCAATAAATGAAAACTTTTTTACAAGAATAGGCAAATGTCTAGACCAAAATGGCAGGGTTTTTGAACACATAACTTTTTTATTCTGATATGTTTAGTTATTCGAGTTTATTCAAATAAAGATTAAAAATTGTTATGTAATTGTTTGTTTTAACGTTTTCTTCCAAAATCGTATTAAAAATTCTTATAATTTTACTTAATTTCATAGTTTTTACTTTCAAATCCTTATATTTCAAAAAGTATAAGATTTAGATATAGGACATTCCTAATGAATTTATCTTCACAAGTTAATGTAGAATTCAAAAACAAAATAAAATACAGGGTGTACCATTAAAAGTAATGGAGTTTTAGGGATTATGAAAAGTTTGGAATGGTAGGAATATTATGGACATCCAGTACAATAAATTAAAATTTTGAATTTACGTTGATAAAGATGACCTAACACCAAAATTTCAAAATAATTTTTCTTTTTAGGACAATGTTATAAACGCTCTCATAAGAGGCAACAAATGTAATTTCTTTTGTTTTTTTTAAATATCAAATGGTAAAAATGCGGTATGAAACTTAACCTAGAATTCAGCAAACATTCCAAAAAAGTAAAATATACAGGGTGCTCTATTTAAAATAACAAAGTTGATGGCTGCTTCCGATATAAACGGAAGTCGGTCATTACTGAAAATATGTTAATTAAAAATATCACATGTGCCATTTTTGAAAACTCAATTTCAATTCAATAGGCCATCATCGTATATTGTTTCATTTTTTAGACAGTTTACTGTGGAACAACTTTTTGTTTTATTTTTAAAAAAATATATCACGTGCTTATTATAAACTTTTCATAAACAAAAACATTGCTGAAGGTTATCAATGCGAAGTGTAGAATTAAAGCAAGTCATTATGGTTTTTACGGGAAAATCACACATAAGAGCCAAAGGTTGGTTTGATCTTGAACCACGCGCACAACACTGAGTTTGCGTTAAAGAAATAACTTCAGTGATTACGTTTAAATAAGGAACTATGAACAAAAATGCTACTACGTGCACGTTAAACCAGATGTGAATTTGTTAGCAAATAGATAAAACATAAGGCCAAGAGAGTTGCTTCAGTTCACAAAAAAACATCTTACAGTGGACAGCAACAATTAAAGGGGAAAGCATGAAAAGAGAACTGAAATGAAATGTTTTAAGTATTCTTCGTGTTCATAATTTCACTGTTCTAAAATGGACAGATGCGAGAATGTTCAAATTACGGTTTCGAGAAGCATGTAACTTTGTGCACAACATAACTGTGGACGATGTCATTACAGTTATGCAGATTCTAACAACATCTCTCATTTTCAGGCAATTTTTTTAATGCTAGAATTCTGCATTTTTGACCATTGAAATTAGATATTCATAAATCCATAATTATATTGGTGGACGTTTTATTTATGAAGTTCTTTTCATTCTAGTAAAAAATAATATAGGAGGATTAATTCAGCAACTGGTGCTGAAACACTATTATTTGAAGTAATCTTAAAACCCTCGTCTGCTATACTCTTTTTTAGTTTAAACCAAGACTCTTCTAGCACAGAGTAGTGTACTGACATGTTTAAAATTTATTCATACAGGTTATCTAAAGTGTCTCGTGAAGTACCAAAGTTGTTTTGATTTTGGTGTTTGACAATTTAAGCAGTCTTTAAGAAATCTTTATTGCGATTGTATTGGCGAGATCTAACGTGTCTAAGAAAAAAATCAACTATAGCGCGGGAAGGTTGTAATGGTAAAAGAATTGTACCGGGTGTAGGAGACCACCCGTATCAGTATTTTTTTACAGAACGATGAGTCTTAGAGAGTTGAATTAAAAAAATTATGAAAAAATCTATAATAAACAATCGAATGGTGATATTATTTCTCGAAAAGTTAGCATTCCGAGTAGTTTTCTTCAGAATGTCTCGAACTCCGAAATTTTAAATGGCACCATAAGTCGAAAAAGGTATCGTTAAAAAATAAGAAAGTTTTATAGGAAAAATTATTTTATTACTACAACCCTTTCTTAGTAATATTCAACAATGTCACAAATGTTCAAAATTTCTTACATTTGCTGCTAAATACTGTTGAGCTCTTCAAGTTACGGTATCAATGGCTCTAAGTACTTCTTCAGCGCATAAGGATTGGCAAGCGTTGCGAATTCCCAGCTTCATAGCATATGTCGTTGTTGGTTTTTCTTTGTAAACAATATCCTTGATCCGACTCCAAAGAAAAAAATTTAAAGGTGTACAATCTGGTGATCTTGGCGGCTACGCCATTGTACTTCCTCTGCCAATCCATCTATTGGGAATGTTGAATAGTTGATTTACCGTGTTCCTGACCACCAATGAAAAATGAGCTGAGCGGCCGTCTTGCTGAAACCACATTCTTGCTCGCATTAAAAGAGGGACATTTTCCAGTAAGTGAATCAAGTCGTTACGTAAAAACTCAGCGTATCGTATCCCGTTCAGAGTTTTTTCGAAAAAATATAGCCTATGATATTTCCTTCAAGTATACCACACCACGTATTAACACTCCAAAGATGTTGATTGTCAATAGTTTGTAGCCAGTGAGGATTTGTTTCCGACCAGTAATGCGCTTTGTGAATATTGACTTCTCTAGTGCTTTTAAAAGTAGCTTCGTCAGTCCATAAAACTAGTCTAGAAAGTGGGAACCTTTATTTACTAACCAATTACAAAAAACGACTCGAGCTTGAAAACCATTTGTATTAAATTCTTGGTGCATATGTACGTGGTATGGATGAAACTTATAATCTTTCAAAATTCTACAAACAGAGTATTGGCTAATTCTAGAATCTCTTGCAAGTTCTCTCGTTGAAATATGCGGATCAACAATTACTGCAGCAGAGAATATCAGGGTCTTTGTCATTACGTACATGTCGTGCAATTTGCTTTTCGCGATTGTATGTTGGTTGCACCTGCCCTGTGGTACAAATGCGTGCTGTCAAAAACTTTGAAGGATTGACTGGCACGTTGAGAATATCTTTCAGCCGCTCTGTAATTTTGTCTACATTCTACCAAAAACATTAAAATGTCGAAAGCTTCTAAATTTGAAAACGGCATAATTTCACTATTTTAAATTAACTCGCTAACGAAGTTGAATTTTAACTTTATTGTGTCCACAAAAATATCAAATTATTAATTAGTACAATGGATGACTAACGATAGATTAATTAAATAAATGATTAACTAAAATGATCGACATTAAAACTCTTATTTTTTTAACGATATTTTCAACTATACTTTTTTCGACTTATGGTACCATTTAAAATTTTGGAGTTCGGGACATTCTAAAGAAAACTACTCAGGATGCTAACTTTTCCGAGAAATAATATCACCATTCGATTCTTTATTATGGTTTTTATAATAATTTTTTAATTAAACTCTCTACAACTCATCGTTCTATAAAAAAAATTACTGATACATTCACCCGGTATAAACAAGGTGAAACTAAATGCCTGGAAAAAAAGATTATGTACCAGAATGTAAAATATGGTTTTTTAATTTGAAAATTACTATTTATACATCGTAAATTTACACTATGAGATGTCTCTGTCGCCATGTTTTGCTTGAGATTTTTGTAGTTGTGCCAGGTTCGTTCAAAGTACTCTTCGCCGAAAGATCAAAATGCAAAATAAATTATAGTTCAATTTGGAGCGGCTGTAAGATTTTTTATAGAGAATTCTCTAAACACATATAAAGATTTCATATCCAATATTATTTTTAGAGAGCGAACAACAAAGTTCTATTTTACTGAATGTGATAATTGTCTGACAGGTAATGAACTCAATCTCATATGAAAGAATGTTCTGAGGAAAATGGAATTAAGCGTTACATTTAAACAATGGTTGCAGACAAAGAATTAAATAACATTAAAACTCTGAATGTTTAGGACTCGATATGAAAGATTGCTAAAATTACTAAACATCATTCAGCATATATAAAGAGCCTTAAGGAAAACTTCTCTCTAAATGAGTATTTGGCTATACGTGACTCCGAAGAATTATCTACTGTATCGTATTACAAGATGCGCACTAGGGTTATCGTGATCTATATTTTTTCTTCTCTACAATGCCTAAAAATACATTACTTTGAGATGGAGGAAGAAATCGTTTTTTTGTCTTCATGTGGCTAAAATGTGATAATAGCAGAAGTTGGGTATCGACGCTTTTTGAAGGATTCGGGGATTTTAGAGTCTGAGTCGAAAAATGATCGGCTCTCGAATCCTTCATTCAAGGAAGTAATCATTTTTTATCAATGAAATTGGTCTTTTTAATGAATCTTTCATTTTGTAAGTCATTCGCCATTGCAGTTACCAAAATGACCAGTAATTTTTTCCTGGCACGCTTAGATAACTGTTACTTGTTTTATACTTTTTTTTGGTTTTTTAAAAGTTAAAGGTCATTCCGAGGTACGTTACATGCTAAAACAGTTTTACATAAACCATTGTTAAAATCATACAAATCTGATTCTCTCCACATCAAATTAAACTGGATCGTGTTTAGGCAATAAATTGATTTAGCTCTTAACCGATCTTTGAAACTTACCAGGAGCGTTAAAAAAATTTTCCCTATGGGAGACGCCTTCCAAAAAGAGGGAGACTTGGTAACTTTTTGTAGTCGCCTTAAGGTTGGCACTACTTGTATATTTCAACTCAACAGATTTTGAATATAAAATTTTCGACTGAGACAAAAGTTTTTGTCATCTCAAATGTAATAGCTATCGGCTAACCAAAGCATTTATTTGTATCGAATAAGATACTTTCAGTATTACATAAACCGGTATTAACTGTAGTATTGTCAAAATTCGTATACTTAGTTTGACTACGAAATCTCCTCGACACTTCAGTTTTATCGAGTGCCGATTGTTACGGTAAGAACCTAATCCTGCAGTAGAGTGCGATCACTTACCAGTAATTTAATCACCCCAAAGGAAGTAGCAGCAGCTTGGAACTTCAGAGTGTGGATCTAGGCAATTAATACGATTCAGTTTGGTCTTTGCTGTGCCGATTCTACTGTTATTAAAAGAGCGCTAAAATGGGACAAATAAACACTACAGATGCCTGTTTACACCTGACAATGCTTAAGGTAGATAAATCGACTAACACAAGTTTAACAATGAGTATATTCATTTCAACGATAGCATAAGAGAAATAAAACGCAAATAGAATAAGAAATATATAACAAGTAAGGGTTCGCCAACGATATATCGCAGTGCAAATAATAATACAGGATTCTTGAATTAGGCAACACTTTGTACACATAAGCAACAATTGGTTTAAAGTTACATTCAATAAATTAACGTTGGTGAATACAACAAAAAAACACTGTTCATTAGCATGAAATTATGGCGATTGCGCAATATTGAAACAAAGCGTGCCATTTAAAACTTGTTACATAAGTACAAAAACAAGCGTAATATGTCGGACCGTGTCTGCATACGACCGATCTCAAAGCAAATAATTAAATTTAAGAAACAAGGGTACTTACTCAGCGTTCCTAATGTGCGACACAAGCCCATAAAATGGTTGCAAATTAAACTGATACTTATATACACAAGTTATCACAAATAAGATGCTAAGTTTTATACGATTGAGTAAAACCAAGTGTGCTAAGCTTCCCGAAGTCAATTAAGGTATATCAACAGGTTTGACTTCCAATTTGTCGCAATACTTTCAACAGTAACGGAAATCGCAACGGTGGTTTCGAGTTCTCATCTAACGTAGATTAGCAGAATGCGCATCCGGCATAGTTCTTGAATTCAGTGTTACGCCTTATTAGTTCGTCATAAGAATTTTACAAAGTAATACACATGTCCGAGTGACCAAAGTTGCTGGTTACAAAGAGAAATCAAATCGCGCTGTAAAATGAAATTGTATCCTTACCCCAGCGAACTTCTCACAACCAACACATCCAAAATCGCAATTTATTTACTTACTACCAGCGTGGAAGATCGAATACTTAAAATGTAGAAACCGCTGAGCATGGCGTTAACCCGAGTTGTTTGCTTAACGTTGGAAACTGAAAAGGCTAATCAGTAACCTCTAGTGCGTAAATGACATTTTATCAGTGGACGAAATTCTTTAATAGACGTTTTTAACATAACACAATGCTGATAAGTCTGCGCTTCTAGTTTGGGTGCAGTGAGTAACCAAAATCGGAAAGCCATCGATAATTTCATGTCCGTTTTTTTTCTTTGCAATTCTCTTTCGACATTGAATATGTTGACCACTAATTGACGAAAAACTATAAGATTGCAGCTTGGTCATTTTAAGCTTTTCGAACACTTATTTTGGCATCATTGAGGCTTGTAGCCAACTTATCTGAAGTTTCCTTTTCCCTCTCTTTTTTTGTGAGGATCAGATAGGTTACTAATAGTATCACCCGTTATAAGAACTGGTGTTGGCTTAGTAAGTAATTTGATATTAGCTCTGTTTTTTTAATGTCTTAGGGCGTGCTTTTTGGTATCGTTTTCCTCTTTTTATAAGCGTTTAAAAATACTTTATATTGTTTCTACAACGTGTTACTTCAAAATTACTATCCACTATTTTAAAATTAAACCGAGATTTAAACTCTTACTGAAATACAAGTTCTGTATTCGATGGAACAGCTCGAGCATTTAAATATTACACTGCTAATTTTCATGATAATGAACATAGTGGGCGACCATTTGTGATTACTGAAGATATATTGCAGAAACAGATGCGTTACAGTTTCGTCTTTATCTAATGGGGCTTTGCAAATGTTGTTTATAAAGTTGCAACAGAACGCTTAAATTTAAATGAAAATCATCAATGGAGTTGAGGCATCTAATATCACCCAAAAAATTACGTGGCTATCACTTGTTTCTTCGCTTAATAAAACATTAAGGGGCCAGCACCACGACGACATGATGTCAAAACGGGTGCGTTTAGTGGTGGGCACATCATGCGGTACATTTCTATGAGGATGGAATGTCATAATCTGAGATCTGGATGACTACGGCAATATATTAGCGTTAGCCACTTCGATTCCATAGAATGCCTTGCAATGTGGGGACGGGCATTATCCTGTTGGAAAATCGGGCCCTCCCGCTCTTGGAGGAATTGAACATATAAGTGGGCATTCACATTGCCTCGGATAAATACCAATTGTGACATGCTTCCATAAACAATAGCACCCCAAACCATAACTTCCACATTGTAGTGAACATGCCACTCAACAGAAAACACGTCGCAACGTCTGACCATGCGACCATCGTGCATTCCCAAGCAGAATCGGGATTCGTCACTGAAGACCACTCTATGCCATTCCACGTCCCAATCCAGTCGCAAGGTACGCCATTACAAACGTTACTGTCAATAACGAGCCGTCAACAGAAGCACAAGATGTGGTCGATAGGACTCCAAGCCAAAAGCTCTAATTCGACAGAAAATTGTTCGAAGATTTACAGGAAACAATTGATCGGCTATTGATCTTCTACTCCAGAATTGGTCTCTTAATCGAAGATGGCGGCTTTGGGCCACACTTGTCTGTCTTGGCCGTCCACTTCCTCGTCTACGTCGTTCTTAACCTTCTCTAGCTCATGCTTCATAACACAGTACTTCAGAGGATTGGTTACTGTTAAGACAGTTTGCAATTTCTCTGAATGAAAAACCACCGTCACGTAAGCCTCTCTCGAATTCTCACAGGTGTCGATAATTTTTACATTACCGCATTCTAGTCATAATCGTAGTTTTAAAACGCAAATAAGAACACAAAAAGAATAGAATTGCAACCAAAGACAATACCGAAATCGACTTAATCTCTCAAAAAATTACCTGACAGTTTCGAATGTAACAAGCAAAACGTCAAATTTTCCATGGCTACTGCATTATTTTGAATGAAATTTCTACCAGGTTTGGTCTAAAAATTAGGTACAGGATTTACTATAAAAATAAAATAGTACGTACGATACTTACGTAAAACGCCTCGTATATACGTGCAGTATACTCACGCAGTATGGTGCGTTTCTCTTGCCTCATCTTGTATCATAAAAGTTTTTGCATTTGTGAATTCGTTAACATATCCCTTTTTTGTGAGAATCAATCACTTTTGTATGTTTAAAAATCTTTTAACTGTAAACTGTCACTATTAAAGTTTTTTGTGTATTTGTTTGTATACGAAACAATCACGTGACACTTGTTGGTTTAAATCAATAAAACAATATTGTGATTCCTTATTTTTATGCAGCGGTTTAAGTTTACACTACTCCGTTGGTTGTAAGCGTTGGTAATAGTTTATTTATAACTAAAAGTTTCATTTTCATCTACCGATCTATTTCTTTATCGGAATTCCGTATTCTTGATATTAATAGCGGTTATTTTTTTCCCAAGGTTGTCTATGGATATTTTCTAAGTGTCGCCGAATCAGAACGTTTTTTATTATGACTAACGCGATGACTGCGAACGTAGAATTGTCGCCGCCTTTTGTACTCATGTATTATAAGAATGTTTTAATTTCAGCCAATTAGTACGCCAGATCCAGCGAACCATCATACCACTAAACCAGAACCATCAGAAGTACACTAACATCGTCACCAAGAAATCACCTATTTTTACATGAACTGGACTTTCTGCAGCGTATGAATGATTGTATGTAATTGCATTATTAGTTCATTTAGTTGATCATGAGGTATACATATCGTGGATTGGAAATGTCTACATCACATTTTAAGTTCTATTATTCTATTGTTTCCTAAGTTTTATTTTCAAATTGGTTAAATTGCTCTGTATGTATTTATAGTAATCGTTGCATATATTCATACAAGATCTTAATCTTTTATTTTATAGATTTGTATATATATAAATATAAAGAGTACGATTTTTTTTGTTTTAAATAGAAGAGCCGATTGTTTTTTCTTTGGAAACGGCAACGGTTTGAAGATAAAACTTATACTGTACAAAGAAAAAGAATACTTACAATAAATAATGTTCATTTATGTTTTGAATAAATGACATTCACGCTTTTTCTGTATTCATCAAATCACTTAAAAAATTCGTAAGAAAATTTACACAATTTTGAGATGCAAATAAATTAACCTTAACTTGTTAATTAAATGTATTAAACGTTTCATAATTGTACAAACTTCTTTACGAAATTTTTGTCTGTTTTAATTTAGGATATTGAAAATGAAGAATTTTTCATGCCTCAATGAATGCGCTTAAATTTTTCTTTCTCAAAAACCATCTTACATGTAAAATTCTTCAACAATAGTTTACTTAAGTAAGGTAATTTTTAAAGTAAAAAACATTTATTTCGTTGTGGTAATTTTTACAAGTTTTGCAGCCATTGTGAATACAAATTTTATATAAAAAATATTTCATTACAATTTAAGATTATAATAATCGATTGTAAAAATTGTTCATTTAGAAAATATTTGCTAAAGTGTATGATTGCATACATAATCGCCTATACTTTTATGTTACAAATTCTTTTAGGTAAATAAACTATGATGTTATAGAAATGGAAGAAAACTTGTTTAAATGATGGTATTCAGTGCTGCTGTTAAATTAAAACAAAATATAATATAATAAACATTAAAACAAGTGAGGTGACAGTGCGCGGTATAGTTCTGTTTTCGTATAAAGTAGAGTTTTTAGTAAATTAGTGACCTTTGTGAATAATTTTAACAGTGATACTTTTAACAGATGCTACGCACAATGCATAATTTCGAACGATTTCTTTCAACTTTCTATGTTTTTTTTTAAATTACGAATCAAAAATTATCAAAAACATTCCAGTGCCGAAATTTCAACGTTTATCAGGATTTTCAATAACGAAATCGATCGTTATTATGCATTGTGCCTTTCTAAACCAGCTAGAATCAGCATACGAAATAAATCGAATGTAGGGCTACTGGACTTCCACAAAATTTTGAAATAAATATCTTATAAATATTTAATTACTTCATTAAAATTGCTCAAACCCCTAAGATTATTATATAGTAGAATTTGGGTTTTCACCGGTTACTTTTGTGTTACAGGTTTTGATTCTGGATAATTCTGGTGTGGTCGATTTCTCACAAACAGAGCTTTCGACACACGTCTCAGTTGACATCTTCAGAGCCTGGAATAAACAATTTTACTCTAGGTTCTGAAGATAATCACTGCGACCTGTGACGAAATCGGAATTATCTAGAATGAAAAACTGTTACTCTAAGATTTTTAGTTTTAGGTGTGATGAAAATTTAAATCCGTAAGTTGGTTTTTCAAATAACAGCATTTGAAAAAAACTACAACATGTACGGATAGGCGTGAGTATAGAAGTCAAATACTTGGTAACTGACAATCTGCGTTGGAAATCGATAGCTCTTTATTGCCATATAGAAGACGTTTGACTATGTCGTCTAAGAAAAACTATGTTGTATCATTAATGAGTTTGAGAGTAGTTATGTATGAATTGCTCAAACAATCGTTTTTTTTGGGTGCTGTATTCGGAATCGTTTTCCATATTTATAATTATTGTAACGATTTTTAAATTTATTTATAAACAAATATTTACAGTGTTAGAACTACACGTAACTAATTAAATCTAACGATACCTAAGAAAAACACAATAATTTATGTATTGCTATCACTAGATCTCCACTTTTTATTTTTATCTAAAATTGATACTTGTTTATGTTTCACTAGCACCGGCCCTTTATTTATTTATCTTAGCACAAACTTTAATCACTTAATTATTTTAAACTGACAAAATCTTCTCGTTTCAATTTGAAAAACTGACCACAGGTCCCTTTGAATACTTTTTATATATTTCTGTTATCTGTGTCTAGAATGTTCAACATCCTTCAGTCATTGTCTCGAAGTTGACAATAACTTTGAGAACGTTTCACTACCTCCTTCTTTAGACTTTTCTGTCCCAGAACAGGAACTGGATGCGACACCGGTAGAAAGAATCGTGGTGATAGCGTCAGCTCTCTCCATTTCGGCAACTTCCTTGAGCATAAAAGTAGCAGTCAATGGACTTTTCTTGACCCAATATTCTACTTGGATGGTAACTGCAGACCAACACTTGAACGTCTGTTTCTCGAAAGATAACCTCCAATATATTTCGAACTGTCTTCTAATTTAGTTGATCTAACCCACAACCAAGCTTGGATACTGCTAATTTATTAATATTGTGAACTCCTCCATTTCTCTCTTGAGATTTCGTAATGCTCGCCACAGCTTTTTGTATAACGGCCTTGCACGCGAGTACTTCTTGGTGACAGATAGAAAATAAAGCGTTCGTCGTCATGTAGTTTTAAAATCTTTTCAACCGCCGGTTGCTGTCTTCTTAATCTAGCCGCTCAAACCTATTTTTAAATACGACTACATTCCCTCTGGACATGTCAAGGTCCTCGCTCACGCAATGTGCAATGGCGTAATCTTTTCGTGTTTGGAACAGGTCTTGTTGTTTCTCAGTTGTAACTCCGAACCTAGCCTTTCCAGAACTTCCGTATATGCTCAAAGTTATCGAAGTCGATTCCTGGTTCTGCTAGTTATTACTCTAGTTCGGACCTGGTCTTGGGTAATGCTATCGCCAGCAAACAGGGCTAGGCGATCAATGTGAACCACTTTTGGCTTGCCTCTGGGTGGTTTTTGGATGCGATATATGACATTAATACGCTGCACAATTTCATAAGGGCCTTCTTATTGCCTCTGCAGCTTTGGCGACAAACCACGTTTTCTTTGGGGATTATACAACCACACCGTGTTGCCCGGTTGAAACCTGCCGTTTTGCTTTGACGTCATATATATTTTTCATTTGTGTGTTTTACGGACCATTTGATAGTTATTTCTTTGGTTTGGACCTGATGTTGCGCAACGTTGTTATCGTTATCGGAACTAGATGATCGATGTGGACTACTGCTGGCTTGTCTTTGGGTGGTTTTCGGATGCGATGTATGACTATTAATACGCTGTACTTCATAAGGGCCCTCCCATTGCCTCTGCAGCTTCGGCGACAAACCACGTCTTCTTTGGGGATTATACAACTACACCATATCGCCAGGTTGAAACCCACCGTTTTGTGCCTTGACGTCTTATCTCGTCTTTATTCTGCTGGTAATTTGTGTTTTTACGGACTGCCTCATGTACTTTGTCAGTTTTCTGACGTAGCATTCTCCAAGAACTTCTTCCGGTCTTTGTCCAAATTGAAGGTCGCATGGCAGTCGTATTTTGCGACTGAGCATGACACAGGATGGTGTTGGGCCTGTGGTTTCGTGAACGGATGATCGGTATGCCATTAAGAAAAGGTGCAAGTACTGATTCCAGTCTCTTTGGTGTTCGGACACTACTTTGGCTAAGTGCTTCCCATTGTTCGATTCATCCATTGAACCTATCAGATTAAGGATGGAGAGGCGTCGTCTTAGTTTTCTTAATTTCCAACAGTCTGCAAACTTTTTGAAACAGCCCAGGTTCAAAGTTGCGGCCTTGGTCGGAACGTAATTCAAACTGACCGAAAAACTCAATCACTAATACGTCTAATACTGTAGCTGTTTCTTGATTGGGTATGGCGTAAGCCTCGGTCCATTTCGTGAAATAATCCATCGCCACCAGGATGTATTTGTTTACCGAATCTGGTTCTAGGAACGGCCTTGCGATATCAATCGCTACTCTTTCATCATTTCCTGATGCGCAGACCGTGCACTTACGGCACCATTTCATGACTCCCTCTTTGCAGTTCATCTAGTAGAATTCTTATTAAACTCTTCCCAATGTCTTCTTTACGCCAATGTGTCGTCCTGATGTACCACCGTGCAAATTCTTCAATACTTATGACACCCGGCTCTATGGCACTACCAACTGCAGTCTGTATTCCGTGCCCTCGACAGTCTCTAGGGGTTGCTTAAGAAAACCGTCTTTTACTCTCAAAGAGTCCTACTGCGCTCAGTACCCTTTGATGTTTCTGGTTGGTTGTCGGCCGTTTTTTCAGTTCACGAATAGTCTTATTTCGGGATCGTTTTTTTGTTCGCGACGCAACTACACAGCGTCATCAACCATAGCAGTTTTCCGGATGCATTCGACCATTTGTTCAAGTCGCGAACAATGGCTGCAGTTTGCCGGACATGGTCTTCTGGACAAGGCGTCAGCGTTCTGATAACTGCTTCCGGCACGGTGTTCTGTGTCATAGTCACACTCTTACAGTCTCTCGATCTATCTTGTTAGTTGTCATTCCGGATTACGGAACTGCAATAGCCATTTCGTCCATATAAATATTTGTAGAAGTGTTCTATAGACTTGACGACTGCTAACAGCTCTCTCCTAGTCGCCCAATAATTCCTTTCTGGCCTGGACAAAACTTTACTAAAATACGCGATGACATTTTCTTGTCCGTCTTGCACTTGTGAAAGGACTGCACTTATAGCCACATTGTATTCCATCTTCTTTTGGATAACTTAAAGTTGGCGAAGTGACTAGGTTCTGTTTAAGTTGATGGAAAGCGTTTTCGCAGTCTTCATTCTATCTAAATTCTGCTATTTCTTCGGTCAGTTTCGTCAAAGGTTTGGTAATATTGGCAAATTCGGGTACAAATCGTACACTACTCAAGGAAACTTCGCATCTGTTTGTCGATTGGTCGTGGCCATGCTTGCACTGCTCGGATGTCGTCTGGGTCAGCTTAAGACTTCAACTCTAAATACGACGTGGCCAAGGTATTGCACTTCTTTCTTAAATACGAGACACTCCTTTGGGATCAATTTTAGATTTCCCCACGTAGTCGTTGTAACACTTCTTTCAAGTGTTATTCGAAGACCTTTCAACCACGATCACGTCGTCTAGGTATACCAAGCACGTCTTTCAAGACAGTCTGCACAAGCTGGTCTCCATCAAACGCTCGAACGTTGCCGGAACGTTACACAAGTCGAAGGGCGTCACAGTGAACTGCCACAAACCAGTTCCAATTAATAACCGTTTTTTTACGATCCTTGGGTTCCAATTCTACCTGCCAGTAACCACTATTTAAATCCAACGTGGAAAACCGAATTCTGACAGGATGTCTAACGTATCGTCAATTCTCGGTAAAGGGTAGCTGTCTTTTTTGTTCGTCGTTAATCTGTCTGTAGTCTACGCAAAACCTTGTTGAAGGTTCAATCACACCTCTCTCCATATCCGTAATTATTTGTTCGGCTTCTCTTTTTGCTAAAGGACGTCGGCGTGGATGTTGTCGTATTGACCGGGCGTTTCTGGTATTAATTTTATGTTTCACCATGTTAGTTCTTCCTTTGAAACCACTCTCCAGCGTGAACCCATCTTGATACTGTTGGATCAACATTTTTACTTTAGTCAGCTGGTCATGGCCGATGTTTTGGCATTTATAGGTAAGAATGTCTAATAGATGTGGGCACTCAAGAATCTTCAAAAATGACCTTCTGCGCTAAGCATATGAAACCATGAATACCATACGATGGTTCATCCCAGGCGGAGGATCGCCAGGATAACCGAGTGTAGAAAGCGGTTCCCTTAGGCAAAAATGCGCGCGTATGTGAGTGACCGTTGAAAATGCAAAGGTGTGCTATGCATACTTGCAAATAAGAAAGTCGAGAATAAAAAAGGATTTCTAAGTCCTATACCAAAAGGAGATCAATATTTATAGGCGTGTCCCTTGCACTACGTAGGCCAACAAGCAAAAATTACAAGCATATCTATAATGTCAAAAGAATGCGTTTGGAAGCTACCTGCATTCACATTTAGAAACATTAGCTAGAAGAATAGATCGCACATTCGACTATTACCACGGCTTTACCTCGCGCAAATGATCAGGTTAAACGATTAAATCGTACAACAATACTAATTTTGATCAAACTCACAAGTGATGTCCTCACCAAATGGCATCGGCACGTGGGCGCCGTTTAAAGAATAATTAATTCTATATATGACAGTAGTATTGGAAAGACGCCGCATGAGTTATGATTTGACGTAAAATTAAGGAATTGTAAAGACACGAGAACTAAGAAATTGATAGAAAAACAAATAGTTTTGAAAAGGCTCGAGAGACGTTGAGGAGAGATACTAAAAATACAAGAAGAAAACAAAAGAAGCTCTAACAAGAAGAGGAAGGAAGCGTTTAGCTACGCTATAAACGATGTTATCACGATGGCTCATCATATGTGGATGATCGCCAAGATGCTGGAGTGTAGAAACCGAATAAAATATGATTTCCAAATCCTATACCACAAACAGACTAATATTTATAGACGTGTCATTTAGGCCAACCAGCAAGAATTTCCAGCCAATAATGCATTTGCTAAGTTTTGAAGAGTAGCACAACGAAAAAAGTTATTGCAAGACAAGAATGTCGAAAGAAGTCGTTTGGAAGCTTACGTCAGATAATTACTGATCGGGGTACTGTCTTCACATCCACGAATATTTTCTACAAAAACAGATCGCACTTTCGATTATTATGACGAGTTTATCTCGCGCAAGTAGTCAAGCTGAGCAATGAACTCGTAGAATAATAGCAATTCTTATCAAACTTACAAGTGATCACCCCACTAAATGGCATCGACACGTGGACGTTATCCAAAGAATAATGAAGCGTGCAAAGGCACTGCATGAGTTATTATTTTGCGTAAAAGATGGTAAAAACGTCAGAATTAAGGAATTGATAGAACAAGAAATAATCAGCAATTTTGAAAAGGTGCGAGAGACGTTGAAGAAAAATACTAAAAGTACAAGAAGAAAGCAGAAAAAGCTTCAACAAGAAGATGAAAGAAGCGTTGGTTACGCTTTAGAGAATGTTCGCAATAAAGAGAACTCAGTAAAAAGTTACGGTAAAACGTAAACCTGTACTAGGCTGAAGTGCAATTGCTTACCAATTACTAAATGACTTCAAAAAAAGTATCGGCAGCTCAGAACTTTACAGAGTGGGTAGAGTTTGGGTAACTAATAAAATTTAACCTAGTATTTGATGTGTCAGTTATAATTTAATCAAAAAGAACGCAACAACGCGAAGAAATATAAACTACAGTTTCCCGTTTTTATCTGACAACGCTTAAGGCAGATTAATCGAGTAACACAAGTCTAACAAGTATATTTATTGCAATGGCAAAATAAAAAGAACAACCAAAAAAAGATATATCTAACAACTAATGATTCGTAAACAATATCACAGTAAAGCTAGTATTAGCGGACCATTAAATTAGGCAACACTTCACACACATAAGCAGTGAATGCCTCAATGTTGTAATAATGTATTAAATTCTAAATACCAAAAAAACTAAATTATCATGAAATTGCAGTGATACACAATAAGAAATAAAGCGCACGGTTAAAACTTGTTTTAATAAGTACAAAACGTTGCGTACGTTACTCTTGCTAACAGCCGTATATGTAATTAAATGTAAAAAAATAAAGTACTTTCTCAGCCTTCTTAATATGCAATTAGCTAACGGCGCCACCAAAACATCTTCCTAAAATTGCTAAAAATTAAGCTATTACATATACAATCACGCTATTACAAATAAACTTCAAAGATTTTCATACAATCATTTAAAAGCGAAGTGTGCTAAGTTTCTAGACGTCGTTTTAGTTGTATTAATCGGTGTGCCACCAATTCTTCGTAGTTATTTGTCCCAGCAGAAGATATAAAAACGTTGGTTTTAATTCGCCCATGTAACGTAAGTTAGTGTCTGACATGATTGACATCTAACTAATACGGTTTAGTTTTTGTATTCTAGTAAGTCTTATTTATCGACCCTAATATTTAGCTAGTTTTTAAGATTTTCTGAAGTAACAAACACCTGCGGGTGATTAAACTTGCTATGATAATAAAAGAGAAATTAAATCGCGCCCTAAAATAGAAATGCATTCTTATCGCAGCGAAATTTTTACATCAAAATCGAAATTGATTTACACATTAGTGGCGTGAATGTTCCAAGATACTACAATGTAAGCATCAGGGCATTTTATTCAACGTCTAGAAACTATAAAACTTGAACCCCAAGATCTTCTCGTGAGCTTTGATGTTACTTCACTTTTTACTAAAGTTTCTATTAAGGATTCGCTTATTATCATCAAACAGATTCTGTCTCAACATGGCAAGGACTTGAGTTTGGTTCCTCTTATTGAAAAGTGTCTATCCTCTACTTACTTCCAATTTGATAATAAGTTTTACGAACAAGTTTCTGGTGGTGCTATGGGTTCTCCTCTATCACCTGTTGTAGCTAACATTTTTATGGAATCCTTTGAAACGGTTGCTTTGGAATCATCAATATTAAAACCTAAAGTGTGGTTTAGATATGTTGACGACACGTTTATTGTTTGGTCTCATGGTCATCTTGAATTGTCTAAGTTTCTTGATCATCTTAACAATCAACACTTAGATATCAAATTTACTATGGAAATCGAAAGTAATGGTTCTCTTCCATTTCTTGACGTTCTTGTGACTCGTAAGCCCGACGGACTTCTAGGCCATTCTGTTTATCGCAAACCCACCCATACGGACAGATACCTTCATGCTTCGTCTCATCATCATCCTGCACAGAAACGTTCTGTTATTGAATCTTTGGTCCATCGTGCCTTTTCTATTAGCCAACCTGAGAATCTAGACTCAGAACTCCGTCATCTTACTAGAACCTTAGTGAACAATGGTTATGTAAAGCGAGATATTCATAGAGTTATTAATCGTCATTTACATCCACGTACTCGATCACCTAAGGACATTTCTACTCCCGAATCCAACCCGAAATTGGCCTTTTTACCCTACATTCACAAGGTTACAGATCAAATAGGGAAACTCCTTCGTAAGAATGGTATTAAACCCATATTCAACTCGACAGACAAAATCTCTCAGATTCTTCCTTCTCCCAAAGACAAATTTCCTACACTTTCATCTTAAGGTGTATACCAAATTCCCTGTTCTTGTGGTTTAGTCTACATTGGTGAAACCGGTCGTTCCGTCATTACTCGCATTTCAGAACATGATCGTTGTATAAGGAAAAGGTATACTTCCAAGTCTGCGGTCGCTGAACATCATTTTACTACAGGTCACAAGATAGATTTTGATAATGTTTCGTTGATTGCCAAATCTCCATTCTTTTTCAACAGGAAATTCCGAGAAAGCATAGAAATCATCAAACACCCTAATAACTTCAATCGCGATCATGGTTTCGAACTATCCTCTCTTTGGTTCCCGGTTATTAGTCATTTAACAAAAACACGCCCCCTAGCAACCGTAACCCAATCAGGGCCGAGCTTAATCATCCATGACGATCCTGTTCCTTTAAATACGGAGACTATTTCTTCTTAAGTCACTTCTACCTAGTTTAGAATCTGGCTTGGTTCACAAGTTGATTACCTAACTCGGTAGTGGTTCTTTGTTAGATTTTCGTTTGCTTTTTCAGGTTATCGTTTTCTTTCTTACCTTTTCATAGTTTAGGTTATGGCTTGTTTTACAAGTGGATAACCTAACTTTGCTCGTTTGAGTTTTGCGATTTATCTTACGCCCTGATGAAGCCCCTTACGAAAGTGGGCGAAACGTTGGCAGCTTCGGTTGCAACTATGACACGGTCCAAACCCGGAAGACTTTCTAATGTTAGTATAGATTCCGGCCGTGGAAGCCTTAGCTATTACAATTTTTGTGTTGTCGTTATCACACAAGCTGAGCTTTCCAGCGACGTATCTCTATTAGAATTCACGCATCTTACAATTTGAGATACTGGCGTGCATTGGCCTACTACGGTCTTCTTTTTCAACGTTACTGGATCTGAGTTGACATTCAAGATCCTTACTAGCATCGTGTTTTTCACTCGTACTAAAGTTCTGCCAAGGAGTAGTCTTTTTTCACGTAAGTCGCTCTCTATTGGTTCAAGCGTGCGAATGTAGCCTTACCGGGGATTTCCATTCAGGCGTGCCATCAGCACACTTTTAATCCTTGCAGGCAGAGTTCGTCTTCACTCAATAAGACTTACACGACTTTCTTCTCTGACGAATGAAAAGGAATTTCTTCACTGTCGATCTTAAAGACATCGTTGTTTATATCCAAATGGAACTTATCTTCTTTATAACGTTCATTCACATGATAACATCTGCCGTGATGTTGGCTAGCGGTACTTGATGGTCGAGTACTCCGTTTCCCAAACCAATGATCACTTGTACTTGTCTGTGAGTAAGTATTTTTTCGCCTGTCGCCGTTCGAAGTCGTACTGTTACTGATGATGTTTTCTCATTTTCCCGTAATATGTTTGAACGAATCGTCAACCAGTAACTAAAAACTTCTTCTATTGATCTTGCCATAGAGATAAATACTGTAGAATTGCTCCATAGGAGATGTCATTTGAATGGTAATATCCGGAACATGACTAGATGAGATTTTTTTTCTTTTGTTTCTTTTGGTCAACTCATTCTAAACTTTCGAGCGCTCTACTTGTGTTTTTCTTGGGTTTAGTACGATGTCGTACGTGGTCTATTTTACCGCAGTTTAAAGTCGTCACACGTACCTCTTTCCCGAAGTATTCGTCGCGCCATCTTCTCGGTGCTTTCTAGTGTCTGCGCAGGTACTGCAGCACAGCGGAGTTTATGACCGTCTTGTTGGTGATTCAAACTCCAAGGCTAAAGCGTCATATAACGTTTTTACTCAAGCTAACCGCTTCTGCTGCTGCGTTTCGCTGTCTCAGAAGCGGTCTGCAAAGGTTTAAATAGCCATCTGCTCCAAGAAGGTATCTGGTGCTGTAGGATACGCAAACCGTGTTAATTTGGCGATGTCAGCCTCGAACTCTTGAAGAGTTTCGGCAGTTTTCTGAACCCGACTTTTAATTTGAGCTTGATACACTTGTTGAAGATGAGCATATCTCCATATCTTATTTCTATACGTAAAATTAAGAGTTCGTAATTTTTTTGCAGGTGACCAGAAACAGTCTGCAAAATTCCAAGCGCTTCTGCACGTAAGGACACTATTAAAGACATCGCTTTCTGCTTGTTGCGCTAACTATTATTTGTAACTGGGGCTTCAAGCTGCTTGTCGTAAGTTGACCAAGGAGTTTTTCCATCAAAATTTGGGTTAAAATCTTAAACTTGTGCGTGACTTCTTCTTGATAGTATATTAAATCTTTTCTCGTGACTTTTCCTTTCTATAAGCAATTTTATTCTGTCTTCTAATTTGTCCGCTATTGTTCTACTAGCAAAACGCTTTTCACATCCAGCATATAAAAATTGTGTTTAGCAAATTTACCGGCAGCTGACAGTTAGCTTAAGGTCAGCGTACTCCTTCTGCGAACCGCTGTCAGTCAACATTCTCGACAGTTGCGTTCGCTAAACGTGCCCAATGCCTGGCGTTTTAACCCACCTTTAAGTTCTTATTTTGGTCGACTATGAGAAGCGGGTGTGAAATCTGTTAAGAGTCATCTGCTTTGAGTCCCAAACTTGCAGACTTTTTTACACCAGAAGATTTTTTAGTTTGAAGGCTTCATGTTTCTATTCTTGAAATTCTCATTTGTGACGTAAATTTAAACCTTTTGACTAGGTGGCAATTAGTAAAAACTATAAATCATACGAGAGTGGTCACTGTGCGTATTTTTTTTGAGACCAATCTCGGTTCTTATACTTATTCCACCTAACTGGTTTCTGTTCAGATCGCGAATAAATCTTTCACCTTAAGCTAAAGCGAAAGGGCTTTGATTTTCAAATTGTGAGCAATCAGGCGAAGTTGGATAATTAAGGCCGATAGTAATTTTGTAATTGTAATTATTTATATTTTGAGTTTGCGTAAGAGTAGTTCTTTTCTAAGAAGCTTTAGACCCTTATCTCTACGAGGTTAAAAGTGAGCAACGACACGCAAGCTATAAACACAAGCGTTTTCTGGCAATAAGACGTGTATGGCTAAAAGAGTATCAGGCAACCAGTTCTTTTTCCAGTAGACATTTGCGCGCATATCGTCCTCTCTTTTAGCAACCTCCACTATAGAAGGGGTTGAATCCTTTTTGAAGCGTCCCATAGAGGACGACAACGATGACCCAGAATAGTTATCGGTGATATCGATCAGTCTTTCGAAACCGAAATCACAGTATTAACTAAGCTAATATCAGCCAACGACTCTTTGGGAAAGAGATCCAAATGCTCTATATTTTAGGCAGAATTTAAGACTTCTTTCATGCTTTCCACAAATCCCAGTACCTGTCGCAGCAATCTGCCAAAATCTCCCATGCCTTTCGAGACGTTCAAACAGCTTTGCAAAGTGCTAATGCCAAGGTTGTCGACAAGTTAAAGTCCCCTCAGGTAAAGTCGCTCCTGTCTCGACGTCGACTGTCATCGTCCCAAAACCAGAATCTCTTTTGGAAGACCGCCAATGAAACAAAGACGAACGTTATGAAGGTCCTCGATCCTCAGAAATACGGACCGTGTGACCAGAACGGGCAGCAATGCAGTTCGACTTGAATCTGAAAAGACAGACTTGACAAAAATACCTACGGCTGTCCTAGAACAAGCTGGCATTGTGGTTAACTTCCAAAGCAAGTCGTTACCTAGAATTACTGTCCAAGACATTCCCTCTAACCTGTCTCTTGAGCAAGCGAAAGATGCGAGCATTCCGCAAAATTTCCACGAGGCTTCTGACGAAGTGTTACATTTAGCCAACGTACATTTCATAGCACTATTCCGCTTCGGTCCTAGAGATAGGACAAACTATAATTGAATCCTTGAAATCCGGTCAAAAGTTAGACGATACCTTTTGCTCTTGCGTCGAGTATATGTTGCTTGGAATGCTTGCAGGGTCAATGACCATATCCGAGTAACGAGATGCTTCATTTTGTCAGAAATTTGGCCATTTCTCCTCCAACTGTAAAGGCTACATGGAGTGCGGCCATTGTGCCTTAAAGCACGAGATAAAAACATGCCCAAACTTAGAGCGACATTCTACATGCACAAACTGCGTTTGCTACGGTCATAAAGGAAACATCGTTAAACACAAGGCGTCATCTAATATCTGCCCAGCGTACCTGAAAAGGTACGACGCCAAAATATTTAACACCGATTATGGACTGTGAGGACACTCAATTAGCTTAGAGGCTTACGCAAGTAAAACTTCGCAATTTACGTGTTGCGACTTTCGAAGCTATGAGTTTCACCTCCGACAATAATATAGACATACTACTGACCCAAGAGCCATAGGTGTTTAGTTCAGGTTCAGAATACAGTCTTGCTGGTGCGGCTGTATCCTTCAACATGATTGCCGCATCTTCTTCTATGCGCTACTACTCGGTTATTGTTTTCAATAACTCGAAACCCGTCGGAGTGGTGACATTCAGCCATTTAACAAATGACTGCAATCTAGTAGCAATGACGGTTGGAAACACCTGGCAATCGTCGGCGTTTATTGGCCACCGATCGAACATGAACTAAGAGGCATTTCTATTATCTATATCTATAACTAAGAGGCATTTCTATTATCATAACAGGTGACTTTAATTCTAAATCGCCCTTTTGGCGTTTTTCCGATGACTGACGAACGGAGGCGATGTGTGGAGAACCTCGTGGACGAACGTGACCTCTATGTTGTTAACGAACCACATCAACCTTTTACTTTCGCTAGCCATTTAGGTGCAACGAATATAGATGTAACTTTAGCAGACCCTTGTTTAGCTGGAGAAATAACAAACTGGCGAGTCACCCCTGAGGTGACAGAAAGTGACCACCGACTTAAACGGTTTGAATTAACCATCAAAGCTCCTAACCTTGCACCTATCCCTTGATTTCAAACGCATAGATTCCGTTCGCTTGAATAATGCTGTTGCAAGATTAATTTCTTCTTGTCTTCCACGTACGCATTGTGTCACGATCCTAAATCTGTAGCCGCCATCATTGTTAAGTTGGCCAAGTTTATCCTTGACTCTTGCCAATATGGCATACTCAAAAGCTCTAGAGCTGGTGTACCGAGGAGGGTCCTAAGTTAGACAAGTTAAAGCGAGCGCGTGTTAGTTGAGAAAACACCACCAAAAAGCCCCAGCAGACGTAAAACCGGTACAAAACTGGCAGTGAAAACACCTAACTACAGCTCCTGGCAACGTTTTCGTGGAAAAAAGCTTGGCGACGATTTCGTGGAGGTTAGTTTACAGGTTATCCTCCCGGATGTTCCTGTGAATCCAAGCGTGTTCCAACGTCAAAGACGGCGACAGATACACTATTTATACGATCAAAGTTATAGTATCCACTTTATTTCCAGACGAAGATCCATTGACGGACAATCTCCATAATGCCCAAATAAAATGCAAAGCAATTCCAGACAAGATTGGGTGGTTACTATACCGATAATTTGGCCGCAATGGCTAGCAAAATTCCTAGGAACATAGCTCCTGGCTTTGACGGAATTCACTGTAACGTTTTGCGAACGGTTGTTCTAGATTCTCTCTCATCTACGATCGTTGACCTGTTCAACTCTTGCATAAAATGTGGTTATTTTCCTATCAGCTGGAAAGATACTAAGCTATAATCACTATTCTCAAGCCCGGAAAAAAGGATCTCGCCAACTTAAACTTGTACCGTCAGTTAGCATTGTTATCGGAACTAGGCAAACTATTCGAAAGAACTCTTCTCAAAAAGTTACACGACGACATTCCGTCAAACATTTTATTCCATACTAGTCAATATGGCTTCGATCTTGGCAAAATGACGACTGATGCAGGCGCGGCTTCAGAGGGGGGCCGGGGGGGCTATGGCCCCCCCCCGACATTGAAAATAATACTGAAATTTTTCTCACTTTGTATGTAATACATTCGCTTTTTTTTATAGTTGTATAATTTATGATGCTTTATCGCTTGCAAGTAAAAGCTTGGTGCATAACGAAGTGTTATTCAATTTTATATTAACGCCATATTCAATACATTATTATCAAAAAAATGTGATGACCCCCCCCCCCCGCTTTGAACTGATTGAGCCCCCACCGAAATAAACTGCTGGAGCCGCTCCTGGACTGATGTCGCCCGTCGATTAATGACTATTGCACAATCGAACGTTTCCAAGTACAGACTAGCTATTTTTAGACATTTCTGGAACGTTTAATAACGTATGGTGATCTTTTGTAATTGATGCTGTCGTCGTTAAGAGAATACCTGCTGACACTATGCGCGTTATTCGTAGCTATTTATCGAATAGATCGATAACATACACTGTGAACGTTTCATGTTCAGTTTTCACCAAACGACTAACGAAGGATTGTCCATAAGGCTCGGCTTTTGGGCCGACCTTGTGGAATTTAGTTGTCAACGGTCTCCTAGACAAGAACTTACCAGCAGACTGCGAAATCTTTGCTTATGCGGACGACAATTACTGTCACAGTGTCCGCCAATTCCCGACGAGACTAGGAGAAAAAACCTAACTTGTGCCTAGATATTGTGACTAACTGGGCTGGAAGCAATAAATTGAGTACTTCCGCAAACAAGACTGAGTTCAAGGTTTTTGGCTCCACGCTACGACGAGATCCTTTACTGCGCCTCCACGATTCTCTTGTCTGTAGAGTTTACGAATCCAAGTACCTCGGACTACTATTTGGCGACAAACTGAGTTTTGTAAAACATTGCGCTTTCGTGGTTGACAATTGCATAAGCGTCTTGCACTTGTTCTACAAATACTCACTCTAGAAATAGAACTTACAAACAAACATCTTGCGAATATCTTAGACAATGCTCTTATTTCCATGCTGACATATGGCCTAGACATTTGGTACCACAGACTTTGACATTCCCATGTGGTTAGGAAACTGGCCTTGCTTCAATCCTTATTCCTAAGAACCATCGCCGGGGCTTATCGCATTGTTCTCGTCGATACCTTCTGTGTCATATCCAAGTCTCGTCTCCACATCTCTGTTTGCTAGAAATTTACTGCTCCAAAGTTCTTAACAAAGCTGGCGCGTGCAACTTCCTTGACCAGCACGTTTCGTTAAACGATTTGCCGTTCTTTTCAGGTGCTAAACGTCACTTTAAGGTCATGATCTTAAGCGAATGGCAGGGGCTATGGGACACTTCCCAGAAAGGGCGTAACGCCTATTCTCTCATTCCAAATATCTTTACCTGGGTCAGAATGCTACACGTCCTTAGACGAGAAGCCGTCCAGATCCTATCATCACACGGCGGATTTCGTTGTCATCTAAAACGCATTAGCGTTTTGAATGACGACAGCTGTCCGTCGTGTGGTGCTCCTGACACTCCGGCGCATCGGATTCTCCCTTGTCGCGAATTCGATGATGATTCCTTTTAGGCCATCCTCTTACTGGTGCCTGATGTTAACGTCTATAGACATTTTGCACGGAGAGAACAGAGTCTACAGTCAAAAAATGTTAATTTACTTTCTAACGTATTTGCATGGTTCTAGTTTATTTTCTTACAAGTATGCGACGGCACAGTAGGTATTTAGTTGAATAATCTTTTATCTCTTGATACCTTTACGATCGCATTTTTCCTACCAGCTTGGTTTTATACTTTAGAAGCGAGGAATAGCCGTAAGGCGGGTGCCTCGCGGAACCGCGTGCTCTCAAAGCACGTTTCCGTTACTTAGCCCATCCGACTGAGTCTAACTAGACTCCTCCTTCTAATACATTTCCTATACTTACCTATCCTTTTTGTGGCGAACTTGTACCTAACAAGTTCGAGTAGTTTGGTTGGTCTACTATCTCCTCTTCCATACTCTTCCGTTTCCCACCTTCGTAGCATTTTATTTAGCTTATAGTCAAGTTTAGAGTAGGATCTTTTTTTGTAGTTTACTTTATTGTTTATTGGCGCATTTGTGGGTTTATTCCAGCTTTGCTGTACCTAAATTCGATCAGGGGTCGACAGTGTGCTTTTGACGATACACTGTGGTCGAGAACCGGTGATTTACGTTAAATGCGATATTTTGGTGTATGCTACGATTTGATATACCAAATCACGGTGACCGTTTTTGTGCACTTGTCGGCATAAACATCAAACTATTTCTAAGAGATTTTGAGACTTTGTAGCCTTTGTTCGTGCAATAAAATATGTATTCAACTAGTTCCTATCTAAACTGGCAGTTTTTCCCTGGTGGACTGTTATTCACGGGTTTAAAAATGTCCACTCGTGAAAAAAGCACAGGAACTCGTTAAATAATTATTTTTTGATTGAATCACTAAAAATTCTTGTACAAAATGAAACTTTTTTTCATGGTTAATCTTTATTATTCATTATAACAAAATTACGGCTGCTCACAAAGCATCTTGCATTAAAGGAACGTCTATTCTACTTCTATACGCTCCTCTATTTCCAATAGGATTACCGCCAATTTCGATTTGTATTTGTAGCAAATTTTTACCCTTAGTTTCAATAATAAAGATGTAGCAATACATTACACCAATAGTCGATACTGCTGATAACATTAAAAGTCCAAAGTGGTGTTTCACACACGAAGTTATGAAAATAAATGATCGCGTCAGAATGAATATAAAGAACCAGTATAAAGTGCGCGTTATGTATTTAGCTATAGTTTGAACCTGAAACGGCAAGTAATCGTATAAAAGCACATCGGGACAGTACTCAAAACCCAAAGTGTACCCTACTACAAATAAGGTTAGTATAATTATTTGGACCCCAAACTTTTGGTTAAACGTTTGGTCTAAAATCTCCAAGTAGATCATATATAAGTACGCAGTTTCTGCTAATAAAGCACAAGTCACTATCGTACTACTCAATATCAGAGGCTTCCGAACCCCAAAGTTTATTATACATCGAATACAACCCACTAAAGCATTCATCACAAGTATGGTTGTTAAAAAAATAGTCGAATCTGTGAATTCGCTGAAGACGATTAAACGTGTTTCGTCATTAAGTAAACTATAGAGCACAAACACATAATATCCAGAAAAAGCTTTGAAAAAGTTAGTGAAAGTTACTAAAAGTAAGGCTTTGGTTACACATTTGGAAAATAGTATGTATCTGTTCGTGTCGGAAGCAGATCTGTACTTATCGGCATCACTTTGCAGACAATGCATTACATTATATATATTGTCAGCTCCCAGATACCACTGTAAAGCTTCCATTGCTTGCCTTTCGTTTTTTTTGTACAAAAACGCAGGACTTTCTGGTAGAATCATCAAAAGTAGTAGGTTTACAATTGGGATACAAGTACAAAAAATTATTAATTGTGCACGTCCTTTAAAATATCCAAAAATGTAGGATGCTAACAAACCCAACAATAACGACAATCGTACAAGAACCAACATGTACGTTAAATTCTTTCTATGCACTGCGTCCATTAACAGTCGTTCAGCACTACAGAAGTAGATAGTTCCTACAAACCCAGTTACGAATCGACTGACTATGAAGCTTTTCTGATTTCCGGTTCTAACTACGATTAAAAAAGATAATATGTAGATCGTGGTGTCAAAAACCATAGTCTTTTTTGGTCCCAAACTGTTCATAATATAGAATGACGGAATGAACGCTAACGAACAACCCAAAGGCATTAAGGACACCACCCACGATTCTTCAGTGCAAGTCATACTGGGTGCTGACGAAGGGGAAAAATCTATTCGGGACCATCCCAAAAGCGTTCCAAAAGAAAAAGAGGATAAGCATGCTGGAAGTGTACATACGGTAAAATGCATAAAATGAATAACAAACACGTACCAACTATTGCAGCGCAAAATTGAGTTATAAATCGACCCGTGTTTGTTTGACTGTACCTTTTTTGGAGTATTTCTTCCGTCATGGTATAAGGACTTTCGTAATGGCTACTATCGTCAGATGCTGAAGATATAATTTCAATAGGATCTTTAAACGAAACTTTTGATTTTCTAGATTCATGTTTATGAAACGTCATTTTCTTTTTATTGTCAACTCGAGTAACGTCATAATGACTTATCATTGTGAAATAGTACAAAATAATATTCAGATTGCGAACAGCGATTTTTAAAATGGATTACTTCTCTTTATCGCTGCTTTTTCATTTATATTTTCCGATTTTGCCATTATTGTATTTATCAAACCTTAGCAGATTTTTTTACGATTCATAAAATTTTTACGTTTTCACCAATAGGTATTCTAACGACGTGCTTTGCGCGAGTTGGGATCGTTTAAAATGTAAATTTTACCAAGCCTTCTTTTTTACTTCTTACTTCACACGTACTTCATCTAACTATTTTAAGTTTTGGCGTTGACTATGTGATAGCAAGTCAATGTTTTTGACTTAGATAAGTTTTGACGTCGAGTGTGGAATTAGTCGTTTGATGGACACGCGGAAGCGGTAAGTTAGCTAATAAACGACCTGTTATTTCCGAGAGATCAAAATTAGGTTAACAGACACAGTTCTTTGGTAACGCCTCGACAAGAGTAAAATTTAATTCAGTTCAGTTTGTAAGAGTACTTTTTTTTTCTTAATAAAATCGTAGATTTGATAAGAATATTGTGCTGCTTCCAGATTAAAAAAATATTTCGCTTTGGACATCGAAAAAAAGTAAGTGGTTCGGTGTTGGAAAGAGGCGTAGCGAGATTAAACGTTCATCTCCAAATCGACCTTTTCGCACACGTTGTTTACAAGTAAAAAACATATTGGCTACTCAGGCTACTGAACATTGAATATGCAACAAAACTTCGTATTCAATAGCGTCGGTTAAAACCAGCCCCTCTCTGGCATCAACGGTTCGTCCCGCTCAACCAATACTACGGAAGACGTTTTTTTGCACTCTTTATTATTATGGTTTAAACAGTACTAGAAAAAGTCGATACATTTTTTCTAATTGTTTTGTTATAAACTAGTTGCGTTTAAATAAATAAATGCAAACTGTGTTGTCAAAACGTCAAACGCCTTTTTTTCAAGAAATCATTAATCATTTCAGAATTGAAGTTTTCAGGAACATGGACCGAAGAACTGGCAGACTCGTCAATTTGTGTGCATTGGTTGGGTGTATTGTAGCCTTCCATTCAATCATTGTATTAGGAGTAAAATACCATTCGGAAAAACTAAAACGAGAAATGGCAAAACAAATTAATTTACTCGAATGCGAGGATTAGTTTACAATTAAGGCAAATCTATTATCCAAAATATGTTGTAGTGTCACTATAAAGTATGAAAACACAAAATTGACTTTTTATTTCTTCATCTTTTAGAATTTTAATTTATATTTAGAAAAAGTTTCGTAATTACGAGAGGTGTCTTACGGCTCATACTTGACCGAATTGATAATTAGAATAATATAGTATAGTTATTTCATAAATTTTTTGCAATTAAAGGAATATAGGTAATCTTTAGAAAGTCTGTTATGTTATGTTATATCTATAACGTAGGTTATTTATAACGCCAGCGTACACCGATAGCTTAATCAACGTTCTGTCAGTTTAATTCACATTGAATTAAATTATTTCTGAATCTTAAACATATACTGTTTTTAAATCAAAGAATCGTAATATTATGTGTTATAATTGTTCATAACCATTAGTACATTTTAAATATTAAATTATTTTTTAGTTTTATTCCGTAATGCAAATAGTAGTATAATTATCTATATTTCAATCCTAGCTTTAGAATTAAAAAGTACACTTGATAGGACCGCAGTACATTAATTCAATAGCCATGGTCTTTCATTGGGTCAAATCACATATTTGTAACCTACAAAAGGGATGAAAGTTGCGATATTTTGATTAAAACGATTATTGGTTTAGAATACCTTTTTAGCAATACTAAATATAACTCGTACTGTGCCATTCCTATGCTAGAAATTAATTTTTCTTTTCCGGTCATTGGCGTTGATAAGTTTTACATGTACAATTACCTAAAAGCAAAATACAAATCATTATGACTATTAAGTAACTATCTACTGAGTACTTTTTGAAACATATTTTACTTCATCTTAAAACTTTGTCTTTAGTTCACTGAACAATTCTTGCCACATAAGTTGACAGTTGATTAAAATCTTAATATTTTATTTTATCCATAATTTTATCGGTATTACAGGTATCAGTTAATATGCGCGTGCTAGTTAATGACATATGCTTCAAAAATCTTAAACGTTACGTTGCCTACCGCTGAATTATAAGACACCTTTCGTCATTTCGTTTATAACAGATTTGTGGTAATTGATATAATACCCTCAAAGCCGGCGTTTCTGTCCTATAGGTTTTTTTAATCAAACACGTTAGTAAACCTCGATTTAGAGATTTTAATGAAACATGGACAGAAAAAAATAGAACGCGACGTCGGGTGGTAAATAAGAAATTAGTGAAGCACAATCTAACTAGCTGAACGGGAATATATCTCGGCATTTGTTGATGCCTACTCGACTATGATGTCAATTAGTGAATTCGGTGTATAAATCCAACACTCTTTGGTATCGTGAAAATCTCTCATGACCCAGCCAATCAGATCACGTTTTTATTACATTACTTTTACGTGATTAGTAGTCAAGGTCAGCAATAAAATAATTTTATTGGAAGTTTTTAGTTTGATTTAGTAATTTGTTAAAACTTAATTGAGAGATTTGCGTTTACACTATGTTTTGGTTGGATATAAATTAAATACAAGTTAAATGTAGAAGTTAAAAAACGATAGTAACAGATGAGATAAATTTAGCGACGTGCCTCCTAGGGAATAACAGTTACGTTTATTTAACGTCATTGGTTATTTATGATGGATACAGGAGATGCTGAGGTTATGGCCGATATGGACTTCATTACCGAAAATCTTAGGAGATCAGGAGCAAACGAGTAGATAACATCAATAGTTACTATTTACGGTTTAGGAAGAAATCGCAACGCAACAGGCGGGGAAAAATTAAATTACTGTCGCTGGGGTAAATTATTGTAGCGGTTGTAATTTTAAACTTACAAATCAATGGTAAATAGTAGTAAAAACGCCTAATTCCAAAGTTTTCTATGGGAACTTAGTGTAGTGTAGTTGATAAAAGGAAAAAACGACAACTGGTCCTTCGCATAGAATCTGTGATGTAACCCACTCAGGTATGAAAATTAAAATTTGCGAACCATAGAAAATAGGGACATCCCGCTGTGGCTGTGATCGTCAAGTTCCTGTTCTACGTAGTATTAAGTTCGTTATACGCTGCTTACTCTCGATACGTGGAAATCTATAGTGGGTTAGATAAAACACAAAATAAATTGTGATTTTTATTCGAGTCTAACTGGTTAAATTTTAAACAAAACTTTGGCGATCGGTGAAACCCGCAGTAGGAGGGGAAGAACGGGCAAAGAAACCCCTCCGGTCCTGTAATTGAATGTAATTTAAATTTATCAAGCGACCAGTTTATAATTAAAGATATCAATAAACATGGGAAAGTTAGAACATCCCAAACTTAAGTCATTTAAAGGAATACACAGATATGATAACAGGTTTAAATTCCATCACATAAACACGTGCACAAACATCATTATTTTAAACAAAAGAAGACTTAGTTAACTGGCGGCCTGTCAGCAGGTACTGAGGTCTTGGTTACGGAAGCAACCCAGCTGTTAGTTGAATGGGATAAACAAACAAGGGCGAAAAATACACATGTATTATAAGCACAATAATATATCAAACAAATGTTATAGAGATGTAGGGTCCAATTAGGAAGCAACATACCGCGACTTTAATTCATAAAATAGGTAATTGTTCATAAAATGGATATAAGTTGCACTATTTCAAACAAAACACAAGCATGGTTCAATCAGGAAGCAACTTACGACCTCAAGATGTTTGCCCCTAGCGATAAATAAAATATTAGTGCTAGAATTACAACCAATAAGTAAATATTACGATCGAAAGGAGGTATTAACTTGACCAAATTTTATATCAAATTATAAACGTACAACAAAATGAAATAAATTATTATGCATAATTTAGAATTGAAGCCAAAAATTAACATAAATAACTTGCAGAAAAAATGATTTAATAGATTAACACAAATTGACTACACATGTCAAAGATATACATAAATAACAAAAACAAAATAGGAATAAGTTTAATAGCTTCTTTTTACAAACAAAGAAATATCTACACAAAACCACCTTCCATTTTAATGATCTTCAAATTTATCTACAAAATGGTTAATTATTGCGGTTACATTTCTAATTACAAATTTTTTATACAATTTACGCACAAATTGGGGACGTGGAAGAAAAAAAAATTGATAGATATTTAGCTCATTTTTAGGCTAGCTTCCGTCGCAAATGCTCGTGAGTCGGATTGTCAGTATCTGGAATTCTTCGGGTAAGCTGTGCCCTAGCGCCACCTTTTCTTATGTGAAGCAAGTAATTCTAGAAAGAAGCGAACGCTTGGGCTAGAGAAAAGGAAATATCCTAAACCCGCAATCCTCAAATATGCGTAAAGCAATAAAATAATTTAGCTATCACAGATAGAAAGTTTCATTTATTTCAACGTAGTATCTACACGATTGCTGATAGAGAAGAAGAAAAGAGAAAGTATCACATATACAGTTTCGATTACAATGTAATTGTCAGACACTTTTAACATCAACAATAAATAAAATTGACATGAACTCGTGGCTACGCCACTGCTACCAATCCGATGTTGTTATACAGTAAAAAACAATAAAAAGAATCGTAGATCTCGAATCATTGGTCCCTATTTTAAATATACCGCGTCAACCGGTTAACTAAACGCGTTCGCAATACTTTACGATTAGAGATCAAAATCTACCCTTATCTTTGATGTCAAATGTAGAGATATCGAGATTTGGGGTATTAATAACAACGCCCATATGGAGTGTTTCTTACATCGTAACAAAATTCTTTATCAATAAGAAGAGTTAAATTAGTAAACGCGCATAAAGGGTGTTTATTACACTCAATAAAATTTACACTTCGTCGAATACGTACTACCCTACAAGACGCGGTCGTGTAAATATGCGTGTTCCCGCTTATTCACCATAGTATGAATAGTAAACAATAAATACCTTACAATAGGATATGACACCGTAAAGCATCTCTCGGTGTTAGCATTTTCTTTTCCTTAAGGATCACACATTGCGGATAATTGCGTCGGGAATAATTACCAACCCCGATGGCAAAAATCTCGTAATTAGAATGACATATAGAGTTACAAATAGGTGCTCCAATGCGTTCTCCAAACTGGTGACCCGAATAATATGTTCTCGTCGCTCATTTAACCACTTAAATACACTGCGTGAAGAAGGATTCTTCATCATTTTGCGTCCTAACGCTAGTTACACTCAACGTACTTGAATTACAAATAAATAGTTTGCATCCGGTCGGAAATCGAACCAAAGCTGCCCCAACAAACACAAGGATGTCCCGGGGACAAGATGTTGCGGATCACTGAATGTCCCAAAGTCATCCCATTTTGGTTCTGTGTACGACCTAGGGACATTTATGGGACGTTCTTTTGTCACAAGTGTGTGCATCCCTACGATGTCCTTATAGGACATCCTTGCGTATCCGCAACGGGACGTCCCTTTTAGATGACTGTAGGATATGTACTATATATGTATATTATATTTTTATAAAGAAAAGTACCATTTTCAGTTAAAGTACATCTACTTTGTGGTTTTTTCTATTGTTTTTTTTATTCAGTAAAGAGACTTAACCTACTCCTCTGCGACTTGACGTAACGAATAAAAATAACTTTATCTTATCTAATCATAAGAGATGATCGATTATAACCAGTTAAAAATTGTTTAAATCATTTTTTAAAAAAATTTCTAAGCGCGTCAGTTTTGCAAATTCATTAAGAATTTTTATTCGTTTTGCGTTTAAATTTCATCAGAGGAATGTGAAAAACAAAATTATTTCTAGACGTATTTTTAACTATCTAACTAATTATTGTGGAAATAGTAATACAATACGAGAATACGCACACTAATCATAACTATGAATACCAAGAACGCGATAACGTTATAATTTCTTAGTTAGATTAGCGATTTTGTGCCTTATCGGTCATGTTGACATTTTTGGATGACTTATTGTGAATCGCGACGATAAAAGTCGTGAGATAACGTCACACTTTTAAACCTTTAATACAAAGAGAACATTTTTTAAATCATTTTTTGAGTAAAAAAATTTTTTTTACATAACAAATATTTTCAATTCACCGCATAGGTATGCGCGCGAGATGGGGTTTTAAATCACCATTATTAATAATTGTGATCTTTTAATTTCAATAAACTTTTATTAATTTTTAGTAATTCAAAATAATAATTATAAATGATGATTTTTATATATTATAAATAAATACAAGGTACCAAAAACTTACCAAATAAATTTGTTTACGCACTAAAACACCCAAAAAACGTTAGATAATAAAATAAAGAACAGATAAATAAAATAGTCAGAACACAACTAAAAACAAATACAGAGTGCAAACAGAGTGTACCACTTTGATATACCAAAGGAGCGTACGGGTGTTGAGTAGGCACCAGAGAACAAGAAGGAAAGTGGGCACGCGCACTAAGTTTGCATTTGTTTTTTTCCGCATAGGACATCCCATCGTACGTTCTTCATTGACATCCTGAAGACGTCCTATTAAAGACATCCAATACAGGGCCGTTTTAAAGCCCGGAATGTAAAGACATCATTTGGACATAAAACGAACGTTCCTGGGACGTCGTGTGTTTACTGGGGCGTCTGTCGATCAGAATTCGACCAATTTACGAGAAACTCGTCTTCACGCGCCGACGTTGACAAAGTTGTCTAAACGACAGTTGCAGAAATCGCAAAACTGATTTTTAGTCGTTACAACAAAATTATACATACTAAATAAAGTTACTGAAATTGCAAAACAAAGAAAACACTCCAAATGTAAATTGCATCTTTAGCGTCCTTTTTAATTTCCTGCCTTTTCATAAGGGTTAACCGTAAGAATAAATAGTTAATTATTACAGTCAAATTTATGACGCAAATCTAAATTACATTTCACGCCTGTTTTTAAGACATCTGGATTTAGCAATATTAAGTTCTAATTAATAATTTATGAAAAACATCGTTTAATAATTCCACATAGATTGATTTTGAAATGCACCATTAACATAAAACAATTCAATCCACAAAAGTGGAATGGCCGCCAATGCGTTTGTTTTACTAGAACATAGAAAGCATGTAATGTTTCTATACGCTGGGATTTTAATGCAAAGTGCTTACAAATTATAGTTAATTTTTTCATCCCTTATGTTAGCTAACGGTATACAGTTACTTACATCTTAGATTTTAAATAACACAAACACGGGATTTCATGTTTTACTTCAGTTTTTGTCTATCTGTTTATGCTTTCTTGTTACTGGTAACGCAGGTTTTTGGACAATTTTTTGATATTCACTTTGATTACGTTTGAGATGATCCAGTTTAAATTTAAATCCAATTAAAGACGTACGACATTAGGTAAGCATCGTCATCTGACGGAAAGAACGATAACTACAAATTCCTTTACGCATGATACTTTTTAAGGAGTTGCGCACGCTAAGAGTGGAACGTCGTAGGCAGATGGGTTCTAACCTGCGGTACAATCAGCATTGATAATATAAAATTTGTGTATTGTTTGGTTTTCTTTGTGTATTGTGAAACTTTATAAGTACATAACTAAAAGTATTGGTTAGCTAACGTAAAGAGTGATTAACTAAAATTTGTAAAGACTTCGTATTAAAACTCCAGCGTTATAGAAACATCACGTTTTCTTTGTTTTGGAGAAACAAATGCATTGGCGGCCATTTCAATTTTGTCGATTCAATTATTTTTATGTGTACGATGTTTTTACCTGTGATATTTAACTATTTTATACTTAAACTTGGAGATTATTAAAATTGCAAGAAGCGTTACGTAGATGTTTTTTTGTTTGTTAAAAGACGCTACTGAAATTTCTTTGTCTATTTATTTTGTCATTTCTATACCTACAACGTGTTTTTGAATCAAGTTGCATTAATCTATTAAATTATTTTCTTTTCAAGTTGTTAATGCTAATCTATAGTTACAAATCTAAATTATATTTTATAATATTTTTTGATGTATTATGATGTGTGTATGATATGTGTATTTTTGGTGCACGTTTGTTTGTACCGATACTTCAACTTTAGCTGGGTTGCTTCCGTAACTAGATTTTCAGTATCCACTGGCAGGCCGTCAGTTAACTAACTCTTCTTCTGTTTTAATATAATGATGTTTGTGCACGTGTATTCGTTTAATTGACTGAAATTTAGTGAAGTTCTAACTTTCTGATGTTTATTGACACCTTTAATTATAAACTGGTTACTTGATAAATTTGAATTTTTACATAATTCAACATGAAATTGAAACATAACTTCAAGAGTAAGAGTAGTAATTACAAATGCCGGAATCAAGTACAAATTCTAGTGTCACAGACTTGACTGTTTGACACGTATAAAATTACGTGTATAATTATTGATCGTGTCAAACGGGCTTTACTCAATATTGAGATAATCCAGTTTAAATTTAAATTCAATTAAAAAAGCGCGAAATTACATAAGCATCGTTATCTGGCATAAAGAACGATAACTGCGAAAGATCTGTTTTAAGAGAGAGTTGCGCACGTTACAGTTTGAACGTCGAAGCAGAAAGTTTCAGCTTGCGGTACAATCAGCATTCCTAATACAAAATTTTGTGTAATCTTTGGTATTAGTTAGCTAACGTAAATAGTGATAAAATTAACTATAACTTGTATTAAAATTCCGCCGTTACAGAAACACCACGTTGTAGTATCCAGATATTCCAGTTCAGATTTCACAAGTATTGTTGGTTGCCTGCACACCTATTTGTCTAAGAAAACGTATCTTAATCTCGGCGAGAAAACGGGGGTGGGTTACCGCTTGCGGAAGAAAATACGGGGACTTTGAAACCCGAGGGAATGAGGGAGGTAGTTTTTGATTGCTGGTGGTCGTAGAAACAAAGAAATAGAGAACAAAAGAAAGTTACGGGTGAAAAAATAATAATAAGTAAATAGTGCTATTGCAATTGCAGGTATGAATTCATTCTATACATTCAAATTTAAAATAATTAAATGTTATTTGTAATGGCAGTTTAAAATTAATTTTAAAAGCATTGATACATGTTTCCTTTGTTCACTTAAGACAAAGGAATTAGATTGCGCTGTCTTAATTTTGATGTTTAATTGTATTTTTCTTTACTTTTTGTAGGAAATTTGTTTGTAATTTATTTAAAAGTAACGTAATTGGTTCTTTTGTATTAAATTTTGATTTAATATGTATTAGAATAATTGAATAGAATTTGCTATCGAATTTAGGTATCAATCTTGAGTTTACGCAACGATTTCTTTGTTCTCGCGGCTGAAAGAAAACTTAATCCTAAACGATTACGTCATCTACGTAGTTTCAGACGCATGTTGTTTTTTTGTGATTGTAAACGGAACTTGCTGCGATTTCTTGTGTGTATTTTTTTTCACTTTAATTCTACGTTATGCTATGTATGAAATGCCTTGTTGATTTTACTAACGATTTTCTCCCGTGAATTCAAATTGCTAAAGTATTACCATCCCTCCTTGATTGTATTGTAAAGTAACCCAATGTGATTCATGTATGTAATGAATCTAAGATTGATTTAAAAAACCAATCTAAACGTTCTATGCTGAACGTTTTCTTTAGAACGGTCTATGATCGGCCTCGAAACGATGAGCCATGATTAGATTACTTTGGTAGCCGGTTTTACTAATGTTGCAATTTCGGAGCATCTTCAACTTTAGCCATACGTACTCGCAATCCAGAGACATTGGTACCTTGGACATGGCATGTCCACTCTCTAACGATTCTTGTGTTTTAGTTGATGATATGCGAAGGTGTAACGTAGCGATTGAGGTCCTCTTAATATGTTTTGATCAAAGCAAGCTTCCGTATTCAATTTGTAGATTAGATTCATTATATATGAACTTCTGTAATCTATTGCATTTTTTCTACATTATTTGCATGTGTGTATTTTATTTAATTGTTTGTTAAATATTTTGGATATGAAAAGATAACGACTGGTGGAGGTTTCTTGCATGCTCTTCCTCCATCGAGTAATCGAGCATAGCGGAAGTCATACAATAAATCGACATTTTATTACAAGTATTAGTTTTTTTATATCTCTTTTTTTTTATCTCTCTCTCACCTTTCTTATTATGGACAGACCTATTTCACACATGTTAATGTCCGAGAGTAAAACAGAGTAATGAAATATAGTTTTTTTGGTGTTGGGTTAAGCTTAAATTTTGTTTTGGCAACGTAGTTGGTAGACGATTTTACGCGGGATATTCTTTCTTTTTAAATACTCGCACAGAACACTACAACGTTTTCTTTGTTTTGATAAAACAAATACGTTGGCGGCCATTTAAATTTTGTCGATTCAATTGATTTATCTGTGTGATGCATTTCAATTAATTTATGTAGAATTATTAAACGATGTTTTTCACTAATTATAAAGCAAAACTTAAAATTACTAAATCGACATGTCTTAAAGGATTGCTTGAAATGTAATTTAAATTCGTAGTATTTTCTATATTTTATAATTTCATTTATGCGTAATTTTAGACACAATATTAAGCGTCGTAAATTTGACAATAATTAACCATTTTATACTTAAATTTGAAGATTATTAAAATTGAACATTTTTGTGCTGATGGCCAGAGTACCGTTTAAGTAACGAGTTTTGCCATTTAAAAGGGACTGGTCAGGGTGGGAACAAGTTAGACATATGAGTTATCTAAATTAATTAGTAACGAATTTTTGGAGGTAGATTATTTCAAGATTTGAAAAATAATTTCTTGAATGTAATTTCGATGTGTTCAATGTGTGAATTCACTTTAAATTAGAAATCAAATATCTAATAAACTGTTAATGTTAGAAATTTTTTTTATTTGAATAAAATTGTTAGGAAGAATGATCTCTATAAGAAGCTGTAAAAATAATATGAATAATTTACATACATTTTTTTGATGTTAGTATTTTTGGTCCACGTTTGTTTGTACCGATACTTCAACTTTAACTGGGTGGCTTCCGTAACCAGGACCTCAGTACCCACTGACAGACCGTCACTAAACTAACTCTTTTTTTGTTTAATATAATAATGTTTGTGCACGTGTTTAGATGTGTTGGGATTTAAACATGTTATCATATCTGTTTATGGGTTTAATTGACTTAAATTTGACGATGTTCTAACTTTCCAATGTTTGTAGATATGTATAATTATAAACTGGTTGGTTGATAAATCTAAATTTTACATTCATTTAGAGGACCGGAGGAGTTTCTTTGCCTGTTCTTCCCTTTCTACTGCGGGTTCCACCGAACAAGGAAAATTTCGTTTAAAATTTCACGAGTTATACTCGTATAAAAATCACGATTTATTTTTTTATTTATGTTCTATTTAACTTACCATCGTCTTTCCACACATTGATAGTAAGCAGTGCATAACGAGCTTAATACAACGTAGAAGAGGGGTAGTTAGCTGGACGATCACAGCCAAAACGAGATACATACTTTTGGTGCGCGGGTTTTAATTTTCAAATACGAGTGAGCTACATCAACATTTGTAATTGTTCCTAATTATATTTAAATTTTTGTGTTAAATCTAAAATACTATAAATTCAACATTTTCATTGGATTATTATCTTATGTTTGAGTTAACGTAGAAAAGTTTCTATATATTGTTTGTAATATTCCAAGCAACCATAAATTACCAATGACGTTAAATAAACGTAACTGTTATTTCCTGAAAGTAATGTCTATAAATTTTTGACTTAGTATTGGTCAAGTTAGTGTAGTATAACATAGATCTGTCAATTAAGTTTAAACAAATTACTAAGTCAAACTAAAAACTTATAAAAATTATTTTATTGCTTACGCTGAGATTCACATATTCAAATTTATTTCATAGAAAGTACTCTTGGCATGCCCGTAACTAGACATCCGCGCTATGGAAAGAACTAAGTTCCATTGTTCATAAAAATATATGATTACTCGTCAGTTATATTTTTCCTGGGGGAGGTGGAGGTCTGGGGAGTGCTCGGTCCCCCTCTAGTTACGCTGGTGATTCGTGGTTATGTGATGTACGTTTCGAAGATGTCTGATAAAGTAAAAGTGTTGTAATAAAAACGCAATCTAGTTGACTGGGATCTTGAATATAATTTTATATATATTGTTTAATTTATAGACGTCCTACTTTACTGAGTTACTTTACTACTAATTTGCTGAGTTAGGCAAGCAAACTGAATTTATTTGTGCTGTTGCACTACTTATGACGCTCTGTTCATTTATGAAACATTTCCCTAAGAAACCATTAATGGTTAATGAAGAAATGTAGCAACACACAGATGTCCCAAGGACGTCCCTGAGACATGATGTTGCGGATCAGTGGATGTCCCAAAGTGATCCCATTTAGGTCCTGTGTACGTCATGGGACGTTCTTTTGTCACAACTGTGTGCATCCCTACGATGTGCCCCAAGCAGCACATTACGTTTTATTGACGTAAAATTTACGTACGAGACGTCATTAAGACGTGTCAATGTCGTTATATGACGTCAGTGTGTTGCCTGGGGACCATAGGACATCTTTGCGCATCCGAGTAGGATATCTACGGGACGTCCCTTTTAGATAACTGTATTCACCCCTCCCCTTTTCTACATATACAAATTGGAAAAATATTTATTTATAGTAGTAATTACGAAAGCTTGAGTGTGATTCAGTTATGTAAAAAACAAGAATTTAGAAAAGAAATAGCAACTAATATGTTGATCGATACTTTTAATGCAACTTGTGTTAGCGAGATACGTTTTCTCTTTTAAGCAATGAGTTACTCGAGCTCTCGTAATTACTACTATATATGTATACTATACTTTTTTATCAAGAAAAGTTCCATTTCAAGTTAAAGTACATCTACTTTGTAATAAAATACAAATTATCATTACATAAAACTATAGTTTTAAATAATAATCCTAATTATATTTAATTAAAATAAATTTAGAGATTATTTCGTTTTTTTATCTCCTCGATCCTGGCGTTCTTTGGCCTTCCTTAGCCAGTTTTTTATACTTTCTTTCCGATTTTTTTTAAGTGGCGCCTGAAACAATGCAACTACATAAGAGATGGTAATCGTCATGTAGAGTCGATAAAAAAGTTAATACAAAAAACTTATTTTGGTATTTCTATGTAGTCAGAATTTACATTTTTCTAAATTTAAGAATTGATAAATTGTTACTTGTTGTTTTGTAGAATCATTGATTGATCTTTTTGACAATTCTATTACAGATTAAATCATAAGAGATGATCGATTGTAACCAGTCAAAAATTGTTTAAATCGTTTTTAAAAAATGTTTTTGTGAAACCTCAGTTTTGCAAATTCATTCAGAATTTTTATACGTTTCGCATGTACGTTTCATCAGAAGATTGTGGTGAAAACAAAATTAATTATTTCGTTTATTTCTAGATGTATTTTTAACTGCCTAACTAATTATTGTGGAAACAGTAATACAATACCACAAATCCGCACACTAATCATAACTATAGACTAAGACGTTGTTACCAAGAAAGCAATAACCCTATAGCTTCTTAATTAGTTTAGCGATTTTGTGCCTTATCGGTCATGTTGGTTTTTTAATAATGTTTTGAGTAAAAACAATTTTTTTACATAAAATAAATATTTTCAATTTACTGCATAGATATACGCGCGATGGGGTTTTTAATCACTATTATTAATAATTGTAATCTTTTAATTTCGATAAACTTTATATTATTACATCTAGTAATTCAAAATAATAATTATAAATGATTATTTTTGTACATCATAAATAAATACAAGGTACCAACAACTTACCAAACAAATTTGTTTATGCACTAAAACACCCAAAAAATGTTAGATAATAAAATAAAGAACAGATAAATAAAGTAGTCAGAACACCAACAAAAACAAATACAGAGTGCACCACTTGGATATATCAAAGGAGTGTACGGGTGTCAAGTAGGCACTAGAGAACAAAAAAGAAAGTGGGCACGCGCCCTAAGTTTGTATTCGTCTCGTTTATGTGCGAAAACCGATTATCGGTGTGGTTAAAGTGAATTACTCACATTATCTTCAAAATATTTGTTATATCAAAAGAAAGATTAACCAGAGTAACCGAAATTGATGGATGGATAATATTTATTTAACTGTCCTATATTTATATCATTGATTAATTTATATTTATATATAATGAATGTATAATCCTGTTCTAATTGTATTTGAGAAGTAATTATAAATAAACATTCGCATTAAGTAATATGAAAATTCTTTTTTTTGACAAACGCCCAAATTTGTTTTCCCGCATATGACATCCGATGTACGTTCTTCATTGACATCCTGAGGACGTCCTATTAAAGACATCCTAAAGAAGTTCGTTTTAAATCTCGGGATGTAAAGACATCATTTGGACATAAAATGAACGTCCCTGGGACGTCGTGTGTTTACTGGTATCGTTTTGTAATTTCAGTATTTTTCTTGTTATAATTTGTGTAACCCCATGCTACTAAAAATAGTGTAAACGTAAATCTCTCAAGTTTCAACAAATTACGATATCAAACTAAAAACTTCGATATAAAAATTATTTTATTACAGATGTTGAGGTTAACATACTGAAATTCATGAGAAAGAAAGTACTCATAGTAAGTGATCACGTAGTTTGTAAAGGAGCTTTTTTTCAAGACAGTGTATCAGAACGTTACTTATTGCATTGTATGAACGGGTTCCTCGTGTCAATTTCGTCTACTATGCATATCACGTGACAGATCTTTTACTTTTATGAATTATGTGAAGTATGTTGCAGTAATAATAACGTAAAAGTGACGTAATAAAAACGCGATCTGGTTGACTGGGTACATAAAAGCAGCCAATAAAACCTCTAACTGAGATCTCCTCGCATAGGACAAATAAACTTTAATTCATATACATATCTATATTAAAGATTTTGATGCAAACAACGATGTCATAGACCACATTGGAAATACTGCCACAGCGTACTCTGTATTATCAAACGACAACAGTGTATCAAAGTAATTTTAGAAACTTGGCAACTGTTCTATACAAATAATAAACATAACCTTAAAAAATGCTTGCTGTAACTTCCAAAGAAATTTTAAAATTATATAAAAATTTATTACGTTACGGCCAAGACTTACGGTACACCGATAAACAATATTTTTATCGACGAATTAAACGCGAATTTAAAGAAAATCGTAGGTTGGTAGACGAAACAGAAATTCAATTTAATTACAAGGCAAGTACGAGATTCTCATAGTGCAGTGAAATAATTCGTTTTTCTTTATAGAGAGGATTGTCTTTATTACAGAGACAAAGTGTATTATAAAATGATACGTAATGTAGGGTATGCTAGAAGGATTGTAGGTTATTTTTATCGTACCAAGTTTAGCGCTGATTATTCAAAGGTACCCGTTTTAGTAGAGACTGAATTAGAAGAAAACTTTGTTCGAGGTAGTGGTCCTGGTGGACAATCTGTTAATAAAACGGCTAATTGTGTGGTTTTGAAGCATATTCCAACAGGTAAGTAATTAGTTTATATTGTAAATCAACATTTGGTGCATTCCCATTAGTTGTCTATCCAAAGTAAATCTTACTGTTATTATTATTAGTTACAGAAGTCACATTAACAAAGTTGTTTTGTAAAAAATTATTTCTTCTTCTCATTTCCTTTTGCCTTTTCAAGCGTCGGATTATGGGGTCATGGTCCTCTTTAACTCATTTCGTCCCTGCTTTTCTATCTCTTGCTAAAGTTTCCATCTCTTCCTTTGTTTTCCCTTTTTTTTCCATGTTCTTCTATCTGGTCTAGCCATTTTCTTCTTGGTCTTCCTCTTTTTCTGTTTCTTGGTTTTCCTCCTTTTATTATTCTTTTCGTCAGCCGATCGTTATTCATTCTCATGACATGTCCGTACCATAGTAGGTTTTTTCTTTAATTCTTTCTAATATTGGTGTTTGTTTTATTTCTTTCCTTATGGTTTCATTCCTAACGTGGTCCCATTTTGTTTTCCCTGCTATTTTCCTAAGGTGTTTCATCTGAATTGCATTTATTTTACTTTCATATTTTTTCGGCCATGTCCAATTTTCCACTGCATATGTGGTTGTTGGAATTATTATTGTATTGTGTATTTTCTTTTTTGTTTCTTTATCGATTTCTTTATGTCCTAATATATGGTTGAGTGCGTACTTAATATAGTTTTCTTGATTTATTACATCGATTTGTTATGCATCTATTTTTCCATCATTTGTTAGTATTGTGTCTAGATAGTTGAAAGTTGTTATTTTTTCTAGAAATGTGTTCTTGCATTTTATTTCTTTGTGTAAATTCTCTGATTTTCATTTATTATCAGCAATTTTGTTTTGTTTACTTCCATTTTCATTTCTTCTATTTCTTTTGTGAGTCCGCTATTACAACTACCTTGTTGTATCCTACTGTCGTTTTTAAGTATTCTTTCCTCTTGGTTTGTTTTACTATTCTGTCCATTATCAAGAATAAAAGTGGGCTTAGGCTGTCCCCTTGCTTTATTCCTTTTCTCATCTCAAATTCTTCTGATTGCTGTACTGCGATTTGTACTTTCCCCCTTACTTTGAACGTGCTTTTAATTATTTGGGTAAGTTTTGTCAGCACTTCTAATTCTTCCAGGCTATTCCAAATTGTTTGTCTGTGTACAGTGTCAAACGCTGCTTTCAAATCAATAAATATCAGGTATAGCTCGTTATCCTCTTCTACTGCTCTTTCTATTAGCGTTTTTAGTATGTAAATGTTGTCACTTGTCTGTCTTCCTGTTCTGAATGCCATTTGTTCTTCTTCAAGTTTGTGATCTACGGATTTTCTCAGTGTTTTTTCCAGTATTCTTGTGTATAGTTTTAGTGTGGTTTGGGCTAGGCACATCGTTCTGTAATTTCACAGTTTTTTTATGTATAGGAATTATTAGATTTATTTCCCAGTCTTTGGGGAGCTTCTTCGATTTCCACGCCTCTTTTGATATTTCATGTATCCATTCTGTTCTATCTTCCCCTAGATATTTAAGCATTTCTGGTGCTATTTCGTCTTCTCCACTCGCTTTACCTGTTTTAATTCGTTTTATCGCTTCCTGTACTTCTTCCCTTGTTATCTCTGGTACTTCTGTGTCTTCTTTATCTTCATTTTCTACATTTAATTCTCCTCTAAATTTCTCTGAGTAGCACTCTTTTCAGACTTACAATATTTCTATTATTTCCACTTTGAGTTCTTGCTGATTGTTTTTTATTGCTTTTAGTCCCTTTCAATCTTTCCACTATTGTCCAAAACTTTCTTGTGTCTGTCTTGTGTTTGTCACTTATTTTTTGTCCAAGCTCTTTCCAGCTTTCCTTTTTCGCTTTTTTGATTTCTCGTTTTACTTTGTTCCTTTTTTCTTTATCTTGGTCTTTTGTTCGGATATATTTCTTCCAAACCTGTTTCTTTTCTTTCACTATTCCTTTTATCTCTTCAGTCCATCATCTTGTTCTTTTTAGGGTTTTATTGATGTTTCTTATTCCGCATACCTCCTCCGGTACCTGTACAGTAATTTCTTTGAATTTTTCCCATTTTGTCTCCAGAACTTCTTTCTTTGTTTTCTGTAATACTTTACGAAACTGCTTATTTGTCTTTTCTTGGTACTTTTCTTGCCTTTCCGTTTTTTTAAAGTTTTTATAGGGCTATTCTGATGTATGTTATTTCTTCACTCTTATTTACTATTTCTTCTATTTTTGCTACTATTAGTCTGTGGTTTGAACCTATTTCCGCTTCTTTTCTTGTCTCTATGTCTTGTATTGTTTCTCTTAGTGTTTGTGTGAATACTATATAATCTATCAAGCTTTTTGCGTTACGTTCTTCTGCCACGAAGGTGTACTTATCTTCCATTTTTTGGTTCCGTAGTGTGTTTCCTATTAACAGATATCGATCATTTTCTTCCCGTTACGGTTTACTGTTTGGTCTCCATATTTCCCCATGCCTCTAGTATGGTCGTTCCTTCTCTTGCATTCCAGTCGCCCATTATTATGGATGGTTCTGTTTCCTCTCTTGCTTCATCCAGTACTTCTTGTAAATTGTTGTAGAATTCTTTGACTTCCTCTTCTGGTGTACCTTCTATCGGCCCGTTGTCACTAGTATTATTCTTGAGTGTACGGCTTTCCATTTTATTATTCGTTTGTTTAGTTCCTCTGTTATTATTATTCCCACCCCTTCTTTTGCTCTTTTTTCTGCAACTCCGGCGTAGTATATTACGTGTTTATTTGTTAATCTTGTGTTTCCTTTTCCTTTCCTCTTTGTTTCGCTCAGTCCCATTATTTGTATTTTGTTGTTATCAATTTCTTCTGTAACCTCTATCTCTTTCGCTTTGATTGTATTTATTCTATTCTCCGTTTCTACTTTATTTACTTTACTTTTTTCTTGTTCTTCTGTCTTCGTTGTTATTTTTCTCATTTGCCCTCTTCTCTTGGCTATTGTCGTCGTCTTTTTTACTTCCAACTGGTTTTCATTTCTTGTTAGTTTTTTGGAATTTGTTGGTTTCGATTTGTGATGTTCCTAAGTGTTTTGTTTAAATCTTCCTCCTGTGAGCCCAACTTTTCTTTTTGGTAGGGTGTCCAGTTTTTCTTTTTGGTATTGCTCTCCGGTCAGGGCTTGGTTCTTCCTCATTTGTTGATCTGGCTCTTTTCTTTTGTTCCTCTATATCGTTACGTGTTATTACTTCTGGACTTTTCTTTTCATCTTCTGTAATGTCTTCAATGCCCTACTCTTCTCCATTTATTAGTAGTTTATCCTTCCTAATTACTGCTCTTAGCCCTTTTTTTCTAGCATCCATCATGTGAGAGATTAGTTGTTTCTTCTCTTGTCTAGATCATCACTCATTCCTATTTTTGTTCCTGCCAATTTCTTTGTGTTCCTCATGATTTTCCATTTTTTAGTATTGTTGTAATCCCCATATTTACTGGTCACTTTTTATCAACTTTTATCAACTTTTCTTTTTCCCAGTCTTTTTTTGTAAAATCTATTTCATTTTCTCCCAGTTGAATCTCCATTTTCTTTCTTATTATTTCTAGGACCTTCTCTTTCAGGGCGTCTAAGTCTTCCTCTGCGCTTTCAGGTATTCCGAAGATAATTAAATTTCTTTTCTTTAGCTCCTTTTCTAATTTCTCGATCTTCACTGCCTGGTAATTTATAGTCTCTTCTAATTTCTTCATTTTCTGTAATTGTCGATTCATGTTTACATTTGTCTCATCAACTTTTCCTTCTACCTGTAGTAATTTTTTCATGATATTTCCTTTTTTTCAGTCATGTGTATTTCTTTCCGTTGCGTTGTTCTCTATTTCGTAATTTGTAGTTTTGTCTTAAATTAATTTACTTGTCTATGGATTTTACGCGCGTTAAAATTTTAGATACTGGCTTGTCTGATTGGCGCTGGCGGATCGCGTTTTACGTGTTACGCACCAGCTGTTCAGCTTTTGCCGCGTAAAAAGGTCAACTTCGGTCAACCCGTCGCAAGTTGTTACCCCTTATCGGTTTTAAGTTAGGTTGGATTTCTGTTTATTGTTCGTATTTATTTAACTAACTTGTTTTTGGCTTCCTTTCTCCTTCTGTATTACTTATATATCACTTATTTTTTATTTACCTTTGAATTTGTATTATTTTTATCAAAAGATTTAACAGTGAATTATAAATGTCGGCCGTGACCTTTATCTCGTATGATTAAATTTAATCATTTTTAATTAAAAAAATATTTATACCATTGAAATATATTCTCTAGTTTATATGTACACTTGTTATGTAATTATATTAATTCCATCCGACTTGTTAAAAATTTCCAGTAATGTCTCTGTAGAATTCTTCTGTTTAGCACAGCCTTAATTTATTCCTTAATATTTATTTGTACCAAAAAAATTTATCATTACTAACACAAACACTTAATTTTAGGTATTGTAGTAAAATGCCATGAAACAAGATCGCTAGATCAAAATAGAAAAAAAGCCAGGCAAATCTTAACAACTCGACTAGATGATTTAATTAACGGAATCGACAGTGTATCTTCCCAACAAAAGAAACACGAAGACAAAAAATCGCTAGACAGAAAAAGACGTAAGGATAAATTAGATGCATTAAAAGCGGAATGGAAAAAACGGGAAAATTTGGAGTAATCACATGTATATGAGATAAAATATATATTATAACTTAAATGTATAACAGTACACGATTATTAACTCACTCAAACAAATAGTTCTTTTCTGAAAACGAGTGATAGAATAAAATTAAAGATCAGATTGTGATAATCGTACTTGCTGCGCAATTTCAATCACTGATTTTGGTACTTTCGATTTAAATTGGAATCTTTTAAGACCAGTTCCTTCCCTTGGCGCATTGATTGGTGCAGGTTCGCTTGGTTTTGTTTCAGTTTTGTTTTTTATAGTTGATTTACTGACTTCTGGAGAGTGTAAGATATCTGCTTCATAAGCTTTTTCGACGTCATCGAAAGCTACGTTATCAAAAAAATCGTCTAATAGAGACTTGTCTACTTTAGTTTTCTTTTGCTGTATTTGTGTAGAGGTAACGATGCTTTGACTTGAACGTGGAGGGGAATCCAAAAATGTTAGATCTTCGTAACTGTTCGATGTCGACGGTCTAGCCAAAATAATTTTCTGTTTTTTAGATGGATTTTTAATTAAACTAAGAGAATTGTTATCGCTTTCCGCACTTCTTTTCTCGTATTTTTTAGAAGGGTTAGACGAACTAGTAACGCATTTTTGACTTTGGTTGTCAACAATGGATCTACTAGAGTCGTTACTGAAATTGAATAAATCGAAATCATTTTCGCATGTCGATTCAAAATCTTCATAAGGAACATTTAATTTGGCTAAATGGGTTCTAACTTGGTGATAGGTCGTGACAACTTTTATTGCATTGAAGGTGATTTCTGGCGGACAAGCATTTTTTATTGCTGTCAAAAATCCTTTACCGGTTTCGTTTGTTGTATTTTGCATAGCTGCTAAAATTACTTCGCGCATATCATCTGTTACGTTTAAGTCGATCATTTTAATGGGATATCCTATTTTGATAGCGTCGATGAGATGAGATAAAACGGTTTCGGGTATCACCCCCCTGAAACAAATTAATTGTATTTAGTAATGGGAAGTCAATAGTAAGTTGGATACCTCAGACAAGTGTTTACTTTTTTTTTCTATGCCATCACATAAAATTCAGGACAAAAGATGTATATTGTGACAAAAACAAATGCGGTTATTTGAGACACTAACAGTAGTCCCTACGGACCGCTAGGGGCAACTGGGATCATTCAGGGGGTCCGTGGAAAATTAAAATTGATTTGGGATCCCTGAACAACGTCAGGGTGCCCGCGCAAGGTTTAATATAAAATAAAAACATTTTTATTAATATGGAAGTTAAAATAAATAACAATGAATAAATTATTTACGATTTTTACGTCCTAAGCAAAATATAGATAGGTGCATAAATAACAGGCTTCGCGGTGAGTCAGCCCTATCTATACAGGAACGCAATAGACCCGATACCTGCACCAACTAGTCTAGAATATAAACTTAAAAGAGTCGTGTATCTAATCAAACATTTAGTTCTATGTTATGCGTGATGTAAAGTGCATATAACAAATTTTCCTAGTCTTGGACAAAAACAAGTATAATTTTACGTAAGTATATTTGAACAAAATTGATATCTCTTTTTAATTTAAATTTATTTAAGCAATGTTATACTCTTGTTTAAGTTGATAAAAAAAATATATATCACAGTTATCAGTACAGTAATCCTTTAACATTCATTAACAGTCCCGCGCAGTACATAAGGTCAAACTCGTGTGGTGCACGACGGCGCCGAAAAAACTCAAAAGCAACAAAAAGATAAAGCAACAAACAACATTGTCAAAACAAAATTTATAATGATAAAAAAACCAGTAAGGAATTGCTAGCTATTATATTGTTTTTTGTTTGTTTTTTTTTTATTTTTACTCTTTGAGACAAGGGGGAACCGAATTACTTTTCGAAAATAATATATTTTCCAAATGAGAGTAGGCAATAATAGCATTTATTCGATTGAATACGTAACATGATAACATGAATTCTGTGAACTCAGACACATCTGATTTTAATCATGTTTGAGCTTGAAATTTGGCCTACAACGAGCGAACAAGCGTTTTTTCCTGTCTGAGCTTGCAATGTACGAAACTTTATATATTTAAGCGCTGCATCGGTCGCGATTTCATTTGTTGCCTGATGCCCAATCAATAATTAACTTAGCGAAGTGAAAAGGTGCATAGGGTAAAAGATATCGGCTTTTGAAACTTTACTTTTTTGTAGTTTTACAGACTTTATAGTGATGTGTTTTGTGTTGTGAATTAAGGTTCATCTAAAATTTATTTTTTATTTTATTTTACATTTATTAAAACATTAAAAGCCAAAAACTTGCATCTCAAAAATCCTTTATATTTGATTATATAAACATCATTGTTAATTGAAGTAAATTCAAACAGAATAATTAATAAGCACTAATATTACTGTTTATAAAAATTTATAAATTTTGAAATAACTTGGCATAAGCAATATTGAGAAAATACTTTCGAGTTGGAGTTTGAAACGTCGAAAGATTTCCATTTTTCATGAATAATTTTTCAAGAGAACTGGAACACCATGTCAAAATTACGTATTTTTTTCAAAACCCGAGTCTACTTTGCCAAATATTAATAACAAAAATAATACAGCTGAATCCTAATATTCTAAACCTGTACTTGAAACAAGTATCAGCAGCAGACAAGAAACTGATCTTGTAGAAAACAATCCATCAACATCTTCAAGTTCCGCTGATAATGAGAAATCAACACCTTCAAAAATGGCCAAAGAAATTACGTCCTAATAATATTCAAGAATTAGTAGAACGTGGCCCTGCTCACTATCAAAACAAAAAAGATATTTATTCGAGAGATAGTTCGGATTCGGCGCGTAAGTTTTCCAATAGTTACTTCTTTAGAATTTTACCGAACAAAGAAAAAATTGAGCGTTTTGGGTTGTTGTATTCCGAAACAAAAAATTCACTTTACTGCTTCTGTTGCAAAATTTTAACAACAGCTATTTGAAATCTGTTCGACTTAGTGATGAATCTGGTTACAATGACTGGCAGCGTTTAAGTGAACATTTAAATATTCATGAAAAAAGCAAGTTACATATCGAAAATGTTCTATAATTGCTAGATCTTTCTAATCGTTTTAATAAAAATAAAATAATTAATTCTGAAATTGAAAATGTAATAAACAGAGAAACTAATAAAAAGGCAAAATATTATTCCATATTATTAGACTGCACTCCTGACTCTAGTCACCAAGAACAAATTTCAGTTTGTATAAGATTTGTTAATTTAAAGAGCACGGGAATTAGTATAGAAGAACATTTTTTATTATTTTGTCCTATAGATGATGTGTTGGGTGAAGGCTTGACAAAAATTACTTTGTCGGCGTTAGAGAAAGAAGGCTTAAATATCAACGATTTGCGGGGTCAGGGTTACGACAATGGGGCAAATATGCGTGGTAGGCATAATGGTCTACAAAAAAAAATTGGATTTTAATCCGCGAGTTTTCTTTGTTTCTTATTGCAATCATACCCTAAATTTAGTCGTCAATGATAACCCAAAATCCAATACGTTGAGCATAAATTTTTTTTCTTTAGTTCAAGAACTGTTTGTATTTTTTTCAGCTTCTACTAAACGCTGGTCAATCTGAAATATAATTTATCTAATGTAACAAATTTAACTGTAAAACCTTTATTGGATACTCGATGGTCTAGTAGAATCGATAACTCCTTTAAGGTATCAACTTGGGGAGGTTTATGATGCTCTGTTTGAAGTAAGCGAAAGAAACTTGGAAAATAACGTAAAAAATTTGGCTGCATTGTGGGGCAAGAAATTGCAAAATTTTGAGTTCATTTGCCTGCTTATATTGTAGTATCATATTTTAAGTAAAGTTAACATTGTTAGTAAAATTATTCAAAAACCGAACTTTGATGTTGCTCAGTGTTGTAATCATTTAAATAATTTGAATAATTTTTGAAAGCTTATCGCTCCGATAAAGGTTTTAATGATCTATTGATTGATGCTAAAGAAATAGCATCCAGCTTAGACATAGAACCTAAATTCAAAAAACAAAGAAAATTGCATTTGCGTTTTATTTTAGTAAAAAAATGGTAAGTATAAGAATTATCGGCGACGAATTGCCGTAATAAAATACTAAAATATAGTAAATAAGTGTAATTTAAAATTCATTTATTCGGCTCTTAAATCGCGTTTGAAAGAATTTACGTTAAAATGTTTAGAACATGTTCGCACTAAAACAATAAGATTCTTTACTAAACTCTACATTAACTGTTTAGATGAGATATAATCATTGATTTTTTGACCCATTTGTACACTCAACCAAACAAAAAACGGGACACCTTGGTTAGTTCAAATCAAATAGTTAGCGGTGTAAAACAGACTTGTAAATCGCAAAACTCAAACAAGCAATCGAAATCTAACTAAGAACTTCTCAAAAGTTAGGTTATCCACTTGTAAAACAAGCCATAACCTAAACTATGAAAAGGTAAGAAGGAAAACGATAACCTGAAAAAGCAAACGAAAATCTAACAAAGAACCACTACCGAGTTAGGTAATCAACTTGTGAACCAAGCCAGATTCTAAACTAAACTACCTAGACTTCCTTTGGCGAAAAGAGAAGAAGCCGAACAAATAATTACGGATTTGGAGAGAAAAGGCGTGATTGAACCTTCAAGTAGTCCATGGGCATCCCCAGTGGTACTCGTGAAGAAGAAGGATGGATCAACGAGGTTTTGCGTAGAGTACAGGCAGCTAAACGACGTGACCAAAAAGGACAGCTACCCTTTACCCAGAATTGACGATACGCTAGACACCCTGTCAGGATCCCAGTGGTTTTCTACGTTAGATTTAAAGAGTGGATACTGGCAGGTAGAATTAGAACCCAAGGATCGTGAAAAACAGCTTTTACGATCGGAACTGGTTTGTGGCAGTTCACTGTAATGCCCTTCGGCCTGTGTAACGCTCCTGCAACGTTCGAGCGTTTGATGGAGACCATCTTGCGCGGATTGTCTTGGAAGACGTGCTTGGTTTACCTGGACGACGTGATCGTGGTTGGAAGGTCGTTTGAAGAGCACTTGAACAACTTGAAGGAAGTGTTCCAAAGATTACGTGGGGCTAACCTCAAACTGAGCCCAAAGAAGTGCCACGTATTTAAGAAGGAAGTCCAATACCTTGGCCACGTCGTATCTAGAGATGGAGTAAGGGCTGACCCAGACAAAATCCGAGCAGTGCAAGCATGGCCAAGACCGATCGACAAACATCAGGTCCGAAGTTTCCTTGGGTTGTGCACTTATTATAGAAGATTTGTCCCCGGATTTGCCAATATTGCCAAACCATTGACAAAACTAACCGAAGAAAAAGCAGAATTTAGATGGAATGAAGACTGCGAAAATTCTTTTAATCAACTAAAACAGGCCCTAGTCACTTCGCCGATTTTGAGTTATCCACGAGAAGATGGAAAGTTTGTTTTGGATACCGACGCAAGCAATATGGCCATAGGCGCGGTCCTTTCGCAGGTTCAAGATGGACAAGAAAAGGTTATCGCGTACTTTAGCAAGGTTTTGTCTAGGCCAGAAAGGAATTATTGCGTGACTAGGAGGGAGCTGTTAGCAGTCGTTAAGTCCATCGAACATTTCTACAAGTATTTGTATGGACGAAAATTCTTACTGAGAACAGACCACGCCGCTTTAAAATGGCTACTGCAGTTCCGTAACCCAGAAGGACAAGTAGCAAGATGGATCGAGAGACTGCAAGAGTATGACTACGACACAGAACACCGTGCCGGAAGCAGTCATCGGAACGCTGATGCCTTGTCCAGAAGACCATGTCCGGCGGACTGCAGCCATTGTTCGCGACTGGAAGAAAAAGTCGAATGCCTCCGGAGAACTGCTATGGTTGATGATGAGTGGGAACCTGAGCAGTTACGTCGCGAACAAGAAGAGGATCCTGAAATAAGACTACTCCTGGACTGGAAAGAAAGCGGCCGACGACCAACCTGGGAAGAAGTGAGTGCTTTGGGCAAAAATATCAAAGCGTACTGGGCGCAGTGGGACTCCTTGATAGTAGAAGACGGTCTTCTTAAGCGATCCCTAGAAAGTGCCGAGGGCACGGGAAACAGACTATAGCTGGTAGTGCCGAAGAGCAGGGTGACCGAAGTGTTGAAGCATCTCCACGATGGGACATCAGGAAGACACTTTGGCATTAAGAAGACGTTGGGTAAAGTGCGAGAACGATTCTACTGGATGAACTGCAAAGAGGACGTCATGAAATGGTGCCGTAAATGCATAGTCTGCGCTTCAGGAAATGGTCCAGCGAGAAAGCGCAAAGCACCCATGAAACAATACAACGTAGGAAGCCCTTTGGAAAGAGTAGCGATTGACATCGCAGGGCCGTTCCCAGAATCCGATTCGGGAAATAAATACATCCTGGTGGCGATGGATTATTTCACGAAATGGACGGAGGCTTACGCCATACCCAATCAGGAAGCAGCTACAGTCGCAGACGTATTAGTAAAGGAGTTTTTCTGCCGGTTTGGAGTTCCGTTGGAATTACACTCCGATCAAGGCCGCAATTTTGAGTCTGGGCTGTTTCAAGAAGTTTGCCGATTATTAGGAATTAAGAAGACTAGGACAACGCCTCTCCATCCTCAATCTGATGGCATGGTTGAACGGATGAATCGAACAATGGGCAAGTACTTAGCCAATGTAGTGTCCGAACACCAAAGAGACTGGGATCAGTACTTGCACCTTTTCCTAATGGCATACCGATCATCCGTTCACGAAAGCACAGGCCAAACACCATCCTGTGTAATGCTCGGTCGTGAAATACGATTGCCATGCGACCTTCAATTTGGCCGAAGACCGGAAGAGGAAGTCGCTGGAGAAGATTACGTCAGCAAGCTGGCAAAGAAGCTAGACGAAGTACATGAAGAGGTTCGTAAAAACGCACAAATTGCCAGCGACAGGATGAAAACCAGATATGACGTCAAGGCACAAAATGGTGGGTTTCAACCTGGCGATATGGTCTGGTTGTATAACCCTCAAAGGAGACGTGGTTTATCGCCGAAGCTGCAAAGGCAATGGGAGGGCCCCTATGAAGTCGTGCAGCGTATTAACGACGTTATATACCGCATCCGAAAACCGCCCAGAGGCAAGCCAAAAGTGGTCCACGTCGATCGTCTAGCCCCGTTTGCTGGCGATAACCACAATACGCAAGTTCAGGTCCGAACCAGAGTAATAAGTAGCAGAACCAGGAATCCAATCGAAAAAATGGAGTTCGAAAAGTTTTTGAACTTATACGGAGGTTCTGGAAAAGCTAGGTTCGGAGTTACCACCGAGGAACAACAAGACCTGTTCCAGACACAAAAAGATTACGCCATCGCACTTTGCGTGAGCGAGGACCTTGACATGTCCAAAGGGGTTGCAGTCGTGTTTAAAAAGAAGTTTGGACAGCTAGATGAATTACGAAGACAGCAACCGGCAGTCGGAAAGGTTTTAGGACTACGTGGTGACGGACGCTTCGTTTTCTATCTGGTCACCAAGAAATACTCACGTGTCAAGCCGTTATACAAAGATCTGTGGCGAACATTATGGAGTCTCAAGAGACAAATGGAGTTCCATCATGTTAAGAAATTGGCAGTACCCAAGCTTAGTTGTGGCTTAGACCAACTGAATTGGAGGACAGTTCGAAACATGTTGGAGGTCGTCTTCCGAGGAACAGGCATTCAAGTGTTGGTCTGTAGTTACCAACCGAGGAGAGTATTGGGTCAGGAAAAGTCCATTGACTGTTACTTTTATGGTCAAGGAAGTTGCCGAAATGGAGGAAGCTGCCGGTATCGCCACGATCCCTTTTACCGGTGTCGCATCCAGTCTCCTGTTCTGGGACAGAACAGTCCTAAGAAGGGGGCAGTGAAACGTTCGAGTAATTACTTGCAAATGCGGGAGCCTTCTGGAAGTGTTTTCCATTTTCTAGAAGATATAGCGAAAAGTAAGGAACGCTCGAGAAAGATTCGCCGATGTCTATAAATACGTAAGAAAGAAATCGTAGGTCAGTTATTGTCGAAACGCGAATGCAGCTGTATTAAGAAGATTATCAAGTTGAAATAAATAAGTATCGTTAGCACGCGTGTATGTGATTATTAGTGTAAACAAGTGTGAAATCTGAGGACGTTATCTTATCTCGTGTTAGTGATAGTGTTATACAACGGTCAGATATAAATTATAGTGTAAGTGTTTTTATTAAATATTATTAGATTTTAATTAGTTCGGTTAATTTAAACGTGTACATATTTCTAGATTAAGTAAACGTAGTTTTTAGTCGTTATAAATAATTAGTTTTTAATAAATAAATACGTAACAATAGTAATGGTAAAGCTAAATGATTCTATAATGAAATATTAAAAATAGTAGCATTGTAGGATATACCAACAACCTGGAACACAGCATTTGGAGGGCACGGGGTTCAAGACTCGAAAACACAAATAATGATCATGGCAGGAAGGAGAAAGCTCGAAAAACTAACAATACGAGTAGGTACGGAAAACATTAAAAGTGAGAAAGCGGTATACATGGGAATCGAGGTGGACAAAGATATCAAAATGACAGCACACTTGATGTATTTGTATGAGAAAATGAACAAAATGTAGACTAGAAAATGTGATGAATGAAAATTGAGAAAGAAGATAATACAGAACTAAAGTGTGAAACAGTAAAGAGCTATGTTGCTATTGGTTAACATTTTGACGCACTACTCTGACATTTCTGGAGTGGAAGCGGAAACATGAAAAAAGGCAGTTCGAAACGGATATCAAAATTAAAATTATAAGGCTATTTAATGATCTTCCTTAAAACAAGGAATCGCACACCACTGATAAGCAGTAGATAACAAGTAAAAAATGGAACGAACAAGTATAATACGGAAACAAAAGTTGACACTTACCTCTTATTTGCGATTTCTTGAACAGTGAGACCGGATTTGTACATAGAATAACTAGCTTCTGCAGTTGCTGATATTCTAGTCCCTGGTAATGGATGTTCGGCTAGAATATCCTCTATACTTCTCTTGACATTACTCTGCTCTTTCTCAAGTGGATCCAAATGACATATACTCCTAATAGTCTTTACAAATTCCTCGCCGAAACGGTTAAGTTTAGCTTCAGTAAATCCTTCGACTGCACAAAAATAAAATGAAACAACATTAAATCAACGCTTTAATTGCTTACATCGATATTTCCGTAATTCTTTTATGGTAGTTGGTTTCATTTCAGCCATTTTCATTAAAGCTTCGTTTGAAGCAACCATGTAAGGCATACAATCAACCGCAGTTGCAAGATCGGCACGCTTATTCATTAACAATCGATATACTCTTAAACGTTCTTCATTTTCAACACTAGAACTACTGTTATCACTTACGTCTTCTACGCCTTTCTGCGTAATAGTATTTATTGCCCCCATTAATTTAAGCGATATTTTAGAAGACTTGGGCTGTGTACTTGGTTGTGTCGATGATAATTTTAAGTACTTACTATTACTAAGCGAAGCTTCTGCAGGTCTGGAAAATAATACATTTACTTTATTGCTTCTCAAATAATTTTTATTTACTAACTCATGCTGTTTTTTCAGTTTAAGCAGTTTAAAAATTTCTGGCGAAGGTTGAATTAACATGTTGGTTGTTTTTGGCGATTGCAGAAACCCGTTGCCTTTACTGCTTACACTGTACGTACTATAAACAGCTTTTCTAGCGCTCTTTTTGCAAGTCTTTTCTAAATAGCCTTCTCTTTCTAGTATTTTACCTACAACAACAACCGTCAACGTATAAAATTTAAAAAAAATAGTTTACATCTCAATCGATAATATTATGGACGATGTCAGTGACGAAGAGAATCCGTTCATAGTTATAAGTGTGATAATGTGAGTACGAAACAAGGAATTACTAGTCCAGTTAATCTGCGACGTTTCGTGCTTATAAATTAGCACTTCTTCAGGCCGCTCCACTGAGTCAAAAAGAATAACTATGATAATTAAATGGCATATTAAGAAATTCATTTTAAATACTTAAGGACACGACATAACATCACGAGAAACAACAAATTACTTGTTACTGTTGTTTATCAATCCAAGACACGTCCTTTTTTGACTGTAGCCTAACCACAGTGAAGAAATTTAAAAAAAAAACCAGCACATGAAAAATGATTTGAAAATACAAAATGGACGAAATGAAAACAATGAAACGAAAACATAAAAAAATCCTAGTAGTAAAATTTCCTGATTAGGAATAAAAAATGTTCACAACAATAAAAAAGAAAGGTAGTAACAAAAACAAGTTAAGTTAAGAAAAAGGACGGGAACAATTAACGCTGCCCAGATAACGATAAATAATACAAGAAAAACAAAAAACAGAAACTCGAAGTGCAAAAAAATGTACTATTCGAAAAAACAAAAAAAGTAGCAAAACTGTAACACACTAATTGTGAATGTTGAAAAAAATAGACCTTCGATTCACCTGCTTTGACTAGCTCGGTATCGGAGATGGTCGTGAATTGAGATAGTAGCGACCGGAGTATAGTGGTGAGTCGGTGCCCTGCGCTACCTTTTAGATAAACCAGTTTTACAAAAAAGGAAAGGACCCCCAAACACAACCGCGTTTTAAAAAAAACGAGAGAATGCTGTGACAAGAACATTCCTAAGCTTTATTATGACTAGTAATAGTGAATTCTAAATCACAAAATATTCAGTAGTTATACATATATAAGTGCACAAATCAAATGCAAACAGACGGTATAAGTGATAACGAGTTACATAGATAAATAAATAATAAAGATGCAATTATAGCTAGTCAGAAATTAAGTAACATTTTATAGTAGACCAGGATGTGATAGATACCCTAAATTGAAATGCGAGAAAACAATTACCCGTTGCAATTAATACTAGATTAAACTATGTTTGAATGTATTAAACAATGTTGCTTGATGCGAAGTAATAACGTTCTGCTGAACTTTCATTGTTTATTATTTTGAAATGAATATACACAACGTTTCGATTGCTGTGGTATCTGCAATCGTCATCAGGTGAATACTAACAAACTTAGAAACTACTGGAGCTTATATACTAAAGACATGTTCGATGAAGCGTTCAAGCGTACAAAATCAATTTAGCGTAACCAATCAATTAAAAAAATTACTTAGTAAAGTTTAAGTTGTTTTAGAGGTTCGATTAGTGGTTTCCATATGTTGCTTATCTCGACACTTGGCTGGCTGAAAATTTCTTTGTTGTTGTTGATGAATGCCGCTTCTTTAAATTTCCGTTTGTACCAATGTTCCTCTCTGTGTATGATTTTTGCTTCCGACCATTTCATTCGATGTTGATTATCCCACGAATGTTGCGCGATGCCGGACTTAGAAGTCTCTTCTCTCTGTGTGTGCGTCTGATCTTCTTTCAGTCTGATGTCAAGTGGTCTTTTGGTTTCCCCCACGTATGATTTGCCACATTCACATGGAACTTGGTAAATGCAGTTTTGGGAATCTCAACTTGTTTGTGGCTTTGTGTTGGAAATTATACTCCTAATGGTGGTCGATGATTTGAACACTGTATTTAAGTTGTAGCTTTTCCCTATACGTTTTATTGATTCTGATAAACCTTTGACATATGGGATGCTCAGCAGTGAATTGGGCAGTTCTAATCGACAGAGCATACAGGTTGTGCAACACAGAGAAAGGGCTACGAGAAGAAATCAAAAACATTAGAAACGATCTAAGCCAGAATGGTTATCCAGAAAAGATTGTAGAAGAGCTTTTACAGAAAAAGCAATTGAACTCCATGGGACAACCTAAAACAGAGGAACTGCCCAATTCACTGCTGAGCATCCCATATGTCAAAGGTTTCTCAGAATCAATAAAACGTGTTCTACCACTGCTGATTTTGTAACTCTGCTGTGTTTGCAGTCAGCCATATGTTCTTTTACTCTAACTTCAAAAGAGCGCCCCATCTGTTCTATATAACTTGATCGATATGATAAACAAATTTTTGTAAATCACGGCATGTTTTAAGGTCCTTGTTTGTCTTTAACAGATCTAACCCAATTGTTCATGGTATCCTTAGTCGTGAAGACAGTTTTGATATTGTTTCTTTAGCACTCTGCTTATTTTGTTTATCGGACATATAGAGTATGGTAAATAAGCGGTACTAGTAGGAGATGGCGAGTCTTCTTTGATTTTCGGATTGAGTGCTCCCTTCCACGCCCTTTGGATTTCTGTGGATCCATCTTATTGTAGAGTAATGTTTCCGTTTCCTTTTGTAGTTTCTCATTATCTGACACACGTATAGCTCTTTTAGCTAAAAGTGTGCAAAACAGTGGTCTTCTGTACTAGATGGTGGTCAGATTTGGCGTATCTATTAGTGCACGTTATCTTTCTATAAACAAAGTGCCGTTATTTTTCTTTATCGCCAGTACATGAAGAAAGGCTTCACTGCTGTTAACTCCATAGTAAATTTAATGTTGTGTGCAGAGTTTAGACGTTGAAAGAATTAATATAGTTTATTTTTGCCATGAGGCCACATAACAAACGCATCATCAACATATCTGACCAAGTTTTTGGTTTCAACTCAACATTCTTCATAATTTCAGTTTCAAAATACTCCAATTGATATTGGCTATAACTTGAGAGAGCGGTGATCCATGGCCGCTCCTTCTATTGTTTAAATAAGTTATCGTTATAACTGAAATAAGTATTCTTAAGACAGAGTTCGATGAGCAGAACTTCTTCAGTAGTTTTCTCCTTGAGCAAAGACAACACTTCGTCGACTTCTTTTGTTATACGCAAGTTCTGAATTTTTTCTACAAAGTCTGTAGAATCTTTAATGCAAGTTTCTGTATTTCCTATCAACGGCAACAGTTTTGTAGATAGATAACGTGCTAACGATTAGGTCGGTGAATTGATGGTGCTCACTATCGGCTGAAGAGGGACTCCTTCTTTGTGTATCTTAAGAAGACCGTAGATTCGTGGCATAACTGAATTTTTGACAATCAAAGCTTGTTTCTTGTTAATATCTATAGTAGGCAAGTGTTTGATTGAACTTTCACTTATTCATTTACATAAATGATATCGCTGGGAATGTTTGATATTTTTATCAGGACGCTATCCGCTACATTTGATATGCTTGTGAAGAATTGTTTGATATACTAACCGGAGTTTCCTGAAGCTACAACACGGCTTGCTCAGGAATATAAATATGTTTGAATCATAATTATTTCCTCTTAGATAGAGATAGTCAGCTAGTGCCCTTCAAAAGCCCTACGATTCGAGTCAATGATTAACACCTATGGAATCCGTCTTTTCGCTAAAATCCGTTGGTAGCAAAAGATGACACGCGCCTCATTCTAAAGTGTTTTAAGTATCGTATTTCGTAATTATATTTAATTGTCTAATTATTAATTCAGCATGTTTTTTTTTATTTGAAATTCACCATAGTACTTGTTCTATCTAATCTAATTAATTTTATTTTCAGTCGTAACTGTTAAATCATAGTTAACATTATGTAACGTAGTTGTATGTAATCAAGGCCAGATTTAGACACACCACGCCGTACATGTAACTTACATAGTACTACGTACGTCTCGTCACTAAAATAATAAAAAGTAGTAACCGTTACTACTTGTTACAAGGAACTTTGGTAGGGTAAGTTTTTAGTACTCATTTTATTCATTGCTATTAATTATAATTATCGATTATCAAATCGTTTCGCGACTGAGACAAGATCGGATACAGTAAAGACCAAACAAATATTGGAAACGACCTAGATGAAAACGCGGAAAACAATGGGCGTTAGCAAAAGAAACCTCATACGAAACACGGATATTAGACGCAGCAGCGATACACAAAAGAAAGATCAACATATATCAAGGATGGACGATGCTAGAATGGTGAAGAAAGTTCAAGATCTTTCACGAAGGGGTAGAAGATCACCGACTAAACCTAAAAAAGAAATGGAAAGATGTGCTTCTAAGCTTACAAAGAAGAAGAAGATAATCAATTCGTTTCGCGACTGCATGTAAACGAAGTAGTTGATCGATTACGTTTGAAGGTACGGTGATTGTGAATTACGTTATTTGCTATTAATTCTTTAGATTTTTATTACTCTGTTAAAAATTATATGTAGTGCATGTTATAGTTGAATAGAATTAGCTGTACGAACGGTTGCCTGATAAAAGGGGCCTGCATCATTACTATTAACTATGATATTTATTGATGAATCCTCCATTGATATTTCTTTGATATGGTTCTATCTCGTTTTAACTCCCTTTGTTGAAATAAATATATTTGTTGTTATAAACTATGTTTCACAACTTGTTTCTTTTCACTGTTCGACAGATTTAAACGGGATCTGTAGTTAGTAGTTTTGCTACCGTTTTGGCGCAATTTTAATTGTTTTATGATAAGCATCTGAATACTAGCTGCGATCCTGTCACCGAAGTGTTCTGAGCTGCCGCCTGCACTCAGTTAGGGTTAAATTTACGTAACAAATCTCAATACATGAATTTTGGCCATTGACTATTAAATACATCTCGCTGGAGTCGATAACTTGAAGCACGTACTAAGGTGGACATTGGTTACTACCACCAATTTTTCGCAGTAATTTCGGGTCAAGTCGTTGAAGTACTTTGTGTGAAGGTCTATTAAACTTGAAAACACACCTGCGATTATGATTAGTGAAAGTCATTCGGATGCTTGACGCATTCGGTTATCATGAACTTATTTGCGATATCACCTTATAACTAATTATTTCTTTCCTTACACTTTTAGCAATTTTAGAGGATGTTACGCCATTAGCTAATCGGATATGTCTGGACAAACGCGAGTAGACAGACAACAATGTATGAGATTTCCTGTTCGTATGGTTTAGTCTACATTGGCAAAACTAGCCGTTCATTAAATCGTGAGCACGATTTCGAACTACCCACACTAGTCGCACTTATCCCAAGTTCAACGACTTTTTTTCACTTCTTTGGAAATTCTTATTCTAGTTCATTGATTGCCACAGTTCAATCTTTAAAAACATTCTTATTTTAGCACCCGTTTTTTGTAATTGTTCTTATGTATTACGCGACAAGTATCTCGTGCCAGGGAGAAGTTTAATTGCGCAGATAGATAACGCATTCGGCTAGAAAAGAATAGACATGCTCCGAATACAATCGTTGATGATTACGTTATTAATGCAATGTAGTTAGTTGAAAAATGCAGTGTATTTAGTGACAATTTTCTAAATAAGAATAACACAAAGTATAGATAACGTTAAGCAAAGCAGGTCACGCGTATCTTAAGAAAGTCAAACCGGACTGATTCCATCTTCGCGAAGTTACTCCGGACGTGAGATACTTGTCAAGTAGTAACTTTTATGTAATTCATTTTTCCTTTTTTTCGTGCTATTAATCTATTTTTGGTTTTGGTTTCTCTCAAAATATTTACGATTTTCAGTCTCGACTGATTTTGAGAAAATCATAAAATATATTACGAATAAGTCTAACTGTTGTACGCATAACCTGAACAAAAAATTCCTTTTGTATATTTTGTGCAAAGAGCAAAGGAACATACTTTACACAAATCTATGAAGTGCATTTTTTGGTAATTTGGAAAACGCCGATATAAAAACTCTCATACTTGGTTGGGATTATGAACACCCTGTACACTTTCATGAATTTGTTTATGTTTGATACATTAGTTTGGCAGCATTTGCCTAGCACGTTATTAGATTTCCCCATCATTGACTTTAACGTTTTTTAAAAGTTGCATAATTTAAGCACTTCACAAGCATATTTGGAATATTCTTCAAAATATTAACGTCAAAACACCCTATATCTTTTGCCCCATAAGTTTTTGAAAACATGCTGTATACGAACATTATAATTAAGTTACGAATAGCTATTATCCAAAGTTTTACTGTTGTTAGTAATCATTGTCATATTACTCATATTACAAATTTAAATAACTTTCTGTGATTCTTAACGATGAATGAGTAAATGACAATGATCAGAGAACGAATGAATAAAGAAACATTCACTTTCATTTGAAGATCTGTTTACAAAACAAGACCATATATTTTGCAATTGTCATTACATAAACGAGTTAGTCAATTGAATAATTAGTAACAAAATTGTACTTGCAATTACTGTCATACGCGTTAACATCCTCTAAGATGCCAAAGAAAAAAGACGTATATTTTTAACTTTAAAACAGTTTCAGATGATTCAGCATTTCAACACTAGAAAACAGGCGAATAATAAAAATCGAAAAAGTCAAAGTAAAACACAAACGACATTGTCGAAAACTGGTACGAAAAGTTTAAAATTGACTGAAGAATTGTGTACAGCTTTTATTAGTGCCGACATACCGTAAGCAAAATTAAAAAATGAGGTATTCTGTAAGTTTTTGGAAGAGTACAACAAACAGAATATTCCTGACAATTCTAAAGTAAGATAAAATTCCATTCTCCAACTATTTAGCAGAATCTTTGAGAAACTAAGACAAAAAGTGTCCCCTGGATGAAACTAACGACGTAGAACAAAGATGTGTAGAAATATCGTTTTTGGAATTTTCAGTTTTTTTCGTGCATATTTCAAGTGATAATGCCCGGAACCGATATAAGTATCCGATTGAGTTTTGAAAATTAAAATAAAAAAATATTTAAAACCATTTACTTACCTATTGCTTTCCACCAATCTTCAGTCTGATGTTTGCCGGATCCATACAAAGAATGTTGTTGATATTTTGCAAAAAGTTTGGTGCTTTTTGAACCCCTCAGAAAAAGAATGTACATTCCATGACCAAATTTCCCATCCATGGCTTTCACCGCGTTCATATACACCCTGGCGTCGTTAGCGAAATCATAAAGTCCTTGTTGATTAAGACCTTCATACGTATTACAGTCAGACTCCTGGTTTATACTACAACAGACATAAATAGCTTAACAAGCAAAATCGAAAAGTGCAGCTCTTACTTTCTAGTACAATTATCACAACAATTACGTTTAGGACCTTTATTTGGAGTAATACCTTCAAAATGATTTAAAATAAAATCCCTCCGACAACTTCTAGTTTCTAAATACTGCAGCATAATACGCGACATCGCAGTTTGGCGTGTTCTATTTTTTTCGGTAGTCCCACCCAACTCTCGAATTGTCCTTTAACATAATACTAAAATAACTTCACTTACAGAAACATTAGCTTACTGATGTAATTCAAAATCTGCACTATTATAAAACGTAATACATTTCGATGGTTGGCCGTCTCTTCCAGCTCTGCCAACTTCCTGATAATAACTTTCAAGGTCTTTGGAAGCACCGTAATGAATAACGTTGCGAACGTCCGGTTTATCTATACCCATTCCGAACGCTATCGTAGCTACGATCATTTTTACTTTATCTTTTACAAATTTTTCGTGCGCTTCTTTCCTCGATTTCGTAGTCATGCCTGCATGATACGGAAGGCACTTGATTCCTTTAACTGAATAAACCTCTTGTTAGATGAGACAATACAAAAGTATTGGATAGATCAATTGCAACGTAAATTGTAGAGATGTTCGTGTATGACAAAAACAAAATTACTCAATCGTCTATCCTAATTAAGTTTTATTGAATTAATTTACTTAATACATTTTCGTTAAAAAATAGTTTGATCTGCCAAAAGAATTACAGATAGATAGTAAAGAAACGTATTGAAACGTTCTCGAAGTAATTGTCAACATCGAGACAAAAACCGAAGGATGTGAAAAATTTTCGACTTAGATAACAGAAATATATAAAAAGTATTCAAAGGAAGCTTAGATCAGTTTTTTGAATCGAGTCGGAAGTAAGAAGATTTTGTCGGTTTAAATAAATTAAGTGCATAGCGCGCGTGCCAGTGAAAAGATAAATATAACGTCGTGAACGTGCGCGGAAAGTAAATACCGAGCGATAGTAATATATTGAAACGTTCTCAATTTCAAGAGCCTTCTCGAAGTTGTTATCCATCTTCTAGAACGTATATCGAAAGATATGGAACACTCGAGAAGAATTTCCAAAATGTGTATAAATACCGAAGAAACAAATCGTAGGTCAGTTATTGCCGTAATGCGAAGACAGCAGTGTTAAGAAGATTATTCAATTCTAAATAAATAAGTCGTTAACGCATGTTATAAATAAATCTACGAAGTACGTGACTTTAGTGTAAACAAGTGTGTGAAGCTATCCGCGGACTTCATCTTATCTTCGTGTAAGTGATATAAATTAGTGTAAGTGTTTTTATTAAATATTCTTAGATTTAATTAGTTCGGTTAATTTAAAAGTGTACATATTTCTAGTATAAGTAAAAATATTTTTAGTAATTTAAATAAATTAGTTTTTAATAATAAAATTCGTTACAATATATATATCATTTCCAACTGTTCAGTTAAAATTCTATGTACACTGTAATTTCAGATATCTAATATATGTGCTAACTCGTGCACTCTTGCATGACAGTCATTTAACCTTCCGATTACCGTTAAGGTCTTTTTTGACCCCAGACGTGTTGTTTTTGTTGTCTTTTCTTAAGTTTTTTGTCCCAATATTTTTTTAACTGAGTTTCTTTCAACAATGTTTAATAATATATAACAAATTTTTCAATTGTTATTTGTTATGCGACGTAAAAAAAATGTTGTTTGGCAGACACAGAACAACACAAAAAGAGGTCGTTGTAAGATATGTCCAAGAGCAAATGACAAAAAATGTTCGGAAACATGTAAAAAGTGCAAACTCTTTGTATGTAAACAACATTGCCAGAAAAAAACTACAATAATATGTAATAGTTCCCCTCACTAATTTATGTTTACATTTTATTTTTATATTTTTTATTAGTTTATATGAAATCTAATGTTAATTTAAAATATTAATAAATGTTACCATTACAAATTAATCGGTTTTTCTTTACAAAATAAAAAAAAAACTTGGGGTCAAATCTGACCCCACTTGGTAATCGTCGCCTCAAAAATTGCTTGGTAATCCGAAGGTTAATACGATAGATTATCACATTCGGAGCAGTAGTTTTTAGACATCCTCTACAAGATTCATCATTTGTGCTCACACGACAACGCAGGTAACCCAGATTTTGTCCAATGAAAACAAAGGAGCGGATTTCAATGGTGTCGAATCCAGTTCTGCTTTGATTTCGGTTGGTGTTAAGCCTTTTAAATAAAAGTATTTCACCGCTGCTCTCAACTAAGTTTTTTCCATTATTTACAAAACCCACTGATCACAAAACCACACGAGACGTTCCGCGTACTGTCAAACTGACTAATTGACAGATCGCTCTGTAGAGTCGAATTTAACTCATCAACCCTTAACTATAACAGTTAGTGATTGCTTATTTACTATAAGTGGGTTTGGGAAACCCAGATTGCTCATTTTTCTTTTATTTTGAATATTTGCATACTAAGAGATAAAAACACTTTAAAACAAGGCAAAATCAGACACACAAAGTTATTCCTTGCAATTGTTACACACTTGAACACAACATTGCAAGCAAATCGGAATTTTGCATTCTGCACAGACGTAGTAATTTTGTGGCTACTAACTTGCTCTGCAGCTTAGTTGCAAGAATATCTGCAGCACTAGAACGAATATCACGAGGTACATTGCAAGTGTTTTAGAAATACAACTCAGGGTATAGATTCAACTTTCTTTGCAAATTGAAAAACAGGCGATATTTAGCATGGCAAAAAATCACTGGCATTGGCCCTCTTCGTATTTCTCGAGAAACAGAGCACATTTTTGATCCAATTAATCAACACCTGACTTAGTGAAGTTACAAAATAAAATTACATCAGGTTCTTTTATGCCATCATCTACCGCATCATCATGATGCTACGTAGATATCAGTATAACACTTTTGACTTTCTTTGGTATATGAGACACCATCGTGATATCAGAAGTAAACCCAAACAATCAAGTGCCAACTGCCTTTTCCGGTTCGGTAAGAAGTCTGGTGAAATTTGACGTATATTTTTATAATAGTTCTGGCGTAAGTGATATCCTTTTTTCTCGTAGTATCTCTATCGACGCATACCTGTTGTCGCCTGTGCCATAAATCAGTTGGGTAAACCGCAGCACGGCATCTGTGGAAAGTGAGATAGATTTTACATTTTTTTATTCTCATTTCAGCCCTTATAACAGGTTTTAGAGTCCGCTAGTATCTGTACCTTGAACCCGTATTTAGCTGGAATATACGTTCTGAATCAGCAACGTCCTCTGAAAGAAATTAACATTTCATCGACTGTTACAAATAATCCAGGCGAGTAGTTATCGGCGCAGTTCTGTACAAACTGTTGCAATATATCAATTATTGGAGCAAGTTTATTAGTTTTTTTCTCTCCGTCCTTTTTGCAGCGTCATCAAATCGCAAACACGACATTATGAAAGATAATCATGCCATGTCACATCTGATTAGATCGCGACGTGTTCTATCAGCAGCCCACATCAATCGTAGTTTCTCGTGTCCCGATATGAATACTCCTTGTATATATAACAATCCAATAAACGCTTCCATTTCTACGATATCAATGGATTCAATACATAGGGAATAGTATGATTGTTTCGAATTTTTGTTTCTTTGGAATGTATTTGAAGCAAGCTGCCCAAGAACAGTCAAACAAACCCCCCAACAAAGTAACTTAGTAGAACAAGGAGCTTGGCAAAGCAAGAGAACGCAACAGAAAGCTATTTAACACAACCAAAAAGAGCTGAGACTAATACCAACCTCACGAAATGCAACAATGCCATTAAGAAAACCAAAGAGGGACTCTTGGAAAAGGTACACTACCCGGGTTCATCGTTAACTGAAATTTCTAAGCACCAGTACCTAGAGGTACCAAACAAACGGGCACCCAAAAGGAATTAGGAAAAAAGTAATTAAGCCTGAAAACCTAGAATGGGGAATCAATATGTTTAAACCCTTTGAATCTACTGGACTTGATGGAATTTATCCCATCATGCTGCTCTGCGAAACGCAATATGTGAAATTCTCAGAGCAAGCTTAACACTTTCGCATATACCAAACAGTTGGGGAATTGTCAGGGTGGTATTTATACCAAACCCAGAGAGACCTACGTACGCCCAGGCAAAATTCTATAGACCTTCTGAAAACTGCTTGAAAAAGTAGTCGACACCGAACTCAGTGTGCATACCGACAATCCGAAAAATCTTGCAAGATAGCAATTTACCAACTAGTTAGTAGACGGAGGGGCATTCGCTTTAGGAAAAACCAACGATCTTACCATTATTACAAACGAAAAATTTGGGGCCACTGTATCCAACATAATGCAGAGTGCACTAAACACCGTCGAAAAATGATGCAAAAAAGAGGAACTATCAGTGAACCCAACAAAGACGACATACGAATGACATAAATCTACTTACCATGTACGGGGTGACACTTTCGATGGCAAAGGAAGTAAAATATTTGAGACTCACTCTTGATACCTGACTGACTTTTAACGCTCATCAAGAAAAATCACAACGAAGGCCATCAGGGTTCTTAATGCAACCAAACGGATGGTCGGTCACGCATGGGGATTAAAACCCAGAATGACCAAATGGTTATAACTTGCGGTGACAAGACCCATCATCACATACAGTGCGCTTGTATAGGACTAGAGAACCAACCTGAAAAGCACAACTTTCAAGCAAAGTACAGATAATGGCATGTCTTCTCATAACAGCAGCAATGAGAACCATGTTCACAGTAACATGAAAGCATTACTTTCACTTCCACCATTACACCTCGTTGTAATGATGGAAGCAAGACAAGCAGCATACAGACTGCAGATTAATAAACACACGTCAATTACCGGGACATACAATCCGGGTATATACAACGTGATGCGAAAAGGAACAATCTTAACTATGAGATTTGATTTCACAAAAGATTATCACATCTTGAAAAAATTTAAAGTGATTATCCCGGCACGAAAAAAGTGGACAAGAAACATTTACCCGGGCGCGGTGTAAGAAACTATCTGGTACACAGATGGAACAAAAAAGCGGAACGGTACCGATGCGGAAATATATGGAGACAGGCACCATGAGAAGTAATTTTCCCTGACCTTAGGGAAATATGCGTCCGCTTTTCAAGCTTCCGATATCGATGATGTCTAACAGACAAACAGCACTACTGGCGCTAAAGTTGTCGGTAATAAAATTCAAAATGGTTATGCCATGCATAAACCATCTGAAAACATTGACAACTCGCCAACAAGTACATTTAGTTTGGTTAAAAGAGACCAGAGTGTAAAGGGAACGCACTATATAAAAAGGGAAATGTATCGGACATGAACCCGCCTTCGGAATCGCCTACGATATCGGAAAAGAAATAATCCCCAGAAAACTAACAGCGGAACATAAAAAACTATGGAAAAACTTTTCAGGGATGATGCACACAAAACTTCCTTACAGAGCCACGATCGAAAACACAAAATGCACTATCAAGCATGAGTCCACGAAAGTTAAGAAAACTCAAGGAAATAAACCTATGCATAAAATGGGACTGCCGCTGATGCTTGGAGGTCAACGAGACTTCGCAGCATTTACTCTGTAAATACGTAACATACCAAACGTAACGCAGAACGATACTCGGCAAACCAAAGCTAACCGAAAATGAGTTAAAAAAACCCTTGGAATAAACTTCTAGACTTCATAGAAAAAACAGAACTGCCGAGGAAGTAAAAAATGAGAGGTGCAGAAAAGAACCAAAAAGACCGCAGTGCAGGGGCGCTAGAAGAACCACCCACTTCGATTTTCTCTTTGGTTTGATTCACTATCTACTTTATTATTTGCAGTGTGATAAGAAGTTTCCAAATGTTCAATATTTTAGCAAGAGTGGTAGAACGACTGGAACCTTGCAAACTAGGCAAAACTGTCACAATATTCTCTCCTCTAGTTTTAATTCTTTTTGCAGGGGTTTTGACCACTTTGTTTTGTCCCTTCCGTAGAAGTAGTTTCCTGTTTATTGTTTAGTCGTTTCCTTTTCATTATCAGAATAGTTGCTATCATCAGAGGGATCTAGTAGATGTCTGGTCAATATCATCATCCAGGTCTGTATCACTAATAGAATCATAATCACTTTCATCTTGATCGCTGTCATCGGCCGTCTGGATGATACAGGTTCCTACTTAGGTATCATCGTCTCTCCAGAAATCCTTACTCTAAAACATGGCGTCGATTTCGTCCATATAGCATTTATATCTAGCCATTTTCATAATTCATAATATTGTTTATTTTATAATAGCCATGAACTTAATACGTGAAAATAATAGGCTTGATAAAGCCATATATTTAGATTTCCTTATATTTATCCAATTCTTTACGTTCCTTTAAAATCACTTATTCTCTATAATTGACGACCTCTATAACTCGGAGGGAAAGCTGAAAAACGCATTCTTTACTGCACACTAAATCAACAGAGAATAGATGAGACGGTGGGCCGTCGAATAGAAAGAATGAGGAAAAACAGCGTAAACGCAAATGCTAGGGGTCCGAGAGAGCCAGATTATAGCAGTGAAAGGATGATACTACAGAATGATAAAGAAGATTCTTCCAAATTCGCGCAATCTCTGTGTAGGCCACCAAATCATCCTCGTACTCACGTGTATGTATGCTTCTCCAATAAAAACGTTTTGAATGATACTTGTTTTTTACGAACAGTACAAAACACCACTTCACCATTAATCGTGTACCACGTTAGCCCACTCTCGCTCAATAATTTTCAGCATTGTTAGTTCTCGTAGTGGAAGTAATGACGTTATTAACTAGGTACCTAACGCACAACAAAAATTTTAAAGCAGAAAAGTAGTTCTCAGATTATTATCAAAATGAAAGGCATTTAGAAGAGAAGATTTCTGTGTAAACACTATTTTTAAATACAATGTACTTGGAAAGTTAAATTTGTCAACTTAAATGAGGAAAAATTAGTCTCAAGAAGTCTAAAAATAATCCGTTAAAAAAATTGGTGTTTAGCAAAAGCGCAATTTTAAACCTCTCTTAATATGCATATTTCCTGCATTACTCTTATAATTTATAATTCTCTTACGATTTAATAGTTGAGCAACTTCTTCAGTCTGTTTACGTGTGATACAATAAATAATAGTTGACCCAGGAAAGCTCCACATATTATTTTTTTGTATCATAACTTTGTGGAGATCTGGTATAACTCCAACGCCTTTTAAGTGCACTGAGAAATGCAGATTGGGTCTATCGAAACCAGAACACAGAACTTGAGGATTTCTAAAACATGCTAAAATTACAATGATTTCTTTGTATAGGTGAGGACTGTACTTTAATTTTAAACAGGAAACTATGTCGTTTCGCACTCTCGGTGTTGCTGTAGCAGTTACCGCCAATATTGGAACATTCGGCAGTATGTCCCGTAGTTTACCTAACTGCCTATATTGCTGTCGAAAATCATGACCCCAAGAACTTACACAATGTGCTTCGTCGATTGCTATTAAAATTAATAGAAGATTGTCGTTCAATCTCTTTAGTATATCTGAAAACATATATTTAAAAAAAAAGTAGATTATAATATAGACTTACATTTTCCATAATCTCCACAGCAAAACTCAGGTGTTAGATAAACTAAACTATACTTTTGTTCAAAAATTTCTTCTACCACTTCTTTTTGTCTTGTTTGCGCCGTACCTAATAAACAAGCCGATATGTTGCACATCTAAAAAGAAGCAACTTAGCTGTACAATCGCTGTACGTATTGTTCTACACACGTATTGCAATACAGAAAATTAATTGGCGCCCCTAGAAACTCCGATTTTATAAACATTAAGAATCCCTGTACTTCGTATTAAAATATATAATTGATTTACTTTAGTTATTAATATAATACTTTTACAGTGCAAGGATTGTAAGAAACAACAAACAGAAGGTGTTGAAAATTGTCTTTAGAATGGAATAATTGAAATGCCATATTTTGTAAAATATTAAAATCGTTGAAATTGATTCGATTAAATAAGAAAATTAAAAGTAATATCATCGATTTCAATAAAAATACATCATTTACCTCTAGAGATAAAACTTGGTCTTCCATCAATGATATTAAAGGAGATATAACAACAGTAATGCCACCTAAATAAACGGAAGGATATTGAAAACATAACGATTTTCCATAACCAGTTGCCATAATCGCACAATTATCTTTTCTATCATTTATAATAGAACTAATTATCTTCCACTGCATTGGCCGAAAAGACTTGTGTCCAAAACATCGACGTAACACTTCTAAATATTCTGGTTTCGGAGCTTCTTCATCTACAAATAAGAACAATATAAAGAAAGTAACTTTGTCCATTGTTCTTACTTTCTACTGTGTTAGATTTTGCTATCAAATCGTGTTCTTTATCCCATCTTTCTACTGCCTGCAATAAGTAAATTAATAAATAATTTAGTTGTTGAATTGTAATATTTACATCAAAGCACTCATTCCATTCCGAATTTTCTTGAAATTCATTTAAAACATCGTCGTCGAAATCTTCCATTATTCATAATTTGTTTTAGTACAATTCGGTACAATTTGAGATAAAAGCATAAAAGCAAGGTTAGAATTAATCAGACGCCATAACTTTTCAACCAAACATCAACTTATGATTTGAAATAGCGGGAGTTTAAAATTGTAAATAAGATTATGTACATACGTGCAAAATAAAATTGGTAACAATCCTAAAAACGGTTTAATAAGTAGAAAACTTTTGATAAACAAGAATTGTGTTTATGCAATTTAATTTTAATGTTTATGGAGGCAAGTTTTGAAATTCCTAGCAATTCCTAGTCAAGCGCTGTTGCAAATTTTCTAATAAAACCATTAATGCTTTACTATGATTTTTTAAATGTTATTTAGTGTTAACCTATTTTAAAATCACTTATGTATTTAATAAAATTTAAAAATATATACAGTATAATAATGCTACGAACTTAAATTAATTTATTTGAATTTATACACGATTATTTATATTTACAAAGACTTTAAGAAAATTATAATTAACTAATTAATAAAACTTACTAAATTAATTTATATAACACTGTAAAAATACCGTTTGCAATAACTTACTCGCAGTTATTTATACTACACGCACTTTTATTTATGTAACAAACTACACTCGACTTCTCGCGTTTACCTTTTGAACGTTCTAGAATGTTTTTCTGATTAATTTTTGCCATCATGATTATAATTAGTAGGTACCATTAAAAAGTTCTATATGGTAGATTAGCAATTAACATAGTTTCTATATGTCAGGAAAATATTTATATTTTATATCTCCTGTTTATATCTATGTGAATATAATATACTTTTGTGTTTTATTCAGTGTTGTGACAGGTACTCATTTTTTGGTACCTAGGTACAGGTACAGGTACATTTATTTAAAAGTACCTAGGTACAGGTGCAGGTACAGATTTGGCAAACGTACCTAGGTACAGGTACAGGTACAAAAAAAATGTACCTAAATTTCAGGTACTTTTTAGGTACTTATTTATGATCATAGAAAATACAAATTTAGTAAACCAACTCCTATTTGTTCGATCTCATTGAAAAACGATAATAATTACAGCTATAAAATGCATAAAATGATTGAAATCAATCAACGATATGCTACTATATTAATCATTTTAGGACTAAATTATAAGAAACTGAACGGGATGGGTAATGCATGGCAGTTTAGTGATACAGTTGACATCGGTTAGTAAGTACTTCAAGGGACCGATCGTTTTGTACTTATTATCCGAGAAGACTTACTATTCGACGTACACGACACCTTAATTTTCGTTGAGGTCGTGCTTACAGCATTTATGTTATATACCGTTAGTTATACCCGTTATACATGCGTTATACTTACGTTCTCGGCTATGTTTATGTAATTTAGTATGATACAAAGTCAAATATGTCGTTTTTAGAATAAGTCATTAAGCACGTATTGTTTATATAAGCAGAAATACGATTCGTAATAAATTTTATTATAATGTCACTGTGTTATATAATCAGTTATAATTGTTTGCTTTTTCCTAGAACTCCACAACTCTTTTTCTAAAAATCATCTATTTTATACAGATTATTTAAGTTTGTAGGTTTCGAAATTTATCGCATTCGGTTTGATACCCTGGCTACTCATGTTAACCGATTGCGTTGCTGTAAATGATTCATCCCAATTCATCCGAGGGCTGTCTTTAAGTGTGCTGTCACTGCCTATACATTTGCACTTTTAACAAAAAAGTTTTATACACATTAACGGTACCCTTCGGGCATTATTAAGGAAAAATTGCGTAGGTCATGTATTATATTTGGAAGTTTAGTAATTTCAAATGTACGCTTAAAAGTACCTATTTTATTAGGTACTTAGGTACAAAGGTTGGTTCTAAAAAGTACCTAAGTACAGGTAAAGGTACATTAATTAAAAAGTACCTTTCTAGGTAGTACATAGGTACACAAAAATTACCTAGGTACTTGTACCTAGGTACATTTACCTAGGTACATCCCAACACTGGTTTTATTGTATATTGTAATTATTATTGTAATGATTGACTGCATGGACCACGTTCTAATTCAAAAAAAAAATTCTTGTATATACTTCTATACCAATTTTAATGACTTTATACTGAATTTTATCCAGCTTTTGGAGGTAAGTGTTATCTCGCAATTTTCGAAATCAAATTATTATACACACTACTTAAATTATTAGCTTCATTATTAAAGTTGATGTGCCCGAACAGATCTGGAACCTCGATGAAACAAATTTTTCGCTTGACCCCACGAAAACAAAAGTAGTCGGCAAGAAGGGTGCGTCGTCGTCTAGAACAGCTGGTAGCGACAGCAAAAATATTACTGTTTTGGTAGCTGTGAATGCTGCTGGGTATAAAGCTCCGCCTTTGATAGTTTTCAAAGAAAAAAATATTTGGACTGAGTGGGTAGCATCTCCAGATGAATGCTATCCTGGTACGACCTATACGGCTATCGCTAATTGGTGGATGGAGTCCAAAGTTTTTGAAAAAAACATTGCTCGAAGCATTTGGACCTAGAAGACAAGTTTTACTGGTATACGATGGGCACGTGTCCCACGTAAACACCAGACTCATTACTTCGGCCATTGAACACGAGGTTACGATTCTCAAATTGCTCCCACATTCGTCGCATCTATTGCAATCACTATACTTGAGTGTATTCAAGTCAATGAAAACCAAGTGGGACTATAACCTCACACTGTGGGCGAAAACTCATGAAGGCCAGAAGATCCCAAAAAAGATATTTAGCAAATTGGTCGGCCAAATTTTCAAAGATTTGAAGCCTGAAACGATATGCAGTGGCTTTAAAAAGGGTGGAATATTCCCGTTTAATAAAAACGTGATTACAAAAGAACAATATGATCCCCTGACCTATCAAAGATGAGAAAAACATCAGCGATCTAGTCGCGAACATCTATGCGGTCCGTCCACAGACTGGTTCATCTGCAGACCAACAAGACTGTCTTCCCGGTCCATCATGTAGTTTTGAAGAACTATTGATTAAAACTGTGAAGCAAGTGAAACCGGTAGAACTACAAAAACCAAAGGGAAAAGTCGCTACTGGTGCCAAAGTTATCACTGCTTAAGGAATGCTAAATCGCATAAAAGAAAAGAATGCTAAAACTTTATCAGCTAAAGACGAAATATGAAATGACAACAGTGATGAAGATTTTGAGGATGAGGATGTTGAATATCAGTCGTTAAACAAATATGTAGAAGATTTGCAAAAAGCTAAAACAGATGCTTCCATAAACGATTGGGTATTAGTACTTTTTGCCACAAAAAAGTTGAAACGGTACTACGTCGGACAGTTAATAGGCATTAACGAGCTGGATGAACACCTGAAGTAAAATATACAAGTAAGGCACCTTCGTTGAATCTGTCATCCCCATTTGCCTGGACTAATCCTGAGGACCGTTCTATAATATCTAGAGACGATATTATCATGTTACTCCCTGCGCCTTCTGTGTGCAGCAGACGAGGTTTACTGCAGTTCGATATCAGTTTCATCGGGTATAACGTTGAACTTTTAGAATCAATAGACCGCGTGGTTTTCATAGTTGTTAGGAATTTGTCACCAGGTTTAACTTCATTAAAAAGTTTACTACTTGCTTCGAAAAAAATTTATTTGACATCTGCAAACAGTATCTTGTATAAAAAAATGTGTTTATTTCCACACATTTGCCCAGTATGTTTACAGTGTAAATTAATATGAGATGCCAGGCGTATACAATCATGGAATGGGAAAAGGTGTAGTAATGATATCGTTTAAAAAAATGTATAAATAGTAAAAACAATCTGATTCCGTTCAGCTAGTTACAGAAAGAAATAGCTAATAGTGGATAAATTATACTGCCAAAACGCCATATTTTTATTAACTGTCTTTTTTAATCGGTCACTAATTTTATATTTTTACTACGCACTTACCCCACTCGACCTTACTTTTGCTTGCAAACAAACAAAAAACCTTCTTTTCAATTGAATTCATTTGCATGAAATCGGTGGTATTGCAACACTCCCAGACCATAAAGCTTGCAGTCGACTTCAATGGATCCAAGACATTTGCTACAGTCAGCCACTTTTGTCCGAGAATCTGCAGGGAAGCCGGAAGCGATAGCGATCTAAACGGATGGCAAAAATTTCAATAAGAACAACGAAATAGAGCTTCCTTACAGCTAGAATCATTTATTCGAAGACCGGTGAACTGAAACGTCAAGGACGAGTGAAGAGGAACGAGCAAGTAGTATATATACTTAAAGCCAAACTAAACAGTTTCAACAATGTTCTGAAGAATCACAAAATGATAGCCGAAACGTTAAGAATTCAAACTTCAAGATTGCATGACTGCCGTCCGAGAAGAAATTTTTCTACTAAATAATATACATTCGGCCTGTTTTTACTTTCCTATAAGGAAAGTATAGCAATTGCAATTTTTTTCAATTTTTTTTGCATAGCTTAACGTTTCAAGGTCCCCTAGATCAGAAAGACAAAAAAAAATTGAGTGTCTGTGTGTAACGATGTACCCACGATAACTCTCGAACCAAAATTTGGTATGGAGCTGGCTTTTCATATTCTCTCGGTTCTATCAAATGATAGATGGGTCTGATAAAGAACCCGGAAGTGGGTGTATCCGCAATTTCTAACAGTTTTTCTTATATAATTTTGTATATATGTAAATTATTCGAATTATGTTTACAGTTTCTTATAGAGTTAATTCTTCTTAAGAATTTATTCAAATAATTTTTTTTCTAACATTAACAGTTTATTAGATATTTGATTTTTAATTGAAAGTGAATTCCATATATGATCCTAGGTTCGAATCCTACCTACGACGATTTTTTTTAGAAAAAAATTCCATATCTTGAAAGGAAAGCAAGATACGTTAAAAAATAACAATTTTTCTTTAAATTATTTTGACTTGTTTATATACGGAGTGCTGCATCTTTTAAATTATCTTTAGATGTACCCACGATAACTCTCGAACCAAAAGTCATAATAACTTGAAGTTTGGTATGGAGCTGGTTTTTCATGTTCTCTCGGTTCTATCAAAAGATGGGTTTGATAAAGAAACCGGAAGTGGGTGTATCCGCCATTTTTAACAGTTTTTCTTATATAATTTTGTACGTATGTAAATTATTTTTACAGTTTCTTATAGAGTTAATTCTTGCTAATAATTTATTCCAATAAAAAAAATTTCTAACATTAACAGTTTATTAGATATTTGACTTGTTTATATACAGAGTGCTGCATCACCAAAAGTCCTAGTAACTTGAAATTTGGTGTAGAGCTGGCTTTTTATATTCTCTCTGTTTTTGAAGAGATGGGTTTGATAAAAAAACCAGAAGTGGGCGTAACCGCTATTTTTAACAGTTTTTCTTATGGTAATTTTGTACGTATGTAAATTATTCGAATTATTTTTACAGTTTCTTATAGAGATAACACAAATATACTAGAAAATCAATACAAGCGTGTACATATCACTTCAAAATGGTTTTATGAGAACATGACCTTAAAAAATAAGTAGATATCGCTTCATCATTCCTTATAGGAAAGTCGTGTGGTGACTACACTAGTTTTTTTTAATAAAGTGACATTACCCAACTGCTAATATTATCGATGATTCTAATAAGCGGCGTGCACTGTGTATTCAAATTTACTAGTTACATTTACTCTAATTAGTTTGTCGTAACACAAAGCATAGAAATACATCAAGAATAACTTTACAGACGTAGTAATGTTTTGGTAACTACTAAATGAATATGAAAAAATAAGTAGAATTTATAATATTAAAAGCATAATGAATCAATGAATGTTGAAAATCTTAAAAAAATTGATTTCGCAGCTCTTGACTACTATTTCCACAGGTTTTGTATTACTTCACCTTTCATATATACGGCTACTGAAATGCGGAGAGATCTATTGTGCATTGATAGTAGGAAAAAAATCTCGAGTATTTCCAATTTTAACTTATTTAAATAGTCAGAACCAGCCTAAAAACCTTAATTGCAATTATCTCGAAAATTGGCTACTTCAGACTAAATCTTTAACAGAAGAATTTTCATTTAACGCCACAAGGAAAATTATTTCTCGAGTGTATTTATGTGAAGCAAACGTGGAATAAGTTATATTTGTGGTCATATAGGCAAAACATAATACACTTAATGACGAACAGAAAGTGATGACTGGATATAAGATTCAACGAATTAATTTTGAATTTAGAGTATCATAAAGGCAAAGTCGTGCGCCGAAAAGACTCAAAACTCAAAATTAAAAAAAAAAAGATAAAGCAACAAACAACATTGTCAAAACAAAATTTATAATGATAAAAAACCAGTAAGGAATTGCTAGCTATTACATTATTTATTTGATTTTTTACTCTTTGAGACGAGGGAACCTAATTACTTCTCGAAAATAATATATTTTCCAAATGAGAGTACGCAATAATAGTATTTATTCGATCGAATACGTAACATGAATTGTGTGAACTCAAACAAATCTAATTTGAGCTTGAAATTTGGCTTGCAACGAGCCAACAAGCGCTCTTTTCCTGTCTGAGCATACAATGTACGAAACTTTATATATTTAAGCGCTGCAGCGGTCGCGATTTCATTTGTTGCCTGATGGCCGATCGATAATTAACTTAGCGAAGTGAAAAGGTGCATGGGGTAAAAGATATCTGCTTTTGAAACTTTAGTTTTTTGTAGTTTTACAGACTTTATAGTGATGTGTTTTGTGTTGTGAATTAAGGTGAGTTCATCTAAAATTTATTTTTTATTTTAGATTTATTAAAACATTAAAAGCCAAAAACTTGCATCTCAAAAATCCTTTTATATTTGATTATATCCACATCATTGATAATTGAAGTAAATTCAAACAGAATAATTAATAAGCACTAATATTGCTATTTATAAATTTTGAAATAAGTAACGTTGAGAAAATACTTTCGAGTTTGAGACGTCGAAACACTTCCATTCCATGAATAATTTGTCAATATGTTTACTTACGTATTAATTTCTTTACAGTATACAGGATGTCAGGAAAAAAGAAGAAATTGTCTGGATACCAAAATTTTCTTTTCTACCTCAATGAAAAAATACTTGTATGGCTTATGGTTTGTACTTGTAAAATATAAAAATTAAAATACTTTTTAAAATTATTTTTCAATAGTTCAATCCTAACTTAATCCGTATCTGTACTCACATACAAACGTAATACAAATTTGGGGCGTTATTTTAAATTTGCATAAGGGCGTCAAAAGCGCTCGGCGCGGGTCTGTGTATAATTGACTATAATTTACTTACAACTTATTGTTTAGTAAAAAATTACTATTACACTAACCTTTTTCAACTTCTGTACGCCTCTATAAATAAGTATCAACTTATTTATTTTTATTCATATAGAAGACTTATTGGAATCGATAAAAACAAGAACCGGACCGTTTCTCTCTATAGGAACCAAAACCAGAACCATTATTACGTTTTAGTCCAGGTCCTTGTCTGAAAGGAAGCCTTCATCAGCTGATGTGACCTTAACCGCCGAAAGCAAAAGATAAGAGACTTGCATCCTGCTTAGGTACTCTTGCAAGCGCTTTGACCGATCAGTAGTTACTCAGCATCTTTTAAGATTTTACCTTTTAAAATGGTAGGCTTATGTTTCGATTACTATAGGAAGCGCGTTATCAGAGGTCAGCACTATCTGTTTTTTCTCTTCCACTTGGCAACGAAATCTTTGCCGTATTTGTCAATCAAAGCATCATGAGGATTTGCAGTTCCGAATCATTCATTCTGAAGTCAGCGATCTGGCTAAAAAAATCAGCAATTACTTGAGGTAGATTAGTTTCAAGTGCTCGCCTAGGTAAAATTTAGGTCAAAGTATCGTGTTATCTATAAAAAAAAGTTGAAACCGTCTGAGTAGCTAAACTACCACGAATTTTCCGTCAACATGGAACTCGAAGATTCAATCATTGGCATAATGTAACTTTGGCTTAAAACGCGTGTGTCGCAGAATTATAACTTAAAAATTTAAGACAAATGTACATCTTGCTTTTTACCATAGCAATTTTTGTGTGTTGAGAGCATTATAAGATAAGTGTGTCGCGTATAAAAAAAGGTTGAGAAACACTGACTTAAGAGTTGGTCTGACTTGAACGATGCTTCCAGTGTTTGACTATCACATTTATTTGTCCCATACGGTTATTAACCTTAGGCTATCCTATCTGCAACCTACAGACGTATCCAACCCTTAAGATAGTTGTACAGTTACGGTTTGGATAGAACGAACTATACATTTCACTTAGTTTTGTGCTTTTACGTTTAACGTGACGCATAATCAGAAATATTAGACTGATTAAAAGAATAATTCATACTAATTTATTGGTATTATACGAAAAGTGTAATAAAAAACGTATGTAATATATATGTACATAGAAAAATAATTTATACAGAGTCTTAAGAGTAAAAACGTACACATCAAGTATACAAATGTGATGCCAACATACACAAACTACTCTATTTAATACTTACAATAATATTTCGTTACAACTTTACACATCAGTCAACTATAATGAAAATTTACCAACGATAAAAAAGTTTTCTTTTACGAACGTCATATTTTATAATACAAATTTATTGAAAACGAATAAGATGCGGGCTGAGTAAACCCCTATAAGTATGTTTTGATTTCATTTTATTAAGTATATCTAGAGCGGAGTTTGAGTTATAGATAAGTATACGCTGATCAAATAAATCTAAACTGTTTGATTTGCTTGCAGCTAAATCGATGAAATTATGAAACATGGTTGTTTCGGTGAACCATTTCAAAAACTCGCGAATTCTTCTTCTTTTCGGTCGGCCGTATTGAACAAATTCCGTTTTCTGTAAAGACCAAGATTAATTGCCGTAGTTACAATATGATTGCTGCTTACGTTAAACTTTCCGTCGTTTATGTAATTTTTGTAATGTCCGCACGCGTATATGAAAATACGGAGAAAAGCGTCACTGAAGAATATATTATGAGCACCACTGTTGTTAGCAGCAATTGAAGTTGCCAATTCTACGCCGTCTTTTAAAGTTTGAAGAAGGCACGAAGGAAGAATTTTATGTTCGTCGCCCATCTCGAGTAAGACAGTATCTTCGTCTAAATCTACCACGATTCCCTAAATTTAAGAAAATGTGTATTTCATAACGCGTTTTGTAAAATACTTACATTTTCGATGACGTAATCTTTAACGACTTCGGCAGAAAGTACTCCACATAATAACGGCGTGGGCGTATCCACAATTTCCCAAAGACTTCTAGGGAGGACTGGTATAATAGTATGTTGCCAAGAGAAAGGGTACAAAATTAATTGAAGCGCTTCTATGCAGGACGATAATTTGCTAAAGTAAAAAAATTATTTTTGATTATTTCTAAAATTAGTTTAATTCACCTTAAAACAGAACTAACTAAGACGACTTTTCTCTCGAGTAACAGCGAGGCGAAAATTTTTTCTAATACTGTCAATTTTAATGTTTCTCCGAGAAGCATGAGATCATTTTCTTCGTGTCTTGAATCGTGTGGACGCATAAGTACTAATTCAGATGGTAGAGATTCTATATCGGCTAGTAGATTTGGTGTACTTGTCGATCGTTTCAATTCTGATGGATTTATTTCACGAGCGACTGGAAATAATTATTTCTTAGTTCTGAATTCTAAATCAATTAGTGAGTAGCTAAATGTGATTGCTTTTTTAGTTAGTTGGAAGTTATGGAAATCTCCTTAAAAACACGCATGCACAGTAACTCACACGGAAAGGAACAAATCAACAACGCTGGGTAAGTAAAAGAAAAAATATGTATAAAAGTTCATAAAAGAAAAAATATGTATAAAAGTTCATAAAAGACAGTCTAAATTATATTATATAATTAAAAATATATAACCACGGTAATCACGGCGCCTAAAATAAAAAAGAGTGATAATCCATCCCTAGTAGCACACAAAGTTGGATCCATATGGTTCCGATCTGTTTCCGATATTTGAATATTGTCCAATATTGGCCATTTAAAACCCATCTTGTTACAATATTGGCAGCCTATTATTATCCAATGTAGTAAAACCATGTAAAATAGACGTCGAATTTATATAGGATAACCAATATTGAATGACCACGTAAAATTAAATTAGATATAATATTGACAACCGATCATTTTTAAATATTGTATAGCAACATAGAACCTACATTAAATTTATTTGGGTAGAGTAATATGGATTGTGTGTGTAAAACCAATCTTACTAAAATATTTGCAAACTATTATTGTCTTATATTTTTAAAAAAACTTGAATACTGTACTATATACTATACAGAGTTATTAATGACATCAATTATAATTATGTAAATTGTTAATTATATTGCTTAAATTAAAAAAATATTTTTTTGATAAATACTGTTTAAAAATGGTTTATCATCAAAATAATAGTTAAGCGATTTATTACTTGAAGCATTTTAAATACTTTTGGAGCCATAATTTTAAAAATGTAAAACTTTGTGCATACTTAGAACTTGTCAATTGTACATTTATGAATAAATCTATTTTTACAAAGGTTTACGAAAGTTTACCTGTCTATAACGGTAAGGATTTGTCTCTAAGTAAATAAAGATTAAATAATTGCATAAATGCAGCGTGTAGAAACATCGAAGGTAAGACAAAGATATTGTAGAATATTAAATAGTAATCTGTAAACATTCTGCTCAAATTAATTTTTTGTTATAACTTATTATTTCAGTAGATGAAAGAATCTGTCTCAAACTTAAAGTATATACATATGACATAGTCAATAAAATTTTACAATAAACAGTTTAAAACCTTATATAATTATAATTTATAATTCAATCAAATAAAAGTAAATGTTTACATAGTTGTATTTTGTTGATTAAAAACTTAAAACATTGGATTTTTTGCGTTTTACTTCTGTATTTTTACGTTTACGATAAATGTCATTTTAATCCTTTTACTAATTAAATTTATTTAAACAGTAAACCTGCTAAATAGTGTTTTTAGAAACACGATTAGATGCATTCGGTACGTGTACCTGTAGCAAACATTTGTAAGACAAACCTATACCTATTTCTTTCTAACACTTATATTTGTCTTATTCTGAACCAAGTTTTTTTTTTAATTTTTTAAAGCTATACCTGACTAGTAATCATAAATCGATTAATTACTTTCTTGTTTTAATTCTAGTTATAAAAATATATATATATAAGTTATTAAAAAAAATCTATGCAAAATATCTAGTTAGTTTTCCTTGTAGGTACCTTCTGATTAAACTAATTAATATAATAATCAGTAACTCCACGAGAAGTCATAATGCACAATTTGAGAAAAAATACTCATTATCTAAAAAAATATAATAAAAATATACAAGAATTTTTTTAAAACTGCATTTTACTATACTTCTAAGTAACTGTTGTTTGCTCAAGGTCGACAACTTTGGTTCGCAGTTTTAACCCTTGTAAATAATCCCATTGTTGTATTTTCGTACCCTTCGTCTAATACGCACTTTTCCTTATGCCACTAACTTGTTTGTAGCAAATACTTGGTTTTAACGTAAGTGTGACGTAAGTAAATTTTTTTATGATAACATTAAATCTCATTTTTAATTGTATAATTTTCTGTTTGAAGTTTTAAATTTAAGTTTACTTAGGTTTCAAGCTAATGTATGCAATAAACTGCCGATGAAAACTAAAGATATTGAAGATTTAGAAGACCCGAAAAAAATAAAAGATTGGTAAGTTGGAATTACTGATTTTAGAAAGAGGTTTTGTTTTTTTTATAGCGATACGAAAAAACTCCAAGCGATCGCTTTATATTCAAGTACAACAAAAATGTACGAAGTTATTTTGGGTAAGCTGTAAATATATTTTAAAATTTATATATTTAGTATTCATTTTTGTTAAAGTTGGAGTTAAACGCCGATTCCAATAAGTGCAAGACACAAGTATTTGAAAATCTTATCACTGATGTTCATGGCAACCGCTGCGCTGAAGAAAAATAATCATAACTTTTTAGTTAGTTTGATGTATTATTGTTTTTGTATGATAATTAATGATTTATTTTAAATTTAATTAGCTATAATTTTTGTTTCTTGTTTTTATCTAATTTATTGCTGAAAATAATCTTAATACATGTAAAAAATTTGTCAATATTTTTTGAAGACAATAAAGAATATATACGTTACTAAATTATTATAATATTTATTACCAACAACTAATCTATTCAATATAAAATAAAGATTGGTTTGTAATCTAGAACAGTCGTTGGTGGTCAATATAGGACAAATACAGGTCGCCTACAAAGAATAGAAGTGGGTTCTCAATGTAAAACTAATACACGTCACCAATGTAGAATAAATGTCAGTTACCAATGCAGAACCAATATAGGTTATCCATGTACAATAGTTATCAATTTTCAATTTAAAATAAATGTTGGTTTACAATATGTAACCTAGATAGGTCACCAACGTGGAAAACACATCGGTCACCGATCTAGGATAAATATTGGTTGCTAATGTAGAATACAGATTGTTGCCAATATTTATACTATATATAAAAGTGTTACATTTTAATGTTGCACCAATATTGATGGCCTATCTCGATCCAATCTGGTTGTGCTACTAGGGATACTTCATTAACATGTAACGCCACCAAAATACCAGCTGTAAAGTTGATAAGTAGTGTCGGTACAATTGTGAAAATACATCAGGGAATTTCCCGGTGCTGATGAGTCCCAAAAGAACAAAATCAATATCTACTGACCTCTGATGTTTTTTTTGCAATTATATTGACACTACACGCCTATTTTACAGTAAGAAGTTTGAAGGCGTTACTTGTCAATAGATCATCGACTTTCGCTGTCGTTGTTGATACATCTGACAACGTTACGCTTACTACAGCAAGTGTGAGTATCAAAAAGTAGAATAGTTGGTACATCTTAAAAAAGTTATAGTTGTCTGTATTAGTTAAAAAATATATTAGAATTATGGTACGGATTTTTGGGACCCGGACGAGTATACTTGCTTTTATTTAAACCTGACAAAAACCAAAAAATGGATTTTGGTTGGTTCCGCCACTTTCCGTATTAGTGTCAGTGACATTTACCACTCTAAAGATGCAATCTGCAATGTCTTGCGAAACGTCAGTTTGTTTAGGTTCACGAACGAGAATACGACAAAGGCCAAGTTTTACTTCTTGTTTTGGGTCTCAAGAAGACACTAGGACCAAGCCAAAGTCTGGTTGTTTAACTACGACGCGGTCTAAGCCCAAAGTCGCTTATAATCATAAACATAACCGCGAAAGCTTAAGATTTTATATTTTAGGTTTCACAGTACGCGTATTGTTATGCCTGGGCATTCTTAGTTGGTGAAGCCATTTGTCTGATTAATTATGATAACGATGGAGAGTCTGGCCTGCTAAATAGTCGACTAAACGCGACGCATGCCGACGCGTTACAGATATCTCAAATGCCCGCTGTCATCTGAAATTCCTTCCCGGGATTCGTACGAAGTGTCACGAAACTCGCGAATACATGGCGCGCGCGTGGCTCTTATACTTCTTAAAGAGACAAGCGGATTGAAGCCGCCCTATAAAGAGTAATAACAGGTCTGTGATGCCCTTAGATGTCCTGGGTGCACACACGTTACGCTGAAGTAATCAGCGCGTGCTTACTAGCATTAGACCAAGAGGACCGGATAACCGGGGCTTGAAATTTTTCCTCATAAACGAGGTATTCCCAATAAGTGCAAGTCCTGCCCTTTGTACACACCGCCCGTCGCTACTAGCAATCGCACAATTCAGTGAGGTCTTCAGATTGGCGCCCGGCGACTTATTGTCGACGGCTCGCGCGGGAAAGTTGACCGAACTTGATTGTTTAAAGAAAGTAAAACTCGCAACACTTGTTATAAATATCATAACGAGAACTGTAATGCCTTCTAAAAGCACTAGAGAACGTCGAATGGAAGCCTAAGTGCTGGATTCAATATGTTAATACTTTCATTCATGGAAGAGAGAAACTTCAAGACTTCTTTGAGTACATCGACAAGCTGCACATCTATGAAGGTGTACTATGGAAAAAGAAAAATTACGATTCCTAGATATAATGGTGAACTGCATTGAGCCAGAAAGATTACAACATTCATTGTACAAGAAGAAAACCTATACGGATACGTACCTACATGTTACGTCACATCAACATCCAATCAGAACAGACCTGTGATTAATGCATAGAGTAAAAACTATCAGATCACGGATGCTCTAAAGAAAAATGCTTATAGCGACACGCAGATAAGGAGAACCTTTAGAAAACCTGGAACCGAAACGACACCCACGGAAAGAGAACCACCTAGAGGATTTGTCCGCTTTCCTTTTGTTTTCAGAACAACAATGAAGATTGGTAGAATTTTAACCTAAAAGAATATAAAAGTGAGCTTCAGCAGTACTGCATCTATCCAAAACAACTTTACTGGCACTAAAGATTAATTATCACAAACTAAAAAAGGAGTCTACAAATTAATGTGTGAATGTGGAAAGAGCGACGTCAGGCAAACGGAAAGGTCGATCGAAGAAAGAGTCAAAGAACATTAGAGAAATACACGAAGAAAGAGAAATGGACAATGTACACGAACACGGACATAAGGTCGATTCTGAAGAACCAGAAGTATAAGCTGCCACGAAAAACTTGTTACATTTCGTTATTTATGTACTTGCTATAAATAATAATTTGAAGTAAAATTCACTCCGGAACTGTCGTCGTTACGTAATTGACATTGACAGTTTCGAGGAAAAAGCGCAAACGGAGAGATTTTTACTCGGTCATTTTTGTACTTGACTTTCGCTTCGATCTCTAGATTTTATCCAAACGTTTTTCGCTAAGTCCAATGATTGGGAAAATTTCTGACAGAATTAAACGATTTAGTAGATATCAGCGGTTGCAGCGAGTCGACTCTCCTTTCCCATAACTTTCAAACGGAGAGAGTTCTTATTCTTGTGGTCCATGTATAATTATCCCGTAAAATCCGAAAACTGTTTTATAGAAGATTACCGTTTGAGCCTTAGTCAAACTTATGGAAAAGTATTGTAGTGAACAACAACTGTCTTAATTATATCTTATATTTCTATATTTTCAACCTTATTAGGTTATTATGATATTAACGATTAGAATTTGTGTTAGTTAAGTAATTTGTTTTTCTAATTTTAATACAAGATAATACTAAAACTTTAGTTTCAGTCGTAACTTTTAAAGTATCGTAACATTTATGTAATACAGCTGTCGTATGTACGCTAACCTAACACCCGTCTTTGAATCAATTTGATTTTGTTAAATCAATTTGATTATAATCAAGCCAGATTTAGGCGCACAATCGTCGTACGTAAGCTTACCTACTACGCTTTTTGGTCGACTATAAATACCTAAGGGGTAATGAATATTACTACCCAATATCGAGGTACTTCGGTGGGGTAAGTTTTTGCATATTTTTCTTTCTTTAAGCGGTGTTATTAATTGCAATTATCGATTCGTAATGTGACACGATTGTACGTAACTTAATTAGTTGATAGATCAAGTTGGAAGTTGCGGTGACTGCTAATCATTCTTTTTGCTATTAATTATCAAAATGGCCATCGAAATAGAAAAGCATCCCAATTTCAACTTTGACGATGCCTACAAACTTATCAACACTTGCAAAAACTTGTTACGATCTAAGAAGCACAACGGCCACGCACCGGTGAATCAACGATGTATATAAGAAGGAACAACTACCGAGGGAGCGAAACGTCGAAGCAAACTACTACTACACAGCAAAATTAAGAAGATTGTACTACAAACTGAAATCAATATGCATAAAGACCCTTGGCAGTTGCAATTTCTCTTTAGAGCGTTTTTTAATGATTCATTTGAATGTTGTTCGAATCTTCTCGAACCGTTTCCTTTTTAGTCTTCGTCGGTTTTTTTTTCTAGCACTTTTAGATTCTTCGCTCGCTACACTTTTTCTTGGTTTTTCTTAAAAGCATGCCCGGACTCACCCAATTGGATTTATATACTAATGTCTTCTTCCACTGGTGTTTATTTTCACACCCTCAAAAATCAACTGCAACACTGATTTTCCTAAACTAACAATCCTTGCTCTATTTGTATCTTTTGGAATACTTAGTAATCTATTGCTTTAAATATTTATTCCCACTGATGTCTTCCAAATTCCTTTTTTTCATTATCTTATTTCTTTTCAATATCATTAATTTTCTCTGTTAATTTTTCCCCTCATTTAGTAGAGAGTCTTCTTTTCTGTTTCAACAGTAAATTTGATGGATAAATTGATGTTGTGAATGAAGCGATCTAGTTGTCGATCACTGTGGTTCCAAAGTATAAATGTATCGTCTACCTAACCCAAATTTAAATTTAACTTTTTCTATTATTTGGTAATGTACGCTATGTTTAGCGACCGTTCTTTACGACGCTAAGTTACAATTAAACGACGAAATTTTTAATTACACAAAATTACCTTTTTTAAGTCGATGCCAAACACATTCGACTTAAAGTTATTACAACTTCCAATTTTAAGAATTAGGGGCCTAATCCTACGTCAATGTCATACATCGACTTCAAAAAGTAATTTTATGTAAATAAAAATTTCGTCGTTTAATTGTACCTAAATTAAATTGTGAACTTTTTAGTTAATTTTTTGAAATCGGTTCTTTTTTATTATAGAAAAATGCCGTGTAAAATTACGTTTCCAATTTAGCTGCTTGATTTAGTTCCAAACTTGGAGTAGATCTTCCGAATCATTTAACTTCAACCAATTTTTTAACAGTCCTTTCATTCATTTTAAAAAACAGCTTTTACACTATTTTTTTGCATCTTTCGAAAATTAAGTATGACAAATATATGGTTTTACGTAGAACACGTCATACATGTTCTACCGATACATCACTACCGGACCGCGAGCTATAATAGTCCTGTCTAACGTTAAATCTGCATATAAAAATCTCGTAGTAGAAGTCGCGACGTTATGTTATAATGCTTTGCTACATATCAAGCATCACCTCCAATAATTTTAGCCCGAACTAAAGAAGTACCATATTAAATGAATGTTTAGAGTAATAAAAAGTAGCTGGTATCTATATCTTATAAACATGTTTAAATATTTTAATTCATAATCATTTGTACCGCTTTTCTTTTAATGAACGCCTGGGAGGCTTGCGCCCTATACCCTTATGCACCATCACACGTATCTATAAAAGCGATGGCGAAATTAGATTTTTTGAGCGGGTTGTACATAGCAAATCAAAAATGTAACGAGTGATTATTTCTCAAACCCATCGTTCATCACCAAAATCTCACAAGTCTTTACATATCTAGCAACTTGTTACATTTTAATCACTGATCATATAACCATTTGCTATTACAAATTTGTACAACCTATAACCTTGAAACTCCCACAAACGTCAAAATAACCGAAATAGAAATTAAATAAACTTTAAAAATGTTTTTAAGTATCTTTTTTGAAGTTTTTGAAAATAGTTTAGCTTTAAGAGTTTATAGGAAATATCAATTTAGTTTCTGATGCTAGAAGACAATTTCAGTGCGAATAATAAAATTCACCATCACCATCACTGATAGAAAATTACTGTTTTTGATTTTAGTTGTCTTTTACTGATTATTAAAAAATGTTTTCTGGGACTTAAACGCTTCTTTAATATTTTTCTTGTAAACACTCAGCTTGAATCAATAATTTTTAGATAGTTTGTCTATTACTGTTAAGAAGTTTTAATTTAAGAACAGAATTCCTGCATCTGATAGTGTGGAATAGTCATTTAACAGAAAATATTTGTACTAAAAACAAAGATTAGTTCATAAAATGCTGAAATCCTGGATAAAAAAATAAATGATAACACTAATACATGAACGAACGAATCGCTTAAACAGTGAATCGACTCATTCTTTGGAAATCAATTTTGTTCAAAAATCCAACTCAAAGTTACTGAAAATCGCCAAATACTTCAGTACTTACCGTTAATGATGGCTGAAGTTCCCCTGGCACTATTCACGGTGTTCGGATTAATGGTATTTCTCATTAAGGTACCATATTCCCCACGGTTACAAACAATAACATAGCTATTTAAATCGAGTTCTTTTTCTTCGTCGGCGTTGTGATGCGAGTTACTATCTATTGTATCATTTGTATCACAGATATTAATACTTGGTTCAGTTATATTTGTACTGTTATCACTGTTATTAAAGTCACTAGGTGCAAGACGAGAATTCAATTTATCGCAACCGGCACTATTAACTATTTTAGAACAATCAAGAACCATCGTATCGCCGGGTTTGGGAAATTTACAACAATACAGCTCCTTAATGAAAGCATCTATAAATTTATCAGGATAGCCATGATGACGCTCTAATTCTTCCAGAACTCTTCGATAAAATCCTGGTGCTTTGTGCCTGCTTAATATACAATAAGCCAAAGGAAGACAAGTTGTTGATGCTTCTGGTAGAACCCGCCTGCAGTATCCAAAAGTCCGTTCTCCATGTTCATTAGTTATAATTAACGAATAACATTGCGCCTCTACACTGGTATCCATAGGTCCGTTCTCTACTTCCGGAAAACACAAATCTGCTATTCTATAAGGCTCCTGTACCTGTTAAAAAAAACAAAAAAAATCAGTGAAAATTTTCGCCGTGCTAACATCTACTTACGTCAAGAGGATATTTACTTTTGACGTATGGAGTACTTCTATTCAAAGCTACTAATAAGCAACAATGGAAAAGATGATCTTTCTTCGGCCTCAACCAGCAAGTTTTACCGCGTATTTTTTTAACATACATTTGAAATTTTGACGTATGTTTTTCATCTTCTTCTTCGCTGAGTTTTGAAATGTTACCTTCAGATAGTGTCGAAAATGTTTTTTCCAGAGTATTTTTAAGTTGGTCTTCCAGTTTCTTAACGCGATCGTAACTTAAAGCTAATGCATGAAGTTGTCTGTTTTCGTTATTCTTTACATCTATGGGGTTTGATTTAAATTTGTGCGTATTCTTTGTACGATTACTACAAGAACTTGTTTCAATTGCTTTTATTAGATCCTTAACTGATAATGAAAGATTTTTGTTTTCTTCAGACGGTGTTGACACGATCGAGTCCATGTCTGAAGTCGTCGTTGACGATGGCAAAGAATCGTAAAACATCTAATAAAAAATGAATTAGTATATTTGATAAACGAATAAAAACGCGTATTTAATTAAACAAAAGAAAATTAGGTTCGATATAAAATAAAACAAAAAAAAAACCACCACACGATTATGGCCAGCGCTAAAATTAGAAAACTGATATAAACAGGAACGCTTTAATCTGAAGCACGTTCTGTGTGCTTTTTTTAGATTGCATTTCAGAATCTGACTTTTTCACTAGCAGGGCACCTCGTTTTACACGAAATGTGCGCGTATTACTTGTATTAACAAGCATTTCATATCAGTTTTATTTATGCGTAGACGACACTTCCTACATGCAGAGTTATCGTGCTACAAGGTTAATAGCAAAGAAAAATATATACAAATTGTTAGTTTTGTTTATTAAAAATACATGCACATATTACATAAAAAAATACAGGTATATTTCATGAGATTACACACCACTATAATAGAAATACTAAAAAGCTTCCAAGTAATTTACCGTTAATTTAGTGAAGAACAGACATGCGATGTTGAAATAAAGTTGGACTGTACCTGATCCTGGACTTTAATGTCACTCACATGATTGTTTCCCTCGTCTATTTTGACGTCAGGAACGGGACTACTCTAAAACCACAAAACCAATGTTATTGCGTTAGCAAGAACTCATTTTTGTAAAATATTCATTAGATTAGAATATTCGAGCGCCAAAGATAATGAATGATATCAACTTCCTTAGATAGCTTTAATTTAAACACAAAACTATTGTAATGTTGCGCTAAAATTTTCGTTGATTGAAAATTTAAATTAGAAGAAAACAGCAGTTCTAACAGAAAAGAAGAAGATAAAAAGTTAAGTTGTGAGATATTGCGACACGTAGATCACACTATAATTTAACATCTCTCATATGGATCAGAATCAAAATAATCGCAACTATCAATTTGTGCATCCTGGTTTCTAAGATACAAAAACATTTAAACCACGAAAATATAGAAGAGCCCACCGAAAGCTTCGAACCTATTAATTGAGATGAATCCATGCCTTCATACATGGTTTTGTAAATTCTACAATAACTAGTCAACATCGTTACGCAATCAACTAACACAACCTTACCAGAAGATACAATTAAAAGATGACGTAAAAAAACATTATAACTATGACAAGACATTGACGATAGTAGAAGAAAATTACTTGTCTTTATATAAAATAGTTAAAGTTAAAAATAAGTTTAGCAAAATTAATCTACTGGTCTTCGTGAATAATATGATTCTATATAGTACCTACTTATCTCAGTCAGTCAACATACGAGAAAAAAATACTTCTGTGAAAAAGACATTTTTGAGAAAAGTGCGTGCTCAAAACAATGTTCATCCATTCTCTTGAAAATGACAATCGCCCCATAAACAAACGTTTGTTGACTCTCATCTTCTGGTTATGTTTTCTCGGCTCTGTACAAAATTAGTTTTTCGTTAAGATAAAGCTTAAAAGTCTGTACTGCTTTAAATCAGTGTAACGCTTTATTTACAGCAAATAATCTTTAAATCTCGTACAGCATGACGTTTTTATGCATATGTATATGCCAAACAATCTTTAAGAAGTTCTGGGATGAATATTTTGGTCTAACAGATGACAAACGCTCCCCAGGTTTCATATACTAAATCTCAACAGTGCTTTGCAACTACGGATATTACTAGTGATGAAACAAATCGTTCGCTTTAAAGAGTCATTGATTGTGAATCGTTCATTGAACATTCACTCTGTTCACTGTATAAAATATACAGACCGATCTGTTCAAAATAACGACAAACAGTATTTGAAATAGATTCTGATAGCAAATCTTTTCCTTCATCATGTCGCCACGCTTTATCAGAAAACCTTTTTACCTTTTTTAAGTTAACTTTGGTAATAATTTTCGTAAAAAATTTCGTATACACCGTTTTTTCGAAATTTTTAAGCAAATGAATATAAACTGACAGTTTTCCATTGCTTGAAATAATTTTCGTTTTTATTACCGAACATAAACTTGAATTATCCTTTCACTATTTACAATCGAAATATTAGCAACTGTTTGATGTGTAACATGTTAAAAGTACTGAATGATCGAGTCTTTGTAAATCTGTCTATACCGATAATTTAGATTAAGTCAACTAATCAGATATGCAAAACTAAAAGAACTAAGGATGTAATAAAACATTAACATGTCCTACATACTAGAGTCAACGACATGTATATTACCTTTACAATTGTTTTAAAGCCATTACAATGTGTCCAATTCCCTAATTGACGAGAAAACATCATTGTAATTTTTGATTAAGTCCAGCCTAAACAAAATTAATTTATTTACAAGCAATAAAATTTATTCGTGTAAGTGGGGCGTAAAATTAGGATTGAAGAGTACAGTACGGTTTACTTGTTAAATTTCTTTTACGTGGATGTACTTTCTCGGGATTTATCAGTAACACCTATCGTTATGATTTGATTTACTGTTATTACAAACTGTAATTTTGAATTTTGATTTATTTCCAGTTTAATTTGCATGCTTGTTTTGAAACTTTCTCTATGCTCATTTTAATGTAAAATTGTGTATGTTAGAGATATTCGTTAACTATTCGAAAATATCTTTGTTTCCAGCATGAGACATTTGTGTATTTTGCGAAAAAATAATAATAGTATATGCTCAAATTGCTAAAGAAAAAGATTGTAAAATTGGCTACGCTGAGAACTTATATAGTTGTATAACAGTAAAAATATATAAACATAGTAAACTAACAATTATAACGATATAGACGAGCATAGATACAACCAATCGGTAAGCCCTAAAAAAGACTGTCCAATTTATATATAAGCTAAGATTGGTTAGAAAACTACAAAAAATATTTAGTCGATAATAGGGTCATTCCATGATAGTGAAATAAGACACAAAACTGGTCCAAATAAAAAAGAGTGCCCAAATTGACTTCATATTGAAAAAGAAAAAGATAATATAAGAACGAAACGGAAACGTAAGAGAAAATGTAAAGTAGGTAGATACATGAGAAGCACGAGAGCATCAGAAACATCGAAAACAATAAACAATCTTTAAGAAAGACGGAAGAAAATACAATTACAACCGATAAAATAAAACAATTAACTAAATAGCAAAGCAACAGGACCTGGAAAGATTACTACTGAATTCATAAAATCTGACCAAAAAATCTTAATTTAAATATCGGGCAAAATATTTGATAAATAAATGATAAAAGCTCAATAAAAACTGAAGAATGAGAGAGTGGACAAACCATAACAATACATAAAAAAGACCAACAAATATGTAAAAACTTTAGAAGAATTACGTTACTAAATGATGTATACAAAATTTTGACTACACCAATTTAAAAAGAAATCGTAAACAAACATTAGCAAAACCATAGGACAATACCAATGTGGTTGTTAAAGAAGGATCAATAGCAGAGTTCATTGATGTATTAAAACAGATCATGAATAAGGCACACAGACACAAAATAGAGACAGAAATAATTTTATCGATTTCCAATAAGATTTCGATTCAATAAAGAGAAGTACACTCATGACAGCATTAAACAAATTTGGAATTAAAGCAAAGTTGAGAAGAAATATAGGAATGACCATGTAAAAAACAAAAGTCACCATAGGAATACAGAAGAGAGAAAGGCATCAAACAAAAAGACAAATCTTGCTTTAAAATATGTCGTAAAAAAAGTGAATAATAATAAATATGAGAACACAACCCTAGAACAAATAATCGCATATGCTGACGACATAGTTTTGATAACAAAAAAAACAGAACTATCATAAAGAGCATTTCAGAAAATATAACAAATGAAGGCTTTAACAATAAACAATAGTGAAACTAAAATAATAAAAGTTGGTAATCAAATGGAACAAACGAAAATAAAAATAGGAGAAATGAATTTGAAGAAATAAACAAGTTTAAATATCTAAGGGTTAAGTAGAGTGGAGAGATAATTTTTTAACATTATAACAGCAAATTAATATAGAGAATATTTAGAAATAAAATATGTACTTACAAAGTAAACAAAACTCAAAATATAGTACACTGTGTTAAGGTCAATACTATTGTATGTTGCCGAGACAATAATAACTACCAAAAAAGAAGAAGAGGAACTAAACATAGTTGAAAAGTAGAGCAATCATGAGACTAGTTAAAATTGGAGATAACGTTACAATGAACCATGAATTGAAGAAGGACCTCAAAGATAAAACTATAAAAAAGACGATAAAAGAACGATGTATACATTGGTTAGAACATGTATAGAGAGCTAGACCTGAGTCAGTAATATACTCAATACTGCAATGGAATCCAGAAGAAAAACAAAATATTCGAGTCAGATCAAGATCAAGCTGGCTAAGAGAAGTAGAAAAAGACTTAAACAAAGTAGAAAAACATGGAAAGAAAAACGATACAATAGAAAGCTACGGAAAAATAACCAAAGAAATATAGAACAACCAACATGGGTATCGATCAACTAAACTAGAATCTGGGAAATTTTTAAGGGCGGTGTAGTGCCACTAGGAGTGTTTAGCCACCGAACATTATGTCGAAATTAAGCGACTTTCAATAAGTTTCAGTTTTTGAGATATATGGGGGTCTATTATGGTTATTTGTTTAAATTATTTTCATATTATACAGTGTGTCGTCACCTAAAAGTATTAAAATTGTTTTTTAATGAAACCCTCTGTATATTATTACATTCTTGGGTTCTCCGATCAAAATAATAATAACGTTTATAAAGTCTAAACCTTAAGGTTTTTTAAATAATTTGAATTTTGTCAAAATATAATTTAATTTTCATGTTTGAGATACTTAAAAAGTATCTAAGTTATCTGAGTAGAGTTGTACAGTGAAGTTTAACGATAGATCAATAGAATGATATATTTTTTAATTTACCAGAACCTACCGAACGGTATTAAAATGTTATATAGCTAAGTCTTCCCGTTTTTACACAATACCACAAATTATCGTTTTTTGTACAGTTTGATGTTTTTTAATAAAAGTTCTGATAAATCTAGTTGCCTATTGTATTTAAAAATATCAGATAATTAGCAAGTATAAGAATAATAATAAAGTATATGTTTACAAATGTTTAGAAACTTGAAACGTAATTTATAATCAAACAGGTTATAACAGTAATAACATGCATACACACATAACGATAATAGAAAACAAACTCAAAATATTCATAACAAATGTTCTAAATGTCGACCATTCACTTCCAGACACTTACATATTCTTTCTGAGAACCTCTAAACAACTTTAGGTTACAGTTTCGAAAGCGTCTCTTATGCGTCTTTTCATATCGAGTAGTGTTGTCGGTGGCGTGTTACAGACAATTCTTTTTACCTATACTCATGAAAAAATTTGGTGGGGCCAATTGTGAAATACATTTCTTCCAATCCACCTTATTTTTTATTTATGGTTGGTATTATTACTGTTATAGTCTGTTGGATTTTAATATTCGTATAATTGTTAATTATCTGATATAGGAAACTAGATTCATCAAAACTTTTATTAACAAACACCAAATGTTGCAAACATTTATTATTTGGCGTTATGTGTAAAAACAGAAAGACTATGCTGTAAAACATTCTAATACTATTTGATAGGTAATTAAAAAGTATTATTTCTGGCGTTCTATTTAAATTAATGAAGTTATAGTCACTTAAACTGCTTAACTGAAATATTTTAATTTTTGAACACCCTGTATAAGATGTAAAGTTTATTATAATTGAAATATAAAATATGATTTATTGTTACACTTTACTATAAATTTTGCTCCCATAACTTAGATACTTTGTAAGTACTATCTCAAACATGAAAATTAGGCTATATTTTAACAAAATTCAAATTGTTTAAGAAACTTCAACCTTTAGGCCTCGTAAATTAAAACACACACTTATATTGATCGGAGAATCCAAAAATTTAATAATATACAGAAAGTTTTATTAAAAAAACATTACACAACTATGATACTTTTAGAGCCTTTGCAATACCCTGTATAATACGAAAATTAGTAAAGACAGTAGACCTCCATATATTCCAAAAGTAAAACTTTTTAAAAGTAACTTATTTTGCGCGCAATATTCCACAACGTATAGCGTGAATAACCCTGTATACTATATATAAAAGAACTGGTGTGGTTACCACACTACTTTCCTATAAGGAATGATGAAGGAATATCTACATTTTTTTTGTTATGTCGTCATAAAACCATTTTTAAGTGATATGTTACACGTTTGTATTGACTTCCTAGCATATAATTTTTTTTAAATTTTTCTCCTCGATTTAATTAAAATATAACCGAAATATGGCAAATTGAGCTTATGTTGTCATATCGACTAACACTTATATTTGTGTGCCTCGATGTTGCTTCACCCTTTAGTAAATCAGTACAAAAAAAAATCGTCGCAGGCAGGATTTGAACCTATATCACATTTGTGAACTCATTTTAAATTATAAATTAAATATCTAATAAACTGTTAATGTTAAATTTTTTTTTATTTGAATAAATTTTTAGAAAGAATTACTTTTTTTAAAGAAACTAAAAATAATTCGAATAATATACATACGTAGAAAATTATATAAGAAAAACTGTTAAGAATGGCGGATACGTCCACTTCCGGTTTCTTTATCAGATCCATTCTTTAATAATACCGAGAGAATATGGAAAGCCAGCTCCATACCAAATTTCAAGTTATTAGGACTTTTGGTTCGAGAGTTATCGTGGGTATATCCAAAGATAATTTAAATAAAATGCAGCACTCCGTATATAAACAAGTCAAAAGAATATTTAAAAAAATTGTTATTTTATTATGTATCTTGCTTTCCCTAAAGATATAAAATTTAAAAAAAAATTGTCGCAGGCAGGATTCGAACCTAGATTATATATGGAATTCGCTTTATAAAATAAATAATAATCAAATATCAAACAAACTGTTAATGTCAGAAAAAAAAAATTTAAATAAATTGTTAGAAAGGAGTAACTCTATAAGAAATTGTAAAAATAATTTGAATAATTTACATACGTACAAAATTATATAAGAAAAACTGTTTAAAATGGCTAATACGCCCACTTCCGGTTTCTTTATCAGACCTATCTTTTGATAGAACCGACAGAATATGAAAAGCCAGCTCCATCCCAAATTTTAATTTACTAAGACTTTTGGTTCTAGAGTTATCGTGGGTACATCGTTACACACAGACACATACACCCAATTTTTTTTGTCAAAAATACATTTTTCTGATTCAAGAGACCTTGAAACGTAAAATTATACAATTAAAATTTTGTTATAGAAAAATTGATAATATCCCAAGATATTTAAACTTCTCATATGTTAGCTCAATTTACCAGACGAAAAATAAAAGATTAACGAAGAACTTCAAAATCTACGTGTTGTTAGCGCAATGAAAAGGTTGTACGGTAGAATATTAAAAAATGAAAAAGGACGTAGAAGAATAAAGTGAATGCCGAAAGACTTGGTGTTGATTGTGGTGGTCTCAATAAGACGCACCTTCGATACATTTGGAATATATACTTTCGTCCCAAAAGTGCAGCTAGATTAAGAAGTAAAATATCAGAATCTTTTCCGATAACAAAAAGATGCTGTTATCACCTAGTATATGCATATTCACCAGGTTCTGATAACTGAAAAATTCAGATTAACCATCAATCAAGAAAGAAGAAGAAGCAGATATGTAGTAGATGAGAAAATTAGAAGTATTTAGAAAGCATTTTGTCAGAAGAATACGTTAAAACTGACACCACAACACACAATATAACACAGAAAAAAAGCTACCGTATTATGCGTAATTTATGATTGTGATCGAACAAAATAAAATAGATTACGAAAGTAATGATATACCAAGTCATTATAGCGTATGGTTCAAAGTGCTGGGTAATTTTAAATAAAGATAAGAGATATAAAAACAGTACAAATTTATATTCCAAGAAGGTATTAAAGTAACAATGCACACCGAACTAAAACATAAGAAAACTAACAGATAAAGTACAATAGACAGTGACATCATGGAAAGTAGAAAGTTGCTCTGGTCATATGAAGATGAAAAAGAAAAAGGACCAGAGAAAACTTTAGAATTCAAATCAAACAGTGGAAAAAGAGAAAAAGGTGTAGTAGAAGCAAAAAATTAAACAGGTCATGGAAGATAGAGCTATAGAACAAGATGACTACAGAAATAAAATTGACAGTTAAAACGCAAGTTGCGGCAGTTACTACTAAAAACTCCACTGTGTATATACATGTCGGAGGCACTGAATATAATCTTGCCTACGGCTATGAACAGCATACACGTGCACTCATTTGTTTGTGTTCCCATAAATTATGTTTAAAATGTTTAGTCTTTGTAACTTAATAACTTAGAATCAACCAATAAGGGTTTGATATTTTGTAATATTGCCTTTTATGGGCATAGGAACGCGTGTGAAATTACGGTTTCATATGAACGGAACGACACCAGCTAGAAAATGTAACTTGTAAGAGGGCAGATTGAAATGATATTTGGTGGTGACAACTTGATAAGATAAAAGAGCTGGTGTCGGATCGTTTGTTCCAGTGTTGATCATTAAACGTTTATAAATTTAATTTTTATATTAATGAAATCAGTTTTGTTTGTTTGTGTTAATGACTTTGTTTGAAATTTGTAATCGTAACTTTTGTTATAGTAAATAAATTGCGTAAACGGTCAGTGTCGTGCGTTATTCACTTGTAATAAATTATCGATGCAGTCTAACCCAGCACAAACGCCCAGCGGAGCCCCTTTTATTTTCGATGCGTCTCTGACATACATTAAATTAAGAGACAACAGCAAACAGATGAATGGGTAAGGTTTGTTGAGATTGAGAAAAACAGAATTTTTAGAGAAGAAATGGTGCCTAATTATAAAAACATCAAAGACAAAATAACTAATTGGCAAAGTAAAAATCGATTTTGCCGAAATAAATCAGGAAACAAATAACTAAGAAACAGCAAAAAGATGAGTCAAATACTTTAAAGAACTGTCAAATAAGACCGACGCGGTTGAAGCATACGCTGGAACACCCTAGCATCAAGCGGAATTGTCTATATACATTCATAGTTTGAAAGACGATCTAATGAAGTTAGTGTAGAAACACCAGTGTCAAAACCAAAGAAATGCGATATGTTTTGTACTTAAAAAATAAGTAACCTGCCAATCTTCAATATGTGCAATGTGACCTACAGTTACATACAAAATTGTGAATGAGATTAATTAATTACGTTAATTTCTTTTATTACAAAAAACACTGATTCCTAGCATATGTGAATGATTTAACACCGATAACGGAAACATAAAATCACAAACCATTCAAACAAAGCCCAAGTAGACGATTGTCTAAAAATTTGTACCAAATCGAAAAATCCCACTGACAAAATAAGATTAAAATTGAAACTAAGAAAAGCAAGACATTGATGATCAGCATCAGAAAAAATTTCTCGAAGTGAATGGGTACCACGGTAAGCCGTTTAACTTACAGACTTACTCAAAACAAAACAGCAAAAATTAAATTGCTAAAAAAATACTTACATTTGCTTATAATTGTTCTGAAGCACCAAAAAATTTTGTTAGAAAAATATTAAACCACAAAAGCAGCTCAACGTACTACAAAAAGTGCGTGCGAATTATTTGGCACGTTTTTTAAAAGTAAAATTAGGTATGTAAATGAAATCAGTATATAATATACCAGTTGAGGTAATAAACAAATTAAATATTTTTCAATAGCGTTTCGCAGATTCGATACTAGGAAATTTGAAAGTTCAATGGTTGTTACAATTTCAACAATTCCGTTCTAATTAATGCAAAAACAAATTCATTACTTGATAAAGAAAACAGAAAATATATGAATAAAAATAAATTACATTGGACACGCGCAAAGAAATAAAATAAAAAGCCAATCTCCGCCTCGAATGTTAAGTGTGTGGAATAATAAATAAACGATTGCGTAATAATACGAGTGCAGGAAGTAACAAACTAAATATTTACGTTATAGAATAAGAAATAATTCTGCATAAAATCCATTTTTAAAATTTTATTTTCTTTACTAATATTACACACTTCTGTCATTTTCTGATCAAAACTTCCGGTAAATAAGAATCTGTTAATTAGTGATTCCTTTGATTTTACAAAATACCACTCTCATTGTTATTTAAAAGATGTAGTAGATCTTGATAATTAAATAAAGTTGCTTTTCTAGTTTTTTCTGTAAGACTTTACGCACCTAATACTTAATCCGTGTTATGTTAAAGAAATAGAAAAAGTTAATAAAAACAGCTCCAGAAAAAACTTATTTATGTAATTTGGATATTATTAAAAACTAGCCTGACAAAACTTGTGACAATTGAAAAAAATTATTTAAATGTCAAGGAATTTATCTGTTAAATATAATTAGAGAAAATCACGCAGTAAATTTTTTACTTACATCGTGGCATTTACAGTACGAAACATTTTCAATCCCTTCCAACAAAACGGTGCTCTTCTATCATTTATATGTAAAAACCGAAGTTTACGATAGCACAGTTATTACTTAAGAGTAGGATTTACATAAAACTAATAATTGTTGAATAGAATGCTATATTATTTAAAGCGGTCGTAATAAAGAAAACAACTTTCTAAACTATTAAAACTAAAACAAAAAATTAGGAAATGTCAATAGTTTCATTCACAACATAAATCTGAATACCAAAAATAAATAAGAACGTACGTTCAAAGTCAAATAAACACTATAGGATAATGAGAACTTGACAATTTACATTTGCGATTTTTCTAATAATATTCTCTTCGATTGCAATGCTTGTAATACGTGCCTTGTATGTTTCACATTCAGTCAAGGATTAATTTAAGAATTACAGTAATTTCATAAACTATTAGTGCTCAACTAGTTAAGCATATAGTAATTCGTAAGAAAATAAGAATTCTTATTGCATAAATACTACCACATTCACTTAGATGTGCTACTGTTACAGTAGTACTACAGTGGATGGACAAAGTTGTGTAGTAGAGTCGTCCAATATGTAATGCAATAAATTGATTAGAAATTTTTAACGTAATAGCGACAAAAGTGTCAACTAAACACTAGAACAACAAACAAAACAAAATATTTCGTTTACCAGAACTGAATTTCACTGTTGTTGTAAAGGTAAAATTATTATATAAAGTATCGATAAAACAGAAACAAAACACAACTAATGTTTTCACCATCTTGAATTCACTAAGAATAAAAAAAAATTCATTTCTGAAGACAATTGTAGCAGATCTACAATAGCATCGTGCATAAAAGTTTTGAAACAAACGAAACATTTTAAAAAACTCAATAGAGTACGTTCTAAAGACACATCCAAACCTCGATCCATACAGAAAAAAAGCATTAAATTATTGCAAAAAGAGTTAGCACACGATTTGATTTCTGTAAAAAAAAAACTAGTTAATTCAAGGCAACAGTTTGAACCTGACGAGCCAAACAAGAGTAAGAAATCCGCATTCAAGAACATCAAAAAAACAACATGACCCTCTTTGAACTATATTAATAACCGAATAAAAAGAGGATCGACGCAAGAACGCATTTATGAAAAATTACGCCTCTTGAGCCGCGATTACACTGCAGTAGCGTACGATTTTACGTTTCAGTTTCTTACCGCCACTTTTTTAATGTACGATTGTTCATTTAAATAAATAAGTAAGTACTCTTGAAAAGTAATACATTTGCAGTGAAAGTACATTCTTAGATAATTTGTAAATAAATTTGTTCAAAACATCTTTTCACGTGCATCATCATAAATTTGTTCCGACAAATGTTTGTTACAAAAAAACTTTTTATTAAACATCATAAGAACCAAATTATTCATATGTATGTATTTAGCATTTAAATGTCTTTGATTTTAAGTTGCAACCTATTCATAAGTAATCTCCTTTAGAGATAAAAGTTAACCAATGCAATTTTAGTTTCATATCATTTAACACTTCTTTTACAATGCGGTTCATTATGATTGTCAAACGTGTGGTTCTCAATGCATATTATTTCAATAACTATGTTGCATCGCTAAAAAAAATGTTGGTACATACGCTGCGCGAAAAATGATTGAGATTTCTTTACGTGAAACGAATTCTAGTAAAATATTTTAATGTGTCGTTTTGATCACTGTAACCAGCGATGTAAATTTGATTTTACAAATTATGTTAATAACTGTGTTAATAAATATTTAAAAAAAAAACACTTTTAAGTATAAATCGGAAAAGAATTAAACCTCAAATAAACGCATAAACACAATATATTAGTAAAATATACTACATTAAACTAAAGAAAAAGTAAATAAATAACGAAAAAAAGAAGAAAACAAAAAAATTCAAAGACAAAATTTAGTGAAGGTAACGACAACCTACTTTCTACCTAAAACTAAAGAAACTTAAACAATGGAAGGAATACTTTCAAAATAGAAATAAAACAATACTGACTTTCTATGAGAAACGACATAATACTGACTTTATATAAGCAAAGAAAAAACCAAGCAAATTATAAAGAAATATATGACGAACCAACGCGCTTGTAGAGTTAGACCATCTTCGCATACACAAACATTGATATACGCGGAAGCGTTCATCAATGCAACAAAATTAATCAGTAATTACATTGATGTGAAATAACTTTCATACCTTTTCCTACGTAAGATACGATAGATCAACCAATACTAAAGACTAAAAAGCAATAAGAATGAAAATCTGACATTTATAAAAGTAAAAAAGAACACGATCACCAACTAAGACACATAAAAATAATGATGAATTACTATTAAAAGAAATGAAATCGACAAGGAAAGAAATGAACAAGAAATTAAAAACAAAATTAAAAGAAAAGATTTGGAAATAGGAAAAACAACAGATAACCATGAAAATTACAAAAATGAAAGAAATAATTGAAAAGCAAGACCAAAACAAGAGGAAAGATACTATCATAAAGAGTCTACAAACTGATGAGATAGAAACCGACAAAAAGGTTGAGGAGTTTTTGAATAAAAACATATAAGCACAGGCGACAATATAGAAGCATATAAAATTGACTAATACCTGAAAAGACAGAACAAAAACAAAAAAAATATGAGAAGCAAGAATAGACCAGCGAGAAAAGATACAATAAAAATCACCTACCAAAAACTGAAAGAATTATCTAAAGCAAAATAGTAGAAACAGTCAGAGAAAAATAAGCAAGAAAGGCAGTAAACATTTCTTATCAGAATATAACAATAAATAATCATTTACATCACTGGATAAAAATTGAAAGAGAAACAGAATAATACACTGATAATATTAGGACATCATGAGACACGAACGAGTGAATCGGAAAAAATATATATAAAAGAAATAGCGGGAATACACACTATTCATGACAAGATAAACAACAACGAAAATAGAATATAACACGTGTTAATAAAGAAGAAACAAAACAAGATAAAAACAGATGTCAAGTCATATAGAAGTGCAAAGGCAGAATCCGGTCACTTCCTAGTAATTGCAAAAGTAAAACCACAACGACGAAAATGTAAGAGAAAGAAAATAGAGAAGCTATATACCAAAAATAAAAGAAAAAAATATACAAAAGAAATAATAAAAAACTGGAGAAGTAGTGATCAAGATCAAGAAACAATGGTATGACGACAAATGTCACGAAATAAACACAAGGAATAAAGTCAAAAGAAAACGAATAGCAAGTAAAAAAGAAAAAGAACACTATAAGGAATGTATGAGAGAAGCACAAAATGAATAGAAAAAATGGTGAAGACATAGAATACATAACAATACAAAAAATTCTATAAACAAATTAAAAACCAAAAGAAGAAGGGCACAGTAAAAAGCAGAAGACTAAGAAATGAAAATGACAATATCGAACATAACGAGAATAAGAAAGAAGAATTATGGAAAGAGTGTTACAGTAGCCGATACTCTTTGTGATCCCGACAAAAACCTTGCCCAGGCGAGTCTGGTTTCTCTTCTACCCCTACCGGAAAGAGACGATGTCCTTAACTCTAAGATCCCTACTCAACCACTAAATTCCACTCCTATCCTCAAACCCATACTCACTAACACACTTGGCAAAGGCGGTGTTTTAAGCGAACTGCCTTCAAATCGAAAAACAAATGGTCAAAATAAAACAAATAATTATATTTGCTTAGGCAGGTCTGGCAAAATTTAAAAAAATCTGACAAATAGAAAAAGTACATAATTTCTAAGAACCAATGCGTTCTCTCGATTATAACCTATGGTTCACAAACCTAGTCACCGACCAAAATATATATAGAAAAGGTAGCAAAAACACAAACAGCCATGTCGTAAATTGATTTAGAAACTGATGGCGTGAATGGCAAATCTCGTGGTTCCTATTATAGGAGTAAAATTATTAGACAGAACAAATACATAGATTAGACAAATATCTAAGATGGAACACCTTAGAGAACGAGTTGCGAGACTAAAATGAAACTTTGCAACCAAACCAAAGATAGAATAAAATATTGGAACCTAAAAGAGAAAAGTCGCCCGTAGATGAGATGAACAGATGAATTTAGAAATGTGAGAAGCCTGCACTGGAGAAGAGGTACGTATCCAATAAAACTAAAAAAATAAAAATACCAAACAGTCCGGGTTGGCACAATTCCCAAGACCTGAAACAAAATTATAAAATTGACTGATAGGTCTGGATATAGAATGCCGTCAATTCAGAATCAAAGACGTCATTTATTTTTTCCAAAACTAAATTTTAGTAGTAACGTAAATCAGCGGATTGTCATACAATTGGTTTTGACAGTAAGTAATGTTTTCAAATAACTGACAGTATGCTAGAATACCTTATTATAAATGTTTGATATAAACAAAAAGAAAGTGACATCTGTAGTATAATTTGACATTATTCTGGACTGTCCTATAACGGAAGTACACATATAGTACACAAAAGAACTAAAAGAAGCGATGTTAAAAAACCGAACAAAACGCTCAAAACAAAAGATGTATCTGTAGAATTGCTTAAATATTATGCTGTATCACTGTTAGAACAATTAAAAGATTTAATAGATTAATAGTCGATCCAATATTCCAAAAAGCAAAAGAAGAAACGTAAACTACTATAATGGTTAATTTACTGAACGAAATTACGAAATTTGAGGGTAATTGCAAAAAAACCACAAGTAAAACGAATAGAAAAATGTAATTACCTTGAAGCAATGGTTGATAAGAGATGAGCACGTTATTTATTAATAATATTTATTATAATATCCGATATTGACGATGTATATCTGATATTGTCAAATTTTCTTAAATATTAGTTTTCTGAGAATTAAAAACTACATAAAACATAAATTGAAAAATTGGTTATTTATTATTAAATACGAGCAAAAACAAAAAAATAATTGATTTTAATTAATTAACTTATATCAGTTTCTGTATGTCAAGCAGGTAGAAAAAATAGTTAAAATAATAGCAGGTGTGAGATCAAAATTACTATAAAACGAGAATGCACAAATTGAAACAAAAACATTTATTTTATCGCAAATTTATAACATAACAGACTCGGAAGGAAGTAAGATAGTTAAATTACATCTGGTGAACTATAAATATAACAAAAAAAAGAGAATTGGTTAAACGATGACAGAATCGGTAACCATTTGCGAGAGTAAAAAAATAAAAAACGAGAACAACAGTTAAAATGAACTATTCAAAGAGAATCTGCAAAACATAAAGATTAGAAAATGTACAAAACGAAAAGTAAGAAATACCATGTAAAGTGCAGACACAATACATGTCGGCATCGAAGAAAGAAGCCTGATATGGTTTACAGACAAAAAAAAACATAGAAGAAACTAAAACTACAATAAAAAAAAAAAACAAAACACGAAAAAAATAATTGAATCAACAACGCCAAGACAATACTTCAGTAAAAACCTAACAAAGAGAAATGTTTAAATTCAATTTGTTCATTCAAACGAAGAAGAAAATTTTACCTATATTTGAATTTATTTAATAAATGATCGAGTTAAATATTTTTTCATTTCGCTATAATTTCTTTATAATGCCTAGAATTTTCTTTAGATTTAGATGATAACAAATCTTCTATTTCTTTTTGTGCAATTTTTCAACGCATTTAGGTGTAATTCTTACACATTAATTATGATTGTAAAATTAATTTTGACAAATAAAAGCTTAACGTAAACTTATTTATTGTTATAGGCTACTAGATATACTAGATTTAGTAAAATAGAAGAATAATCGTCCATTTTTAGATTTTATATTACACAAAGGGAAAAATAAAAACGTGCATACACTACTGGCGTTACTGTATGATTACGTCCATCGAGCAATATATGTACATGCATCCGTTGGTCTGTATCACGTTGCTCTGCGGTCGTGATCATCGTAATAACGCAGTTGATGCATAAATAGCTAATATAAATATTACGATAAAAATTCCTAACAAATCTATTATTGGGTGTTATCGAGAATTCTAAAAGCAAAAGGACCATTCAAGACTAATTCAAAACAAATTCTTTTTGCAACAATTTCTTTAACCAACACATTAGTATTTATGATATACTTAATAGGTAATAAATTACGTCGTTTAAAAACAATAACGGTAAAGTTACGACAAAAATAAATAGATAACATGAATATGAATGAATTCAAATCTTTAATCCTTCAAGTCTTTACATTCAACTTCGAACTCCAGATAACGTTTACGATTTTATTTTGAAAGTGAGCAACTCCTTTGAAACATAAATTACATGCCGTGGCGTTATGAAACAGAGAAATTAAACTTCTAATTATTGCAATAATGGAAATACTTATAATAATCAGTTACATTTCTACTTTCTTCTTCTCATTGGCATTTGATCTTCATTTATGCTGAAGATGTCCAATTCCAATTTACAAAGAAAATTTTTTGGTACTTTTCGCTAAAGCCTATTTTAGATGATACAATTTTCTTGTACAAGAAAATAGCATACAAATGGTAGAAATTAGAACAGCTTCTATTTTTTAATATTTTTTGGTGCTAGATTTTAAAAATAGTAATTTACACGATACTATAAAATTGTATACAATCTTCTTGTACAAGAAAATTGTATCGTCTAAAATAGGCTTAATGCTTTTTTTGAGAAAGCTTAGACTACAAAAAAAAATACTGCTACCATATGGCAGAAATTCACTTGTTGAACAGCTAAGATAATTAAAGGAACTATATTTTAAATTTTTCCACAGAATGGTAATTTTTCCCCGCAGTGGATGCACATATATCAACAATCGTAACAAACTGTCCAATCACCGCACCAACAAAGACCACACACAACTAAACACATGAAAGTGTAAAAACGAAAAAAAAGCGCATACGAAAATGTAGGAATCCTAAATGTAAGAAACTAATTAGCACATGATTGACTCCACGAATATTTTTTTTTAATGGTACAGAACAAAACATCCTAGATGATACCTGGATTATTGAAAGAACCAAAAGTGCAACAAAAACATTTTTAATGTTTTTATGTGTTTATGGCCCATTTGGATGTTCAAATAGTCTCAAACTCGTACTATGTCTCACTTTGATTTTCTTAAGTTGCATATTAACAATATCATGAGCTAGTTACCAAATTAGTACATGTCCAATATTCCTTAACGTTACGAATCAATACATTATTTTACTATCGTTTATTTTATGTCATTTTGAAACATAAAAAAGGAGTTCAAGGATAAATCTAATTATTTCCGGGTAATAAATGTCATTATTCTTAATACTGTGCAATATACCAAATAACCAAAACGACTATAGTACTTACATGTTTTAATTTGTTGTACAAAAATATTAATGTAGTACACTACATAATTGTTTTAGCCACAAAAACATTTTAACTCGGTCCAGTTTAAATAACGTGTGACCATAAAGATAATGTCATTATTCTATACCACAAAAAAGTAGTGTGAATACTAGTAAGTTGATGTAATTTTTTTCTATTATTACATATTCTGACTCACATAATTATGCACAGCTAAAAGAATACCAAACAATTGAATTTTGTCAGAATTACATTTACATGTTAATTCCCTACTATGCGATATGAATAATTTCTACGAAGCATATTAATTGGTATCTCGCTGGTATTCAACTTGGCTTAATTGGTTACAGCAAAACTGGTAATTATTTTCTTAAAATTAATTATATGGTTGATGGCAGTTTTTGGAGAATTTAAAGTCTCGGTTTTTTAAATATGCAATATACCGGTTCTTCCCATCTATAAATACCAACACCCACTTAAGTCCACATATGTATTTGATTGTTATCTAACTCTCGAAGTTATTTTACCCTAATTAAAGTAAGTTTGCAATTACTATCTATTGACTCAGAATATATCCTTGAACATTTGATCAATTATGTTAGACAAACTTATCTAATAATCCAATTCCGAGTGTTTTTTCAGCCATTAATAATGACAAAAAGTAAAATACGGCGTTGTCAAACATGATGAAAGCATTAGATGGCGCAAATGCACTCATCTAAATTAAATTATGAATTTTTCTGCAACGTTAGAAAGTTGACTTTTCCAGTTGTCATCTAACGTCATAAAGTTGACGTTTGCCGATCAACACCCAAGTAAATACTCTACTTTCCGCACATAGCTAATGCAGACGTGCACAAATACAAATTGATTTTTCACAATATAACCATTAAATTTTGAAAATTGCAATATTTAGAATTAATAATATGGTTATTGTTATTATTAATCCATAATTGCTCCATCAACGCGCATTTGAAACAAACTCATATGTTCTACAAGTTGCTCTTTTGCAACCAAGACTCTTGTATAATTAAAGAAAAGTTTGCAAAAGAAGGATTTGGCCAAAAAATCACCAACATCGTTTTGGAACTAATTAAGAAACTGAAATGTAAAATGCAGTAAACGAATACAGTTCTTTAATTACGAGGAGTAAGTTAAATGTCACGCATAAAAATACAAACATATAATTGGCTATTGAAAAGTCAAGTTTACACAACAAAAATTGTTGACATAATCTATACTATACTTCATTTAATAACTACAAGGAGCGATTTAAATTTATGGCGCTTAATTCTTGCAATTCTATTGGCCAAATTGCAGCCTTTTTTACACAGCCGCAAATACTGTTGTTTGTTTACTACGCCATTTTGCTTTTGTATCGTCTTGTAACTTCTGTGCTATTTTTGTGTTTTAAACTTATGCGATCTTGTATTTAATTAAAAAAGTTCTTCTGTGAACTAAGAATTCTGTATTACGATATTTGATTATGGAGTGCATCATTAATAAGTACAAGCAAATTCTGAGTGAAGATGCAAATACAAAAACTGTTTTTATTGTATCTAAAATTTCCGAAAGAGCAGGTATGTTTTATTGAAGATCGAAATTGAAGGTTTTAACTTGTAGATTTTTTGTAGGCATTGCATTGCAAAATCAACTGATTACAATTAAATATATCGCATTTGTACCGGACATGGTTCGGTCTGAGCTTTTACAGCTAATTCGTGCACACAAGTATCAAACATAATTTATATACAATTTATCAAATGGCAAAGAAAGATAACAAATAGTGTTACGACTGCCACCGTATCATTGCGAATTAAATCCGATAGAACTGATATGGGCTCAAGTAAAGAACGAAACGGCAGCTAAAAATAAATCGTTCAAATTGTTTGAAGTAAAAAATCTTTTACAAGAAGCTTTATCTAATGTATCCAGTACCAATTGGAAAACAAGTTAAATGGAATAGTGGATAATTTAATAATGACAGTAGTGATACGACTTCAAGTTTTAAATCAGACATTGAATAGTTTACATGTGTTTGCTTACATTTTAATGTATTTAAAATTGTATTTCTTATTCTGGGTGATTGGGCAGTGTAGTGTTTATTTATGTTCGTAGTACTCATTATTTGTAATACAAAATTTTATGATTCGTGTAATTTTGTTACTTGTATTATGATTTACATTAATAATCATGTTCTAAATTTTACTAAGATGAATTGACAGCGCTATAGCAATTTAATTTTTAACTCTAGTTACTACAAAAAAGTTTTTTAGACGTATATGTAATTATTAAAATGATGGAAGCATACTACTTTCGAATTTACCGCCTCAAATTATTTAGTTATTTATCTGGTGACTTTTAGCAGTGTAAATGAATCTTTTGCAATCGCTCCTCATAGTTTTTAAATAAGGTATAGTGAGGTTTGTAAACAACTTTATTTTGGTTTTGTGTTTTATTGTTTAGACATTATTGAAAAATTAGTTCTTATAAAAACTAAACCTGAAAGTAGTATAGTTTGCAAATGTGTGATTCAAAACGTAGTTTAATAGTTTTGATTTGTAAAGGTTTTGAATCTAATGCTTAAATTACTATACTATTTTCTATATAGTGTAAACCAGATATATTCACTTCCGCTTCTAACAAATAAAAAATAGCGAATAAATTTCTGTATCTCACAATTCTAAGAACAAAATAAAACCGGTCTCATTACGTGAGCCTATTACAATTTAATTGAAATATTTTGACAAAAGAATGTACGGATTTTTCACATATAAATAAAAAATGAAAAAGAAAACTATGAAATATTTGCTAAAAGCCACAATTAGGCTACAAAACCGTTGATGATTGATATGACATAACTTCGTCAAGCATCAGAAAATGTTATAACCTTAAAAATAAACACACCCTGTGTCAAAACCTTCAGTTTTAAAAAATGAAAAAAACTAGTGACGCGATATATTAATTTTCATAACAACTCAAACCTATTAATTCAAAAATTACAAGCAAATAAAACGCAAAAACAGCGGATTTTAAGCACCAGTCAAAAAATTAACAGATCAAATATTAAGTTTTGTTTTAAGGGGTTATGCCTATTTGAAATCGGAAAAATTACGCAATTTTCCAGAATTTTTTTGCTACCTATTTTGACATATGTACAAACTTCTTCGAAGAAAAAATATTGCTTTTCTCCTAGAACTCTAGTTTTTTTCCATTACTTGCAGCGACAAATATCTTTGAAACGTCTTATTCGCAATCAAAATAAAAAAATATTGCATTACAAAAAAAACCTGAGTTTAATAAAATTTTGATTTTTACAAAAATTATAACAATTTTACAAAAATGTCAATTTTTCGAGATGAACTGATTTTGGTTCTCTTGCAATAAACAACAAAATTGCAATCGAAATAAAATTGTTTCGTCCAGGCTCTGCGTATTCTACGAACAAATAAGTAAACTTTTAGTTTGATCGGTGCAATAGTTTTTACAAAACTTTGGTCACCGCAACTGTATAAAAAAATCCTATAGTTCATCTATTTCAAGCCCTTGAAGAGTCTCTTCTGTATCGTCATCCATCTCCAGAACGTCGAGTTGGCGTTGTTTATTAGCCATCTTCTGGTTTCTAGTATGTATGCACGCGGTGCTCGAAATTGTAAGTCGGGTCTCGTCTTCTTTTGTAATATATTTGTATTACAAGATCCTGACTAATGCCTCAAAAATCTTCAGAAACGTTCTCACCTTGTTTTTAAAAGTGTAGACATATGTGCATGCTGCAACTTTAACAGATAGTGTACTGCCGAGAAGACTCTTCGAGCTGATTCTCCAGATGAGTTGGTTATAACCTTTGCGCAACCGAGTTCTAATTCGCTTTTGCACGTGTCCTACATTCACATACAGAAAACCCCATGTCTTTCTTTTCTCTAGTACGTCTTCTGATCATTCTGAGCCCATAAAAACAATCGAGATTCGACACTACTTCCTTCCATTCCTCACTCCATTGTAATCTTTCATTACTCCTTTCTAGGCGTACAGTTTTATGACGTGGAGTTAGAGAGACTTAAGCCTAAAAGATCGAATTCTTCTTTAAACAAATCTCGGTTATTTAAACCTCTCCATCTATTACCAATTTCCTTGGTCGAAAAGAAACGGTCCAGAAAAACCAAAGAAGAACACGATCTTCGCGATTAGTGGTGCCTCTGAGACGACCAAGTCGTAAACGTCTCCGTTCCTCATTATTTGTTGTCCATCTTTTTTAGCATAGGCAGCTTGTAACGACACTACGTTCTACACGCATGAACATCACGTATGGATAATCTAGCTCCTCGTAGACCGATTATTCTACCTTGTTCGAACTCAGCTAACTGATAAAAATTCGCACGTTGCCGAACAGGAGGCATCTACACTCTAACAAGATTAACTAAACTCTTAAGCACGAATAAAATACATGTTTTCTGAAAATGTCATTCACATTTATCCGCGTTTACTGGGTGTTAATGTGATTTTAAAATCTAGTGCTCATGATCTGTTAGTGCAAGTTTAACATTACGTCACATGTTTAATACTTTACGAACTGCGGAAAATATTTCAATAAAACTTTAAATTCTGCCTTTGACCTAATAATCGACCGCTTACTTTATCACCAAACCTCATTTTCTTCCAAATGCACAGAAACTATTCGCATTTGTCTCTTCCAATATCGGATTAAAAGATTGCCTTCTTTGGTTTGGACTCGATTTACGTAATTTTGTAGGTGCTCTAGTTTTACACGTAACTTTGTGTCCGGTCATAATTATAATAGCCAAAAACGCAACAAAAACTGATCGTAACAAAAATGTTATCTGAAAAGAGATCCTTATCCAATAGCGCTCTCTAAACGCTTATAACTTTTAAACGTATGTTCCAATTCTTATGTAATTTTGAAGAAATGATCTTAAGATGTACATTTAAAAAATGCAATTACCCCCCCCCCCTAAACTTAGTAAAACGATAAATCGATCTAGAAACCTGAATGTCCAAGTAATGTTCAATGGTTTATACGTTTATAACAAAATGCATCAAAAGTTTGCTTCAAGTAGTTAAACAATTAATGGTACATTTTTATATGTTGCGATAACGATCCAGCTCGCCGCCTCGTAATTGTTATTAATTTGACAATGAAAAGAAATCGTTATGCTGACACGATTGCAATTTAAAAGTCAACGACGATTATCTTTAATAATATACAAACTGATGCCATACAAAAATTGATTGAAGCATTTGTGAATCAAGCAAATCGTGTCGATACTGACAATTTTGAATTGATATAAACTCTTTTTACATTTTATTTTCAACACAGGTGATAAATTAATAAAAAGCAAAATGAGAAAAACTAAGTTTTAAAATGAAAAGTTATTTGTATTAGTTCAGAAAGTGCTATTTTGCGAGTATGGGCATAATTGTAGACTGAGGTGAAGCCAAGGTGTACAAAATGCGAATATTCGCAAAATACTTTCAGAACGTGCGATACAAAAATTTGTTTGTGCTAAAAATGGTTATATTTAAGTTTTGCTTTTTAATAAATTTAATAACATATGTTAATAAAACTGAAACCTGTAATGACGAAATTCAATTGTTTTTGAAATTAATTTGACAATTACATAAGTTAAACTAAAACTGTTATTGTTTTAAGCAATTGTAAAATATAAGCAAATTTATTATTTGTTTAAAATTTTTTAAAATAAATAATGACACAGATAATGGTGTATGTTAATAAATCTGATAGATAGACAAATGGCGTCCAAAATTAATGATTATCAGTGCCAACTTCTAGTTATAAAATTCAACTATTTTAGGCGACATGCCTGCAAAAATACAGCAATATGCACGGAAGGACAAAAACTATATTGCGACCAAAAAACAATATGCTAACACGCCTTTTATTGAATCCCAAAGCAGAATAGTATTACTCTAAGAAAGACATTAGATTAAAATCTAGGCAGTCAATTTAGAGTCATTAGTGGACTTTATAAATTTGTCAAATAAATTTAGAATGATAATTAAAATTAATTATCAACTTTGTCTGATGTACATAATAATATTGACAAAGTTATATATAGATCAATATTTTAATAATAGTATCCTTAACTAAAATATACGAACAATATCACAAAGAAAGACAAATACTTTCGTATATAATATTTCATTTTTTACGAAATAGTAAAAATGATTAATAGACGTCTTTCAGGATCTCGTGAACTGTGGCGCTGTAGTCTGTATATGTCAAAATATTGTTATTATCCGTCTTACAAACATTCGTCGGTACATTTTTTCAAACCTATCTTTGCTTTTATCGTTGTATTTGTTGTTAATAGGTCTTTAGGTATTATTATAAGTAAATTAATTTTTATTCAATAAATAAATATCTGCTTATTTTTAATTTTTATTGACGTGCGTGCCTTTTAAACAGACTAGCGTTTTTGGAATTCAGATAAAATTGTCATCATTAGTTAAACTTAAAGGAAATAAATTAACAAAAATAATTAAACATTGAAAAGAGCTTACAAGTTATAGAAAATTATAAAATTTAATGACAAATGTCAACAAATCAGCAATTTTAAATTGAAACTGACATTAAAGTGAAATGAAAAGGAAAACAAAAAAAAATTAACTAAAATTTATTATTAAGAAGAGAAGAAATATTTAAATCAAGAATTGACGAGAATACTAAATAATGTAAGTAAGTAATATATTGTAATCCGAAATTTTAAAAAGCAATTGCTTCAATGTAAAGATACTAATTTAAAAATATGGTTTGTTCAAACTTGTTTAAAAAAGCATCTTATCGCAAAGTTTTTTCAATTAAGACAAATGTTAACACTAAACAGTTCAGAAAAGCTTTAGAAACTGAAAGAAGAACATGGATGAAAGAAGAAATAAAATCACTGTACAAAGAACTTAATAATATCAATCTTTATATTCTTCGCTCAATATTATTTTCTGTATTACACAAATGTGAGCTTTATTACTCAAACTTTAGTATTAAAGATTATGTGTTATTTAGTGGTAATCTAATTTATTCCAATCTTTGTAAGAAACTCATAAATTTACGTAATTTACAGCCAGTTTTATTTCATTCACCTTCATATTATACTTTTTCATTTTATAATAGCACATTTCATATTCCTTCTCTTTCTACATCTTCATCTAGTAATTCTAGTACCTGTACTAATTTTGATTCACGCCACAGCTTTTACTCTCGGATTCTTAATCTAATTAATGTTTCTTTTAATTCCCAAGAAGCGTTTTTGTTAAATTCAGGCCTAAAATACAATTTGATGGTTAATATTACTAAAAAAACATGTTGAAACTTTAGCAGTTTCTTCTGAAAACATAACTCATTCTTCAGATTTACGTAATAGTAACAAAATTAGATATGAAATTCATAATAAATTGAAGAAATTTTTACATAATGCCAAATTTAATCCTAATTTTAATTCAATCTATAAATCTTGTTCATCATTAACATCCAAAATTAAATCTAATGATCTTATTGTTTCAAAAGCTGATAAGTGTAATGACATTGTTATTCTTTCTCGTTTTGATTATGTTAATAAAGTTAAAGAGTTTATTAGTAGAAGTGATTTTAAAGTACTTTCCAAAAATCCTATTCTAGTTTTTGTTTATCTTTTCTATCATGTCTTCAATCGTGTAATTTAACATTTAGTTATCTTGAAAATAAAAATATATATCATTTTAAACTTATGAATCCTTCAACGCCGCTTCTTAATGGTCCTCCTTGTCTTAACAATATTATAAGAACTTAAAACATTTCCTTTTTCTTCTTCATCTATTCTTGTATCTTTTGATGTTGTCTATCTTTTTCCATCTATTCCTCCAGAAGGAGGAGGATTAATTTAAGAATAATTTCTATTCTCAACCATCTGGTTTAGCTATGGGATCTAATATTTCACCTCTTGCTGCTGAAATCTTCATGAATAATAGTGAAAATAAAATCCTTTCTAATTCTTCTTTGTCTAACATTAGTTTTTGATTTAGATATTTGGATGCTTTACATTGTTCTCTTTATTGGTTCTTTAGATGATCTAAATAATTTTAATAATTTCATTAATCTTAATATTCATTTTACTTATGAAATTGAATGTAAAAACTCCCCTACATATTTAGATCTTCTTCTTTTACGTGAGAATAAAATTTTTTTAAGTTTTGAAATCTATTGTAAACCTACTTACACTGATTGTTTAATTCCCTTTTACTCTAATAATCCTAAAATTGCGTCTTTTCGTTCTTTATTTTACCGTCTCTTTTCTATTCCTCTTTCTAAGCCTAGTTTTACAAAAAAAAGAATTTGATATTATTAAACAACGAGTTAAACAATTAGCTTATAACAATGGATACCCTTTTCATATTTTAAACAATGTTTTTTGTAAAGTTAGTTTATACGATTTTTTAAATAATTTTGCTCAAAATAAATCGGATAATGCTACTATATATCGTTCTATGCCTTATATTGATTCTTGTTCTCTTTGTCTTAAAAATTATTCTAAAAATTATATTACAATTTCTTTTTCTACTAATCGTAATTTAAAATATTTTATTGATAATAATAATAATATAGGTTCTGTTTCTTCTTGAGATAACTCGGGTGTGTATAAAATTTCTTGCTCTTCTTGCAATTGTTCTTATGTAGGACAAGTTGGTAGAAAGGTTAAAACAAGATTAAAAGAACATATTTATTTTATTAAAAAGTGTTTAAATTCTGGCATATCAAACACTTGTTCTTCTTTCGCTAATCATATTTTAACTACTAGTCATTCTTTTTCTTCTGAACTTAATGTTAAATTTCTTCATTTTTGTAACAAAAGTTCTTTTCTCAATCATCTTAAAATTCATAGTCTTTATAATGAAAACTCAGATAATTGTCTTAATGAAATTCTTGATTTAAATATTTCTTCTCTTCTTAATATGAAATTTTAATTTGCTTTTTTCATTTTTCATTTGTTATTCAGCTTTATAATTTTATATAACTTGTAGGCTCTTTTAAATGTTTTATTATTTTTATTAATTCCTTTGATTTTAGTTTAACTGATGAAAATTTAAATTGTCGGAACTAGTTTTATAATCAAAACATAATTGTGGACTGACTTAAAGAAAATATCACATTTTGTTAGAATTTCTCCACTTAGAGATGGATTACTTTAACTATATAAAAATTATGAATGATAAATACTATCAACAAATTGCTCATACTAGTACTTTTTGAGGACATCTAAACATAATTACGGCTCAATCGTATGGGTTACGAATGGTATCTTTTTTTCAACTTGTGTGTTGTAATATTTCTGCCTTCGTCTAAATGTTGATTCGAAGCACAACAGAACGTCTATAATTGAGCAGTACGGTTTACCATCGTAGTCACCATTTTCAAAAATAATTTTCTTAAACAATTACATGCAATTGTAACAAAACAAATAAGATAGATTTGTTCATACAACTGTCCCGTTCAAAAAAAAATTGTTAAAAAGACACCAACCAATACACTCCCAGACTAAATACAGATGAAAACATCGCATACCGCCTATATAAATACGAGACCAAAGTAATCAGTCCTAAACAAAATCAATGCAACAGCCAACCCGGTCAGACAATCGTATTATCTTCAATGTCAAGACTCGACGAATCCCAGTAAAGTATGCCTAAAAACTTGGACCGAGGTCATAAATTATAGCAATTTCGAAGCTAGGGAAATCTCTAGATGAAAATCTATTCTTTAGTCTAACTTCCTAATACGTGTTTTTATACGTGCAGATTAATGATGTGTAGTTTCTGAACGAACTAGTTCAATTTTACTGGTCTTTTCAGTGAACTAAATGTACTAGTTCTTTATTATAAAGTGAACTAGTACACATAATTTTAAAAACGTCAGTACTTTTCTCTTATAGACTGCATTGGCTACAATGTCTAAATCTTGAATATCATTACGTTTTTTATATTCGTTTTTTCATGTTTTGCAGTTGCTAATTAATTGCTTTGAAAAGTGTCTACAAAAGGAATTAGAAAATCGGTTTTCCATTCAATTGAAACTTTTTAACTAGACTTACTAATTAAGATAGACCCCGTATTTCAACTACAGAACTCAAGTTAAATGCAAATATGCACCACAAACCTTGCTTTATGCATCCCTCAGTGCGTTGCCTTAAATGTCCTAAAGAACTAGTACATTGTACTAGTTCAATTTGTTGAGCGGGACCTGGTAAACTAGTTCATAAAAAAGAACTAGAATACCCAACACTAATGCAGATGACGAATTTGTAATCCATTCTCACCTGAAGTAAATATCGGCTGCGTTCAAACACCTTGAGATGTCCTAACGAAAAGTTTGAGTTGAATGAACGCAGAATGCATGCTCTTAAATCCCTTTTCCGATATGATTATTGATTTTGTTAGTACAAAAAAGTATCTTAGGATCCGTACAACCTTTGGCATGTTACCCTGGCAAAAAATACAGGACAGATATTCTATGGACCAATGCAGATTTTCATAATTTGAGTGCCGTGTAAAATCCTCAATAGATTTCAAACTCAGATAAAACAAAATATGATCTCAAATTTACCATTTTTATATTCTGTTGACGAGTAAGACACTCAATGGTTTGCAATGATTTGGTGTTTCAAAAAGTGTCAATTACGCCTGGAATGCAAAATTGGCGTATAGCAGATTCACATAATACCATAATCTCTGGTAGAACTAGTATCTAATTTTGTACAAGAAATCAATTGTTTTGTATCCAAGTACTCAAATTATCAGTCACACATTGTACCTACTACAGCGATGAAATCAAAACGCGCTATTGCGAAATCCTTTACAAAGATTACACGCACCAGAAAATAGGAAGAATTTAAAAAAATCCTTTGTGTAAAACATAAATTTCGCTAATCACAATGACCGTTGTTATTAGTGTGTATCATCCCATGGCAAAATTTTTAATTGGACATTGTCATACGACAAATCCAAACGGGCGTTAAAACATGAACTGAAAAACAGTCAAATGCACTTGTAGAAACTCGACTAGTCTTCTACATTCTGTTCAAAACGGAAATTGCAAAACCATGAAAGTTAACAAATAACATAAATAAATTATCAATTGTAATTGTCAGTGGGAAAGACTGGATTGTAATAACGATGTTAATAAGTGTCTTCTTTCACCCATGGAGATAAAGCTGTGTTTACTCATTTCCTCTATAAATAGTTCATTGTAACTATAGACCGGAACAAGTACTAAGATGATAACGAACATGCACGCATATTTATTAATTACAAATAATACAAATTTTTAGGTAAAATTTGATTTCAAAACGTATGATGGTTTCTTAACATAAAATTTAAAAAGTGAAACGCAAATTTCAAGGTTCAGGACTTAAAAGCGCGTAGGAAATTAGTGGTATGTTAATTTGTTAGTAATTTTTTTCGACGTTTTGTTTCTTCCAAGCGATTTCGCGAATAATTATGAACATAATTAACACGCTTGACTCATTCAAAACCGTTATACATAAAGAAGAAAACTGGTTCCAACAACTATACTTTTATACTCACATTAAAAAACCAAAATGCGATCGTCTGTTTTTTGAAACTTAGTACACTTCACTTAATTTAAAAAAATAATTATTGTTTGCATTTGTTTCACTATACTTCACTTGTAATGTATATGAAAACTACTCGCTTATAATCACAAAGTGTTATATAAAGACTGCAGTCGCATGCTACTGGTCAGAGTGTCCGTACTGTATCTACTTCAAATATGCCGGTAATTCCCCGTGGTTTCCAACTCGAAGAATGTCAGTAAAAGTAGGGATCCGCGCGTAAATAATCAAACAATTTTGAATAAAATTCCCTGCATACACAACTAGGTTCTTCCATCACTCATGTAAACTTTCTTCTAATTGTATTTTTTTTTCGTGAAATGCTTAGAAGCAATTCTAATTATAGAATTATATAACAAATGTTATAAATAGTTTTTTCGGACGTAAAAGTACAGATTGGTTTATTTTTGTACTAGTTTATCTATACGCAAAAAATTAAAAGAAATATATACCAGGACGTAATAAATATTTCCTAACTAAAACACTGAAAAAGTGGATAAAATAATTAGAATTTTCGAAATAATTCTAATAAATAGGTTTTCACATACATACATATGTGTTCTAATTTAAAGTGTCTTACAAAAAGAAAAAACGATATAGGTGTCAAAATAAAAATTAGAGTAACTGAAGATCACTCAAACATTTTATCTGTACTTTAGTTTTAAGGGATATGCCAAAAGTATCCAATATTCTACGTGTTGAAAATCTAATGCCACGAAAAACAATATTTTTTTCGTTATGTAAAAAAATTGACATTAGATATTCTTCGTACCAATGATCTTTATTGGGTTATTATAAGAAATACTTTGTGATCCTTTGTCTCTTTTTCTGTATAATATATCCACAATGACCTGTTCTTCGTGACCATCAATTTGATTTTTGGCATGCATAAAATGACAAGATTAAAATTTAAAAAAACTAGTCACATTCTTTTACCTAATTTCCTACTTCATCGTTATGCTCTTTCAATTTCTGAAGATATAGCAAATATGTAAACTAAACTGCCAGTTATAAAAACATTTGTAGTGACGGTTACGTTTCGACAGTGTTGATCGAGCAACCGAGCTAACAGTAGGTTTACGTAATTTGTCAAGGACCAGTCACGTGATATGCGTAGTAGCCGAAATTGACACGACGAACCCGTTCTTACAAATATCATACAATAAGTAGCGTTCTGATACGCCGTCTTTAGAAACTCGCAGAGAAAAGCTCCGCCCACAAGTCCTTTACAAATTATGTCAACTAACGATATCAGGAATCGAAGAATTAAGTGACGAAAAACTACGCGAACTTGTAGGAGTAACGCGAGTACTTGAAGAATCAACAGCGGCCAACGAGCGACGGACAACGACTAATTCGGCTTTATTAAGTCGATTAGCACCACTAAACGTGCGAGGAAAGAGAAGTCGGAGCCCGGTCCATTAAAACGACAACGAAGATAGTAATTGCAAGAACACAAACGACCGAAATCAAAAAACTTCAATTGAAGCAGCAGAAAATCAACAATTAGAAACTAGCACCGGCAAGAAAAAACTAAATCCAAAAACAACGCAACCACCGAATGAAATAAAAGTGACTCCATTAATTCTAACAAAGAAAGCCAAGTGGAACCATCTAAAACACATAATGAACGAAAAGAAAATAAATTACAAAAAAGCAAAATTAATTGCCCAGGGCATCAACATCGAAACCGCTACCAAAAACGACTACAGAGAAGTTATGCAAGAAACACCTCTAGAAGAAGACTTAAACCGACAAAGATAGCCAATTACAAAAATAGAATGAATTATTCGGACAAGCGCAAAAAAACTGTCACAGTGAATCCAAGTGTGAAGTGTGGAGAAACACACATGTCAAGCGAATGTAATAAACAGCGCACCACAACACCAAGGTTTGGGAACTGCCAAGAAGGACATCTGTTCCCGTCAACAAATTGTTTGAAACCCGATACTACAAACAAAAGAAAAAAAAAACACAACGCACAATTACTGACAAAAAAGACAGAACATAAAAAAAAACAAAGAAACCCAATCAAGAAAAGAAAAGAAAGATCAACTGATCTGAACGGTAGAAGAAACAAGCAGAATCCGCGTCAAAATGTTTCTAGACTTCGCAAAAACGAAAAAGTTTATCGAAAAAACAAAAAGAATAATCAACCTTATAAAAAAATTTAACGTACGAAACCACCAAGTCAACAAATCAAAGAAGAAAAATAGCTATTATATTTAAAACTAAAACAGCCACAATATTAGCAGGAGATCTCAACTTATAAATGGAATAGCAGAATTACAAACATAAAAAGAAAAAAAACCGCAGAAAATGAAGCCTCGGTGGTGATCGGACCAAAAGAACCGACGCACATTCATACTACACACGACACTGCAGACATAGCAGTCATGAAAAACGTACCGTGACTCAGTGACAATGGAATTAAAAACGCAAAAACAAAATCAAAATAAATAAATTAACATAATAAACTGGAATAAATACAAGAACATATTTGAAAAAAAAAGAAATCAAAATTACAAATAAAGACGATATAAAGAAAACAATTCAAGACTTAGAAAAAAGAATAATAGAAGCTTCTAAACAAGCAACAACAAACAGAAAAATTAACGCCTAGAGAACGCTACCAAAAAACTTAAACGAAAAAATCAAGGTTAAAAGAAACTTGAAAAAAGAATACACGAGAACATACCATCCCAATACAAAAACAATGTTTAACAAAATTAATCAAGAAATTAAAGAAGAATGGGAGAACAAAATCGACAAGCTTGACACTGAAGAACAAATACTCTGAGCTATAACCAACGCCCTAACAAGAAAAACAAAAGACATTCTAGCAGTCACAAATGAAGAAAAAGCGGAAGCATCTGCAGACGCGTTAGAAAAACACTTTCAAACAAATCCAGAAACAACAACAACCTAAACTACTACAGAAACAATGAAACAGTGGCAAACCACATCAAACACGACGAAGAACAAATAAAACAAATAACAACCCAAGAAATTACAGCAATAATTAAAACACTAAAAAACAGAAAAGCACGGGGAGAGGAGGAGTTACAAACACGCAAATAAAAAACTTACCTGAAGAAAGAATAAAAGAAATAACGGAAATAGCAAAGGAAATATTAGACTTTGAATATTACCCAGGAGTATGAAAAAAAGCGGATACTATAATGATGTACAGAGCTGGAAAACCAAATGACGACCCAACAAGTTACTGCCCTATAAGCCTATCACCAGCAATCAGCAAAATAACAGAAAGAACAGTACACAGAAGACTTAAAGATTACTTAAAAAAAATTAAATAATTCCGGAACACCAATTTGTTATTACAGACGAACATTCACCTAATAAACAACACGGCGGCAATATTCTTAGACATAGAAAAAGCGTTCGACAAAATATGGCACCAACAAATTAATAAACGTAGTAAGGTCATACATAAACGATATAGAATTCAAAATAAAGTTCAAAGAATCAAGATCCAGAAAAAGAACAGCAGAAGCAAGAGTACCACAAAGTTTGGTACTGGCACCACTGCCTGGGACCTGTACTATCTGACGCACATCAACTTAAAAAATCTAAAATTGTTTAATTCGCCGACGACACTACTATTTACACACAACAGAAACAAAATAACAATAAGAAGCCATCTGCAAACAGATGAAAATACAATAACTGGCTACTTGGAAACATGGAAAATAAAAATAAATGAAAAAAAAAACTACCGGAGTATACTTCCTATACAAAACGGGAAAATGGGATCCTCCTAAGAAAATACAAATCAAATATCAAACACAAACTCAGAAATCAGAAGAACGACAACAGGTAAAATAAGAAAAACAAACAAACGAGAATCGAAAGTAACCCTAACAAAAAGAAAAGCAGAAGACGAACAAATTAACAAATAACTACCAACACCTAAAAAAAGAAAACAGAAGAAATAAATAAAACTAAAGCAACAACATTAAAACAAAGAAAGGAAGAAAACGACGAGCAACCAAAACAAAAAACAAGAAAGCTTAATACATAAAAGAAAGAAGAAAAAAACAAACAAGATAAGATAAATATACTAATAATCAAGAAGAAAGACAAAACGAGATCAAGAGGCAGAAAAGGAAAACTTCGAGCTCATCAAAGACAAAGTTCAAGTGGTGACGTTTCGAACACAACGTGAGCCTCTTCTACAATCAACATAAAGAAAAAAAAATTAAGGTGAGCTAAAGAAATACATTCAAAGCGGCTTTAACATTTTGGTTTTGTTATGTCACTGGTACTGCGCTACTTTACTTCTTCCGCCAGGGTTTACTCTTAAGTAGAAGTGGGCAAAAATAACCGTTTTTTTTTGCATAACCGATATTTAGTTAGTTAACCAGTTAAAATCAGCTTTTTTTATTTATCGGTTAAACCGGTTACTAAAAAACATAACTCTAACAAAACTGCGAATTAACTAAGCTTGGACAACACCATAGCAAACCTGTTTGTTTTCAACAGTCTCGTAAAAAGAAACAAACATATGGCTATATGAGTGATTTATAACTGTAAATTAAAAAAAGTTATCCGCTGTACGTATTTACATAAGCTACGGTTAAGCTATTTCAAAAAGATGTTATTGAACCGGTTAATTTTTTTAAACTACCCATCTCTACTCGTACGACAGTCTAATTTACCGTGTGTATATTTATACCCGCCTATTGTCTTTTCCTATTTATTGATATTGCTCTATTTTAAGTTGTGTTTTGACTTTTAGGAAGCTTCATCGAAATCTTGACCAGTTGTTTGTTGAAGTTCTCCTTTCACTATTCTTTATTTCTCTTTTGCTTCTGCCGGTCTGGAAGTAAATTCTTTTTATAGACCATTTTGTAATTAACTCCGTTGTCTTGACCAAACTTGTCTCGAATTATTTTTGATTAACTGACATAGCAATACATTTAAAGAAAGCAATTTTCCTCATTAATCAGAAAACCCTTAAGCGTCGTGACAAAGGTTGTATTGATGTTAGAGATGAATTTTGTGCTGTGATCTAGAATCTCTTAGATCATAAACATTAATAGCATTTTCGACCCACTCAGAAGTAAAAAAACGTATTTGAAAATTTTAGTCAGCAGTTGAGATAATCTTTATGTACAAGAGCGACATAATTTAAATATTCAGTAAGTTCCGCCGCTAAACGTGAACAGGGCTAATGTTATCAGTCGGTTATTGTGATCGTTTTGCCTAGAAACTGGTCATTTTAATTAGTTTAAATACAAAAACCACCTGTTAATAATAAGAAAAAGTCGCTTATTCCTTCAACAAATATCGAACACAATAATTTCTTTGTATGAGTGAATTTGTCATTAAAGTTTGATTTCTAGAACGCCTTTTATCTTATTTGTTCTTTTATCTTTGTTTTGTACATTTCAATTTAAGTTTAGTTTATTTTAGTTCTTCTTAGGATATTAACGAAAAAGAGGCACGATCTCTCGTCAAAAAAGAAAGCGAAAATTATCGAAAAATACGATAAACCGCTAAAAATCAGGCAAACAAATGTCGCCGTGCAATTGAAAATCTCTCGACCACTGTTGAAAAGAACCATAAATCGAACCTGCTCTAAAAGCTTGTTTTCGAGACAAAGCTGCGAGAGTAAATGAACCTCCTCTCAGACGAAAATCGAAAATGTTAATACAAAAAATGGGAAAAGAAAGCGTCCGAGAGTTAGACGTTGGACAAAAAGAAAAAACATTTTTTTCAAAAGTTACAGTGAACAGAAAGACGCTGATGTGAATGGCGCAAACGCTTGAATTAAAAACGAATGACCACAGGCATTAAAAAATATGATCCATCTCAAACCTACAACGCCGACATAAGAACATTCAAGGTATATTATAGGGGCGAGATAAGTTTTAAAATTTTAGAAAGTACGGATGAAAATGAAGAGAATGGACTAGCCAAAAAACCCATTTTTCTGGAAGCTCTGCACTTGTTCAATAAGTCATGGGACTTCTTCTATAGGAAAATTCCGAAAGCATAGTAATCATCAAACAGCCCAATAATTTTAATCGTGATCATGGTTTCGAATGACCCCCTTTTTGTTTCCCAGTTATTACTCCTTTATCGAAAACACGCCCCTTTTCGATCGTAACCCAATCAGAGCCGACTTTAACCAGCCATGACTATATTTCTTCTTTATATACGGAGACTAGTTCTTAAGTCATTTCTATAAAGTATTGAAAAATGAAGATAAAGAAAATACATTAGCCAAAGAACCAACGTTATAGAAGCTCTGCACAAATTGTTTTCGACACGGATCGGAGAGTTTACAGCTGTAAGCGACGAAAATTAAGAAAGCGAAGATGCTGAAGAGAAGTTGTAACCAACTTACTTAACCCGAGAACAATTTGACGATTAGATAAATATCGAAAATCGACTGGAAGTGTCGTATTATATAAAGACAACAAAGAGAATTTTCAAAAATGTACTATGAAAATTTTATTAACAAATTTCTCACTTATAACAAGTAGTCAACTAGAAATTATTTTTCTGTAAGTTTAAAGTAATATAATGTGCAACTAATGCGTAATATGTATGTATATGTAGTTAAATATGCAATAAAATCATTATAACTTAAAATTCTCTAAAATTTTGATAACTTTTTCCAAAATTATTGTCATTCGGTTAATGTTATCAAAATTTATCTGACCCAAAGCGATCACATTAAGCGGATTTTACTGTACAAGTATTGCAGTTTCGTAGCGTAGAATAAGGATAAACTGTTAAATTTCATTGACTTTTAATAAAATGTATCATTTCATCTGACTTTCTTTTTTCTTTGTGTTACAATTTAATTCCCTGACGTTTTCCGGTTTTCTCAGTTTTTTATCAGGAATTTATCAACTTTGAGAGTACATGATGAACCAGGTAGCTTCATTCTCTTATAAGACTATTTTTTTTCAAAAACCACAACACTTGGCATAAAATAAAAAAAAATGTTATAAACATTATAGTAATATGTTCAAAATAAAGAGGCTTATGTCAACTTCCGGTATAACCGGAGACGCACTACAATTGAAAATATTTCGTGTGATATAGTGAATAACTTACTATATAATTACAAATTTTAAAACTCCAAACACAATTTGTTTTCCGCAAAACATTTAATAAGCCAATTTGTTAGAAACACCCTGTATAATCAGTAATATAGATTTCTATAATAATAATCGTATATTTTATTTTTTTCTACTTTATCGAACAAAATCAATGGCATCACGTTGATACTACTAAAACTGTAGTATATTTAGGTTATCAATAACCTACTCTTGGGGTTCTGACCAGTTCTGCTTTATTGATTTTAGAGCCTAAATTTAACCTCGTAATCTATCGACACTTTTGCATGTTCTCTTTGCTCAAAATGAAATCTACCCCAAATATTTTCGCATATGATGCGCCTTTTACTGTTAAACGTAATATAATTCGTTCTCTTGTACTACTTCATATGTTAGTATGGTATGGTGTCCGCACCGCTACTAACGTTGTATATCTTGGAGTTGAGTCCATATCACTACGAACTATCATCATAACCTCTCAGTGATTACAACGCCCAAATTTTACCGTTAATCACAAATTCCAACTTGATCACAACCTCTAAATTTCACGATTGATCACAACGTTCAACTCGAACAGTGGCGGATAATTTCAAAAACTTTGAAGGGTGCTGCATTTGTTAGAAACAATTAACATCTATATTTTATTATTTAACGAAAGTAAGTACGTATATACAAATTTATAAGTTAAGCGATAATCTTGTGGGGTACTGCGCACCTAAAAAAATCGTTTGTCAAAGTCGCCGGGCACCCATGAAGTCGACGCCGCTGAACTCGAACTTAACTACCAATTGGTTTTATCCAGTACAGTGCATTTCCGTTTTCGCTTAATTATCAATTTGTCATTAATAGATAATTACACGAAATGAATTAAATTTGGGCGTTGTGATCAAGTTGGACGTTATGATCAACTGTGAAATTTGGAGGTTGTGATCAAGTTGGACGTTGTAATCAATTTAAGTGTTCTGATCCAGTGGGTGTTGCAATCAGCGAGAATTTGAAAGAAATGACAGTTGGAGGTTATGATCGTTATACGTTATGATCAGCCCACACTTAGAAATCCTATTTTGTCTGACTTAGAAAAGCGGTGTTTTTATCTTTTATCTTACTTTTAAAGAGTTCTGTAATCCTTAAATACGATTAATATAGGGCGTGTATAAATTGACGGAAAAGCTACACGATGCGACATTCTTCGTTCAATAGAAAATCCTAATGTTGAATTAATTGTTGTATAATGTTTCATATGTCCTCAGAGATAACTTAAAAAGCATACATTTCGCAACACTGTAAACGAGCATACAATTGTAATACCTGCCGTTGCTATTTTCTGGACGAGTGTACACAACATTGTAAAACCATTTTTGTAAACATTGATACCACTACTTGTCAAATATTTTGTTTGTTTACACATTACACAAGATGACTTGCTCTTCAATTTATTTATTGTCAGAATAATACCTAGGTACATATAATTAATAATGTTAATTTAGAATTTATTTATCAACAGGAATTTTTTTATTTTATCTGATAGTAAGTGAATGACATTAACCACTGCAAAATTGTTTGAATTGAAATCATAGTTGTAACCATCGACTTGGCAACAACGAAAAGCGGGAAGCGTAGCTTTCCGATGTTGCCAAGTCGATGGTTGTAACCTTCGAGGTATCGTCTGGATTACTTGTTTGAGTCTTTCTGGTGCAATTTCTAATACCGCTGTCTTAATTCTTTCTGCAACTTGGTCAGCGTCTTAAGGATGCGTTGCATGCACTCTCTCTTTAATGAAATCTTCCAATACATTAAGGTACCCATTGACATTAAGACGATTTGATAGATAAATTGCCCCAACGACCCTGAGATTTATTATGCCCAGTCAAACGTTAATGGAAAACCTTTTTTGGTGACCATAATATATAAATTCATGTCGATTTACATCTGGCCGTTGGTGAAGATTATGGGTATTAAATACACCATCTTTGGAAAACATAGATTCAACGCTCCAAAGAGTACGCCGAAGAAAGTCGCCATCTTGAATCGAATTTAAGATTGTGTTACAAAAATTTAATCGTAATATGTTGTAGTTATCATAGAGAAGCTGAATATGAATGAAGCAGGTTTTCTTATAGAATCAAGTGAACGGGGGTAATTAATGTTGAAGATAACTGTCGGGTACTTTTCGAAGAATCTTCGTGTACAGCGTCTAAAATTTGTTCTTCTAGTTATATTGCACGCCTTTGTCTAGGTCGTTCAGCATTAGCGTTTCTCGTTATAAACGAACTAGTTTCTCGAAGTCGTTGATCCAGTCTTCGAAATGTATTTCCTCTAGGTTGTCTTCGGTTTGGAAAACGTATGCCATACTCGTTTGCGGCCGCGTTAGCATTTCCATTACAGAAACCGTACATCAGGTACATATCGGCATATTCATTGAATGTAAAAGCCATTATGAGTGAACAAAACAATAACAAAGAACGTAAATAACACAGAACCACAACAACTAATCAAAAGTACACAAAACATTGGACATAAATACGTTAATAAAGAAATGTTAAAAACAAACTTTGAAGTTATGCATTAAACAAAAATCAGCTATTTTCTGTCGCTGCATAGTGCCATTTATTTTAGATGCCTTAATTTTATTTAATCGGAGTTTTCCAAAAACTTTTTTTTGTGTTTTCGATTTTCTGAAGTATATTTATTTAACTTAAAAATCAATGCTCAAAATTGTAGACTAGTGGGCAAATCCTTTCAATCTTACTCGAGACAGGGTGGTTGCATGTACCTTATTTCGACAATGTCCAGTGAATGATTGCGGCGTCAGCATAAGTAATTTTCGTCTTGTTTACAAGTTAGTTTTGATTTATTATATTTGTCTGTGGGTTGCCACAGAAAGCTATTTTTGTTATTCTAGTAAATTAACGAAACACTGTTAATGTTAATAAATTCAATAGTTAAAGAAACTAAAATTTTCAACTAATGTATAAAAGAGCAATGTATTTTAAGTAACTAGTTTCTTTTATCTAACTAATTTAATTAATCAAGAAATTTTTTTTTGAAATTGAAAACTTTTATTCATAGACAATTCCATTGCGGTTTTTAAGAGCATGAAATAGCAACTATTTCAAAGTAATTCAACTTTTTTATTTTATCTGCCTACCCAACCGTTTGCATCTAGCAGTAATTAAATCCTTTTTTAAACTGAAAATTAATTTTCTCTAAACACCGTACAATATTGAATGCATGATCTGGACAAAACCAAATACGTCATATTGCCTTTTTTTAAACAAATACTATATAAAAATAAATGACAGTCAATTTTGGGATTAACTATTAATCAGATGTTACGACCACAACCACAAACCAACAAAAATAACTTATAAAACAATTTTATGATGAGAAAATAATAAAAATCGAGTAGTATCCAAAACCTGAAAAGAAGAAGAAAATTTTAGATAAAAATTAATGTTTTGTGCCATTTATTTACAATTCTTTTATTACTACATTTAACACCAATAAAAGTCATGTGAAATCCTTTCTTAACAAACTGTTTCATAATTATAACACTATCTACCACATCCATACACTAAATAAGTGGCGACCATTGTAAACAGTAGCGTGTTTAAAAAATACGATTAAAAGCTAGTTTCTTCGGAGTCGTAATGAATAATGTTATTAATTTGTCAATATTAGAGGAACTTCTGGTTAATTTTACAGTCACGTTTCAAAAAGCAATGATGAAACAGATAATCTATGCAAATTAAAGTTTAAAAAATTCCAACAAGTAACAACTATCAGTTTATTGATCCAGCTTACTGGACTGTAAAATATTGCCGAATGCCAAACCATTTCAATACCTGCTACACAGAATCACTTTATAAAAATTCTAACCAAAATAGTGAACATTACTAAGTTTTTATGCTGTTTATTTATTAATTGAATGACAGTGATCACGAAGAAGAAATTTAAATGCAGATGTTCAAAATCCATTTTTTAATATGATATTTTAAAATTAAGTATAGAAATAAGTAAAAACAAGTTTGTTCCGATTAAATAATCTCTAAAACTAAGTAGTCCAATGGATGTGGTATTCCTATATTAATAAACAACTCTTATCAAAACAGGTAAAAGCTATTTGTTGATCAAAGTCACACAGTTGTTTAGTAACTATAATTTACATTTGTCTTTATCCGTGCATTTACAATGTTAGTAATTAATTGATACTTTCACATCGCATTAAAAACTAGATTTAGAATGCCTAAAGGAACCGAGTAGTAAACAGAAGAATTGGAAAGTAAACTTGATTTACATTTTTTTTTGTATAAAAACATTGCCAGTCTCGTAACGTTCATAAAAAGAATATTTGAAAATATATAATAATAAGACATAAAAGAATAGCATTGGTATTAATTAACAGTGTCTGCTAGTAATTACTGTTTCAAAGAGCGCAGAACACAAACCGTTACAATAAACCCAACAAACCTTCAGAAAATCAGGATTTTCAATACTATTTTTTTTACCAAAAAAGGACCAGATCAATTTTTGCACAATCGAATTTAGAGCTCAAAATACAAAATATCAAATATGTAATATAGCCTAAAAAGAAAAGCACAAAAAAAAACAATGAAAATGATGAAGTTGCTTGTTTTGACATATAAGCAATGTCAACTGCAAAACGACAATGCATCAGAATTCTACTGTAATTCAAAGCTGAATACGATAGATTCAACCATACTCGGATTGGTAGAAGATGCGACATGGTGCTATGACACGAAGACTAGGAAAAGTAACCGAATTTGTAGCCTTCTATGGAGATATGAAAATAATCATCTATATAGTGGCAATTGCAATACAACACAAAAATAAACAAGAATAATTTAAGTTAATAGTTTCTTGCATGCTTTCACATTTTTGATAGCAAGACTCATCTATACTGCACAAAAACTATAATTTAAAAAAATTACGAACAAGTTAGTTATTATTACAATTATCATTCTGGAGATAATTCATCTTCAGAGCCTGGAATAAGGTTTATTTCAAGTTCTGATATCTACTACGACGTGTGACAAAAGTTCAACTTGCGTGATAACAACAACACAGATATTATCCAGAATGGAAAATTGTAATACGAATACAACTCGTGGAAACCTGAATTATACAAGTTTGTTATTGTTGGGCACACTTAAAATGAGAGAGATTCTAAACATTCAGTTATTGAAAACATGTACAAAATACATACTATTTTGATGGATAATGCAAATTAAATATGTTCCGTGATAAACTTGATGATAGTAACTTTGTTTTTAGGTTTTCACCATTTCTCAAATCAAAACCGATATATGTGCCCCGCCAGTACTTTTCAAAAAAAGAAAACCGCAAAAAAAAGGTTTGAGAACCTTTGAGAAGATCAAACAGTTGGTAAAGAAAAGCCTACAGTTCTAAACGACGTCTAAACCTGAAAAAATAGAAGTTTTGAGGGAAGAAAGGTTACATTTCAAAAATTACTAATTGTTTTACGATTCAATAATGTAAAAAATACCTAAACAATTTTAAAAACTTCAAACTATTTTTATTCTGTATTTTGTTCACGATTCTATAATTTCACAAAAATCAATAAAGATGTATGTTTTAAACCTTAGAGGAGATGTGGGTACGGTGCACCATAAGGTACAATGCACCAGCACCATTATCTCGAAAAGTGTTTTGAACTTTGCTTTTTTTCTCTTGATAGCCCTGATAACGCCATATGCAACAGTTTTATGTTGTCTAACACTTATGTAGCTACGTGACATACCGTCGCGCTCCTAGCCTTCCATTAGTTGGATCCATGGCTCAAGATGATGGGGTGCCTGTAACTCCCGGAACTATCCCAGTTGCTTCATTTCCTGAACCTAGTACATCTACTTCAACTCAACATGTTAGTCCAATAGAAGTTCGCCCCTTACACAATGACGGCCTTCTTCAAAAGCGCTCTTTTAAAAATGTATTTGATTAAAAAGAGCACGTTCGTGCAAGATTTCATTGGTGATTCTCAAAATAAATACTTCAAAGATTTCTGCGATCTTTCTAACATTGGTCGGACCACAATCCTCATTGGATGATGAAAGCCCACACACAATTTTCTCAAAAAATTAGGTAATATTTGGGCTGGAATAGTCGGTAATATAATTATTGAACCCATTTTTATCGATCTGGTCATTAACAGGTCTAAAAGCTTTACAACTCCTACGCCACGGTGTTATTCCAGAATTGGCGGTGCTTTATCGAAATAATGAAGATCTTGACATACCAAGTAAAACGTTGTGGTTTTAACAAGATGGGTCGACGAGGAATTTATTGAATGGCCGGCTCGATCTCCAGATCTAACCCCACTTGATTGCTTTCTGTGGGGGCATATCGAAAATAAAGTGTATTACAATAAGTGAAACAGCATCCAACAATTAAAAGGTAGAATTCGAGAAGAAATGTGAATACTAGCACCAGAAACCTTAGAAAATGTTTATTCCGAATTTCGAGCGCGATTGGCGTACTGCCAAGAAGCAAATGGTTTCCATAGTTGTTTAAATCAAACTTATTTTGTCTTCTACATACTTATTTTTGGCCATAAAAAGTGTTAGTTTGATAATTTTTTACTGTATCAATTAACCAATAGAAAAATTGTATTTTATTGCATTTTTTAAAATTCAACCAATCATCAACGAATTACAGCGATAACACCTTCGGCCTCATGATATTACCAAGAAACACGCTTTCAACAATCTCTATGACAAAATTATCTCGGTATTATCAATGCTCTAGGGGTATTATAGCTGATAATTACACCATTGAAATCTTTACCTGTTTCCTGAAATTAAATATTTAATATCTTCAAAATCATTTAACTGAAAAGTATGTGTGTATACATTTCTGAAATCAGAATTTTATGAGCTATCCAAAACGAAAATGGGAGGTTTTATTTAAAAAAATATGAATGACGTCATTTTTGAAAAGAAGTGAAGGTAGTAAAATTAAAAAATACTGCAAAATGTTTGTTTTAAAATAAATCAATTTGACGTGTCAAATCGTTTTTTGATAATCCTGATAGGAACCAAGATAAATTCATTATTCCCTACTTTTGGTGCGCACTGTATATTGTGCGACAATGGTGCTACGCTTGCAAGAAAAAGTAAATATAAACGTACCGTAATATGTTAATACGAAAAACGCTATTTGCTAAAAAGGTTCAAAATGATGTTCACCATAGACTTGTAAAAATAGATTGAAAAATTGATTCACGTCATTTAGAAAGATCGTAGAAATGTTTAGAGTAAAACCTCTTGCAACGAGAACTAAGAATTAAGAATACTAGCATATTTTGTATTCTTTTTATACTGCGAAAAAAAATGATTTACTTTAGTACCCAATCGTTCTAAGTATAAAAATAAAGGAAAAATTATTTTTGTTAATGACAATGACAATGACAATGCGCTAGAGTACGTGTCCCCAAATAAGCATTTGTTCCAAAATTAGGTTTTAAAAGTCGACTTTGAATAGAAAGAATAATCAGTTTAAAATGCACAAAAACGTATGTTGTTTGTAAGAATTTATAATCGCAAAGAATTGCAGCCATTGCAGGAATGTCAATAAGAGGTTAATTGCTAACTAATAATTAGTGATCTATTTTGTGTAAAATGTATTCTAAATCAATTTTGAATTCATCTAAAAGCTTAGTATTAAGATTATTATTATTGTGTTTGAGACCAAATTACAAATTATCTATGGATAAATTTCATTTTAATAAAGAACTTAACATTTATAATTTAGCAAATAATTATCCTCTAAAAACTTCAAAACAAAAAATTTTGAATTCCATTAATATTAAAAACATTTCAACTTTTACTCCACTTTCAGATAACATTAAAAAAACACATTTTTCTCTTCCCTACATTGATCCCTCTTCTTTTCAATTTCAAGATTTATCTAAAAATTATAGTATTAGAAGTTAATTTTGATCTAAATTTAATTTAAAATCTTTACTTGACAATAGTAAAGATAAAGTTGACATTCTGAATAAATCTGGTGTTTACAAATTAAATTGTGGTAGCTGTAATTCTTTTTATGTTGGACAAACTGGCCGTAAATTTCAAACAAGAATAGCAGAACATTTTTCTTACATTAAAAACAATATATTACAATATAACCACTCTTTTGATTATACAAGTAACTACAAAATTCTTTATATTTGCAATAAAAGTCTAAAATTAAATTTTTTGGAGATAAAAGAAATTGTTAAGCATAATAATTTAGAACCAGATGCATGTTTAAATGAAGTTTGAATTTTGAATTTTTTTTTAAAATTTAAATTATTTTTATTTTTATTTAATTTTCTTGTTAATCATATAATTATTTTATATACCTTTCTTGTTTAAATTTTGTTTAATTTATATTGTCATTTGACATGAACTGTATAATTTAAATGTATTTATTTATTTATTGTAAGTACCTATATTAAGAATTTTAAGGTTTAGTTTTACTATTAAGTTGATAATTTTAGAGACCTGATGATGACCGTTAGGTTGAAACTTGTAGCGGAAAATAATAAATAAAAAAAAATATATGAGAAAGGCATTGCATTATTTTACTATAATTGAACATCCCATTTTGTGTAAAAAACTTTATAATGAATAATACAATCTTTATCATCTCATTGTTTGTCTTATTGTTTTTGTCTTTTGGAATATTAACTAATTATATGCTTGTAATATCACCGTTTTATTAACCTATGACTTTCATCTTCACTTGCAGTATTATCAATTCAAGTTTCCTCTATTTACACATCAATAAATTTGTTTGTATATTTATCATTTTTTATTTAATTTATCATTCTAAAAACTATAAGTAGCGCCAGATTTGAATTCGGTAAAAAACTAATTTTACCGTGGTAAAAAATCCTAGCTTCATCACTACTAATAATACACTTTATTTACAAAAAATAATTTTAGAAAAATAACAGTTATAAGCAAAAAACGTCATCATCCATATCAATGGCCGCCAGTTTTAATATTTACAAACGCTTCAAACACTATGTCAATAAGTGTCGTGAGAAGAAAGTATATTTTACTCTTTCTAGAGAAAAGTTCATGTTTAAAAGTAGTCTTTAATAATTCAGAAATTTGTTCATAAAGATGATAACGCCATTAAATGTTCACGCGCGAATTTTCTAAATTTAAACTTCATAAATCGAAAAAAAAATAATTATATAATATATTTTTCGCATTTTTGAAAACTTAATTATCAGTTTGATTGCAGTCGAGGGCAAGTTAGAAAAGAGAATGTTTCAGGATCTAAACCAAAATTAATAACAGCTTTTATTTACCAATTGAATTTTCAAATAAAAAATTATTATTTATGTGATGTGTCGCTATTAAAAGGTTTTGGATTTAAAACAAGAATTTAAAATATAAAAATCGGTGTTCAACTAATCTCGGTTATAACGTCTATACGGTTAATAATGTAAACGTTATGGCACGCTGAGGTACGTTATAATAGAATTAGATTGCACAAAAAACGTAATAGCTTTTATAGCAATAAAATTTGAATAGTAAAAGACAACTTACCGCATAATGAACACTTCGTCGTACCGCGGCTTTGACATTACTGGATTCACCTACATTTTCTATGGCACCATTATTACCATGGCAACTTCTTTGTTCTACATCTAATTGATATTCAAACGGTTCTGCATACACTGGTTCTTCTTTTTTACAAGTAACAAAAAAGGTAGAATTAGGCTCCTTTACAGCAGCATAATTAGAATTACTACAACTAATCGAAGGCAAACAATTTAAATTAAATTTGGGAGATATCTCCGGACTAGAATACAAAGTTGATGCATTTTGAGAGGCGGGAATGCTAGGCAAATCCCGAAAATTAAATTTCGACTTTTCCGTGTCACTTTCGTCCTCCGATAAATCAGTCTTAGGGTTCTTTCGGAGTACTCCTTTACTTTTCAAAGCATTTTCAAGCTTATCTAACATGTATTTGGCGTCGCCCTTCGTTTTTTTAGTAACGCTTGGTATATTTTTTTGCAACTCCAAATTTAATTTTTTCGTAAAATCGGGAGTTACATTCGTTTGAGTAATATTATTGTTAGTACTGTGTAGAAAAGTTCGTGGAGGTTTTTTAGGGGCCGGCCCTATCGGTAAAGGTTTTTTCAAAGCTTTTTTTAGGGTGTCATTTAGATTAACGTCAGCGTTTTCTTTATTCACCAATAGGTCTTTCTTGACGATTCGAGATTCTGATATTTTTAAAGTTGTTGCGTTGTGTATATCTGTGATATCTTCTTCTACGGTTACTGGTGTCGTTGGTTTGCTCCGTAGTGACTTAGGAACTGGTTCCGAATATAAGAATTTTACGTTGCTAGTATTTTTTCCATTGTGATTTGTTACAGGTACTGAAGCGCTTATGTTAAACTTATTACGAATATTTGAAAAATTATTGTCAGTAGTAGCACCTTCTTTAATGTCATCTTGAGTATGATTATTTTTGGCAATTTTTTCTAGGTATCGTGTTTTATTTTGCATGAATCCGGCACTGGTATCGGTAGTTCTATCTAATCTAAATGCAGGCGTTCGTTTAATGTTTCTTTTTGTCGGGTCGCTTAATTGTCTCGATAAAGGTTGTGGAGTGTTTTTGTTGTCGACTTTGTTTTTTTGATTCGAATTTATTTGTAGCTTTTCTTGATGTACGCTACTTTTAACGGAAAAGTCTTGCAAAGTTTTCGATTTTCGCAGAAGAGGTTTGGTTGTGCTTTGAGTGTTGCTTGCATTATTTTCAAATTTGCTTTTAATGGCCTTAACACGATTTGAGTTTTCAGGAGGCTTGTACATCGTGTACTACATTTTGGTATTTGTTAAGTGAAATTAGTAATTCTTTTATTGAAGAGCATAATTATTATGCTAGTTTATGCTTCATTTAGTAGAAAATATAGTTAATTAAAAAGTTGTATTAAAGTAGCAAGTGGGGTGGTTTAACAGACAAGCAACAGGTGCAGATCTGAAACAAAATTAAAATACTTACAGTATGTGTTGATAAGTAATTGTCAAGTTCACGACTATTACAAGTTAATGTACTTACAAATATTCCGAGTAAAACCCACTTTTAATTAAGTTTTCGTAGTTAATTTTGTGCTACTGTCATTTTAACTGCTCACTTACTATTTTAAGACGACTTTACACGACTCATTAATAACAAACGTATTATTTGTATACTAAAAATACTCAAGACAAAGTTGTATGTTGGGTTGCATATCTTTAAGGCGTAACACAATTTCCTGTGTAGACCGCACCTTAACTACAGTAACTCTTTTTTTATTAAGATTTTTTATACAAACAATTAAAATATTCAGGCCCGCGCCTAGCACTTTTGGCGCCCTTGTGCAAATTTAAAATAACGCCTCAAATTTGTATTACGTTTATATGTGAGTACAGATACAGGTTAAGTTAGATATTATTATCCACTATTGAAAAATAATTTTAAAAAGTATTTTCATAGATTTATTTTATTTTTTATATTTTACAAGTACAAGCCATAAGCCATACAAGTATTTTTTCATTGAGGTACATAACATAATTATAAACTTATAGAAAACAGAAATATATTCTAACAGTAATACAACTCAAAATTTTTGTGTTTTGGTTTCAAATGTAATACATGATACAAAAGCACAAGAAAAAAAAAATATTTAAAACATTAAAAATACTCGTTTATATATCACACAACGAAACTGATCGACAAATAAAAACAAAACAATATATTAATATTTTAGCTAAGTGAATTGAGCTTTCCGTGCCTTAAATTTTGCAAATTGTTTAATTAAATCATCGATGTCTAATTCTTTTAGCTGTTCCGTTTCTATTGAAATGATAGCAAGATTACTTATTCGGTTTTGTCCCATAGTCGATCTTAAATATTTTTTAATTATTTTGAGTTTTGAAAAATATCGTTCTGCGGTAGCAACAGAAACCGGCATTGTTAATAAAATACGGAGTATTATGCTCGTATTAGGAAAAGAATCCACTAAGTTGTTAATTGTTATATAATTTAAAGTTTCTTCCGAAGACGTAATAACTTTTTCATCAAAATTTTGTAAATATCGCAATTCTTTAACAAGTTCCACGGCAGTTATGTCTCATTTATTGCGAGTTTTGTCGTTTAATAAATTTTCAACTTTTTGACATAATTCTAATTGTTAGTTTTTAGAGTAATTTTTAAATTTAACAGTATTTCATAAAAAGGCAAAATTATTAGAGTAAGAGGAAAGTAATTGAAATCTCTCATTTGTTGATGTTATGATTACATTTAGAGCATTAAAAAAACAATCAACTTTGAACTTTAAAGTTTCGTCGTGGATCGGTTCATCGTCACATTCATAATCAAAAGGTTCTTTTTTATGTTTCGCGCTCTTAAACCTCTTTGTTATTTGAATTCAGGTTCTATGTCTAAGCTGGATTTTATTTCTTTAGCATCAATCAATAGATCATTAAAAACTTTATCGGAGCAATAATCTTTCAAAAAATTATTCAAATTATTGAAATAATTACAACACTGAGCAACATCAAACTTCGGTTTTTGAATAATTTTGCTAACAATGTTAACTTAACTTAAAATATTATACCACAATATAAGAATGCAAATGAACTCAAAATTTTGCAGTTTTTTGGCCAACGATGCAGCCAAATTTTTTACGTTATTTTCAAAGTTTCCTTCGCTTATTTCAAACAGAGCATCGTAAACTTCCCTAAGTTGATACCTTGGTGTCTGTGAAGTTAGCACGACATTCTATAAATACAAAAAAAATAATGAGAGTTCCAATAGCACTTTTCCTAGTTCTACAGTTCCTGATAAAAATTAAAAAAAGTTCCGCATTTCTTACCTTAAAAAAATTAAATTGTAAGAATGTCGTGCTAACTTCGCAAATCTAGCACGACACCCTCCTCTCTAAAGTACTAAAACGCGTTGAAAATTACTATTTTTGACAAGAGTTTTGAATAGTTCCGGTCAAGTTAAGTATATATGTGTAATTTTAGATCACTATTTTAACAATTAACAATTTTTAGATTTTTTTCTAGATTTACGAAGTTAGCACATTTTTACAATTTGGTTTTTTTAAGGTAAGAAATGCGAAGATTTTTTAAATTTTTATCAGGAACTGTAGAACTATAAAAAGTGCTATTAGAACTCTTATTAATTTAAAAAAAAATCTTTTTTTACAGAATGTCGTGCTGAGCCTGTATATTATAAATTTATTCAAAATTGCTAATTGTTAAAATAGTGATCTAAAATTACACATATATACTTAACTTGACCGGAACTATTCAGAACTCTTGTCAAAAATAGTAATTTTCAACGCGTTTTAGTACTTTAGAGAGGAGGGTGTCGTGCTAGATTTGCGAAGTTAGCACGACATTTTTACAATTTAATTTTTTTAAGGTAAGAAATGCGGAACTTTTTTAAATTTTTATCAGGAGAACTATGAAAAGTGCTATTGGAACTCTTAATATTTTTTTTGTATTTATAGAATGTCGTGCTAACTTCACAGAAACGATACCTTGTAGTTTTATAGGTTTTATTAACAGAATGTACAATAACTTATAATTAACTAGAACCAAAGAACTATAAATGTTAAAAGTAATTAACAAAATTTAGAACTCTTTAATTCCTTCGGTAGCTTTTGGCGGGTTGTTACGGAATGTCGATTTTTCACTTCCGCAGTCGCGTTGGTTTTACGCGATCGATGCTTAAACATAATGGAAGGTTTTCCACGCCTGGAAATGAATCTTTTAAACACTTCAATGAAAGCCGACTCAGATAAACTTGTAATCAAATCCAAATGTATGGCTTTAGTCGTCATACAAACGAAAAGAACAATATATGCTTTTATGAGTTTTGCATTTTGCGTATAGCGATCTTTCGCTAAAACTGGACCGGCAAAGTCTACCCCGGTGTTGTAAAAACACCGTTTGTAAATAGCAAATCGCTCAGATGGAAGATCGCCCATAAGGGTTGATGCTAATTTAGGCCTTGTTTTAAAACATCTTAAACAGCTATGAATAATCTTTCTACAAAGGGAACGACCAGAAATTGGCCAAAATTTATCACGGACTACTGACAACAACTGGTTAGAGCCGCAATGTAAAAATTTTTCATGATAGTAAAGCAAAAGCAAAGACGTAAAGACGTGACCTTTTGGAAGTAATATTGGGTGTATCTTACTATAGGAAAAATTGGAAAGCCGTATTCTACCGCCTACTCGTATAATGTCCTGATCGTCTAAAAATAAATTCAAAGATTTAAGATAGTAATTCGCCATTTTTTTACCAGAATTATGACGAAACAGTTTAATCTCATTTGAAAAACACGAAGATTGACGCCGTTTGATCAATTTATTAAGC